>OX381706.1:66762436-69162436 GCA_947462335.1 Harmothoe impar
TGTACTCTGTCACCTCTTACGCCATTTCCCTGTATTCTATCAATTTCATTTGTTTGGTCTTTACAATCAATTACATTTGATTGCTGTGGATGGAAGCGCTATGCAATATAATCCCAAGTCAAATACAGCCCACTGCGTCACTACATGCATTGGTCTATAATTATGATAGATTGGAGTAGGCAGTGGATCTAGTATAATAGATGCTTCAGCGCTCCTCCTGAATATGTCAATATATGAATCCATGGCCGAGTAGGTTAAACCCTGGTAGAGATGCACAGTGCTTTACCGTAGCACTTGGTCATTATCATCCGACTGCAGCCCTGGCAAGTTCTCACAAGTGTTGCATATCCAAGCATAATGCCAGCCAGTAACTTCCAAAGTGTCGCCGAGTAGACTTACCAAGGCTGCCATGATTACAAAGGGCATTAGCACTATGCTGTCCTTAAAGGGTTAATCCCTTACAATTTGATTACAACTGAAACACTTGCTCAGGGGTATTTCAGTTTAACTCAATCTAGGGGTACTGTAGTAGATGGTCAGATCCTGGCATACACCCTCCGCTATATTCATTATCAGCCCAAGGTCCCTTTAAGAGGTAGAAATGTTTAGTGCGTTAATAACGCACTGCACCACGAGTCACAGTTGATTAAAATATGGTTTATAGAAAATCTTTTTTTTCTAAAAAAAGATCCTCCAGTATACCGATGTTGCAGGTTCCTTAGTAGGGGACACCATTGCTTGATCTAGTAACCAGCGAGATAAGCACTGATACAGCAATCACAATGGGTACAGGCTGTTACATAATGCCCCCTAAGAATTCCGCAGTGAAGGCCAGGGAATTTTCTCATTGATTGATAAAGCAACCGGCTAGACGCCTATATATATGTATATCCCCCCTGCCTGCAATAATCATGGTTTACCATACCACCTTAATTGGTAAGGCACAATTTGAAATGAATACAGTTTTCATTGGTCACATTCTACAATCTAAATCACAAAGTGAGTACTCACCACGTTAAGAGTGCGAGGATGGCCATGGCCCATGGCAGACAGCTGCCCTTACGTTTCTTGTCGGGTTCCTTTTGGCAGCAGCGGTAGCAGAAGTACATGAGGAAGATGAGCAGAGTGACCAGCAGCCACAAGACGGGCAGAGCCGCCCAGAACACCAACGCCTGCAACAAGATATAACATAGGGTATAAGTATAGGGTAACATAGGTTATATGGTACATACATATAGTGGTATATGGTACATATAGTTTTATAGTATAATGGTGTTAGAGAAGATGGAGGGGCAGAGTGACCAGCAGCCACAAGACGGGCAGAGCCGCACAGAACACCAACGCCTGCAATGTAACATGACATAGGGGGTATAAGTTAAAGTCACTATAAGTATAGGGTAACATAGGGTGTAAAGTACATAGTATATAGTATAATGGTACATAGAGCGTTATAGAAAATGGTACATATATTGTGGTATATGTATACGGTCCATTTGTATCTTTGCATAAAGAGAACATGACTATCGTGTTTTAGTATGATAATAAATATTTTGTTTATATGGTACCACGGTTTCCCAGTTTGAACAGTCAAAACAGTCATCAAAACAAAACTTCTACTAAATCGTGAACCCTGATAACATAGGGAATGCCAGGCAGCTACTGTAAAAGCAATCCCATTTACCCGCTGGTAAATCCTCTCATGCAGCCAAAGTAATCTGTACTACCGGGCACATATATCTTTATGGTATCGTAAAATGTGAACCCTGGAGCTGTCAGACCGGGCCCCTGTGCAGTCCAGGGGCCGCTGCTGCTACTGGTATACCACTCCTCCCACATGTATGGTATGTACTAGTATCCCTTTAACATGGTAAGAAGGTAGGCTGTGCCCAATGTAATATACGCCGTCATGATGCAGAAACTCAGCACCAGCGAGTAACTCGCTGCCGCTGTATGGATACATCATGCCGATCCTTAGGAGTGTATCAGCGCTCGCAGGGTCGGCATGATGCATGTATGATGATGCCAGCCTTGTATTCAAGCATCATGAGGAGAGCGAGCATAACATATTAAAGCACTTTGTGACCCTGAAAGAGATATACATAGATATATGCGGGACTGGTAATACCCCCGTACCACCCAGGGCTGTGTGAGGCCCGTGTGGCAGTGGTGTGAGTAGTAGATAGAATCGGGGTATTTCCCCTGGTAACGTACAGGGGTGTTGTGTGTACCGCATGACGACAGGTCCCCGGTGTGCTCCCCACCACCATCTTGGCTCAAAGCAATGTTTTGTGGTTAGGCCCCCGACTCCAGAACAGTGCATTATGGGTGAATTTCTTATCAGTCCCTTTGTTCCAGGTGTGAAGTGAGGGGATTAGCTTGATAAGGAGATGGGGGTATAGCCCCTGGCTCCCTGAAGTACCAGGATATGCTAGTTCTCTTACCAGGATCGGACTTGTTCCCGCAACTACACTGACACCAGCAATCTCGTGGGACCTTGGTTCTGCTCTTGTATTGCACCTTGTTCCCCGGAAGCTATGGTGTGTGGGTGTCTGGTCACTGCCTAAGTCTCGCGTTAAATTGCGAGCTCAGAACTAACATGGCCGCCCATACGGAGAAACCCGAATCATTGCTATACTGCCTATATGTTAGTGCCCCAACATTGAGCTAGCTCCCAGGGTGCTAGGATGGTACGTCAATACCCAATGGCCCCAGGGCTGAACTCCAATTTCATTAGTGTGTATTCTATGGTAAGCTATTAAAGTAATTAGTAAAATCTCAACGGTATAAATTCCCAGGCCCTATAGTGGTAGGACAGTATACGATTTATACCTTTTGACCGTATTACATATTTCTGTGGCGCATGATGAGAAAATCTGCATGTCCTCTCATGGTTAAGACACGTGTATAGGTCACCCTTTGGATCTTTTAGATAAAATCTGATCAAAACTAGCTACTTTACATGACCCGCCAGTATTAGGGCAATGGCAGTGCTAAAACCGTGATAGTATGCAGTGGCTGGTGCTACTGCAATACCAGCACATCAATGACCCTTTATGGGCCGCATAGTGCTTAAATGTACTATGCAATGTGTGGTCGTGATGTATGAATGCAGGCCTGGCCAGTAACACTCCGCAGTGCTGCATTCAACCATGATCATGTCAAGCCAATAGGGTTGATACAATCCCCAAAGGGTCGACATGATGCATGAATGCAGCCATGGCAAGTAGACTCACCAGGACTGCATTCCTGCATCATGTCTACATAGGGCATCACACATTAAAGCAGTATGCTGCCCTTAAAGGTTTACCCCCAGTGTCCAGCAGGTCGGGGGTAGCACGTAGAGCACACAGGGATGTGTAGATGTATAATGCAGCGTGAGGCCGTTACTGCACCTTAGGTAACCAAGTGCTCCATAACCCGCCGTGCTGAGAGCGGGGTATAACCCTGCCAGGGCTGCAGAGGGCTTTAATGTGGTATACCGTGTGTTGTCACGAATGCTGCCCTGGTGAGTCTACTCGCCAGGGCTGCATTCATGTATCATGTCGACCCTTTCGGAGTGTATCAATCTGGTAGGGTCGGTTTGATGATTGAATGCAGCACTGGTGAGTAACTAACTAGTGTTGCAGGCATCATTTTCATGCATCATGACGACAAGCAGCACAGTGCATTAAAGCACTCTGTGTCCCTTAAAGGGTTAAATTAAGTGCACAGGTTTGCCACCACTACACACAGTCTGTGCTATAACCCTGAGTCCACCATCGTCGTATTACGACGTAGAAGCTGCCGCAGTGCTATTGGTATAGGCAGATTGAGTGCTACCTACTACTCTGTAATAACCATTACAATGTCATTACAATTAATTATTCTTCCTCATACTCGTCTCAGAGTACATGTGATCACATAGGCCTAATACTTGTAAAATGATCCAGAGATAATACAACTTTCTCAAGAAAAACAACACCAGAAATATAGAAAATCTTGTCCATTTTCTGCAGGACTTATAAATAAGTGATATAAAGGCAGAAAGTCCTGAACATGAAGAAGGAAAATTGGCATCTCTTGATAGCACACCTGCTATATAAAGCAACCTCCCCCCCCCCCCCACACCCCTACTCCTCCCTGCCCTAATCCATTTATAGCTCCCCTCATCACTGTAGCACGTTTTCATCCCCTCTACACCTCCCACCAGTCGGATCAGCAAGCAACCCCCCCCCCCCGCCCCAACCTGCTGTCTTCACCCTGCTGACAGTAATTGGACGTTATTACACATACTGGTAGACACAACACCACCGCCGTTAGGGACATGTCCTCATCACTGCCATAGTTTTACACCAATGTGTAACTGGTATGGACGTGTGGTTGTATACGAGGACAGACTGTTATATCCTTGTAGGGGCCTACTGTATATATGTATATTTATATCAGTATTGATTAGGCCAATTATACCGAGTGGTAACCTATAGGTGCAGGATGTCACCGGGTGTGTCCCCAGACCCTCAGGGCAATTTACCACTTCATAGGATTGACTTGTCGATAACGCCAATGACATATTTCCCCAACCTTCACACAGGCAGTATTTCCGTAACTATTTTTTAATCTTCTGGCAATTTTTTTTTATCATCTTTAAGTTTTTGATCGTACGTGCTACAAATGTAGTCGATGTCCCCTCTAACCTGATCAAAACTTTCATATTTTGTTGTTGATGTCTATAATCTGGTCCGACAAAATGGTGACAATTACCAGGTTAGTACTAGAAAATTGCTAAGTCGTTACCACTTTAACAGCACTAATAGGCACCCACCACCACCTAATTCATCCCTACTGCCCTTACCCCATATGACAGGTACCGATATGTAGTCTCCTGGGTCCTATTTATGAGTAGCCGTGTCAGCTAGGCATGGAGGGAGGCAGGGGAGGTGTTCTAGGTACCCAGGCAGTGACAGCAGAGCACTAGCACCCAAACATCACTCTTCTACACCCCCCCCCCCCCCCCACCCATCACCCACGTGCACTCCCAGGGGTATAGCTGCCATATGGCAGATTAAGTGTCACGAATTATCCAGTAGCCTCGCGATAATTATGGTGACATAATCGTAATTGGATTTGAGATATCAATTCGAGATCATTTCGCAAGCATTGAATATTAATTTATATTAATCTCATTAATTAAAAATGATGGCACTAGCTATCATCTTGAGATGAAATTGAAAATAATGAGCTCCTCCGCGAAGCATCCCCAATGTAAATAGAGAACAGAAAGCCCGGTAAATTGCGTATCAGTAAATGGACAAATCCTGTCATGTTTCCTTACGTAGAACACTCAAAAAATAAACTTGTCTCCAGACTCTTCAAAGTGACGGTCATAAAATAAACGAGTCAAAAACTTGTCTAAGTGACAAGGAAGCGGGTCCTCTAGCTGGAGATAGAAGACCCACTTGGTATGTGCCAGCCCAAAACCCGACATTTGCTAGCTCGAGATTCTATTTGTGGGATGGTAACCTGATACGTTAGACAACTTTTGACTCATTTATTTTATGACAGTCACTTTGACGAGTCTGGAGATGAGTTTACTTTTTCAGTGAAGGCTGACAGGCTGTTTAGTACTTAAGCCCAGACAGAGCTAGTTCTAGTGTCCCACATCACAGGTAAGCGTCCAACCACAACAACATGATAAGGACACTACCAGTCTACCACCTAGGTGAACCAGGGTACTGTTGGCACAACAACAAGAAAGATGTCCCTTCAGTTCCTTCTTGGTCTCCCTTTTTTGTAAGACGAGTGGTGGATTGTCATGCCAATATTTAACATTATATTGTCCCATGTCCTTGCAGACATTTGATCATATTTAATCTCTGATTGACATGTATGCCAATGTGCTGTTGTCGTGCATTGATTGGTGCAATATTGGCTAGAAATTCCCCAGTGTCGCAAGAGATTTGCTGCAAGAATGCATCATGCCATCTGTCTTGATACCCTCCCAAATACCGTAATGATGCACTAATGCAGTACCATTGAGTAACTCGCCTGTATTGGTGCATTATGACGACAAGTGAACACGAAGCCTTGAGGCATGGTGTGGCCCTTCAAATCAATTTAAGTCTTACAATCAATCAGTCTTTAAATATACTCTGGGTTCCTCCTAATGTAGAATTTATCAAGTCCAATTTAAGGTGTCCTCAGTAGCATTCAACTAAGGGTGTGTGTGTTATATGGTTGATAGTGATGGTGTAAAGTGACAAATCGTTCTTTGGACAGCCTGCACTAACACAATTAATATCCCAGTACACCTTAATGAAGTTGTAGTACCAGCCATTGTTGACATCCTTATCTTTGTCACCTTGGTAACTTAAGTACCGGTACACATATATTTCTAAGTCAGTAGGTGATTTAACTATTTATGAGCAGTATATATTACCCTTTAGTCGTCAGGATACATGAGGGCAGCCCTAGCGAGTTACTCATCAGGGTCTGATTCATGTTGAAAACGCCAAATGGGACACGGTGTAGTATTCTGTCCTTAGAGGGTTAATATCATATATGGCTATACCCTATTGTGCAGCCCGGTACAAATGTACTTATTGGGTCGGTGATTTCAATCATTAATACAGTATGCCGTGCTTAAACTAAGGGTTAACATGATGTGGGTATACCCCTCTCGTGCATCCAGGTACTTACTGAGTGGGTGAAACAATAGCAGTGAGTGACACAATTACGGTAGAGACACGTATTGTGCCGCCTGGCACCGACCCAGGTGGATCCACCTTTAATTAACCCTTTAAGGGCCGCACCGTGCTATACCCTTAGTCACTATGATGCATAAATGCAGCCATGGCGAGTCTACTTGCAAGGGCTGCATTCAAGCATCATGCCGACATCCCTGAAAGTGTATCTACCTCATGGGATGGGCATCATGCTTGAATGTAGCCTTGGAGAGTTACTCGCAAAGGCAGCATTCACACATCATGACGATAAAGGGCACATATGTATAGTATACATTAAAGCACTGTGCGGCCCTTAAAGGGTTAATTACCGATAGGGGATCAAACACACAATGTGTGAACTCGTTCAGGTGTCGGGGCGGGGCGGGGCTGGCATCGCGTGTCACGTGCTAATTAAGCTGTAGACCTGCAAATCTTTATTTATTTTTCTTAATTTGATTTCGATATATCATGTTGGGAGGTACAGTGGGGCATCAAGCTTCTAACTAGGAGTCAAAAGGGAGTCCAGGTTGCCTCAAGAATGACTCCCCTCTTTAGGGGAGCCCAGGCTGATATATAAAAAGAGCCCAGGTGACTCCCTGGCTGACCTAATTGAGTCACCTAGGGGAGTCATCTAGCTGCCTGGCTCACCTAAGGGAGTCACATAAGGACCTAGGCTCCCCTAAAGAGGGGAGTCATTCTGGAGGCAAATTGGACTCCCTTTTGACTCTGTGCTGGTGCTTTTGGTTTGGTCAACACAAGTGTTGTTGAGACCATGTATTGATGGCTGGTTCCCTACACCTGTAATAGGTGTAGTATAGAAGTAGTGGTCTAACACCTGGCAGGCGGCCAGAGACGTGCCCCATCACGGACGTAGCCCCTCATCACTTTAACACCTGTACCGCCCACACACCTACACATTAACACCATGTGTGGCCCCTGCCAGCATCAAGCTATACGGGACTAGCGCATTAGGCTATGGGGGCTGCCATCTTGGCTCAGAGCAATGCATTGTGGTCAGGCCCCCGACTCCAGAGCAGTGCATCATGGGAAATTTTCTTATCAGCCCCTTTGTTCAAGGTGTGAGGAGAGGGGATTAGCCTGATAAGGAGATGGAGTTTAGGCCCCGACTACCTGAGGTACCAGGATGTGCTAGTCCTGTATAGTTAAGGGAGTGGTCAATCAAGTGTTATCTACGTCATAAATGTATCAGTTGTGACAGGCCCTATCGGATTCTGTAGTTCCCAGTTACTGATAGCCCCTAATTTTGAACTTCCATGTCATTGACTGCCCTGACTTTCTTCTCAATTTCTTCATTTGATGAGTTCATAGTTTGTTGATACTGCAGTTCAAAACGCAGCAGTTGCTACACATTCCTTTACTGGGTACCCCCCCCCCCCCCACCTCCCCAGGAGAGGGCCATACCAGCACTAGCCACCATCAGCCTTACTCTTTTATGCAGACTGCAGAGATCAAAGACAAAGCCTGTCCCAGGTGGGATCCTCTATAAGGGGGCTAATACGCGGGGTTTACACCGGGGTGCCGTCGGCCATCTTTGATCATAACGTCATGGGCAGACCGATGGTGTACGTCCGAGCGGAAGACATCTTGAATATTGCAGGCCGGGAGTTGTGGGCGTGGATGTGCTCGTGGTCTACACGCGACATGCACAGGCTAATCATCCCAGTCGACTGTTATGCTGGTTTTATCCTACAGCCAAGATCAATAAGTGTGTTCTGTTTCTGGCTACATGGTCTTAAAATATAGGGTAGCTTAGTCTAATTCTTTCAATAATCTTAAACAATTTTTTAAAACTAAGGCCTCGAAGATACACAGAAATCACTTTGTGAACTGCAGCATTGACTCGTCGAACATCAAATTGACTCAGTTGCTCCAAAATGACTTGACGATATTATCAAAATTTTATTTTATATTGGATAACAATTACTAGGGCCAGTACTTTTTGCTAGGTAGGATCAGGTAAGCTAAAACACCCTTTTCTTTGGCTTAACATTATAGCTTGTGTAACTGGGCTAATATTAGGCAGGCTGATGGAGCAGGTGGGCAGGGTATATCATTGGACGTGCATCAAAGGGACTTCTTATTCCCACACCGCACACAGCTTCTGGGACTCAGGGAGGGGCCTTCTCAAGTACCATAACAAGTCGATATTACAATGTCATCCAACTCTGACTGCCAACAGGATGATACATCTATAGGGCCATTCTTCACAAACACGGGTTTTTACACTCCTGCTACCACTGTCATATGAGCTTTTCAACCAACCCAGTCGACAAATATCAGCTGTGGAAGGACAAGATGATTTTGTCTTCATTTTTAACTTGCTGGTGCTGCATTAGTGCATCGATGCCGAGCATTCAGGAGTGCATCAGGTCAGTAGGGTTGGCATGATGCATAAAAGCTGAACTTGCCATGGCTGCATTCATGTTTGAGGACGAAATCATTTGATATTCATTTTTATCTTGGGCCAAACATTTCAGGTAACATGGCAAGAAAATGTAGGGTCGGTAGGTTTTTGTAAACATGAAATTACTACCCCGCCTCTCCGAAGACCCGAAAATTGATTTTAAAAAAGGGTAAAAATACTATTTCTTCAAAATTGCATAACAAAACGTAGGGTCGGCCCTGTTTTGATAGGGTCGGTCGGGTGACCTGAAACAAACCTCTTTTTTTAACCTTAAGGGGGTTAACAGTTATTCCCTTTTACAATCCACGACTAGTGGTTCTTCGATTGGCGCAGTGCAGGAAGCTGTCAGGCTGCTCGTTTAACCGCCCGGGGACACCCAATCTAACGCTGAATGGACAGGCCTCATCAAGACCCATCAGCCATATGAAGAATTCCTCTTTTTCCCTTTTGATCAGATCTTCATTTTGATGGGCGACTTGAAGAGACGCGGACGACTCCAGTGGAGTGTTATCTTTCCTTCCGCTCTAGTTGCTGCACATGGAGTGGGTGAAACAGCCATTAAGCACCAGACTCCACTGGTTAAGGACAACTTGTAACCATGGTAATGGGTAAAGGACAACTTGTAACCATGGTAATGGGTTAAGGACAACTTGTAACCATGGTAATGGGTAAAGGGCAACTTGTAACCATGGTAATGGGTAAAGGACAACTTGTAACCATGGTTATGGTTCTGGAAACAGACAGCTTGTAACCATGGTAACGTGTGCTGGAAACGGACAGCTTGTAACTATGGTCATGGCTAAAGGCCAACTTGTAACCATGGTATTGGGTAACAGCA
This sequence comes from Harmothoe impar, assembly GCA_947462335.1. Classification (NCBI taxonomy): domain Eukaryota; kingdom Metazoa; phylum Annelida; class Polychaeta; order Phyllodocida; family Polynoidae; genus Harmothoe; species Harmothoe impar. Next base: position 66,772,401 of record OX381706.1, read on the forward strand.
AACTTGTAACCATGGTATTAAATGGGTCTGGTAAAGGACAATTTGTAACCATGATAATGGGTCTAGTAATGACCAACTTGTAACCATGGTAATGGGTCTGCTAATGACCAACTTGTAACCATGGTAATGGGTCCAGTAATGACCAACTTTTAACTATGGTAACCATGGAAGACCAGCTTCTTACCATGGTAATGGGTGAAGACCAACTTGTAACTATGGTCATGGGTATCGTAAAGGCAAACCTGTAACTATGGTAATGGGTATCCATACAGGACAATGTAATGCTGTAATTTTCTCATTTCACATCTAAACCTACATTTACAGAGCACATACTCCAGGTTTTAAAGCCTGGCTCTTCAGCAATCCCCATCAGACTTAAGTCAAGTCCTTTAAAAGAGCGACTGTAGCCAAGAACCTCATCAGCGGGCTTCTTTTTAAGCTTCCCTCTTCTGTCTCAAAGTCAAAGACAACAAACTGGAAACCTCCCAATGTAAATACAAAGCTGCACGGCCCTCACCTCCTCACCCTCTACACCGGGCAGGTCACCGCTCCCAACAGACGCTGATCGATAACCGCAAGTCATCGGCCATGACCTCTGACCTCGGAGATGCTCGACTAGCGTCTGTCACAGTAACCACCAGACGGCAGTGTAGGCTGTGCTAGATCCTACACAACCTTAGTTCTACATTCTGACCAACCCTGTAGTCAATCACTGTGAGTTTCTGCTCTCTCTGTAGATGTTCTGTGTGTCTAACCAACCTTGTAGTCAATCACCTTGAGTTCCTCTCTCAGGACTCTTTAAATCACTGTTACAGTGCACAGTAGGCATACCTCTTTGTCCCACTTAAATACCATGCCTACATTTGCACAACTTAAAATTATGTTCATATTTCATAATCTAGACATGATAAAGATACTTTTTATAGTATCTATTCTAAATTGACCTTTTCTTCCTGGATTTATTTTTTTCACATCTGTGAACAATCCTTCGTTTAAAATACAATGTATGTTACTAAATATTTCAACAAAATCTTCAGGAATCATTTTCTCAATTCTCTTCCAGATTTGACTGTTTCCTATGACCCTCCCTAACAACAACTAGACACTAGAGGGGGTGGATGATGGAGTAGGGTTGTCATGGAGCCTGATGGTGAGGGGCACCCTATGGTATAGCAGAGGGTCCCTGTGGGGTTACAGGGTCCCTGGGGGTGGGTGCTACAATTGGAGCAGCTCCCTCTGCTGGTAGCCAGCAGTGCAGCACCGAGCAGCTCGCCACCCACTGGGGCAACACGCGGAGTCCACCAGAAGTTTAGTCCTTGTTTTAACCATAGAGATATCTCCCCCTACTGCAAGCACACCGGCGGGCCACCGGCGTTCTTTTATCTACCGCCGATGTTAAACAGCTACACAACTGCCTCCGGTGTCAGCTTAGCTATCTATAGTCTTTTGAATTTTGTAAAATCTCGAATTATAACAGAATTTAGAGCCATTTAAGCTAATCCTTTGAAAATAATCCCAAAAATGTCTAACTGCCATATGTCACTCGATTCTGGAAATGTCTCACTATACATGCAAAGCCCTTGTATTGATATGTTATAAAACCTACTTTCGCTCATACATTAAGATGGCAACCATACCTAGTCTAACTCAGAGCATTACTCCTAAAGAATTGGCCTCAGCCTTATATCAGCATTCATCACAACAGCTATAATTAGAGCCTTAATAGCCTCAGTCTCACAAAACACAACAGCTGTTCTTGGAGCATTAGGCTCAGTCCAATACATGACACTAGTAAGATTGTTACCAATCCAATAATACCCTGGGCGCCTAACAAGGCAAAACAACACAGAACAGAATGGATACTATCGACAGTCTAGATCCCTCTCCTAGTCCTACCCCTGGCTCCTATCCTGGTACATGCAGCCCACTCAGTGCTGTAGTGTGTAGGAAGGAGAGGGGAGGGGGGGAGGGGGGGGGGGAGGATGCTTCCCAACCCTGGAGGAGAGCGGCAAGGAAGGTCTCCAGGGAGAGCATGTCCCCGGTGAGTTGCTCAAGGCACTGCCGTTACGTGCCAGGCGTTGGTAGGAGCTACTCCGAGCTACTCCACTCTGTGTGTTCTTATGCCGCACACTGCACCTAACCCTTTAAGGGCCGCATAGTGCTTTAAAGGTAAATGCCTTTTGTCGCCATGATGCATGAGTTGGGAGGGTATTAACCGCATCGGGCCTGGCTCCATTAACGGGTGCAGCACTAGCGAATTACTCACCAGAGATGTATTCATGCATCACGCCGACATTGGACCTAATGCATTAAAAGTATTGTAGTATGGCGCTTAAATGGATAAATATTGCACTAAATAGCACCAAATATTTCAGCACACTTAGGAACACTAGGCCTTTACTTTTTAGTTATAGCAATTGGTAGTGCGGTATAACGAGCTACCATTGTTATGGGAACCAATATGATTTATGAGTCATACATGATTTATCTCTTATATTAATCTCTATTGCCATCTGAACCAGGTACAGTAGTATCGTTTTAATCTGATTATATTGACAGTATTTAAACAATATGTATGCTCTTGTATCAGCAATACTTAGCAAATGTTTTGACTATTACGAATTCCCATGCCACGCTATTCACTTATATCTAGGCACAAAGTTGTAGTTGTGAATTCTATAGATAATTCCCATGCATAGATCAACTACACTGTGAGAACTAAAAGTGTTTCAACTGTGTGAGATACGAACTCTAACCCAAAACAGTAGTGTCCGGTGATTGTTGTACATGTATTATGATTGATAGGGGCAGTTTGGACGTTGCCAATTTTTGTTTGAACATTCCACTATTTGAACATGTTGATGACATGTCATGCTTCATATTGTTCAATGTTTGGATTAAACTAAAATACTAATTAGATTAGGTTACATGTCCTAGTAATGCATTGCATGAATAAATATAGCCACATTAATTGAAACTTAAAACAGTGCTTTATGAGTTAAGGATAGAGTGTAGGTCAACATGGTTAATTCAGTGTGCAGAGTATTCACTTTGCTAGTGACGGCTGTAACAGTGTGCGGCATATGGGGATCAATCACCGTTAATAAGCATAATAAGGACCAGTAATGACCCCCCCCCCCCCAGTACATGAGACCTATATTGTATATAGGACACCCTACCCACAGCCTGCTGCAATGCATACCACGCATACCGTGTTCTACCGTGTCTATAGAAGCTACAACTGTGTCACCTCCTTTGTACTACTTTTGTAAGTTCAGGGTTAACTCTTTAGATGCCACAGAGTTCGCAAAGCTGCTTTGCTCTTTGTATTCTTGATGCATGAATGCAGCTCTGGTCTGGCAGCAACCGGTTGGTGCTGCATTAGTGCATCATGCCCACCCTATGGGATTGATACACTCCCACTTTAAGGGTCTGCATGATACATGAATATATTCATGCATCATGACGATAAGAGGCCATATCACTTAATGTTATATTCTTGTAAAACTACTACTGTAGTGCAGATGCCTCTTAGCCCGGGGGCTACACAGCTTTGTCTATTAGGTCATTCTCTGCCACTAAAACTGTTACAAATCAATGTGGGTCAATACCCATTACCAAGAGCCCTACATGGTGTATTTGTACTAGCAATGACACTGTACCAATGACCTTCAGAGATGCTACTCTCTGAATCAGTGGTCGAACGAATTTATAAATATCAATTGATAAAATTGAACATCTTTCAGATAGAATTGTTCAATGAGACATTGAAAATAGCATTTTGGTCGCCCTAAGCTATGCACATTGCTTTGTATTTAAAATTCTACATGTCATTCCTGATGTAATAATAGCTCTCAAATATCATTAGGGCAATGTATTCACTTATCTTTATTCCAATTATTTTTTGTTTGTTTCATGAAAATCCCATGACAGCACGCTCCTGTCCGTTCCTGTGCACAGTGGGAGTGTTGTGTGGTGGCATTCCGGGCACGTGGAGGGGCAGGGTGAGGGGTAGTAGTGACAAAGCGGTATTAATGCCATATAACCTTTTACTGGGCTTTACACTCTAACCTTTAAAATAGAGGATGACATTCAAACATGTCCAGGCGGCTCCCATAGTCCAGCAGGGGCAGCTAGAACCCCCTCTGCATTCAACATGTCCCTACCCATAGTCAGTACTGTACAGTACTAAAGGGAGTGGTCATGTTTTAACAACAGGGGGTGGGGGATTGCGGTTTTAAGGTTTCTGATAACTACCGGTAAGTTGTGTTGGGAATGATGTGTCGCATATAGGCATGGTGCTACTAGAAGGCCTATCACCTCGGGTAAGTTTGTCTTGAAGTATAAATACAACTCTGCCAGGTAGCGATGCATTAAATAGCCTACCATGCATCATTCCAACCTTGTGTATCAACACCAAAATTTGGCCTGGTGCATGACATTGAATGCAGCACTGGTGAGTTCATTGCCAGGTGTGCATCAATGATGACATAGGGGATAGCGCACTTAAGCACTATGCGGCCCTTAAAGGGTTAAAAAGGTTACTAGTAATCAGCATGGGATGGGCAGGATCCAACAGGAATCAGCTCTACCCCCGGGGGTTGGGGGTTGGGGGGGGGGGGGGGGTGACAGGAAGGTGACCTACATAGTGGCAGTTACGGCAGCAGCCCCAGTGAGATATGATGATGTCTTCCTGAATGGGTGAGGGGCCCGTGTGGGGCCTGGGGGCTGCTCACCTCCACTCTCCTAGCATATTCACTACTGCCAACACTACTTTTATCTCTACCACAACGTGTCATATCACTGTCTAAACTTACCTCTATGTCGTCATTGTAAAGATAATCATAGATAATTTTCTAGGAGATAGTCTACTGATTTGGGAAACCCGTATGTGACATCATTGTCCGACAACCTGCGCATTCCCAGAGCAGGTTGAGGCAGAGATACGGTACGAGTCTCTACTCCAGGAGAGTGCAGCTAACGGTGACACCATTACCATCCTCTGCTCCATCAAATTCACCTAAAAACCCTTTCACGACCGCATACTGCTGTAATACCCTTTGTCGGCATGATGCACGAATGCAGCCCTGGTGAGTAACTCGCCAGGGCTACATGCATGCATCATGCCGACCCTATATGGGTTGACTCTTTCACAAAGGGTCGGCATGATGTATGAATGCAGCACTGGTGAGTATATATTCACTTCTACTTAAATGTCAGGACTGCATCCATGCATTACTACGACAAAGGGTATAGCACATTAAAGCACTATGCGGCCCTTAAAGGGTTAAATGACACAGAATGTGCCCATTGCCACTCTTCATGTCGTAAAGGGCCCCATAGAACGGCACTCAGCCCGCTGGCCTTTCATCCCAGTCCAACCCCAGTCCAACCCCAGTCCAGCAGCCTACCAATAGGCACCCAATACTAGGCACTATATAGGTGGTGGTGGTGGTAGCGGTGGGGGTAGGGGGGGGGGGTGTCTCAAAGGGAATGTGAGGGTCCCCTCTCCTCACTCTACACATGAAAGCATTTTCTGAAGTTCAGAGGTAGCAGATTGGGGCATAGATACCACTCCATGTGAGAGACAAAGCAGGAAATCTTATAACAACTTTCGCCAAATTTCTGCAGGAAATCAACAGAATTTATAATAAGAATTCAAACAAAAAGCAAAAAAACACGAATGCCATTGCCTGTATCTCTGAGGGAGGAAGAAGCCAGAGGGGCCACCACCAGAACACGATGAGGTACGTCCTCTGACACCATACGGCTCGCATTCCGTTATTGCCCATAAATCACGGCCTCTGATTGTATTGAGGTGTTCTCCCTTTTTTCATCTTCTCTTTTTTTCTCTCTTAATATCACTTCCGCCAGTCAGCTGTCCTAAATGGGAGGGAGGTTGGGTGGGGGTCAGGGGGTGGGTGGCCATTCACGGGGCTACGGCCTGAATGATGCTCTGGGGGTTGCCGCCAATAGCTCAATCCAATTTGCGCCTGCCGTTCCCATGGTGACGAGCTGAGCTGGTTCCCGAGGTGAGCTGCTCCCGAGCACGTCCCGAGCTGCTCCGAGCAGTCCCGAAAGGCCCCGATCTCCTCCTCTGAGAATAGGCTATTACAGAGTAGCGGTTGGGTCTATGCCAGGGGGGTTACTCATTATAGAAATGGGTACCAATTGATGTACCAACACCGAAGAGTTGTGGCGGTGAATCCGAGGGAAGGAGTAGTGAAAGTGTAGAATCGTGGGCAGTCACAATTGACATAGGAAATTATATCTTTTCTACCTCAGAGATTCTAAAATTCAGGGATGAAAGTATCCACATGCAAAATAGCGTGATGTGCTCAAATGCATTGGATGCGCCTGAGGAGAGATTCTTTATAGCTAAGTATCTATATATTTCTAGCTTAAAAAACGTGAAATCCGGGGGAAACAAATGAAGCAAAGGACATGATATTATACCACGACCTCGTGTCCCCGGATGTCTCCGTAATGTATTAGCTCCCTCCCTTACATCATGTATACAAACATCCTTCCTTTCTTTGTTCTGACTATATCAACCCTTTAAGGGCCACATCGTCCTTTATGAGCTATGCCCTCTATCGTCATGATACATTATGCACCCCTGGTGAGTATACTCGCCATGGCTGCTTTCATGCATCATTCTGAGCCTTTGGGAGTGTATCAAACCCCTGGGGTCTGCACGATGCTTGAATGCAGCACTGGCGAGTGACTCGCCAGGGCTGCATTCATGCATCATGCCGATAAATGGACATGGCAATTAAAGGGATATGCACACATCCCAACCCTGGGTTGTCCCTGTCTTTGTTCTACAACCAGTAGGGTCAGTGGGTTCAGCCTTTAGGATGTACATATAGAGTGGTCTGGGTGATAGCTGGGCACCGCTATGTAGGCACCACACTGCCACAGTGATTAGTACAATGGGTTGTCATCACTGACAATCTACCCAGTGTAGCAACTGTAAAACTGAAAGTAAAGATTAACCACTAGTAGCTAGTTATCCGGATTGTTATAAAGTGTGTAGAATGTCAGTGTTGAGAAGCATACACATTGAACAGTTTCCAACACGTCGTCAGTATGCTGTCTGTGGTGAGATATGGAACAGGATCTGACCTGGGTTGACACAGGCTAGAGCAGGGTAGGGGGGAGGCGGAGAGAGAAATGGGGGGGGGGGGGGATCTATGACATGGAGTGAATAGCGGGTCAGATGACTCCCAGACGGCAATATGACACTCACCATGATACCGGAGATGTCTACAGATGGATACAGATACATTGTATTACACCCAAGGGTATAACGTCGTCTCATTATTCAACTGATTTATGTGCATGTTTACATGTCTGTACTTGGATATAGTTTTGGGATCTAGTGTAGTGTCTAATCATAACTATACTAGGCACATCTCACTTTATATTGTGTAGTATACAGTCGACTCTCACCAACATTTACTACCTCGGATCCTTCACATCCTCAGACAGTTGCCTGGCAACTGCCCTTATATATTTCATTATATTTTGACTTAATTTCTCGGATGATTTGCTTCCCCAGATATTTTTCCTTAGATTTTCCAGATTACATGAAGTGAGGGCCGACTGTATACTTCTTTATTAATCTGGAGGAGGTTGGATATCCCCATAGGTGGGACCTGAACCTTCACATGAACCTTCACCGTTATCCTATTAAAGCTGGTCTGACCAGGGCTGTCAACACTTGAACCACACTTCACCGTTACAAGTACCACATTAATATGGGGCTCACACAGGTGAAGTGTAGATGTGAAGAGATGCCCCCATTCATGTCGACACCTGGGTGGTAGTGACCTCAGTTAGTGTGGGTACATCCATTCACTAGCCACATAGAGCATGTTAAACCCTTAAAGGGCAGCATAGTGCCCCTGTACCTGCATGGTGCATGGATGTATACAGCCCTGGCGAGTGGCTCGCCAGGGCTGCATTCATGCATCATGCCAATTCTACAGGTTTGATACACTCCCAAAGTCAGTGTTGCCGAAAACTTTTTCTTAACGCAGGCCAAGGTGGCCTGCGTCTTGGCATCTTACGAAGGCCATTTCATTCTCACGCAGGCCATATCAATTTTGATATTTCAAGGTACCTGTATAAACTTCATTATGACTTGTTTTATACTATGCAAAACTTAAAAGAAATATTTTAAAAAATCAATTTTACAAATATGGCCCCATCTTCGCTTCTAATTGGCCGATTTGAAAAATTCTTTCACCATTAGGAAGCTGAGGTCATGGCAGGCCATTCTGGCCTGCGTCCTAAGGCCCTACGCCGGCCATTAAGATTCTACGCCGGCAAAAGCCGGCGTGCCGGCGTTATTTCGGCAACACTGCAAAGTGCATGATGCATGTGTGCAGCCCTGGCGAGTAGACTGACCATGGCTGCATTCATGGATCATGATGACAAAGGGCATCCTACAGTGAAGCACTATGCGGCCCTTACAGGGTTACCTGTGGTCCTCATGTGTGGACAGTCCAGTCTCAAGTGGAATGGCTGTCTATAGACCGGCGATGCCCTCTTATCAGCAGCTAATTAAGTGGAGATTAGTATCAACTCTGTGGTTGTTCTAGACATATGATACCATGGGAAGGGGCTCACTGGGGCTAGGCCTTACCACTACTCAAACTGTTTTACAATTTGCTTAAGATATTGAGGGGGGGGGGGGTTAAAGTGGTTATATAGGCATGTTTGCTATCAAATTAAAACTTACTCTGATTCCTGTACAACCAGCAGGTTATGTGCAAGGATTTGCTGCAGTGGGTGATAGCAGGTTGACAGACTGCCCTTGGAGATCAGGGGTAGGGGTGGGGGTGGGTGTGGTGATGACAGCACCCATTCATGATAAGCCCAGGGCCGGGTGTGAGGAGACTCCAATTCAGAGAGATTAGGAGATAACTGGCTGTATACATTGAGGACTGGACTATGATATTGATGGATTAATATTTCTTAAAACCCAATATTCTATTGCGAGAAAATGGCTATCAACATCTCCTTGACCTCAGCTTCACAACAGTGAATTTTTTCTTCAAATACTCCCATTAGAAGCTGAATTATGCTTATGTGTCTAGGCCTAAAAAAAAGTTGCGTTCTGGTAACATATTAAAAAATATGTAGGGTTGGTAGTTCGCCCATTTTTTAAAAGTTGGAGAACATTTAAGACATTTTTGGTGATTTTAATTCTTTGTTAATCAGAGGTTTAGAACTCCACCACCCACATGTGGTCTTGTGGTTACTGGAGGCTGGGGCAGCTGATAAGGTGGTGGGGCCGTGGTGGGGTGTCAGGGCACACCGTCCGCTGAGCGGAGGGCAAATTCCCGCTTGAGACTACACTGTGGAGGTGAGAGGGAGGTGGGGGTGGTGGGGAGTGATCTGCCTAATTTGCCACCTGTGTGGTCAGCCACACCTGAGTACAATCATTCTGTAACAAGAGTTGGCGCCACCCCCAAGGTCAAGTACCTCTCTGTACGGAGACAGCCACCTTCATCCTCGGGGGATAATGCAGATCTATGATAATTTGGGCAACTTCATTTTGAGTCATGACCAAGAATCTGCTAGGAGATTGATGCCTCAGCTAGAGAGTTGAAGCACACAGAGAGGCCTTCTGATCACTATTTCTGCTGCAGAATGTGAGTGTGTGGGGTGGAGGAGGGGGGTGTCTGTGACTCAGGTGTGCATGACCGTGTGTGGCGAGGATCCACCTACACAGGTGGGTCAGGGACCCTCCTCCAGCAGGTACACGCAGACATACCAGGTGCTTATTTAACCCTTTAAGGACGACATGTTGCTAAAAGATAACATTTGTCATCATGATGCACCAATGCAGCCCGGTGAGTATATGCCGGGGCTGCATTGGTGCATCATGCCGGTCGACCCTTCCGGAGTGTCTCAACCCTGTAGGGTCATTTGATGCTTGAATGTAGCACTGGCAAGTTACTTGCCAGGGCTGGATTCATGCGTCATGACGACCAAGGACATGATGCATGAATGCATTATGCCTTCCTTAAAGGGTACCGTTAATAGAGCTAAGGTAGGGTGGGCACGGCAGACACCACATGGTTACTCGGTACATACCACGGTGTACATAGAGCCCACACTACCTCCTACCTGTAGGCTTTATCATTTAACACTTTAAGGACGATATGATGCCTTTTTGTTAATTTGTCATTACCAATGTCTATTGATGCACCAATACACCACTGTCACTGCATTGGTAAATCATGCTGACCTATCAGAATGGTCGTTATGAATGCAGCACTGCGGAGTAACCCGCTAGGGAACAATGATGTACAGGACTCAAGCGGCTACGGTGCATCACAATTATTTTGCAGTCCTTACATGGTTAATTCCCGCTAATAGGGAGCTCCTTAGATTAAGGCCAAAAACCTGTGTGCTAGCCATGCTTTAGTGTTTTCTTGTGTCCTCCCATAGATTTGATCACACTCTGCACACACACACTTCCTGTCAACATAAAGAGTGAAAGCAGAGGCCATTGTACATGTACTATAAATAGACACACATTGTCCCCCTATATACACACATCATACGTAGCTGTAGCTGTAGGCCGATCTGTGTGGGAGAGCAGGGATCTAGTCATCTACATACATCTATAGATAGCTGAGGTCATCCAGCTTCATGCTTTGTGTGGCGGCTACCCCTCTGTCAGCCTCAAGTAGAGCTTTAGGCCTTATACAAGGATACAAGGATGGGCCATATTGGTGGTTAACAAAGGTAGGGTAGAGGAAGCAGGGGTCTGTGTGGAGGGGGGGGGCATCGGCTGCTTTAATTCTTACAGTGCAGGATACTAGGACCAATTATATAGCCACAAGCGGAATACAATTTTAAACCAATGAAATAATTCCCTTCATTCAAAGCGAAATGCATACGGTACAACTGGTAACCATTGTTACAGCTGTTATCTGAAATCTTCTCGCCAGGACCATATTAAGTAATGGCCGCTCTCACTTCACAATAAGCTTGACCCCCTACTGTGGCACATCATAAAAGGGATAGCAATGATGAAGGTGACCAATCTCAAAATGTCCAAATGGAGGTCGCTGAATCAGAATAGAGTTCTTGTTAAGAATTGTGTGATGTTCCAGCGTCTTGTCCGGGCTGCATCGGTGTATCATGACTACCGGTAACTTTCGGGAGTGTATCAACCTTATTTGGTCGGTATACTCCACTGGCAATATAGTTACGCAGTTGCCAGATACAAACTTACAACAGACCGGTTCAAGACAGCCTCTTCCTGAGGCCCTTAAACAGCAACCTGCCTCCAGGGCAGAGATTGACGTCTATACAGGCCCCCAGGGTGGCCGGGCCTCCAGGCATAAAGCACTCTATAGAGAGGTAGGGCCCTGGGAGGTCAGGTAGCAGAGCTTGGCACACCGGCTGGGTTTCTTTACACTGTCCCCGAGGATGGACCACCACCCCCTCTGGTTAGACATCTATATAGATATACCATTTATAGTACAACATGTAGAGTATATATGTCATAGGTATATCGTTCATCTATTAAAGGGAATGGTTGTACATTCTGGTGGCTTTGGGATTCAGAGGGGCGGAATTTTCCTCCACTACTTTAGCGAAAAGAAATCCGCACGTTACTATTCAAAGAGGCGGTTGGGAAAATCTCCCTCCCTCAGTTAAACGCCCTTTCCCTAACTCTTGAAGGGAGGCATGATGCCTTAATGCATCATTCCCTTGGTCGTCATGATGCATGAATGCAGCCCTGGCGAGTAACTCATCAGTGCTGCATTCAACTATAATGCCAACCTAATGAGGTTGAGACACCCAAAGGGTCAGCATGATGCACTAATGCAGCACCGGTGAATTACTCGCCGGGGCTGCATTGGTGCATCATGACGACAAATTTAGCGACATGCGTCCTGAAAGGGCTAAACCATATGGAAGGACACTGGTACAATGAGAAATGCTGTAATGAAGTAGTTAATGGTGCTAAACCTTGTATATCTGATACTGAGTACCCCCTTTGTGACACTCCCCACAATAATGATCCCTTTATTCCCCAGGTGGGGTTGTCCTCGTTACAAGATGGCCGACCACTTTGATGCGCCACCTGGGATCCAATTACTGCTAAATATACCACGACATAATAGAGACAAGGGCAGTCCCAAGGAGCCCCTGTACCACTGGTAGTGACAGTATCAGACAGATACTGACAGATGGAGAGGGTCCTACAGGTACCCAGCGAGACTACTAACCCTTTGAGGTCAGCATGATGCTCCGATGAGCTATGGCTGTACCGCTGGTACAGTCAACTTCTGTATTAACGACAAGGCCAGTCCCAAGGATCCCCAGTACCACTGGTAGTGACAGTACTGACAGTTGAGGATGCCCATAGCCCTTTTAATAAGGACGGCAGATGCCATTTGTCTCGACCCTTTTGGCCTCAGGGGTGAATGGGGGGTGAATCGACCATGTAGGATCGGAATGATGCTTAAATATTGCCCTGGCGAATGCTTGATTATAGCCCAGGGCAAGTACAGGTACCCGTAGGGTTGTTACAATGCATGAATGCAGCCCTGGCGAGTTACTAGTTATTCGCCAGAGCTACTTTCAGTATTTTCTTTCGTATTTTTTTCAGATGTATTTCCCCTTGCTCGGTCCCTTTGGAGATTTTGGAGAAGATTTTACAGGATTTATGGCTAGCATTAGACCCACAGTTGTCTCCCTTGAAGTTCTAACAGGTGTCAGTGTGTTAAACGTCTACCGTGTGTGTCAGTGTAGATGTGCGTGTGAGACATACTATTTGTCTGTCTGACATGACTAGACACACAGCGCCTCATGTTACAGGTGTACCAGGTGTACCTCCAGGGTGAAGGGGGCTAGTCTCAGGGGTAGGGTTTCACAACTGACAATTAGTGGGACCCCCACGTGGCAATAACAGCATTAATCATGCCAATAGTGAATGTACATAGTTGACCTTGTTCTACCATATATCATATTGAGATCATTTCAAAATTGCGCTATTACTGTGCCTCTACATGGGTACCCAAATATATGCCCGTGTCGCCGTGTCGATTTTTAGCAAAGGGGGCCGTGTCACTGTGTCGATTTTTATCCCATACATTCTACACTATTTTTTAAAGGTTTTCTGTGTCCGTCGATTTTTAAAACCCCCGTGTCGCACGTGTCGGATTTTAAAACCCCCGTGTCGCCGTGTCCCACGTGTCGATTTTTACCCATGTAGGGGCACATTACTAATAGGACACATTTTACAACAAAGATACACATAGCACCACTCCTCCCACCCCAGTAGCTATTAAGGGCACTAAGATCCCATTAACCTCCCGAGAGAAAGTAGGAAATCTTAAGATGTTATTCAGTTTTCTGTAGGAAATTAGCTTAATTCAACACAGAAATTCTAGTTAAACAAAGTAGGAGTTCCTGCAAAAGTAGTAAAAGTGGCATCTCTGTAAGGGGGTGGGGGCAAATCTATTTATTCCAATTTATTTTGCCCCCCCCCCCCCAATTCTTCCCCCTTATTGAAAAATGCCCATTCCGTAAGCCTCATGTAGCACTGTGTGCACCGCTTCCCTCGGGTAGAAGGGAGTTATCACCATAGTATGTCCACACTGGGGACAGATTGGTGCTGCTGGTGGTGGCACGGTAAAGGTGTGTGTGTGGCCAGGGTGGGGGGAGGGCGGGTTGATAATGTCTCCTGTGTCTACACACTAACACAGGCAGCACACAGACCGGGTGTCCCTAGGACCGTGTCCCTGACTCATGGTGACAGATACTACATATGGACACGGCACATAATGACACGGGACACATTAGACACACGGTCATGTGTTACTGTGCTGGACCCCCTGTCCCATGGCTACACGGTACTTGTCAGTGATACATTCATGCATCATGGCGACTCTTTGGGAGTGCATCATGCTCACTCTTTGAGGGTGCATCATGGCGACTCTTTGAGGGTGCATCACGGCGACTCTTTGAGCGTGCACTATGGTCACTCTTTGGGAATGCATCATGGCGACCCTTTGGAAGTGCATCATGGCGACTCCCAAAGAACGCATGTATGCATCATGCCGACAAATGAGTGGCATAATGGTACAGAGTGCATCAAAGCACTCAGCCAGCTAACAATACAGCAGGTATAGCCGCCTTATTTACACTGGTTCCCATATATGGTCTGGTACCATGTACAGTCTACAGGCCGGCACCAGCCATGTCCCTACAAGGACAGCATGCTGGCCTACATAGCTGGGCCAATTGCGACTTCCAAGTGTTTCAGTAAACAGTATAAACTATACACTTGTTTTGTAATAGGGACAAAAACCAAAAGGTTGCTAGGTACATGTATCTGGTTATTCTTCCCGGTGGCAGTGTCTGCCCCACGCTAGACAATTATCAGCACTTTATTTATAAATGCTTCAAATAGTAGCCTCAGGACATGGACTCACCAGCTTGGCATGGTTTTGGGATAGTCTATTTTGAAAAGGTTCTCCCATTTCTCTGCTCCTATGTATTGTATCTGTTCCCTCTTATGGTGTATACCCATCAGGCATGCCACTACCTGGTTGACCAAAAGTAGAAAATCTCGAATTTTGGTCAATTTCATATAGGAAATTGGTTTAAGAATTTCGGAATTTCAGAATTTCGGCCAAAGAGTAGGAATTCCTGCAAAAGTATGAAAATGCGGCATCTCTGAGTTATTATCTCAGTGTTATTATTATCTCAGTGTTCACCTGGTGCAGAGACCTACAGAGAGGTCTCTGCCTGGTGGTAGTCTTCAGGTAGTGTTTCACCTGGTCGTTCTTCACCTGGTGGTTTCCCTTATCATGCCCGTCCTGTCGGCTCTATCAGTCACCATGAGGTGCCAGATGGGACAGTGGGTAGGGAGGGGGGGGGGGGCTCCCACTGACCACCACCACAATGCCCCCAGTCATGTAGATCCACCTTTACTCCAACTCACTCAACCTCTAATTAAATTAAGGCCTTGTAACCCCCAGGCCTTGTCAGTGGTAGCCTCACAGAGATCACACGATACTGAGACGTGGGCACACAAAGAGTCTATAGTGTGGAATTTAATACCATGGCCTGCAGTATAAAAGTATTGTGTGTCAATCAGCCACATATATATATGAGCCTTCGGTCAGGCTTTCTCTAGTCCATTTACATTGTGTCATGTAGTGCAGTATTCCCGTGTAGGATACTTAATTCACTTCCCCCTATTGAATACATGATACTTCATTATTGCAACCTGGATGAAAGTGACCAATCCTTAAAAGCTTGAATTGGAAATGTTCAAATTAAGGCTCCTGAATAAAGGTCCTGTAATCCGGGCCTGTAATATAGTCAAGTACAGGTGTTCCCACATAAAGAAAACTTGAAATCAGGGGAAAATTTGAAGACTTTCATCCCTGGTATTGAAAGGATTATGCCTTCAAGCCCTGTAGACTCTACTACAGCCTGTAGATGCGGGGGTTGCACTGTGACATGATGATGAGGAATGTTTGGAATCCCACCCCAGCTGTTGGCGGCGGAAGTGGTTAGTAGGTAATGAGAGTGCGGCTAACTCACGTCATGTACGGCACAGATGGGGTTCCCTGACCTACTTAGCTGTCAGTCTAATGTCTAATGTTGGAGCCTTAAGTGAATGAGTCTAACCCTTTAAGGACAACCCAGAGATTTAATGCATTATGTCATGTTTTATTTATGATGGGGGTGTAGGGGGGGGGGGGGTCCTCATGTGGCATGTCGATTTGAAGAAATGACCATGTCACTTAACTTCCCATGTCCCTTGTCGCCTCCAAGAACCTGCCATATCCCATGTCAAATTTAAGAAACGTCCCATGTCATGTCACTTTTTTTTCTCATGTCACTAAGCAGCTTGTAAAGCTCCATGTCGAATGTCGATTTTAAGAAATAGCCATGTCGATTTCAGGGGTCCAAACTCATCATGATGCATGAGTAACTCACCATGGCTGCATTCATGTACCATTATGCCGACCATATGGTGTTGATACATTCCCAAAGGTTAGCATGATGCACAAATGCAATTTTGGATACCGGTTCTCGCTGGCACTTGAGGTATCATGCTGTCCCAAAAAGCATCAAGTGAGGTTCCTGTACCAGTGCATGGCGGGAACAGACGGCCACCGCGAGTACTACCACACAATTTTACATAGACAATCACAGCAGACAATTTGGCACATCTCCAAGCAGATCCTCTCACTCTGGCCCCCAGTAGCTACTGAGGCGGTCTCTGTTTGGAGAGTGTGCTTGCATTAATCAGGACATGGGCTGGTTGCCAAGGAGACCCCATTAGAGCCGGGTCCTGTCGTCCCCCTGGTGGTCGGTGACAGCACTAGGGGACTATTGATGACTCTCCCTGACAAGGAGGCCCTGGTCCTCCTACAAGCACTAAACACCATGTAGGGAGAAGTGACAAGGAAAACACCTTCAGGGAATTCCTTGCTAGGAAAAATAAAGATCTTTTCAGACACCCATGCGTGAGTGATGCTGTAATTAATGTTTAACGCCACCTCGGTCTCGACAGCTAAGATATATTCATGGCGAGAAACCTATGGCTATGTACGTTTGATTCACACGTGGGTAATTTGAAATAGTAAATGCAAGTATTAAACACTGTTCTGTCCTTTCTTTTCAGTCGTTTTCTCGTTGCCACGGTTGGTACATTTTATCATACCCCCAAAGGCAGACCCACACCGTCACTATAATACCAGTCTTAAAGCTATGAAAAAATGTCGTCTCCTTTTAGATTACAATCACTTTGTCCACTTTTTTCTACTGTTTCTTTTCCAACATTTTTATTTCCCTTGTGTTCAGCGCACCTGAATGCCTCAGTCCCGGGGCCTCAGTGCTCCCTCCTCCAGTCCCCAGCCGTCTGTAGCGACCCACTGGAGGCTACACAGATTATTGACAGCCCTCCTCCATGCAGTTCTAACCAATCAGTCTCCCTGAGGGAGAACAAGGGAGCCTTCTGGGGGAGGCTTAGCCCTTTAAGGACCGCATGATGCCTGAATGATCATGTTTATTTGCTGTCCTGATGCACCAATGCTGTACCTGTGAATCATGATGATACTTTGGGACGTGTATCAACCCTGTAGGGTCAGTATGATGCATGAATGCAGCACTGGCGAGTTAGATGTACACATGCATTATGACAACAAAAGGGTATAGTGTATGTAAGCACTACGCCGTCCTTAAAGAGTTAAGATGTTGATCGGCTCGGGTGATTATAGTTGTACACACACCGCCAATCCCCATGCATGTCTAATGTATAGCATTACCCTATTGCTGGAACAAGCGGTAATAAGAGGTTCAATGTACATGTTGGCGGTACCTACATGTAGGGAGGGAGGAGTGTAGGGTGGTTCAAAATGTTAACCCTTTAAGGGCTGCATCAGGCTTTAATGCTTGAGGCCTACGGTAATAGTCGTCATCTGTCATCATGATGAGTAACTTGCCAGTGCTGCATTCATGCATCATGCCGACCATAGTGGGTTTTATACATTTCTGAAGGGTCGGCATGAATGCAATTATGGTGTGTAGATTCGATGCAATTATGGTGTGTAGATTCTCCTGGGCTGCATTCATGCATTCATAACGACCAAGGGTAAACTGCATTCAAGCACTATGCGGCCCTTAAAGGGTTAATGCCATTCAGAATATATCCCTGACGTCATAAGAGGCCTGTAATAAGTGAGAGGCTAATCATATCAGGCTGCAGTGGGTAAGTCTGTGTAAGTAAATACAGGCAAGGTTAGCTATTGGTAATGTGAAGGCTGTGTAATGACTCGTGTGCTATTCATCAAAAAGTCTGGGTTTAATATCGTAATGTATATTCATCAATAATTACAGCTGAAGCAATCCATGTTGATGGAGCTACAATGTGAGTGTAAGGAGTGTATGTGTGCAAAGATTCCTGGGTAGGTTGTAGGTTGTAGCAATGAGTGGGTTAACACTAGATAGACCTGTCTACACAAAATAAGTGTCCACCACCTTCTCCACCCACCACCCCGACCCCTCACACCTCCACTGAGTAGGTGTCCACCCCCACCGTCCTCCACCCAGCCCCTCACACCTCCAGTGTTAACCCTGTCAGTACTCCCACAACCCATTTACCACTCCCCCTCCTCGTCCCTAAGCCACTGCTGTATAAGTAAACTGCCTCAGGGCCCTACCCACTTCTCTCCCCTCCAACCCCAACCTCCTCAACCCTGTAAGGATGGATTAGTGCTTTAATGTGCAATGCCATTGTCATCATGATGCATGAAAGAGCAACTCGCCAGGGCTGCAGTCATGCATCATACCGAACCTTGAGGACTGATACATTAGCGAAGGGTCTGTATAATGCCCTAATGCTGCACCTGTGAGTTACTCGCATGGTTTGGGGCACCATGACGCCAAACGTTGCATTAAGACACCCTGCGGTCCCTAAAGGGTTAACTTTGTCCCCCGTGTCCCTGGCAGGCTCTAAGTGCAGCAGCGGCTTAAGGTTTACTCCTTGTAGGGATCCAGGCCCCGTCCTCCAGGTGTGGTGCGTGTAGTTGGCGTCCTCCCCTGGCACCTGGAGCACGGGTCGGTAGGACCGGGTTGGCACCCGCCCTGCCCTCCTGTCTACCACCAACTACATGTGTTGTACTATCTTACATGTACAGTACTAGTACCACCTTCTTATCCCTATCTCTAGCCTCCCCTACCTCTCCTCCCAACTACTACAGCATATGTACTACTTGTCTAGTACCACCTTCTTATCCCCATCCCTAACCTCTCCTACTTCCCTGTCTCCTCGCCTAGCCTACCAAGACTGTCCCCCTCCAAGTTACTACTGTACATGCAAATTTGTACATGTACTGCATGTCTAGTACAAATGTACCAACCCCTTATCCACCCTACTACCTTCCCTCCTCCCTACTACATGTGTACTACCGTCCAAGCACTGCCAGTCTAGTACTCAGATCCTCTTATCCTTATCCCTAGCCTCCCCTACCGCCCTCCTCTCTCCTGGCCTACTCTACTATTTCATGCATGGTTCTCCCTTCCTCCTCCTTCCCTCCTTGCTCTGTCTCACTCCTTTTCTCCTTTCCCTTCTCATGCACTGCTTTCTTTTGCATCCCACTCTCTTACCTTCATCATCCTCCTTTCCCATCCCTCCCCCTGGCCCCTCCCATTCTCTCCCCCCCCTCCCTCCCCCTGTCCCCCCATGCCTCAGCTGTCCCCCTACCTCCTCTTCCCTCTCACCCTGTAACTGTTTGTTGTCTGTGTTTTTGTTGATCTGAGATGTGAGACCTGCCAGCAGCCACCATTAGACTGCCCCCCCCCCTTTCCTCAACGGTGTGTGCTGCACACTTAATTAGGCAGGTACACACAGACCAGCTGGTTCCCTCCAGGGCCGGCCGCCAACCAAGGACCCTTAGTGCACCACCACCACCAGCAGGAGGAGGAGGAGGAGGGCTGCCCATCAATAACCAATCACACACATGTAGGAGGGGGGGGGAGGGGGCTGCTGTCCCTGTCCCACCTGTCAAGGTCCGTCCACAACAACAGCGGCAGACACCTCACAAACATGTCCCTAGTGTCAACTCATAAGCTTGTTTTGGAAATGTCTGAGTGGGGGGTAAAGGCAACATTTTGTCATTATCGAGCATCAGTGCAACACCATTGAGTTACTCGCAGGCTGGCAACATTAGGTCACCATGATGACCTGCAGGGAGTGTATCAACCCCATGGGGTCGACATGATTCAAAAATGCAGGACTGATGACAGAGGGCAGAGCGCATTAAAGCACTAAGCTGTCCTTACAGGGTGGAGGAGGTTGGGGTTGGAGGGGAGAGAAGTGGGTAGCGCCCTGAGGCGTTTTACTTATAAAGCAGTGGCTTAGGGATGAGGAGGAGGAGTGTTAAATGGGTTGTGTGAGTCCTGACAGGGTTAACACTGGAGGTGTGAGGGGCTGGTTGGTTGGGGTACTAGGGTGCCGGGTGGAGGAGGTGGTGGACACCTACTCAGTGGTAGACAGGTCTATCTGTGTTAACCCTCTCACTGCTACAACCTACAACCTAATAAGGGAGAGCGGTTATTTTATAACAGCCCTCACAGGGTCAAAATCATCCCCTTATCAACACACCTTGTGGCAGGTAGAAGACGGCCAGATTGTGACTTCATCAACATGACATGGTATTACTTCAGGAGCTCTAATAAGTGACATGTACATTATTAAACCGCTACTCCCGCTCAGTAAATACCACATGAGCCATAGCTCATTACTTGGCATACACATGATGATTAGCAATGTTGAAGTAACATATTGGCTTGCACAGAACTCGAGTAATTCGAATTGCATTGGCATATAGCGCTAGCCCTTCAGGGGCTGTCAACCCCACTGGGTCGGCATGTCAGATGAATGAATGCAGCATTGGTAAGTTACTCGCCAGTGCTGCATTCATGCATCATACTGACAAAGGGTAATACATTAAAGCACCATGCTGTCCTTAAAGGGTATATCTCATAGAGTAGAGCACCCAGCCCATATCCCCCACTCCAGTAGCACCCAGTAGCCTGGTGGCATTCAGGATTTGGGTTAGAAGGGAATAGCAGCAGCAGCTTGTATAGAGGCCTACATTCAGCCCTACTTAGCTGTCTGATCTAGATTACATTCCACCATAATGCCTCATATCCTCCCCCTCCCCCCTCTGTGTTATATAGACTGGGGAACGTTCACAAATTACGTCACCGACTAGGAGGCTTTAGGCCTTATGATGAAACGTGACCTAGAGGACCATACGTTTCGTAAAGGCCAATTTGCCCATAATAGTGGCAGAGGATTGGTGGGGAGGGGCGGGGGGGGGGGAGGGGGTGAAAAGGGTACTGTACAGGCGACGCCATTTGTGAACGTCCCTCAATTGCTGACTATTGGGAGACTTTTTGAATTACAATATCATAAAGCTGACCATGTCATTCTGAGAAATATACCTACCTATCCTATCTCTTTGTGTCATATCACCTGCAATCAGACCGAGATAGCTGCAGGCTGGTGTGCTGGGATTAACCTATATAGCTATTACACTATCTACCTGGCAGGGGTTTCAATGTAACACATGTAATACAGCCGTTGTCTGGTGATCTATAAGGATCTGGCAGGGTTTTCTATGTGACACATATAGCTATAAGTACTTGGTGGTGTCAGAGGTAGGATTAACCCAGTAGCTAACGGCGTGCCGGGCAGGGTTCCCAATGTTACACATACGGCACATCCCCCGCACATACAGCTAACCTTTACAACACCAGTCACCTGGAAAACTGGCCACCACCTGCACTCAGGTCACCACCACCCCCTCCAGGGGGAACTTTCACAAATTATGTCACCCATTTAGGGATCTTTCTCAATATACACTCATCCCTTTGTAATCATTTTGGGCAAATTGGCCCATTTTAATGTATGGCTCATGTTGTATTTCGTAATACATCTTTATGTGCTTGGAGCAACAAAAACCAACTGACAATCAACGAGGACAAAACCAAAGTCCTCTGGACATATCCGGCCACCTCGCCCATCGACACTACAAACCTAGATATAAGAATGAATGGAAGCATCCTGGATGTTATACACACCTTCAACTACCTAGGAGTAGTCATAGACCGTCATCTATCTTTCGGCCAACACCTACAGAAAGTGATTGGTACAGTCCGGGGCAAGTACACTCAGCTCTGGAACGCCAGGAAGGAAACTGATAAGCCCACTACCATGATGATATACAAGACCATGGTACTGCCCTGCCTTGAATACTGTCCACTCCTGTTGGACAGTGGCCCAAGTTGGGCTGTGAAGAAGCTGCAGGTCATCCAGAACGACTGTCTGAGAATTGTCAACAACATCCATGATGCTAGGGAGGTGAATGTAGACCATCTACATACTGACGCCTCATTAGAGAAACTACATGTCAGAAGGAATCGACAGATCCTGAACTTTATGTACAAGCGAGCACTTGATAGTGAAAACCTGCTAGTACCTGCCAGAGCACTCCGAGGAAACATCAAACCGAAATTCAAACTACGGCGTCCAATCAAGAACTGCTATCTAAATAGCCCCGAGTATAGAGGATCCCGTCTATGGGACAGGCTCACTGCAGAACAACAAAGAAGCGCCACTAGGGACAGCTTCAGTAAGAGCCTAAAGCCAGCTGACCTGAGGCCGCTAGAGAGGTTGCTGATTTAGAAATATCAATGACTCATACTGGCTTGTAATACTCGGATCGCCAGACATTGGTCCTAAATTTAAGTAGTTTTGTGTAGAAATCGCAGAAACAATCGGTATCGATTAGTGCTCTAGACTAAACGATGATTTGTCTTGATGATATTAATATGGCATTTTCTTGAAAAACGTCTGTATCGCTTACGAATGTTCATGCCAATAAAAAATCTAAACTCAAACTCAATCAAATTCAAAGACCCATGGACCTACCAGTCGGTGACAACATTTGTGAACGTTCCCCAAAAAAAAACCGGCCAACTAAACTGAAGTGAAATCACACGAGTAGGTCTGCACCACAAAAAGTCGGTCAGCCGACTGTTTGGGTTCGTAATGCATCGAACCGAACAACGGTTCAAAAGGATAGGAAATTACGACACCCTCTTGAATCGGTTTTATGCCATATTCACTTTTTATTTCATCAATTGGAATTTTTATCACCTTTCCGGGGCTCTGCTTTGAGTGTTAGTCCTGTTACCGCTTTCAACATTCAGGATGCACTGAGTGACGCGGGTCGGTTAAAGTAGAGGTAAATGGCCAGAGTCTACCTTGTCTGCCACTCACTAAAAACCCTATGTTATGACAGCCATTTTTATTCCAAGTGCAATTCTTTGCATTAAAGAGGGGAAAATCTATACCTACTGTTCATTTATATTTATTAAATATTTTGGTCTTTGGTACAATATAAAGTATAAAGTCAAAACTCGCTCTTACGAGGTCGTTTAATATCAAATATATGTGTACCATGATTATGGTTACTATCAAGAGATTGTCAATGGTTTAAAGCTGCCCAGCAAATCCTGACGTTGGAAATCCTTGCATATTAAAACCTTAAGAAATATCCAGACGAATATGCATTTAAGTGCAAACTGCCTCCATGCACCCAATACCACAGACTGTCTATATTTACTCCGTTCCCATGGATACAGCTAGGAGGAGATTAGAACGCTGACCACAAACAAAGATGTCCTCTCGGCTGTCCAGGCAGTCACCAGTTGGCCTCTTCTGCCCCCCCCCCCCCCCCACCACTTCTACCTGGGAGCCTGCAGCCCTGTATTGTCTCCCCCTCCTGTCCATCAGACCCCTGACCAGCCGTGGTCGTCATGGCGACCCAGACCACGCCCCCTCCTCCTGCCTGTCACCCTGGGTGAATGGTAACCAACCCAGGAGGTGGTGGAACAATGTTGTAGGATGGGGAGATAGGGGGCAGGTGAGGGTGGGGGTGAGATGTGTGAGGTGATCTGAGGTCCCTGAGGGTAAGGGATATAGGAATTAGAGGGGAATAGAGGAGGCAGTGAGAGGGTTTTAGAACACCAGTGGATCATACTGAGAACTGAGGTATATGAGGGGACTGTGGGCAGTGGGTTGTAACTTGTATAACGTGTATTGTCCTGAATGGCCTTCAGAATGGAGCAGGACTTAAGGATGGTTAATCCTTTCTTTGTTATCCTCAAGTTTTAGTCGATGTCCAATTCATGTCCAATTCAGCGTAAAACGTACACCACCAATATCAGTCATCTCTTTGTACATCCTGGTCTTAAGTTAAGTAGGGCTCTTTATTCTACTTTAGGTCACTCGCCAGTGCTGCATTCATGCATGCTATTGACCCTACTACGTTATATATATACTCTACCTAAGGGTCAGCATGATGCAGTACAATAGAGTGACTCGCCATCTCTAAAGGGCTAACTTAGATCTCACAAAAAGAGACTGCAGCCTTGGGTTCTCTACTTATCCATAATAAGACATGACACTAGTAATCAGGGCGCTTCATCCTCCTAGTGTACGTGTATAAGTATTCCTTTAAGGACGGCATGATGCTTCAAGGCTACTTTTTCATGCATTGGTCGTCATGATGCACCAATGCAGCGCCGACCCTTTGAGACCCCATGTATCATATCCGAAGGATCGGCGCAGTGTATGGATCCAGTACTGGCGAGTTACTCGCTAGGGCTGCATCCATGCATAGTGACGACAAAAGAGGATAGTGCAGTAATTAAGGGACACTGTTGTCCTTAAAGGGTTAAGATATCTGCCCACATTACAGGGGTGCACCATGCGTACAGTTAGAGGGAGCTGTAATTAGCCTCCTTCACAGCCTCACGTAATTACACCTCTATATGTGAACAAGTACACCACCCACTCTCTACTGTTATACCCAATCCCATTGTGTCCTGTAAGGGCCGGATAGGGCCTTAATGCACTATGCCCTTTGAAGTCATGATGCACCAATGATTGCGAGTAACTCGCCAAGACTGCATTTTTGAATCATGCTGATTAGCATCATATTGACCCCATATGATCAAACCACTCTGGAATGCTCGGTATGATGCGCTAATACATTACACTGGCGAGTTACTCACTGGTGCTGGTACATTATGACGACTTTGGTAATGATGCCTTTGGACAACACGCCGTCCTTAAAGGGTTGATACAGAAGCCCTTGTGTCTCATTTCCGCACAACCGACAAGTTTGTAAGAGAACATAAGACGCCCATGTGCCATTTATCATTTATACACACAGTTAAAATACTAGACAACCACCATAGAAGTTGTTTTCCTCACTTCCTGCCGCTTCTAGTGCCCAGGTACGTGAACACAGAGGCCGTGTGTCAGACGACATCCTACCGGTTGTCGTCTGCTACTCCTTCATACCAAAGTGGGTTCTCAGTAACGTAGTAGATAGACTATGGTTATGAGAGGCTAACTCAAAATAACCACTGTAAGCTGGCTGGCACCCTTATAGGGTCTAGTCGGGACTGGAGCTGGTTGTGGCGGGCAGCACTGATAAGAGCTGATAAGACTGTTACTAGCCTGTCCCCTGTTTGTCCCCTAATTGTACCCATAGTGGGATGTCTTATCAGTGGGTTTTACCACAACCAGCGAAATATAAAATGGCGGACACACAGGGTATAGCTCCAGATTCCTATAGGGTGCCTGCCAGTCTACAGTAGTCATATTTTGAGTTAGCCTCGCATAACCATTGTCTATCTGTTTTAAACCACAGCTGTAAGGTTATGTGAGTCTACAAAGAAATAACCAAGGTGTGAACTCCTTTTCCTTAGCCCTCCGCTGTGGTTTAAGGCATAAAACATGCACACCATCATGTTTAGACGTACTGTAGGCTACTTTAAATGTTTATATATTCCCCTTTATTTCTAAACTGATCCAACATTTCATGATAGCATTACGCTTGAATGTATTATGCTCTTTGTCATCATGATACATGAATGCAGCCCTGGTGGGTAACTCGCCATTGCTGCCTTTATGCATCATGCCGACCCTGTGGGGTTGATCCTAGGGGCGTCATGGCAGAGCAGGAATACGGATACCAAACAGAGGTATCATATTATGTATCTGTAATCTGTGTAGTAATCTTTGTCCCACCTATCAGACTCTATTATTATGCAAATGTTATGTATCAATACACCATATCGGCAGTATAAACATGACTACACTGTCACTGTGCTATTATCATTATCATGTAGGCGCTGGTACCCACATTAATAGTAGATGCACTTAGAGGGTGAACAGGCCTATGTTATGTACAGTGTAGTAGTTAAATGCTACATTTTCATGTATACAATCAGGTTTACATGGGGTCAACTTTGAACGTGCATGTATAAACATCGTTAAATTCATAAATCAATTAAAATCTCTTCCTTCTGGACTCTTGCCAGCTATTTCACGTGGAGGAATGTCAACAAAAAGTAAATCTGAAATGCCAGACATATCACCATGAAGGAAAACACATCTTCGATGCTATGAATGAGCATGTTGTATTTATGTATGCTATCTCAGATATGAAAACGTCTCGTAGTTCAGGCCTTCACACGTCTCTTTGTTTTCACAATAACAGTACAATATAATGAGCTCCCACAGTCTCAGACATCAACCTGTCTATAGATCTAAATACACCCACATTGAACACTGTCATTATGCCTTTATTAAAATAAACAAAACACCACAGGCTTCTAGTAGCGAGAGGCACTACACAGTACAATAAGGCTGGCGTTCGTGTGCCTAACCCTTTAAGGGCTGCATAGTGTTTAAATATGTCATGCCCTTTGCCATCTTGATTTATGAATGCACTTTTGGTGTACCGACCTTCCCGGATGTATCAAACTGTACTAAGGGCCTGATCCTTGCGGAAGGCATGATGCATTCATGCAACCCTGGCAAGTAGGGTCAGGGCTGCATTCATGGATCATGACGATAAAGGGGATTGTCCATTAAAGCACTACGCGGCCCTTAAAGGGTTGAAACAGTCTTTCATTCCTAGCAGCGTTGTCATGATTATTTTTCACCCTACAATGCTCCCTACATGCTCCGACCTTTCAACATGGCTCTCTCCTTCTTTTGATCCTTTATTTTGTTCTTGTGTTAGCATGTTCCTAGTCTCCCGCCCCCTCCTGGCCTCGCCATCTTTTTTTTGTTAATATCTTATTCTACATCATTTCATGATCTTTTTCTTCCCAGCCTGTCTATCTGACTAGTTTTTTTCCTCTTCAGAGATGATGACTAGTGCTGCTATTCGCTGCTGGTGCCTTAGGCTGCTTAACCCTTTAAGGACAGCATGATCTCACGATTTTCAAGATTTCACTAAATGCCGTGATGTATCAACTCAACGCTGGCGAGTAACTCACGAGCGCTGCAATGGTACATCATTCCGACCCTTCAGGAGTGCATCAACCCATATCAACCCAATCGATATTATCAGCGCGAGTAACTCGCCAGGGGTGCAATCCTGCATCACATAGCCAAAAGTACATTGTGCATTAAAGCCCCCTGCTGTCCTTAGAGGGTTAGTGGCCGTCTATATGGGGCAGGCTGCAGGTTCCATGTTAGCTCTACAGACATGCAGCCAGCATGCACCCCCCCCCCCCACACACACACACACACGTGTCTCCTCCAGGGGGTGGGAGGGCCTTAAACCCTTAAGGGTGGCATAATGCAGCTTTAACGTGCTCTGCATTTTGTCGGCATAATGCATCAATGCAGATGCAGCCCCGGTGAGTACATCGCAAGGCCTGCCTGCATTCAAGCATCATGTCGGCCCTTACAGGATTGATACACTCCCGAAGGATCGGCATGATGCATGAAAGCAGCCATAGCGAGTAGATTTACAAGAACTGCAATCTTTCATGCAGCATGCCGACAAAGGGCATAACAGATTAAAGCACTATGTGGCCCTTAAAGGGTTAAGGGGGATGTAGTAGGGGGGGGGGGTGACTGGAGGAGCGGGAGCAGTGTGCTTCCGTGACCCATTTATTATTCAGAGCTGCAGGCGCCGAACGTGATAAACGCTAGAGGCAGAGGGAGGGGCGGGTAAAGGGGAGGACATGGGGGGGGGGGGTAGTCAGATAGGACAGGCACATAATGAGAGGTAGAGGAGTAGGGGGATGTAGGTCATTAACATACAAGGATGTACGTTCGCATAGATATGTCATTGTAATGACAGGAAGGACCGGAAACAACTGGAGAATATGAACAGAGATTCAAAGAGGCGAGTCCAAACAAGACTTAACCAGTAGAGAGTTATTAAAGCGCCGCACCGCGAGGTCATGGTGGTTTATTATCATTACTTTGTAGAAAAATAGTTTCCAAAAGGACTGCGGAGGAGGAGGGCTATGCGCCCCTGTACAGTCAATAGGGGGTCAGGAGGACTACCTAAGTAATTCCCAATCGGCTGATAATCTACAGAGCTATGTCTACAGGGGCAGGCGGCCGTGTGCAGTGGGTGACCTGGCTAATTGTGGAGTCGGCTCAGAGCAGCTCTCTGCAGCTCATGAGACACACAGCGGCACCGGGACACGACCTCAGGACACACACTGCCACACACACACAGCGGCACCACGACATGACCTCAGGACACACACAGCAGTGGCACCACGACACGACCTCGGGGCACACACAGCAGCACCACGACACGACCTCAGGACACACACAGCAGCACCACGACACAACCTCAGGACACACAGCGGCACCACGACGCGAGGACACACACAGCGGCACCACGACACGACCTCAGGACACACACAGCAGCACCACGACACCACGACACGACCTCAGGACACACACAGCAGCACCACGACACGACCTCAGGACACACACAGCAGCACCACGACACAAGCAGACAGTGCTAAGGAGGCAAGCCAGGTCACGGCATAAACACATCCCCTCACACCCCGGGTATTACACTGTAAATTACAGTCTTAACCCTTTAAGGGCCGCATACATCCCCTCACACCCCATGTATTAGTATTACCGTCTTAACCCTTTAAGGGCCGCATACATCCCGTCACACCCCCTCTATTACAGTGTTAACCATTTCCCGCATGGTGTTTTAATGCCCTTTGTCGTTATGATGCATGAATGCAGCCCTGGTGAGTACCTCGCCAGAGATGCATTCATGCAAGGGTTATGGTGCTTTAATGCACTTTGTCATTTTGACAATTGCATGAATGCAGCCCTGGTGAGTAACTCGCCAGTGCTGCACTCAAGCATTATGCCGACCTTATGAACCCATAGGGTCAGTATGATGCATAAGTGTAGGGCTGGTTATGGGCTCACCAGGGCTGCATTCATGCATCATGACGACAAATGGCATACCACATTAAAGCACTAGTAGCGGAATGACGCCCTTTCAGTTATGGTCTATTCTATGCCACACACACACACACCTTTGTGCGCATGTTTAGACTCAAAAACTGGATGTTGTCAAAACACAAACAAGCTTACACACAAAAACGGTGCAGACCATCACTCTGCAATGTGGGTGTGGGTGTCTGCCTGCATCTGCTGGTACATCAGTCATCCTGGCGTATTAGAAGGGTACGTGTGTGTCGCTAGTATTGTAGCCTCTACACAGTAGGGGGCCTTTAAGGGCTGCACAATTATTTAATACGTTCTGTTGGCATCATATGTCTATGGTTGGCATGATGCATGAATGCAGCCCAGGCTAGTTCGGTGCTCCATCCATGTATCATGACGACTCCTCGGGAGTGTATCAACCATTAAGGATTAGCATGAACTGGTGAGTTACTCGCCAGAGATGCATTCATACAATATGATGACATAGGGCATATATTGCATTAAGATCACTTTGCCGTCCTTAAATGTTTAGTCTAATGGACAGGCCATTCTGGCCTCTATTTTGTGACAGAGCAGGTTTTATTGATGTAATGGGCCTAAGAAAAAGCGCCCTCTCTATGCTCTGTATTGGGCTCTATATACGGTAGCTTTAGACTGGTAGATCTATTACTCATATATGACCATATACGCTGTCACATTTATCCCTGGCATTTATCCTATGTGCAAAACGACAACCACTATGATTGTCTGGTATGACATACCCCCACCAGTAAAAACTGTAGCATGTAGGCCCAGAGATATATATGGTGTGTGTACCCTGCAACTCTAGACTAGACTACTTGGCTGGTATGCACAGTATGTAGCTAATGTACCTAAATATAGGCCCCTCCTAAATGTCAATTAATGCATGCATAAATACGGTTCTTAAAAGCCTTTAGCTACCTGGTGGGATATAGAGCCTAGCACTATTTCATAGTATAATTATTATGGGTTTTGAAGGGAGGCCTCAAAAATCAAATCTAGATATAATTTCAATGATTATGACTAGATCTAGACTACTCCCCTGGACCAATGCACTTCTCATGTCTTCAGTATAAAACTTGGCATTGCTTTGGTCAGCTAGACCACTCAACTTCCAAGTTAGATTCCTGCAAGGAAATATTTATGGATTGGGTCAATATCGAATACCCGTTACAACTTTACAAGCTGTGGCTTGGCACTGGTCTAACACAGCCATGATCTGGGTTGTGGACCTGGAGAAAAGTCATTTATTGCCAGCTGGTGGTGGTGGTGAGGGAGGGGGGGGCATACTTGTGACAATTAAAACGATGCCATTGGCAATGGTATGGGTCCTATAGATCACTGAAATCGACAGAGCGACATGGGCATTTTGGGGATTTATAATAGTGACATGGGACATTTCTTATTAAAAATCGACAGGTGAGGGAGGTGGGGCTTAGTACTGAATGAATTCCCTTTTATTTACCGTGGCCACAAATTTTTGAGCAATGATTATTTTTTCTAATAGTATGAGAGGGGGGGCATAGAAAATCGTACCTTCTTGGTTGGATGGGGCGGGGGGGGGGCAACAAAAGGTCTGGGAGGGGGGGGGGGGGTCTTATGTCATGACCCCCCCCCCCCCCCCATGTAGTTTAACAAATAAGCAGTCCCCTTATGGCTTAAGTCAAGTGAATGGAGGCTGGAGTAAGCTGTGTGCGGCCTGGGCTGTGTTATGCAGCCTGTCCCAGTGTGGTAGTACTACAGAAGGCTGGACCCAGGTCCTACACACACAATGCACCACGGGCGGCGGCCCTCCCCCGGCCTGCCTGCCGCCTCAGCAGCGCGCACCGCTCTCCTGCTGCTCCACTCCAGTCCTGTTTGCTCCTCACACCAGCAATCTATCCACGCGGAAGGCGCTTTATTTACACAAGAAAAACACCACCACACGCTGATATCATAGGTAATATGTTAGTAAACGCCACTCACCTCTCTGTATCGTGCATTGTACGGGCTGAATGTCGAGTTGATGGTCTGAAATGTGAGGTCGACGTGAGGAAAGGAGTGGAATAGCTTGGCCAGCCACGGAGCCTCGTACGGGGCCCTCGAACCCATTGTCGTTGGTTATGATCACTAAAATCGCCTAAACTGCTCTTCAAACGAGCTTTCCACTACCACAGATCCCTCGTCCGTAGCGTCATGAACGTGTGGTGTCCTCTAGAAGGTGTATAATCCGCGGGGTGGACACCATTCCAGAAAAATTGGGAGAGATCGTTTTAGCGTGCTGCCTAACCACCTGCCATTTTGGAGACTGATCCTGCTCGGCCTCTCCCCGCCCGACGCGCCGCTTAGCGTGCATAATGTGCACTAGAGTGCCGCCACCTGGGCGCAACTGCTGCAACTATAGTTGGGTCTCAAGGACCTAAAACGTTTCAATGATACCTGATTACTGACATGTGTGATGGGCCCTTTACAATTGGGGGAATCTTGGTGGTTCTGTCCTTGATATTTTTCTGCGACATAAAGGCCTAGTCATGGGTGAAACCAAAGAGCCATGATCGATTAAGGTGGGTCGCTACCCTTTGAACATGATAAGCTCTATAGTATTTCTAAGAAGATTCGTTGGTAAATAATGCCAATGCACTAATTCATGTAAAAAATAGGAAATATTATTGGCAACATTTATTCAACGATCATTTTATTAAACGCTTTCCTGTACTGTTGGGCATTTCTGTCTGCTGTGTCTTGTAGATTTTCTCTTATTGTGACATGCAAAGAGGCGGACCAATGTCTGCCTAAACACTGACCCAGTAACACAGTACAACACACAGTTAATGCTATGGTTTATGAGATACATTCTTTCTATCATAATGAATAAGGGAGAATCCCAAACAATAAAATAAAGTCATTCCTGGTAAAGTAGTCACTATAAAAACAAAAGATATTGCAAACATTGTAAGGGTCAAGCTCTCGAATTAGCAGCAGATTTCCTTGGCTGACCAATCTGGTTTTTGATTCTGAACCTTCTCTGGGAAATCAACTTTTTGATCATGAAAATATTTAAGACTGCAATTATAGAGGAGGGTATTAGACTGTATGTAAGTACACTGCTGAGTTTAAATATAGTCTGTGCCACAGAAGCAGCTCCAGAAGAGGCACATTTATATGCAGTGTGAACCTTAGCGATACTACTCCTGAGCAGAAAAGGTACATCTATAACACCAATTACAACAATAATTATTGAAATAACAGATATAACCTTTCTCTTTGTGCAAATTATGTGCACCCTCAGTGGCCAGAATGTAGCAACGGTCCGTTCAATCGAAATCAATACCATTAACCATGAGGAAACAATGGAAGCCGTATATTCAGTGAATACAATTATGTGGCAGCACCACTCTGTATAAGATAGGAGCAGGACACTGTACACTATCTTGGTTCTCAAGATACCAGTCAGCAATGTCAATGTATCTGTAACAGCTAGGACCAGTAGCAGGATCATGAAGACAGAGGTCCCCAGCAGGGAGCCACACACTATCACAATGATGATGAGACTGTTCAGTATTGTTCCTATTACACATATTGTTAGAGTGATAATGTCAGAGATTGAGGATGACTCTTCTGGGTTATATGAAGAATCAGAATGACTTCCTGTGATGTTATTGAAGAGTGCATTATACCATACAGACGTTTGGTTCTCCATGGCTCTGTCAACTGGTTCACTTAGGCCTACTATAGCTTGAGATTCACCCGATAAGTTTCAATCTGTCAGAAATTTTAGATATTCCAATTGATGTAATGTCTCTGTAGGAAGCAATATTTCTACTTTTCGTTATACCCCCTCTCTTCCCTGTGTATGGTATATAGTACCACACCGTAGGATGTGAGCCACTGGATTTCAGTGATATGTTTGGTGATAAATATTTATATAAGCTATTGTACACACTGGTAAAACAGGCATAGGGAGACAGGTAGATGTAACGAAGAGTCATTCATTGCCAGCTTGGGGAGGTTGATGGATATGGGGGAGAGCAATAGAATTGATAAGGCACCATGGTAGGGGAGAGAGCAAAACCTACATTAATGAACCCTAGCTCATAGGGAAATGGGGGGATTTGTAAGTTATTTGCATTGAGTGCTTGAAGGAGAGAGAGGCAACATTTCTAAAAGTATATGACTGGGACATGGGAGTAGGTTTCGCCATCATGAGAAAATTTGCCAAGTGCCCCTATCTAGTAATAAAATGTAAGTACCTAATTTGTGTGAGGTAAATCATTGCCTACATGTTTCAGGGCTTGTTGACCATTTCGATTTGTGCAGGTAGACAAGCTTCGAAGTCAAATACATGTATCAGAGAATTTGCAGTATTGCTTCAATTGCGGTCTGACCAACATATATCGTCAGTAGCTGAAAGGATGTGCCATAGCAGCATCCTTTCTGAGTGGCTGCTTTAACCATCCCTCATGAAATAATTGTGAAGGCAATATACTAATCAACTTGAGCAGCAAGGCAAATGCCTATACACAGACAGTAAAATATCTCTGTACTTGAGGTTATAAACTCCATGTGTCTCTTGCCCATCTTTTCCTGTACTTATAAATCTCTCCACTATACATCTGTCCCTGTGTCTATATATTTCCCTGGCCCATCCCTCCAAATGTCTATCTCTCCCCATGTCCATCTCTCCCTGTGTCTATCCCTCCCCTGCCATCCCTCTCCTTATATCTATCATTTCCACTCCCCTGTGTCTATCCCTCCACTACCTATCTCCTCCTGTGCCTATCTTTCCCTGCCTATTTCTCTGTGCATGTATATCCATCTGTCTGACCATCTCTGCCTATATCTCTCCCTCCCCACACCTATCCCTCCTTGTATCTATTCCCCTGTGCATCTGTGTCTATCTATTCCTCTGTCTCTCAATCGCTCCCTTTGTCTTTTCTCCCCAATCCCTCCATATGTATCTCTCTCCTCTGTCTATTCCTGTGCTCATCACTCCACCTGTCCATCATTCCTTGTGGCTATTCCTCCCAGGACTGACCATACATAAAGGCCCTGAAAATAGAGTGAATTATAAATCATAAAAGAAAATTTATGTTCAAGGACATCTGTGTTTATTAACAACAGTCTAGCATACAGATCTCTTTTCTACCATTCAATGCCTATACTACCACTATCAAACATATTTATTCACATGAGCAGTATACGCAATTTCTAGTTTGCACTCCTTAGCAATGAGGGAAATTTGTTATTTACTACAAAACGCTTTCTTGTACTGTTGGACATTGCTGTGTCCTTCGTCTTGTAGATATCCCCTTGTTGTGACATGTAAAGAGATGCACCAACGTCTGCCTAAAGAGTGACCCAGTTACACAGTACAAAACAAAGTTAATGCTATGGTTTATAAGATACATTTTGTCCATCATCATAAATAAGGGAGAATCCCTGCGGATAAAATATGTCTTTAAAAGCATTAGTACTGACTCAATAAACAGCAAGATCATTCCTGGTAAGGTACTCACTATGAAGACAAAGCACACTGCAAACATTGTAAGGGTCAAGCTTTTAGTATTATCAGCAGATTTCCTTGGCTGACTTTGATGTTTGATTCTGAACCTTCTCTGGGAAATTACTCTTTTCATCATTAGAATATTTAAGACTACAATTATAGAGGAGCCCAGTAAACACCCTACGTAGTTCCAACGTAGCTCAGAGGTTTCTCTAGGTAGATGTCCAACCAAAAGGTTTGAGATTGGTAATTTTGGAAGGTTTGTAGACGTCAAAACGTTAAGGTTTATTTACGTTCAACAGATGTAGATGTCTGATTTACGTTGATCTACCTCATTCAGACGTAAAAATTCTACGTAGATCTACGTTTAAAGACGTAAATTTTCAACTTCAATTGGGTAGATCTACCACATTCAAGCAGTAAATTCTCATTAATTGTGAATTCAATATCATGCAAATAAACCGCATTCAATAGAATATTTACATATAAAGGACAGGTGATTAAAGTATTGTGCATGAATAGGTGCTTTGAGGCACTTTACTGTGAGGACACCACATTGGTGGTAATGGAAGAAAGACAAAGCCTCTCTGCAGCCAAAACTATTCAACAGATCTATACTGTCAGGCTGTTCAATTGAACTACAAGAATATACTATGTAGAATGAGATGAGATTGAAAATTATAGTAGTTACTTTGTATGAATATTGTTTGTAAATGTAAATTTGTCTGCAACATATTACAAGTCTTTGTCTGAGTCCCACTATGTAGAATTATATGTAATGTGTTAAACATAGATTTACGTCTTCAGGAGCTACGTAAATCAGACCTGCAGGTTTGAGATTGGTAAATAAACCTTAACGTTTTGACGTTGATAAACCTACTAAAATTACGTAGTTCAGACCAAAATTCAACGTAGATTTACGTCTGACCAACGTCGTTGTGTTTACTGGGAGGGTATTAGACTGTATGTAAGTATAATACTCATTTTAAAAATAGATTGTGCCACTGAAGCAAGCCCCAAAGAGTGGCATTTGTACACAGTGCCATTCCTAGTGATATAACTAATGAGTAATATTGGTACATCTATAAGTGAAATTACAACAATAACAATGAAAATAGCTGCTATAACCTTCTTCTTAGTACAATATATGTGCACCCTCAGTGGCCAGAATATGGCAATGGTTCGTTCAATTGAAACTAAAACAATCAACCAGGAGGAAACAATGGAGATGGTA
Organism: Harmothoe impar; assembly: GCA_947462335.1. Taxonomy (NCBI): domain Eukaryota; kingdom Metazoa; phylum Annelida; class Polychaeta; order Phyllodocida; family Polynoidae; genus Harmothoe; species Harmothoe impar. The sequence goes on from OX381706.1 coordinate 66,808,017, forward strand.
TATTCAGTAAATACAATTATATGGCAGCACCACTCTGAGGATGACAGAGGAAGTACACCGTACACCACATTGATTCTCAAGGTTCCAAGTAGCAATGTTAGATTATCTGTAACAGCGAGGGCCAGCAGCAGGATCATGAAGACTGAGGTCCCAATCAGGGACCCACACACTATCACAATGATGATGAGACTGTTCAGTATTGTTCCTATTATACATATTGTTAGAGTGATAATGTCAGAGATTGAGAATGACTCTTCTGGGCTATATGAAGAACTAGCATAATTTCCAGTGAAATTATTGAAGAATGCATTATCCTGTACATGTCCTCAGACATGTTGTACCTCCATGGTTCCCTCAAATAACTCACTTACTAAACCTTTTTTTTTTGGCTTTAAGCCTGGCATTCTCCTGATACAATCAGTCAGAAATCCAGATATTCCAGTTGATGTGTTGTCTCTGTAGGGAGCAGTATTTCTAAAGAAATACCTTTACAGTCGACCCTCACCTCCTCAAACCTTTACTACCTCGAATCCCTCACTTCCTCAGACAGAAGCCCTGCCACTGGCCTTATGATTATATTATGTTGCATTTTATTTGTACATATTTCCTCGGATAATTTGCTTCCTCAGACATGTTGTACCTTAGACATGTTGTACACAGGTGAAACAGACTTAGAAGGACAGGTAAAATTAAGGGCATGATCAACATCTAACAACAGGGGGGTTGGTGGATTGGGGTCAGAAAAGAATTCACCCATTTTCACTAAAGCTAAAGCCTGCACAATGCTATTGTTCAAAGAGGGAGGGGGGGGGTGACCTGTCCATAAGGAAAAGTCAAGTATTGCCAGCTTTGTGGTTATCGGGGAGGGCAATAGCATTAAAAGTATGCTATGGTGGGGAACAGAGCAAACACTTAAATGTGGGCAATGTGGTCCAAACCCAGACATGTTCCCCTTGATTATTCCACCCATATACCTGGTAACTTACTTCTTCTTTTTTTCAATTAAGTACTTTTAGGGGTCAACACTTCTCAAAGCATATCATTGGGGCATGGGTTGAGGTCCAAAACAAAATTCCCTATTGTGAGAAAATTTTGCTCATGCCCCCCTCCCCCCCCCCCCCCATCAAGTATCAAATGCTCGACCCTAATTTATGTACAGTCATTGCTCACATGTTGCAGTGCTTGTTGACCATGAACATTAGTGCAGGTAGACACGATTGATATGAGATATCAAATAGCAGAGCATCAATCGGTGTCCAGTGACATTATTGAAGAATGATTAAAGACTGTGCGAGTCCATGTGAGCAGCCAGGCAAAACGGATGCTCCCCGAGATGCTCCCCTGTTCAGAGCATTCTTTCCGTATAGCTGCTCAAAACTTTACATATGTCTTTATGCAGAAGTAAAATATCTATATATCTCAACTTCAATACCCGGGGTTGCATATACCATCTCTCCCTATGTCAATCCAACAATGCCCATCTCTCCCCATGTCTACTCCTCCCTCTATAGCCAGCTCTTCCAGTCGATCTACTCACTGCCAATTGCTCCATGTGTGTCACAGTGTCTATTCCTCCCCTTGCATGCTTATCTCCCCCTGTCCATCTCTCCCTATGTCTATCCCTCCCCCCGCCTATCTCTCCCTGTATATACCCCTACCCACCTCTCCCTGTATATCCCTTCCCTGCCTCACCTTGCCCCCTGTCTCTCCATGCATACACTGTTAGAAGTAAGTAGTGTTCCTGTACAGCAACTATTGGGGGCAACTTTGGTTCCAGTAAATTCTGCTGTAGACCTACAGTAGAATCTACTGTAGATGCAGACCTGAGTTCTAAAAAGCCTCACATATTCAACATCTTGGAGCTTTGAACCCCCAGGTTCCAATCCATAGTCCTGATCCATGGCCACTACGCCAGTGAATCCTGCATGTCAGGTGCATTGAAACACCTCCTACTTATGTGTGAATGGTAATGAGGTCAACACAGGATCCCTGGGGACAATTTTAGAACTAGACTGTTCATGTCTTAAGGGATAATATGGAAATTACCCTATTGCAGTAATGTACTAATAAGGGCTGAACTACCATTAGTTGAAGTGTAATCTTGATGGCCTATAGATGTTTTTCAAAGTAAATTTTACTATCTTTCATGCAGATTGTTGAGATACATTGATCTTATCCTCTGCATATTTTCAATAGTAACATTTCAGTGTACCAAAATATATTATACTTTAGAATTGCATCAGGAGAAATGTAGTTTGTGTGACAGTTTCCTGCCGGGACTGGAACTGCTGACCCTCAGACTACATCTCCCACGGCTCTACCGACTGAGCTAGAGGGGCAGTCACTATGTAGCCTGCATCATTGGGCTTTTGAAAAGATCAGGTCATATTTGAGCTGTGGAGTATGGTACTCCCTCCAACCTCTCTGCTCTCTCTCCCTCTGGTTGCTGGTTATGGGATTCGAACCTGCATCTACAGTAACAGAATTGTATGTGTACAGCAAAAGTTGCTGTATTATCCTTTACAGCTAAAGTACTGTATAGTTACAGCACATATTGCTGTTCACGAACAACAACTTTTTACAGTGTATCCCTTCCCCTGCCCATCTCTGCCTGTCTATTTCCCGCCTCCCCATCTCTCAAAGTCCCTCTCTGTCTATCCCCCTGTTCTTCTGTCACTTTCAACCCCTTCCCCATCCATCTTTATCCCTGCCTTTCACATCTTCCCGCACATCTTTCCCTGTGTCCATCCTCGTATCCAGCTCTCCCTGTGCCTATCCGTCCCCATGCCCTTCTCTCACAGAGAAAAGAAGTAGAATCACAGTAACTCTTAAATGGGAGTCCGGCCCCGATCGCTGAGGTAACTCTCCCCATTACTTTAAAGTGACTCCCTATCATTAGGGAGTCTAAGTGTACTGACTCCCTTTGCATAGAGTCAAACAGGAGTCAAAATGGGACGTCACCATAAAAAACGGGAGTCAAATCTGTTTAATACTATTATTGTAGGGAGTGAAAATGGGTGATGAAATAGATCTTAACAGCTCCCTTCTCCTTGGTTTCATCATTTACATCAATCTGAATGGTGGGAGAAATCAGAGATTTTATTTACTTCATCTCAGCCATCATTTGTTTGTTTGTGTAGTTTAACGTCCCATTGACAATGCAGATGAGACTTACCGTAAAACCTCGCGTATAAGCCTAACTCGCGTATAAGCCGCACCCCTAACTTTGACAGATTATACAAGCCGCAGAGGGGGTCTAAAAATTGTTAATTTGGTACTGTAGTATAGTTATAAAAACTCTCGTATAAGCCGCACCCTATATAGGCATGTCTGGTATTAAAAGAAAGCTGAGTCTGACTCGCGTACTAGCCGCGGCTTATACGCGAGGTTTTACGGTACTCAAGTTTCAGTTTCAGGCCGAAGGCCTACACGGAAAACCTCAGGGTCGTCATTTTGACAATACCAAAATTAGGGCCGTCATCGATACCCCCCAAACCAAAATACCGACATTATCGGAATCGCGATTATCGCACCAATAAAATTGTTGTATCGATACACTCTTTCACCCCTGAAAAGCTGAGTGAATTACCTTTTCAAAACTGAAAGAATTTTGTTGATATTCCAACCAGAACCAAATATATCATTCAAAAGAAGTTGCAATCCCCAAAATGAGCCATAGACTAACATTTCATTTAAGAAAGGCTAAAAAATAATCCTATAACTACATATCAATCCCTGATCACAAAACATATGGCTCTTTTGATAAAACAGGACATATTAAATTTAGAATACCATCCTCCAAATTCACCAGCAATAGAATATACCTTTATTGGGCTGATTTATTGCTTTGATTTACTCTATTTTGACATCGACAAAAATCGGAAAATCGAGTCCAAAAATTGCGATAATCGGAATCGACAAAAACGGGATGTCAATGACATCCCTAACCAAAATTAACAACTTTAGGTCGTCAAGGTGACGACCTTAGGTCATCATTGTTTCTACCTAAGGTAGTCATATCTGATCCATATAGACCAAAGTTGTCATAATGACAACCTTAGGTAGTCACATGGATTGGGTAGTCAGAATGACTACCTTAAGGTTGTTGTTTTAGGTATTGTAAATACCAAGTCTCAACACCATTGGGTAGTCATTCGGACAACCTAGGGTATATATGGGTGTTGGATATGGAACATTCCCTGTCACATACTGCCCCCCAGGGTAAATTGATTGAAGTAAATTTTCAGCCATCAGATATAAACTGGTGACAGGGAGTAGAGTAGCCTATACATGTATACCTTCAAGGCCATCATTCTCACCCATACACAACTTATTTATAACAAGTAAAGCTACTTAGTTTTGTCACTCATTGTCACTCCTTTCAGTTTTGGTTGAACCGAGTACATTGTATTATGGCCTTTTTCCTTGTTTCATGCAGCTTGCCATTTTGCTCTCATAGACTTCAAGCTTATAATCCATGCGTAGATGAAACTGAAAATGCTTTAACATAAGCATTTACCCAAAGAAATGGTGTCTATGCTTCTTCTACTGTACCTTATTTTGGTCTATTTCACATAATGAAATACCGGTAGTATTTTCTTTAGTCCATGTAGGGGAGACCGGGGCAAAACGTCGACCCCCGTGGCAAAACGGACCCAACCCCTAACTCAGTTCTCAGCTATAAATTCCTTTTTTTTTCAAATTGGCTCATATAACTGATAGAAATAACATGTTTTTCCAAAAAAAATTGATGCTACCTATGGTATTCTGGATTCCATAAAGAAAAAACTGAAACTAGAGATCTTGATCTAATGTTGCAAAAATCAGTTTATAAGCTTCTGAGAATTAAAAGAGAGGTATAATTATGTTAATGTTTTATGGCTAAAACAATAATATTTCATAGCTAAAATACTGTGTAACATATTTGCAAAGTCATCGGAAAAAAAATATTACCCTACAGTCATTTATTTTGGCAAGATCATTTTTTCACATATTTTTCAGGAAGCTGGGGCAAAACGGACCCCCCCCCCCCTTGCAATCAGAATTCCTTTGGTGAAACCCCATAAAAATGATCAAAACATGAAAAAAATAACCGTGCTTGGCCTAAAAAATTATAAGAATGATGAGACATGCTTATTTCAATATAAAATTATTTCTTAGCCAATTTTTTATTTTTGGGGGATTTTTCCTGAATTCGGGGGAAATTTTATTGAAATGCATGATATTCAACGGTCATAAAAATCAATTAAAATTGAAAAATGGTAGATAAAGGTCATGCATGACAACAAAGAAATACCTAAAGAACTGAGTAATAACATAGCTAAAAGATGGGAGCAATAAAATTATGAAAAAGGATAATAATTCAAAATTAAGAAATTTCCGGGGTCCCTTTTGCCCCACCCCAAAAACCCTTTTGCCCCGGGACTTTTTAGCCCATGACCTTCGTAGGTCAGAATATGTTACGCTATCCCACAATGCTATTAATGATACTAGCACAATATTAATTATTTTCATGGATGGTATACAATGTACTTCTATGCTTTGTTATGAAAAAATAAATGTTTCAATTCAGGGGTTTACCTCTGAGTTATATGCCATCTTCCCTTAACTCTTCCTTTACCAGGTTCTGCATAAAGACACCCGTCCCAAGACCAGATTTTTTCAGATGAAGATGAAATGGGATATTGGGATTTAGAGGATGGTCTAACCTTTTAGATACTGAAAGAATTTGTCTAATATTCAAACTAGAAGTACATCTGTGACAAAATGAACAATACTGAATAACCAAAAAGTAAGATACCCGAATTGCCCTTAGTGTTCCAATTAGGGAGATAAAGCCCTATTTGAAATTAAATATAACTTATTTTAGTGTATATGTTGCCATTGAAACTTACATTTAGGCCAGAATGCATCAAAATAGACTTTAACTTTTTGGTACCATCTTTTCCAGCATAAAGAATTGGACAAAACCATTTTTCATCCCCCAAAAAATGTTGTTTGACTTTTTTTTTTACTTTTGCCTTAAATATTGCTCAAATTATATTGAAAATTAGTTGAATATCATCCAGGTTGAGATGCCCAGCATTTATGAAGTATTGGATGTATGTAGAAATGGATTAAGATATGCAGAGACAATATGTCATAGACTACTGTCAGAAAAATCGTGGGATTCTACCACTTTTCAGGCAAACCATAGAGGGTCAAAAATCGGCCGAAATCGGCGATTAACTCGCATTAATGCGTGTACGGTCCTGTACAGTAAACTCGCAATAATGCGTGTATGGTAAAAGAAGGGTTAAGGGGTCCGTTTTGCCCCGGTCTCCCCTACTTATTACCAGACATTCCTATTATTACCATTAGTAAATTCTGTGTTGATCAGATGAAGAGGGCCATTTTAAAACCATTATGACAGGCACTGTTCTGAGAAAAACTCTACAAATTATATTGTGAGGCCCCCAGTGGAATAGTTCAGAACTGGTAAGATATTGAAATTTTAAGTTTGAGGGTCAGGATAGTTTACCGTGTCAAAAGGGAGTGGGCTACACATGACTCTGTGTGAAGTTGTGTCTCCCCCATATGGAGCCGTCCAGTTCATGACTCCATAAGACGGGAGTCAATGCAAGGTAGGGAATCAATTAGCTATGACTCTCTTAGAACAGGAGTCATTATAGAGTTATTAACCTATAGAGTCCCACGTCAGTGATCGGGGCTTGACTCCCATTTGAGAGTTGCAGTGATTCTACTTCTTCTCTTTGTGCTCCATGTGTCTAACCCTCCTGTCCATCCCTCACTGTGTTTATCCCTCCCTCCCCATCTCTCTCTGTCTGCCCCCCCTGTCCCTCTCTCCCTGTGATTATCATGGGGGTGGATGGCTAAATTCGACACGGCGACATTGCCATTTCTTAAAATCGACATGCGACTTGAGGCTTAGTGACATGTGACATGAGGTTTGAAAAGTTAGTGACAGGGGATGTGGGCAATTCTTAAAATCGACATGGGACAAAGGGATTATTCAGCGACATGGACATGCGACATGGCCTTTTCTTAAAATAGACATGCGACATGGGGACCCCCCCCATCTACACCCCCATTATCCATTCATCCCTCCATCCCTCCATCCCTCCATCCAATGATCCCTCCATCCCTACCCCAGCAATTTTCCCCTTGGTCTATTCATCCTCGGCCTGGTCTGCTTGCGTCCATCACCTCCCCTTGGCCTTCTTCCCTGTGTCTGTCTTCACTGAGTCTATGCCTCCCCTGTCCATCTCTACATGTGCCTTTCTACCCCAGGACTGTTTCTAACCCAATTGCCCATCTCTCTTCATGGTCACGTGGAAGTAAATGGCGCCATCTACCGAGTCATATGGTATTCTGGTCTGCATTTAAAGGGAGTTCTGGCTGCTGATTGGGTTATATTTCAGATGAAACAAAAATGGCTAAATTGTGAAAAAATTCACAGGTGTTCCCAAGTACCCTTTAGATAGAATAGTACATGTAGTTGTATGCTATGTAAAGGGTTGGGGAATTTCTGAGGCATGCAAAAACTGATGTGGCCAAAGGTCGATTTTAGGCCCAAACAGGGCAAAATGGGACTACCTGTACATAAAAGTGACATTCTTGAGATTTTCACGGTCAACTTTTTTATTGAGGCTGAAACATTGTGTGTGAGGGATTGTTTAACTTCCGGCGGGAACTACCGTAACGCACGTGTTTGTTGTTCTCTGAGTAGATTCCCATTAATTGAGCCAAATAGGAAATACCAGGATAGGCACAGACATAACACTGTCCATCCCTCACTGTGTTTATCCCTCCCTCCCCATCTCTCTCTGTCTGCCCCCTTGTCCTTCTCTCCCTGTGATTATCATGGGGGTGGATGGCTAAATTTGACACGGTGACATAGCCATTTCTTAAAATCGACATGCGACATGAGGCTTAGTGACATGTGACATGAGGTTTGAAAAGTTAGTGACAGGGGACGTGGGCAATTCTTAAAATCGACATGGGACACAGGGATTATTAAGCGACATGGACATACGACATGGCCTTTTCTTAAAATCGACATGCGACATGGGGACCCCCCCCATCTACACCCCCATTCATCCCTCCATCCCTCCATCCCTCCATCCCTCCATCCTCCATCCAATGATCCCTCCATCCCTACCCCAGCAATTTTCCCCTTGGTCTATTCATCCTCGGCCTGGTCTGCTTGCGTCCATCACCTCCCCTTGCCCTTCTTCCCTGTGTCTGTCTTCACTGAGTCTATGCCTCCCCTGTCCATCTCTTCATGTGCCTTTCTACCCCAGGACTGTTTCTAACCCATCTCTCTTTATGCAGCCCTGTGTCTCTCCCCTGTTCATCTCTAGATGGCGCCACGACCTCTTTTGGCTGCCATCTGGCGACGAACAACTAAATTAAAAATCACTCTCCACAGCACAGACACCAAGAGGTAAGCTCTGTTTGGAGAGTGTGCAGCAATCCTCGTCGATCCTCGCGTGAATCCGCTCCTGACGTCACGGGCACTGCTCTTGGTTCAGCCCGGCCAACACCAAAGTTGATCGAGTTGAACATATTGTTTTCCTGCATCCATTGACTACTAGAGGCACAGAACTGACACGCCATCCAGGCCGACATCAGGACAGGAGGTTGGAGCCCTGGGCGGGGTGTGGAGAAGAGGGACAGCCGGCTAGGGGCCCTGCCCGTCTGCAGTCAGGATGGCAGGTAGGTGGGGGGGAGGACTGACAGTGGGTTCTGACAGTGACACCAGTGACAGTGATGTGATTGGGAGGGTGACAGACATTGACAGGTCTGTGGTGTGCTGGTGGGGAGGGGGAGGGGGGATGATCATGTGTGCACCTCCCAGCAACAAGATACCTCTGTAAATAGACGATCCATGGCTGAACATAGACATAACAGTCATGCTATTTTAGTACCAGTATCCATTTTATAGTTGTATTGCCAAGGCCCGAGGCAGAGACAGAGTCTGAGAGTGGAGGGTCTGTTTTACTCTCTCAGTCTCACTTCAAATGCCAAAATATTGGACTTTCCTCCAACTTTATTTAGACCCAGGCTCCTTTGAAAATATAGGCCTATCGACATCGTATGGCAATTCCATCAGATCAGACGTAGAGATTGAGGTGTAGGGGGAGGGCTATAATTAGTCTATAATGCATTTGATATTTAAAGTAGGATCTATATTCTATGCTCTGACTCTGAGTACCGGCACTCTACTGTTACTGGGTTAGCCTAGTGGTCGTGATGTTTCATGTTCCATTTATTTTTAGACAAGCTGGGATCCCATATGAATGGTTGGTTGGCTGTACTGTTAATATTGGATCTGACATTCCCCCTTAGCTTTGAGGGGTGCATATGATATAGATCTATAGAGGTTTTAATTAATTTGCTATGTCCTTTGTTGTCATGATGCATTCATGCAGCCCTGGCGAGTCTACTCACCAGTGATGCATTCATGCATCATGCTGACCCTTCAGGAGTGGTTCAACTATTGAACCCAGTAGGGTTGGCATGATGCAAGAATGCAGCGCTGGATGCATGAATGCAGCACTGGTGAGTTACTCAACATGGGCATGGCTGCATTCATTTATGCATGACGACAGAGGGCATTACTGGCATAGGGCATTAAAGCACACCATAACACCTCCCTTGAAGGGTTAGTTGACATACTGAATACTACCCTGCACGACCCTGGACAGTAGAAATGGGTCAAACGTCTAAATAGGTCATGTTCCAAAGGGGAGGGTAACCTCTGTGTGTATGAGCGCTGGGCTGTATGGTGTAGCTTACTGACTATCACCCCATGACCATCTTTTAGCTTTTTATCTGTACATGTATTATTCAACAGGTTTATATAAGTTCTTAGATATCAAAAGGACATCCAGGTTAGGTTGAAGTATAGACATGCATATGGGACATCAATATACTGTATCATACTGTTTAAGCACCAAGTTATTGTATTGAACGGCAAGTATTGAACAGGCACATGTCCTGCATACACTTTGGAGGAAGAAACCAGGGCTGCATCATAGATACTGGTTGCATTGATCATTTTGAGTATAGTAGGGAATTGAATCAGAGAAATGTCGTCCTAAATCTTTCTAGAGGCATTTCTGAGTAAAGTTTCGCAAGCCATTTTTCTAGGACCAATTTTTCGTGTAGATTACAAAAAAAGTACTTGCGAAACTGAGAAATTCATATCAGGGGGCCAAAACCCCCCCAAAACACAGATTTCTGACAAAAATCCACATTTCATTGTCATAAAGGGCTGTTTATTATCATATTTAGTCAGGGAATTCCTTAAATGAAAAGTCTGGTAGAGAGGCATCTTCATAAATTACCATTATGGTAACCATGGTAACCATGGTTACAATCATTACCTAAGAAAGCTTCGTTTTGTGTTAAATAAATTGATGTAACCATCTATGTTATATCTAAGTTTCCCTTTAACCATTGAAGGATCACATGATGCCTCAAGTTGGACATTCAATTGTTGTCATGATGCATGAATGAAGCACTGGTGACTAATAATTCACCATACAGTATTGGTTCATCAGACATGAATGCAGCCCCAATGATAAACACAGCAGGTTCACATCCATGCATAATCATCCCAAAATGGCATAACGCACTATGCTCCCATCAAAGGGTCTCACTAGCCAGTAGCCCCTCCTTCTGGCACCCCCTTTTGTGGTCTTCATAGAGGGAGGTGACTGTACATATATACCACAATGATTACGACTCTTCTGCACTGCAAGGATCAGTCCTGAACTGTAATGGCTACTTTTAATTATCATTTGTAGGTGTGATTATGTCATGTGATGCACGTGGCCTGCCATGTGATGCACATGCAGGTCGGTATACTCCCTCTCAAAGGCTCTTATGTAAGTGTCACATGCTGCCACACGTGACACAACCCCCTCAGGCCGTCACGGGCGCCCCAAAGCCGTCACAGGCCGCTGCACAAGCCCCAGGACCGTCACAGGCCGCTGCACAAGCCCCAGAGCCGTCACAGGCCGCTGCACAAGCCTCAGGACCGTCACAGGCCGCTGCACAAGCCTCAGGTCCGTCACAGGCCGCTGCACACGGTCACATAGGGGCATAGTGTACCTTGGCCAACCACTGTCAACTGACACTAACACTCAAGATGCCATGCTGGTAGACTGGCCCCCTTAAATAGGGTTAGGTCCCAGCACTGGGCATCTCCATCCTCACTCTACACATGGACACCACTGAGCAAGGACCTCTCCACTGACTGAGAACAAGGCTATAGGCTATGCCCTACTAGGCCCAACTATCAGACATGGTGTAGGACCCCCTTGGCTCTAGTCCATTACTAACCTCAGGGTTCTTAGGTATACTTACCAAGACCTATACTATTGTGTGGATAGGTGTAACTGAGTGGAACCTACTTACAAGTACTTACTGTACTGTTGCTGTCAACTTGTAATAAATACCAACTATACTACAAGACCTCAAGACTTACTCAACTCCATATCATATTAAAGGAGTCTCCCAACTAAAGGGGATTCCTTGTATGACAATTATATAGATCAATCACAAGTTGAATATTTGTCATGGCCTGTAGATTAAATTCCTTGAAATGGACCTTGATTGATTTGGTTATGGGTGAGTTGGTAGGAACAAAGTTAAAGAGCATGGAGGTAGGAACAAAGTTAAAGAGCATGGAGGTATTCACACAGACAGAGCTACTCCATAACATTGCAAACAAAGATATGGCAACACCTGCGTTTCAGGATGCATTAGCATCAGCTATTCCAAAGGACAGGATTAACTATAGCACTTTGTTGTGGAGAGATTCATTGAGAAATTGGAAAAATTCCACAGCCAAATCAAGCACAACAATCCAATGACATTCACAAACCTCTACAAAGTTGAAAAGAAAATGAAAGCCAAAGGGGAAACTGTTGTGTTGAAAGCTGACAGAAATGTAATACAACTTCATTTGCTGCTGGAAGAGCTGTGAATTTGGACAAGATCTTGGAGCTTGAGCTAATGGCAGTTCCTCTGTCTCTTGTAGAAGCAAATGGAAGGTTAAGGAGTGGTGATAACTCACTCCTCATACGTAGCCTTACTAAAGACATTGCCTGCCCAACTTCAATTCACACAACAAATGATTTAACCATCATTATATATGTTTCGTCCACAATACACCCATTGGGCAACCCCGAATGAGACAAAAGCGTCAAGGCTGAAACAAGGAAGCAACAGAAGAACAACAAAAGGCCAATTCGGAGGATGGTGCAAAAGTAAACTGTTCCTCTCCCTGATGATTGGGGGAATTTCATTGTACACCCAAAGAAACAAGAGGGAACTCTCTACTTTACTTATGGAGCATGTAATGAAAACAGTGACGCACAAAATGGTTGTAATGGGTGGACCATTCCATGATCCCGAGGAGGTAAGGACCACACTCCCATTAGACACATCTGGCTTGAAAGGTGATCACCAGGAGGCAGACACTCATATCATCTTGCATGCCATCAACTGCTCCTCCAACACAATAGTCATACAGGCAAGGGACACAGACATACTGGTTCAGTGAACAATGCAAGGGCTCTTTTGTTTGGACATTGTAAGAAAACAGAAGCTCTACCTCCAACACCAGATGCACTGAACTTACATCTCATGTGTGTGCACTACCAGAGTCTGATATGGAACTTGGCACACATCCCGAAACCCAACATGACAGATCGTACATGCATGGGATGGAAGATGGAAGACAACAACCTGTTACTTCTGCCAATGACAAAGGAAGCAATTCCAGAGGCTTGCCTCTCTCTAGTCATCTGCCAGTGTAGGACTGGGTGTAATGTGGGTATAGGAAGGCAGGGTTCCAGTATACAAGCAATTGTCACACTGGAACTGCCTCTTCTCCTTGCCACCGTGTTCACAAGTGAGGACAATAAGATAAAAAGTGTGAAATATGATGGATTATGACCCATTTTCAAACGATGACATTTAAGGAGTAAGCAGTAAAAACACAGAGATTCTGGCAGAGTACTAATGGCAAAAGCTACTTATTATTGAGATATAGCAATGTATCAGAGGTGTCATTTACTAGGAGCAGGTCACTATGGTCAGTACAAGTGCAGCTGGTTTCACAAACAAGTATAGAAAAGTTAAATATTGCCTGTTATGTCTATACGATGGATGTATGAATATAAGTATTAACCAAATAGATTAATGTGTACTTTTTGTTTTGTTGTTAAGCAGGTAACCATGGCAACCACAACACCACTATTTACTGATGAATGATAACCATACCTTCATGTTAATTATTACTTCATGATACATGAGAAGACATTTTAATTCTAGGGGGAAAATAATGGGGTTTTTTCCAAAAAATTGCATTTTGGGGCCCCCCGCCCCCCCAAAACTCAATTCTCAACTCCGCAAGTTATTTTTTCAGAATCTACAGAAAAAATGGGTCTAGAAAAAAACATGTGCAAAACTTTACTCAGAAATGCTTCTAGAACTTGGAGAATCCATATTCGATTCCCTACTAGTATGCTGTGTTAAAGAACTATGCAGGGGAATGTTTTTAGATTTTTCTCATGATATCTTAACCTGACGTGACTGCTTTTTGGTACTTCGGTGTTTAATGCCCCCCCCCCCCCCCCCCGCTCACTCCTTTTCAAATTCCTGATGCCTGGTGCATGAATGCAGCCCTGGCGAGTAACTAACCAGTGCTGCATTCATGCATCATTCTGACCCTGTGGGAGTTATGGGATTAATACAGTCCCAAAGGGTAAGCATGATGCACCAATGCAACCCTGGCCAGTTACTCACCAGGGCTGCACTGGGGCATCATGACGACAAATGTTGCCTTTTACTGACCTTAAAGGGTTAAATTCAGGCATGCATACAGTAGCTTAGTGGTTGGTTTAAATTCAGGCATGCATACACTAGATAGCAGGAAGTATTGTGACAAGCATCCAGTAGCTAGACATACACGCACACAAGCATAATATAGACAGGCACATGAAATGGATATGTTCTAGATGCAGGATTTCCTAGCACGGATATGAGGTTTGAGAGTACGGTAGGCCTATAACCTGACAGTGATGTGCTTTAAATGTCATGTCTCTGTTGTTGGCAGCAACCGTGGGAACTGTGCAGATGAAAACATCCCACTCATGTACTGTTACAAGGTAGAAGTTACTGTATACCAACACACGGGGACCCATGCTTTGGCCAACTTTTCTATTCTCCAACTCCCTGGCCTCCCTCCCTGCCTGACCCCTCTCCATCCCTGCATGGCCTCTCACTAGCCCCACCCCTGGCCCCTTTCTCCCTCCCTGCCTTCCCTACCTGGCCCCATCCCCTGGCCCTTTCCTCCCGCCACCTCTACCAGGTCTATCTCTCCCTTCCTCCATAGCCTCTTCCCCTCCATGGCTGCTCTCCCTCTCTGCCTAGCCACTCTCCCTCCTGCCTTCGCTCCCTGGCCTCATTCCCGGGTCCCTCTCCCTTCCTGCCCTCCCTCCCTGGCATCTCTCCCTGGCCCCTCTCTTCTCCCTGGCCCCTCTCTTCTCCCTGGCCCGGCTCTTCTCCCTGGCCCTGTCTCCCTCCCTTGCCTAGGCTACCTCAGTGAGGTCTTTCCCCCATACTATTAGAAACTAACGGAAAACAAACGTCCTGTAGCCAGGAGAGCTTAGATACAAAACCCACTTGTCGTACAGGGACCGACATGAGGTATGATAATGTAGGATTTGTGGTTGGCGTTTTTGGTAGGATCTGGTGTGGAGGGGCCTGCTGGAGGATTCACTGGGACTAGTTTCGGTGACCACATCCTGTCAATACAAACCGGTATAATATAACTGTGCATAGAGGTATGACTGAGGCTGATAACTGGTAAGGCAAACAGATTATAACACATGTTAACCCTTTAAGGGCGGCATAGTGTTTAATGCCCCATGCCCTTCAAGGCAACTAGACCGAAGGTATTTGTCTCGGTCTTAATCTAATAGCTCTAGTGCGATCTGATTAGCAGGGCTATAAAATAAAATAGAATAAAATACATCTATCAAGGGATGTATACAGCTTAGAACTAAAAATATATAGAAGATAATTGAAGACCTAAAATACTTGTTTGCTGGCAGCCGTTAACCCTTTAGGAACAGCATAGTTCTTTAAAGCTGGGCCATCAGGGAATAAATTTTCCATGCATAGACTAAAATAGCAGTTCCACCAGAAGGCAGCAGTGTTTGGACAGGGGACCATGAGCATTGTCCAGCTACAACATATTCACCCTATCTTGTGCCTGTAAGAGCTGAGCTCCGAGCCCTAAAGAGCCCTCTTGTGAATGAAAACTGAACTATATCGAAAAGTGCTTTTGGCCTCACTTCAACCATGACGGTCAAGCTTTACGGCGATATCCCCTTTGTCGGCATGATGCATTATGCCGCCCTGCATGATGCACTCCCCAGTCCTGCATTATGCATCATGCCGATTCCACTGGGTTCATAAATCCCCAAAGGGTCGGCATGATGCAGAAATGATTTCCCCGCCATCATGGTGCATCAAATAACAACAATAAACATGAACGTTCAGGCATCATCCAGTCCTTAAAGGGTTAGCATTTGCTGGTGATTAAACTAAGAGAGAAAACTCATTTCCAAATGCTATAATAGAAATAGAAAACTCCGTTCCAAGTGCTATATAAGGAGTAAGGTAGGTGGCCCAGTTGGCTGCTCTCCATATTATAATACAGTGTGACAGGATCGGGACACGGACGCGCGGTTTCACATTAATATGTAAATTGTAATACGGTACGTAGAATACCGCCAGCGGACTAGGGCACAAACAGGGATAAACACATGAAGAGAGTCATTTTCAAAAGAGGGGAGAGGGGCGGTGGATTTGAAGGTGGAGCCTATTAAAACAATTTTGACTTCTCATGGAAAAAGAATTCATCCCTGTTTGGCGAATATACCCGCGAGTTACTATCCACCTTTTAGGCCTAGACATAGGAGGCAACTGAGAAAAAATTCTGAACAGAAAAAATGTTTAACCACTACCCCTGTTGTTAAAAAAAATTACCACTCCCTTTATATTTGAGCCAACATTCACAGGTAATATAAAGTCAAAATGGTTACGCTACATAACTATATGGTAGTTTATGCGTCAGTTATTTTCTGTGACGGCCCCAAAGAGTATGCACATCAAACAATTTGGAAATAGCTGGTATCAAATACTGTAAACGTAGATATTTTCGCACTGTACATATTTTCACGATTTTCGCGTCTTTTTAAACATCTGCGAAAATATGTACAGAGCGAATATTTATGCAGTATTGAATCAAATAGCCAAATCTCGGAAACTCGTGAATTATAGTACCAGCGAAAATGTCCTTTTTGGCAAAATCGCGAAAATTTATACACGTGAAAATATCTACATTTAGCTTATCATGTCAGTAATGTAGAAATGAAATACCGCTACGTTATACATCATACATCCTGCAGACCATTAAACCCTTGAACTACTAGATGAGGGATATGCAGAATTTTAATCAAATCAATCTGAAATCAAATAATTGCACACGGATGAGCTTTAATAGATCACCCAGCCACCAACCCACCGGTAACAGAGAGAAAGAAAATCGGCCTCGTCATAATTTGCACTTTGAATGGGCAATCTTTTTATGGTAAGTGGCCTTAACCCTTTAAGGGAGGCATGATACCTTAATGCATCATGCCCTTGGTCATTATGATGCATGAATGCAGCCCAGGCGAGTGACTCGCCAGTGCTGCATTCAAGCCGACCATACAGGGTTGAAACACTCCTGAAGAGTGTGCATGATGCACCAATGTAGCACCGGCGAGTTACTCACCGGGGCTTCATTGGTGCATCATGACGACCAATGTCATCTTTTAGCGACATCTGTCCTTAAAGATTAACCAGTGGTGACTTAAGTTAAAATGACTGTTCTGGGAGAGTACTTCTGGCTATACATCTCCGGGTGCAGACCACAAGATGACCCCACTAAGATGGGTTATTTTATTCAGAGCCATTTAGAATTCCTCACCTGTTCTCCTTCCCTATAGCAACGCCAGGTGTGTGGGTTAGGGGGAGAGGGAAGGGGAGGGGTAAAAACAAACTATGAATACAAAACAAATGGTAAATAACTTGTGAACAAATTGAAAATGAATATAAGCAAACGGACACGCCCCATAAGTGACGCTGTGGATTCCCCGCCCAGAAGACTGGGACATTTACTGGGGCTTCCAAGAACTGGATTAACCCCTTAATGACAGCATAACGCTTTAATGAAGTGTGCCCTTTGTTATCAAAATGCATGAATGCAGCCCTGACAGGTAACTCGCCAGTGCTGCAGTCAAGCATCATACCGACCCTATGGTGTTGATACACTCACAAAGAGTTGGCATGATGCACCGATGCATGTACGAGTACGAATGTGTCACCAGACGAGCAATAGAAAAATCACTGTACAAGCTGAAATTCTTACCCCCAGTATAATAAACAATTAATGAACTTGTACTTGACCCAGTGCTGGCGAGTTACTCACCTATGCGGCGATATATGTTACTTTAAGACAAGATGCCGCCCTTAAAGGGTTAATGAAATGTGGGTACCGACAAGCGGGGGTGAGTGACAATGTAGTAGGGGACATGAGAAACTGGGACATCGGTCACACTTTGTGTTACCCTACTGTGTAAGTGTGTCAGGGTCCCTTTACTTCCTGACCAGCGCCTTCGGCGCCGGAGAGTGGCAACATCAGGGAGGAGGGGGGGGGGGGTGCCTTTATATGCATAGGAACACACGGATGCCCCCCATCCAGTAGCCTACAGAACATGTAGGAAGTGCCCCCCCAGTAGCCTACAGAACATGTAGGGAGTGCCCCCCCCCCCAGTAGCCTACAGAGCATGTAGGGAGCCCCCCCCCCCCCAATAGCTTACAGAGCATGTAGGGAGTGCCCACCCAGTAGCCTACAGAACATGTAGGGAGTGCCCCCCCCCCAGTAGCCTACAGAGCATGTAGGGAGCCCCCCCCCCCCCCAATAGCCTACAGAGCATGTAGGGAGTGCCCACCCAGTAGCCTACAGAACATGTAGGGAGTCCCCCTCCACTAGCCTACAGAGCATGTAGGGAGTGCCCCCCCCCCAGTAGCCTACAGAGCATGTAGAGAGTGCCCCCCCCCCCCCCCAGTAGCCTACAGAACATGTAGGGAGTGCCCCACTCCAGTAGCCTACAAAACATGTAGGGAGTCCCCCCCAGAAGCCTACAGAGCATGTAGGGAGTGCCCCCCCAGTAGCCTACAGAGCATGTAGAGAGTGCCCCCCCCCAGTAGCCTACAGAACATGTAGGGATCCCCCCCCCCCCCAGTAGCCTACAGAGCATGTAGGGAGTTCCCCCAGTAGCCTACAGAGCATGTAGGGAGTGCCCCCCAGTAGCCTATAAAACATGTAGGGAGTCCCCCCGAGTAGCCTACAGAACATGTAGGGAGTCCCCCCCCCCCCAGTAGCCTACAGAGCATGTAGGGAGTCCCCCCCAGAAGCCTACAGAACATGTAGGGAGTCCCCCCCCAGTAGCCTACAGAGCATGTAGGGAGTCCCCCCCAGTAGCCTACAGAGCAATGCCCCCCAGTAGCCTACAGAGCATGTAGGGAGTGCTCCCACTCCAGTAGCCTACAGAGCATGTAGGGAGTGCCCCCCAGTAGCCTATAAAACATGTAGGGAGTGCCCCATTCCAGTAGTCTACAGAACATGCAGGGAGTGCCCCCCTCCCAGTAGCCTACAGAGCATGTAGGGAGTGCCCCCCAGTAGCCTATAAAACATGTAGGGAGTGCCCCATTTCAGTAGCCTACAGAACATGTAGGGAGTGCCCCCCCAGTAGCCTACAGAGCATGTAGGGAGTGCCCCCCATAGCCTACAGAACATGTAGGGAGGGCCCCCCCCCCCCCAGTAGCCTACAGAGCATGTAGGGAGTGCCCCCCCCTCCAGTAGCCTACAGAACATGTAGGGAGTGCCCCCCCCCTCCAGTAGCCTACAGAGCATGTAGAGAGTGCCCCCCCCCCCAGTAGCCTACAGAACATGTAGGGAGTGCCCCCCCTCCAGTAGCCTACAGAACATGTAGGGAGTGCCCCCCCTCCACTAGCCTACAGAGTATGTAGGGAGTGCCCCCCCCCAGTAGCCTACAGAAAATGTAGGGAATCTCCGCCCTCAGTAGCCTACAGAACATGTAGGGAGTGCCCCCCCCCCCAGTAGCCTACAGAACATGTAGGGAGTGCCCCCCAGTAGCCTACAGAGCATGTAGGGAGCGCCCCCCCCCCCCCCCCCCCAGTAGCCTACAGAACATGTAGGGAGTGCCCCCCTCCAGTAGCCTACAGAACATGTAGGGAGTGCTCCCCATAGCCTACAGAACATGTAGGGAGTGCCCCCCCCCTCCACTAGCCTACAGGGTATGTAGGGAGTGCCCCCCCCCCCCAGTAGCCTACAGAACATGTAGGGAATCCCCCCCCCCCCCCCAGTAGCCTACAGAACATGTAGGGAATGCCCCCCCCCCTCCCAGCAACCTACAGAACATGTAGGGAGGACTCCGGGTGAGGACTGGAGGAAACTTTACTACTGGTCTGAGCACCTCTACCATCCACGTGCTGGGAGCAAAACATACAGCTCACCCCCACCCACCCTACTCTCATGTGACACCCAGTAGGTCAGACATCCCATATATGGAATATCTTACCCGTGTGTGATGGTGTGTGTGTGAGTGTGTGTGTGTGTGTGTGTGCCCGTGTACTCAAATAAAGCAGGTCACACTTTGCATTGTTTGGTTTAGAGGCAGCAGTCAGTTGCTCCCAACCTGCCATTTAACATGACTCCATCTTGCCTCAGTGAGGGTCGTGTGGGATTTGGACATGGCACATGAGTCAATGGAATTATAAATATGGATTTCTTAAAGATGTAAGGTGGATTTCGAAGTAAGTTGTGTTTTGTCAAGTAGGTATAACCATTAGTAATTTTAGAAAGTGGCTAACAGGCATGTGAGGGGGCTTATCTTGGGGTGAGTAGATTAAAACAAACACATGTCAGGACCGCAGACGACGACAGTGGAGTGCACGGTGGGTAGCTACCCAAAATAAACTTAGTAGGTCACAAGTCCCTGACACCGACAAAAGACTAATCGTCCACAGGAGTCTATAAGGACTATTTAAAAAGAAGATACTCTTTCAGAATCGACATCATGTGCCAAGGAAGTCTGGGGTGGAGATGAGTTTGTTGATAAAGAGCTATAATAATGTAGTAGACTTGGTTGTTGGAGTGTGTGTGTGTGTGATGGTGGGGGGGGGGGGGCGCTCAGTTTTTACATTAGAGTACCCAGTATGCAGTCTTAAGTGTATCCTTCTACTCTTTGATATAAAATGGGCCCTTTTACATGTAATAGGGGTAGCTGATAATGTGTAGACATATATCTTAGAGTTTAGACACACACTGATGTGGGTTTGTAAGTCAACACTGAGACTATGTACAGTGTGATAGGTTAGACTATTACCTTCCCCTGCTGTGCACATATATACAGTTTACATGAAGTATGTAAGTTCATATTATAGAATTCACTTTTCCATATTTGATAGGAATTGCTACTTTTTCACTGAGAGTTCTTAATGTACCGGAGATATATCAATTTCCATACAAAAAGAAAGATGATAGATTTCCTACCCTTGGTCGACAAGGGCGTCGCCTCTACATACTACATTGTATTCCTACATAGTGTGGGATGTGAAAGAACCCTTGCCTCAGTAAAGTTTAGGGACAGCATTTATACCTTCAATTCAATATATAGATTAGATGACCATGACCTCCCTTTAAAACACCTCAGCCGTTATCTCAGGCGTGACCCCAACCCACACATGGAGGCTTGGGTCTGGGTTGTACCAGAGACCTCTCTGTAGGTCTTTGGTTGTACTATGGACCAAACCTCCGGTGTGGTGGTCAGGCCAAAAAAAAACCTACAACTATACCTTACAAACTATGCCGGTACCGAGGTATTTCCGTCCAATTTTGGGGTAAAAGGATAATTTGTAGGCTCTCAAAAGTCAATTTGGTAGTCCCACGACTGGCTAGTCGATTCAATTTGATTCAGTGAGAATTTTCAATTATAGGCCTACCTACAAGGTTGAAATAAATCCATCCAACCTACCCTAGATCTATTCGACCATGTAGCCGGAACCGAGCTCTTTTTTTGTTTAGCCTGACTGATAAGGAGACCTTGTACCCTTATCTCTGTGTCCTCTTCACGTCACCCTGTAAGGACGGCATGGTGCTTTGTCAGCATGATGCATCAACTCTTACAGCAGCGAGTAACTCGCCGGCACCGCGTCCATGCATCATGCTAAGGCCTAAAAAAAAAAGGCTGTGTTCCGGTATCCCGACCGACCCTACCTATTTGGGGCCAACCCTAATTTTTTTAGACATTTTTTCGAGAAAATTTATATTTTTTTTGGCGATTTTACCACTTAAACCACTCTTTTTGACAAAAAGAAAATATTAAAAAAAATTGACCTACCGACCCTATTTATTTTTGGCTACTGTATGTTACCGGAACACGACACTTTTTTTTAGGCCTGACCCTTCAGGAGCTTATCCACCTAATAGTGATTGCATGTTGCATGCATGGATGCAGCACTGGCGAGTTACTTGGTGCTCGAGTCGTGGATTCTGCATTCTGCTGCCCTGAAATGGTTAAACACGTCGTCCACATGCCACATGCTGCTTGAAGCATGCTGCTCCAGGGTTTGGTCGTGTTACACCACGTTAGTGCTACCCTATCTGTGCCTCTACATGAGTCCCCAGAATTTTGACCGTGTCACTGTGTCGATTTTTAGCAAAAGGGCCGTGTCATCATGTCGATTTTGAGGTACATAAGAATTTAGAGAAAAATCCCTGTGGGTCCATTTTTATCTTTAATTTTCCTGTGTCAGTCGATTTTTAAAATGGCCTAAAGGGCCGTGTCGCCGTGTCGATTTTTACCCATGTAGAGGCACGTATCTCAAAATCTGATACCAAACCATGGTTCTGTTCTTATAATGAATAAGACGGTTAACCTTTTAAGGAAAGCATACAGTAGTGGTTTAATACACTATGCCCTTCTGTCGCTGTGATGCAAGAATGTAGCCCTGGCCCTAGTGATACTGTGGCTAGGGAAAACCCTTTCCACATCAATGAGGGCGTAAAGATGAGGTGAGACGTCAGTTTCAATACTTGGTATCTTTTATTAATAATAATATTAATATCAGAGTACCAGTCACTAGGGCTCAGTATATAAGTTACTGATGGTTGCAAGATGATAAGTGATTTCCTCCTCCATCTGACTGGGGTATAAGTACAGGTACCCAGCAGGTGGAGGGGGGTGCCCATGTGACCGGAAGTAGATGTAACAGTGGTTTTCATTGGATAATATACATTTGACATTTGATTGGATAATTATATATTCATGGCTTTAACATGTGGTGTGCGCTGGACCGCGGGTGGGGAGCCTGGGTCCAGTGCATTATGGGTAATGGATTACATAATAAGTAGCATGCACACATGGGGGCTTTGTCGCCCACCTTCCAGGTGGCCTCCAGCCGGCTCAAGTGGCTTTGGCGGTGCCACACTGATTAAGGGTGTCCAGCTTTATAGCATTGTTTTATGTGTTGACAGTTAATCCTTGGGGTCAACATATAGTTCATTTGTTTTGTGTATAGGTGACCGGTCGGTGCCTTGTCGTCTGGAGGGACTGACCGTTACCTATTGTCCAAGGGATAAGGGTCTGCTTGTGATCTATGGATTAATTATGCATGGGGGTTAGTTTGGCTTGGCTTAGTGAGTAATATGTATGACTGACGTCTAGGTGTACTTTGATGGACATATGGATTGAAAATATGTATAAAGTATTGTGCGTATTACAAATAATAATAAATATGAATATTAATAATCATAAATCATAATTATGACGTAATATGACGTAATATGACGTAATACAATTGATGAAGGTATAATAAGGGGTTTTGTGGCGTGACAGCACCCCCCAATACAACTCCTGCACGCCCTCGTGCAGGCCGAGAAGTCGTAGAGGAAGAGTTATGTCACGCTTCAAAAGTATTTTGTATGAACATTTTTTTTTGTTGTATTTTATGGTTTTTGATATATCTATCTTATGCTATGACTATGTCTCAATTCTTAATCACATTTTCTAGGTAGTACAGTGTTTTATACATACATGTTATGCAGTGGTAATAATGATATTTCTATGGTAACGTACTGGTACTATATGTCTCGCTTCCGTTCTATTTATATGATTATACATTTTTGGAAGCTTTTAACCATACCAATTATTTACATAATACATGGTACAGTGGTAATAGTAGTGTGACGTACTGTTTCTATATGTCGCGCTTCCGTCCTAGATTATAATACAATCAATTCATACAATAGGAAGCTGTAAGAAATTCATTTCAATAATAATATAGATGTACTAAGCGTTTACATAGGCCATGTGTAATACTTAGTATGGTATGATAGTACATGTATAAAAATAGGTTTTGAGCAGTGTATTTTGTTTATGCAGTGATCTTTGGCAATACTTGATCTTTGATATTCATTCTCAATGTCGAGGGGCAATGGAGGAAGTTCGTTCTGAGTTATCACCTTCTATATTAAATTTTTATGTTTCGTTTCCTGTCTCACTCTTTTTCATAACGATGGCTGTCAATAGTTCAGTAGTGGTCATGTCTTTTGGGTTTTTGATAAGTGACGTGGTATTGTCACTGTCGGGGTCAATGTCAATGTTGTCTTGGGTTTCAGTCGGATGTAGGGATGTAGTCATTTCAATAGTCTTAAGGGTTAATCCTGTGGTGGTGGTGTCGTCTTTCAGGGCCGGTATGATAGAAAACCGTGCCGCTAGGGGTAGTATGACGTGGTTGGGTAGATAGTATGATTTCTGTTTACCGTTGATGTTGAATGATATGGGGCCGTTCCATGTCATGTTTATGCGTGGGTATGGGCATGACAGGGCTGAGATGGCCGTCAGGGTTGGTATGAAATCATTAACAATAGAGTCACGTTCGTAGGGTAGGGATAGCAGTGGGATGGTGTGATTGACGTGTCCTTGGTAAATTTTGAGGGTAATAGTAGGATTGGTTTTGTGTCCAGAGTTTGTCATTCCAAAGTGGCGTGTAATCTTGTTTTTACACTTGAAGATGGTTTTGATAATAGCGTATACGATTAAAGCTACGAATATCAAGGTAAAAATGTTATGGGCATCAACGTATTGATCTAAATTGATAGTGTGATTTTCTTTGGTTTCACTCTGGGGGATGGGGTTAATAAATTTCCAAGAAATGTTGTTGGGTCGAGCACTAACGGTCGGGATGGTCGCGAACAGTGCTTTTCCTTTGGATACATATAATAAGTAGAAGAATCCTACGGCGTTTAGAATGCATGTTACTGGTACTATATAGTTCCATACAGGGCTAGCGAAGAAGCTAGCTATGTTCTCTCGTATGAGTGTGTCCTGGATGGGTCGGTCTAAGATGTCTGCTGCGTTGGTGGCTTCTATTAAGATATTCCTGGTGAAGGGTTCCAGGTCCAATGTGATGTCTGATGACAACTTGCTGATGTTTGTCATAGATTTGATGATAGCTTGTGTATGTAGATGTGGTATGTGTATTGGATCGTGGTGTAGTGATGATGCTGTGATGTTGAGATTGTTTGTGAGTGCGAGTAGTATGGGTGTATTGGCCGCGTGCATTAGAAAATGTGTTGAAGAAGATTCGTTACAAGGAATTTTGGTGTTTGGGAGGTACAATGAGTCAAACTGTAAGTGGCACATACATGGGACACCAATAACTGCGTAGGCCGAAGCTTTCTTAGTAGTTGGTGTCATGTGCTGACAGATGACGTGGTAGTACTCCCTGTTAGTAGTTACTAAATATTTGTCTTTACCAATAGCTATAGCACGGGTTTGTATGGGTCTCAGAGGGTGTACTTGAAATGTGCAGAGTCTGGCTATGTCTGCCTGGTTACCTTTAAAGGCCGCCATGAGGCAGGTTGGCTGGTCACTGCGTATTCTAGGCATGGTCCTAGCGCATACTTTCAGTATCGAGCCTTGGCACGTAAGCAGATCTGCGTTTGTCATCTCTAAGTACAATGTCTCTGCCTCGTTGACAGCGAGGAAAGTTTTGTCAGTGTGTAATAGGGTAGATCCAGAACTTGTCGTATTTTCGGTGTTAATGGGGACATGAGTTGTAATTACTTGATATAAGTTAAATGCTGCGTCTGTGGCAGAAATGATAACATTAATATGAATGTATAGGTGAGTTTTGGAATAGGTGTATAGTGCAACTGGTTGTGAGTAGTAGTATGCGGTGTCAATAATGGTTACCTCGGATCCTGGGTTCCTAATTTTGAGTTGTGTGTCTAAGGTGGCTAGCTTGAGGGCTAGTTCTGTGGGTTGGATCATATCCGGTGCTAATATTCCAGTGGACAATAATCTGAGAGAATTTTCCACCTTGTATAACCCTTGTTGGTAGGCGATCCTGGTCATTAGGACAATTACCTGAGCCGATATGATGGCTGACTGGGTAATCCTACGATCCTGGTCGGCTTGGATGGAGGTTAGGGTTGTGGAGAAATCATCAGACCACGAGTCTATGGATTCGGTAATATTAAGTAGGGATTCCTGTACAACGTCCTGTTGTTTTATATAGGTGTCTAGGAACTGCTGATGTTGCTGGGTGACGTCATGTAATCCTTGTGCAGTTTTAACATTGACGTCGGCCAGTGTACCAATTCTAGCATCTAGGTGATGTATGACGTTGATAATAGAATCCATGTCTCTAGTGGTTGCCAGGCCAAAGATGGATTTGAAGAGCTCCCCTAAGAATCCTAGGATAGCTCTCTTTGGCCTGTTAGTAATAGGATCCGAGAGGAAGTGTGCAATGTTCTTTAAGGTCTTAATAATGTTAATATCTACGTTTTGTAGTAGTCGGTCGAGGTCAGCAGCTTGTTGTAACATCTTGGCGTCATGGCTGTCGTGGGGTCCTAGTGAAGTCAGTTGAAGAGTCCTGATGGTGTTGTAAATGAGTGGCTTCGGACGAGGAGCCATTGGGATGTTGTAGGGGATGGCCAGTATGACTTCATGTAGGTCATGACCAGTGATGATTTGTCCCGGCAGCTGTTCATAGATGAGGCCGATATTTTGCCTCACTATTGGTTGTGCTGCCGTGTAGATGATGTGAGTGATGAGTAATAGGAGGTAGAGTGTATACCTCATGATTCCCGAGTTGTTGGGATTTGATAGTAATAATAGTAGTAGTCGATCGTTTGTAGTAGTAATAGTTGATAGTCGATAGTTGGTGAAGGATGAGTGTAAGTGCGCAGTACTGGCGGGGATCTACCAAATTAACTGTGGTCTGCTCCTGACTGAATCGATGTGTGTAGGGGTGTGGTCACTGGGTGACTGTGGAAAGATGGGGGGATGTGTGGGAACTTATACCCTTTGGTCTGGGTACAGGGTGGTGGCTATGTCACCCTGCCATGTTGGTCGTTATCACACTCCGATAAGTGGAGCTTTTGTTTGCGCGCTCCAGTGGTGGCGCCATCCAGGGCTCAGGTTGCGGTCTTCCTCCTGGTGTTGTTGACACCTGCGATGCATGCGGGTGGCCGCCTGCATACACCACTTTTCCACTGGTCTATGGGGGGGGGGGGGGGGCTAATAAGCGTGCGCAAACTGTCCTTTCATGTCGGATTTTGACATGTTGATAAAAGTTCTATTTGAAGTGTCAGTTTGTTAAAGGAGCAGCAATAATATGGAGTCGCCCTGCCACTTACTTGTGTGGTGAAATGGGTATAGATGGACAATAATAATAATAGTAATAATTGATGAAGCTTGTGCGCTTTATGGTGATAAATACTGTATTTCCAGTATTTCTTTTGATGATCGGTGTGTAAGTCGTGATTCTTTGTGAATCATTATAATAGTAGTAGTGATAATAGTAGTCGTAGTAGTCAGTGTTGTTCCTTTTGATATTAAAGTTGATAATATATGACAGTTGATGTCTCTTTGTAATAGGAGCGATGATATAGTGAGCTTTTTGTTGTTTATGTAATATAGGTGATAACTCTTTTCCTCTTATATATTCTATAGTTTATATTATGGTTTTAGTCCCACCGGTGTCCTCCTCTTGACCTTGGAGTGGGCCGGCTTTGCTTTATATATATTTTTGGTTTGTAGAAGCGCTGGTCTCGCTTTATATGAATCTCCGTCTTTCTTCCATAGTTTGGTTATGAGGTCGTCGTTCGGGTCAATGAGTCTGTGTATGAAGTCATTGTTTCTCACGTGACGTACGAGTTTCAGTCTATCTACATGGACTGGGTTTTTCATTGTTTTCATTGTGATGACAGATTTGAGGAGGACAGATGTTTTTGAGACGAATTTGCACACTATGTATGGACCAGAGTACACCTTCTGAAGTTTCAAACATTTTGTTCTATCCATCAGTCGCGGTACCTTGACATACACTAGTGATTCTTTCTGCACCTTTGTAGGTTTTGCCTTTTTGTCGTGTTGTTGTCTCATTTGTTCTGTCCTCTTTTCGATGTTTTCAATGACCTGATTGTACGTGTAGTCTATTTTCTTTAATTTGTCAATGATGTGGAGATTTAGACTTTTCTCTTCTTCCTGGTTGAGTTTGTTGTCTATTATGGTGTTTGGGTTCCTTCCCTTCATAATGAAGAACGGTGTGAAGGCAGTGGTGGCGGACTCTGTGTTATTGATGGAGAACACAAGGTGTGGTAGGAATACATCCCATGTGTCCTGGTGTTCCTCACAGTAGGCCCGTATGCCTTCAGACAGCGTCTTCACATATCTCTCAGCCTGGCCGTTCGATTTTGGTCTATAGGCCGAGCTGAAGACATGTTTTATGTTGAGGGAAGATGTCATGTTTCTGAATTTTGAATTTTTATATGACGTTCCATTGTCTGACTGGAGGTATGTTGGTATACCCTCGGCCAGAACAACCTTCTCTATGAATTCTGCGGTAGTTGTTTCCGCGTCCAATGATGTAGTAGGGTAAGCTATGCAGAATTTAGAGAACCTGTCGACCACTACCTGAATGTATACGTTCTTTCCTGGTGTTGGTGGTAGTGGGCCTATGGCATCTATGTGGACAAACTGGAATGGGTAAGAAGGGGTACTATGGGCCGTCATTGGCAGGTTGTTGGTTAGATTCATCTTTTTGGCTTTCAAACAGACGTGGCAGGTCGCTGTGAATTTCTGGACGTCGGCCGCCATACTCTTCCAATATACTTTGGGAAGCATGGTCGACAGCATTCTTTGTGCGCCAGCGTGGCCTGCCATTGGTAGGTCGTGAAAAAGCTTCAAGATGGGAAGTCTCATGTCATCTGGGATGACGGGTTGGAATGAGAATTCCTTGTGTTTCTTCCATAGTACCGTGTTTATGTGGACCAAAATATCATTCAGCATGATGTGATCATCAGCTATTTTGATAAATTGCTCCGTTTCCTTCTTGTTTTTGTCATTGGGTACCTGTCCGTTCTCTAAATACGTGATGATAGCTTTCGTGTGTAAATTATATCTCTGTTCTCTTTTCAGGTTGAGTATGGAGATCTGTGGGTCCGAGAGGCTCTCTATCATTTCAATCAGATGATTGGTCTGATTGGCCAAGTGTTTTGCCATGTCTGTGGCATCTCTTCTAGGCTTCTCATTTTTCTTCTTTGGTTTTGGTTTATCTGTGGTTTTCTTAGGTTGCGGTGCCGGGGTGTGGCCTGGGACCGGTCGGGTCGCCGCAACCTGCTCTATATTTTCTGTCTGGGTTTGTTCTATGAATGTTGATAGGGCTTCTAGGGATGTAGAGGGTACTGTCAGCTGCTGTGGGGCGTGGCCTGGGACCGGTCGTGCAGCTGAATCCACTTCCTGTTGTACCGAGGCCACTATGGCTGCTAACAGTCCCTTGTATTCTGTTTGTGGAAGCCCAAAATGGTGTAATTTGGTACTTGGGATGTCAGGATTTGCTCTGAGGTTGGGGGTAAATCGTTTTATTTCTTCTATGTCTTCTGTGTTTTCCTCCATACATTCACAATAGAAGTGATGGGTGGAGTTTCTCTTCAGAATTGATTTGGGTAGTCGTTTTGGTAGTGTCAATGGTGGTTCGTCTTCTTTGAACTTCTGTGTGTGTATGTCATCCTCAAACATAATTCTATGTTGTACCCTTATGGCTTTGGGTTTTGGTGGAGGATCTGTCATTGGTGTCTTGTCTAGTGGGTAGTCTCGTCTTGACATAACGTCTGATGGTATGTTTAATTTGCCTCTTATGTGTCTGATATTGAATTGAAATTGTTGAATTTTGAGTGCCCACCTTGCCCACATGTTTTTGTTATCTGATTTTGTCAACATGTGGATGAGGGCTTGGTGGTCAGTATATAACTCGAATGGTCTTCCTTCTAGGTAGTGTCTGAAGTACTCTATTGCAAATACTACTCCCAATAGTTCTCTTTGGGTGGCACCATAATTCCTTTCATGGTCATGGAGTGCTCTGCCCGCAAAGGCTACTGGTCGTAGAACGCCATCTTTCTCCTGGGAAAGAGTAGCTCCCAGGGCTGTACCAGATGCATCTGTTGTAAGATGGAACTGTTTGTTGTAGTCTGGGTACAGCAAGATGACGTCATTGCATATAGAGTCCTTCAGGGTCTGAAATGCAGTCTCACATTCTTTGGTCCAGACAAATTTGCTCCCATTTTTGAGTAGGTTGAATAGAGGTCGACCAATTTCACTGAACCCTTTGATGAATTTTCTATAGAATTGGGCGAGTCCAGTGAATGACCGCACCTCTTTTGTGGTCTTCGGTGTGGGGAATGTCTGGATCTTGTGGACTTTGTCTGGGGATGGTTTGATACCGTCAGTGGTGACTTTCATTCCTAGGAAGTCTAGTTCCTCTAGGAAGAATTCGCACTTGGTTTTCTTCAACTTTAGTTTGCCATTTCTTAGTGCTTCGAATATGTTTCTTAAATCAATGAAATGTTGGTCTATGGTTGGTGATAAACACAAGATGTCGTCTAAGTATGGGATTGCACATTTGTACTGCAGGTTCTGTAGTATCAAGTTGACTACAGCTTGGAAAGCCTGAGCACTGCTGGCGAGTCCCATGGGCATGGTCTTGTATCTATACTTTTTGGTCCTAGTGAGAAAGGCTGTGATGTCCCTGTCGTCCTCTCTAATTGGTATCTGGAAGTACCCTTGTTGGGCATCCATTTTAGAGAACACGGCAGGTCGCATCTCACCAATCATTTCTAGGCTGTCGTCTGCTCGTGGTGATGTCAAAGCTTGGTTGATGGATTGGGAATTCACATATCTTAGATCTGTCACTAATCTGTAACCTTGCCCGTTCTTTTTCTCTACAAGAAAACTTCTGGATGACCAGGGACCCGTATTGGTTTCCTCCAGAATGTCCTGCTTTACCAGCTTCTGACATTCAATTTCAAGTCGTTCAGCTTTGTGCGGGGCCATTCTGAATGGGTAGAACTGTAAGGGTTTGGCGTCTGGGATCAGGTTGATTTTATGGGTGTACAGATGGGTTCTTCCAATCATATTATCTTTTCCCACGAATATGTCGTCGTATTCTTCTATTAATTGGCAAAATGTTGTGAATTGATCTTCTGTGAGGCAGTCTGGTTTTTGGAAGACGTGTGATTTTTCTTTTTCTGGTTCTATGTCTATGTCCTTCCCTATGTACATCTCTTTGTCTATGTCTTGTTCGTCGTGACCTGTCGTCTCTTGTACCATATTTATATGATCTTCGTCATCTGACATGGATTGATCCATGTCAGAGTCAGAGTACTCTGAATATGTTGGTGTTGGTACGTAGAATGTTTTGTCTGACCCTGTTGATGAAGCACTGTCACTGATAGTAGAGTTGTTGTCTATGTCTATGTCTATGTCTGTCTCCTCGGGTTGTGTGTCGTCGTAGCCTGTCGATAATATATGATTTTCTTTGTCTATGTCTGTTTTTGTATATAAGGCTACGATTTCACCCTTCTGGATTTTACAGATTCTAGATGTGATATTCAATAATATCAGTGGGTGTCTGTCTCTTTGGTCAGGTGTCACGACTGAACGTTGTACAATGTAATTTGGAAGTTTGTCTGATCTGTCAAAATTGTCTGTTATACCATTGATTTGACTGACTGAGTGGTAGCATGTGACTTGGCCTGTTATGGCCATTTCGGAAAATGGAGGTATCGAAATGGCTCTCACTGCCCTGATTGGTTGAGATTTTGGAGTTGGGTCGGTGGAGTAATTGATTTTGCTTTTAGTCTTTGATAGAAAATCTGTTCCCAATATGATTGGTGAGGAACAATTTGGAAGAATTGCAAATTGATGACTGAATGTTTTGCCTTGAATTTTGAATTTGATTTTGATAGCTCTTTTGATGTGACACAATGCTCCATCGGCAAGATAAACTTTGGACCTGATTCGTGAAAACTCATGAGGAACTAGTTTCGATAGAGTGGAGGCTAGACCTTCTCTCATGCAAGAGACGGTGGCTCCTGTGTCTACTAGACTGGGGATGTTGGTATCTTTGAATTGTAGATCTATATTGCCATTGACCATGTTGATAAACAAAACACTCTGCTCACCTTCTTCCATGTGTAGGTCGGGGAGTGGTGGGGGGACGACCTCCAGGGTAGCTTGGACGTCGGCAGGTTTCCCGCGCATTGGTGCAGCGTTGTGGATTGTCTGTGGGTCATGTGGCGTGGTGTCGATGGGCAATGCTGTGTCTTCTGTGTTGGGGACTGTTTTGTCATCCTGATGAGGCCTATCCATAGGATGACAATCTAGTTTCCCGTCGTCTTGGTGAGGTCGTTCATCATGCTGACGAGCTGTGCCATGGTGTACTGTGGAGTGGGGTTTTGTGGCGTTGGTTGAAGTTGTAGTTGTTGTTGTTGTTGTGGCCATTGTTGTTGTTGTTGTTGTGGCCATTGTTGTTGTTGTTGTTGTTGTGGTGGCTGCCATGATTGCTGTTGTGGCTGCCACCTTTGTTGTTGTTGTTGTTGGCTCTGGATGAGCTTGAAGTGATGTGGGGGTAGGGAACCCGTTTGAAGAAGGGTTATGATGTCTTTGGGTCCCCCTTTAAATCGATGGGTGGGGGGGATGAGGCCCATTGAGCGTGCTTTCCTGATGTTGTCGACATAGTTGATGTCGAAGTCCTCTCTCCTCCCCCTATAGTTAGGTGGTAACGCGAAGTCAGTTGGTGGAGACTGATGTGTAGGTGTAGCTGCTTGTTTGTGGTAGGTGGGTTTTGGTTTACCACCTCCCATAGCAGCTACGGTATGTTCGGTCTCCATTACTTCCTGTTGCTTTTGAAGAAGGTCTCTTAATTTTTCATTCTCCCTGTCCTTCTCCCTTAGCTGAGCAGCTATGACTGGGTCTAGGGTGTTGTTGGACAGGGATGATACTTTATGTGTGGAGGTCTTTTTGTAGAGGTACGCACACCTGAGTGCTCTACAGAGGGAAGCCCATGTAGTAGGACTTTCCGCTCTGATCGCCTCTCGGTAGTCCTCGTTTAATACTGTGGCTACCTGGATGATGGCAGCTTCTATGTCCACCCCCTTGTTTTGGAAGTGGGTGTTGGCGTCTTTTAGCCATTCTTCCATGGTTTGTAGGGTGGGGTCAAACTGGGACAGTGTCAATAGTTTGATGTCGTTCTCGACATCCTTGAAGTGGTGGATAAGTCCCTTCTTTATGAGATCGTAGTCATCCTGTATGCTAGTGGGCTGCATACTGTACCACTCGTACGCTGGTCCAGTTAAATAGACTGCGCAAGTGACGTGGATGGGGTGATCTTCTTGGGGATATTTTAGTCTGACAAAACGTTCTAGGTCTGTGAACCACTTTCTGGTGCTCATCTTAATGTCTGGTTTGGAGAATTTGATTGGTTCCCGGATGGTGTATTTGTTGGCTTTTGATATGGCGCTAGCCAGGTCGCTAATGGACTTGTTGTTTCTATATTCTGCGTTGAGTCTTTCTAACTCTGCCTTGTGGGCCGCTAATTGTTCATCTAATTTTCTTGATATCCTATCGTCTAGTTCTCGTTGTCTTTCTACCTCTACCTGATCGTCTCCGGCCATGTTGACAGTGGGTTCAACACGAATGGGGGAGGTGGGTGGGGTAGCTATGTCTATAGGTATAATAGGTACAGTGTCTATAAGTGTTGTTTTAGAATGTCTTACTGTGTCCTTGTAGATGCAGGAGGTGGACTTGTTGATGTGCTTGTTGTTGCTTGGTCCTTTCCTCCTGGTGGGTTGTAGACCTGATGCTGGTGCTGGTCCCTGGCTCCTAGTGTGCCTCCGTGATGATAGGTCACTGAGGGACTGGTGTCTCTGCATTAAAAAATTTCTTCATGGTCGCAGGTAGCTGAAGGTTGCCCGGTTCTCTACCACTCTGTGGCTAGGGAAAACCCTTTCCACATCAATGAGGGCGTAAAGATGAGGTGAGACGTCAGTTTCAATACTTGGTATCTTTTATTAATAATAATATTAATATCAGAGTACCAGTCACTAGGGCTCAGTATATAAGTTACTGATGGTTGCAAGATGATAAGTGATTTCCTCCTCCATCTGACTGGGGTATAAGTACAGGTACCCAGCAGGTGGAGGGGGGTGCCCATGTGACCGGAAGTAGATGTAACAGTGGTTTTCATTGGATAATATACATTTGACATTTGATTGGATAATTATATATTCATGGCTTTAACATGTGGTGTGCGCTGGACCGCGGGTGGGGAGCCTGGGTCCAGTGCATTATGGGTAATGGATTACATAATAAGTAGCATGCACACATGGGGGCTTTGTCGCCCACCTTCCAGGTGGCCTCCAGCCGGCTCAAGTGGCTTTGGCGGTGCCACACTGATTAAGGGTGTCCAGCTTTATAGCATTGTTTTATGTGTTGACAGTTAATCCTTGGGGTCAACATATAGTTCATTTGTTTTGTGTATAGGTGACCGGTCGGTGCCTTGTCGTCTGGAGGGACTGACCGTTACCTATTGTCCAAGGGATAAGGGTCTGCTTGTGATCTATGGATTAATTATGCATGGGGGTTAGTTTGGCTTGGCTTAGTGAGTAATATGTATGACTGACGTCTAGGTGTACTTTGATGGACATATGGATTGAAAATATGTATAAAGTATTGTGCGTATTACAAATAATAATAAATATGAATATTAATAATCATAAATCATAATTATGACGTAATATGACGTAATATGACGTAATACAATTGATGAAGGTATAATAAGGGGTTTTGTGGCGTGACAATACTCATCTGGGCTGCATTCAACTTTCAAGTATCGTGCCGACCCTATTGAGACACAGTATGTTGATACACTTGTAAAGGGTCGGCATGATGCATGAATACATACACTCGTCAGGGCTGCATCCATGCATCATCTGGAGCCAGGTGGACCCGGGTACCACAGAAACCCAACCCGTTTATACGGCGGAATAAATATTACTACCAGGACTTAGGAAAACAACAACATAATGACAAGGGACATAAAAACACATGAAAGCAGTTTAAAAACACTCTGTTTTGAAGCTTTAGCTACAGCACCTGTTTGCCCTTCTCCCCCGGCCTTATCCGCCTCGTGTTGTCTGGTAAACACATGTACATAATAACTGCTAAATAAAAAACTAATTCAAGTCAGAATTCAGTTACATAAAAAGAGTGGAAGGTTAGACTGTTGACGACTTTATGCTGAGGTTCAAGTGTTAACCCTTTAATGCTCTGACCTTGCTTTAATGCACTATGCCTGCCCTTCTTTCCCCATGATGCATGAATGCAGCAAACCCCGGCGTGTAACTCGCCAGGTTCTGCATTCAGGTATCATAACGACCATATAGATTATCTGATACACTCCCAAAGGGTTGGCATGATGCACCAATGCAGCTGTGACCCCGACGCATCATGTCGACCCATGACTGGATCCTTGAGGCGTCCTGCTGTCCTTACAGGGTTACCAGACTGTATTTATGTGTTTAACAGTACTAGTAGCACTGACCGAGGTCATGCCCTTTGACCTTGTGACCTGGAGCTGTGACCACGTGCGTCCAGGTGGGAGGGAGTCGTGCCGGCTGCCGCCACGCCCCTCACCTCACCTGGCGTATACACATACACCATAGTGACATACTCAAGGCCAGAAACCTGGATAAAAAAAAATTCTCGACTCAATATTAGTCTGATTCATCATCTTGAGTCATAATCTTAACTCACTATTCAGGTGTTTATATCATCTAGCATCTTTGTGTGATTCACTGGTATGAAGTATACACACAATATTATCATCGTTTTCGATATCATCGACATCGTTTAGGGAGCCTAGGCTCGCGCTAGGATTCATTTTTATTTCGCCAGATTGGCGAAAATGGTCCGTTTTTCATTCGCCAATTTCTAGGAAAATTCGCCGGATGTCAAGCATCATAGCCTACAGGTCAAATGCCATTTATATATGGAACTTTTAGCACAGAGGAATTTTGGATTTCTATCTTTTGATTGGGTTGTTTTGGGTGGTTTGAATTATAAGCCTTGTGTCAAAGAAAAAAATTGAAATTTTATGGATATTTGTATGATCTGGGGGCATTTAGGCATATATTTATAGCAAAAATATTAAGTCAACTGCTTTCGCCATAACATTTTCTTTTCAACGGTATATGGCATGACTAGGTGCATCCATTTTATTT
Source organism: Harmothoe impar (assembly GCA_947462335.1). NCBI lineage: Eukaryota > Metazoa > Annelida > Polychaeta > Phyllodocida > Polynoidae > Harmothoe > Harmothoe impar. The sequence goes on from OX381706.1 coordinate 66,843,802, forward strand.
TCGCCAGCAGGGTAAGATCTGGCGAAAATGAGTGGTACTTTGATGATATATTTTCGCCAGTTATCACTTTCTATCGCCCCAGGCGAATTGGCGAATAGCTAGCGCGAGCCTAGGGAGCAAATGAAGTCACCTATTATGGGACCTTTTCAAGGCTACCGCCCCCTCACTATCTTGGAAAGAGTTATGGGGAAACCTACGGTGTACATGATATATATCATTTCTGAATGTTCCCTTTAGGCTTAAGTACCCGTGAAGAAGGGCTAGGAATGTGGCACAGAATCCTCTCCATGTGGCTTGGTGTTCTCTCCGCCACAAACATAAATATCCCGATAAATATACAGGTCACAAATATTGATAAAAGATTGCCGTCTTCAAACATCCGCCCCCTCTCGGCCCTCCGCCCCAGACCGGCAACGTGCGCTACTGTTTGTTATAACGGGGCGACCTAAGGAGGACTTATTGGTACTAATAAAGAAAAAATGCCTCTTCTTTTTTAGGGCTACTTTGGCTTCTAGTATTTCCGCATCGTGGGGGTTGGCTCATATTAAGGAAGTTTTTTTAGGCTAGTAATAATGTGTATAGTTCAAAGCTGTATTTCTTTTGCTCCTGAATCTAAAAATATAGTGTCGGCTTGTGAAAGAGGGTTTTCAAGACATTATATAGTGTAAACTTGTTCACTTGTAAACATTTTAATTCATTTAAAAATGATATATTATTAGTTTTGATACTAACTTATATCAGTCTTGCAAGACTTAGACTTTCACTAAGGCCAAAAAAAGAAAAAGTTGTGTTCAGGTTACATGGCCCCAAAAAAATAGGGAAGGTACTAGGTAAGTCGATTTTTTTTTTTTTTACCAATTTTTTTCTTAAGGATTTTGAGACAAAATTCCTCCCATTTTCCTATAACTTTCGGAAAAAATATATTTCAGTAAAAAAAGGTGTTTTTTGGTAGAAAAAAACGCAAAAATGCCTTTCCAAAAAAAAAAAAAAAAAAATGGGTAGGGCCAAAAAAATAGGGTCGCTTAGTAGGGATACCTGAACACAACTTCTTTATTTTTTGGCCTAAGATAGCACACTGAGATAGCACTACTAGCATGTCGGGTGGTGTGCTAGCCTTTACAGGCTACTTGGTATCGATATGTGTCCACGTCATAACTCGCCTGATGTCATCACGGTAAGATAAGACTCCAGATACTGATAGTGCACCGTAGTGACAGCACATCTGTAGTAAATCGTTACATTCTGACGTAAACGGTGACATATACGGCAAGGGAATGGTGATGTAACTTGGGGACAGACTGCAAACAGTACGAGCTACTAGTAACTAATAACACGAGATCCGTGTGACGAGTTTGACCCTTAAAGGGTCGCATAGTGCTTTAATGCAATATGCTCTTGATCGTTATGATGCATACATGCAGGCCTGGCGAGTAACTCGCTAGATCGGCACTTAAGAATCATTCCGACCCTATGCCCGGGGTTGATACACTCCCGTATGGTTGGCATGATGCATAAGTAGACCAGCCAGGGTTCCATCCAAGCATCATGTCAGAAGATGAAGGGAATACTGCATTAACGCACCATGCAGCCTTTAAAGGGTTAATACAAGATTAACTATACACTTCAGCAAGAGGTAACCTAGTCAGTACAGCATAGGTGTATCTAAGACAACTGACTGGTTACCATGACAACCTACATCCGTGTCACCCTGGAGACCTGATGGAGACATGGTGGTTAGGGAGCTGACACCAGTGTCAGGGTCAGGCCTGGTGTCGTACATCATGGGGGGATGAGCTGAAGTTTGTAATATAGGTGCCTCTACATGGGTACCCACAGAATTGCCCATGTCGCCGTGTCGATTTTTAGCAAAGAGGGCAGGGTCGTTGTGTCGATTTTTATGTTAATAGAATATACTGGCTCCTTATAAGAATGGCTCTGTCCGTCGATTTTTAAAAGGGCCGTGTCGCCCGTGTCGATTTTTAAAAGGGCCGTGTGGCACGTGTCGATTTTTACCCATCTAGAGGCACATATAGGGCTGCCGAGAGCCCTTATTAACCCTTTAAAGACGGCATAGACTAGTAATTTAATGCATTATGCACTTGGTTAACATGAATGCAGACCGGGCGAGTAACTCACCAGTGCTGCATTCACGCATGTCGAACCTACGGGGTTGATATACTCCTCAAATATGGGCATGATGCACCAATGCAGCATGATACATCAGGGCTGCATTGGTGCATCATGGCGACAGATGTCCCCTTAAAGGGCAAACTCTGTATTTCCTGGTCCAGTCCAGGAGACAACCCTAGTGAGTTACTGTGGACGGTGGAGATGCCACTTTTCCTACTTTTGTAGAAATTCCTACTTTTCCACTTTCACTTTCTGTATCAAATCATGTTGATTTACTACTACCCGGTATTTGTGGACTGCAGAGGGGCATCTCTGGTTACTCACTGGTGCTGCATTCGTGCATCATTCATGGTGACAAAAAAGCATAGTGTATTCGCACTATGCTGCACGTATTACGTAAAAGGGTTGAATATCATGATTGTTGTGGGCCTGTGATGAGGTCACTTTATCTCCCAGGCACCCTGTAGGTACTGCTACTATTACAGTCTACTAGTATACTCTATAATCCTGGTACTAGTAAGCAATAGATGAATAGTAGCACCGACCACTTTGCCAGGCAGGGGAGTCCGGGTAGAGCAGGGATTGATAACTTAGATGTATTAACAAGAAACATGTGGTTTAACCAGTAAAGGGCCTTGTAGTGCTTTATTGTGATACATGTATACATGACCTTTGGAGTCAACTCCCCAGTGCCACATTCATGCATTTATGTCGACCCTACAGAGTTTATACACACCCAATATTTCAGCATGATGCATGAATGCAGCCCTGCCGAGCATTCATTAACTGTGCAGGACATGATGCATTGTATTAAAGCCCTATGGTGCCCTTTAGGGACGGCATAATGCATTATATGCCCTTGGTCGCCATAATGCATGAATGTAGCCCTGGCGAGTAACTCGCCACTGCTGCATTCAAGCATAATGCCGACCTTACGGTGGTTCAGACACTCCGAAAAGGTCAGCATAATGCAGCACCATCGAGTTAATGGCCAAGGTTGCATTGGTGCATCACGACGATAAATGCCATCTTTTAGCAACATGTCGCCCTTAAATTGTTACAGCCCGACTCCACACATAAAGGCCTCCATGCATTAAAGCCCCATGTGGCCCTTAAAGGGTTAAAACATGAGCAGGTCGGGGTGTGATACAAGGTCCATGTCGTGCCACGTGGGGGGTACACGTGGGTGATGGGGGCTGACAGGACCCGGAAACTGCTGACATGGGAGGACCATGCTCTACCCCCTCCCCCATACACCCACCCACACCATCCCTATTGCTACATGGACACGCACAGCTTGTTGTGCAGCAACCACGATATAAACCATATAAACATGGTCAACTAAATAAGGACCCTGGTGATGCCTTCTAAGAATGGTGGCATCGTGGTCTGCGCGGTTCGCGTGGGAGTGTTTTGATGTCAAAATAACAATTTGGACAATTAACATAGAGGTTCTTGGTATTGCATCGCCTGCTTTTCTATGGCAGCTACTAATACACTTGTAATTACTGGACATCGATTCTCTCTCTTTGTAGCTCTATAGTGATCGATGCCCAGTTTTATACTTCAGACCAGTGGCTCATTTTGGCTGTTTTTTGCCTCACAGATTGCTTCTAGGGCAAAACCCTGACTAGGTGCCAATATATTCTCTATGCCAATGGGTAATATGAGGGTAGAAAACACTGGAACCTCAGTTAGAAAAAATCCTACTGAACAGTTTTTGAGAAAATTAGGGTTTTGTTGCATATTTTTGGTGTTTTTAGTACATTTCCTACATAAACCGTGAACGCCAGCATTTCTCACTTTTCAGGTGTTTAGAATCAGAATTTGACTTTTTTTTATTCGCAGTAAGATTTCTGAGTATCGAGCCATTCTAGAAAAGCTATTCTTTGGAAAAAATACTTAGTATTTCTTGATGATTTTCGTTGCACAAATTTAGGGTTGTAATATAAAAACTGCATTGTCATCCAATCAAAGTGTTTATGCACTGTTGATGGTCACCCCCTCCCACCCTCTTCACTCTGCATTGAAGGAGAACAGGCAGGGGAGGTACACTTGTCCGTATATAGCTGTTGACCTGGGTGCTGGGAACATTTTCAATTTATGGGGTGCCAACTGTTCATGAAAGAAAAATCAAATAGAATATTTATTTTTTTTAGTATCAGATTAATGCAACTACAATTCGTGATAGCACTTAAAGCATTGTATTTGCATTAATATGAATGGTAGCCACCTTATGGGGTGCCAACTATTCATGAAAGAAAAATCGATAAGAATTTGTTTTTTATTAGCATTAGATTGATGCAACTACAATTCGAGATTGCATTTCAAGCATCGGGGGCATTCAATGAATGGTAGTCATCTTAAATATATGGGGTGCCAACTGTTCATGAAAGAAAAATCAAATAGAATTTTTTTTTTTTTAGTATCAGATTAATGCAACTACAATTCGTGATAGCACTTAAAGCATTGTATTTGCATTAATATGAATGGTAGCCACCTTATGGGGTGCCAACTATTCATGAAAGAAAAATCGATAAGAATTTGTTTTTTATTAGCATTAAATTGATGCAACTACAATTCGAGATTGCATTTCAAGCAATGGGGCATTCAATGAATGGTAGTCGTCTTAAATATATGGGGTGCCAACTGTTCATGAATTTAAAAAAAAGAATAGAATTAGTTTTTTTATTAGTATCAGATTAATGCAACTACAATTCGTGATTGCACTTAAAGCATTGTGGCATACAATGACTGGTAACCACCTTGAATGTATGGGGTGCCAACTGTTCATGAAAGAAAAAAAAGAAAGTATTTTTTTATAGAATCAAATTAATTCAACTTCAATTCAAGATTGCATTTAAGCATTATGGCATTCAATGACTGGTGGCCATCTTGAACCTATGGGGTGCCAACTCTTCATGAAAAAAACAACTAAATTGGATTTTTTTAACAGTATAAAATTAATGCAACTACATTTCAAGATTGCATTTAAAGCATTGTGGCATTCAATGAATGGTGGCCATCCTAAACCTATGGGGTGCCAACTGTGTTTGAAAAAGGTATCAAATAGAAATTTTCTTATAATAAATATCAAATTAATGCAACTACAATTCTTCATTGCACTGAAAGCATTGTGGCATTTAGTAAATGGTAGCCATCTTGAATGGGTTGAATGAAGGAAAAATCAAATAGGATTTGTTTTTTTGATCAAATTAACTACAAGTCAAGATTGCATTTCAAGCATCGGGACATTCAATGAGTGATAGCCATCTTGAATCTATGGGATGCCAACTGTTCATGAAAGAAAAATAGAATAGATTTTTTTTTATTAGTATCAAATTACTGCAACTGCAATTCGAGATTACATTGAAAGCATGGTGGCATTCAATGAATGGTTGCAATCTTGAATTTTGAAATGAACATACACACAGACATATTCATAGGCATGAACATGGTGTTCTCCTTCATATAGATATTCATGGATTTCTACTTCTACTAAATATAGCTTTATGTTAGAAGGATTCTGTTACATGGATGTCGATGTCCAGTTTTAGATATATATCCATATAGTGCATTGGAGTGCTATAATGTTGGACTGCTGTATATTTATAATGGGGATGCAGAGGGATACTCCCATTAGGTCACAAAGTCACCTTTACATCCCATTTACTCTGTAGCCAAAGTTGTCCAAGAGTCACCGGTTCACTTAAATTATTATACCAGGTCATCAAGTCGCCCAGACTCGCTCAGTCAGTACCATTTTCCACCACAAGGGCTCCAAATGGGACTGGTCGGACTGCTATATTAAGATTGTTACTTCCTGCCAGCTTGTGCACAGGATTTGGTGCAGAGGATTTGATTGGTGGACTCATGAGAAGAAGTTAGAAAAATAAGTTTTTTTTACATGAGTTTGCCCAGACTCTACTATTATAGAGTCGGGGCCTGAGACTGTAGGTCGCCTGGAACAGCCCAGGTCGCCAGGTCGCTCTTTACCCATCCACAGAAGGATGAAGTGAAACAGTCCTATTTGGGTTGGATCTGAGGAAGGTGAACTATGTTCCTCAGGAAAAGGAGGAAGGCTTTAGACACCAGTAGTTCAAAAGAAAAAATCACAAAACATTTTAAAAGCTACAATTTCGAAGATATTAGGAAATGGTATTTTAGGAGATTGGACATAGTCCTCCAGGGCATGATATACAGATGGAAAGAGATAGCATACCCTAACTATGAACCAGAACTGTGTTATCTTATAAAACAAGGAACCCTCTTATTTCTTGAAATACAAAAATAGACAATGTATGTTTATTTTAGGCTATTTATAGAATCGCAATGACTAGTCCTATCATCTATGAGTGTGAACATTGGGATGTTCAACGTCAGAGTAGACTTAAAATAGCTCCCTGTCTTCTCATTTTTCACCATCTATCCACCCCTACTTAGTCCCCAACTCTATAAATAGATCTACAGACGTCACAGACCCCCTCTCCCTGCCTGGGGTCCCTCAACCAAGGCCAAGTCGTGATCTCCCAAACAATGAGACATGCCTGGGTAAACCAGCTAACCAGGTCACGGGGAACCCTCTGACGTAGGCCGTGACGTCACGGCACAGATAACAGGCCTCCCATTGGCTGCCCTGTTGGACGAGTACCAGGGAGGAATCCCCTCTAGCTGGGAATGATGAGTCATGCTCACCCGGGCCTGCATGACGTGACCGGCAGCCAATCAGATTGCCGGCTTGCTGCGTCGGTGTGACCTCTGACCCCGGGGTTTCCCCGGATTGCTGCAGCATCCTGGTGGGGGTGAGTCACACTACTGCCAGCTCCCGGCCTGCACGGTCTGACTTCTGTATTATCCTGTAAACACTCATTTAAACACACTGTGTCTGCTCGCCTGTCTACTGCCAAAACAACAGCCCCATATACACTACATCAGAAGCAGGGAGGAGTTTAGGAGCACCCCGTGTTGTCATCATTCATAGCAGTCCGACCAGTCATACAGTGCAGTCTACAGCAGCTCCTGTCAGATGTCACATCAGCTCAGCCAGCTCGTGCATGTACATCGTTGTTACATGGACTCTGGCCACTCCACTGCAGCAGCCCACCACACATCTACCACCACCACTACTGCTGCCCCTTCCCCAGGAGTTATCTGTAGTAGCCTCTACTAGAGGTGGGAGGTGTGACTGATAGAACACTAGGGGCGTGCCGCCACTCAGTGAGGTGGTTGTACGAGTGCCGCCCTGCACGCCTGGATCTCACAGTGACAGGGTGAGGGGTGAGTGAGTCATCAGTCTACTGGATCAGCCCAACCCTCCAGTGCTGCAGCATACCTCCAGTACCTACATGCCCTTCAGCCTTCAGTCCTCAGCACAGCCAAGCAGTCATAGACATAGGACACACATGCTAGGACACACCTTGCAAGACTCAAGGCAGCCTGAGAGGACTCATTACACCTGTGATTAGAGGGACCATAGGTGTGTGGTTACTAACCATAGGGGAGGACTACCCACCCTATATACACACCTGAACACACAGTACCACCTGTTTGGTATTATCCAGTATTAAGTACCATGTTTAAATGCATGTATAACTGTGGGGTGACTCCCGACTCGCCGCTGCGTCAACCCGGTACCCCGAGCAGATCCAACAACCCCGAGCTGCTCGCCGACAACATGGACACCCTCACCGTGTCCACCCAGGACGGTATCACAGCCATGTCCACCTCCAGTACCCCCTCCCCCACCCCCTCTCCCCCCACCTCCGCCTCCTCCCCACCACAGACCTCAGACTTTGACGACAGGGCTAAGGCCATCATGGCCAATATAGAGAGGATGTTGAGCAGGGATGACAACCAGAATCACAAACTGAGCAGCTCCAGGACTCCTCCTGGTGTATCCTCCTCCCAGAGCAGCTCACCGAGCAGTAGACTTAGCCCTAGTCAGGTGGTGGTGAGGGCAGGGGCAGGGCGGAGCACCTCTCACAGACTGGTGTCTGCTAGTACTAGACACAGCCCCCCTGTGGGCCACCCTCCAGGCTGCTATAGTTATAACACACAACACCTAACACAAGACAGTATTAACAACAACAACAATAACTCATCTGCTATATCCACAACAACAACAGCTACAACAACGCCAAAGCTACCCACCGCCGCACCACTACAGAAGAAGGGAGGATTAGGTGGGTGTATAAACATGTTGTCATGTTATTTATGTGCACCATGTGCAACTGTTTGTCATGGTTAGAGTGTTAAAATCACAGGCTGTAACTGAGTCCTGTTGCCATTGTATTGTGTATGTATAGTATATATGTAAAGGTCTGACACTCCTAGTCTCCGGTCATCTATCCACTTGAGGCGGCAGCACTGTACATGGGATTGTAGGTAGACTGTGGCACCATCTGAAGTACAGAGATTTGTAGTTCCTAGATTTCTACTAGATGGTGCCACAGTCTGCCTACAATCCCATGTACAGTGCTGCCGCCTCAAGTGGATAGATGACCGGAGACTAGGAGTGTCAGACCTTTACATATATACTATACATACACAATACAATGGCAGCAGGACTCAGTTACAGCCTGTGGTTAAAATACAGGTTTCTCCGATTTTTATATTTTCATGATTACTTTCAGGGAATCCAATTATCACGGTATATTATTTCATAATATGGTACAATATTATTTAGATTTATAGGACAAAGGACGAGGTCTAGAAAAAAACACACACATTTTCGTAGTGATGAGATATGGAGATTGGTTTTGAGAAGGGAGGACTACCCGGTAGGTGGGTTTATAAACATGCTGTTATGTTGTTTATGTTCACCATGTGCAACTATTAATCATCGTTAGCTGGGTAATGTAAATACAGGTTTTTCTAATTTTTATATTTCCTCTTCAACTTATTATTTTGATATTTTCACAATTTAGATTGATGAGATATGGAGATTGGTTTTGAGTCAATCATAAATAATAAGTTGGAACCAGGATGTTTAAAGTAAAGTTGATAAGTCATGCCCCGGTGCTGCTAAGGTGCCTGTGGGGGGGGGGGGGGTGTACTGTGATTAGGTACAGAATGTCCGGAATGTGTGGTATGCGACAGGCCCGGGGCCCAGGGCTGCAAGCTGTACTCTGTGTGTATGGGGGGGGGGGGGGGGGGGGTACAGGACTGGGACCACAGACTTGTTTGTTTGTAAAATAATTTACCACATGTATTATGCTACAGGATTTAAACATACACTGCTATAGAGAGTTGGGCACGGTCTGATTTGACCTCTGTGGTTTTAGGTCCTAGATATCCAGGGGCTATTCCTACCGTAAGGTGAACGGTGTGTGGTGGGGGTGAAACAAACAGGTTGGGTGGCGGGGGGGGGGGGGCAGACTCGCACTGTTTTAGATACAAGTGTATGTATAATACAGAGATGCCATTTTTACTACTCTTGCAGGAATTCCTACTTGTTTTGCAAGAATTTGTTTTGCTGGAGTATTTGTATTGAATTATGTTAATTTCGTACAGAATATTGACCAAAATTGTAAGATTTCCTACTTTTAGTCGACGGCTGAGTGTCATCTTTGTATTTGTGTGTGTGGAGGCGGGTGGGGGGGGGGGGTATGGTTGCAGTTTCGGTTCTAGACGTCTAGGGACTACTCCCGGGACTGCTCCTATTGTATTCACATCCTGGTCTTGTTGGCCGGCGACGTAGTCCCCGGCCATGGTTATTGAGTTCACTTTTCCGTAAGGTTTCAACAGCAACTGCGCGTCCATTGGATTAGCATTGGGTCAATTGCTTTTTGCCCCATACATACATATGCTCTCTAGTCCCCTACCCCTCAGCACTGCACTCCGCCAGAGTGATCCCTGACCCTGCGTCGTCAGCCGTTCCTGTTACGCATTAGACCTTACCTGCAATCAACCTATATGTTTTTCACACGTCACCCAGAATGCACTGCTCATTCCGGTCTACTGAGCTTTCAATGGTACAATGGTGTTCACACGTCCCCCCCCCCACCCACACCCTCACACACTGCAGCGGTCTCACCCACACCGTGTACCAGCCGTGTACCAGCTGCCCAGGTAGCCAGTAAAGTGTTGTGAAGATCCCCAGGCCGCTCAGGTTATGATCATAGGGGGCAATGAGCCGTGTACCAGCCGCCCAGGTCAGCAGTAGAGTGTTGTGACAATTCAAAACATCTCAGGCCTCTTTAGATATAAATAACAATTGGAATTGCCGCAATGCACTGGAGCTTGTTCTAAACCTTCGAACTCGTACCAATTTGATATTACATTGGTTGCTGTTCAAGGGGTATACTTTTATATTGGCTACTATGGACTAGCACTAGGGTTAATTTCCAGGGAAAACTTTATTAGAGAGTTCACACGTTGCTCACGTCAGGACATCTATGAGTATGCGTGTATATAGGAAAGCCAAACAGTAATTATTGGTACAAGGTTTGAAGGAGAAGAAATGATAGTATATGGAACCATGCACCATGCCAAACCTTCTCGAGTGTATCAATGCCATAGGGTTGGCGTGATGCTTAAAGATGGGTTAGGAGCTAATCCGAGGTCGATTTTCTATTTTCCCGTTAATTGTGCTCATTATGTACATACAAATCAGTGTGTCGTTTTCGGAATATTTCTGATCATTATAGATACCTGAAATATAAAGAAAACCATGCCTAGATGTGTTCAGGCGACCAAACAGTATTCCCCTGTATCCCATATGGTGTTACACAATGCTATAGCCTATGGAGATTTCTGATAGTATTTCGCGATCGGTCATGCCAACTGTGGCAACCATGGGAACTATCCAATATATTTAGATTTTTAGCGTTTTCAATGGGTTACATAGTAAAATGTGCAAACTTATCAGAACAATTATTTAATGTGTTATTCCGTATAAATATGCTGTTTAGAGGGATAATTATGCCCTGAGGCACCCATCTTTAACTCGCCAGTGTTTCATTTATACACTTGGGAGTGTATCAACCAATCTTAATAATGCTTAGCAATCTGTCACGGGCCCCTGTCACGGGTCACGTGATGCATATGCATACTGTAAACGTACATATTTTCGCGTGTATAAATTTTCGCGGATTTGATCAAATGTACCATTTCGCTGGGATTTAAATTCGCGGATTTTGACATATGGTATACCTTCAACTATGTGGGACAAATTTTCGCTCTGTACATATTTTCGCGGATTTTAAAATCCGCGAAATCCGCGAAAATATGTACAGCGCGAAATAAAATACGTTTACAGTATATATATATATATATATATATATATATATATATATATATATATATATATATATATATATATATATATATATATATATATATATATATATATATATATATATATATATGCATATATATGCATATATATATATGTATATATATACATGTATATACCTCCTAATTTTTCTGCACTAACCCTTTGAGGACAGCATACTGCCTCAAGTGAACAGTGATGGCATAGTGCTTCAACTGGACAGTGATGCATCATGACTCTAAGACAATAACCCTTCAATGAGGGCATAGTGCTTCAACTGGACAGTGATTCATTCATGCATCATGACTCTTCCACAACAACCCTTTAATTAAGGACAGCATAGTGCTTCAGCTGGACAGTGATTCATTCATGCATCATGACTCCTAGACAATAACACTTCAATGAGGGCATAGTGCTTCAACTGGATAGTGATACATTCATGCATCATGACTCTTAGACAATAACCCTTTAATGAGGGCATAGTGCTTCAACTGGATAGTGATTCATTCATGCATCATGACTCTTCCACAATAACCCTTTAACCCCCTCACCACTGGGTTTCCTGTAACTCAATGCATGGAAGGGGTTTTAAGGACGGCATAGTGCTTTAACTGGGTCATGCATCATGACTTCTGTAGACTAACCCTTAATGACGGCACAGTAGTTCAACTGCAAAGTGATGCATTCATGTATCATAACTCTTAGACAATTACCCTTTAAGGATGGCATAGTACTTCAACTGAACAATGATTCAACCATGCATTATGACTCTTAGACAATAACCCTTTGAGGATGGCTCCCCCCTCCGCCCTGTGATGCAATCATGCATCATTAGTGCATCACATATAATTATAGACTAATATATATGATCCAGAATCCTTGATGGAAGCCGGCCACCACACCTATGGTGTGGATTTCGTAGATCCTATTCCTTTTAATCCTAGTATAAACTCACACGTGATCCAGGGTACCGAGAACAAGTCACACAAACAGAGAAAGGCAGCTGGGAAGACCCAGATCTAACTAAGGGTCAGATACTTTCACACATCAGAAGTCATTTCCCGATTCATTGGAGAGGGGCAATGTCCTGGGGATGGAAGCACACTTCTGCTTTCTATCTTGGTATCTTGTTGATGTAAAGATACCACTTTTCCCACTTTTGCAGGAATTTCTACTTTCTCGCCGGGATTTCTGTATTGGATTATAATAATTTCCTACATAAAATTGAACAATATCTTCTGATGTGCTACCTTTTCTCTACCATTATACCAAAGAGTGGCACATCTTCCTATATGACGTTACTAATGTACGTACCTTTGTCACTAGTGTGAGATAAGTCCCAAAAGGAAGGTAGAGCATAACTGAATATTTTGTCACTAGACACAGATACAGTAGTTCCCTCCTGAAGATGGTAGTGACGTCATTTGTGAACGTTCCCATAGAACTAAAAGAATATTTAGTAGGAGGAGCTAGGGTCGTCCTTATAAGAGTAATCGTACTGCCAGGTGTTCAACACTTCATCAAATCATTCCTGACGAAGGTCTGAAAAGACCAAAACATGTAGGAATTTTTAAACACACTTTACTTTGGTCAAAGTTTCATTCTTCAACATTGAGCATCCATGGACTTGGGATTTTAGGGAATATTTTCTTTATTTTGGAACTTCATCAAATCAGTAGGGGCATTAGAGACTATAGGTAGGGAGTTGCATAAAATTTCAATTTTGAGTAAAAAAGAAAAAAACTTGTATAGCCATATCGAGCATTGTGACAGCTTTTCAGATCTGTTTGATTCATCTTCCTATCACTCATAGGTCCGGAGAAATCATGATGGACGTATCAAATCTTGGGGGCTATTCAGGCAGTGCTTAAGCTGAATGCATTTCTGTGATGTAAAACAGACCAATATCAAGGCTGCCATTTCTTCATATTTTTGAATGAAATCTTTTACACATAATGGGCTCCACAAGTTCACCCCGTCCTGTAAGCACCACATGACCTCTGACCTACTTATGATTGACCTTTGACCTATCAAGTAAGGTTAATCCTAATTAAACATACATGTTTACCCATATGATTTGGAGCTTCATAAGGGATAATTTCAACACTGCTTTTACCTGTTCATGAAGCCAGTTTATTAACATTGATGTATTTACCCCTGACCTATATCCATAAAACCCCTACTAGAAATGATGGTTTTTATTATTTTGTTTACATCATTTATGAACTTGCTTCAAACACTTGTGCATCACTAATAGATGATTTTTTCATATCACATCTAGGCCTTACATAAGATGGAATATTTATCAGTGACCCTTGACCTAGTTTTTATATAACCCATCTTGATTTCGATAGTGCACTGCTCCAAGTGCCTATGCAATTCCACAAAACAGGTCAGGGAGGGGTTGGGCCTGGCCAGATATAGCTGGATTTCACATATGTGATCAATAACACAATAACCAACATCCCATTGGGTACAATCTTCAACAATCTATAATTATTCACCATTATTTCAAGTGATACATGTGAAAAAAACCTTTCAGTGTACACTGGTCCAAGAATACTTAACTTTCTCCCAGAATGACTGTATTCATAGTGACCGCCATTCTCTTGTGGTTAAAATGAGGTGCTGGCCATTTTTGTAAGTGAAAAATTGAGGTCAACAGAGTGCTTAGAGTGGAGGGTCCCTGTAAGGCCACTTCTAGAAAGACCTAAGATTGGGTCACAGAAACACGCGGACGCCAGTGACAGCAGTACTAGCGGGATATGCAACTCCCTACTATAGGGGCATTAGAGACATGACCCTGCACTAAGTAGGAACTGGTTTTATGTAGCTTGTAACAGTGGTTCTGCCACCAGCCGGGTTGGTAATGGAGGCTGGGACGTGAAATACAGGTTACAAAAAGTACCGTGTTGGGTCGGGTTACCGCCACTTGATATATGAGGGTCTCACATGGTGCAAAACAAAGTTGTTGTCTTTTAGACGGAAGGAGGCCTCGGGAAAAAGGTGGTTGGGCCGTCAGGCGTAGTGCAGACCTGTCACCCGCCTCACAACACGCTCACAAACACTGCACTCCATAAGGCCAAAAAAAAAAGAAGGTTTGTTTCAGGTCACCCGACCGACCCTATCAAAAGAGGGCCGACCCTACGTTTTTTTATGCAATTTTGAAGAAATTTCCGTATTTTTACCCTTTTTTGGTTAATTTTTGGGTCTTCGGTGAGGCCGGCCAGTACTTTCATGTTAAAAAAAAAAGTTTAAAAAAAAAAAAATCCGACCTACCGACCCTACATTTTCTGCCCATGTTACCTGAAACAAACCTCCTTTTTTTTTGGCCCAACGAGTACTATTAAACCAAGTTAACTCTTTTAGGACGACATGATGCCTCAAAGTACATGGGCATTTGTCTTTATTAATTCGCCATCCATGGATGCATCATGCCGACCCTGTGGGGTTGATACACGCTCAAAGGGTAGACTTACCAGGGCTGCATTCATGCATCATGAATACCAATGATGAAGTACATTACAAGCCTTATGAAGCCCTTAACGTGCTAAAGGACGGCATGATGCCTCAAAGATTCAAGGTAACAGTTATTTAGTGATAAACCTGCCATCCATACAGTCAGTTGATGTATTCATCTGTTTACGTGGTGTTTTGGACATCATCAAAGCTCCATGCTTCATGTATACAGTAATACACAATACTAGTAGGTATATATACCACACGTCACATGGCAATGATAAAGACCAGACAGTAACATGGATGGTATTTCTCATCCATGATTGATTGGAAATTCCTAGAGATTTAGACATAGGAGGGGCAGTACCTATCCTATGTAACTGTATTACTCTTAGGGAACTGAGAGAAGGTCAAGTAGCCGACATGGTGATATGGTACATGTAACTGTGTGTGTGTGTGGGGGGGGGGGGGGGGGGGGGGGTAGTCCGCCTACAGAGGGGAAAACCCCGAACCCAGGTAACAGTAAACCATGGGTTACCCCCTCCATGATAACTAAGTTCTCACACACAACCCTAACTCGCATATAAGCCGTCCCCCAGTTGGTGATCTGACTCGCGTAATAGCCGCGGCTTCGACAAGAATTTACCATAATTGATTGGAAATTCTCAGACAACACGGTAGCCAGGGTTACCGGGTTCTGTGTATAATAGTATGAGGAGTGATGGAAGGTCAAACAGAGGGCATGGTGCTGTGAGACCGGGAAGTGAGTGGGGTCGGCCTACACAGGGGGAAACCCAGAACCCAGATAGTGAGATAGTGACTATAAACCATGGGTTCCCCCTCCAGGCCACTAAGAACTGAGCACTGGGGACTCCCCTGAGCACACCTGCCTGAATTCAGAGATACCACTTTTCTTGCTTTTGCAGGAATCACTGCTTGCTTCTTGCCCAGAATTTCTGTGTGAAAATATGTCAATTTGCTGCTAAAGGATATTCAAAATTGCCAGATTTCCTACCCTTTGTCAACCAGGGAGTGGAATCTCTACTGATGCAATCATGATACTTGCCCTGATAGGATTGACATGAACCTCCCATTACCGATATTTAATCCTTTAAGGGCCGCATAATGTGCTGATACACTCCCGAGGTGTCGGTGTGATGCATGAATGCAGCCCTGGCGAATAGACGCGCAAGGGTTGTATTCATGCATCATGACGACAAAGAACGTAGCACATCATGTGTAAAACACCTTGATGCCCGGATTCTAAGAATGGGAAGGAATGTCAAAATAAACAAACAAGAAAATGGGGGAAGCTCCAAAGTCCACGTTCCGGATACGGGACCTCCCCACACTGGCTGCAGGCTAGTTCTACAAACGACCATTTCATCAGCAAGGTAGCAGATGATACAGTGATAACCAGTTGTTACAGCAACCTCCTCCCAAAACGAGTTGAGTAATTGTATCGTGTAAAATACAAGTATGCCTAGAGGCCCTGTTAAATCACAGTCCCATATCTAGGCCATACCATGATGAGACATGACTGTTGATTACCAACTTTTTTTTATAAAAGAAGGAATATCTTGGGCTCGATCCAATAGATGCTAATGATATAATAAAACATATAATATTACTTTAATATACCAGGGGCTAGAATATATCTGTATCTCTGATTCTGATATATATACTGATTCTTCATGCATGTCGTAGTACATGTATTACTTCTCGGAGGTCATCAGTGCGGAATTTAGAAGGAAATGAAGAAGTAATAGCTTTTGGAGAATTCATAATAAACTATCTGCTAAAAAGCCCCATTGTAAACGCCGTGCCACAAGGTACCAGGCACCAGGTAGGGGTCGTGGTCCGGGGGATGACTGGGCGGGGGGGGGGGGGGTGTCTCAGGTGGTGGGGCTGGCTATGTGTCAAACAGGACGACACACGGCGTGTTTAGCGTTGTACTTTGGGAAGTGAGCAGTGACTGGAGTGGGCGTGAGAGGTACGACCATCCACACACTGATCACGTGTAATCATGTCACCTGGTCGTACCCAGATTAACCCTGTAAGGACAGCATGATGCCCCAGGGAATCATAATGTAACCATGATGCACTGCATTGGTGCATCATGATGACCACTTAGGAGTGTATCAACCCCGTATGGTCGGCATGATGCATGAATGCATCCAGATTCCCTAGTGAATAGACTGACCAGGGCTGTATTCATGCATCATGCTCACAAAAGGCATGATGCATTAAAGCAACAATGTGTTCCCCATAAAGGGAGACAGAAAACTCTAGAGGAGGAGTCGTGTTGCCCTAATATGGAGTTGTGAGAAGTGAGCAGTCCCCCCCCCCCCCCCCCCCACCCTCACTCACCTCACATGGCAATGAGTCAGAGATGGGCTTTCATTAAGTTTATCCTTTAAGGACGGCATCATGCTTCATGTTTTTTTTGTCGTCATACACCAGAACAGTGCCTGCCAGGTTTTCCCTGTCATATACTGCTTTTATGCATCATGTCAACCCTTCGGTATTGTATCAACTGAGGGTCGGCATGATGATACATGAA
The DNA here is from genome assembly GCA_947462335.1 of Harmothoe impar. Classification (NCBI taxonomy): domain Eukaryota; kingdom Metazoa; phylum Annelida; class Polychaeta; order Phyllodocida; family Polynoidae; genus Harmothoe; species Harmothoe impar. Next base: position 66,861,228 of record OX381706.1, read on the forward strand.
TGCAGCACTGGTGCGTTACTCGCCAGAGCTGCATTGCTGCATCATGCCGACAAAAGGGCATAGTGTATTACAGCACTATGCAGGCCCTAAAGGGTTAACACGGAGTTCGGACAGTTCAACTACTGCTGAGGAAATCAATAGAGCACTAACTGCAGGGCCGGGGGGGGGGGGGGGCAAAGGGGAGGGCAAAATAAAGTAAACGCAGCCTCCCTTATGGATTGGTAGTCTAACATAGATGCTACTTACTTACTTCTATAGTATAGGAATTTGTCTGGCGTGTCAGTATTACATTTAGATAATCTCTTCTATACAAATTGACCTAGGTTTCCTGTATATTATCTACCTGGTAGCGGCATCTTTGATACTCATAAGATGTGCTGCTTCTCGTCGACCAGAGAGGAGCATCTTTAGGTGACTGTTGAGGTATTGGGGCAGCAGGGGCAGGGGCAGTCTATGACGTGGGGTGGGGTAAGGTACGGGGGTGAGGTGAGGTGAGGATGGTTGGGAGCTGCAGACAGATCTGAGTCACTCCTCATGGAGGGAACCCCCGTATCGAACCAGGCGGGGGGGGGGGGGGGGGTTACTCTGTTATCTGGTCATGGAAAACTGCTGAGTCACTCAGCCCCCCCCCCCCCCCCCCCCCATCCCATGCAGAAATACATCATTGTCTTATTGCTCAGTGTGTGCACATTCTTACGTCATGAAACATAAGTATGTTGACATTGAATGTACGTAAATAGAAGTCTTTTATGGAAATGTCGGGAAGATTCCCTACTTTCTGACTACCAAGGAGTGGCATCCCTGAATTCATGTACATGTATACCGATATGTCTAACAAAATGAGAGTCAGAGAGCATGAGGTAGCCCTATAACTTAAACTATTATAAAAGGATGTGTTTAATATCTGTCAGCATGATGCGTGAATGAATCACCGTGGCTGCATCGGTGCATCATGACGACAGCGGACGCTATGCTACCTTTTATGGAGGACTAAAAGATGAAGGAGCGAATGTAAACTGGGTATCTTGCTATTTTAGGCTGTATCGTCTGGACATATACAGGTTAAACACAATAAAACTCACCTCCAGGAGGATCCAGTCAGGTCCTATAGTTAGTTAACCCTTTAAGGATAGCATATTATGTGCCCTTTTGTCGTCATGGTGCATAAAGGCAGCCCTGACAAGTAACTCAGGAGTGCTGCATTCATGCATCATGTCGACATCACAGGATTGATGCACTCCCAAAGGGTTAGCATGATGCACCAATGCAGTGCCGGTGAGTTACTTACCGGTGCTGTATCGGTGCATCAAGCCTAGCCTATTGTGTTCAATATTAATACACTCCTAAAGGGCCGGCATGATGCACCAATACAGTGCCGGACAGTTACCTATCATTTCTGCGTTGGACAACAAATGTTAAACATAAACCTTAATGCATTATGCGGTCACTAAAGGTCTACTAGGCCAAAAAAAAAAGAAGATTGTGTTCAGGTAACATGGCCCAAAAAAAATAGGGTAGGTAGGTCGATTTAAAAAAAAAAATTTACCAATCTTTTTTAAGGACTTTTAGACAAAATTCCTCCCATTTTCCTATAATTTTCGGAAAAAATACATACCGGTACATTTCGGAAAAAATATATTTCAGTAAAAAAAAAAAGTGTTTTTTTGTAGAAAAAACTCTAAAATGCCTTCCAATTTTTTTTTTTAAAAAATAAAAAATTGGGTAGGGCCAAAAAAATAGGGTCGCTAGGGATACCTGAACACAACTTCTTTTTTTTTTTGGCCCTAGAGACTTTGTCCCATACCACCAGCATCATAACGCGCTGTTATCTACACGGGAGGCGCATCATCCAGGGTTGTATGTGAGCCTCACGTGTCAAGGTTAAACTGGTATCTAGATACACTGTTATCTGGGTCGGGCAAGGTGACGGTAAAGGGCCATCATATCTACTGTTAGTACTGCTGTATGATATCAGGGTCTATCAAACCTCACCCCTATTTTAACCCTTTGAAAAAAAAAACCCACAAAAAAACTAACAAACGGCGTTAACCCTTTAATTAAGGGCGGCATGCTGCTTTAAAGCAATATGTCTATTTGGCATTATGATGCAGTCGTGTTGGTGAGCCTTGTGGGGTCTCTACCATGTAGGGTCCGGTCGTAGGGTCGGCATGGTGAATGAATGTAGCCGTGGTGGGGGCTGAATTCATGCATCATGAAAACAACCATTTAAGGGGCGTAACGCATTAAGAGCGGTCCTTAGGCCACACCAAATTAAAAAGTTGGTCTATGGATTTTGTTTTCCAAAAATAGGTGCGGGAGGGCGAATTCTTTTTTTTTTTTTTTCCAAATTTTTTTTTTGTCTATGGATTTCAACCTTAAATTAGGGGGGCGGACGAATTTTTTTTTTCCTGAAGGAAAATCTTTTTTTTTTTTCATTTTTACAAACTGATATTTTCAGGCTAACGATGGCAGAAAAGACCACCAAAAAAAAAAAAAAAAAAAAATCCAATTTCTCAGAAAATGATGCGGGCGCAGTCCATAGGCACAATTTTTTTCAAAAAAAGAAAAATTTCCATTTTCGAAAATATGGTGCGGGAAATCCGTAGACCAACTTTTTAATTTGGTGTGGCCTTAAATGGTAACTGACGTTGTCCCCCTGACTGTGTGGTCGTGTGTAGTGTAGGTATGACAGGGACCACGTGACTCTGTGATTCACCCCCCACTGACAGCACCTCCTATTATGGTAACATGAAGGGTGGTTGACACACAACATCATATTGGGGTCGGGCGTGTATTTTATAGTCACCCCACTTCGTACAGTATCATATTGTAACCATACATAGATAGGGCACGTATGTGTGCCACACTGGCCCACAGGGATGCCACATTTGTAGGCATTTCTATTTGCCTATTGGATTTTCTTAAAGAATAATTTATACTGAATTAAACTAAATTTGCAATATGTAGTAAGATTTACCTCTTGTCGTGGACGAGGGAATGGCTTGTCCGATTTGTCATGTATTGGAAATTCAGTTTCGATAAAGGCAAGGGAATAACAAGAATATTTGAATAATCAGATGTTATTTTTTTTTTTTAATACGGTTTTATTTAATCCTGGTTAAAAGTTCAACATGTGTTCTTCCACGAAATAACCAGTCGAAAGAGGGAAGCGGCCTCCTCCGTATACACACTGTGATGATTGATTTGCTAAAAGTACATTTTCAGCTTCCAACTTATGTGAACATGATATGATGTGATAACTGAGGTGTACAGGATGATGAAGTTTAAAAGAATACAGATAATGTAAAAATGAAGTACAAATATATAAATGACGTTATACATTTCAGGTACGCCACATGACAGGACAAATACAAGAACTGAGTTCTGTGCCCGGGGGTTTCAACATGCAGTCGGGGCTAGATAGCCGATATGAAAAATAATAATGATATCACATTTTCAATTATTTACTCATACTCCAAAGGGACCCTGACGGATACATATGTATGGATGTATATGACTACGCGGTCTTTAATTGTGACATGTGTGAGCTTAAGAATAAAACAGCTCTTAGAACTCTACTCGTTTTGAAGTAGTTTGTCGATTAGTCAACCAGCCAACCGATAAATTAATTAGTCAATTAATTAACTAATCAACCATCCTCCAACCAATTTCCGATCGCCCAATCAACCATACAACCTAATCAAGTCAGGTAATATGAGGGTACCTAGGACTACCTAGGATCTATATCATTAATAAGACCTGTCCCATCAAACTGAAGGTATGGGTAGTCATACCTCCAGTTGTGAATGAAGATTTTGCCCAGCCTTCTCTTTATCTGAATCCTGAAGACATCTTTGTCAATTAGCCACCTGAGTTGGGGGTCTAACGCGTTCCATCGGGACGCAGCCTGATATGTGGGACCTCTTATGAACATTTGTAGCCTATGTCTGGGAGCTTAATACATGGAGCTGAGGTAGCACGAGTTCCAGAATCAGGTAAAATGTCTAGCTTTCCAGCGTACACCAGTCTATGGCATGTGGCCAGCTGAAAATAAATTCTTCTAAGGTCAAGCGGCAGTATTTTGGCACGTTTGTACAACTCTTTCACAGCGCAGTCGGTTGGGTCTAAAATTCTAAAACAGATACGAAGTGCCACATTACAATAAATCTGCAACTTCTGGAAACACGCTACCGGTAGACTGGTTAAAAATATACATCCATAGTCAAAGTATGGTAATATCATAGTTTTGAACAGTATTAGTGCCGTTTCATCGTCCATGCTCATTCGCTTATGCTTAAACATCCAGATTTTATAGGAAATATTCTGGATCATCCCATCATATAGTTTCCTGAAAGACAGATCGGAGTCTAGCTGGATACCGAGGTACTTGTAGCATACTGAGGGCTCTAGGCTATGGCCATTAATTTTGAGATCAAGAGGAAAAGGGTCCTTCTCTCTGGTAAAGAGAGTGTGTTTAGACTTGGCCGGATTTATAGTAAGGCTATTTCTGCCGCACCATGCTGAGATTATGTCTAAGTCCTGTTGGAGTGTTATGCTGATTACCTCGGTGTCCCAGTGTCTACACATTACCAAAGTGTCGTCGGCGTAAAGCTTGATAGAGGATTCTGTATTGAGTGCAGGAAGTGAATTTACGTAGAGAATAAAAAGAAGTGGGCCGAGGATGGAGCCCTGCGGTACTCCGTATGAGAGGTATTTCCAGCCAGACGTTATATTATTACATATTGTTTTCTGCTTTCTTCCTTGGAGATAACTTTCGAACCATTTTATAACTTTTTGGGATAATTTAAATTTGTTTAATTTGTTTAGTAGAATAGTGTGGTCTAAAGAATCAAAAGCCTTGGAAAAATCGAGATATATAACTCCTGCACTCATTCCAATAGATAGAGCATTTTGCACTGCCTCCGAGACCTGGTATACCGTATCTTGGGTTCCATGGCAACGGCGAAAACCATTTTGACTAGAGTTCAACAAGTTATTCTGTTCTAGGAATGGGTACATTTGCCTGTGAACCACTCTTTCAAGAATCTTTCCCGGCACAGCCAAGAGAGATATAGGTCTGAGCTGAGTCGGGGAGGACGGATTGTTCACTTTGGGGATCGGTATAACTTTGGCAGTCTTCCATTTGTCTGGAAAAATAGACATTTCTAAAGACATGTTAAGGAGCTTAGTGAACGGGACGACCAGAGTTCTGAGACTATCCTTTAGTACCTTACTACTTAAATCATCTAAGCCTGATGCTTTGTATATGCTGACATCATCTATGAGCTTTAATACATCCTTCTCCACTACAGGGGTGAAGGTGAAGTCGTCCACCAAATCATTTACATTTACATTTGGCGGGTCATCCTCGTCCGCTCCATTAACCGGTACAGTTATGTCACGAGCCAACTTAGCGCCTATGCCAGAGAAGAAATCATTGATATTGTCAGCAGCGCTTTCGGGTGGGAGGGGGACAGAGTCCTGATCCAGGAGATTTATGGGGGCAGATTTTACTTTTTTAGGAATTAATTGCTCAATGATTTCCCAAAACTTCTTAGGATTTTTCTTATACTTTCTTAACTGCTGCCGAATATAGGCGGCATGAGCGAAATTTACCTCATTATTAGTTCTTGTTCTTATCTCTCTGGCCCATTCCTGTACCAGTGGATCTTCAGAGGTATGGGCGACCTTTAGAGCTCTGTCCCTCTCCCTCATCAGCCTCAACAACCTATCCGACAACCAAGGGGGCTTTTCGCGGTGGAAATTAAAATCTTTGACTGGGAACAATTGATCCGCCATACCAATTATCCTACCGCATAGTTTGTCCCAGAGAGAAACTGGATCATCTTGAGGTGTAATTTCAATATTTGGATCCAGGTTCTGACTGACGATGTTATAAGTGTACCTAGCGTAGGTTCTGCCCCTGAATGCTGCCTTAATGTAGTGTGACCGCTGCTTTTTCATTATGCAGTACTGTGGGACATGGTCGCTTACATTTATATTAAATACTCCTGACTCGGCAATATGTGGCGAGTTAGTGTATATTTGGTCAATAACATTTGTCTTGTTATATAGTGGGCGGGATGGGGAGGAGATTAGAGGGACAAGGTGGTATTTCTTAGTGAGATTATCTAGGACTGAGGTGGGATGTTTCTGAGCTGAGACGTTGGTGTTGAAGTCACCCATTAAATATATAAAAGGGTCTCTGTGTTTATGCCTCACCACTTTCAGCGCTGAAGCTAAGTATTTCATAAATTCTTCCACCTTGCCTGCTGGGGGTCTATATATTTGGATAATGAACTCGGGCCTACATCCAACGCGCGCAAGTCTGATGGCCATTAGCTCACAATCAGAATTTACAATGTTACATTCAGCCTCAGCGAGCCTATCATGCGCGTGTTGGTGCGAGATCAGCATACAAATTCCTCCAGCTATGCCTTCCTCCCTATCTAGCCTGTGGACTGTGTACTCATCAAATTGATTGTCACTGTCTGGCATATTCGGTTTAAGCCAGGATTCAGTATAGCCCACTACATCAGGGTTTTTTGTGCACATGACATATCTTAAAGTCACCTTTTTATGTGTCATACTTCTTACATTCCATGACATTAACATTAACCCTTTGGGTTTAATATACAGTGGGTCCCCTGGAGGAAGAATATACGGAGTATCAGGGATAAGGATAAGCGCAGTTACATGATTCCTCGGGCAGACACATAGAACATGGATTGACAGAGAGAAGGACAAGGTAGGGGGGGGGGGTTTGGATTATGTGACATCCAGATGTGGGGGGGGGGGGTTGGGGGTGGGGGGGGAGATGGTATTCCCCATCCGGCAAATCTGAGTTTGGATTTTTAGTAAGTTTCAAACTTTCTGCGTCCCGATAAACTACTGTTGTTAATTTGTCAGGCTAGTCAGGGGGTCTACTTGTCTCCGTCAGCCACTTACAAAAGATATGTAACTTATAGCACATACAAGACATATGTAGTTGTGTGATCAGTACATAGGGGGGGGGGGGGGGCTTGGGCCCAAGAGAGGTAATGATACATCCTAGTAACGTAACAGTCTAGTCAATACTTCAATACCACTAACCGCAGTAGTGTATATTTTTACATGCACCTTATCATCATTAACTATTAATTCTACAACAAGTAACAAGAAGGCCCATAGTAACATCAAAGCTGGGCGTATTAAACTTCAACTACAGACTACCTGTGAGGGTGTCTGAAATATTAGGCAGTCTGATACAGAGGGAGATGGAATTTCATTATTACTACTCCACGTGGGGGTTACATGCAATCATGACACAGTTGTTTTCCCCATGGTACTCGGCGTTAATTCATTAACCATGTACACTGCACCTGGTTTACATTATTTGAGTCAAGGTATACAACGGCGTGTATAGACAATACTAATGCATAGGAGTATACTTTCTAGGAAACATATACAAATAGCGTTCTTATTTAGGCATCACATCATACCACTTAACTTCTCATATTATATATGAGTAAGGGGCGCATTATTATAAACTAGGAGCGCTCTAATCCTAGTTAGTAGAAGTGTCTATGGCCTTGTCACTGGACGGAGGTAGAGCGGAACAATATTGGGTATTTAATACCCCTCAGTTTAACAGCCCTCTGTGGGGATGGAATGTCCAGGTGGGCGAAAAGGTAGTTCAGAATAGTATTTCACAGTCTATATATACAGTTCATGCATTTTCATCTTACTATTTATGCTATGGCATTAAGGCCTGCTACTTGCCCTGAGTCCAGTCTGCATCAGTCCAGGGAGTGTAGCGCTACAGTTAATGTAGGGCTCAGGGGGACTGGGGGCTGTATTGTGACAGCTATACTTATAGTTAGAGTTAAATGATCCTGGTGTCGTAAACACTAATCAGTGCGGACATGGGGTCCGTAGAAGTCCAGTTTTGGTCAAATGCTATATAATATGTTATACACACATGTTATTGGTTCAGGTAGTCTTAGTCCTAGTGAAGGATGGAGTTAAAGTATCCCTCAAAATATGCTCAAGTAGACAACTAGTGTATATGGGTATACTAGCACTGGCTAGTGAGATATTAGATTACTGGTGTCCTGATAGCCACAAAGGTGTGATCAGGTTAAGGGGGGGGATAGGATTCCTTCTGAAGGATCTGCTCTGCTTTTTGCATACAGCCGGGAACTGCTGAGTGCATTAGTATTGAGGATTGGCAGTCAAGGGATTAGTTCCCTGTGACAGCCTTTTTGTCATTCTCCTGAGGGATGGTGACCGTGAAGTTGTGCTTCTGTATGCACCCATCATGGACCACGTCTGGATATAGGGTTGAGATGTACTCGTCCAGGGTTTTAGCCCAGAACAGGAGGACGTTCGGTTTTGGCAGCATGTTGTTGTTCAGGTGAGTGAAGTCATATACTAAGGAGGATATGATTAAAGGTCCACACATTATACAAGTAACATTGAGATTCTAGAAAATAAGACAACGAGAAGATAAAACACAACTCAGATACTCCTGTAATTTATGTCCATGTTACTTACTGAGGAATTTACAACCCCATTTAGAGTCTCTCCCCCCCCCCCCCGCACCAACGTGTACGGTAATAGGGGTAATGTAGGTATGCACCTGCCATCCCTGCTGGACGCATGAATAGACCACTGTCTACATGTGTACCACCAAGTGTAACGCCAGGTATGTATAACCCCCTGTGCTGGCACTTGTAGGTAATGGGTACGGGTCCTGACATGGGGAACTCCCCTAGTCCTATAAGATCCCACCCCTCACCCTACACACCCCACCCCTCACCCTACACACCCCACCCCTCACCCTACACACCCCACCCCTCACCCTACACACCCCACCCCTCACCCTACACACCCCACCCCTCACCCTACACACCCCACCCCTCACCCTACACACCCCACCCCTCACCCTACACATCCCACCCCTCACCCTACACACCCCACCCCTCACCCTACACACCCCACCCCTCACCCTACACACCCCACCCCTCACCCTACACACCCCACCCCTCACCCTACACACCCCACCCCTCACCCTACACACCCCACCCCTCACCCTACACACCCCACCCCTCACCCTACACACCCCACCCCTCACCCTACACACCCCACCCCTCACCCTACACACCCCACCCCTCACCCTACACACCCCACCCCTCACCCTACACACCCCACCCCTCACCCTACACATCCCACCCCTCACCCTACACACCCCACCCCTCACCTATACACCCTACCCCTCACCCTACACATCCCACCCCTCACCCTACACACCCCACCCCTCACCCTACACACCCCACCCCTCACCCTACACACCCCACCCCTCACCTATACACCCCACCCCTCACCCTACACACCCCACCCCTCACCCTACACATCCCACCCCTCACCCTACACACCCCACCCCTCACCCTACACACCCCACCCCTCAGCCTACACACCCCACCCCTCACCCTACACACCCCACCCCTCACCCTACACACCCCACCTCTCACCCTACACACCCCACCCCTCACCCTACACACCCCACCCCTCACCCTACACACCCCACCCCTCACCCTACACACCCCACCCCTCACCCTACACACCCCACCCCTCACCCTACACACCCCACCCCTCACCCTACACACCCCACCCCTCACCTATACACAGTATGAACACATAGAGATGAGCGTTATAAAAAGGCCCTCAGTGATAGAGCGGTGTTCCTATCGACGTCCCAGATACACGACTCACATCTCTCCGTATACACAACCTTTGTCAGTGGTCATCCGCCTGTGACGTACAAAAACCGGGCACCGCCCCGCGGCTCTAGCATTTTTACATGTAAAAAGGTATTCAATGCTTCGAAGCGCTGCGCTTGAAAAAAGAAGTTGTGGTGTCTAGAATACTAAGAGTAGGGGTAGTGAGGCGGCTTAATAGTGTCATATGCAGCAAATGAAATGATTTCAGGGTTAATTAACTTCCTTGAATATGGGCCGTCCCAGTAATTGCTCGCTGGTTATCAGGAAGGCTTGAAGCCCCGCCCACCTCTGAACCTGCTTCTTGGTAGCGATGCTATCGGTCCATACAGCTTAATGAAAAATAACAAAGACAATGAATATTTACAGCGATCCAATATTGCCACTCGAAAATCAAGCGTCACCAATATTGACTCGTGTCGCCATAGTAATGCACGTGTACAAGACATGTGGGTGCGCTGTTGTTTAAGGCAGGGCGCTAATATTAGAATTCAGCGGTGCCTGGATCTGGCCTTACTACTGCGTGACATGTACCAATCCTACCGGGTTTGACCGTTTGATATGCGCGCAAAGGGTCGGCGAGTTGTTCAGCATGATGAATATGAGTCTTGACACCTAAAGTCTAACTCAGTAACTCTTACACAAGGCCTGCCCGTGCAACCTTTAAGGGGAGGGGTCATGAGATTAGATGTGCTGTATTATTAATAGTGTGGCCCAAGTGCAAAACAGCGTGTCAATAATAGCTACTGCTAACAAGGCTAATAATGAATATCCTGGAAATTCCTGATAATGAATTTCCTGGAAAAATGTTGTTATGATGCACCAACGTAGTTTAGGTGAGTGCATTGCCTATACTGTCTTATAACATCATGCCGACCGAAACCTTCGGGAGGGTATCAGCCTCATATGGTCGGCATGATGCCTTAATGCAGCAACGTGCTTCACTCATGCATCATGCCGACAGGACACAGCAGATGAAAGCATCACTTGTTCCTATGGTGCCAGCGAAGGGAAGGCAATCCGCCAACAAGCTGGTTTTAATACAATTTATATCCACGCATGTATTTTAATACATGTATTGTTAGACCCAATAAAACCCTTTTAAAAGGAAAGGGTTAATTATGTATGTCTCCTGACTAGTTTATCACCGGTGCGCGTTGTGGCTGTGTTAGCTCCATACTAACATTTGTACTCACCGTCATTGAGTATTGATGTATTTTAGATCAATATATGACCGTTGGCAGCAACTTGTATTCAACTTCATGGAGTATTAATGCCTTTAAATCAATATTTGACCCGACAACTTGACCTGTTGACCTGTTAATGATTTTCATAAACCTGATCACATGACTGAGGATGACCGTACAAAAGGTACACCGATACAGACACAGGCTTAAACTGATCATGTCGGTTGTACTACAAGTGGATAACTATATATACAATGTAGCACAAGGTATAACACAGCTAGACACCCATCAGCTTTATACCCTAGATGGCCCTACTGTACCATGGCTTTAGACATCGACAGTAGCGCCGTCTATTTAGGAACATACAAACTGTTCAGTCCACCATCATTTTCATACTCCAGATGGAGCCACATGTCTTTGGCCAAATACATGGCACAGTAGGATCATCTAGAGTATAAAGATGATGGGTGTCTAGCTGTGTCATACCTTGTCCTATATACAGTCATCTACTCCACGTATAACCAAGCTGGTCAGTTTAAGCCTGTGAATACAGATGTGTCATGACTTATGAGGTGCTCTGGTGTCTAGCAGGGATGGGCGGGCCTTTTACAACCTGTGTCAGAGGAGCTAGGCACCATCAAATTTCGCCTCCAGTAGCCGTAATCCCAGCATGAGTCAACTTTGTGACATACACACACACATCACGGCACAGATCGTGTTCCGCTTACTCTGACTCAGAGACAGAAGTGAAACTATTGAAAACATAGAAAAAATAATTGGGATGGGGGAGGGGGGGGGGCTTATAATGATGTACCATTTTACCATTTCCAAGAATCCATTGGATCGGCTAACAGCTCATTTGCATTTCATGTTGGCACATAAATGGGGCATTCATGGAATAAATATTTGTTATTGGCATGGGACCTAGCTATTGTTTAACTACTCCAACAAAGGTATGTGATTATACTGATAGAATAATAAGCTAATATGTGTGTGTTTTTGTTGTTGTTTTAGGGAGGCGGCGTCCAGGCGCGAAATTAGTCATCAAGAATCCGCCCGATTCTGCGCCAGAGTCTCCAGTGTGAGTAGTTTTCCTATTTCTGTTAAAATAAAGATAAATTAACTTTTCCTGAAATAAACACATCGTGGCCATTGCATAGGATATATTCTCCTTTGATTACACTAGAAATGGTCTTTAGGCGCTTAGCCTACATAGGGTCTTAATGCACTATGCCCTTTTAGATTCTCCTAAGGGTCGGCATGATGCATGCAGGCAGCCTTGGTATTAAGATATTGTAATGCCAGTGCTGCATCATGCTGCATCATGAATGCATCATGGTAACAAAGCCTTTAAGGGCATAGCGCATTAAAACACTATGTAAAACATGCAAAACAAACAAAGATAAAAAACATCTTTATTCATAAAAAGAAGTAAATAACAAAAATAATGTGATAAAAAATTAAAGAAATTGATAACAAAAGTATATGTGTAAATCCATGATAGAAATAATGATTTTATAGATAACAAAAAATATTCATAGAGTATGCTCCTTTGACCTTGCAGCCCCCCACGTAACCTGGACTCTAAGACGACCATCACGATAGACAAGGAGGTGTTTGAGGTGGACGCGGCTGACCTGGTCAGTATCTGTACGCTGGGTCGGGGCGCGTACGGCATCGTAGAGAAGATGCGGCACGTCAAGAGTAACACCATCATGGCCGTGAAGCGCATCACCTGCACCGTCAACTCACGAGAACAGAAGCGGCTGTTGATGGACCTGGACATCTCCATGCGCACCTCGCTGTGTCCTTACACCGTGCAGTTCTACGGGGCTTTGTTCAGAGAGGTACGTCTGGCATTTTATACCGCCAACCACCTGCTTAACTGCCTTTAAGTATATATACCATGCTTCAGGAATAGCCCTTTAAGGACGGATTAATGCATCATGCCCTTGGTCGTCTGGCCTTGTACACTGTGTTTGATTAACCCTTTAGGGACGGCATAATGCATGAATGCATCATACACTTGGTCGTCATGATGCGGGTTTGAGGCACTCCCGAAGGGTCGGCATGATGCACCAATGTAGCATGGGCGAGTTAGTCGCCAGGGCTACATTGGAGCATCGTGACAACAAATGTAATCCTTTAGTGCAAAAGTGCAAAAAAGTCACAATTTATTGCCGCATAAGATGATAAAACTGGCATAAATTAGAATATAATAAAGTATAATAAAAAGTTACTTGAAGATTTAAAGCTCATGTGTAACAGTTAGTGTGTTGTGTGTGCAGGGAGACGTGTGGATCTGTATGGAGGTGATGGACACGTCCCTAGACAAGTTCTACAAGATGGTCTACACCAACGACAGAACCATCCCCGAGAAGGTCATCTGTAAAATCACCGTCGCAGTAAGTACTATTGGCTGCCTCTAGTCTCTAGGACAATCTACGGCTCTTGTCCTTTTAGGACCGCATAGTGCTTAAATGTGCTATATCCTTTGTTACATGAATGCATCCTTGGAGAGTAACTCGGCAGTGCTGCATTCATGATACACCGTGAAGACACAGGGCATTGCACATTAAAACAGTACTACTCACATTTTAACAAGAAACTCAAAAATATTGCTCATTTGTACAGCTGTATAGACCTCACTATAGGACTTCATTAGTTTGAAGTATCGGTAGTTTAATTGGTAACATATTCCAAGTTATATTGTGTTCATTATGTACTCCTTACCCATAGATTACAATGACTTATAATTTTAAACTTATTTTGCAGGTATTGAAAGCATTAGACTACCTGAAGCGGGAGTTGAACGTAATTCATCGAGACGTGAAGCCGTCTAATATCCTCATCGCGCGCGACGGGTCGGTCAAGATCTGTGACTTCGGTATCTCTGGGCACCTGGTAGACTCTGTAGCCAAGACGATAGACGCTGGGTGCAAGCCGTACATGGCGGTAAGTAGTCAACTGATGGGAAATCTTTTAAATGAAATAAAGAATTAAAAGAAATCATTTAATAAATAGAGTAAAATATATATGATAAGCTCAACCATCAAATCAGACTAAAAGGGGAAAACTGATTTTATATAATGACCCCATTCAGCTAATAGTACTGCAACAGACAAATGGTAGATGTAAAATCTTAAATGCATTTACTTTTGTCTATATGTTGTTTTTGCAATAAGACACTTGAAGAAAATATCCTAATAAATAAATTGACCTTTGTGTTTTTAGCCGGAGCGCATCAACCCCGAGGGTAACGACAAAGGGTACGACATCCGGTCAGACGTGTGGAGTCTAGGCATCTCTCTGGTAAGTAGTCTCCTTCTCTGTCTGTGTGCGCCACCAGCATCCCTTTGTTTACATGTGATGCACTTTAAATAAACGATGTGGGATCCTTCCTCACACTAGCCAGAGCTACCTTGTTATGATGGCTCCAAATGCCGTAACCAACCGCCGTTGTCATGGTCTCCAGGCAATCCTTTCTTGTTGTGGTCAAAAAAAAAAAAAGATTAAAAAAAAAAAAGTCGACTCATATTGCTCGCCCCTACTCCCGACACCAATACCTCCTACCGGCAGGGTCTACCTTATTTGCTACCGCTATTTTTAGGTAAATAAACAGTGACATTATTTTGGTTTCCGACCCCCTTCCCGACAAGAGGAGTCCGAATCTTTGCCCATTCTTCTGTTAATCATCCCCAACCTCAGTTAAAAAGTTAGTATCTATAAATTAAACTGCCTAATTTTACAGAAAGATTCTGCATTTGAATTCTACGCTGTAATTCACATGGGTAAACCGTAAAACTTATCGTATATTCTGTGAGACGCCTATGGCTATGCAGGACTCTGTAATAATCTTCCCCTTGTCTCTCTCAGATCGAGCTGGCCACGGGTAAGTTCCCCTACGCGGCGTGGGGCAATCCGTTCGAACAACTGAAACAGGTGGTAAAGGACGACCCCCCACGACTCCCCACCGGCGTCTTCTCAGAGGAATTCAACGACTTCATCGTCCTCTGGTGAGTACATTAGGAACTAACTTTAAGTGATCCTTTTGGCAACTTGCCATGTTTGTGCTATGTTTTATGAGCAGTAGGTCATCACCTGTTCTGAAACCGTTAAGTAATTTGGGGACTACTTTAAATTGACTTGTATATTCGCATCTCCCATTCTACCAGCACCTAGATTATTTCTCAAACCTGATATCAAATGTTGATGTAGATCCAATGTTGAATGTTGAAGATATTAACTGTTGCTATAATAGCAAGTTCCATTGCCCATCTCCCATGCAGAGGTTGCAATACTCATACACATTTTCTTTTCCCTTTCAGCCTCCAAAAGAACTACCGACATAGACCAAACTACGAGGAACTGCTAGATCATCCGTTCGCTAAGCGGAGTGCGACGGAGGAAGTTGACATGGCTGCTTACGTAACTGACATTCTAGACAATTTCCAGCCAGCCGAGGGCGAGGAGTCCTAGGCCAGCGATTCACGTAGGAGCATTTAGTGTAGACAAAGGCCACTAGGGGGACACAGCGACACACAGGGCCGGTGTCGGGGTGGGCATGCCCCTCGACACCACATTGAATCGGGCGTCGTATCTCCCGGTGGTGGTGGCCGGTATCTCGGCTTACCATCAGTCAGAGTTGCTGCTGATTTAGATAAAATGGACAGCTCCTGTGGGAATCATCGTCATCAGTCGTCGCTCGTGTCCATTATCAGTCGCTCCTTCGTCATCCGCACTGAGATGTGACGACTCGTTCTACTACCCGGTGGGGCTGCCAACACTAGCAGGGACATGGGCATGTTGTGATCACAGACAGGGAGGGAGACTGCTGGGAAGTGTATAGTTTGTGTCCCCTCCAAGTCTAAACCCACTCTGTGGACATAAAAAAAAGGACAAAAATGAAAGAAAAAAAGTATCCTAGCTCCTACTACTACTACATGTGTTATACTGGCCGCCATCACGCTTTGTCTCTACTTGTCGTGTATAGAAGGCGACACTGCTTGTCCCCCTACACGTGGTGCCACCTAGTGTGTAGACGAGGAACCCCCGGTGAGCACAGGCCGCGTAGAGACTGGTGTCGTTGATGCTCACTAGGGGGAGCCATGTAACCGGAGCAACTCGCGACGCACGAGTAACTCGCCAGACTAACACGAGCAACTCGCAACAGGACTATCTCCATCCCGTGTGAGCCAATCTATCTCCACTCCACCACTACCTGAACTGTGGGTGTCAAATACACACACATACAGGCCTATATATATACACCCATATCGAGGTGGGGGAATTTTTATAAAAACCGAGAGAGAAAGCCGTAGAATGGACTTAAATGTGTGTAGCGTCCTAAGAGACTGGTATCGCACCACTATTAATCATCATCAATGTAATGTGAAATAAATGATAGACGCATCCATGCAGTAAGTAGCCTTGAATAACCATGACATGAAATGCTA
Source organism: Harmothoe impar (assembly GCA_947462335.1). NCBI lineage: Eukaryota > Metazoa > Annelida > Polychaeta > Phyllodocida > Polynoidae > Harmothoe > Harmothoe impar. The sequence goes on from OX381706.1 coordinate 66,877,629, forward strand.
GCGGCATAATTAGTGGCCTACCCCGTGACGATGAGGTCCGACTGGGGGTAACCAGACGGTAACCCGTGTCCAGATTAGTACCATATTTTGATAATTGGACGATGTAATCTGCGCTAACTCTTTAATGCGCGATGTCCCTTACCGGTACGAGACATGAATATAGTCCTGGCAGGCCGACCCTTTGGGGCTGAATCAATCCTGTAGGGTCGGCATGATGCATGAATGCAGCCCTGAGGAGTAGACTCTCAATCACTGCTTTCATGCATCATGACGACAAGGGTTATCGCGTATTAAAATCGTATGCGGCCCATAAAGGGTTAACCTGTGGTACCCAATGTACCGTCTGTAATATCATCTATCTCAGAGCAAGAGCAGCTATTGGCGAAGAAGCTCGCGTCGTGTTGGACTGTACAAAGAATTTGTAAAGTGATTGTCGTCAGTGAAATAATCTGTCTGTCCTTATTGATAAGAACCACACTGGATTGTACAGAAATTAAAATGGTGTATACATAGGGAGATACATCATGTATGGAAACCAGAGATTATTGGTATACTTATGTACTAGCTTGTAGAATATGGACGATCGTGGACCTTTGTAGGATGGGTGTTTTAGACAATACAACTACTGTATATAAGTCAACAGTATGTAACAATGCTGATTTGTGAATGGCGAAATAACCCAACAATTATTATTATATCAATGACAAATGAGGTGTTATTTCGATAATCTAAATTATGCATTCTTTTTTTTTTGTAAAGAAAATTACAATTAATACACCTATTTAACGATTGACCTAGAGTTTAAGGTATGTTTCCATTTTATCTGGGAGCCTTCCATTCTGCACAAATACATAGCGTTATCTGGAGGCGTTCGGCGACGTTGGCTTAGACCGACCTGCCCGCCGAGCCAATATTCTGTAGACTAGTGAGAAAATAAAAGAGGACGTTCTTGTCGTAATCTGTCAACAGGCAAAGGGAGATTACTTAATCCATTTATTGACCTATTTTTGGCTCTTGCTGAGACGTAGAGGAGCAGTTTGTTTATTGTGCCAGTGCCCGATCTTGCATGCTGTGGAAGACTTCGGGAGACGACTGAGAATGGTATGGTTGGAGTGAAAAATTGTACAATTTGTATCATAGAAACAGGGAATAAAGTTTAACGTTTCACATACATCGTACCACTCGTGTTGTAATTGCCCTTTAATTATGTTGCTCTAAAGTCTGTTTTTTAGCTTTAAAATCAGTTAAATGTCAGTTAAAAAAGAAATTATCGTATAATATATTCTGAGAAAGGCTTTCAAAATATTAAAAGAGACGCCGGAATGAACTGTCTGACATACAGATTTTCCGAAATTTCTGTATGCAGTTATACACAAAAGGCAGGTTATCCGCAGAAATGGCGGTACTGAACTTTGTCAGTTGAAAGGATAATTTGTCAGTTAAAACTGTGACTGAGAAGTAATGGGAACCCTGCTGATATTTTAATGATTGACATTTCAGAAACTGATTATGTAAAGCTCATACAGTAAACAGGAATTGGGCTTAGGTTGCTTAAAATCGATTATTACCCATTTTGACTTTTTTCATTGGATAGGCTAAAAATAGGTGTTGATACGGCTTTTAGACAGGTGCGGGCGCTATCCGCAAAGCTGATACCGTAAAACCCTGCATATAAGCCGCACCCAGACTTTGGGCCGATCCTATAAGCCGCACCAGCGATCTGGTTATGGTGACTTTAGTACTGTATTATAGGAGCAAAAACTCGCAATCTGATTCGCATACTAGCCGCGGCTTATACGCGAGGTTTTGCGGTAATAGATTTTAAGTGGCCTTAGGTCGGTTGAAACCAATTCACCCTGAAAATCCTACTGGGTCATACCCTTGTGCCATTCCCACTATTAAGACCCCTGTTATGAATATGACCCATTCCCCAATTTTAAATAATTACCACTGCAGAGTACTTTTATTTTAGGAAAACGAGGGATATTGGTATTCTTGTCTGGACGCTTTTTGTTCAGGTATTCTTTAACATAGCTATGTTTGTTTGTAATTCTTTATTTATACTGTCCAATTCATAGGCTTATAGCCTGTATTATTGTAAAGAACAGTGTATGATTATGGTTACCACTGATCAAGCTCATCTCTTATGGATGAGTGTGCTCAGTGGTTCCACACATACCATGATGGAGTTGGTATGTATAATATGCCAGTGATGTTAATCAGCATATGGGTGAAATAATGACTATGTTAGTATATTAAATCCAATTTTATATATTTAATTACTTAGGTTAATGGGATGGTAAAGATGATGTATTAATATAAGATTAATCGAGTACTTACCATTTATATAAGTATGAAGATTAATCGTTGTTCTTCGAGAGACAGATAAACATATCTGTGGAGTACACAGGAGAGAGGTAGCGTCACTTCCGGTAGTCAGATTAGCGCCCACTTGCAGTGAATCTTTTGCTGAAAGTAAAACATCTGGAAATAGTACACAGTAGTGCTCTTTTTACTTAGTCTAAATAGCACCCTCATGAGTAGGTGAGAGATTATACCGCTAGTAGTAATCTTCTTCATCCTGGGGATGGATGGGTGGGCCTGTGTACTCCACAGATATGTTTATCTGTCTCTCGAAGAACAACGATTAATCTTCATACTTATATAAATGGTAAGTACTCGATTAATCTTATATTCTTCTTCGCGACAGAAAACATTCTGCTGGACACAGGAGACTTCAAAGTTCAGCTAGATTCACTGCTTATTTCCCATAATGTTACTCTCCCATAAAGGACTGTAACTTCTCATATAGGATAACAGAAAATAGATACTTTATTTCACCTAAAGGTGATGTTCTATTGCCTTGTGATATGGTTTTGACTAGGTTGCATGACATTTTGCTATATAGCAAAGAAGGCATAACTGCCATACAGTTCACCACAGCTGTGGCAGTGTATTTGTCCATCATAGAAAAAGTTTTATCACATACAGATACTGCTGCCTCTAGTAAGGCTTATGACTATGATCAGCCAATAGAGTTCATACAAACTATCGTTACGGCAAAAGGGCCAAAATTCTCCCCTTTTGAGGTGTATCTTTTCCCCCAAAAAGGCTCTGAAAATTTTGTTCCCAGCTACTCGATAGAGTCCTTCAGGAGGATCCTGGCTAGCGTCTTGGGAGGCTTGGGGTTCTCGATAGGCTTGTTGTAGTGCTTATCCATGGTCTTGGCACCTTTCCAAGACCCATGTCTAAGCAAAGCAGCAGTCGATACACCGAGTCTCCCTCCCGCAGAGGTGCTGGCACCCCTGGTGGAGTGAGCTCGGTATACCCTGGTGTCCACCCCAGCTGCGAAAAGCACCGCAAGGACCCATCTCTTTGATGAGTCCTGCCCAATCTCGCCAAATGGCTTGCGGAAGGACAAGAAGAGCGAGTGTTTCCTTCGCCCTTCCTTGTCCAACCTGACTGGCTCCGTGACCCGCACGTAACGTTTCAGGGCACAGACGACGCACAGAGTCTCCTCCTCGTGGAACGGTTCCAGGACCAGTTCTTTGAGGGGTTCCCCCCCGTACGCGCTGTTTTCATCAGACCCTTCAGAACGAGACGCGCAGACCCCGAATCCAGCCAAGTCAGATTGCGGAGATCAAGCGCTGGGATGACCTGGCCTCTTTGGCCCGACACCAGCAGAATCAGCATCGTTAGCTTGAACCCCAAGAACTGGGTGGACAAGCCTTCATTGGCACCCCAACGCTGGAACATGCTGAACACCAGCCTAATATCCCAGAACTTGTTATATCTGGGAGAAGGAGGATTCCTTCTATAGGCGGTGCGGACGGCCCTGCACACCCAATAATGGGTGCCCATGGTCTTCCCGTTGTCAAGGTTTTTCACTAAAACCGACAACGCACATCTGGCAGCGTTAACAGTGCCAAAAGCCCTGCCCTTTCCCGAAAGCAAGCGGTGGAAACGACAAACCTCCAAAGTCGTGGTTGACAGCTGCAACGTGTATGTCATGATTGACAGCTGCAACGTGTACAACGTGGTTGACAGCTGCAACGTGTCGGCATGTTTGACAGCTGCAAGGTCTATGACGTGTTTAACAGCTGCAACATCTACATCGTTATAGACAGATGCAACATCCTGGTTGACGGCTGCAACTTCTAAGACGTGATTGACAGCTGCAACGTCTAAGACGTGATTGACAGCTGCAACGTGTACGACGTGATTGACAGCTGACGTGTTTACAATATAAATGTCATCTGCAACGTCTACTACTTGATTGACATCACATGTTTGCCGGCGGATTGACAGCTGCAACGTCTAGGACGTTATTGACAGATGCAATGTCTACGACATGGTTGACATCTGCAACGTCTATGACATGGTTGACATCTGCAACATCTTCTACGTGATTGACAGCTGCAACATGTACAACATGATTGGCAGCTGCAACGTGTACGATGTGATTGACACCTGCAACATGTATGACGTGATTGACCGCTGCAACGTGTACGACATGTTTGACAGCTGCAAGGTCTACGTGTTTGACAGCTGCAACGTCTACGACGTGATTGACAGCTGTAATATCTACGCCATAGAATGTCGTCTGCAATATCTACAACATGATTGTCAGTTTCAATGTCTGCCACGTAATTTACAGCTGTAGCGTTTACAACATGAGAGAGAGCTGCATCATCAACAAATGTGATTCACAGCTGCTACATTTACCACGTGATTGACATCTGCAACATGTGCGACTTACAGCTGCAACGTCTACAACATGATTGGCAGTTGCAATAGCTACTACCTGAGTGACACCTATATCATCTACAACATAATTGACAGCTGCAACTTGCTTGACAGCTGCAAATGTCTTTATCGTGAGTGATAGCGGTAAAGTCTACAACATGATTGGCAGCTGCAACGTCTATGACGTGATTGACAGCTGCAATGTCTACAATGTAATTGACACCTGCAACATCTGCGACTTGCTTGACAGGTGCAAACGTCTACTTCATGAATGACAGCGGCAACGTCTACAACATGATTGACAGCTGCAACTGAATGATACCCCAAAACAAAGAGGTACAAAACCCTAACCAGGTAAAGTGCACTCAAGTATCCACAACTCTTAAGTGATCCAAAATTGTGGGTCTTTTCGGAAACTAGTCCAAACCAAATACAAAAGCGGACAGCGGCTGCGTCTGTGACGTAGATGAGGGCTTAGACAATTGGATACATAAGAGTATATTGTCAACTGTAACATCTACGACGTGATGGGCAGCTGCAACGTCTACGACCTGATTTCCAGCTGCAACGTCTACGACCTGATTGTCAGCTGCAACGTCTACAACCTGATGGCCAGCTGCAACGTCTACGGCCTGATTGTCAGCTGCAACGTCTAAGACGTGATTGACAGCTGCACCTTCTACGACGTGATTGTCAGCGGCAACATCTACGACGTGATTGACAGCTGCAACGTCTACGACGATTTGACATGCAATCGTCTATGACGTGATTGACAGCTGCTATGTCTACGACATGATTGACAGCTGTAACGTCTACGACGTGATTGACAGCTGCAAATTCTACAACATAATTAACAGCTGCAACGTCTACGACGTGATTGACAGCTGCAAAGTCTACAACGTGAATGACAGCTGCAACGTCTACGACGTGATTGACAGCTGCAACGTCTACGACTTGAAAGACAGCTGCAACGTCTACGACGTGATTGACAGCTGCAACGTCTATGACTTGAAAGACAGCTGCAACGTCTACGACGTGATTGACAGCTGCAACATCTACGACTTGAAAGACAGCTGCAACGTCTATGTCCTTATTGACAGCTGCAACGTCTACAGCGTGATTGGCAGCTGCAACGTCTACTACGTGATTGACAGCTGCAACGTCTACAACGTGATTTACAGCTGCAACGTCTACAACGTGCGCACCGGCGGCTACAACTCTCTTGAGCGCCAGCGGCTATGTATTTTATGTGAGCTCCAGCGGCTACGCCTCAGACGTGAGCGCCAGCAGCTACATCTGCGAAGTCCTAGCAGAACATAGTCTTAATGTGCGCCAGCTGATATCGAGGCCAGCATCTATGCCTCCAACATGAGCGCCAGCAGCTATGTCTGCGACATCCCTAACATAGACTGGATGTGCGCCAGCTAGTATCAAGCGTCAGTGGCTAGATCTAGGGCAAGATTGGCATCAACAATAACGCCATCAATGTGAGCATCATTAACGTGAGACCATTAATGTGAGCAACAGCTGCCACATCTGGGATGCGAGCAACATCGCCTGCTTGTGGGACGCGAGCGCCAGCGGCCACGTCTGGAACGAGAGCGCCAGCGGCCACGTCTGGGATGCGAGCTGCTATGTCTACTACATGATTGACAGCTGCAACGTCTACGACGTGATTTACAGCTGCAAAGTCTACAACTTGATTGACAGCTGCAACGCCTACAACGTGATTGACTGCTGCAAAGCCTACAATGTGATTGACAGCTGCAACGTCTACAACGTGAGTGACAGCTTCAACGTCTACGACGTGATGGACAGCTGCAGCATCTACGACGTGATTAACCGCTGCAACGTCTACGATGTGAGAGCCAGCTGCAACATCTACAACGTGATTGACAGCTGCAACATCTACAACGTGATTGACAGCTGCAACATTTACAACGTGATTGACATCTGTAACGTCTACGACGTGATTGACAGCTGCAACGTCTACGACGTGAAAGACAGCTGCAACGTCTATGACCTTATTGACAGCTGCAACGTCTTCAACGTTGTTGGCAGCTGCAAGTTCTACAACGTGATTGACAGCTGCAACGTCTACAACGTGATTGACAGCTGCAACGTCTACGACGTCCGCACCAGCGGCTACAACTCTCTTGAGCGACAGCGGCTATGTCTGCGACATCCCTAATATAGACTGAATGTGCGCCAGCTAGTATCAAGCGTCAGCGGCTAGGTCTAGGGCATGATTGGCATCAACAAGACCGCCATCAATGTGATCATCATTAGCGTGAGACCATTAATGTGATCAACATCGCCTACGTCTGGGATGCGAGCAACATCGCCTACGTCAGGGATGCGAGCGCCAGCGGCCACGTCTGGGACGCGAGCGCCAGCGGCCACATCTGGAACGAGAGCGCCAGCGGCCATGTCTGGGACGCGAGCGCCAGTGGTCACGTCTGGGACGCTAGCGCCAGCGGCCACGTCTGCGACGCCAGCGTCTCCTACATGAGGATCAGCTGCAACGTCTACGCCGTGATTGACAGCTGCAACGTCTACGCCGTGATTGACAGCAGCAACGTTTATGCCTTGATTGACAGCTACAACATCTATGACGTGATTGACAGCATCAACGTCTATGACGTGATTGACAGCGACAACATCTATGATGTGATTGACAGCCGCAACGTCTATGATGTGATTGACAGAAGCAACGTCTAGGACAAAATTGACAGCTGCCACGTCTACGCCGTGATTGACAGAGGCAACGTCTATGACGTGACTGACAGCGACGTCTGTGACGTGAAACCCAAGGAATTTTTGGGCATAAGGTGTGGGTCTTTTTGGAAACTAGTCCAAACCCAAGGTACCTCCACATGAGTTAAGTCATCTTGATGTTCAAATCAAAGAGACATGTGTGCTAATAGTGTTTTAAGGTGGGGATTAAAACACAAGGCCAAAGAAATTTTCGGCATAAGGTATAGGTATTTTGTGTTACCAGTCACAAACCCTAAGCACATAAATGAGACCCTATAAAAGGTGGACCAGTTAAGTCTCTTTGTGTTTTCATTTCACATAACAACACAAACTTCTTAAATGCCTAACTCAAGGAATTTTTCGGCATAAGGTATGGGTAAACTTGTGTATTCAACACAAGCACTCAGTGTGGATCAGTATCAACACAACTGAGTTATTTAATGCCTCAAAGAAATTTTGGGCATAAGGTATATGTCTTGGTAAGGACTGGTCCAAACATGTACAAAGTACAACAAGACACACCTGACACTGACTTGACAGTTCACCTCACTCAAGTCTGTATGAGTGGAGAACAACCTCAAATGTCATTCTTCTATAACTGAGTTATAAAAGAATAACTGAGGTGTCAACTACAAAGTAGCAAGCAAAGCTTTAAGTGTCTTGACTTCAACCAATATCTAGAGTCTGTCAAGCTGTATGACAGGTAGTAGTAGATATTATTCTGTCTTTGACCTATGCATAAGACAGTGGTAAGTCCTTCCTGGTTCTTTATTTTAAAAGTGTATTCACTAATAAAACAGAGATCTACAGTGTTTAATAGGATAAATTTCTATCTCTGCAGATATGAATTTATCCCATCACAATTTTATTCCTTATGAAGGCTCGTTTCGCTATTGAAACATTCCTCAACAAATGAAGCAGCAGTACTGCACTGTGAGCCAACATAACAAATAAAAAGCCAACATAAATCAGTGACTCAGTCAGAAATCCAAGATGGATGACTGGTCTTGCTGAATCATGCCAGCCCCTAGCAGCAACTAAGCTCTACACAATCTAAACTCCAATTTTCCACTATAACTGGATGACAAAATCCATATTATTGTGAAAACTGAACTATAATTGCACATTTGAGAAAATTGCACTTTATCTGGATGACCATTCATCCCAATTTCCGAAAATCCCCAATTTTCGCCCACCGGCGGATTTTCAATCAAATTTGCGGTCACATTCCTGGCAATCTGAAGAAAAATAGACATCAACAACAGGTTGTTTTCTCAAAGGTGCAAATATATGTAAAAAGGAAAGTTACAAATAAGTTCTTACCTGCCAAATTCCTCCAAATAAGTATGTGATTGCTGCTTCTAGTGGGCACACTTCTTTCCTCTCGGATTCCGCGCTTAAATCTGACTACCGGAAGTGACGCTACCTCTCTCCTGTGTCCAGCAGAATGTTTTCTGTCGCGAAGAAGAACCAACTCTTGTTCAACTACCAGAACATAAAACAATAGGACACAAATACGGTTACGAGTAATTTTATTACTTTTATCTCCAGGGATCGCAATAATAATAATTCATTTAAAAAGATGCAATAATGATATTACATTGAAGTTCTTCTAAGGAATATATTAAAAAGGCTTTCTCTGTCGTTGAATGTGTGGGAGTTTTCACATCTATAGGAACAGTGAAATTTATATTAAATTATTTAAAACTTTAATCTTTAAAGCAGACACAGAAATTCCTACCAAATAGAGACATTGCACGTCTTCTAAGCTTGTGAAGAGAACAACTTCAAATTTAGCTTCAATGTGACAAAATTCACGTGACATTTGCCTACCCCTTAATACATGTCAAAACATAATTTAGCAAAGTAAAACTTTCTCTTACAAAAAATAAATCACTCCCTGTAATCGAAACTGTGATATTACAAAATACAAGATGTCTGACATTATACGAAGCTTTTTCATTGTTGAAACACATCTTCATACATCTCAAGAATGCAATTTATGAAATTATTGCAAGGATCGTTGCAGTTCAGGATTTCTTTGCGGCGCAATACAATGAATCCATGACAATGGCTGGTTGTCTTGTATCAATTGGGTTGTTAACCCTTTGTGGGCCGTATAGCCCTTAACCCTTTAGAGACTGACGTCGCTAAAAGATGACATATGTCGTCATGATGCACTGATGCAGCCCTGGCGAGTAATTAGCCGGTGCTGCATTCATACATCATGATGACCAAACCATGATGCATTATGCCATCCTTCAAGGGTTAAATGGTGAACACCAAGACGCACAACTTCAGCCTAATACGCTGGTACCATGATAATAGCAAGATAGAACAAGATTTACCGAACACAATACAAGGTTTTCATTTCCCCCTCCCCCTTTGTAACTGTAGCCCAAATTAAAATTCACGACGATGGTATTTGTCTGGGTCGTAATACGAAGTGACCACAACTCGGTTCGAGAATTTCCGTCCACTCAACGCTTGCTGTGCCTTCTGACTGTCGATCATCGAGTTGAACTCCAAGAAGATCTGAAAGGTTGAAAAGTACAATATCATCATAATGAAACCTTTAAGTTGACAGTACTGATGACTTAACACGGAGTTGGTATGGTGTCTATGATGCATTCTAATTTAATACAGAAAGTCAGGATCTATCTTTCCTTTCTCTTTTCCGGTTAATTAACTCACCAGTTTCAATAGGAAATGTTATGTGTTTGATAATTGAAGTCCTGTGATGCCTTTCGAAGGAATTAATCCAAGACCTTTACATGGTAGAGGCTTTTGCTTGTTCGTGATCGTAAGCCAAATTTGCATTACTGCTTGCTTGATATAACAATGACCAGATTGAGATGAATACAAAAATACATTTCCCTATGACTAATGGTCTATATTCACTTACCTTTCCACATCCGGGCACCTCTACCCCCTTGATGGGTCGCGGGATCTCCAGACTCTTAAGTACACCATACTTAGCACACTCCTCTCGGACGTCTTCCAGGATATCTGGAAATCAGGAAAATCAGAATTTTAATCAAATGCCCATTTCACTCCATACCGTGCCATGAGATAATTCTACAACATATGTTAAAGTCTTACAAATTAGATTTCTCACTAAAATGTTGCTTTTCAAACCAGACAAATAAATATTCTGAACATCAATATCTGACGTCAATACATTTTGGAAATGTTCATGCTTTTGTTCGTAGCTCTTCCTAACCCACCATTTAGTAACAAAAGATGGTGCCACATGAGCCAATTAGTGCTCTGTATTATATTGCCATCTCTACGCACCGACGGCTGATGTACGCGACTGGGTTTGAGTCGCGACCAAGACATATATTGGGAGAGTGACACCTCTGCTACAGATTTGAACCACGCAGAGACCATTCGATTATGTCCTCTTTCATAGAATGCTTATGATGATACGTGAGACAGGATGCTTACCTTCGTATTCCTCCTCGTCCTCTAGCTCCTCCGGCATGACCATGTTCATGAGGCAGAGCACCTCGGTGGGGACCCCCGAGCCCTGTACCTGGGTCATGTTCAGCCCCGGGATCTGGATCTGTACCGGCGTCTGGTTCTGCAAGGGGCAACACAGGGGGTCAACAAATGTTTCAGACACTAACATGGACGTTGGGGGTTATCTTAGTTGTTGAAATAGAGATTTCCTTTACGTCTTGCTTCGACCCTTTAAGGACGGCATTATATCCTTGTTGTTGTTAATTCTTTTATTTATCCTGCGTTACATAGGACCAGGTCCTGTTTGTGTAATGCAGCTCAGGTGCATACATATCAATAGATGTTGTTCATGATACATATACAATCAATTTCCTTAAGGGATTATTAGAGTTCCTTGGTCTTCAATATGCATGAATGCAGCCATAGTGAGCAACTGGCCCGTGTTGTATTCATCATCATGATGACCCTATGGTCGCGAGACACTCCCGAAGGTTGGCATGATGCATGAATGCAGCACCAAGAGTTATTCTCATGGGCTGCATTGGTGCATCATGAACAGAAATGTAAGTTTTTAGCCACATGCTGTCTTATAGAGTTAAAGCTATATCTATTGTTTTCCACTGACTTTCAATGTCCGACGTTGGACTGACAGACCTGTTGGTACTACTTGATCTAAGGATACATGTACTGTTACTTACGTTTTGTGCATTTTTGGCTCCGACGCTGGCTCGCTGCACGATCAACTTCTTATCACCAAGCTGCATACCGTTAAGCCCCGCACACGCCTACACACAGGGAAGGGACAAAAGGTGTTTTAAAACATTCTCATATTAAACATGTGGAAAGTTTATATTATGTACCGTAAAACCTCGCTTATAGGTCGATTTTTATTTGGAATTAATTTTTGCTATAGGTCGATTTTTCTTGCCAAAAGTCCAATTTGACCTATAGAGCCAAAAAAAACCTTCATTCTTAATACTGGAAAACATATCTTTTTTTCTGAGATTATTATCCCTGTAAACCCAAATCTCTTTATGCAAGAAGTAGGGGGCTGTCTAAAGGGCAAGATACCAGAAATAATAGTCATTTTGGCCTCGGGAAAAGCTTCTCAAGGGGGGTTTAGGGTGGGGTTTGCCCCCCCAAAAATCTCAAACTCCAATTCGACCTATAAGTGGGGTTTTCCTAAAGTTCAATGTATTTTGCTATAGGTCGATTTTTCCCCTCAAAATTCCAATTCAACCTATAAGTGAGGTCGACCTATAGGCGAGGTTTTACGGTAGTCCGATTTGATAAATTTTGTGCCACAGACTCATGATAGGAAGATGACAACAGCGTCTTTGTAAAATCTACGTTTCAGAAATGAAGAAACTTTGACTGCTTAAAATGGTTATACAATTTTCAAACACTACTTTCTTCTGTATCATAACGGTACTTCAGATACTCTTGAGATTATGATTATGGTCGAATGATGTTACATTAATCGGCCATTATATATATCATGTAGATACTGAAGGTGACTTACCTGGTCGGTTACTGATGGGTCGACATATTCGCAGAACGCGTAGCCCTTGGACAGACCGGTGCCTGAATCCTTCACCAGGTTGAAAGCCTTGAGCGGCCCGAACGATGTTAGCAGTTCTTTTACCTACACAACGGGGAAACAGACGGTGGTCAGTATAGTCTAACGAGAGGTACACTTGGATGACTACAGGCCCGCATTGGTCCAATGCTACATTTCCAAGCCTCTTGGCAATACTAAAGCCATTCTTTCCATAACACTTAGCAAATATATATCAAAACTGAACTATTTTCTCGTATAAATTTTGGTTTTATAATTTTGAGAAATGATTTCTTTTTTTGGGCATGCTTTAGTCAGGGCTGTTACTCGCTGACTCGGCACGGCCCGAGGTTCATCATATAGGTTAGCACTCACTCAGTCACACGGGTAGACAGTAGGTGAGCCGCCAGACCCACTCACCCCGTCAGCGCTGTCGCTGCCGGGAGTAGCGGCAATTGGCTCATGTATTGGGGCTTTGAGATAACACTAATTCAGGCACTCTATACATGCATGCTTTACACGCGCCAAAGTTTAACCCTTTAAGGGTAGCATTGTGTTTCAATGCACTCTGCCCTTTTGTTGTCATGATGCACTAAGGCAGCCCCGTCCTTGACGAGTAACTCGCTAGTGCTGCATTCACGCATCATGCTTACCTTACAGGGTTGATACACTCCGGTAGGATCGGCATGATGCACCAATGCAACGCCACCGATTTACTAGCCAACACTGCATAGGCACATCATGACGTATTATGAACATAAAGCTTTGATGCATCAGTCATCTCTTAAAGGACTTATAGAATGGGAATGTATCATTTATGATCCAAATCATACAGTTAGCAAATTGTTTCGGCTTTAGAGGTAAGCGGGTCTGGGAGACCCCCTACTGCCCAAGTCACACACTGACACGCACGCACTGAGAGATCCCCCCGAAATACAAAGCCACTTGCCTGTCTCCATTGATTGGCATTCAATATACAGGGTTTGGATGTGTTTACTATTGAAACTTGTTAGGGTTTCACCCTCTTCCCCTAAGCTAGGGAATTAAAAATGGGAAGAAATAGAAAAAAATGATAAGTACTTTTCATTGCAACACTTCTCATTGTTTGCTTTATTTTCCCCCTGTTACGACGAACAAAGTCCAATCACGTACATCTGATAGCGGTAGAATCACTAGTTAGAGACAGAAATTGGGATAACCTTAAACTGTTTTTTTTGTGTGCACAAGTTCTTTTGTTCATCATGCATTTTTACAAAGGTCCTGATTCAGTTTTGAAGTTGGGAAAAAGATGTCAGACCCATCATCTAGTGTGGGTTGCACTAACTCCTGCAAAAAGAGTTGTCACATGTGTCCCAATGCCTGAAAAAAGACGCCCTGTTTTGGCTCCCGTAGACTGAAAAAGACACCTGAAAACTTGGGTGCTTGGGAGGAAAGTCTGGTCTAGATCGCGTCAGTTCCGTGACCGCGATGAACCAACTCCTGCTAAAGCGAGGGTGAAGAGCTGAAACGAACTCCTCACTTCTCGAGTCAACCTTACAGATTCAGTTTATTTCGCTTATGTTATTTGTCAAGCTAATTTGGCAATTTTGAAAGTTCCACAGAATATAGTAAACACTGCCGAAATTATTTTTGATTAATTATGTCATCTATATAGTAGTATACAGATTTCCTTTCTTGTGTTGTTTTTGTCTGCTACAGCCTAGAGTTTCATGAACCAGAAATCTAAGTTTTAGTCTCGGTATATATATAGTTATGTTTAAATTGTGTCTTGTCGGTTTAGATGTTTTAACCTACAGCCGACGCCTGTCTGGCGTGTCCCTGTGTGCCTGAAAGGTTTCTTACCTCACGGTCGAGCTGTAACGCATGGCTTTTATTTACGGTAGCACCGACACTGTCGGCCGGTGTCAAGCCTTCCCGACCTGTTGCTGTTCATGCACTCACACAAACACTCGCTCTCATCTCTCGCACGAGGAAAAATTTAACAAATTCCTGTTTGCCTATTTCCCTCCGTTGCTTTGTACCTGAACATTCTGTTGGGAGAACTTTTGATTTAAAATATTCTGATTTTCATTTGCATGTAATGGAATAGGGGGGATAAAGAAAGCCTGAAAACGAACTAGTTTGCTGGAAGAGAACCCTGCAAGAGAATCTCGCTGTGTCCTCTCCAGGGCCCTGCGCTGCACGTAAAGTAAAGAAGCCGGCGGAGGCGGTGGTGGTTTGGGTGGGCGCTGGCTGCGGAGCCAGACCCGAGTTAAGGCGCCGCCGTACACCCATATAGGGGCATGCTCCAGCAGCGGCGCCAGTGCTGCCACCTACCTCCGCTGGAGAAAACAAAGACAATTACCTGGTCCTCATTGAGGTAGTTGGGCAAGCCGCCGATGAAGATCTTGTGTGGAGAATCCTGTACAACTGTGGACACAACGCCTGGAACGAAAGAGGTGGTGGTTTTTCTCTGCATCCTAGATATATGTACAATATGTATTCAAACCTTTTCTCAAATATGGCGCCAACAATATATGATGTATATGTGTAATAACAAGAAGCATCTCATTTGTAAAGGTACAGTTAATTATGATAAAAATAAAATATAGGACAAAGATGAAAATGACTGTCCATGTGACTAGTATTAACAGGCTATTATCAGGGTGAAGAGAGATATGTGGAGGGCAAACACAGTCTGGGGTCACTGACACCGAAAATCTACTCTTGTCGACTAGAGCACAAACCGGTCCACCCGTCACATCCATGTGCCCGAATGGCGTGTGGACGGTTAGCTTTATCTTGTGACCTTATAAGGTCCGAGGCTTTCTGCCCAACGCTCAATTTGTTTCTGATATCCTTGCTTAAAAGAATTAAAGAAGGGGAGGAAGAAACACAATGATTTTATACATCAGGTTACACATGTGCTTCATCCGAAGATCAGACGAACCCGGAGATTCTCCTCCGAGGATGATATTCTTCTATTCATTCATGTATATCTTCGCTAACGTTTAAGTAAAACGCTACTTTTCAGACGCCAATGGATTTATTGCTAA
The DNA here is from genome assembly GCA_947462335.1 of Harmothoe impar. Lineage (NCBI taxonomy): Eukaryota > Metazoa > Annelida > Polychaeta > Phyllodocida > Polynoidae > Harmothoe > Harmothoe impar. The sequence continues at coordinate 66,893,190 of OX381706.1, forward strand.
GCATAAGGTCATGCTTGTTATAGGTAGGAATAGTAGGTATAGGTAAAGGGAAGCCTTGTCATTACCTGGCACGGCGACTGATGGCGTCTCGGCCATACCGGGCAGCGGCTGGTAGTCCCGAGGTCTGCGGATCTTTAGCGACTGGCCTTGGAAGTTAATACCGTCAAACGCCATAGCTTGTGTTGTCTCGTCGACCGACCGGAACTAAAAATCACAGAAAAATTTGTGTTGTATTTTTTCAATTTCTTAGTGGGTTTCATTGAGATAATACTTGTATGAAGATATAACCAACTGTATTTAAATAATGTCCGTTATCGAAATTATTACAATGATTTTAAGGGCATTATAGCAATTAAACTTTTAATGGTAAAATTATGAATATGTTGAGCATATACTCATGCAGTCTTCAATAAGCCCCAACAATATGGCGGGAGGGGGAGGGCATAATTATGTTAAATATGATACTTTGATGAACACTAAAATCGATACATATAGCTTAAATTGACAATGTAGATTATTTCACAATGGAAAAGACATAATACCTCAAGGAAAGCGAAGTTTTTGTCGAGGTTGACCTGGCAGGCGATGACGGGGTTGCCCTCTGCTTGTGCGAGACCGGCCATCTTCATTTGTGTGTTAAAGAAGTCCATCATCATCTCCTGTATGGGGAAGAAAACATAAAATGAAACAATGTCCCTGACCATATCTGCGACAAAATTTCACTCTCTAGACATTAACATGCATCTTTACAAAAAAAGACAAAAAACATTTTAGGCCACACCAAATTAAAAAGTTGGTCTACGGATTTCCCGCACCATATTTTTGAAAATGTAAATTTTTTTTTGGGGGGGAAAAATAAAGTGTCTACGGATGCGCCCGCAGCATTTTCTAAGAATTTTTTTTTTTTTTTTTTTTTTTTTTTTTGGTGGCCCTTTTCTGATCGATAGCCAGAATTGGGAGTTTCATCAAAAAGGAAAAAAAAAGTCGCCCGCTCTACTTGATTCAAGGTTTAAGTCCACAAGGTACTAAATTTACTGCAGAAATTCCCGCGAAAAGTAGGAAATCCTGCAAAGTAGTGACATCTCTGTTGAGAGCACCAAGTCAAAAACAGCACATATTTGTAGCATTAGAACAATACCCACCTCTGTTACGCCGAAGGGTATGTTTCCGACGTAGAGTCGCCGAGCTTGTCTGCTGATGGCGCTACCGGCGAATGGGATTGTGGTGTTGAGGGTGAGTGCCGCGGGGGGAACTGTTAGCTGCGGCGGCATGCTGGCGGCTGGAAAGGCAAAACTGGCACTTTAATATCTACAGTTCACACAACAACTTGTTTTAACTCTTAATGGGCAGCATAAGGCCTTGCTGTTCATCTGCCATCATGGTGCACTAATTCAGTCTTACTGGCAATGCATTGGTGCATCACGCTGACCCTTCGGGAGCGTACCCATGTTCGGCATATGATGCAGCCCTGGTGGCTTGCCACTTTTAATTCATGCATCATGATGACAAAAAGGCAGTAGATTAAGTTCTTAAATAATTTACAAGAGAATTGTTTTCCATAAAACCATCAGACTGGGTATCTTTTACACTATCACTAACTTGCAAGTGTTTCTTCTCTATCACTTATATCTACTAGTGGTGAGGTTTCCTTTACTTCAGTTACACATGGATTGTGCAAATAAATGATTTAATTGATTACATCGCAACCTTAGTTCCATTGAGGTGTGTCATTGGCAATTTCCCCAAACATGTCAGCCACATATCTATGACGATACTTTTTACAGTTTAGGCAGTTAAAAGTCTGTCAGTTGTACATCATTCATAGGTAGACTGATAGATCATACAAGGAACATGCAAAAAGGAAAGTTTGATCATATTTCTATAAATTATCCCCGACAGTAATACCCCACATTTATTAAATATTATTTGGTTACTCTTTATATTTTACCTAAGACAATCCCTTGATATAAAGTTTTATTCTTTTCTGTTTCCCTTGCAGTTAGGCTCTGTTTTCCCCCCTATATATAAAACGGCATTATTTGGCACCAGCAAATCACCCCATTGAATTAGGCCTGAGTGCTCGCCGGGAACAGATAAACCAAAAGAGGCTATCTGAAAATATGTACTTTTTTCAAAGTTAACTCGATTTTTCTCCACAAACTTAATTCAATTAATATTACCAGGAGGCTGCATGTAATACTACCCCTTCCTATCAAACTAATACTTGACATCCAGCTGTATTTGAAAGGAAATCAATCATATAATAGGTTTACTACTCTTACTCTCGCACAGAGTGCCTGGCAACCAAAGGCAGACAAATTCACAAAAATCTGCCATTGTTTGGGCATTTAAAATAGCACTATTATAACATCATTATAGAAAAATGGGGACCAAATGCAACGAGATAACACAATGTACATCCAGTTAACCCATCAATTTGAATATAATGTTGGAACCTTTTTATAATAATCGAGATATCTCTGCCTAAACTTCTGAATCAGGCCCCTCCGAGAGAATGTGCTTGGAGAGTGAGGTGCGGGAGCCAGCACGGCAACGGCCGTATCTAGGTCAAAGGTCATGGCCGTATTACGTCACAGATACGGCCGCACATCGTCAGGTGGCGCAACATGTTTGGGAGGCTTTGCCGCGCTGTTTGGGGGGTTGAAAGTTAAAGAGGAGAAGGGGGTGGGGGTCATCTATTTGGACTTTACATAATCACCAGCTGCCGAAGGCACTGGTTTCTTTAAAAACGTATGTTTAAACTTGTTGCTTTTTTGTTGCATTTCCCCTCTTTACTCATTTTCAACTGTCGGGGCATGAGGCTGCGGACGGTAATTAAAATGAATTGTATGGGATCTTTCTATTAAGGTTCAAACGTGTTTTTTCAGTGGGTCTGTAAAAATTATAGGGGTGACCCTTTACGCCTTCTTAATTCCCAGAATTGGGTAAATCCTACGGGTTCTACTGAATTGTTGCTAATAAATATGAGGTGGCAAGACAGTCAAGTTTTAGTTTTCATGATAGGGAGAGTGGTTAAATGCAAGTTAAAAAATTGGTAATAAAACTGCACAGAGTTCCCACAAAATTCTCAAATTATAGTTCCATAACTTTCCATGATCGAAAACCACTATTTTCCATGACAATACTACCGTTGCGAAATAGCGCACGGTCATCTTCATTTTGGTGGGGAAAATTTTTAAAACCCCAAAAGCAAATAGTAGCTTCTTATGGAATTGTCATAATATCTACCCCCCCCCCCCCCCAATTTTCCACGACTTTCCCTGGCGGCAAAAATTCAAGGATTCTCTGACATTTTATTCCATGACATTTGCTGACACGTGGGAACCCTGCGGTACTGAAAGGGGTCAGCCAGGCGTGCAATAAGTAACGTGTTCTAGCCTAGTAGGGGTAAAACTAGTTTGTTTTGGATGTAAATATTGGGTGATATTACCTGGCATGGCGTCTGAAATGAGTCAACATGGTACATTTTATTCTCTCCTCCATAGGGTGGTAAAAAAAAGTCATTTTCAAATTATAAATCTCCTTAGCAATGTACTGGTAGTCACAAAATTGTTTCTTCCCTACACATTCTCCCTTTCTTAACACTTACTTTTCCGTCAAAATTGTGAGACAGGCTTTTTAGACTAGCCCAAGTTAGATAAACTAAATCAAACCAAAATTGAATATTTGTGTCCAGATGACATCATTTTATGTATTGATATAAATTCTCATCAACTACTGATATAGTGTTCAGGTGTCAAACAAAACTATCGTTCTGACCCGAGATGAAAATGGTGGTCATATTACCTGCCATGCTTTCTGGAAGGTCAACAGGAAATATTTCATTAGCAGTCGTCTATCATGTTATAAAATGCTAAAATAATAATCCATAACTACATTGAACACCCCATAATAAGTACATAATGCGATAAATGTCACTTCCATCCCAGTCCTTGTGAATTAAACGTTGTTTTTCCCCCTGTCATTATTCCCTTACAATGCTTGCTAAGTTAAGCAAGCTACTGTATTTAACGGAATTAGCGTAGTGTACTTAAGAGTAGTTAAAATTGTGTCCAAAAATTATTTTAAAAAATCTATTGTATACTTTTAGTATGAAAAGACAAATTCAACAATTACCTGGCATCTCGTCTGGAAAGTGCCCGTGCATTGGCTCCTTAAATGGTTCGGCTGAGACTGGAGTAAAGGGAAACATTAATATATATATTAAATTGTGATTGACATTGCTTAAAATCATGACATCCTAAATTAGAGGTACCATGAATTCTTGTATATAGCCATATTTTTAGAACACGCTGATATTGAATCAGGAAGTATTTGCCTATTTATTTATTCTAAACAATTATTGGATGAAATCGTTATCAGCAAGGCATCAAAGATATAGGAGTGTCAACTTACGAGTTCCTGCAAACTGATCTGGTAGTGGCAGGGGTGGTGGCGCCGCTAAAATAGACAAAAGAAAAAAACATCAACATGAAGCAATATAGATGCTGAAATAAATAAAAATGACCATCAAATGTTAGATACCGCAACTTCTATTTTGGTATATTTTCCCTCAACAACTGAATATAGCTCAACAAAAAGAACCCGTTTTATATTTCCGGTGTTATATAAAGTGCTATTTATTCTACCCTCAATTTAAAACATACCCTTTACAAAACGTTTGGCATTGTAAATTCATATTGCTACACCATCTTGCATTTGGTGTGAATAAGTAGTTCCCTATGCCTACTTACCCTGAAGCGGCAAAGTCCCAGATGGCGCTGAAAATGGGAAAACAGACTAAATGAAATATCACACAAGATGATATCTATAAACATTAATTATTAAGATACTGTCATCAATATGTTTTAAGTATAAAGAAATCATTATACTGTAATCGTACAGAACAGTACTAAATTGGCAATTTAGACCCTCTGTGTTAGGTTTAAAGACGAGAATTCATGGTATGCTTCTTTTGTTTCCCTTTACCTTGCATTGCCTTGTACTGGAGCGGTGTTATGTGTTCAAAGCCCGGTGGGGGCACATCCCAGTACTTGTATGGCTTCTTCCTCTTCCTCTTCTCCCTGGGTGACCGACTGCGGACCAAATAGTTATATTTTGTGTAACTAACTGACAGCGGATTATAGTTCAATTATTTCCCAGTATTCTTGCAGTCAAATCAAATGTGAGTGATATCCGATGCAACTCTACACTGGCGCTCTGTGCTATTATGAATAGTCACGGCATCATTACAAGCAAGGAAATAAATTTGCAACGTATGTGAGTCAGCGAAGAAATGAATGAAATTCTAAAATGACATTTTAAGCCCACAAATCTTGTAAATCTTTCCACATGAAAAGTAAAGGAGTTTTTTTTATTTAGGAGTGATTATTTTTTTTAATAACAGGGATTGGAGAAATCTTATGGGGAAAAATGTGTGCATTCTCACTGTTTTGTTGCATAGTGCGCGGAGCCCCCCCCCCCCCTCGAAAACAGGTTAACCTTTTTTGCCCCTCCCCCTCCGGTCAAGGGGTAACCTTTTTTTTTTACCAACCCCTGTTGTTAGAAAATTATCACTCCCAAAGACCCAAAAAACTGTTTATGTTACAGTTGGCGTTTTTCACCGAGCCCCGGTAGAATAGTTGTTTACCTTCTATCACGGCCCTCTACTTTTCCGCCTACTTCGCGACTGCAAGAATACAGAAAATGGAATTACAAATGTACGAGAGTTAATTGGTACTTACTCCACACCGGCATGACTGCGTTACTTGGGCACATTGTTTTTCAGAATACCTACCTTCTTTTCTTTTCGCGTGGAGAGCGGGATCGTCGGCGACGAGTCGGGGATTTGGAGCCACCCTTCTTACTCTTCCCACGAGGGGAGCGCGACCGAGACCTCTTCTTATCCTTGCTCCGCGACCTTTTTCTATCTCGATGCCGATCTCGTTCTGTAAAGTAAACATTATTTGTGAGCGTTCAGTTTACTCTTGACAGTATAATCTTTAACTGAATAAATTTCAACTTCATAAGTTTTATGATTATCTTTAATTGAATTATTAATTCTTTTTTTTATATTCAGTAAAACTTTCTATTTGTTTACAACTACACTGTAGTACACACAAACTGGCTACATCAGTACAAAATACTGTACATGTTAGTTTACTTGTGCTTACATATTAGCTGGGCTATATATATTTATGATGTCAATATATAATTGAATATATTATGTAGTAATTTGTCACCATACTACTTACTTTTATCTGACTCTGTCGCTGAAGAGCCTGTTAAAAACACAATGAAGAGGTCTTTTAATTTAAATAGGTCTAGCTAGATCTCCAATATAGACTACATAGTATTTCAGACATAAATTCATAATTAACCCAAGACTAGATTCTGTGCTGCCACTGCTGGAGGTGTTGGCACTGGCAGTGGCAGGTGTATCACTCCTAAAAAGTCTTAAAAACGATATGTTAACTATTCACTTTCAATCATTGGAAGATGTTTTTTTCGCATATACTAATGAATAAGCAAGGGAGAGATAGTTTTCCTTTATTTATTTAAAGGCGCACTGAACCCACGACGTCATTTGCGTACAAAAGTCGGCAGGGTTAGGTCCTGGGTTGAGTGCGCCTTTAAAATGACAATTGAAATTAAATAAATGTCCATAGGCCTAAGGCTAAGTAGATCTATATTGCCAATAATTGGATGTGTATTCACTCAGTTCAGACAAGACACAAATCAAATACACTTGAACAGCAAATTGATCTTTAATATTCATTATTACAAAAGTATTAACCGCAATCTCTACACGTGTTACACTCATAGCTTATGATATTGGATCAGATCAACATAAGTCTGGATTTAGGCTCTCGCTCTCGGCGGTTGATCCTCGACACGCCGCGAGGCTCTGACAAAAATTACAAACAAATGAAATGTGGTTGTGTCCTGTCCCGGACAGGCGCAGTGGCCGCACCGACACAACCGGCTCAGAGAAAATCACACTCACCATGTTTATCGCTACTGTGTCCCTCATCCATGTCTATACCCTGAAACACAAAGACGTATAGAAGAGTTTAGGTGCGTGCTAATCAGGTAAGATCCTCTAAATTACATGAAATTGCCAACAAATTTGCAGGTGTTACGCGTACCTTCTTGACTGGCCGTACCAATTTCCAATATGGCGTCACATCCGGGCATTTGTCGAAACTCAACGCGAGAAAAATCTCAAATCCACTTGAAAAATAGGTTTATTCGTATTTTTTCAGCGAATTATTGAAATAAAACGGCAGAATATGTGTTAAACAGTAATAATGCATTAAAAACGTTTATTTACAAGGCGGTCGGGGTAGGTTGTCGGTTACAGTTCTGTTATTTATCAATAGATGGCGCCAAAAATAACATTAACGTGGCTAATTCACGAGAGATGGCGCCATTTTTCGCGCGCGCGCCTGCCGCGCACCTGCTGTAGGTACCTGGTTGTCCTAGGTAAGACTCTGAAGGTCTAGACACTATTTTTGCTACAAGGAATAGGTCATTTTGAGTTGAGTTTTGATATTTTGGCGGTGAAAATATCTGACCATGTGGAGCTTTTCATTTATGGCAGAGAAAAATGGACCAAACACCTGGAACCGAGGAGGGGGCAGGGGCTACTATCAGCCTAATTCCCGGGCACCCTAGCTATTGTTTAATACTGTATTTTATCAATACCCCCAGAGCATTTCCTATATCACGCACCTCCCTCCCTCCCTCCGACCTTTCCCAAATTACTGGATCCAACCTAAGTCTAGCGTAGTACGGTAGCCTAGGGGGCGAATGGGTGTTGCATGGCCTATTCGAGTAATCCGTTTAAAGTTGGCATGTATTGTGTAAGGTTAAACGTTGAGAAATGTTGGTTATTCAAATTTAACAAAAGAACAGCATTAATAACTGTCACAATGCATCTTTAATTTCATAGGCTACATGTATCAAATAGGTCCACATTTGGGCTTTTCCCTCATAGCGCTTGGCCCTATGTCACATTTCGAAATTAAAAAAATCTCCATGTCACCATGTATATAATGTAGTGGGGCAGAGCCAAACCCATGACGTAGCTATAAAGTATGACCACAATGATTGAGGATTGCGTGATAACATCAGCTTCCATTTTCGTGCAGGTTATAACAAAGTAGCCGTTATATCGTAAAATATGGTCCTCCTGACTAATATCTGGCCATAATATTATATGAATTGCTTACTTATGTACAGATGTGATCCTTTATAAATAATAAAAACGTCAGGGTGACATCACAGTCACTAGATGATGTGTGGATCAGGACGGAAGTCTTTCTCCGTTCTTTATAAAGTAACTGCGCAACATTCTCCTGACAGTCATTGCTAGGCATATATATCGTGGCATAATAGCCATCACCAATCGTATCATATCTGTGAGTATAACTTAGTCTTGTGGGGTTTTCACCTCAAATGACAACTATTTAGGCTAGCTTGATCTAGAGCCAACCGCATATACCTTGAGATGTCCACTTTAATTATCCAGTCATTCATGTATGGTATTTTTTTTCATTTGGAGAAACAAAGTTACTATGCTTAAGTACTACAATAGCCGTGCTCCACACCTCCGTGGAGAAACTGATGCTCATTCTCCATGGGCTGTTTCCCCATGATGATGTCACTAAAATAGCTATGAAACCAATCTTTAAATGTCGTTTTTAGATATAATTTATCAATAATTACATGAAATAAACACAGAGATCTACTCTAATCAGTCTGAATTCCTGCTTTCTCCACTTGTGGTACCTTGGATCATATCCCACTCGGCTCCGCCTCGTGATGATCCAAGGTACCACTTGTGGAGCAACTTGTCATTCAGACAGATCATCGTGGACCTCTGTCTATGTCTCTATATTTGCCAAGAGAAACACTTAAAGTGTATTGTGATACACATAAAGAATACCTAAAGAGGGCTTGTAATGCATGAATGACTACATAATCGAAGTGGACATATCAAAGTACATGTATGTACAATTGACTCTAGTTCAAGCTCTCCTACAGGGCTCGGCAAATGTACTCCTTCAACAGAACTATATGGCATTGAGAGTTCATTGGAAATGTGTGTGATAGTGTAGAGAAACCTAATGCACCCCCAAGAAAGTTTGAAAGTCTGGCGGTACGTTGGATTGTTTTTTTTCACTATTATAAGTAGTTGGTTGCCATTTTTGTAGGTATAGAGTAGAATCTACTGTAGCGGTACAGGTTAGCGTAGGTAATCAGTAGAATCTACTCTAACTCTAAGGATATGCTGTAAAATGGTAGCAGATACTGTGTACCTTGCTATTTACAGTGTACCATTGAGTGTACCATTACCCTTCAGTTTGATATTTTTCGAGGACCCCCTCCAAATAAGTAGCAAAGCTAGCTCGTCAGCTCCTCATTGGAATCACTGGAATGGCGCTGGTGGATATAGAACTCTCTTAGAAAATTGAAAGGTAAAGGGGATAAGGAAAATAAGAGTTTTTCAGATTACACTGTACCATGGTACATGTACCGCCATATGCGCTACAGGGATTCAGGGGTCGATAAAGTTATGATCAACTTCTCCACAAATTTGCGGAGGTCCGCAAATTTGCGGAGGTCCGTAAATGCACTCTCCATATATTTATGGAGGTCCGCAAATATATATGGAAATGGTTTTTTAGTACTCAAGCATACAAATACGGAGCTCCATATATATTTGCGGAGCTCCGCAAATTTATGGAAGCAAATTTGCGGAGCTCCACAAATTTGCGGAGCTCCGCAAATTTGTGGAGAAACACCATCCAGGTGAATAGTACACTATAAAGGCCAATATATGTGCCTTCCCCCTTGTCAGAGTTATTTATACGTGGATCCTTGCACATTGACCCTGGCCTCTACCCAACCTGGATGCTGTTTCTCCACAAATATACGGAGGTCCGCAAATTTGCAGAGGTCCGTAAATGCACTCTCCATATATTTATGGAGGTCCGCAAATATATATGGGGATCGTTTATTAGTACTTAAGCATACAAATATGGAGCTCCATATATATTTGGGGACCTCCGCAAATTTATGGAAGCAAATTTATGGACCTCCGCAAATTTGCGGACCTCCGCAAATTTGTGGAGAAACAGGACCCTGATCAAACTTAGAAGACTTACACTACCTAAGGTAACGTCATTAAGTATTGAACTATGGCACTAGATCCCTAAATTCGGCATGGCTATATTGGGCATTTTGGGGCAAAGTAAAATGGTACAGGAGAGAGGGGGGGAGTGACATACAACATGTGCATTTCTTAAACTCGACAGCTAGGGGACCCTAAACTCATTGTGCACATTCCCCATACCTTGGAAGTATGCGTCGCTACAGGTAGTGCACGCTCAGGGATCTTTTAGGTTGCTCCCAGACTAGCCTTCAGACTGAAGCAGACACCAATCTAAAATGCACCAGAGTATGACTGCAAGTCGCCAGGACAACATCTGCTTTACTAGGACATGGTGAGGTAAATATTACAGACTATTTAACCCATAATATAGACTAATATCACTAATTTCTACAATATCCTGTAAAGAGGAATCTTATGTAGCTTACACAGAACAACTAGGTACATTGTATAGGCCTGGAACGTTTTTACATATGTAAACACTGTGTATGCCAGATGTAGGCTGCCCCACTATCTGTCAGTATCAACCTTAAGTTGTACATTGTACTATGCAGGCCACCAAGCACATCCATGCATATCACTATGGGGATAGCGATGTCCGTAACGTGTTTTACGTTCATCGTTAATGTCACAGATTTGATAGTTTTACGCTTTGGCTATGTGTGTATATAGAGAGAGACACAGAGAGACAGAGAGAGAGAGAGAGACACACACACACAGACACAGAGACAAAGAGAGAGAGAGACACACACACACATATATATAGCCATAATTAGGCCACTCAGAAAAAAAAGGTTTCTCATCACCAAGGTCTGAAAAAATTGATGAGGGAGGCTTTTTAATTTTTTTTTAATTTTTTTACTCGCGGGTTAAAATGTATGGGATGATATACCTTTTTCATGACAAAAATTCACATTTTAGTAGTTAAGAATTCATGGATCTTTAAAAGTAGGGAAAAATTAAGTTATTTCTATCGCATTACTGGCAGTATTAGTTTTGATTTGATACCAAATAACCCAATATTTGTCCATTCTTATCATATTTTTCATGAAAAATTAGCAAAAAAAAAAAAAAGAAGTTTTCCTTAAAAGGTGATTTTTATGATGCGCGCGGTGATGAGAAACCATTTTATTCTTTTGAGTGGCCTTATATATGTATGTATGTATGGGAACATTCACAAATGATGCCATTCACAAATGACAAGCATTAAAGCCCCCAACTCTTACTGCCCGGGTCGTAAGGATAATGTATTCAGGGGGAGGGGCTAATTAGTTCAAAGCTGATAATACAGGAAGGCAGCACCTGTATACTTCAGGTGTATAGGTCAGACATGGTCCATTAGGGGGCAGGCCTGTTACACTTTGGGTACACCTACAACTAGCACTGCACCATAATGTTGGGTGACCCCCCTATGTCCCCATACCCACCCACATACGTTCTGCCATCCCTAACATAGGGTGGCAATCAACCAGGCTACTAATATTACCCCCGTGATTAGCTCCACTCAACCAGTACAGCCTGGCAGGTACACTCAGACCCCAACTCAATATGCCTTATGTCCCATATGTATAAATACAGGGCACCTGTCAATCACTAGCTGTGATGTATGTTCGATATGTAGAATGTATGGAACGTGTAATTATTGAAGGAAGAACATAGAATACGATGGAGATCGCTCATAGGCCGGATGTCTAGTCCTGAAGCTTGCAAGCTGGCCCCAACTCGTCTTCGGACCTGTCCAAGCGACATCGCTGGTATTTGAGGGGCCATTACCGCGTCACTTCCCCCGTATATTGGGGGGGGGGGGGATTCCTACGCTGTACCCATCTGCACTTTTAATACAACAGCACCAAGCGCACAGGAACTATTTTAACCAGCAACCTTTGGTGCCAGCGATGATGGTCGGGAAAAGAGGTTGAGGTGGGGCCAGCTTGAAGCTTGTTCCCACGTTTATTCACTAGCGATGTTACCCGGTCAACTTTCCCGCCACAACACACTGCTCTAACCCCCCCCCCCCCCCACTCTGTTCCTACACAATAAATTGGATCCCATTATTCTACTACTTCAAGTTACATATTTACAATTCCTGTGGTATACCATACTTTTGCAAGTATTCATGGATTACCCTCACAAAATATAGAGTCGGTAAGTAGCTAATTACTTGTTACTATTCAAATAATTATGTGGTCTCCCTGTGATAGACAGATGCTATGGTGTTTAACCCCTAATTCTAATAGTGAGTGAACAAAATTATTAAACCTATGCCCAGGAGGAAGACATGTATAGAACACAATGTAATAATCCACATATTGGTATATATATACTCTTGATCAAATGGTATTAAACCAATTTCCCCTGAAATGATTGCCATGCACTAAAGTTCAGGAAAGTGGTTTGTGCTTTACACTGGCAAGCTTGTATGACATAAATAATAATTTTGTAATAAGATGGCATTGGAAATGTCCAATTCAAACTGGAGGTTGAACCCGAACTCTTAAAATGTGCAAGCAGATGTTGCAAGCAGTTATGCAATGTTTCATGCATAGAATACATGTGACACCATACAGATCAACAATCATTGTTAAACTCTACATATATCTATGAACTTGTGTTTTCTTTCTCTTACAGGAGGAAGAATAATAATACCACTGCCAAAGGCATTTAAAGGAGCGCTCACATCAAAGAGGGCTATCAATAAAAGGAGAAGTAATTCTATGATACCTCACTGCTGTGAACCCTAACCATCATGTTGTACACTCTGTGTGGTGTAGTTCTTGTGGCTGCAATAATCTACATGGTTTATGACAACCTCAGCCGGAGACCGCTGATTAAAGACGTCACCAGACGCGCCGTCTTTATAACAGGGTGTGACAGTGGTTTTGGTGCTGCCCTGGCACAACTTCTGGACACACTTGGGCTGCAAGTGTTTGCTGGTTGTCTGACAGATGATGGTGGTTCAAAACTACAGCAAGTTACATCATCCCGTCTCAGAGTGGTCAACATAGACGTCACTAAGTCTGATAGCATCCAACAGGCCTACACCACTGTCAGGGATGCATTAGCACCCGGTGAAGGTAAGTTTATTCTGTTATACATCACTGTAATAGTTCAATAAACTTGCACTGCATCGAGAACCAGGGGATTAGACATCGGTTTTCAATTTTGTAATGCATTCTTTCGACCGAGGTAAATGAAACTTTCCTGACACTTCCTCCTAAAGGTTTCAATAATTTGAACCATAGCTCTATATAGTTTGATAACTCTCATTCAGTGCTCTGGGGTGTCGTCAATAATGCTGGTGTCAGCGCAGCTAGTGGACCTCTGGAATTTCTGGACAGACAAGAATTCCAGGATGTTTTCGATGTGAATGTGTTTGGTATGGCTGAGGTGTCAAGGATCTTCCTGCCCCTACTGAAGAAGAGCAAAGGACGCATTGTCAATATGACCAGCATGGCTGGACTACAGGCCTTACCATTAGACATATCCTACTCAGCAAGTAAATTTGCTGCTGAAGGGCTCTCAGACCTTTTAAGGTAAGGTTCTAATCCTGTAGTTGCATTTTTTAATGTTTTTTTTAAAATGTCTCTCAGGGAGTGGTTATTTATTAGTTACAGGGGGAGTGGAGAGATTTCGTGCGGAGGCGCAAACATTTTTTACACCCCTGTGTGCATGGAATATTTTGCCCCATCCCCTTGCCGAAAGTGGTGAACCTCCCCCACCTTTTCGACTATAGTAATACATGTGTTGTTTTATTTGCTAAAAAGGGAACTAATTGATTAAGCCCCCCTCAAGAGGGATGAGCGTTTTTCATGCCCCCTTCCCTCAGGAGAAGCCGAAAATTTGTATGCCACCCTCCAAATTCACCACACCCTGTAACTAATAAATGAACACTCCCTTATGGTAAGATTCACAGCAGCATGAGGATGGTGTGCATTTTTATTTCTTACATTAAATCGTCTTTTGTGATTTTTCCCTTCCCTTTATATCAATCTTAGATATACATGTATCTCTATATACAGTAATGCAGTTTTATAACATTTCCTTCATGTGATCTATCTAACCATACTGTGTTACTTGCTTTGTAGACGTACACTTCATGTATGGGGTATAACAGTGCATATGATAGAGCCTTCACTCTTCAAAACACTTATTATCGAGGAAGAGTGGTATCTGAACAAGAGGAAGCTTCAGTGGGAGAAACTGCCTGCTGATGTGAAGGAAGAATATGGAGAGGAATACCTAAGTGACTGTAGGCATTCAGCGTCCATATGATCATTATTACAATTTGATGGAAATCAATGATATTTTATGATAGTGTGAATGATTTGATAGTATGAAACTGTAGGTATTGTGTATTATTACCATGGTGATTGAATGGAATTCATACTTTAATAGCACTACCATTTGACAGCCTGGTAGATGTAACAACAAGTTCAGGTTCTTTATTTTGCCACTTGTATTACTAAAATACAGTACATGGTCTCAGTCCAGCTTCTAACAATTCATTTTCTCTATAGCATTATACTTGTAGTATTCAGTGCATTATCCAATTAGCTACAATTCAGCAAGGCTAGATTGGGCCCATGTATATGCTTGTACACAGATATGGCCACATTGTGTCAATGTTGCATAGCCATTGCCACAATGCTAGCCATTACTAATGTTGTGCAGATGTCTGATTGCTAACTGGTTCACTGACTAGAATTGAACAAAAATTCCTACTTTATTTCATTTTCTACATTGTCAGCACTACGAGGGGTCAAGGCAATGATGAAAAATGCTAATTCTAACCTGGACCTTGTGGTGGATGCCCAGTAAACACAAATACGTAGATCAGACGTAAATCTACGTAGATTTTATGTCCAAACTACGTAATTCTGGAAGGTTTGTCAACGTAAAAACGTTAAGGTTTATTTACGTTCAACACACGTGGAGGCTCATTTACGTTGTTCTACCTCATTCAGATGTAAATATACGTTGGAAAAATATGTAATTCAACATAAAAGCTACCTAAATCCAACATAAAATAATGGGATTTGGTCTTAGCTCTGTCACCGTAATGATAGTGTATATTCACAGGGATACATAATAAAACTACTATAATTGCCATTTCATACTAAACGTATTTGGCTGTGATTTTTTTGGAAGCAGAAAATAGATTTATGTAATATATCACTGTATTGTCATTGCAGGCTAAGTGTTTGAAATTATTAGAAAGGTGATTGAAATATGAACATGGGGATAATTACTTATTTTGATCATTATATAGGTTACTGTCTGTGTGGTCTTCATTTGCTGTATGTGTGACCAAAGAGGGACAAAGAACAAAGAACAGAATTTGTTTTAACAGTTTATTGGTTGGATTGATCAGCTTTGATATATGATAACTATGATATCAGAATAAATAGTGTACTTTGATAACAAGTATACTTTACATCAGAAAGAATGAAGTTTGAGGTCCTAATCAAACGCTTACTACTAAACTATAATGTTCTTTGGATCATCTATCTTGTGAGGTTTGTCCCGACCTTTCCTTATGATATTGTATAAATATCAGTTGTAGTTTATCCCACCATCTGCCATCCTCTGAAATACGCTTTTCCACCATTACACACTCCCTAATCCATTCTGGAATATTATTTTGATATGGCATTGCCCGCATACAATTTCATATGTGATGTCCAAAATCCGTTTGCACCTCTCATTTTACCATGAACACTAAATTACTTCAGTGGTCAGTAGATAATACTATTCTTCACAACTTGGCGATGACTTTCTTTTAACACTATACATCAAATTACATACAGTTCAGTAGGTAAACCTTCACAATGTAAGAAGGTACATCACTTTGTCTTTATTCACTGGCAGTCAATACATAATATTTATCCATCAGGTTCCTATATCACATATTAAAGCAATACTTCAAATCAAACTATCTGACAGAATTGTAGGTGCTTCTCGGTCTATAAGATTCCATGGGCAAGTCTGACCAGCTGATGAAAGGGAACATCTACTGCATGTTGTTGAGTAATTCTTCAGCACTGCCTTCAGCACTGTCATCACTCTCCTCACCAGGGTTTTGGAAAAGGGGTGGCGTGATATGATTGATATCTAGGCGATGTACTGGGGGTGTTGAAAATGTTTACATAAAAATCTACAGAAAAATTGGGGGGGGGGGGGGTTGCACGCCAGTCCCCGTCCCCCTGAATCCGCCCCTGCTACCAGTACTAAGTATCATATAGGTCTATAGTCATAGAATCGGCCCTGAATGTTTGAAAGTGACAAGTGAAAAGTAACTGGATGTGGCAGCCCTTGTTCATTGCAATGACTGCTCAGGCGTGTCCAACTTGTTGATGTCCCAAAGCAGCTTGAAATGAACATGTTTGGTTGGTCATGTTCACGTAATTGGTGCCATGCCCCCCCCCCCCTCCCCCTCTCCCCCCGCCACCAACCAACCATCTAGCCTATACTCTATATTTTATAGCTCTATGTTTATCACTCCCTCATATAATCCCACCAATTTTGTTCACCTTTGATAGTGGACCTATACAGGTAGTAGGCCTATACGGTACTCCCCATATAGCCCCACCCATTTTGTTCATTTCTTTACTGGACCTATATATGGTAGTACTATGTTATACTGCTCAGGGTGGTAGGCCTATTCCGCTGATAGTGATCCAATTTATTCCAACAATCAAAAATGACCATCTTTGACACCAAATATAACTACGTTTACCTGTTTTTATCATATTCTTCCATGAAAGGAGTGATCTTTTCTTTATGCCAAGGGTGGGATGACATCGGTTGACATGTCAACCTCTCATCCCTATATTTTTGTAATGTTGATGCCCCTAGACCATGCACCCCAACCCTGATACACTGAATATATGATATAACACATAAAGATATTCTCTATGTGTAGTAGCAAAAGGCTACCGGAGCACCACCTATTGCAAAGAAATATGGCTGGAACGCCATCCAGTGGAGACGGTAGGAAGTATAAAGGGCATAGACAATAAATAAAAGTTCACCTGGAATGGAAATTTTCGTTGAATTACGAAAATTTATTACCCTAATTTACGTTCAACTGAGGTAGATAAACGTAATACAGTCAAAGACCTCTGTACAACGTAAATAAACCTTAACATTTTGACGTTCACAAACCTTGTAAAAAAACGTAATACAAACCTTTTGGTTGAAAAAAAACCTACACAAACCTCTGAGCTACGTTGGAATTACGTGATGTGTTTACTGGGTGCCTACCAGCACGCCCTGCTGGCCAGGAGGCCACGGCTGAGGTATCAAGTGGGCGATATGGCTACACTGATGTTTGCACTCAACTTTGTACCAGCAGCACTTGATGACTGGGTATTGAGACGAGCCATACCACTGAATCTGCCACAGTGTCTCAGAAAGAGATAAGAAGGAAGACAATCATTGGAAATGGGAATACAATGAGTTTATTGTATCAAGGACGATAAGGGTATGGCTGGAACAACATGAGACCAATCAATTGAGTTTGGGTGGAACCCATGTTGAAGTTGCCCACTGCATGGGGTCTATAAGTCACTGGACTAATTAACTAACAAGGACCTCACTATGATTGATATGCTTGTATGGCCTATATTCAAACTATAATATTTAGGCCTGGTAATAAGTTTGTGTTTCAAAAGATTGTATGACATAGATATTGTAATAATGATTTCACCATATTATAATAACTATCACGTTATGATCACTATCAGTCTGTCAATATAGTTACATACCAGTCATACTTCTGTTCCCCATATTATTAATCTTTACAAAATAACATTTTGCAAATATTAATGGTGTTATGCAATGTTACATGATAAGTCAGTTGATAAAAACTACTACTTGACCAAATAGGATACACTTGAATGTTTGCTTCCTGAATAAAACTAACAAGGAATATTTCACATTTGTGGTGGTTATGGTATGCATCTAATAAAAGTGATGAGGTGATTTTATTGGTTCCCCAAAGGGATAGTAGCAGGTAATCCTACAGTATCTCAGAAGGATAATGAGTGGTAGCAAGTCAGCTGGGCCTGCACTGACTGCGGTAACTCATATAAGTGGTATCTTGTATCCTACCCACCATATGAAAACAACATGGTCACATACTCTACGGCTTCCCGCCCAGGCGTGGTGTGCAGTATGCAAAAGAGTACAGTCACACCCCACAGGGATACTATGCACGCTAACACCAGGGGGAGAATCAGATCTGCCTTTCGGTCAGCTGGATGTAATATGTTTGACCCTTAATACCTTTTCATAAACCCCTACACATGTCAGTTTGAACCAGGAATATAATGGAGTTTTAGAGATATAATGTAGGTATGGCCGGAGCAAGGAGTTCATTTTGCGAATTGGTGTGCTTGGTGACAGATTCTATGGTGTTTAATCCCTAATTCTAAGAATGATTGTACAACATAATTAAACCTAGGCCAAGAAGGGAAGATGTGTATACACTTGTTTCATCAGCCATGTTCCACTAGGGGGAGCCCCTGTAGAGCAGCCTGCGAAGCATGGAATTTATGTGACACCATACATAACAATAATTGTTAGACTCTACCTGATCCATATATCTGTAGTTGGTCTAAGCTACTCGTGACTTCATAAGAACAACAACCGGACAAGGTACAATTAAGCTTTGATATACGGCGACTTTATTTAAATAGCGTTCGGGTGTTATTTCCTGGGATAACCATCGGTTACAACAGGAATCAGAACATGACCACAAATGATACAAGAGGGTGAACAACTACGGCAGAGTGTGTATCAAAGCCTGAGTACAGGGAGGTGTGTGCCTCAGCATGAACCAAACCTGACTGCCTTTTTAAGGAAGAGCAGCCAACCTTATATACAGGCGTGTTGGGGTCACATAACCATGCCCACAGCGCCACCTAGAGTTGAATGTTATATAATACGTTATGAAACCTTAATGACAATTTATCGTCGGTAACTTTGGTAACCTCGGTATACAACCGTAGACAAAAACGATGGTATATGTAACGAACCGTCGGTACTCATTAAGAAATGAATAAAACATGTTATGAACAATAATAGAACCGAGTCATATTCAATCATAACAACGACATAGAAATAGATATACAAATAACACAGCAGTCACAGCTGCCCGTTACATATCTATAAACCTGTGTTTTCTTTCCCTTACAGGAAGAAGAGGAATAATACCACTTCTATAGGCATATGAAGGAAAGCTCACACCAAAGAAGGCTATCAATAAAAGGAGAAGTGATTCTACCATACCTCACTGTTGTGACCCCCAACCACCATGTTGTACACTCTGTGTGCTGTAGTTCTTGTGGCTGCAATAATCTACATGGTTTATGACAACCTCAGCCGGAGACCGCTGATTAAAGACGTCACCAGACGCGCCGTCTTTATAACAGGGTGTGACAGTGGTTTTGGTGCTGCCCTGGCACAACGTCTGGACACACTTGGGCTGCAAGTGTTTGCTGGTTGTCTGACAGATGATGGTGGTAAGAAGCTGAAACAAGTTACATCATCCCGTCTCCAAGTGGTCAACATAGACGTCACTAAGTCTGATAGCATCCAACAGGCCTACACCACTGTCAGGGATGCATTAGCACCCAGTGAAGGTGAGCCAATAATGCTACATACATTGTATCATGACAGTGGGTAACTTAGTAGCTGATCATAAATAGTGATAGCTTAACATGACAACAGTCCAAACCAAGCTTTAGTTATCACCATTTAACTTCAAATATCAATTTTAGTAACTGATTTGAAAGCCTAAATGTTCCAAGAATATTAAAAGAGCGAGTTGTAGATATTGACAGGAACCTTTTCTTATCATTTCCATCTTTTACTTGAGGGGGGGGGGGGTCGTTGTTGATTTATTTACATGTCCCTGTATACATGAGATGGGAAGTTGTGTGCATTGCAAATGGACATTGCAAATGGATTTTCAAATGATAAAAATCAGAATGCCATTTTCTATTTTTACTTAGTGCTCTGGGGTCTTGTCAATAATGCTGGTATCTGTGATGTCGGAGGGCCCCTGGATTTCCTTAAGAGACAAGAATTTCAGGATGTGTTCAATGTGAATGTGTTCGGTATGGCTGAGGTGACAAGGATCTTCCTGCCCCTACTGAAGAAGAGCAAAGGACGCATTGTCAATATGACCAGCATTCTTGGGGTGCTGGCCTTACCACTAAACATCTCCTACTCAGCCAGTAAATTTGCTGCTGAAGGGCTCTCAGACCTTTTAAGGTAGGGTTCCACCCCTGTGGTGAGATCTCAATCACGCTTTAAATTAATAACAAGAAAAAAAACATGGTAATTTTTAAATTGTTAAAAAAAAAAGGAATTATAAGGTATGTAATAAACTATTGCATAGTGTGAGGTATATGTATTGTCTTTTAGAATTGCTTACCTAGATAATACAATCATGTTGAAAAAAATGTACTGGGTGATTCAATTTTAATATAAGTTTTTTGACAAAAATGTATCAGTTTATACAACCTGCCAAATATGTTTAACATCGTAACCAAGACTGTGTTCTCTGCAACCTAATAAATATAACTATCTTAAGTGTTGTATCATAATTATGTCCATATGTTTGCAGACGTACACTTTATGTATGGGGTATAACGGTGCATATCATAGAGCCTTCACTTATCAAAACGCCCATCAGTGAAGAAGCAGTGCTTCTGAACAGGCAGAGGCTTCAGTGGGAGAAACTGCCTGCTGATATAAAGCAAGAGTATGGAGAGGAATACCATGAGGACTGTGAGTACTTTGTATGTGTATTGATATCTTAGTGGATATGCTACTTTGTTTGTTCGTTTAAATATTTTTTTTATCCTGGAGGGCATTAGGCTTTTATTTTCAGCTTATTTTGAATCAATTTAAGCAGCTTAATGGAATAACCATATCATACCATATAATATCACATTCCATGGATGGAATGTGATAAGATACCATCTTTGTTAATCGGAAGGAAAAAATGGACCTGAATCCACATTTTACATGACTCTGTATTACTGAGTATGTTTACATACTTACATCATGAAAAGAGGAGAGTGAAATAAAGTACTGCATAACAATATCATGGTGAATAACAGTGAATATTTCATATCATATCATTACACTGATAAGCACTAGCGAACCCTCAGGTCTCACCAAAGAAAGACTTATTTCTCATCACCAAGCCATGAAAAATATCATATTGAGTTTACGAATCTGCAAAGTTGAAAATATGCATAATTTACTCCTATGCGTTACCAACACTGGCTACTAACCTGCCAGTGCTGCATTGATGCGTCACAACATTAAAGGGCACAATGCATTAAAATATGATGTTTTAATGCATTAAATTCCCCTTATTTATTAACCTCACATCCCAATCAACCGCCATGAAGAATATATGTAGGGCCCAATAAAAGATGTGTGTTTCAGGTGACATGATCCGAAATCCTTGGGTAGGCAGATCAGATTCTTTGTCTTTTTCGTGTTTTTACATCTTAAGAGTACGAGGCATGAGTCGAGAATTGCTACATCGGCTCACGTCTCATCAGAATGACTCACCACTTCCTCCATTAACTAGGAATATCATCCAAGTTCACTCTATCTATCTATCTATCTATCTATCTATCTATCTATCTATCTATCTATCTATCTATCTATCTTTCTATCCATCTATCTATCTTCCCATCCATCCATCAATCCATTCTACATACCCAGCTAAAATAAACAACGTTATTTTATGTCGAAGTAACCCTTTAAAACTTTATATAACTGTTGTTGGGTATGCCTCTTAAAATGGCTTTTCCTGAAGTCAGGCCTCGAGCCACTGAGGTCAGTGGCAACTTGTTATTCGTTACCAAAGAATTGCCAAAAATGAAGAAAGATATGAATGAAATTTCTTTAGAAAATTGAGAGAAATAAATGCTAGGGTCGGCCCTTATTGGAAGCTAGGGTCGGATTGCCTGAATCACGCCTTCCCTTCTATTTGGCCTAGGCCCTAAATGAGTTTTACATCTTCACTTCCAGCTTTGCAAGGAATGAAGAAGATGCTGAATAATGGTGACCCTAACATAGACCAAGTGGTGGACGTCTACCAGCACGCCCTGTTAGCCAGGAGACCACGGCTCAGGTACCAAGTGGGCAGGGATGCCTCACTGCTGTACGCCCTGGCCTTCCTACCAGCCACCCTCACCGACATTGTAGCTCGATTAGTGCTGCCCCAGGTCCTCCCACAGTGCCTTAGGAAGAAGAACTAAGATGAAGGACAATCATTGAAAGTAGAGCCCAGAGATAAAATATAGTCGGAATGTTTATTGTTGATTATACTAAGGAATAGAACCAGAGTTGGAGAATCATGATAAGATTTACTATGACTGATAACGATTGGATTGTATTACATAGGTAGGTTTTGATATCGAGTGTCGTAACATCCATATATGTGAAAGGTGTCATACAATGTTGCATAACGTTTTTTTGTCTAGTTTGACTACCCCTTGATGGAGTGATGGTTCTGAATGAAACGTGCAAAAGTATTTGATCATTAATTTACATGGGCTACACATTATAGAAGATCTGGCTGTTTTTGACAGGGGCAGTTCAATACTTTAAACATGTAAATAAACTTCACAATAGTTGGCATAGTTCGGCAGTTTCAACGGCCGGCCGTATTTAGGTTGGATTATCAAGGTCTGAAATTTTGAAAATAATAAAGGACCGCTTTCTATACTACATATAATGTCCACTTCTCATTGTTCTCTAGATAATTGTATTTCGTAAATCATTCCGCGTGAGATGAATAAAAATAGTTCTTGAACAGACATATATACCAGGTATTGATGTTGTTTTATCGTGATGCTAGATTTAAAACCAGCGACTCACATCATCAATGTTAACCCTTTGAGGGCCGCATACTGCTTTAATGTCCCTGGTCATGATGCATGCTTGTACTCGCCGAAGCTACAGTCACGCACCCTGCCGGCTCTTTTGGAGCGTACCTGTATCAGCCATGCATGATGCATTACTGTCGCCCTGGCAAGTGACTCGCCATGGCTGCATTTATGCATCATGACGACCAAGGATATATACGACATATACCGCATTAATGCACGTCACGGCCCTTAAAGGGTTACCATCAGTCAGCGTATTACCAACGCAAATATATCGATTTGGAAATCATGTGCACGATTGATGCGCACTGTTACAATACCTTTGGCATATATTTCATGCAAACGGATTAAATAATAGAAACACATCAGGGTTAGTCGGTCACAGGTGTGACACAGTAATGGTGGCAGAATATGATGTTCTGACGTGGTGCCTGGACAAAAGGGATATCCTACGTCATTCTATATAAAAATGGTATACTGGTATAACATCAAACGTGATTATGATATGGGATACATATGCTTGTTAGAATTTCACAGATTTTTAAATAGAAAACACGCCGACTTTTCTAGATAAAATATTACCCCTCTTTGGCAAAACACAGACTTCTCTCACAAACAGGTTTTCCCATATTCAAAATGAACATCGACTTGTCATGTAAGCTACTAGTATATAAAATACCCTTTCATTTTATGTCAAGGACCCCTTTTCCTAACATCCGAGGAGTCTTCCTTGAAATATAAAACAACTATTTTTCCTGATATTGGGAGAGCATGAAAACATTTTTTTCTCATTTAGGAACGAGCACGCTGTCACTTTAGTTAAAGTGCAGGGACCGGGCATGTCGGTTAACAAAATGTGTTATAATTGTATGTAGATGTAAGTTGAAGCTAGTCCCACATGTACACGTACCCCATACAGTGGCTTGAACAAGCGGCGTACCTGTGCTTTTGACAATCAATACATTTCGATGGTACCATTATCCTGCGCGTATACAAGACCTGCGCTTTTTCAAGTTACGAAAATGGCCTAAAGTTTCATTTCAATACCATTATTTACCTTGCCCTTATTCAACACCTGCCCTTATTTGAAACCCATGCGCTTATTCAAGCCACTACATTACACTAGAAAGGTCCCAACTTTAAACTTCCCCCCTGGTACACGTGGTCGGGCACCTTGTATGACGTCACCGCTCTGCACCCGACCACTCAACATGTGTACACAAATAATGCAGAGGATGCCACATTAATAAATGTAGGCACGCGACACTCCCACCACCACCAGCCTCCAGGGGACCCTACACCTTACAGTGGACAGTACTTAACCCACACTGCACCCACACACACCATGGAGAACCCACACCCCGCTACAGCCCTACAGGAGGAGGGATCCCCGCCTGGATTAACACCTGACAGGGGGGAGGTCCCGCCATGGAGGAAACAGGACGGAGCCTCACCTTCACGCCACTGGAGGAGAGACCGGGAGACGACCTTGACCTCTGACCCCAAGACTCACCTCAAGGCGGGAGTACAGTGTGTCTCTGGGGGGATCAGTAAGTGGTGTTTAACTACTCCTTTGGTGATTTAATTGATTTAAACAATTATATGTGTATGTATATATATATATATATATATATATATATATATATATATATATATATATACCCCGGTATATATATATATATATATATATTTATATATGGTACCATATGTATGTATATATATATATATATATATATATATATATATATATATATATATATATATATATATATATATATATATATATATATATATATATATACATATATATATATATATATAAATATAGTATATATATGTACCATGCATAAGATTTTGTAACAGCTGAATAGCGGGTGTGTACATATGTGTAATCTCATCGAGTTTACCATGAAATTCCATAAACCATTGCAGTGAAACTCCATTATTCATTTTACAGTCAAACTCTGTTTTCTGGGTGTTTTTTTCCCTACTAGGTGGCAGCTTAGTTCCTAAGTAGACTTGTCTGAAGCCCGGGGGGGGGGGGGGGGTACTTGAATTTTTTCTGATATGGGTGTGCGGCTGGACCTATGACAACCCTTACCCTTGCTAGGGAGCTTTAGTGTCCAAAACATACCCTTGCTAGGGCACTTTTGGCCCAAAAATCCTTGTTTTGACGAGAAATATCACGATATGTATACTTAATGGGTCATTTTACAGAGACATTTTCCTCATGTCCGGGGAAAAATGGGAAAAAGTGGTACATTTTGGTGAAAAACATGTCATTTTTGCAAAAAAGTGACCCTTGCTAGGGCGATTTTGTTGAAAGTAGAGACAAAGTGACCCTTGCTAGGGACATTTTTCCTTCAAAACAGGACCCTTGCTAGGGAGATTTTGCTGAAAAAGTACCCTTGCCAGCCGCACACATATGTATACAAAATATACCAAGTGCCCCCCCCCCCGGGGTCTGAAGATTCTAGATTCTGAAGCGATATAAATGTGCCAACATGCTATTGTTTTTGAATATCTCTATTTATCATAACATAAAGGTATAGATGTAATTTGACTGAAAAATCATGATTGATAAAGATTCAGTTGTGTTGGACACAGGGGAGTAATTGTAATACTATAGACACCCATCTTGTGGAAAAACACATATATGCTCAGCACTGGAGCTGATGTTATATAGAAATATATAGAGCAGTGTTTCCTTATGGATTGAGATGATAACGTGCCGTTTGGCATTATATCTGCCCCTATTTCATACTGATTATGAAGTCCTGGCACCAGATGTTTTCATGGAACAAAAAGGGATATGGTGAACAATTATATTGAACTGTACACTGATACACATAATGACTGTAGAATAATGACCTGCTAAATCACAACAAGAGGTGAATAATGCAGCCTGGAATTCATTAAAATAGCTAATCAATTATTCTGGGCCACCGTATGATAAAACAGTTGAATTCCATAAAAAATGATGGGGACTTATAAAAGAACGAGTTCCTTTTTAAAAAATGTGGGTTTCCCAGCTATCATTGATGTCAGTGAATCTATTTTTTTACGTTGTCTTTTTGTTTTATACATTAATATAGTTGCAGAGACGCATGTTAACTAATGTTCCATGTGAACCCTTGGGGCCGTGAAGCAATCTGGTGCTGCAACATTGTAGCCGGTCCTTCAAATCCTGAAATCCTGCATGATGTAATATATATATTGAGAACACTGGGTATATTCCAAAAATTCCAAGGCCAGCATACCTGACCTGCTAATCCTTACAAAATCAAAGACACAGACATATATTCAACATAGCCGAAAACTATCCATACATTGGTAAGGCTATAACAAAACAACTGGCCAATGAAGCTACATACATTCATCCAACACATGACTAGCAGATTGGGCATGTAGCCTGTGGTGCCTTGTAGGAGATGACAACTTTACAAAGGGTGAATTTTTATCCCTTTTCGGAACAAGCGGTACTTCCGAACAAGCGGAACAAGTGTTACAGTACTGGTTCTTTGCTATTGCTTTTGGGTTTAGATTAGTTCTGGAAACACCAAGTTTGATATTGTTCAAGGATATGTCAATAGCGATTGTTCGATCAGGGTTGGCCACAAGAATAACTGTGTGTAATCTTGCCTAGCCATTTTTATGACATTTGAAGTAGGGGCCCTAAAATAGAACCCTGGGGGACACCACAGACCACAGGTAGCATATCAAGGTGACTCTATTAATGTTAGCCACTTGGGTTCTGTTACTAAGGTATTGATCAAACCATCTAAGATTAGCATGGCCATTTATACATAGCTTTCCAGTTTTGCAAGAAGTATGTTAAGGTTTACGGTGTCAAACACCTTCCGTAAATCTATATACTGTAAACGTATTAATTTTCGCTCAGTACATATTTACGCGCATTTCGCGCACATACCTATGTGCGCGAAAATATGATGTGCGCGAAAATATTGCACCAAAAAATAGCTTTCCAATGATATCTGGCATTCTATATTGCACTGCAGAAGAGACTCAATTATCAAATCAGTCCAGTCCCGATGGTTATCTGTTGATCTTGACTCCCGACGCCCAGCGAGGTCGGGTCACCTGCACCTAATTAGCACCAGATTAGTATCAGCACAGTGGTTGTTTTAGGACACTTGACACCATGGGAAGGGCCTCACAGGGGCTAGGGTTCACTACTCCTTAATTTAAAAACTTAAGGCATTTTGCAATAATTATATTTGGACTTTAAGTATAGATACAAATTAAACCAAATTATTCAAATTATGATGTATGATTTTTTTTTAAAGTAGTCCAGGTGCCAAAGTCCTTTTTTCTCATAACAACCCATTATCCTGTATTTGATTAGTTATATAGATGCACACCCAGGGATGCACATGACACCATAGTTATTAAAAGTATG
This sequence comes from Harmothoe impar, assembly GCA_947462335.1. Classification (NCBI taxonomy): domain Eukaryota; kingdom Metazoa; phylum Annelida; class Polychaeta; order Phyllodocida; family Polynoidae; genus Harmothoe; species Harmothoe impar. The sequence continues at coordinate 66,920,707 of OX381706.1, forward strand.
ATATAGGATATATATCTGGGGTTCAGTCCAGATAGTCCAGGTCCCAAAGTCCCTTTTCTAGCCTAACCACAATGTATTCTAAAAACTATGGGATATATAGTTCTCTATATAGAATTAGGCCAAATTTGAAAAAGAAAAAGGTAATACAGGTGTCAAAGTCCAGCTGAGGTGTGGGAACTCATACGAGGGCCTAAGGACACCAATGAGGTATTGCAACCCCATACTGGGGGGAGGGTGGACCCCAGTGATGGCTGTGCTGTCCTAAACAAGGGCTTGATGACCCCAGTGATGGCTGTGCGAGCCCAAACAAGGGCCTGATGACCCTAGCGATGGCTGTGCGAGCCCAAACAAGGGCCTGATGACCTGAGTGATGGCTGTGCAAGACCAAACAAGGGCCTAATGACCCTAGCAAGGGCTGTACGAGCTCAAACAAGGGTCTGATGACCCCCAGCAATGGCTGGTGACTGAATTGAGGGATCTGTGAGCACATGCGAGAGCCTGGTGAACTTAACCAGGGCTGTACGAGCCCATACTAGGGCCTGATGACCCCAGCAATGGTTGTGCGAGACCAAACAAGGGCCTAATGACCCTAGCGAGGGCTGTACGAGCCCAAACAAGGGTCTGATGACCCTAGCGATGGCTGTGCGAGCCCAAACAAGGGCCTGATGACCTGAGTGATGGCTGTGCAAGACCAAACAAGGGCCTAATGACCCTAGCAAGGGCTGTACGAGCTCAAACAAGGGTCTGATGACCCCCAGCAATGGCTGGTGACTGAATTGAGGGATCTGTGAGCACATGCGAGAGCCTGGTGAACTTAACCAGGGCTGTACGAGCCCATACTAGGGCCTGATGACCCCAGCAATGGTTGTGCGAGACCAAACAAGGGCCTAATGACCCTAGCGAGGGCTGTACGAGCCCAAACAAGGGTCTGATGACCCTAGCGATGGCTGTGCGAGCCCATAGGAAGGCCTGGTGACTGAATTGAGGGATCTGTGAGCTCATACGAGAGCCTGGTGAACTTAGCCAGGGCTGTACGAGCCCATACTAGGGCCTGATGACCCTAGCGAGGGCTGTACGAGCCCAAACAAGGGTCTGACGACCCCAGCAATGGCTGTGCGAGCCCATAGGAGGGCCTGGTGACTGAATTGAGGGATCTGTGAGCTCATACGAGAGCCTGGTGAACTTAGCCAGGGCTGTACGAGCCCATACTAAGGCCTGATGACCCTAGCGAGGGCTGTACGAGCCCAAACAAGGGTCTGACGACCCCAGCAATGGCTGTGCGAGCCCATAGGAGGGCCTGGTGACTGAATTGAGGGATCTGTGAGCTCATACGAGAGCCTGGTGAACTTAGCCAGGGCTGTACGAGCCCATACTAAGGCCTGATGACCCTAGCAAGGGCTGTATGAGCCCAAACAAGGACCTGATGACCCCAGCGATGGCTGTGCTAGACCAAACAAGGGCCTAATGACCCTAGCTAGGGCTGTACGAGCCCAAACAAGGGTCTGATGACCCCAGCAATGGCTGTACGAGCCCATAGGAGGGCCTGGTGACTGAATTGAGGGATCTGTGAGCTCATACGAGAGCCTGGTGAACTTAGCCAGGGCTGTACGAGCCCATACTAGGGCCTGATGACCCCAGCGATGGTTGTACGAGCCCAAACAAGGATCTAATGACACTAGCAATGGCTCTGCGAGACCAAACAAGGCCCTTATGACCCCAGCAATGGCTGTATGAGCCCATACCAGGGCCTCGTCAACCTAGCGATGGCTGTACGAGCCCATACAAGGGCCTCATGACCCCAGCGATGGCTCTATCAGCCCATAGGACTCTGAGGTGACTGAATTGAGGGATCTGCAAGCTCATACGAGAGCCTGGTGAACATAGAAAGGTCTTTACGAGTCCATACTAGGGCCTGGTGACCCCAGCGAGGGCTGTAGGAGCCAAGAGAAGGACCTTATGATGCTAGCGATGGCTGTGCGAGCCCAAAGAAGGGCCTAATGGTCCTAGCGATGGCTGTACAAGCCCATACAAGGGCCTGATGACCCCAGCAATGGCTGTTCAAGCCAATAGGAGGGGCTGGTGACTGAATTGAGTGATGTATGAGCTCATACGAGAGCCTGGTCAACCTAGCGATGGCTGTACAAGCCCATACAAGTGGCTGATGACCCTAGGGACATCTGTGCGAGCCCATGCAAGGCCATGGTGACTGAACTGAGGGATCAATGACCTCTTGTCTGACCTTGCCTGTCCTAGTTTTAGCTATTTGGGCATTTTGGCTTCTCTTACCCAATTCTTAGCTATCTGACCCCTTGTTTTGGCCCCTCCCACCCCATATTTAGCTATCTGATCCTTCGCTTGGCCACTCTTAACCAATTTTTAGCTATCTGACCCTTAATCAGGCCTTGCTTACTCCATTTTTAGCTATCTGCACTTTTGTTTGGCCTCTCCCACCACATTTTTAGCCATCTGATCACTCGTTTGGTCTTTCTTACCCTATTCCTAGCTACATGACCCTTCATTTGTGTTCACCCACTCATTTCAAGCTGACACTCGTTTGGCCTCGCCAATCTCAGTTTTAGCTACATAAATAAATGTATATAACCCCTTCTTTTGCGTCTCCGATTCTGTTGGCCATTATATGGCACTACACTGCAATATCCTTTAAATTGAGGTGGAAGAGGCCAAGCAAATGGCCAGATAGCTAAAAAAAGGAATCGGGGAGGAAAAACAAGGTGTTATATAGCTAAAAACGAGCCAAACAAGGGGTGAGATTGCTAATAATAGGAGGAGAGCAGCCAAGCAAAGGATCAGATGAATAAATATGGGGTGGGAGAGGCCAAACAAGTCGGTCGGATAGGTAAAAATGGGGTGGGAGAGGTCAAACGATGGGTCATATAGCCATGAATCAGGTAAAAGAGCCCAAAATGGGTTGGGCGAGGCCAAATGAGGGGTCAGAAAGCTGAATATGTGATGGGGATGCCAGATGAGGAGTCAAATAGCTAAAACTAGGATAGGCAAGGCCAGACGAGAGGTCATTTATCCCTCAATTCAGTCACCAGGCCCTTATATGGGCTCTCACAGCTGTTGTATAGGCTTGCACAGCCATCACTAGGGTCATTGGGCCCTCATCTGGGCTCGTAGAGCCCCCGCTGGAGTCATCAGGCCCTTGTGAGGGCTCGTACAGCCCTCACTAGGTTCACCAGGCCCTTGTATGAGCTCACAGATCCCTCAATTCAGTCACTAGGCCCTAGTATGGGCTCGCACAGCGATTGCTAGGGTCTTTGGGCTCTCATATGGGCTCATACAGCCAACGCTGGGGTTGTAAGGTCCTTGTTTGGGCTCGTACAACCCTCCCTGGGGTCATCAGGCCCTTCTATTGGCTTGTACAGCCATCGCTGGGGTCATCAGGCCCTTGTTTGGGCTCGCACACACCTTCCTGGGGTCATCAAGCCCTTGTTTGGGCTCGCACAGCCATCACTGCGGTAATAAGGCCCTAGTTTGAGCTCGTAGAGCCCGCGCTGGAGTCATCAGGCCCTTGTGAGGGCTTGTACAGCCCTCACTAGGTTCACCAGGCCCTTGTTTGAGCTCACAGATCCCTCAATTCAGTCACTAGGCCCTAGTATGGGCTCGCACAGCGATTGCTAGGGTCTTTGGGCTCTCATATGGGCTCATACAGCCAACGCTGGGGTTGTAAGGTCCTTGTTTGGGCTCGTACAACCCTCCCTGGGGTTATCAGGCCCTTCTATTGGCTTGTACAGCCATCGCTGGGGTCATCAGGCCCTTGTTTGGGCTCGCACACCCCTCCCTGGGGTCATCAAGCCCTTGTTTGGGCTCGCACAGCCATCACTGCAGTCATAAGGCCCTTGTTTGAGCTCGTAGAGCCTGCGCTGGAGTCATCAGGCCCTTGTGAGGGCTCGTACAGCCCTCACTAGGTTCACCAGGCCCTTGTTTGAGCTCACAGATCCCTCAATTCAGTCACCAAGCCCTAGTATGGGCTCGCACAGTGATTGCTAGGGTCTTTGGGCTCTCATATGGGCTCATACAGCCAATGCTGGGGTTGTAAGGTCCTTGTTTGGGCTCGTACAACCCTCGCTGGGGTCATCAGGCCCTTCTATTGGCTTGTACAGCCATCCCTGGGGTCATCAGGCCCTTGTTTGGGCTCGCACACCCCTCCCTGGGGTCATCAAGCCCTTGTTTGGGCTCGCACAGCCATCACTGCGGTCATAAGGCCCTTGTTTGAGCTCGTAGAGCCCGTGCTGGAGTCATCAGGCCCTTGTGAGGGCTCGTACAGCCCTCACTAGGTTCACCAGGCCCTTGTTTGAGCTCACAGATCCCTCAATTCAGTCACCAAGCCCTAGTATGGGCTCGCACAGCGATCGCTAGGGTCGTTGGGCTCTCATATGGGCTCATACAGCTAACGCTGGGGTTGTAAGGTCCTTGTTTGGGCTCCCACACCCCTCCCTGGGGTCATCAAGCCCTTGTTTGGGCTCGCACAGCCATCACTGCGGTCATAAGGCCCTTGTTTGGGCTCGCATACCCCTTGCTGGGGTCATCCGGCCCTTGTTTGGGCTCGCACAGCCATCACTGCGGTCATAAGGCCCTTGTTTGGGCTCGCATACCCCTTGCTTGGGTCATCCGGCCCTTGTTTGGGCTCGCACAGCCATCACTGCGGTCATAAGGCCTTTGTTTGGGCTCGCATACCCCTTGCTGGCTTCATCAGGCCCTAGTATGGGCTTGTTCACCCCTCACTGGGGTCATCAGGCCCTTGTTTGGGCTCGCACAGCCATCGCTGGGGTCATAAGGCCGTTGTTTGGGCTCACATACCCCTTGCTAGGTTCATCAGGCCCTAGCATGGGCTTGTACAGCCATCGCTGGGTCATCAGGCCCTTGTTTGGGACAGCACAGCCATCACTGGGGTCCCCACATCCTTGTACTTGTATGGGTTTACACCACTTGCTGCCCCCCCCCCCCCCCCCCACGCAAAATGGACTTGCAACACCTGATTTGCATCCTTAGGCCCTCGTATGAGCTCGCACACCTCAGATGGACTTTGACACCTGTATTACCTTTTTCTTTTTCAAATTTGGCCTAACCCTACATATAGAGCTATATATCCCATAATGTTTAGAACACATTGTGGTTAGGCTAGAAAGGGGACTTTGGCACCTGGCCTATCGGAACAGAACCCCAGATATATATCCTTTATCATACTTTGAAAAACTATGGTGTAATGTGCATCTGAAGATTAAATAAAATATGTTGAGGTGAGGCTAGAAAAGGGAATTGACACCTGGACTACTCTTTCTTTTTTTAATTTGGCCTAATTCTATAAAACTCCAATATCTGGGCTGTTCCAGGATTAATAGAATACATTGTGGTTAAGCTACATAAATGCTTTGGCACCTGGACTATGTGGACAGAACTCCATATATAAATCCTATATCACTTTTAATAACAATGGTGTCATGTGCATCTATGGAATCAATAAAATACAGGATAATGGGTGGTTAGGAGAAAATGGGACTTTGGCACCTGGACTACTTTAAAAAAAATCATACATCATAATTTGAATAATTTGTTTCAATGTGCATAAATATAGAAATATAATTATTGCAAAATGTCTTAAGTTCTTAAGTTAAGCCCTCCCTTTTCCCTCAGGCCTTTAGAGCCCCACCACCCACATATGGTGTTATGGTTCCTCCAGCCTCCTCCAGCCTCCTCCAGCCCCCACCAGCCCCCACCAGCTGATAGGGAGCTGTGGTCAGGTTATGTAACCGTCCACTGTGTGGACGGTCCAGGAACCATCGGGACTAGGGTGAATTGCTACAAAATCAATGGTTACACTAACATTCCCAGGCAACTCATTTTCAAATCTACTGCCCAAGACGAAAACTGCCAGAGTTCTCACTGCAGCTAAATAACACTTGATTGACCCCTTATCATCAATTGTTTTTGTTACAGTGAGTGGAAGAAATTGAAGTTCATGACTGTATGTGATAATTAAAAAAAAAAGTCTATACATAGAACTTTATCACACCATTCCTCGTCTCTACACTTTCTCCAGGTGCAGGAGCGGCCATGTTACTCGTTTTCCCCCTAGACACAGCCAAGACCAAACTACAGACCTTCGGTCACCTCTACAAGGGTGGGCTGCACAGTCTGCTGGTGGAGTGGCGCGCGGGCGGGGCGCGGGGGGTGTACCGCGGGCTGACCCCGGCCACCCTGGGGGCTGCCGCAGAGAGCTGCTCCTACTTCATGTGGCATGGGGTGTGGCAGGACGTGGTAAGGGGGGCAGCAGGGGTGGGCAGCACTGAGCAGATGACTCCACTACACAACATGGCAGCCGGTAAGTTTGAAAAACACAGGTGAAATTATTTTAGTCCCACCGAGTCGCAATCCAAAAGGTTTTGGTCCCCTTCAACCGGTTGTACACTCAGACCTCGATAAATTGACGACCCCCGTTTCAGAAAAAAAGGTGTCTAGATGTTCAATCAGCCGGATTATTGAAGCGTATTTTAAGTGCTTTAAATATGTGTAGGACAGTCTCTGCAAAAAATGGCCGGATTATCAAGGGTGTCAGATTATTGAAGACCGACTAATCGAGGTCTGACTGTACTGTATTGTCATATCCATGAATCCATTTCCACCTTGCTAAAAAGAGTCCACTATACTTAAAACCCCTAACAAGGAGTCAAAATTTACAATAGCTTTAGACATGTGAGCTAAGCTATATGGAAATAATTATTATTATGGGAACCAAAATTTGTAAGAAAATTGGAAAATTAATTTGCACTCTTTGTGGAAGCTCTCTCAAGTAATTTGAAAATGATTTTCAGCCAAAAAAATCTTTTATTTTTGTATGTACATGTATATGAATTCACAATTTTCCATGTGTAGGCCTGTGTAGTGGTGATATTTGAATGGGTCTAAATGAAGCTTCTCCTTGGCTGTCTAGGTCAGTTGACTGGGACCACTATCTCAATACTAATGACACCTGTTGAGCTGATCAAGTGTCGACTCCAGGCTCTCCGTGAGGTGGCAGCACTGCAAACCAATAGGCCACATACACCTTTTCCAACGTAAGTAGAACAATTCAAGAAGGACCAGGGGCAGTTTTAAACCAGGTGGTGCTTCAGGTCCAGGTATATAGCATGTTCTCAATTTGTACACCTATTGTGCTCCAGCTCAGCATACCTTAGGAAATTGTAAATTACTGTAATATTATAGCATGTAGCTATCGACCAATGTTACTCTCCTCTTTTTGTCTAATACATTAAAGAGGAATGCATAAGACAGGAGAATTCATCCTGTTTAGTTGACATTGTGTTTTTTCCGGAAACTTTGAGCAGTAGATGTACATTGTTGTGTTGAGGTCTATTACACCTGTTATAACTCATAGATATAATGGTTCATGATGCATTGGATAACCTGCCCTTGTGGGTGAACAAAAGGTTCTCAAACTACTACAAAATGGGATATTTCACAAGTTCAATCAGTACTGTTCTTATTTGACTACTTCCCCTAGTACTCACTAGATGTCACCTCTGAGTTTCCCACTGCGGCTGAAATTCATGATGTGTGAGGCTAGTTCATAATTCCACCACAAGGTGTCTCTGTAACGGTGTTCACCCCCCCCCCTCCCCTGCACTTTAGGTCTCAGTGAAGGAAATGGTTCTTCTATAGCTTATACCTTAATGCAGCATAACGTGGAATAACAACTACCAGGACATTTACAACTTCTGAAAATCATTCTTGACCTAATGGATACATCCTTCCCACAAAACATCCCAACATCCAACCAAAATTAGCTACTGACCACAGAATACTTGAACACTGGTCTGTAGTGTAAGACCACCTGAATTTTGCCTGAATTTGCACTGAATAAATTGCATTTTCACTGATTCGCAATCTAGCCTTTGGAAAACATTTTAACTCCCTGAGAATCCCTTTCCTATTATTTGATTCAACTTAATCATTGACCATTCAGTGATCTTACAGTATTCACTTCCGACCACAATCATATAATTATATGACTTTCATTTTTATTACCATCAGTGAGTGTGAAGCACCACCTGGTGTAAAACTGCTTTCTTGTCTTTATATGACTTTATGTGAACTCTTTGCGAAAACTTTTGCATTCTACAGGACATTCGGTCCTGCAAATTTTCAATTTTGCAGGACCGAAAAGCCACATAACAGACGATTTATACATTTTAAATATGAGATAGTGTTTTCCACTAAAAATACTCTATATCTGTAATCATTTAAGGCCAAATCAGGATAGATACATAGTTTTACACAGTATATTGACAAACATATTTCAGCTTTAGAAACCTTACTAAATTCTTTTAGTTCGGAAGAGCCCAACATGTGACTGTACATTCGGTCCTGCCACACTTGTGAATCTGCTGGACCGGTGGCATTTTAGCAGGACATTGTCACTGTCCTGCATGTTTTTGCAAAGACTGTTACTGGTTTTGCTTAGAATTATTTAGGTGGGGGAATGTCCCAGGGCTACTGATATGATTAGGATAAAAAAGAGAGCTCCAGGTGGCAAATTGGGAACAAGAAGCAAGTTGTAACCACTTCTAAACAAAGTTGTGGGGGTCAAAACTCTGCATTGGGAATTCTTTGTATACCGTATCCGCCCGTTTTAGCACACCTGCGCTTATATATTTTACCCTCCATTTTACCCTGTGATTATACAAGACATGCACTTATTTGAGATCCAATGTTAGTGCTTAATATAATTTTGGTACACTCTTCCACCCTGCGCTAAAACGGGACATGCGCTAATTTGAGTGCCTGCGCTAAAACGGGCGGATATAGCATGTATTGTATATATGGAAAGGTCTCCAACATAAACACAATAATTAATATAAAATGCATTCTCCCCACTGTAATGCAGTCTAAAAAAGACTGTTTGGCTGTTCACAAATGTATCTATGTTTTACAGGCCCTCCAGGTTGGCATTGCACATTTACCGAGAGGATGGGGTGCGTGGGTTGTACACAGGTTTTGTTGGTGTCTTCACTAAAATGGTGCTGGGTTTTGGGGCCATGTTTGGCACCTATGATCTTTTTCGTAGTTATTTCGTCAAGGAAGGACAGACCAAAGACCAAATAGGTAACTATTACATTTTCTTTTACAAGCAAGAGGAACTTCAATGAAATTATATATGAGAAACATAGAATTATATATGATGAATACAGAAAATTACACACAAACAAAAGAAAACTATTTTATACATATTATGTGCTCCTTTTATTCAATAGTTTTGGGTGCAAAAACTAGTAATATGATTTTTTAAATACATAAACAAGTTGTCTTGATCTCAAGATCTCCGGAGTACCCATGATCAATTATGCTTACTCCCAATTATCCTTACTTGACTGCACTGAAAAGGTAAACTTGCCTCCAGACTCGTCAAAGTGACTGTCATAAAATAAACAATTCAAAGGTTGTCTAACCTATCAGGTTACCATCCTACAAATAGAATCTGCAGCTGGCAAATGGGGTTTTGGGCTGGCACATACCAAGTGGGTCTTCTATCTCTAGCTAGAAGACCCACTTCCTTGTCACTTAGACAAGTTTTTGACTCGTTTGTTTTATGACCGTCACTTGGAAGAGTCTGGAGACAACTTTATTTTTTGAGTGTATGATGAGGGGTCTTAATGGAAAGAATACATTAAGTTAAAAATAACCTTTGTCATTGCTTTGTCCAGGTGACGTGCGCCACATGGTGAGTGGAGCGGCGGCCGGGGTGGCGTACTGGGGGGTCGCCTACCCCCTGGACATGATCAAGGTCCGCATGCAGGTCAACCGCCAAACAGGAAGAGGAAACTTCTACCGCCTCTGTCTACACGCATTACGCACTGAGGGTAGGTTCTAGTATTTTAAGTACCAGCGGGTGGTGAAATCACATGCAGATGCATGAACATTTATTAAGCCACCCTCTACGGCATACAGAATAATTTGTCCTCCCCAAACCTTCCACTCCCCCAAGATAAATACATGAACATTCCTAATCATAGTCGTAGCTATTTCTCACAACTTCCCAGTAATAAGCTTTTAGTGATTTTGATCTCCCCCCACCCCACCCACAACTGATTTTGAACAACTTTATTTATCATATAAAGGTGTAGCACTGATACTATGTTGATGAAGTTTGGTGGTACAGCAGGTCTATAAAGATACATGGTATAGGTCAAAAGCAGTTCATGCCTTATTTGTACATTTACTTGTTTGTGATAGATTCTCTACCTAATTTTCCAAGGGGTTATAATGCGTATGTGATGTGGTTCTTTGAATTGATTCTATGAGTCTTTGGCATGAGGCAAATTTAATATCAAATTGTTCATCATTGAATTTCCTATATTGCTATGCGATCAGACTTATTGCAATACTGAGCACATTGATATTGCATTTGTCTCTTCTTATATGTCTTTACTACTTCATGGGTGTATGAGCCCTGTACCATGGGCTCAGGTTTACTGAGCTCATCTGTCTTATCAACTACTATGTGTATGAATGTCTTTCTGGGGAGGATTCAGGAGGGGGGAGGGGCGGACCCGGCGTGCGCCCCCTATTTCTGTGTACATTTTAATGTAAAAATTTCCCATACCCCAGTACATTACCCATACCCCAGTACATTACCCTTTTCCAAAATTCTGGATCCGCCCCTGTCCTTATTTGTATCAATGGACCTTCTTCAGGAGGTCATTTTGGAGGGAAGGAACAGTTCTCATACACTTAGCAAGGAAAGAATTGTTAATTTTCTTTGATGTTTTCTAAATGTAATTACTAGAGTTAGCGGGATTGATATACTTAGCAGTTGACCCCCCCCCCCACACACACACACACTGTCACAGAGTGTGGCACTTTGCTATCAAAATATGTTAAAAATCCATGCTTGTTAAAATAGTACAGGGAAAATATGGAATAGGGAAAATATCATATGTTTTATATCCTTCCCCCTTTCAGGTGTAAGGGCCATGTACCATGGATTCAGCCTGACAGCACTACGGGCAGTCATCGCCTTCAGTATTACCTTCGCCATGTACGAGCGGATACGAGCCGAGCTGCTCACACTAGCTCTGGCAGAATGACACCTGCTCCTTCATAGAACATCTTATATAATACTAATGCATGTATATTTTTTATGTATCAGGAAGGGTGATTTCATAACAGAATTGGTGGACTTTTATGCAACTGCACCAATCTTTTCTTAGTCTACCCCAAATGAGGGGTCTTGATTTTAATCATAATTATTTACATCACCGGCTGAATTTATTTTTTTCCGAGGCCGACCCCTCTTTAACGGTATGTATAAAGGGTCCAAATGTGATCTATGTTTATCTCACCAGCCGCATTTAATTTTCCACGGTCAACCCATATTATTTTTCGCCTGGTGAATATGCCTATTTCAATTACTTAGTAATGCTCAAGAGTGGCCAAAATGTAGCTGGTACCCTGCTAAAGGGCGCCAAAATCGCTGGTCCCTGATGTCTTATAATACTTGTGTATGTTATAACAATTGATGTTGTATAACCAATCACTCTATAACAATTTATATACATATTCATCATATGTACAAGTAAATGCCTCTGCCCAGTTCAGGTCTGAACTCCCGAGAAACCTGTAACAGGCTGTATTTAAAAGCCTTCCCAGCTAACAAAAATACGTTATTTTACGTCAAAATAACGTTTCAAAACTTAATATAACGTTATGCCACCGTAAGGAGCCTTATAGAAACGTTATATAACGTTATAAAATGTTGTATAACTTTTTTTGTTTACTTAGTTGTTACCTTTATTAGAACACTGGTGTACATAAATATAGCATTGGCCTTTAAGAGTTAAGACTAATGGACATGAAGTAGAGGCTGAGCAGCATTAACCCTACATGATGGTGATGTGTCAATCTGACCATGTTAGTCATACAAGGGCTGCAGGCTGCTATAATGTATTATGCTCTTTTTTTAAATAATCTGTCGTCAAGATTCACGACAGAAACCTTAGCAAGTCAACTTGCAAGGGATATATTCATGCATCATATCGATCAAGCAGGAGTCTATCAACCATGAACTGTCCACTACTCATCAGCATGATGCATGAATGCAGTGCTGTATTCAGGCAACGTGATGATGATGATGATGATGATGATGATGATGATGATGAGAATGGTGCATTAAAGCACCATGCAGGCTTTATAGGGTTAGGCCTACATGATGGTGATGTATTGCAGACTGACCATGTTAACATCAGAATGGACTCTGGGCATCAAACACCAGGTGATCCACATGTTGAGGAAGCTGGACAGTGGCCCTCTTCATCATAGTAGCCCCCTCCCCTCCCCGCTCCTTCCGCCATAGCCTCAAATAATCATTTATTGACTCAGGGTAACTGAGTAATACTAAACGACCCAACCAAGGTTTAAGACGTTTTTGTTACATAGGAGAATGTCTGTCATTCAGCCTATATGACAGACAGACATGAGAGGACAAAAAAGACAGATGGGCAAGGTCGGGGGACAAATGTTTCCTTCGAAAAGAAATTTGAAATGTCTTTCCTTCTTGCTGTAATTGGCCTGCGATCTTCAGGTAGTGATTTCTCTCTTTTCCTTAAACTGTTAAGTACTCTTAAATTGCTACCCTCTAAATGAAAGGTACATAGGCTTCAGTGTTAAAGCAAAGATAGAAATCACTACTTTTGCCAAACTGTCCCATATTTCTCTCTTCACACGCAGAAATGCCATCTTCTACACTGGAAATACCCTCAAACACACAATAAAAACCATCTAAAACGTTTAAATTAAATTAAAATAAAAGTTTGCAACACAGAGCATCGCTAGGCTGGACTACCTGCAGGCATGCCAGTCTAGAACATCACCTACATCACGAACAAATATTTTTTACAATATGGACATGGGAGAAACCTTTTCATTCAGTGTGTGTTGGACATAGATGTGAGAGGACAAAAGACATAGATAGCCAAGATCGGGGGACATAACAATTTGAATTTGGGCTCAAGTACCCCCCCAAAAAAAGTCAGTGTTCAAATCTTTTCTGAGTATACCCTTTTTTTGCGCGACTTGCCTCACTCGGTGTGACTTTCTTAGGGCACCTGCGTCATGCGACCTATAGGTTGTGTGGTGCAGGTAGTTGTCAGTTCCTGATATGCTATACTTGTGACGCACAATTTGGGTATGCTATCCGAAACGGTCCAGCCAGGATATAATAGGGAGAGCCAGTCAGGAATCCTGGAGAGAACCTGCTATGGTGACCAATGGATGATATGGATAGTGGACTAGGGTGTACCAAGGATGCTGAATCCATTTCTGTTATGTGTAGAATGATATCTAGGTCGAAACAAGGTCAAAATCAAGGTCAAAGGTCACGTCTTTGAGGATCCTATTAGTACAAGAGTGCACCCTTTCTCTTTCTCACGATGATAAATGATACATTTCCCTTCACACCCCTCCCTGACCCTGAGTCATCTGTGAGGTCACTCACACGCTCAATCTTTTATATCATACACCTTCTCCTTTGCTGGAAATTCACTTCGGTCGGGTATAACTGTCTGCACCGATTGAGTAACTGTGTTTCCTTGCACCAATATTAGAATCATGCTAAGAAAAAATTGACATCGATTTGTGGCAAGGTTCTCGAAAAATAGCTAGCACACCAATGTCATAATTGGATTGGATATGTGTATTGTAGATCGTTCCTAAAATGTGCGTTTTCCCATGTACAAATGTGTCTTTCGCTTGGAAGATAAAGTATAGGACTTGTAGATACAATATACAATCAATATACATTATGTACAATGTAATACTTTTCGTACATGTTTATGTATAATAATTATACTCAATAATGTTTTTAATACATTCTAGAAACAACTTATACAGATGTTTTCAAAATAATGTTCAAATGTTTGGGCCGAGTTGTGCTGTTGTTGTGGTCCATTAATATGTCCAGTGTGTAGTCTTTACTGAGACTAACATAGTCAGGATCCAGTCTCTATGGGTAATAAATCATGTGGGTTTCCATGAAGTGTCCTTTGGCGTCAGATTGATGTTATTATGGTCTATAATAGCAAATGGTGCTACCATCATTGGACAGCGGAGATTTATTTTCAGATGAGGGTTTCAACCTAGTGTTTTCAGACAATACTGATCCACTGTTTGTGATGATGTCAGGGTATATAAAGATCTCCAGAAATGGTAAACTTCAGCCACTAAGACATGAAAAGAAATCTTTTACAATGTATTATGTATAGGACTTACAGCGTATGCCATATATTTTTGTTCTTGCTAGTATGCTCATCAGATGAAAGGGTGACCCAGCTAGCATAAGAAACGTTATTAAACGGTTAGAGGCGTTTGAAATCGGTTTGTATGAAAAAACATGATTATATTGTTTAGCAACGTTTCTAGAGTGTGGAACTAAAATGTTATAGAAAGTATTTTCTAAATGTTAGCTTTATGGTGAAAGAACGTTAATTTGACGTGTATCTAACCTTAAGAAAAAAATATGAGGTGAGGTTTAATTCTTTTTAAGTTGTTTCGAAATTTTCACAACAAACATACACAAACCTTAGAAACCTGATAAATGGCTTATTCTTGTTCCTTTGGGAAGCTTAAGCAAGCCAGGTGTTCACTTAACAGCTCATGATTGTTAATGCCTTTTATTGTTGGCGATAACACATGTTATTCCAGAGCAAGAGCAATCTGACATACACTTCACCTACATAAGATATTGGATTATGGTTGAACGTGATATTATTTTAATATATTACATACTGTAAAAGTATACAATTCAGACAAGAGAAAATTATTTATAGTAGAATCTACATGATACTATATATATATACATGTATATGATAAATTATTTTACTTGAAATAATAAACACAGCTGGAATATGAGTCTTTGTCTTAATTATGTCTCTGTTAAAGTGGCATTCTCGCTGTAATAATCATATAATGAGTGGCATGTTGGTGGTGAGAATGTAGCTTTTAATAACTACTAGTATGTATCAGCATCTCTGTATCAGCATAAGGGAGCGCAGTGGCGCTACCTGGCAGTGGCAGCCTACATAGTGCACTAGTGGACAAAGGGGGAACTAAGTGTGCAGTGAGCTGTCAGTAACTATATAAGTCCATGATACTTCTCATGCCATTAAAGTGAAAATTAAGTATCTTTTGAAAAAAGTGCTTTAGGCAGTTCTGATATTACTACTTCATCTAGCCTATTTAGACTCTTAATATGTGATCCTTTGACATGCCTATTCTAGCTTTTCACATTTAGCTAATGACAGTGTATGTTTTTGCGAACTGGGCCGTTTACCAGTCCACTTTTCGACCCCAAATCTCGCCTGTTTAAGCCGTACTAATTACAATATCATTGTTAAAAGTGACTTTCACCTGGGGATATTTTTGGGCAAAGGTGACATTGTGTCCTAAGGTCATTAAAAGAGGCGCATAAAAATGTGTGACCTCTGGGAGAAGGGGGGTGGACCCCTACCCTACACCCCATGTATATTATTGTAGAAAGAAAGTACCTAATGTCGTGATTAAAACGCAGCAGAGGGCAATCCTTGTACATGTACCTATTAAACTTTAACTCTTAATGCATTATTTGACGCCATCATGTGCTATGGGGGCTTCCATAAAGTATGTACGCAAATTTTCTCCAGAAATTGACCCCCCCCCCTAAAGTTCTTGTACGCATTAAAATAAAGGCTTTATGTACGCAAACATTTTCAGAAAATAGACCACCCCGTCCCCCTTAATGTGTACATACTTTATGGCAGTCCCCTATTTCACGCATCATGTCGACCCTACAGGGTTTACACACTCCTGCAGCGCCGGCGAGTTACTCGCAAGCATTGATGCATCATAAGCCAATGTGATTTTGGGAATTAATCATAAACCTTTAAGGACTGCATGCAACATTCCCTTAGTCGTCATGATGCATGAATGTATCCCGTCGAATAACTCGCCAGTGGTGCATTCAAGCATCATGCCGACCCTACGTGGTTGAGGGCCGTGGTTGAAAGATTGACATGATACGCCAATGTAGCTCCGGTGAGTTACTCGCTGAATCGGTGCATCATGACGACAAATGTCACCTTTTAATATATAGCCCATATATAACACTTTCCACCCTATAAACCATAATTATTGCATAAAATTGCATTCAGTTACCAGAAATCCAGTGATGAAGGGGTTTTAACGACATGCCGTCATCTAAGGGATAATTAAAATAATAATGACTTTCTCTCCTTGATGACCTCATATATAGCGGTGCAGTTAAGCCGAAGGATTGTTCATTTTGTGATAAAGGCATGGAATTTCTACCACAGAATCTACATATCCCAGGCAACATTTTAAGAGATAGAAGCACCCTGAGCTCCTTCTGGAACCAAGATGGCCGCCATCTGAATATAAAGTACCTGGGAAAGGACAATCGGACACTTCTTATTGGATTTCCAAGTGTAATACATCAATGTATAGATTTGAGAGGTGGGAAACTCAAAAAAGAGGCTCAAAACATATTTTGGTAAACACCTGTCAACAAAATAGTTCACATAGCAACCAGCATAGCTACCGAACATATTAAAAACTGTGAATTTAGCAGTTCTTATTGGATCTTTTTGTGAAACATTATCATACAAAGGTTTCCAGGATGTGATGTGATAAGGGATGTAGCTTAGTGGTAGGGCAATTGCTTGGCAGGTGAAAGGCCCCAGGTTCGAGTCCCGGTGTCTCTAAAACATCATTTTCAGAGAAACTGTGTCCCTCACACTAGCGGAGACACTAAGCACACTCAGGGTGATGTCGGCTAGACGGCAGGGGAAAAAAGATTTTGGTAAATATCTATTAACAAAATGGTTCCCATAGCAACCAGCATGCCCACTGAAGGTATTGAAAACCATAATTATATTAAGCAATTCTTATTGGATTGTTTTCTGAAACACTATCATACAAGGGTTGCCTGGATATGATGTGACAGGGGATGTAGTTCAGTGGAAGAGCAATCACTTGGCAAGTGAAAGGCCTCATGTTCGAGTCCTTGTGTTTCCAAAACATCATATTTCTGAGTTACTGTATCACCCACATTGTAATATGCAAAATGAAAAATAATTATTCAACCACTATGAAACCAAATGCATAGTAAGACTCATTGCCTTTAAGAAATATTACATTTACATATGCACCTTTCAGAGATAGCAGTCTAAGAGTCTCCAGCATAATGCAGTGCATTTGAGGGAAGCCTTTTGACGCTGATATTACCAGTACATTCAGTGCTTTCTTGCATCCTCAGTGAATAAGTATAGCATGACTTAGACAGTTGCTTATTGTAGTTTTATCCACAGTGGGTGCCATCCAAGTGTGTCCCATTGCCAGCCCCACAGATCTGGCAATTCAGGATTGGAGTGCAATGCTTTAATCCAAATGTTAACTTGGACATTTTTTTCTGGCAAGCCATTAGCTGCTGGTCTTGAAAATTGTAATTTGGGCCTTAACCACCGCCCCTATGCCATGAGAATATGCAAATAGGCATAGAGGTAATGCCCTGGGCTAGTGGCCAAGGAGTGAAATATGATGCATTGGATATGGGGACTTCTTTGGCACATTCACAACATCTAGTAATATTCAATTCAAGATGTCTGCCTTGACACCAGGCTGGAGCTTACCATTTGATATCAGTGCTGGTCGTGCTAAATGGTTTACATAGGGGACGAACAGGTCAAGATCTCCATTGCATGTTTAGCAACTATATACAGTCATGAGAAAATATACCTGTCATTCCTAAGTGCTTTTAGTTTCATCTTTTGGTTCGATTAAATCTTCATCGGGGATGTTCTGAAAAATGGCAGCTTGTTTTTCTTGAGTGTTTTCATTTTATGTGGATTTTCTAGCCTGTCCTTAACAAACTACTTTCTTAACCAATATCCTTGATGCTCCGAAGTGTGTTGCAGACAATGTCATCCATAATCATAATGTCTCTAATGTCAATAACCAGGTCTTTGCTTTCTTGCATGAATAGATTACCAATATCTTGCATTGCCTGTGTTAATTCATTAACATCCCTATGCAATGCATTTTGAGCTTCATCTTCTGGCAGGCGTGGTTGCAGCTGCTGAAATTCTGCTATTAGTTTTTTTTGGGCCACCATCCAGTTTCTCAGAGCTGCAGGACTATCTGTCAGTCTGACTGCACCACAGAAACTCTTGGTGAAAGCATTATTCTTTGCATGACACCGATCCAGTGCCATTGAAGAGAATCTGCTTTGTGTCTTGTTGACAGCATATTTGCCAGACTGAAAGTCAGCCCCGTTAGCAGGGTGCTTCTTATGAAGAGCAGCCATATCACAAATATGAATGGACACAGATCCTGAATAGTGTATGTGGTCCAAACCAAACATCTAAGGAAATTTTTTCACTTGTGACTCTTTGTGCACATGATTTGAAACACTTTTTGTACTTTGCATATGACAGTCTACTTGCCATGGAAACACTCTCCATAAAGGTTCAGGGAAATGACCAAAATGATACACAACATTGCACATAGAATCTGAAACAAGTGTTGATTTTGCATTTTTCAGTACGGTTGTCATGTTAAGTGGTTTTCCTATGAAGTCATATATATGAATAAAGTCACTTGTGCTGGTGATCCACCAACTTGTCATAATCAAAAGGATTCTACTCTCCCGGTAATTTAATTACTCATCAAATAAACATTGCCAAGTGACTTTTTCATTTTTCTTCCCGGGCGAATATAATGGTTGCTAGGAAAACATATTTTCCAATGATCTAATGATGGAATTGGGACCTTAACCACCTCCACATCCTGGTATAATGGTGTTATACCAAACAGTCAAATAAGAATTGCTACATACATAGTTTTCAATATCTTCGTTAGCTATGCTGATTGCTATGGAAACTATTTTTATAATGTTTTTGGAGACACCGGAACTCGAAACTGGGGCTTTTCACCAACCAAGCGATTGCTCCAGCACTGAGCTACATCCCCTGTCACATCAAATCCCTGAAACCCTGGTATGATAGTATTTCAGAAAACAATCCAATAAGAATTGCTTAATACATGGTTTTCAATATGTTTGGTAGCTATGCTAGTTGCTATGGGAACTATTTAGTTGACAGGTGTTTACCAAAACCTTTTTGTGAGCCTCTTTTTGAGTTTCCCCCCTCTAAAACATATATATATTGCTGTATCGCACTTGGAAATCCAATAAGAAGTGTCCGATTGTCCTTTCCCAGGTACTTTATGTTCAGATGGCGGCCATCTTGGTTCCAGAAGGAGCTCAGGGTGCTTCTATCTCTTAAAATGTTCCCTGGGATATGTAGATTCTGTGGTAGAAATTCCATGCCTTTATCACAAAATGAACAATACCCTTGATATCTTGAGCTTAGCTGCAACGCTAATATGTCACACACGCTGCAGACGTGATACCATGCATCCTACCACGACACAGTCACGGTGCTCACTCAACCAGAACTGGTCAACATGTACAAATACAGTCGTGCTGGACGGAAATAGCGGGTTGTGACGTTGTCGTGACGACACGGCATCTAAACCCGTCACAACCCGTCAATCAATCAAACATGCACAGTCAGCGTTTTAGTCTACATTGGTCTCCAAACAGATCCCCTCCAGGTAGGCTGATGGTCGATAACAATGTATACCATGGGAGTATACAGGGTAGATACAATTCAAATCAACTTTAATTTCACAAAATCAGTAATCCTGCTCACCCAATAGACATGAATGTATTTGAAATGGTTTCATGTCATTCGATTGGATAAGAAAGAGGCTGATATCTAGATACAATGGATACGTAGATGTCTGTTCACAACACCTCCATTTGAATATTATATAAGTATGATGTCTAGTATATATAATCACACATAGTGGTACAAAAGGTAATACATTGAGGGTGGGGAAGATTCATGATATAGGCCTACTGTTCAATTATAATCAAATATTGTGGTATGCAGAGTAATATGCATTTGTGACGGGGGGTGGAAAAAACATCAGATTTCCTCTAATGCTATTTTAATCTATGCTGTGATGAAGGCGTGACCCTTTTCGCTATTAATAACAGGAAAGTAGTTGCTTACCAAGTACCCCCCCCCCCCCACCCCCACCCAACCATGCGGCATGCCCACCACCTTCCCCCCTCCTGTGTCCTGCCCTGGAGTGGACATGATTGTCGTGGGTCAACGCAGCCTTCCTCTAAATGTAGACCTATTGTGTAGGGTGCTATAATAATACCCACTCAGTCTATTTCTGGTCCCGTCTTCCTCTTATCAGATGAACACATTGTACTATTTAAACCCCTTTGTTTCGGTATAAGGCCAATACAATATATAGGTATTTAGTTATACATGGTTATAAGTAGATATAGCCAAGAAAGGTTATGCCTCGTAAGGCCCTTCGTGTGCATGTAAATATGCCAATCCTATTATTATCTAAAAGCGGCGGATCCAGGATTTTGAAAAGGGGATGAAGGACACTACTAGAAAGATATTTACTTATAGTTGATATGTGAACTTTTGGAGAAAATTCTACAGTTAGAGTACACACATAAATTTTCGGCAAAACAGAGGGGGGCGACCCCCTCCAGATCTGCCACTGTATGAGAACCAGGCAACCCGACGACCATATAGTTACCTCTACGTGTAGAGGCTTGCGTAAAGGTTATGACACCATGTATTGTATTTGAATAATAACCACACGGGGCTACATATGTACAGTCATAAGTGTTATCTTGATATTTTGTCATGTGTAATATTATGTCCATGGAACATGCATATATGTGACAAAACGTGGGAAAACGTGACATTAGGGGAAAACACCTTTATTTAAGTTCATGTCTTCAGCTACAATTTGATGCTTCAAGCATCAAAATATTTGAAATAGTTGCTGAGAAATGACATCTCGAACATGGGATGGTAGGGACATGTGGGAATTCAGAATAGACTGCAATGTGATCACATATCAATCTATTTTCAAATAATCCATATAAATGATGATTATTAGAAACTAAACCAATAAATGCATATTATTGTACGTATATTTGGATCTGGTAGGAATATTGGCATTCTGTTTTCAGTTCTGAAATCCTCATGAATGGGGCAATTGGATAGGGATAACTTTTATTCCAAAAGAATGAATTGATGGTTGCCATGGCAACCAAATGTCCACAAATGGGTTAAAAATGGCTCAAAACAGTCTTTTTACATTCCAAATAAGACCAATTTATAATGAAAATAGAACTTTGATAATATGTTCAAAAGATTCCTCAGGAAAAGTTAGTCTAAGGTCATTTTCTCTTAAGTATTCACATTTTTACCTATATCTCCTGAAATATCACGTTTAGAGCATTTACGGCTATTCCCCCTAATGTTACAATCTCCCAGGTTTCGTCACATATAATGGTACTCTCAAAATATGTGGGACCATTCAAAATTCGCTGTCCATCATTTAAATGTATACATTCTTGTATAATGCCATAACAGAAGGTCACAGTTCAGATTCAGACCGGACTCAAATTGTCACCAGTTCTTTGTCTAGGGGTAATTTTGTACAGTACATAAAAAATAATAACGTAACGGGTAGGTCCTGTGTTTTAGTATGAGGAAACATCCTGTACTGGTGAACCTTTGATGACCACACTTGGGGCAGGTAGGTGCAGGTATGACCAGGTCCCAGAGTATGAGCACACCACATAAACCCCATAAACCACAGTGTTGTGGATGATATAATGGTTTAATACTGTATGACATGTACTGACTCACAACTCCAGGGTATATACCTTGGGACAACTTCAGAGGACTTTAGGGAGTGGTCATTTTAAAAGAAAACAGGGGTGGGCTTGGTGGAAATTCACGTGAACATGCCGAGCTTTTTTCCAGTCCCTCGTGAGAGGGGTCCACATGTCCCCCCCCCCCCACACACACACAACCGGGTTGTATTCGGCCACTTCCAGCTATAGTAATCCATGGACTTTTCTTTTGCTAAAGAGGAGTAAAATTTGTTAGCCCCCCCCCCCCCCATTGTTGAAAAATGACCACTCCCTTATTTTAGGAAAGGACGGTGCAGACATAAAACCTGCTTATAGTTACAGAGGCACAGATCCACAAGTGGCCGGGGCAGCTGGTATCGTCCAACCCCCCAGACTCAGCAAAACATGTACTTGAAGTAAAAGTACCTCTGAGCATTTCCACCTGAATACATATGATAGCTGCAAAGACTTTCAATTTAAAACATTCAGTAGGAAACAAACCTCGGCAATTTTCGAAAGTCTAGGAGCATAATGGCACTTGTCACATGCCCTTAATTCCACATTATACACTGTAATGATATTATAAACAGTTAACCCGAACATTCTACTGCCTCTGTAAACTAATACCGTAGTACAATGTATATACTGTAAAACGCGTGAGCTGCTCAATAATACAATAATACCCAGCTAATAAAATTACGCTATTTTACTTCAAAATAACGTTTTTAACGTTACTAGAATATAACGTTTTGCCAAATAAGGAGCCATAGAGAAATGTTATTTAAAGTTGTATAACGTTTACTGGGTATGACACATACCTTGTATAACCACAAGCGCACCATGACACGAGTCGACCACTACTGTATTTGTACCACGTGAGTCTTGTGTGGGTCCAGGATGTACACAGTAGAGGGACTGTCCTCAATCACGCCAACATGTCACGTCTTCTGTCTCAACCCCCGCGGGTCTCAACGTTACTTTCCTGGTTTAAAAATTATAAAGGACCCAAGTGAAAAATATTATTATAGGGCTTACAGGGGTGGATTCAGGGGGGCGGCATGCCCCCATATTTTTCTGTACATTTTAATGTAAAAATTCACAATACCCCCAGTACATACCACGCCCCCCCCCCCCCGCCCCTTTCCAAAATCCTGGATCCGCCTGGCTTATGTCATACGAAGAAAATACTTCCCTGCTGCCGATCTATACAGTTTCCGTATATGAAACGATATGAAGTAAGCTAACATTTCTTTCCTGCTAAGAGCCAGATCATGGGGAAGATATCGGCGTGATGCAATGACGACTATAGGCTAATGTTATAAATTATTTACAAACAATTAAAATCAGACCATAAAGTAAATTGATAATGGAACTAAGGGGACATTAGTACATCCAATTATTAACATGCACTAATGACGTCACCAATTAGGATGTGGTGGGGGTGTAGTAGCGGTTTAGTGACGAAACGTGACCCGGGTTCGTCCTTTGAGTAGGTCGATATGCCCAAAATATTGACAACGGTGTGGGTGGGCCGGGAGCTGGTATTGAAAAGGGTACCAAAATAGGTGACGTCATTTGTAAACCTCCCTTTAAGCGGAAACAGACCTACATATAGACCTCTCCCACACTCAAAATAACCTCAGCTGTGACAAATAATGCGCCCATCACATGCATCATCAACCCTTAATCAAAGGAAAGCACAGTGCTTTAATGTGTTACGAATGTATACCCATGTCGTCATGATGCATGATTGCAGCCCTGGCAAGTAACTCATCAGCGCTGCAGTCAAGCAGCATGTCGACACGGTGGGAGTGTATCAGCCCCATAGTGTCGGCATGATGCGTGAATGCAGCAGTGGAGAGTTACTCACCAGGAGGGCTGCATTCATGCATCATGACGACAACGAGTCAGAGGCGTAGGAAGCAAATCTTCATTGGGGGGGGGGGGGGGGGCAAGGGGGGGGCCCAGTCCAACCAACTTAAAGTATATCGGTTTTTATGCATGATGTATCATATACATGCTCTTATTAGATTGTATGGAAAAGTGGTATTTGAGCCCCCTTTAGGTCTGATTTGGGGACCCAGCCCCCTCTTCGACCACTTTTCCCTATGTGGGAGAGTTAAGGATTGTGAGTATTATATTACAGGTCTTGACAAATGTTGGGGGGGCCCAATCATATTCAGGCCCCCCCTCCTCAGTGATTGGGGGGCAGGGCCCGGCCCCCCCCCGGCCCCCCCTTTTCCTACGCCACTGCGAGTACAGTGTATCAAAGCATCATGCCCCTCGTATTTAAAGATCAACCATCCCAGAGGTGCATTTTGCCGATAACAGACGACATTCGCCCCGTTACCATGGCAACGAGCAGCTGTTTTCCCGCCACGCGACTCCTTTGTGTCTGTCGCCCAGGATTATCATAATACGGCGTGCGGCGGCCGGGGGTATCGGCATGTGACTGGATCCCCCTTATCTGTGTTGTTCCTACGGCTGTCACTACAGAGCTAGGGTTGGGGAGGATCCTGGGGTCATGGGGGACATGATGGGGATGAAGGGCTTTAAGTGGCGATATTTAGTGACGTCATGGAGGTACTGGAGCGTTACGGACAAGCGTCGTCGTGTACAATGTGCCCCGCCCCCTCCACAGGGCCACCACTGGATCACGGTGCGTTGGGGGTGTGAGAGAAGGGGGTGACTCTTGGAATAGGGGGCACAGTGACTCTGCTATTAATGTATATCTCCCAGTATTTGGCGAGTTATCTTGAAGGTCTTTTTTTTTAAAGAAGAAAAGAAGCATGGTTGTTTTTCAGTAATATGGTCTGAAAAATAAGAGTCGGTAGTTGGGAAATGAATGGGTGAAATGTGCGGGGTACCCTTCCTTTCTGGCTAGAGATAAATTACTTAAACTGAATTTTTACGCTATGAAAAAAGTCAAATTCATGCTCCAATATTGAACATGTAATTAAGGTATAATCACATTATCATTTGAACACACTTAAACGAGAACCTTTAGAAAAATGTCTTAAACACCCAAGCTACCGCCTTAGTAGTGGAATACCTTAACAATATATCTATATCTATTGATAGTTTGGCCAACTACATGTACTAACAATTTCCTAAAACAACATTTTCAAATGTTTAATGGGGGTCATGATCTGACTAAGAAAAAAAGAGTTAAAGGTTTCAGCCAAACCCCCTCTCACTACTAACATGACACTTGTTTTATGACTAGAAAATCCACTGTAAGGACAAATACGTGGGCTAGTGTTTCTACATCTTGCTTTACAGAAAAATAATCCATTATATCTTATCCACTATCTTTATCTAGGTATACGTGTTTCTATATCTAGCTAGCCTAATGTTATTGCGTGATACATACATAAAATCACGATACAATTTCCCTATTTAGTAGAAAATGGAATTTGAAAATTATGTGTATTGTTAATACACACCTGATCAATTGTGTATTCCAACAGCTCGATCCCAATACACATACAGAATGTACCTTAATTATTGGTGAGTGCCTCCCCCCACAGCAGCACAAGTACCCCATACAAGGCCTCCGCGTGGCGTGCCCCTTTCTGGCTGTGTTCGGGAAGCCACTCTCCATGGATGGCTTCCTCCAGTGCCCTCCTGACACCTCTCGTGACAGTCGTCACGAACACAGCCACACACCTACAATACACGTCATAATGTCAACGTTAACCTGTTATACCATGTTAGTTAGTTATAGTAATTATAATGGTGTATTTGCTGAATTATCCCCAGAAAGGGCTGAGGTGGACAGGGTGGGAGCTTGCCGGGTGGGTGTTTCCTAACGCAGCCGTCACCATATTAGCATCCGGGGCCGCCTGGCGGAGCAGGAGGTCGGACATTCTGTAAGAGAGGTCGAGAAAGGAATCCCTCTCCGAGCAGGTCAAATAATCAGCGTAATTAGTGTCACTCATCTAGCACATTATTGATCTGGTCGTAAACCCAATGACAGAAATTATAACGCATTAGGCGCTGCTCCCCTCATATGGTAGTACCCATATAGAGAGATGAGCTAATCAAATGGCGCCATATCCGGTCACAGAATGGCTCGGGGAACGGACTTATTTATGCGGGCAGCTCCGTCAGTTACCGGCAGTGGTCTGAGTCAGACACCACCACCACAGGAGCACCACCCGCGTCTCAGCACCACCACCACCAGCACCACTACCCCTAGGCAGCACCACTATAGGGGATAAATAGACGGGGCGAGACGCCGGCTAGCAGCGAGTAGCAGGGAGACGCGCACTGTGCACGGACAGGGAAGGTAGTAGGGCGTCCCCATACAGAGTGGTGCATGTATACAGTACCCCCTTATACAGCAGCAGGAGCACGGATTTACCAGCAGTCAGAGTCAGAGCAGCAGGAGAAGCCAACACGCCGGTAGTAGCACCTCACAGGACACCACTACTAGTACAGCAGCCAGGGCATTGGACGAGCAGCAGGAGGAACACTGGATAAGAATATTATTATTATTATTACCATTTTCAGTGCTTTTGTTGTGAATCGCCAGCTTTGGCAGACAGTGGCTGCCTTGTGTGTCTAGTTATAACACTCGGTGTGTCAACCCAAGGAACGCGGAGCAGACACAGTGTGTTTTGTGAGCATTTTACAGAAACCAGACGACATTTCGTCCCCAACCCAAAAGGCAGACGACATTTAGCCGAGGATATTCCCCAACAGTAGACATCATGAACGGAGTAGGAGCGGGAGCAGGCGGCGACGTCCGCACATGGAGCATCGGGCTGGTGAACGCCAGCGGCCACTACCTGACGGCAGAGTCGTTCGGCTGTAAGATCAACGCCTCGGCTGTTAGCATGAAGAAAAAACAACTCTGGACCCTCGAACACGTCAACAAGGCGTCGGATGTTGAAGTGGAGGTGGTATACCTGAAGTCTCACCTGGGACGTTACCTGAGCTGTGACAAGAAGGGTAACACTAAGTGTGAAGATGAGGACAGGAGTAGTACAGACGCCCAGTTCGTCATCGACTACTGTCCCTCCTCAGGACGCTGGGCCTTCAGGAGTAAACAGCACGGCCTGTTCTTCGGCGGCCAGGAGGACTTCCTCAAGTGTGACACCAAGATGGAGTGGTGGACGGTACGCCTTGCCGTCCACCCCCACGTCAACATCAAGAACATTAACCGCAGAAAGTACGCCTTCCTTGACGTGGACGCCGACCAGATCCACGTGGATAACCTCATCCCCTGGGGACCCGAATCTCTCATCACGGTCGAGTTCAGGGAACGCGAGGGGAAATACGCCATTAAAGCCTCCAATAATAAATACCTGGATTATGATGGGAACCTGACCCCAGAGCCTGCCCCCAACTGTCTCTTCAATGTTGAAGTCAAGTCTAACCAGAGTTCAGGCCTGGCGCTGAAGGCCACAGATGGGAGGTACCTGAGCGCTGAGGGGCGGCCCCCGGTCATGAAGTGTAAGACCAAGAAGACGGGGACTGTGTCCAAAGATGAGATCTTCACCCTGGAGGACAGTCACGCACAGGTGTACATCACCTCCCACAACGGCCGCCACGTCTCCACCAAACAAGGTAAGGGGGAAGAGGGTCATCTAGGGGTACTGTCCCATGTTGGGGCCTTGATGAGGGTGGGAAGGGGGTCCCTATGTCTAATGTCGATTTTAAGAAATGGCCATGTCGCCATATCAATTTTGAGAAATGCGCAATGTCCCATGTCACTATCTATTCCTCCTGTCCCATGTCACTAAGCGAAAAAAGGGCCATGTCGGGGCATATACTGCATGCAGTAAAAATGTAGAATCAAGGATTTCACAATCATCATGAGACTTGGGCAAGATTATGGTAGATAATGCCACAGAAGACCCAGGTGTACCCATCCAGACCCTCGTCCAGACCCATACCCTGACTCCCACCAGTCTAACCAGGTCATTAATCACGTCTACACAAGGGAAGCATGCAGGCAGAATACATCCAGTACATGTGATCACTTTCTGGTAAAGACACGTACCTTCAAACATAACCATTACATGTTAAATCTAACATTGAGTCATTGCCCGCTGTTTATGACCCATTAACGTGTAAAAGAAGAAATGCAACAAGAAATGTATGAAACTGTACAATATAGACATGAAACAGTATGTACATGGGAACTTTCTCCCAGCCAGGGATTAACTCTTTAAGGGCTGCATAGTGATTTAATGTGCTAAGTCTCTTGACATCATGATGCATGAATGCAGCCCGGTGAGTTACACACCAGTGCTGTATTAATTCATACTGGGGGTTGTCAACTTGATACATTCTTGAAATTTCGTCATGATGCACTCCTGAAGTTACTCACTAGGGCTGCATTTATGAATCATGACGATAACGAGCATAGTGCATCATGCACTGTGCGGCCCTTAAAGGGTTAACCTCCGCTGCTTTCTGAGAGAGGTTCAGGAGATTATCCCTGTGAAGGCATGGAGTGTGTGGTGTGGGTGGGGGTGGGTAGGGGTGAGTATAGGCACGCCCTCTCTCTGCCTAACATACTCGCGTGCATACATATTTGAGTAGTGTTCTAGGGGGAATACTGTATGGTAGACCCCCCCCCCCCCCCCCACACACACACACCTCTAGCTATACCCCCTCTATTCCGTTATAGCATGGAACTTTCAGTCCTTGGTTCCGACTTCGCTATGCTAGCTGTATACCAGTTAAAGCTAGGCATTAATGCCAAAGGCAATACAGGCACCCCATTCCTAAACCTCTTGGGTACATATCCATGAGATCAGCTACAAGTTGGTAACCCTAGATAGGGAGAGTCCAGTTACATATATGTTTTAGCCTGCAATGTGACAGCAATGTCACCTGGTAAAGTCTTTAAGAACATGGAGGCTCCATCCCTTAGTGGAATCCCATGAATTAGACCAAAGACATACATGTGTATGTGAATAATAATGTCTATGATTATAGACCCTATGACAAATTCTTTGATATAAACACATATCGGGCTTATATGGTAGCTACATTATAAATGACTCCCATATACAGGTACCAGCATAATGCATGCCATGATGTGAGCTCCATGTCTCCCTATAGCCTAGGCCAAAAAAAAGAAGAAATTTTATATCTATATACTTTTTTTGGGACAATTTTAGGTTTTTCAAAATTTTGGAAAAAACTCTTCCCATTTCTACACATTTTTGGGTCAATTTTAGAGGGGAAGTAAAAAAAAAATCCGACCTACCGACCCTAGAGTTTCTTCCCATGTTACCTGAAACAAAACCTTATTTAAATTTGGCCTAATCCCATATCCGTCAGTTCCATCTATACCACACATTACTATTCATAGACATCCTGGTACCTCACATACTTACCACCCTGCTGCCAGGATCGTGGAGGTAGAATACACCCTACCCCGATCCCCCAGCTGGTATATTAGATGAGAACCAATGCCAACAGGCTGGTATAAATAACCCCCTAAGCCTAAGGCCTTCCTTCAGCGTGCCCAGACTCATTGAACCCCTGTCTATGTATGAGCTCGTACCACGCCCCTACCCAGACTCATTGCAGTGTTGCCGAAATGATATCGGCACATCGGCTTTTGCCGATGTAAAATCCCAATGACCGATGTAAGGGCTTTGAACATGATTCCAGCTGTCTAACAATGAAAGAATTTTTCAAATATTTCTATTAGAACTAAAGTTATAGCCATGTGACCATTCACCCTCAGAAAAGTGAGAGTCATTGTCGCTAAAACTACCCTCACCTGAGGTCAGGCAGTGCCACATTGGCCTGTGTGCGGAAAAAGTTTTTGGCAACACTGCTCATAGAGCCGTAGTACGGCCATGCCCTGACTCATGGCAGGTACTCAGAGGGTACACACAGTGACACACTAGTCAGGGAGGGGTAAAGGAGTCCAACTGCTATTGACGTCTCATAATGCAATGATACATCGATTTAGTACTTTGAGGTATGCTTGTAGTGGTGCTGTGACACATCCCAGATAAGCGATACCAGTAGATGCCGATTAATTGATTATGCATTATTATATACAAGTAGTTATCTTTCTTCCATCACATGAAATGCTACCAAACATGTATCTGCACTCCCATGAGTGAGACTACAGGTCTATTCCATTCCATATTGAAATTGAATGTATTCTACATGACAGCTTACCCAATTCATTGCATAGATTCGATCACCTATGATATTGGATCCACTTTGATGGTATATGCTATATGTGGGTACTCATCATAGTCGCAAGGACTAGGAAGTGTCACGCAAATTAGGGTCGGGGGTTGGGGGTATGTAGACCTTTGATGTTAGATCTAACATACATGCTCTTTAAAGGTGACATTGAAATGCCATATATAGTAGAAGGCAGACGGCCCCTCAGGGCTCTCTACTATATATATAGACATTCAATCGATCAAGTCCCTCCCACATACAGAAAATCCCCAATACCAAATATATATGTGAGTGGTTCTAGGTCTAGTGTATAAGGGCGGAAGTGTGGTTATCTTAGAGCAGGTTTCCTATTACTTAGACTAAAGTAGTCTTGCAACACTAAAGTAGTCTTGCAACACGACCTCCTGCAAGTATCTGGCTGCAATGTGGTCAGAACTAGACTTAGACCAAAGTAGACCATCCTGAATTACTGCATCTGCAGTACTCTTGGCGCTGGTCTCGGCTCTGGCATGTTTTGAGAAACAACCCAGACTCTCGAGTCTTGGCGTGTGTTTAATTTGTTTGTAACTAGGTCACGTCAGGCGTTCCTCTTAGTGACGTCATGTGGCGTCAGTGCTCTTTGATGACGTCATATGACGTAATGAACCCTCTCTAGGCTTTACCCCATGGGGATCCGTCTAGTGGGGTGTGGCTGATTATATAAATACAGTTACATCTAGTCCTATGGAAGTTACCCTGGCTAGACAGTTTAGACAAAGGGCTAAACACCTTTAGACTAAAAGTAAGCTGGTATTATATATGAAGGTATGATGTTTTATAACTGTAATACCACCTTAGATGCTATACCTGAGACCTAGCTAAATACGTTTCAGAAAAAATGCTGAAAAGAGGGGAGAAAAGCCGTGAAAGAAATCGTCAAACTGTTCAGCCTAATTGAGAATATGGTAGAAATTGTCTCGCCTTGATGTGCTAGGTACTAAGGGTCGGGTTATCTGAAATTAAGAATTTGTTTTAGTAGACCTGTGGGGTAGGTATAAAAGCCAACTATAACATCCAGAAATCAAGTATGTTGCCGCTGTTTGAGTTATGAAGGTGCACATATGCCGCATGTTTGGATAAGGCTGACCCATACTAATGGACGAAACACAGACCACATTGGACACCCGCCAGTAATAACAGGCTGTGAACTTTCAATCCAGCCTTTAAGGGCCGCATAGTGCTTTAATGTGCTTTACCATTTGTCATCGTAATACATGCTACTATGATTGCAGCCCTTTGGAGTAACTCGCCAATGCTAGATGCACGTATTAAACTGATCATACAGGGAAGATACACTCTCAAAAGATTGGCATGATACACCTATGTTACTCGCTGGAGCTGTGTTGCTGCATCATGACGATAACTGAACATGAATCCTTTAGGTATCATGCCATCATTAAAGGACTACATAATGTCGAGCAGTGCTTCCTGTTACGGGTAGCTGTCTGTAGTGTTGGCTGGGATATCAGCCACTGTTTCAACTTCAGTTCAATTCATATCTTTCTTGGCCTGAGACATGGGGGATTTGTAATGTAATAAGGGCTCTAGTGACTGATGATATGTGATGGAAATGGATTTTCGCCCAATAATCATAGCAACTGACCCAATGAGGGGTCCAACTTTTCTTCCTTCTGCAGGAATTCATATTTTTCTTGCAGGGATTCCTGTATTCAATTTTGTTAAATTCCTGCAGAAAGATCTGTCGTATTTTGTAGGCCAGGGAGTGACATATCTTCACTATCAGATTCCACCAGATTCGGAGGGGGCGTTTTGGAACAAAACAGAATAATGTAAAGGCTATAGATCTCTTTACCAGGTGCTCTTGAAGTTAGTTCCGCCACCCCGGTACACCCTCCCAGTTTACCCGTGCGTCGTGACCGTCCCATGAATCACCTGTACCCTACACCCTGTCCCTCATCTCATGGCCGCACCTCTCAGGTCTTGTAATGGCCGAGGTGGTGCTGCCCCTAGACTTTTGGTCAGAAAGTCGGTAGGCTAGAGTAAGAGTCTGGGTGGAGAGAGGACCGTTACTCTGGGCCTTATATAGTGTGGGTTTGGTGGATGAATAATTCTGGAGTGTATCAACTCTACAGGGTCGTCAGGATGGATGGAATCATGGATGAGTAACTCGCCAGGGCTGCGTGAGTGCATCATGCTGACAAAGGGCACAGTACATTAAAGCACAATGTCATCCTTACAGGGTCAGATTGCAGATGGGTCACTTAGATGAGCAATGCGTCTGGCAGGCTCAGCCATCTGGCAGAAGTGGAATGGGACATTTAGTGGATATAATTGAGTCATATTCATTCATAATAACACTAATTTCTTTCAATGACCACCTAGAAGATTAAGCTAATATTCTGTCCTGTTTTTTCAAAACTATATGGACCGTTTTCACTTTAATAGCCTTGTCTTTGATGATAGTATTGGAAGACATCCAATTGTAGATATAATGTGCCAATAAACATATTATTATGATGATATTAAGCTCCAACTCATAAAAACTTAATTTAAACTATACACTTTTTAGCATCAATATCTAAAATGGTACTTTCTCTCAGAAATGGCACTGGGACTTGCCACACCCTTAGAAAGTGTCTTAGACTCTAGTATAGGCTGCTGTAAGGGGTGTCATATCCTCATACACAGCCTATAGACTCTAGTATAGGCTGCTCTAAGGGGTGCCATAGCCTCATACACAGCATATAGACCCTAGCATAGGCTGCTCTGATGGGTGCCATAGCCTCAGACACAGCCTATAGACTCTAGTATAGGCTGCTATAAGGGGTGCCATAGCCTCGTACACAGCATATAGACTCTAGTATAGGCTGCTATAAGGGGTGCCATAGCCTCGTACACAGCATATAGACTCTAGTATAGGCTGCTATAAGGGGTGCCATAGCCTCGTACACAGCATATAGACTCTAGTATAGGCTGCTATAAGGAGTGCCATATCCTCTAACACAGCCTATAGACTCTAGTATAGGCTGCTATTGGGCCTTCACGGTCCGCCTACCCTGACCTGTATCTACAGTAGCAGGGAAAGGTAGAAGCTACGTGTAGAGGTATGCACCACCTACCTGCGGGTGGGGGGGGGTGGTTCTTGTATTTACCTTCCTTATAAGGTAGTGCTGGCAGGGTGACCTAGCTGCCAGGGGGGCTGTGTTGTGCCGGTATTAAAGGCCCAAATGTCGGTACCCCTCCAGCGACAGTCTGAGTGGAGTCGGGACAGGTACTCAGTCCTATGTATAGGGTGGGTGGAAGTATTAAGGCCTTGCTGCCCTCCTCCCCCACCCCCAGCACTGGCTGAATAGCAGCAACGTGGCTACTGGTTTATGTACCTGGACTCACTATGACTTCACTCTGGGGAGATTAAGGGGTAGTTACCTTATATTGTGTTTCTGTGTATTTTAGAGTTTACAAGTCCATAAAGGTCCCCATAGAGCTGCATAAGCTGTAAATATACCTCCATAAGAACAGAGTGACCTGGGTCAACTCTAAGCGCTTATGTATCTCTTAGAGTGCAGAGATATGTAGAGATACAATATACTTTATAAAATGGAGTTGACCACTGTAATCAGAGATTGGGATGAAAATAGATAGTTGTTTAAACATACGTGTATATACTAGTACTGCTAACCGCATTAATTTAATACTGATTTGTAAACAAAACTTTTGATTAAAATCTGTACAACTTGTATCTAGAGTCTGCAACGCAATTATGATGTCATTATTAGTCACGTATAAATTGTTCTTAAAAAATAATTTAAAAAATAAAATAAAAACTCTTTGTCCCATGGTAATGGATGTCCAGAAGTGCACAACGTCTACATCAGAAACAGTGAGTCAGACATGAGGTCAGACAGGGCTGAATGCACGTGATGCGGGTCGGACACATCACACATACCATGGCTGTCTGTAGAATCTACTACTAGACAGACATCTCTGCCACACCACCAAATAACTGCCCTAAGCCCTTTAAGACCGCATGGTACTTTGATGTTCTATACCCTTTGTCGATATGATACATGAATGCTCCATCCATGTATCATGACGATCCTATGAGGCAGATACTATTCCGAGGGGGCAGAATAATGCTTGAATGCACTCTAGACAAGCATCTGACAATGAATGGCATAGCACATTAAAGCACTATGCGGCCCTTAAAGGACGAGACACCCGTCCCCAGTATAAGATGTAGGGCTACTAAGTCAAGTGTCTGGTGACCCAGTACCCCCCCCCCCGTCACACCCCATACTTTATACCAGATGCCCACACCCCACATGTGCCTGTTTGTGAACCACATCCCTCCCACTCACAGATACCAGCTTCTAGGAAGCCCCTCACCCACCATCATTCTGCACCAGATATGACGCCACCCGAGCCGATTACCTCTCTGTAAGGATACGGCCATTTTTATCTCAGCTATTTCAGAGGACTATTGTACGCTAATAAATCTTAAGTAACTGGGTTTAAGTCTAGACCTAAAATGTGTAAGGAGAGTGGCGCCTCTGCTACAGATTTAGGCCCCTCAGAGAGGCATCCCTGAATCGACCTCTGACTCAGAGTGGTGTCTGATTGGATCCTGGCTTCTCCAGGGTGTGATTTACCTCCTCCAGCAGCCCCTCCTGACACGTGTGGCGCCCCCACAGCCGCCGCGGCAACAGGAGGAACCACAGTGGATAAATTAAATGGACAAAGGAAGTGAGTGAAATTAACAGCTTTGCACCCAAAGAAGACGAGACCCCAACGGTGTCAGAGGTGCAAGAGGTGCAGGGTCAGAAAGTCACAGGGACAGAAAGGCACTGCATAACTAGATAGATATATACATTGAGTTATATCTTTATGCATGTATACTTACAAGTTCTTTTAGAAAATTGTCCAATTCTATAGAGAGGAATACAGAGTATAGAGATTAGATAAATACCACAAATTCAATTTTCTCTGACTAATTAATAGCTGTAATATCCATGATTGGCTCCTCTGTCGGCCCTAATCTGCAGTAGGAGTCAGGGAATGCAACACGTGCACAGCCCTGGTGTTGATCCGTATGGGTTGGATCATTATGGAGGCCTCCCTGTACGTGTAGGAGGGGTCTGGAGGAGGGTTACGTCATCCCCCTACTGGAGGAGAATGGAGGAGATGTGTTACCTAACACTACAGCTGGTCAGCGTGAAACGATGGTAATACTCCAACCCTCGGCAGTGTACACCTGTATGTAGTGCATATAGCTGCTGGGACGTCCTAGCAGGCCACTCCCTCAAAGGGCAAACTGAGATGGCGGCAGGTCAGAGAGCCGGCGGGAGAAGATAATGTCTGAAATAATGTAATAATCGATGCAACTCAATCAACCAAATCTCAAGATCCCAAGGATCAGGTAACTGAGGTTAGACAATTTGTGCATGTATGTCGTCCATCCATGAGCCTGGTACAGAAGTGAGTAGGCCCGGGTGGGTAGGGTAGAGCTGACTGCGAGTTACTCGCCATTGCTGCATGGCAGGCAACAAAAAAATACTGCGCAGACTATACAATGCTACAGAACTGCTGTGGAATACTACAAAACATTCTGTAACGAATATGTCAAATATGTATCTGCTCAGGATAATCAGAAATATAATATCAATCAATCAATCATTATGTGACGCATAAAGGGTTAAGATAGAAAGCCATCAGCAGTGTTAACACCCATGTATGATCCCCATATCACCTGACATGCTTAACTACCACCTGTCCTCTGCACCATACAGTTTGCCTACCACCTTGTGCCACACCTGAAGGTGTTCCCACACAGGTAGACACTGACCAGGTGCTACCAGCCCTGCTGTATCCTTGTTCATTAATGTTTGTCGCTAACTGTGGAGGGTGGCGGAGTCCTGGGGTGTATGACTAATACCAACACCATGTACTAATATGTGCCTTGGACTGTACCCATTCATCGATACCCCATAGTCAGCATGTACATTCTGTACCAGACATTGTCCTGGTGTTGTGATAATTGAATTGATTATTTATAATTGTGTTGATGGCTAGGTTAACACAGACGTGTTAATGTGGTAATGAATAAGCGGCTATGGCAGTGATTCTATAGGGGTCCATCGTTTTCTAGGCACCTGCATTACTAGTATATGGTGTATTACATGTATTATCAGCAGTATGCATTTGTCTAGAAAAGTGTCATAACGGGCCGCTTCTGGAGCCGTGTCACATAAGCCTATACGGTTTAACACAGGGACGGGAATTGCGTATTGTACATAACAATCCGATGGTTGATGACTGGGTTTCCGCTAGCCACTCGCCAAATCGCCAATGGTGAATCAAAGCTAATTGGTATACAATTTGGCAAATCAAAACAAAAACAACTTCGCCAAATTGGCTAATAGAAAACGAGTCCTAGCGGAATCCCAGGATGATGATCATCCCTCTACCAGTCCTGCCATTTCCTTGGCATACCTGATCATATTGTGGCTGCCAAAGGTTGTACAGTCCATCCTGAGTTCCTCGAACACGTACTGTATACCCCTGAATCTCAGGCCACTGCCGTTGTGTTCCAATATCATTTTGACTTCGATAATTTGCTTCGGCAGACAGCTTCCCTTCCATTCCCCAAACAACTCTGGTGACGAAATGTGTTATGCTGCTGCTATTATGACTACATGTACCAGTATGGGGTGGCATCCAATCCATTTACCTTTCCCTTAACAGCCTCTAACGTGAGTATTTGATGAAAATAAGTTTCATATTTACATATTTTTAGATTATTCTGAAACCTGGAATGCCATTTACATATATGATGTGTAGATTCACAACTTCCAGTGTCAGAAAACAGTCAGGTGGTACATGGACGTACATGAAGTGGATTGTTGGGAGAATTTCCGTTCACTCCCAGATTCTATAATTACACATAATTCGTAACCTGTTCTTTAGATATGCACGTATTGTATGTAAGCGGGTGGGAGGTGGCTTGTCGTGACCAGCTGTAAGCGCCCAATCAGGGCCGGCTGGGTAATTACTGCTAATTATTAATGAGGCATATAGACAACCATGAACCAAGGTCAAGGTCGGACCTGCCAACCAGGCCACCACGAGGGACCTGTCAACTAGACCAGGGCGGGATAACTGCTAACACGCCGGTATATATGTTAACTCTTTATTAACGGCATAATGCATTAATGCATCATGCCCTTGGTCGGCATGATGCATGAATGCAGCCTTGGCTAGTAACTCGCCAGTGTCGCATTCAAGCACCATGCGGACCCTACGGGGTTCAGACACCCCAAAGGATTGACATGATGTACCAATTCAGAACCGGGGAGTTACTCCCCGGGGCTGCATTGGTGCATCATGACGACAAATGTCATCTTTTAGTGACATGCCCTCCTTTAATGGTTAAGTAATTAGTGTATAAAGTATGAAAGCTAGGTAGTTATTACTGCCAAGTAGACCAGGCAGAGTTACTACCGGGTCGGTTGAGATATGTCTACTTCAATGTGAAATCTTAACCCTTTAAGAGCAACACAGTGATTTAATGCACTATGTATTTTTGTCACCATGCTGAATGTACACATGCTGTCAACCCTATGGGGTAGATACACTCCTGAATGGTCAGCATGATGCACCAATGCATTGCCGGTGAGTTACTTACCAGCACTGCATTAGTGCATCATGGTGAGAGATGGGCATAATGCCTTAGATGCATCATGCTATCCTTAAAGGGTTAACTGCTTCAAACTACGCAGTGTTTAGGACTGGTGTGACAGTGTACTGGTGCAGGTGCGGAAGGAGACAGGGGGTGAAGAGGGTGTGGCATCTATACGTTAACACTGTAAGGGCAGCATAGTGCTTTAATTTGCTATGCCCTTTGCCGTCATGATGAATGGATGCAGCCCTGCATTCGATCGAGTCTACTCGCCATGGTTGAATTCATGTATCATGGTGACCCTTGTAGGGAGTGTATCAATCCCATGCGGTTGGCATGATGCATTCATGCAGCAGTGGGAGACACCTGGCAGAGCTGCATGAATGCATCATGTTAGCAAAGGGCATTATGCATTAAGCCAGTATGCTGCCCTTAAAGGGTTAACTGCAGAGGTAGTAGCACAGACAGGTGTAGACACCTTTCCTATTCCCTTTAACCAAATTTGGGCATAGGCCATGACCATCAATGGCTGCATTATTGGTTTTGCTGTCTGGGTGTGTTTTTGTTCGTTTTTATGCCTCTGGCTGTCTTTATTAAGGCTTCACATGTTAACGCTTTAGGGCCTGGAATTCAGGTGCACTTTTTGTCATGATACAGGTGGGGAAGTCACAGGCACTGCGTTAGAGCCCTGGTTTTAGCTGCATCATGCCAAGCCTAGAGATGGCATGATGCACACTGCAGCACTGTTGAGTTACTCTCCATCCTGGGCTGCATTTATGCATCATGCTGACAAATGCCTTAATGCAATGCCGTCCGTAAAGGGTTAAATGAGAAATCATTTATGGGGTAAGACCTTGATCTAGTGCACAATCACCTGTGTATTTATACAGAACAATACAGGTTGGAAAGGGATAACATGATCCATAAGTCACTCTGCTGATCACAATTTGAACATTACCCCTCCTTTCTCTGTCTTATATTCTCGCTCACCCTCCCATGTCCCTCTCCTCCCCTCCCTCTTGTACAGGGGGTTGAGGTCCCACGGCCCCATCCTGTCACCTGTGAGAGTGTAGGGTTTGGGTATTAGACCACGAAGGTACCAAAACACCTGTAACCATAGGTAGTGCCAAGTCCTGCTCTCAGGCCAACTTCACACCCCCCCCCTGCCCCATAGCTCATACAACTAACTCCTCCCATCAATGGTGTAGGCTATATACACACACTATTCAATAAGATCCCTCTCTATTCATATTTATACATGGTATACATACTAACATGATCAAATATCACTATTTGTGCTATTTCAGTACTAAGGTGCATAAAATATGTACACTGAAAAAGTAAACTCGTCTCCAGACTCGTCGAAGTGACTGTCATAAAATAAACGAGTCAAAAGTTGTCTAACGTATCAAGTTACCATCCCACAAATAGAATCTGGAGCTGGCAAATGTTGGGTTTTGGGCTGGCACATACCAAGTGGGTCTTCTATCTCCAGCTAGAAGACCCACTTCCTTGTCACTTAGACAAGTTTTTGACTCGTTTATTTTATGACCGTCACTTTGAAGAGTCTGGAGACAAGTTTATTTTTTGAGTGTACCTCTTTCACTCCCCCTTCCTCTTTTCTACCACATTCTCATCCCCCGTTCCCATGGGCATAATTAGCCCTTTAAGGGTCACATAGTTTTCAATACGTTATGCCCATTGTTGCCAGATTCGCCAGAACTGCATTCAGGCATCATGCCGACCCTATGAGTTTCATGGACTCCTAAATGATCGGTATGATGCATGCATACAGTCCTGGCGACCACACTCATCAGGGCTGCATTTATGCATCATGACGACTAAGGTCAGTATTTTACCTGTAGCGAATTGGATCACTACGCCGCCATTAACGTGGCTACTTAGAGGTCTACCAATAATGCACCGAGTGGTCTGCTAGAGGATGAGTTAATTATCAGCAGACAATAAACAACGTCTAATTGTTAATTACCCCTGATGATGAGGTACTAGATAATACTGGACGTCACCTTAATAAGTGTGGGATAATTGTGAGTACCCCCCTCGCCAGGTGAGTCCCTGGATAGCTGGTTAACCATTTAATGGCCGCATAGTGCTTTAATGTGCTATGTCCTTTGTCGTCATGATGCATGAATGCAGCCATGACATGTGTACTTACCAGTGCTGCATTCATGCATCATTGAGTTATATAATGGGGTTATATCATCACCATATGAATGAAGCATCATTGGGAGTGCATCAACCCCATGGGATCAACATAACCCTTGAACGTTAAAGCACCATGCGGCCCTTAAAGGGCTAATGAATGCACATGAGAGGACACAACGTCTAAATGGTTAATACAGGTGAGATGCCACAGAGAATTGATGTTGGCTTGTTACAGACACAATCTGTGACTTGGCAGCCTTCCGTCTCCGACCTGGTGCTTCATTCCCACGGTCCCACATTGTGAACACACATTGGGAGTGGTCATGGCTGGGTGACCACCTCCCACCAACAGACTCTTTAAGGACAGCATGTCGTTAAAAGATGATATTTGTCGTCATGATGCACTAATGCTGCCTTGGCGAGTAACTCGCCGGGGCTGACCCTATACAGGAGTATAGCAACCCCGTACGGTCGGCATGATGCTTGGATGCAGCTCTGGTGAGTTACTCATTAGGGCTGCATGAATGCATCACGGCGATCAAGGGCATGATGCACTATTGTATTATGCCATCTTTAAAGGGGTATA
Source organism: Harmothoe impar (assembly GCA_947462335.1). Lineage (NCBI taxonomy): Eukaryota > Metazoa > Annelida > Polychaeta > Phyllodocida > Polynoidae > Harmothoe > Harmothoe impar. The sequence continues at coordinate 66,961,120 of OX381706.1, forward strand.
TCCACACTTGAACACTGGCGGTATACACACTGCAGTCTATGTAAGATTCACTTTTTATATAAAACTCTTCACTGTCGTCATTGCACTAAAATAGACCTACATAAATGGCAGTACTTAGCATTACCAACCTTACAGCTGACAGAAAGCCAAAGAAAGGCCACAATGGGGAGTGAAAATAGACAGTGATTGTCAGGGTAAGAATAGATGTAAGACTAGCTGTTAGTGTCTTCAGCCCAGCAGGTGGGCATTCCTTGTGGGAGACGCTGCTGTGTACTAAGGGTTATATTCATCTGTATTATAGTAGTTTTACTATATGTGTATACCCTTTTAGGGCTGCATAGTGTGTTAATGAGCTATGCCCTTTGTCATCATGATGTATGAATGCAGCCTTAATTAGTGAGTCTACTCAGCAGGGCTGCATTCATGCATCACCCAGACCCTGCTGATTTGATGCACTCCCACTCTCTGGCATGATCTATGAATGCAGCTCTGGGGAAGTAGATTAGCGAGGGCTAGCTGCATCATGGCATAGTATGTCATCTTAGACACATTAAAATACTATGCTGTCACTTGAGGGTTAGCATTGGTGGTGATTGGGGGGGGGGTGACAGGGTCGGCACAGGCCGTGTGAAGGTGAGGGAGGGGTGACGGGAATAGTAATAATGCCATCCCGCCCCTCCCCCCTCCATTCAAATCCACTCAACTCCCCCCAAGTTCAGACCATTCCCTTTATGCTACCTTTATGACATATTCACTGAGCTGAACGCAGCGATTCTTCTCCAGGCTGTACTGGGCACAACAAAGAGCTCGGTGGGAAATCCCAATAAGTGGGGCTAGCTGCTACACACTTTCCACATATACAAAGACTAGTGCACACATTAATACCTTGACAAAACTCAAAAGGGAATCCACCATTGCTGTACAAGTACTTCTCATAAAACTGACACACCAGGACAAGTTATTTGCCAGGGTGCAGATGGTGTATAATATTGCATCTAGTGGTTGGCAGCAAGGCCTTAGGATTTAGCTTGTGAATATAATAAGTGTCACTGTCAAGATTATGAGAAGTTTTAATCCCATTGTCTGCAGCCACTCGTAAATCTGACGATGTGACATCCACTTTTAGATCTGGGGAGCTTGATGTCAACTGTCCCAGTGGTGGAGTGGATGTCTGAAGGGGCTTGTATGTGGTGCCAGGATGTTATGACATTTCCCAATTGTGGGCTGTTGGGACTTGCTCACAGAGACACCTTGAACAGACGCTCACTTTGTTTACATTGTGGACAAATATGTGGCCCGCATTTTGTGCACTTTGTCTTTGATATTCAAACATTTGTTGTCTGCATTTTGTAGTACCAGTATGTAGCACTTCCCAGGGGCGTGGCAAGCAGTTTCAAAGTAGGGAGGACTGAGGGGTATTTTGACCCTTTTTGAGCCCTTTTATCGTGACCCTTTTGGTTTGACCTTTTTTGGGTTTGGTCAAAAGTGGGGGGGGGGGGGGGGGACATGTCCCCCTGTCCCTCCCAGTTGCCACGCCTCTGCCTTCCATAACACCAAGGGTGGGGCGGGTTGGTTGTTTTGGAGCCCCAATGGGAATTCCGCTGCTCTGCCATTGTGACTTAATAATGCAATTGACAGACAACGTCTTGAGTCCGATTCTAACGTATAAAACACCGTACACCATGCAATCCCGGTACTAATCTGTGCTACTAACAACGCCGCCCAAATCATCTGTTACATGGCTGTATGTAGGGTCAAACCAATTAGTAAAAGTGGCCTACCAGTTAATATGTATTAATAATACTTAAGTAGCACACACTATAAATAGCAGGCCACGTAGCTTACCACTAAGTCAGACTTGAGGAAGTAGAATGGTATGTTAATCCTCTGTATGTGGCTATTTACCGTGTTATAAGATTTGATACCATATCCAAACAGACTTTCTCTGCTTAGCACAAAAAAGGATTACCGAAGTGATTAAACTGTACATTGCACTGCCTGATAATATTGCTATATGAATCAAATGGGACCTTGTTCTTAGTCCGCTCAAGATGGGTCCAAATATTACCCCCACTCCCTTGAATTCATGTATGGGTGGCCCATTGCAGTATAGAAAAGGCTTAGCAATTGGGGAGTACGTCTTGACATGTTTTAGACTAAAATTTTATTTTATTTTCTTATAGTACATGACTTCCTCTCTTCTCAAAGAAAATAGGAAGTAAGGCACTATAAGAAAATTACATAATATGACTAATATCGTGGTCCAAAAACATGTCGAGCTCAACTTCTCGTTTTGAAGTAGCGCATTGTGGTCTAGTATTCTTTTAGTCTCTATTGTTTGGGCGTGACACTGTAAAACCAGTGCCATCCTCTATTGCATATAATTGGCAAAAATGACGGCATACATGTATAAAGTATATACATGATGTATGTCCCTGCACGGCTCACAGGAGCAGACAGGGACCAGGTATTACACCAGCCTGTAGTATAATCCCTGCCCGCCCCAGGTGAGTCAGACACCTGACAGTAACAGGACGCCACAGTGTACATACGGTCTGTCTCTATAAGGCTGCTATAACCCTGCAGGCTGCTGGTTGTCCATGCTGTCTGCCTGCTGCCATGGACTAACCCTTTAACTGCAGCATACTGCTTTTCTCTCTAAAAACAATGCAGTGACTTGCTAAATATAATATAATCTAGACCGAGTATATATCCAGTATATGATGCATGAATTCAAATCTGGCAAGTATACTTGCTAACACTGCATTCATGTATCATGCCGGTTCATGTGATCGCCATGATGCTTGAATGAAGCACTGGCGAGTTACTCGCCAGGACTGCATTCATGTATCATAACAACAAATGGCACAGTGCATTAAAGCACTATGCGGCCCTTAAAGGACTAGGGAGGGGCAGCCCCTAACCCCCCGCCCTCCACCCCTGCACTAAACACCGTCCATGTCCTAAGCCATGGGGATTGACTCAGCTGCAGGCTGCAGGCCGATAAAACATGGAAAAAAGAAGATATTGAGTGAAAGACACAAAACGGCCCCTCCCTGTCAGGCACCACTGCTACGGTTTGTCAGTGGTGAGTCTGCAGTGGTCGCCATCTTGTCTTGTCATAGACATTACGTATTGGTGGGGGGGGGGGGGGATTCGTCCCAAAAACAGGGACTCATATAAAGTATACATAAAGATCACGCTAATAAGGTGGTATTACATGTATAGTGTAGGTTCTATATCTAATGCTTCCTATTCCAGTCGTTAACTATTTAAGGGCGGCATTATATACAAACGATTCATTTTCATTTGTTGTCAAAATGCATCAACACAGTAACTCTCTGGGGCTGCATTGGTGTATCATGCCCTACTCATCAGCAGTGTATCAGACCCCTGAGGGGTGACATGATGCATGGATGCAGCACTAGGTTCATGCATCATGACTACGACAAAACGCATCTTACATCAAAGCACTCTGCTTCACTTAAAGGGCTTAGCTTTAGTGAGTCTGATACCGTGTTATAGCCAGGGAAGGATCCATCTACCCCTCCCTGAGCGGCACTGGCCTCCTGGGCACTGGTCTGTAAGTACCCACCCACCACACACCGTACAGGGGAATTAACGGGCAATATCTGCCATGAACAACAGTGTGGGGATGGACGTCATGGTAGCTGTGGTAATCTGTCCATGTCACAACAACTCTAACCACCTTTAACCCTTCCCACACCCTCCTGGATGGAGGAGGCTCGGTGACTCTAACACTGGAGGCTATGTCGCTGTTAACTCCGCCTAGCCTGCTCCTCTGTATGTGATATGATGCCATTTTCAGTTTAAACCCGCAGTTCTTACTGCACGTCCAGTAACAGTCAGAGTGCAGTCGGGACAGGTACTCAGCTCTATATATAGGGGCGCTGGGCCTTTAAAGAAAGGGAATTACAATACAATGCACAGTTACAATATACAGGGATTTGCAATACACTATCACAATACCTACACCCAGAACAATGTGAGCGTCAGCATGACGCTGGCCATGTCGCCAAAAGCACTCACATAAAATGGTCAGGCAATTTGGTGAGAGTCAGGAAAATATCCTTTATGCTGGACCCCCTTTAGGGGCTGCATGGACTCCCCCAACATGACTTGTGACTCTGGTGATGCTGGACTCTTGAAGGCTGAAGTAGAGGCTCCATTGTAGGCCTACCTGTCTTCACTCTGATTCTTGCTGGAGGGGCAATATGACGTGGACCTTTACATTAACCCCTCCTATGCCACTGTAAGCTCTGTACGCTCTGTCACCTTACCCATGCATTAACAGATTGCCTCTCATGCCTCTCTTCCCAGCCATTTAACAATTGGGATCCCAATAAACAAAGACCATTGAGCTGCATGGATGGCCGGGCACCGCGGGTGGTCAGTAATGAAGTTGTTGCTGAGTGCCAGGTCTCACAGTACAGGCTTTCACCAAATGCATGTACATTCACAGTGTAAATGGGATGGCTGCAATATCCAATAGCTTTTACATGACTACAGACCTATAGGCGGGCTTTGATACATTGACATGAATTATTAACCCACCAGACAGCTATCAGTAGTCTCTCCGTGTTGGAGCACTCATACATGGGATGGTTATCATCATATACCGCTGTGTGTGGTCAACTGTATAGGCCGCCATATTGTCCCCCTGGGGGTGTCATTTCATGCATTAGGCCTAAAAAAGAAAGGTTTGTTTCAGGTAACATGGGCAGAAAATGTAGGGTCGGTAGGTCGGATTTAAAAAAAATTTAAACTTGTTTTATTAACATGAAAATACCAGCCGGCCGGTCCGAAAACACGAAAAGTGACCGGAAAAGGGTAAAAATACAGAAATTTCTTCAAAATTGCATAAAAAAGACGTAGGGTCAGCCCTGTTTTGATAGGGTCGGTCGGGTTACCTGAAACAAACCTCTCTTTTTTTGGCCATATTTATCTCCCAGACAACTCTATGTGGGAACACTCACACAGGGTCTATCATGATATGATAAATGAGTGCACGCTGGCGGGTCACTCCGGCGGGTTACTTACAGAGATGCCCCTTTTCCTATACTTAGCAGGAATGCCTACTTTTTGGCTAGAATTTCTGTATTGAATTAAATTATTTCCTACAGAAAATTGACCAGAATTTTAGGATTTCCCTACTTTTTGTCGACAAGCGTGTGGCATCTCTGTATTCTTGCATCAACCATCTATAGAGTCAGTATGATACATGAATGCATCATTGACGAGTTGCCCACTATAGTTATTAAATCGCCGACAAAAGGGCATGATGCATTATAACAGTATGGCTTTTACATCGTTACATATCCCTCGGGCATTCAATGTGTGTGGCCTCTGCTTTCATACGCTGTGATCCATATTACATAAAGTAATCATGATAATCACAATAATGTAATACATATATCTGCCCGCATATAAACACCGCCTACGCCATTTAGAAACAACAAGTCCCTGCACCAGCCCGACCCACCATGCATGACTTCGATTCAGGATTGGGTTACTGTTTAGGTCATGTTTGATCAGTTAAAATGGTCGCCGATCAGTGAATGAATCATGGCTCACTGATGTGGACTGGTACCACTATAGTGGTTACAATGTAACTATGTATGCATGTATTAACACTTTAAGGACTGTATGTTGCTTTGATGTCATTTGTCATCATATTGCGTGCATCCCAGGTATAACTACTTGCCAGGACTGCTCCCCAAGGATCATGCTGATCCTTGGGGAGTGTCTTGACTCCATAGGGTCGGCATGATACTTGAATGCAGCACTGGCGAGTTACTTGCATCATGACGACCAAAGACATAATGCATTAATGCATTATGCCGTCCTTAAAGGGTTAAATGCTTGAATCTCAGCATGAATCATGTCCGGGGCGTGTTAGTACCATTGTAGTTATACAAGATCATAACAATAATCCTTGCAGGCAATAAAATGCCTCACCACAGATTAACCACAATAGACCGTATGTTGTGTAGGCGTCTAGTGTGACTCAGTGGTCCAGACCCTATTGAAAATGCCCATTTACATTCATAGTACACATGTTTATGGCATATATACATACATTAACCCTTTACGCACAGCATGCTACCCCAAGGCTTGATGTGCATTTATCGTCATAGTCTACCAGTGCTACAATCATGATTGGTCCATCATACCAGCGATGCATTCATGTATATCAGCATATTGCTTTCACCATGCAGCCCTATGCAGCCCTTTCAAAATGCAAATATATTTGGCTCGGGCATTAAAGCAATGCATGTATGCCACCCTTAAAGGGCTAATGCTGTGGTCTCTGACTCAGGTATTAAAGCAGTATGGAGTCCTTAACATCAAGATTCGCCCAAGTCTTGATGCCCCTCCAGCAAGCGCCAGAGTGGTAGGAGGACCAGCACTCTAGGCCTTTATATAGGAGGTGCTGGTCTATCAGGTCTAATATGGAGTCCTTAACATCAAGACTCTAGGCCTTTATATAGTAGGTGCGGGTCTGTCAGGTCTAATGCTGTGGTATATATTCATTATTATGACTCAGGTAGTGTATTTGAGCAGAAGTTCATTGATCCCCATGTACTACTTGTACACGCGGTGCATGTAAACCAAACACGGCCAACCCGCCCCCGTGCATGCTGTGTGCGGACTAGTGCTACCCACACAGATACAGGAAGTCCGTGGACCCTCTAAGGACAGCAGAGTGATTTAATGAAGTACTATTAAAGATGTGATTTTGCCATCTTGCTGTATGAATGCAGCCCTTGCGAGAAACTGAAACTGAGGGCTGTATACTTTATGCATCATGAAGTTGATACTATCAATGACACACTTCTAAAGAGAGTCAGCCGGGTGCTCCAATGTAGTGTCGGTGAGTTGAGCATTAATGGTGCATAAACATAACGTTTGAAGTACCATGTCGTCCTTAAATGGTTAGTTAGGACAGGGAGGGGGTGGCTTATGCCAATTTGCCGTATACAAGACACACATCCTCCTCCCCCTCCCATCCCTCAGGTGCACCAAGCTCTGTGTCATGTCCTTGTGGATTGGCATTGTGCAATGTTCATGTATAAGTGTCAGGGCAATATCTGACACAATGTCTAAGTTAAAGTATTACGAGGTCAGTCTAGAAAGGTTGAAAACTATAATCGTGATGATCACTGGAAATACATGTATGAGTTTCATTTACACTGGAATATGCCCAGATTCCTAATCTTGTTTTCCCTCCTTATACATGTATGCCCCATTATTGGGTCACCAGTCTAATGCCAGATTCCCAACCAGAGACTGGAATGTGCCATGTCCATGGTTTATCACCTGTGATTAAGTGATTGCATGTTATCATGTCAGTCACAACCAAGGTCAGTTTAATGGTGCCATGCACCGAGCATGTCATCGTTATTAACGTGAGAGGTATTTAACACTGGAATATGACATTTTTGTACTAGTTCAGGGAATGCCTATATTTCAGGTTATGCCTATAAAATGTAGTAGTTGGTACTATTTCAGGTCAAGTCTATACTTTAGTACTATTAACTATCAGGAAAAGCATGTACAGTGTGGTATACTCTTTCAAGTAATGCCTATAATAGTATTTCAGGTAATGCCTATAATATTATCTCAGGTAATGCCTATATATATATTACTTTCTCATGTTAGGCATATATGCATATGCATGTAGTATCAGGAAATACCCATGTAGGGTGAGCAAGTGTACTACATGTAGCCACTTCAATGCAAATAGACTGTAGCCCCCCCCCCCCACCCACCCACCCACCCACCCACACACCTACCCTCAAACACACCCTCACCTTCCTGCAGCATGGCTCAGCGTGCACAGCACCACGTGGAATGTGGCACATGCAGGGTAAGGGTGTGTGTGTGGGGGGGGGGGGTGGATGAGTCAGAGGGAAGGCCCACCACCATGGGGAGGAGGGAGGCAGGGTCTAATAGACAGTTATTGATCACCCCTCATGCCAAATGCTCACCTGGGGATAGAGTACTACTCCTGCTGCTACTACGACCCAACAGACTGGGCTATCTACTACTGGCCACACTCCAGGGCTAATTAGAGGAGGAAATGTCTTTAGACGTTTGTTGGGTTAAGTCCAGCCAAGTTTACCTTTATGTTCACTGGGTGGCTTATGTTACATGGTCCAAGTATTGTATGGAACATTTTGATATGAGTTAGTTTGATGAGCTTATTGGGATTCATGGGTGGTTGGTTCCAACTTCCAAAACCAGATTGCTTTCCCCAGATTGCTTTCTACCCATCTAGACTAAAACACCATTCACCAGGTCGCAGAAAGGAGCCTAGATAACTCTCTGGCTGACCTAAGGGAATCCTCTGGGGGAATCATTTGACCCAGAGAGCTATATGACTCCCCCGGTGACTCCCTTAGGTCAGCCAGAGAGTCACCTAGACTCCCTTAGGCAACCTGGCCTCCCCTAGAGAGGGGAGTCTTTTTGGAGGCAAACTGGACTCCCTTTTGACATTGTTTCTTCTCTGTGTAATGAGTCACTACAGGCCTGCCATCATGCATCATGACAATAAAGGGACACGTCAGTACAATATATCAATAGGCCTATGCTACTCTTAAAGGGTATTTAGAATAAGTATTGGATATGACTGATACTTAATGTGCATGTGTACGTCCCTATACAGGTGTCATGCCGCACACACAGGAGTAGGTGTCGGCTACCTGACTCCTGTCTGATCCCCCCCCCCCCACAGGTAGGGCCTACTCACAGGTACTCACAGGTACACACAGGTACTCACACTGGTAGATGACTAACTCCATTGTCACCTGCCACACAAGGTGTGAAATATGAACCTGTCTAGTGGTATTTCCATGTCCGACCGCAGCGCCACCCAGTGGTGGGGGTGTCAGGTAACCAGAGAGAATTGGGTACTAATGTCAATAAGTGTGGGTTGGGTGGGTGTAAGTAGCTTTAGGTGGAGTTATCATGACTTGGAAATAAGTGTGATTGTACCTCTGAGTTGTCTGTTGGAATTAGCTTCATTTTCATGTTAGGCCACTTTATGTCTGTTCTCTGCAAAGATGCCTTTTTTTTCTGCTTTTGCAGGAATTAAATCAAGATCATTTTCTGGATCAATTTCTATTAAATCATAAGATTATCTGCCTTTGTTGACATGAATTGACTAAATACATTTAGTACCCTTACCATCATACCCTTCTTCACCTCCCCCTCCATATTCCTTCACCACCATATAGGACCCTACCACTGGAGCAAATAGTATAGGAGCTACTCCCCAACCACTCTAACCCTGAGCCTCTCCTGTATGAGACTGGACCTGTGGGGTCTTCCGCTATTATAATCCTCAGTAATAGCCTACCCCCAGTGCAAATGGGTCCACCCATGGGGGTATACGGGTAGTCTGTTCTCTAATGGCTAGTCCAATTTCTCCGCATTGAATAAGGATCTCCTGGGAAAGTACTGTTGAAAATCTTTCTTAGTACTGCTCATTATTTAATAAAGAGCCATATCCCATGTTAAATACCTGTTTAATAACGATGGGCATTTATGACAGCATTAAGCTGGCTCTAGCCGTGACATGAGGACACGCACTGCTTTAACCATCGGTGATAAAACACAGAAAGGGCCTATTTAAATGGTAATCCTTGATATTCAGAGATGCCACTCCCTGGTCGACTAAAAGTAGGAAATATTCACATTTCAATCAGGTCTTTATAGGCAACTAGTATCATATTTTATGGAATCTCAGGTAAGGATTTGTTATTTAATTGTAGGAATTCATGCTCCTTTTTGTCAACCAGGGAGTGGCATATCTGAGGTTGTTTTTACCCAAACTCCTCTACAATTAGAGGCTTCTGGCAGCTGGCAGGAGGCTCCAGGCCGTACCTATATAGGGAGGGACAGGGGCAGGGGCAGGTTGGGTCGGCCATGAGTGGTGGGGGTATAATTTAGAGGGAATGTGGCTAGCCAGGTCCGGGTGGGAGAAACTGTGTGTTTAGACAGGTCTAGAAGGAACACCCTTGAGTCACCAGTCAGGCAGTCAGCTAGGGTGTCAGGAGATTCTGGACTGGTTTCAGTTTGAGAGGGCTATTTCTGAGTTATGGGGGAAAGCGCTTTTGAACAATTTTAGGGGGTAAGCGATACATTTTCTTTTCTCTGAGATATTGTGTGGATGCTTATATCCATGAATTTGGAGAAAGAAAAACAGTAAAGACTTGTCTATAATAGTGCCGACACATGTGTTTCTACTTTGAACCAGGAAATAAGCTGAGTCGACCTCATGCTGAAGGTAAAAACAAGAAATGTATAAAGCCACCATATGGTCCTCTCAACATCGATGTATTGCAAAGTAAAACAGTAACTTCTCTGTCCGACGTGCACTGGAATATACCACAGCCTCCTGCTATGCTATTTTCACCACAAAGTTTCCCCATAAGGACAGTGAAGTGAATGTATCCCAAGATGTATACTAGTACTACTAGTGCACGGTTATGATCTTTATTCTGCTAGGTTATGTCCTCTAATTTCTTAAGAGTTGACAATTTGTATATCATATTGATCGTATGCCTGTACAAGAACGGCAGCACTCTGACACGGGAAGATGTACGGTAGTACTTTTCACAGTCGTCCCATAGATTGGATCACACCCACTGCCGCATACATGACCTTGTCCTTAACTGTCCCCACTTTGTAAAACAACCAACAACAACTGACTTGGGATGAATTTGACCTTCCCTGTCCCCCACACTATCTGTCTACAGATAGCCTCCTGTATATGCCATGACGGGCAGGAATCCCACACCACGTGATACCAACAGTAAAACCAACATGCTGTAATCTCAGAGCAACTCACAGCTATTCCAAGCAACACGTGCCTATAATTCCTCCTCTCCAGCCGCAGTCTTTGCTGCTTTACCACTGCTCCTGTGTGGGGGCAGAAGGGGATGTATCTGGCTGGAGAGTGTGATTATCTGTGAGCTGCTGGGAGCAGATCGGACCCCCAGCAGAGTTGCTCACCAAACGGCAGTTAACCCTTTAAGGGCCGCATAGTGCTTTAATGTGATGTGTCTGTTGTCGTCATGATGAATGAATGCAGCCCGGCGCAGACGCATCTACTATAGTCCTTGCCAGGGTGAATGCTAGTGCCAACCTTCTATGAGTGTATCACCATGCAGGGAGTGTATCAACCTCGTAGTGTCTTTGGTATGCATTCATTTATTCATTCATTCACTCATTCATTCATTCAGAGTGAGTGAGTGAGTGAGTGAGTGATGGTTGTAACGCCATTTCTACGGCAGCCAAGGTCATATTCACGATGGAAAAGCTACATTCAAATCAACTTTATAGATGAATACATGTGTCTGTATCCATTTATGACATTATGTGGGCATCAGACAAACAAAATAGTGGTCAGAAAAGAGGAGATAATTATAGACCCTTTTAAAGTGGGCTAGGGAAGCCAGGCTGCATTAATTGTATAGTACATTAACACCACCTGCTGCCCGTAAATGGTTGACCCTGAGGCCCAGCTCCAGCCGCCCGTGGTCCTGCTCCGACAGCTGAGCTGCTCCCTCCTGCTCGGAGCTGCTCAGTATGGAGAGGACCCAGCTGGGCGGGTCTCTGGGGGAACCCGAGTAGAGCTCTACATGCACCTCCCTATTGGAGCCTATTGGAGGTCTTCTTACCTACTGTTGGGTCAGGAGAACCAATATGCCACTGTCTTTTGTTCTTATCTCCTATGTGTGATTATCTGTGAGCTGCTGGGAGCAGATCGGACCCCCAGCAGAGTTGCTCACCAAACGGCAGTTAACCCTTTAAGGGCCGCATAGTGCTTTAATGTGATGTGTCTGTTGTCGTCATGATGAATGAATGCAGCCATATAAAGCAGCCACTGAATCACTACTTGCATGATTATGGTGCAGAAATGACATGCAGAATTTATATTTTAACGTGGCCCTGTTCAGCTAGAGTAGAGGGGTATTGAAAATGTGTCAATGCCAGTCTCAAATGAGCGCCGGTCCTCTATAACCGCCTGGGGTATAGCCGGGGCGCTTATAGAGGCCACTACCGTAATTCATGGGGCCTCTATAACATCCACGTATGCATTCATAAATGTGACAAGATGGCAGCGCCCAGGGTACAATCCCCTACAACCCTATAGCTCACAAACCCCTTCTTACCGGCAGTGAGGGCGGCAGCAGCCCCCGTATTGAGCAGTGAGTACTACACACGACCCTGTGTCAGGTGCAGATCAATAACACCCGGATAGGGCCACATCCTAGTGTTAACCCGCTAACCCTTTAAGGACCGGTGTTGCTAAAAGATGACCTTTGTCGGCATTCTCCTACTTTAGGTCGCTAGGTGATAATTCAAGTCGTGAAAAGGGTTAGAATCTGAAGAAATGTAAGGGTATAAGGAAAAAGTGGAATGTTATATGGAGGAACCGAAAAGGCAATTATTTTCAAGGTAATACATTGTAGTACATGTACATTAATTGGGAGTGAAGGGGTATTAATCAGAAGGAATGGTATTATTAACGGAATAAGCCTCATCTTTGGGTTGGTAAATAGTCAGAAGGAATGGTATTATTAACGGAATAAGCCTCATCTTTGGGTTGGTAAATAGTCAGAAGGAATGGTATTATTAACAGAATAAGCCTCATCTTTGTCTTGGTAAATAGTCAGTGGGAGGGGTATTTTATAACAGAATAAGCAGCATACTCCCTTTCAAATATGACCCTTATTCTGTTATAAAATACCCCTTCCTCTGACTATTTACCAAGACAAAGATGAGGCTTATTCCGTTAATAATACCCTTCCCTCTGACTATTTACCAAGACAAAGATGAGGCTTATTCTGTTAATAATACCCCTCCCACTGACTAGCGACCTAAACCTTTTTACCTACTAGCGACCTATTCATTCTGACCTTGTATAATATAAAATTCTTTATTTTATCTATATTAATATGAATAATCCTGCGTCACCTACCTTCTTTCCCCCCAAAAAAGCCATGCCCCATGTTTTTCTAATGGCTCCCCTTAAGGGAAACCCTTTCCCCCGGGGGTATATTCCCCTTGAATGTTTTTAGATTCTATTTCAACAATTACTCTATAGTAACTCCCACTTTAAGTCGCTAACGGATGGAGTCGCTAGTGGTATTGATCACTGGCCTTGTATAATATAACATTGTTTATTTTATCTATATTAATATGAATAATCCTGCGTCACCTACCTTCTTTCCCCCCAAAAATGCCATGCCCCAATTTTTTCTAATGGCTCCCCATAAGGGAAACCCTTTCCCCCGGGGGTATATTCCCCTTGAATGTTTTTAGATTCTATTTCAATAACCACTATATAGTAACTCCCACTTTAAGTCGCTAATAGGTGGAGTCGCTAATGCTATTCTTCACTAGTTAGAATGCAAGGTTTCCTTATAGTAACTCCCACTTTAAGTCGCTATAGGGTGGAGTCGCTAATGAAGTCACTAGTAAGGGTCAGGCTAAAAGCAACCCTGTCCCTTATAGTAACTCCCACTTTAAGTCGTTATAGGGTGGAGTCGCTAATGAAGTCACTAGTAAGGGTCAGGCTAAAAGCACCCCTGTCCCTTATAGTAACTCCCACTTTAAGTCGCTATAGGGTGGAGTCGCTAATGAAGTCACTAGTAAGGGTCAGGCTAAAAGCAACCCTGTCCCTTATAGTAACTCCCACTTTAAGTCGCTATAGGGTGGAGTCGCTAATGAAGTCACTAGTAAGGGTCAGGCTAAAAGCAACCCTGTCCCTTATAGTAACTCCCACTTTAAGTCGCTATAGGGTGGAGTCTCTACTCTATGTTTCCTGTCCGTTTAATCCATTCAGGTTCCGTTTTTTATGTGAAATTAAGTAGCGACTTAAAGTGGGACTATGCCCATTTGGGCATCATAATGCACCAATGCAGCTCCGGCATCGGTGCATCATGCCGACCTTTTGGGAGTCTCAACCTCGTAGGGTCGGCATGATGCTTGAATGCAGCACTGGCGAGTTACTTGCCAGGGCTGCATTCAAGCATCAGCATTCAAGGGCATGATGAATTAAGGTATCATGCCACCCTTAAAGGGTTAAACCTTTAAGGACGACATCATGTATCATGCCCTAGGTTGGCATGATGCATGAATGCAGCCCTGGCGAATAGACTCTCCAGGGCTGCATGAATGTATCATCATCATGACGATCCTTTGGAAGTGTATCAACCCTCTAGGGACATTCAGTCCTGGTGAGTCTACATATCAGGGCTGCATTCATGCATCATGCTGACCCTTAGGGAGAGTATCAACTCTGAAGGATCGGCATGATACATGAATGTAGTCCTGGTAAGCGACTTGCCAGGATGCATCCATGCATCATGAGGACAAAGGGTATAACACATTAAAGTAGGATGCGGCACTTAACGGGTTAACACATCACTGGAGGAATTCATAGATCGATCCATCTCCTGTAGACAGCTGGGGGGGGGCAGGAAGGGGGGGGGGTGCCCCTGGTGTATAGTGCTGAGCACGCTGTGAGGGGGATGTGTGGACTCCTGCAGGTCATTAAGTATCACATAGCTATGTAGTCAGCCATAGTAAATCCCTGACTCATGGCATAGATGTGATCGCCTTTATCAGTGTCTATATGATATTAGCAGTTGCGATCTTGTAAAGTGGCCATTCCGGACATCACTAGAGGATTACATAGAGCCCATTATCTTGTCTTGATTCCCTTCAACCATCTGCAAGATGCATCCATGCTTCATCTTCACTTGTTGCCATGATGCACCAATGCATTGCCGACACTGCAATTATGCATCATGACGACCCTTTAGGAATGTATCAAGCCCATAGGGTCGGCATAATGCATACTATAGTACTATTACTACGCTGCCCTTAAAGGGTTAATACCCGTGTTAGTCCCTTTAGGCTGTCAGTATAATGTAAATCAGCCCATCCGGCCGCCAACCCGGCATCGATTGCCTTATATCCATTGACGACAGCCGGAGGACTAGAAGGTATAGGGGTACTTTGAACTGCAGCACAGCAGACTCATCTACGGGGATTAACTCTTTAAGGACGGCATAGTACTTTAATTTACTACACCCTCTGTCATCATGATGCATGAATGCAGCCCTGGTGAGTCTGCTCGCCAGGGCTGCATTCATGCATCATGATGACCCTTCAGGAGTGTATCAACCCCAAGGGATCGGTATGATGCTCAAATGCATCATTGTTGAGTTGCTCATCAGGGCTGCATTCATGCATTACAACGACAAAGGGGGTAGCATACCCGGGGTAGCCCATTAAAGCACTATGCCGTCCTTAACGGGTTAAGGGGTGTTGCAGGGAGGTCTGCCCACCCTACTGCACCGTGATGGGCAGAGAAGCCGGAACCTGTGATTTACTGACGGGACTAGCTGACACGTCGTATTGAGATTGCTGTCATAGGGTGAAAAGCCCAGTGTCGACCACCCACTCACCCCAGCTGTCGTCTTAAACCTTTAAGGACAACACAGTGCTTTAATTAATGCTCAGTGACTTTCTATTGCCATGGTAGTACATAAATGCAGCCCTGGCGAGTAACCTGGTATGGAATGTCAGAATGATGCATCGTTGCAGTGCTGGTGAGTTACTCACCCGACCTGCACGAGGGCAACATGACAATATATGGATATGGAACCTTCAGGATCATTCCGACCTTGAATGGTTAATATTCTAGACAGTGTAAGGTCATTGTATAGGTGGCTAAGTCATATCAGGTATGTTTTTACCCTAAAAGACATCCTGCTGTTTTATAGAAAATGGATTAGTCATATAAATCAGAGATGCATGGTGATCCAGTGTCTGCTTATGCATCCGTGTAATTGCATCACTGCACTGAAAAAATAAACTTGTCTCCAGACTCGTCAAAGTGACTATCATAAAATAAAAGAGTCAAAAGATGTCTAACCTATCAGGTTACCATCCCACAAATAGAATCTGGAGCTGGCAGATGTCGGGTTCTGGGCTGGCACATGGCAAGTGGGTCTTCTATCTCCAGCTAGAAGACCCGCTTCCTTGTCAATTAGATGAGTTTATGACTCGTTTATTTTATGACCGTCACTTTGAAGAGTCTGGAGACAAGTTTATTTTTTGAGTGTGGAGGACCTAGAATGGAGTTGGCATTATGTTCTGTGCCCCACACAAGCAGCCAGCCACCATATGTATACATACTCAGTCATGGATACAATAACTATTATTTCACTTTCACTTGGTTTATGTGGGGATCTACTTTACAATTCCCAACTAGATATAAGTAATAGGCTTGGACCGGAAGTGGTTAAAGTACCTTGATAGATATATCCATATATGATTGCCTATGAATCACAAGTGTTCCCTGAAAGCCATGCACTGAGCTTTACCAAAAAACAACAAATTGGTTTCCTGCTAGAGTAGCCCTATGTGCAGAGGGGGTGGTAGGGGTGTGGGTGAGCAGTGCTCACACAACAGGTGCAGTATTTAGACAGGAGGATCGGAAACCAGTGGTCTACCCCTCCAGGGGGCGTGGGGGGGGGGGGGGGTGTACTCCAGGTGGGTACTTGTTGTGGTAAAGGGTAATAGCTGTGGTATGATACCCAAGAGATATGGCTGGCTGTGAATTTGTCCAAGAGGGGCGGGGGGGGGGGGTGGTTGTCAATGATTGACAGCTCAAAATCGACGCTGTGAAAGACTGGATAGTACAAAAAGTATAGGGGCTGTCAATAACTAATTTCCAGAATCAGGGGCTGTCAATAACGTGTCCAGAATAAGGGGCATTTCATACAACATAACTATAGTAATCTATATACCCCCCCCCCCCCAAAAAAAAAAGAAAACACACAAAAAAAACACAAAGAAACAAAAAAAAAAAACACTAATGCTATGGAAGAAGACTCCCAACGAGGGCTGTAAAATAATGTCGATTTTCAGGGGGCTGTCAAATATCAGAATACATGTAGTAAGGTGCTGTAGTATTGCAGGTTTGTGCCTACAATTACAAATGCAGTACACCCCCCCCCCCCATATTTCAGTGGTCTAGTCGTACTCTAAGTGTGCTTCACCCTACCTGACCCCACACTCCCACACATCCCACACAGCTGCCCCTGACCCACCCCATGATTTATATATACACGTGTTCCCCCACACACCCCTATACTACACCCATATAACCCACACACACACCCTACTACACCCCTGTCCTGAGGGAGGACACACCCATAAATCTGTCAATACTAGAGTGGTCAGTCCAGCCCTACCCCATATTCATACCCCATAGGTTACCCCCCCCCCCCCCCCCCCCCCCCCCCAAGGCCTTTGCATTTGGTCCTTAACCCTTTAAGGATAGTATGATGCCTCGATGTTCATTAGCTTTCGTGGTGCAGCACTGACATGTTGTATCAAATCCATAGGGGCGGCATGATCAATGAATGCAACAATGGTGAGATATTTGCCATGGCTGCACTTATAATGACAGAGGGTTATCGGTGCATTAAATCACTATGCGGTCCTTAAAGGGTTGGATACAAGTCAATTGCAGCAGAAGTCATTGCTTGCACAGACAATGCCTTCTCAGATAAATGTTCTCTTTTCCCACGGTATTCTCTATACAGCCATTGTGTCTACACCCATGGTGTCTATTCTGTTCTCGGATTATTTGTTACCTATGTAGAAGGAACAGGGCAGCTCATGGCCATTTATCAGCCTTCATGCCAAAATGATGGACTGAAACAGTCGTGTTTCCAGTACTTAACATAAGGGACAGGCCATTTATTTAGTACTTTGGCCAAAAATAATTAAAACATGTTCCAATAAGTCAGGGTTGCCCTGTTCTGTCTGGTGTGGTCAGGTGACGGGTAACACACATTTCCTAGGCTTTGTATTACATAGTTTATATTTGATGAGTAACCAGCAGCTCTGCTGCTGGCGATAAGTGGCGCGGGAAAATTGGTAGCGTTTGTCTGACCTAGTACAATGCACTGTGGGAATGCCTTAGCATATCGCAAATAGGGTCGTAGTGGCGTGAAATATCATTCTCCTAGCACATGTTAGGTCTGTTGTTTTCTAGACTTGAACGCAGAGAGTAGGAGGGAGAGTGAGCGGGCGAATTGCATTCTTGGGTACGCTCCCGATTTCCCTGTTATTGTTTAATAAGGAAAGACTTATACACTCTTACATATAACTGACCAGCTCTCCCCCTTCTTCTCTCCCCCAGGTGTGGATCTCTCTGCCAATCAGGATGAGCTGACAGACAAGGAGATCTTCCAGGTGGAGTATGACGTGGCCGAGAAGGGCTGGCGGCTGCGGACCAGTGACGACAAGTACTGGTCCCTGGAGCAGGCGCAGGGCATCCAGGCACGATCCGCGTAAGTACTCATCCATAACTTACGTTTGTATTACTATACCTACTTTTTTTTCCAAAGTCTGAATCTTACTTTAATGTATTTCAAGCCTTGTAACAGCTGTAACTTTTGCACTAGGCCTATTTTAGGGGATGGGGGCGTGGGGATAAGAGACTCAAATTCTATCCATGGGCAGTATCAAGAGCTTAAGCTTAGAAAGGAGTTCACATGGGGTCCAGCAGTACCACACTGGTTATCTTCCTTCTATATCTTTCATGGAGGTTTAGCCTTGTGGACCGAAGGTTTAAAACCCTTTGAGGTCTTGCATCCATGCACCTTCACCCTCAGAAAAGTGAGAGTCATTGTCGCTAAAACTACCCTCACCTGAGAGTCAGGTTTTAGCGACAATGACTCTCACTTTTCTCTGTGTGTTGTTGATTAGTGGCTTTAGAGTATCTGAGTTCAAAACAGACATAATGATAATATCGGAATCCAACATCCTAGCATAAATGAGAGGACAGGAAAGCTAATGTTGTCAGGGTAGATTGTGAACACAGACCGCAGGCTTAATCCCCATATAGCATGTATAAGGCTGTTAGTGTTAGTGTGTATGTTAGTACTGGGAGGGTGACCCGGGGAGGGTGATACAGCAGCTGATGTCCCCAGTGGGACAACACACTGGTAGCAGCCCCCAAGACGCTGCAGTATGCAGTACCCAGCAGCACTTATCTCAATGCTATAAGTGTGGGAGGCTCATCATTCAGTCCTGTAACGGCTGCATAGTTCTTGATGTTGCCATTTCTAATTTTTAATGGGATCATCAATGAAATATGCCTTTTTCTCAAGGAAAACTGGGAAAATAATCATTATGAGTTCTAAACAATATATTCCCAATGTGCTATAGGGCATATTAGGGACTGGAGCTGGTTGCGGCGGCCCACACTGATAAGAGCTCATAGGCTGGGTACAAGGTTGTCCCTTGAAGTGATTGTTATCTAGGGACAAGGTACCAGTCAGGGTGTGTTTTTGTGAGTGATTGTAACCGCAACCAGCAGTATTTTAAATGGCGGACCCATTGGGTATGTTTGTACATGTCTATATACTCGTTGTCGTCATGATAAATGAATGCAGCCCTGGTGATTACCAGTGACTCGCCAGGGCTGTATCTAAGCATTATGCATACCCAACAGTGTTGATACACTCCCAGAGAGTCAGCATGATGCGTGATGATACACTCATGAAGCGTTGCCATGATGCATGAATGCAGGCCCCCCCCCGCCAGCTGACTAAGGGTGTGGCACATTTAAGCCCTATGCTGGCCTGAGAGGGTTAGTCCTCCAGCAGCTACCACTGTATGCACAGGGGACGGAGCAGGAGGAGAAACAATCACCATCACCACAGGGGACCCCACAGTGGGAAGCCACAGGGGAACGTTCACACATGATGTCACATATTTTTGGAGGAATTTTCAAGATCCCCACGCACCCTCTTGAGACTATTCTGAGTAAATTGGCCTCTACTAATCGATGGCCTTGATCGCAACTCGCAATTAAACCCGAAGACCACCGCCCCAACCCTCTTATCGTTGACGTTATTTGTGAACGTTCCCCATGGCTTCAGGCCTATAGGTGTAAACCCTGTCTGTCACCTGCAGGTAATAGCTCACAAGGCCACACAACTCACAAAGCAATACAACCCCCGGGTACAACCCACACAACCACACAACTGTATGTTTAGCTTGAGGCCAGGTACACTGCTGTGCATTGCTGGTAAGCAGAACAAAGCCACATATTATTGATTAGACCCGAATATATATGAGATGATTAGGCCTGATTATACCCGAGATTTATTTGGCACGGTATTATAGTAGGATTTGGAGATAAAAAGTAATGTCTTTACAAGAATGGCTTCCAATATGGCTTCGGGTCTGCAGATACAGGCATGTACATGTAAAACTGATATTGGGATATGGCTTCCAAGGTAGTTTTACTTTAGGCCTGAAGATACGCACACACACATCCAAAGCGGCTTGAGGCCCGCATGTACATAGGCACACATGTAATACTGGGTATGTGGCTTCTATTGTGGCTTCATGAATACATATATAAAGCTTAGATAAACACAGACATTGCTTCCAATGCTGGAGATGTATATGGTACATGAAAAACTGATATAGGTACATGACTGCCAATGTAGCCAGATATTGTACATATGTACATGGCCTCTAATGTGGCTTCAGTGCTGCAGATACATTTAAAGCAGCTATTGCAACATTGGTTACAATTTGATTTCATGCTTGCATATACAATATGAATCAGAAGAAGAAGTGGACATAGCTGAAGGAAAATGCTGATATGCCTTCAATGTAGCTTTAGTATTGCACATAAATATGCATGCAAATCTGCCAAAGGGACATTCCTTCCAATGTGGCTTCAGTCTGGAGATATTCAGGTGAATAATATCATTATTGTCGACACTGTCAATGGCAGGAAAGGAAACTAAGCCATAGCTATTTTCTGATGCTCTCACCTTTGTTAGGCCCTTGAGGTGGTGGACTAAGGGAGTGATCATTTTTTAACAACAGGGGGGGGGGGCAAAAAAATTTGGACCCCTCTTGAAGGGGTCAAAATAATTTAACCTGTTTTGAGCCAAAAAGCCCGCGCGTTACTATGCTTCAAAGGGCCCGCGCGCGAGCCGATTTTCGGCCGTAGGGGGGGGGGGTAGAAAATTTTGACCCCTCGACTGGGGGGGGGGATGTGTAAAATTTCGCGCGCTCCCCGCGGAAACCCACCACCCCCCCCTGTTGTTAATAAATGATCACTCCCTAAGTATACCTGCTGCATCCTACCTGTATAGCTGTAGCAGGATGGGACTGGGGGGGGGGGGCAGGATGCAGGGTGGGTGTGGCTATAGTAGTCCACTCTAAATGTGTGGTGACATATGTAACTGCAAAGGGCACTGCTCTAGGGGTGGGCTGGGTTGTATAGGGAGGTATAGTATAGTGTGGACTGGGTATATATATTGTATGCCTATTGGTATTGTAGGCTGGGTATATATATGTTGTATTGGTACAACCAAGGTGACTCGGCTTTGCTTGTTGAATGGCATGTACACATGAAAAGGCTGCAGTATCAAACTTTGATAGAAGTACATTTAAAGCATTGGCTATATATGGCTAATTCTTGGTGTTTAATGTCCCCCAAATGAAAGATCCATACTACAAATTGATCACAATGCACAAAACTGTTGATGCAACTCTTCTTCTTTTTTTTTTACTATACCTATGTATGAAATACTCCATTCTAAGTTATGTATGAAATACTCTATTTTAAGTTTCTGGTCAATATAATGAGTCTTATAACAAGTTAAAATAGATAGAATAACATGAATATTTCTGTGAAACATGAACTCTATACCATGGAGACTAAACTAATATAATTATAGAAAGGGAGTTTTTAATTCAGATAATGTGATCTTTTTTCCTATATGGTCTATATAGAAAGTTATCAATAGCCTATACCAGACACCATACTGACATTTCATTCTTCACTTCCAGGACCAAGGGACAAAACGGCATCTTCTACATTGAGTGGCAAAAGGGCAGCGGCCAGGCGGCCATCAAGGCTTCCAACGGTAAATACGTGACGGCCAAGATGAATGGCAGTCTGCTGGCCACACAAGTAGACCCCACAGAGAAGGAGATGTTCTGTATCAACGTCCAGAACAGGCCCCGCCTCATCCTGAGGTGTGAGCACGGCTTTGTGGGCATGAAGGCCTCCACCAGTACAAGGGTGGAGTGTAACAAGTCTACCTACGACCCCATCCACCTAGAGCTCTCAGGGAGTCACGATGGCAAATACTTCATGAAGGGTAAGTGTGGGGTTCACTCTCTTTTACAGCCCTGGTGAGTAACTCGCCACAGCCCTGGTGAGTAACCCGCCAGTGCTGCATTCAAGTGTCATGCTGACCCCACGGGGTTGGGATACTTCAGAAGGGTCGGCGTGATGCACCAATGCAGTACTGGCAAGTTACTTGCCGGGGCTGCATCGGTGCATTATGACGACAAATGTCAGATTTTAGCAACAAAAAATGCATTACAAACAGGGATGTACGTCCTGGATTTCAAGAAATGTCAAGCTCCAGAGACTTGTTATGACCTACAGAAAACCTCTACTCTGGGACCTCAATTTAAGTATTTGAAATTTAAAACATTTGGTCAAACTCATCCCTGATTATGACCTTATTCATCTACCTGACCTGCCCTGGGGTTAAGAGGAGGGAGGCTTCTGATTGGTTTAAAACTGCCATCATGTTCAACCCCACATACCCCACCTAATTCCCCAGTTTAGCCATAGCATATTTACTTGGTTTCAATAATACTAAATCCTTGTCCTTATTTCCTCCAGGACCCAATGGCAAGTACCTGATGGCCGGTGCTGATGGTAACTTGTGTGCAGAGAGCTCAGAACCACACCCCTTCGTCCTGGAAATGTCGACCCAGTCGCGGTTCCGCATCCGGGACGCGAGTGACCGGTACCTAATGGGAGAACCCAACGGAACCATGAAATTCGGAGGAAGTAAAATCACGGATTGGGAGTACTAAAGCCCGGAACGGCGGACGAAACCCACATTCCACGAAATAAAACAATGAAAGTGAGCTACCATCGATGATCAATTATAGACACAGTTATGAGTGAAGAGCGATATAATAATACGGACACCCGTTATATAGGAGGAAGACACAGGGTGCGTAGAAGTTCGGTACGATAGGACATGTTTTAAACTGAACGCTGTATCCGCGTCTATTATGAGACGGCGGGGGAGACGAGTGCTCGTGGTGGATTCATGTTTTTGTTCAGGACATGTGTAATGTCAGTCCTATATAGTGTGCGCCTGTCGCTCTTGTTAAAAAAAACATTACCCATGTTGGACGTACCCATCGTGTATATGACGTCATGATGACGTGTTCTTGTATATGACGTTGGACGAGGAGTAACGATGTTGCCATGGATACTAATAATGTGACCGTCAACGAGGAGGAGAGTAGGATATCGGATTATATATGACACTATATATATATATATGCAGATTTTCTGTCCAGTTGTTCCCGTCGGACGCCCTATGCTGTTCCCTTATACATCATTGTCTTTGTCTCTTCACTCTGGTCTGTCTCTTGCTCTGTCTCAGAGGTTATGGATGACTCCCCGAGCCAGCACTTCACGTATGTTTTATGCATCGGTATTTAATACACGACTGGTGCTCTATTTGGTGTATTATACGTTATATATACAGGGAAAATGCAACCCGCTGGTGCATTCACCATACTATTTTAATGTATGGGAAGAAATCCTCTACATGTCATGAAATTTGAGTGGGGAGAACAAGCTTGCCAAGGTATGCAGGTAGAGATGCATGAGAAAGTGATTTTTGTATCAAAGTGTAGAAGAATTCTCTTCAATGAAATACTGTAAATGCTTTTAATTAAACCCAGTCTGCTACATTTTAGACTGTGGCTTGCTGTATATGTTAGAGTACTTAGGGTGATCTAGTGGCCAAGGACGTATCGTCGGTGATCAAATTCAAGTAAAGAAGGTGGTATGTTAGCGACATCGCCTCAGCGAAGAACCATATTTGTTGGATAATTATAAAGGGTTATATATAATAGAGATTCTGTCGTAGAGTCTGCGAAACATGAACATTGTGCGTACAGTCGATTTAGAAGTCTGTGTCGATGACTGGAAATGGAAGCGAAAGCGCGTGATTGTGGTGGTTTATGTCACATGTTTTGTTCAAAAAACATCAATGTATATATATTATAACACTATGACAAATACTCTCATTGAATTTCACAGGAAATGCGTTAAGCTTTGCTTTGAAACCATAGCACCTATATTATGCCCACAATCACGTATCGAGTAACGGTTAGGTCAACAATAAAAGTTAGTGTTCGCAAAGCAATAGCAGTATTTTTATGTTCATCGTGTGACAGTGGTAACTTTTATTGGCAAGGAGACTCCACGTTTAGTCATGGTGTTCTAGCTAGAACAAATAGAATAAAATACAGTGCTTTGGAGCCTGTTGACGACAGTGTAATGGAAATAATGGTAGTCGAGTAATTTCGAATTTAAGAGAGGAAAATTACTGTATGCCTATATTTGATGTCAAAATCTTTCAGAAAAGACCCCACAGTATCTTATAAACGTATGTGCTAGACAGTGCACTGGAACGTTCAGAATTAGTGTCATCATAATTGTAGATACTATTACAAATTAGAAAACTTTCAATGCATACAAGTGTCGCTGGTGACCATGGGTGCACTTTTAATAGAATGAACTTACTTTCTAATCATTATCATGAAATACCCAGTTTACCCAAAGCTTGATTTATATTTACAATCTATTTCTTTAGCTTGGTATTGATATTGATTGTCGTAGGAATGTACCCACGACGAAGGCTTCACACGATAAAAGGGTCTTTGGTCTTTATTATATAGAGATTGACTGGCCTGATTTATATATTATGTATGTATAAAAGGAATCGGACATATGGACTACTCGCTATTATTGTATGAGTAAGGTGATGTGATAATGTATGTCTAGGTAGCCCACCAAAATGGCGGCCACAGTGACTCAGCAATTTTAACTTTCAGAACGGCATAGTGTTTTAATGCGCTACACCACTTGTCATCATGATGCATAAATGCAGTCCTGGTGAGTAACAACTCCCCAGTGCTGCATTCATACATCCTGCCGATCTTATGGGGTTGATACACTCCCAAAGGGTCGGCGGCACCCCAATTCAGCGCCGGCGAATCACTCGCAAGCACTGTGTTGCTTATGGTGCACCATGGCGACAAATGAACACGAGCCTTGGGGCATCAAGCCGTCCTTAAAGGGTCAAACAAATGTCGTCTGCCTAGCGCTCCTCCCATGATGCCTCAGTAAGAAACAAAATGGAGACTCATCCGCCATCCATGACCAACCCTTGACCTTGAACTGACCGACTCTCACCCTATATACTGACCTCTGCCTCATGCAGACCACGCAGCACATATACCACCCAGGGACGCCTTGTGTGTCTTAATAACCTCTGACGTCACTTCCGGTTCACTTCAATTGTTACTGAGGCATTGTGGGACTGAGCTTGGGCTGCTGGCAGTTTGCCAAGTAAATGTAAGGTGTCATTATGATCATTATGATGATATAAGTGAGTCCATAGCCACAGGTGTGAGCTGGAGTCAGGTTCTCGTGTACAAACAATAGAGAGGTCACGTGTCATTATTTGATTGGTTCTAATGGGTCACTTTATGATACTACGGTTACCGTCTTGTAGAGGGAAGAAGTGTTTCATATTACATCTGTATTGATTGACATCTGGTTCATGTGAAGAGTTCATGTCAAGTTCTGTTGTCACAACCGACTGGTCGGCCTGGTCCCCGGTCTGAATATCTATCTTTAAGGGCTGCATAGCGCTTTAATGCATGCAGCCCTGGCGAGTAACTCGCTATTGATACATAATGCCGATCCTATCGGGGTACATCAACCCCGCATGGTTGGATTTGAATGCAGCACTGGTGAGTTACTCGCCAGGGTTGCATTCATGCATTATGACGAGAAATGGTTTAATGCATTAACGCACTATGCACCCCATAAATGGTCAATAACTGTATATTTATGTATACCGAAGGGCCTTTCAGTTTGTACGAGAACTTGTATTTATATTTCCAATAGCCAAGTCTACCGCTGCCATGGGTTTCTTAGCTCCCAATTCTTTTTTAATACTTGTGGGCTCGCGTCACGTGGAAAACATTAGTTAGTGTTAAATCTGCCCAAGTGGAAGTTGTTTTTATATTGTCTCAATGCTTGGGCTTTATCCAGAGGCCAGTGCCTAGTATTAGTTGGCGGGTTCACGTAGAGAAGGGCGGTAGTGCTAGGGACTAGACGATGCACTAGTGAGGTTTAGGTCGGCTGCCCCCTCTCAGAGCTGCGTTACCCTACTGCATTAATTGCTCATTAGAAGATGGCCACAGACTGTGACTCCATCAGAAATAATTACATGATACACGTAATTCCCTTCAGCTGGGACACTTTAATGACCAAACCTTACAGGCCGAGCTAGTGCTTAGCTACCCAGTTAGTGGTCTTACCGTTAAACCATGCTGCAAATAGAAAATAGCAAGTTTAAACCCTTTAAGGACGACAGCATAGTGGTTTGATTATATGCTATGCCCTTTGTCGTCATGATGCATGAATGCAGTCCTGGTGAGTAACTCGCCAGTGCAGCATTCATGTATCCTGGGCATGCATCATGCCACCCCTACAGGATTGATACACTCCTAAAAGGTCGGCATGATGCACCAATGCACTGGTAGCGAGTTACTCGCCAGCGATGCATTTGTCCTTATAATAGGGCCCTTAAAGGGTTAATTAAGAAGGTGTAAAACAACTACTGATATTGTTTACAGATATGTTTTATTGCATGTCTCGATTTTCACCTAATAGGCTCTCCATTTGCTGCAAACCTGCATTAATTAGCAATGTATTTTGTACGATGAAGCTATCATTTTGTACCTACAACGATAGGGCGAGCGTTGGCACCTACTGCCAAATTGGTTACATTATTTTGCCGTCTGGATTTGTAATACTCTTTGTTTCTTTTTCTTCCGATGTGAAGCTCTACGATGTATTGTTATATTCATATTTTACGATGTTCGTGACGAGCATTTGTGAAAAAGTATTTTGTATTATCGGAGGGAGAAGAATCATATGATAATAAACATATCATGTGAAACATATAAACTTGACTTTGTGTTCTTTGATAAAAGACCTTATTAGTTTTATATACAAAGATCTGATACAGAATGACCGTTATCAACATTAATAATCAAACATATCCTGAGAAATCCAAGCATTATGCTAGAAACATCACTTGTGGAAAGGACACCAAAAACCAAAAGTTGGCATACCATACTTAGTGTAAATTAACATTTTAAAGGCCACTATTTCAAGGATTCAACTTTCCAGTGCTACATTATACACGGCCCTTTTTCGTCATGATGCATGAATGCAGCCCAGGCTAGTCTATTCACCATGGCTGCATTCATGCATCATGACAACTCTTTGGGCATCGTATCAACCCTGTTTTGTGCATGGAAAGCAGCACCAGCGAGGAACTAGCCAGGGTTTCATTCATGCATCATGGCGACAGTGGCAGGTTGTATTAAAACAGCAGAGAATCCTTAAGTAACCCGGTAAGCAGTATTTTTCGTCATGATGCACCAATGCAGTGCTGCATTGGTGCATCATGCCGACCCTTCGGGGCTGCCCCAATCCCATAGGTTAGGCATCATGCCTGAATGCAGCACTAGCAAGTTTATTCTCCAGAGCTGCATTCAGGCATAATGGCGACCTTAAAGGGCTATAATGTCGGTCCCTTCACTTGCCATGGTACATGTACAGCACCTGTGTTCCCAAAAAACACGGGAAAGGGGTCTTTTTCTACCCCCTCCCAATGTCCTAGTAATTGAGAAAAAGTTGTCTTATTTCCTAAATAACTGACTATATTGATCTTCATCCTTCAAATTGTAAGTACATGTATTGATTCCTTTTGAATACCAATTTCTCTTGATCATGGAGAAAGAAGGTATTGGAAATATATCAGCGTTTTGTCAAAAAAGGGGTTATTTTTACTTCAAAAAGTGGTCATTTTGTGTCTGAAAATCCGTGGAATGCGGGTGTTTTTGAGAAGAGGGATCGCAGGTGATGCACCTTTACCATGGAGAGTGCAGGGACGGGGACTATAATAGTTATCATGCTATGGTGTGTATGTTGGTGCAAGGTGGTGGTGCTCTCACTCTACACTGGCCCCTGCCCCCCACTGCGGCCCCCTGCAGCTTTACGACGCCTCTACCACCGGGAACCACCCCGTGCCTCTACTCGTGCCTCCTGCTCCCTGTCACGCCGTAATAAGTGTATTAATACGCCGCACTACTTACAGCAACATATAGCACCAGCATTAACCCTTTAAGGGACGCATAATGTTTTAATGAATTATCCCATTTCACACCATGATGTAGGGGCTTGTAAATGCAGCCCTGGAGTGTAAGTAACTCCCCAGTGCTGCATTCAAGCATCCTGATCCTATACGTGGTTGCTACACTGATGAAGGGACGTCGTTATGCGAGTTACTCGCCCAAGTGCACCATTTCGACAAATGTTGCTTTAGGGCGACATGCCGTCCTTAAAGGGTTGAGGGCTGTAGCCGGCAGTGAACATAGTGCTACCATGAGGCATGGATGCACCCAGCTTTAATTAGCTATTTAATGATGATATCGTGATTGATATGTATGCCCTTTGTCGTTATAATGTATGTATGAATGCAGCACTTGCGAGTATATAGTATGAATACACCACTCCCAAAAGGGCACGAGAAAGAGAAAGGTCATAATAACTAAAACAATATGCTGGCTTTAAAGCCTTGTAGCTCTGGTGAGTTTACTCGCTAGGACTATGCATCATGATGACAAAAGGGCATCGCGCATTAAAACATTATGCAGCCCTTAAATGTTCAGACATGTGCATGTGGCCACTGCTGCATAAAGTCATCAACTAACTCGTATAAAACGTTACAGTCAAGTTCGAATTTCTCTAAGCCGGCGACCATGCATTTTCCTGCCACCAAAACTAACGAATTTAACTTGAAGAAAAACTATATAATCAACTTATCTCTGGTAAAAGGCTTTGAAGATCCGTCTCGTCCCTCATTCAACTTGTATGTCGTATACACTCAGGTCTAACAGGTTAAACTGTTAGACTGTGAGTCCTCCCCATACATATATATTGAACCACATTCACCAGCGATGGTCTGGTCTGACAACTAACAGGATCCTCACCACATACTCCCATAGCATAGCCTTCTACAGGAGGGCTCCGGCCTCTGGTATAATCACCAGTGTGAATGACCCTGCACTCGAAATTTTGCTAGGTTTGGACAACTCCTATTGCTAGCTTGGAACCAGCAAACTGGAACTGGAACTGGAACCAGAGAGTATGGTGGGGAAATATTCCTGTTAATTTTCCCAAAATCAAACACCAGTCATTGCACAAACCCAGCAAAATTTGATGCATATCGGTGTTTACAAGTGCCATTCTGGGGGAACGGTGCGTGCCTGGGACAAGTGTTCTCTTCCCCTCCATGCACGAGCTACAATTATATGTGAACAGCACAAGGTGAACGCTCCATGGTTATAAACAAATTAGCTACATGGGATTTATGCCCCTGGGGATAATTATATCCACATGTATACACCTACGTGGTGTTGACCCGTTAAGGGCCGCCGAGTGCTTTAATATATAATGCCCTTTATAGTTGACATGATGGATAAATGCAGCACTGGTTTGTCTACTCGCTAGTACTGCATTAATACATGCATCATGTCGACCCTACAGGATCGATGCATTGCCAAAAGATTGGCATGGTGCATGAATGCAGCCCTGGCGAGTATAGACACACAAGGGCTGTATGAATGCAACATGACGACAAAGGGCACAATACATCAACCCAATATGCCGTCCTCAAATGATGAACAGTCTCCTACTAACTCCTGGCCCCTTGGGGTAGCCATCACCGCGTCCTGGTGGTTTAGCAGACCTTCACGTTCATATCTTATTCTTGTTTTTTCCAATCCCTATTTGAGACGGAATTCTAATTGCAGTCGTCCTATGGGAACGTTCATATATCATCACCTGTTTTGGGACACTTTTCAAGCCCCCACCCTCTCCCCCGTTCCTACTCCCTCGTCACCATTTTGGGCAATTACTCGTAGGTGTATGGCTCAGGTGACGTTTTGTCACTGAACCAAAAGGCATCACCCCGTGTAGCCGGTGACATCAGTTGTCAAAGGTCCCTTATTAGTGTGCATCACTTTGCTACAGCATCTCAGAGATTGTTATATATATTTTTTTTTGAAATACAAGATTTCCTATGCTTTAGCACTGAAGGGCCGTATTCAATGCCCCCATTAAATACAGTGTGGCCGTATTCAATGGACTAGGGTAAGGTTGATTTTTCTTCATTAAATAGCTTCAAATAAAAAATAAAGACAAATGCCAACTACATTGATACCATCTCTGATGTATTTCACTCGTGGGGGCTGGGGCATATCCCACTCAGCCTGCGACTTCTGGGATATGGCCCCAGCCCTCATTCATGAAATACAACAGAAACAGTATCAATGGGCGTTGGCATTTATCGATAAATCATAATTAGATTCATCTCGTAATTTCATTAAATCTATACAGCGGACTTAAATGAGAGGAGCAACATATGCAAACATGTCGTGCCAAGAGAAACTTGAGTCTCATGATATTTACGAGGCAGCTATTTACGAAGTGATGCCAGTTTCTTTCTACCAACATTTTTGAAACGCCTCTTAGCCTCGGCGGTATGCTCATGCACCGATGGGTAGAGATGTACATAATAAGAAAGGTAGCCCAGATGGTTGGGTCTAGCAATGTTCCCGGACACTTGAGGTTTTTCTTCCAGTTGATGTTTGTCTTCTTTTATAAGTCAGTTCAGGACGTGTGACATGTCCTTTTCCATGGTAGTACCGCATTTTTGTCGTCTATTTGGCCCAGACTTACAAAGACAGAGTAACTGTTGCCAGCCCCCCTCCCCATGTCCCTACTCCCCAACCAGCATCGCCAGTCGCCTCTATCAACCCTCGAAGGTTGGTGGATTCAAGCAATATTTGTTGTCATTTGGTGTACCAAAGCAGTGCCAGAGAGTAACTCGCTGGTACTGCTTTGGTGCATCATGCCGAACCTTTGGGAGTGTATCAACCCGTTATAAGGTCTGCATACATGATGCACAAATACAGCCCTAGAGAGTTACCCATAGCTGCTGCATTCATGGATCATGTTGACAAATAACGTAGAGCATTGAATCACTATGCTGCCCTTAAAGTGTTAACCCTTCAAGGATGGCATGATACTTTAAAGCATTATTCCCTTGGTTGTCATGATGCATGAGTGCAGCCCTGGCGAGTAACCCGCCAGGGCTGCATTCAAGCACCATGCTGACCGTACAGGGGTTAGACAGCATCATGCACCCGGGATCATGCACCGATGCAGCACCGGCGAGTTACTCACTGGGGTATCATGACGGCAAACGTCATACTTTAGCAACACGCCATCATTAAAGAGTTAAACAATCAAAACCATTCGCCAAATAGTTGTGTGTGGTTGTGTGTAAGGCTGTCATGTTGGTGCCTGGGTGTACACACATACACACATACACACATACACACACAGTATAAAACATACACTACACACATACCTACATCAACATCCCACAACACTCACAAGGAAAGTGCTTCAGGCTACCCGACCCTACCTAGTAGAAAAGGGCCAGCCCAAGACATGAAACGATTTATTATTATGCAAAGATTTGTTATTTTGTCATATTTTCTGTAATATATTTCAAAGGTATATTTCATATAATAGACACAAGTAGAACGACAAAATTGTTTTTTATTGGCTTTTATTTACCATTTCATTTAACACAATGTGTCGACCAAAATAGGCCTTGATCGGGTGATATATTGTTTTAGGCAATATTGGAGCTATTTTTGAATTGGTCCGATTGTCCACAAGTCGAGTTAGCCTGCCAGTGCCACATTTTGTGAATCAGTTTATGGGTTCTTTCGAAGCTGACTTAAATTAATATAAAGTATAATTATCCACACAAGGTTACCTGAGATTAATACCATGCAACCAGAAACTCACCTCTTTTCTTTTAGCCCGCACCCACCTGTGACCAGGCCTCGTCTTGTACAACTGTTACCTTGGGAACATGTGCTTTTCTCACCTGGCCTGGTTGTCATGCTGACCAGCTGCTGGTGGTCACCATGACAACCAGGTGTAACACACTCAGCGTCCACTCACCACCATAAATCACGTGACACAGGTGCCACACGCCCACCACACAGCCACGGTGTGAAGATACATGTATATGTATATGTACCCTCCGTTACTGCAAAATACAGAAATTCCATCAAAAGAACAAGAATCCCTGCAAAAGTAGGGAAAGTAACATCTCGGAAGCCTGGTCAATTATCCCTTTAATTTATACATATATATATATATATATATATATATATATATATATATATATATATATATATATATATATATATATATATATATATATATATATAGTGTACCCTGTAGTGTACCCTGTGGTGTATAGGCCCAGCCTTAAGTAATTATACTAAGGGGAATCAGAGGTGTCACTTTCCCTATTTTTGCAGGAATTTCTGTATTGCATTAGGTTAATTTCCTACAGCTAATCGACTTTGTTGTGTAATACCTTGTCTGTTATTTCGGTTGACAAGGTTCTGTAACTATTGAATATTAGCATCCATAAGTCCCCAGGTGCAGAGTGTTATATAGTTTATCCCTCTGTTGAGACTAAAGCACTGGGTGTGACAGCTATACATTGTTGTTTATTAGAGTTATCCCTGTCGGGGGTTGACATCTGATTAACACATTGTCTGACAGCTTGACATTGTCTGTCAATTAGCAACATTTCCATACAACCCAATATGCTCCCATATATATGTGTGAAATTCCACCATTGTCCTTATTGTAAGCATTTATACTACATGTATATGTATAATAATAAATAGACACATATTGCTGCTCTTGGAGGGATGAGGGCAGGTTTAGAATGTGAATTGAAACGATGTATGCTATTGTTTTTTTTAAACTACATTAATGAGAAAGCTTTGTTATATACAGCTGATCATCGCATTGGTAGCTGTAACCATACTACGTTGTAGAAAGTTTGGTCAGTATATCAAAATTCTCAATAACATGGGTGGTACACTGTAAAAAGTAAGTGTAGGTACACAGTAAAATCTACTGTAACTTTACAGCATCCACTGTAGCTTTACATCAGATTCTACCATGTGCCTACAATAAACTGCACACCTACAGTAGATTTGACTGCATACCTACAAAAAAAGGCCACACAGAGAAAAAAAAATAGCGTCAAAAGGGAGTCCAGGTTGCCTCCACAATGACTCCCCTCTCTATCGAGTCCCTGGCGCCTAAGGGAGCCTAGGTGACTCTCTCGCTGACCTGACTCTCTCGCCGACCTGAGTCACCTGGGGAGTCATATGTTTTTCTGGGTCATATGACTCCCCCAGGTGACCCCCTGAGGTCAGCTACAGAGTCACCCAGGCTCCCTTAGGCGACCTGGTCTCCCCTAGAGAGGGGAGTCACTTTGGAGGAAACCTGGACTCCCTTTTGACGCTGTTTCTTCTCTCTGTGAACCAACTATTTGCAGTGTAGATGCCTCACAGTTCATGGCAGAGTATGTAGCGCTTCAGTCTAGCTGGCCCTGGGAGCGTCTTCACCACAGATGGGTGAAGTGACACAAGGCTCTCACGGATATAGCTACGACACAAACCCTGCAGAGTTTGGGGCTGACTCAGGAAGTCTACCATTGTTTGTAGTGTCCATACAGAACATTGCCAGAGTCCGACTACATGTTCCGGCAAATCATACTCTGGGTAGACATGCAGGGATTCATCACTGAACTGCTGCAAGTCAGCCTCCTGTTGCTTTCTGTCTACAGGGGAGATGGTCATCTTTGGTAGGCTTACCCCACAAGGAGTATTGCTTTCATCAGCTAGCTGGACCTGAGCCCACATATCAGTTATCAGTTTACTTATAGCCCACCTGTCAAGCTCCTCATTGAGATGACCCTCGATTATTTTCTTAATCTCGGTGAGTTGGCATTTCACTCCTGGTGAAACCCTCATTCCAGCTTTTAGTAGCAGCAACGGTGTTTCATTCACCACAATGCGTTCATAGGAAATTGTACCACTAATTGCATGTGGGATGATATGTCTCTTAAGGAAGTGCATTCTCAGGCCTGTTGTATTTGCCCCATGCCTTAGTAACCATCGGACGTTATTACTTTTTCCAGCATATTTAACTACATATTCTAGGGGAGTACATTTGTTTCCGTACCTCCGTCGGTCTATATCTCCTCCATATTGAAAAACCATGTTTAAGTGATCAGGCAGAAATGGTTCGGATTTCATAGAAAATATGTCCGTTGGTTCCTCACCTAACACTAATTTATGTACCAATGGTGGCTCCTTTTCTTGTATCCAATTAAAGTCTGCTACATAGTCAAGTAACATTTTAAAAAGCGCAATATTTGACTCCATTCGTTTAGTACAATTACCTCCACTACGGATGTTTGCAACAACTAAATCCAGTTCATTAGCAAGAACATCTTTCCTTGAAATCATATCTTCTTCTCTCATTGTGCTATTTAGCTGAGCTCCATTCTGTAAAAGAAGTTCCACTGTCTCTATCCCAAATTTGTTTTTAATGGCCAATGCTATGATACCTTCAGAGGTATTTGACTGTATTTTGGGGTTCGCACCATGCTCCAGCAAAAGTCTGACAATGCCTTCCCCATCATTTGAAGAGGAGGATTCAGAGAGCACTTGCTCCAAAGGAGACAAGCATGTAGGAGTCAGGTTACAATCAGCTCCAGCTATGAGAAGCGTTGTTACGACCTCTTTCCAATTTATAGTTGCTTCTAGCAGTGCTGTGGATTGAGATCTCACCAGCTGTGCCTCAGATGTATATTTGGGAACGTACAATACCTCGTTGATGTTCCAGCCTCGACTCAAGATGTCTTCCAAGTGCTGAGTGCTGTGGTTGTGGATGATGGCATGGATAATGTCTGATCTCTCGTACAGAGTGGTTTCATTATCCTGCCACTCAGCCACATCAACAAACGTGGTTTTCCCTGTGTACCACTCGACTGTTAACAGTGAAGGTCCGCGCGCCGGAATCTCTGATGGTGCAACCACCACCGGAGGATGAAGCTGTGTGTTTATAGCATCCATATTAAAAATCGGTTTCCACAGTTATAGATAAGGGTCTCGAAAGGTTCTGCAAATATCCACTCATACATCTACCTGAAATGATGGTAGTAAACTTAAATAAAAATGGATTTTAAGTCATGATGTATTTTATCATATTAATCATTGATATTTTTGAATACATGCAGTGGTCGTAGTTAGGTTAGTCTGACCTGTGTAAGTAGTAGATATGGTAAAATCTCGCCATTTAAGTGTTACAAGCTTAGGACAGCGTAATTGTTCAAGGCACGAACCACGGATAATTAACATTATCCAAGGCTGATAATACTTATGCAGCATACAGCTAGTATGTAAAATAGAGTCAGGCCATTTTTCTTGTTGTCTCAGCCAACTGTGGGGTAATGTGTATATAGGTGAATCCGTCCTAGTTACGGTGTTTACTGGGGAAGGCTTGCACAACACTAAGAAATACCAACCCCACACAGTCACAGGGTAACCTGGGGTAACTATTAAAGTGGGTTCTTGATATATAATGATATCTACGGTAGATAACATTAACACAGGTAGAGGTTATGCTCTTAGGGAAATTTCATGTTTCCCAGAATATGAAGTAACAGCAATATTGGTTATCAAGACACAAAGCACAGACCAATATTAATTTCAGGTCCTTGGTGTCCTAGAATGTACTACAGGGTAAATGCAACACCTCACATATAAAGCCTCCCTTATATACATATGTAAAAAGGACATAAAACTGGAATGCATTGCAATACACTTTAAAGGCATTACACACATTACTTGCTAATATCAGAGGGGATTTACTCACCGTGGAGTCCGTGAATGTGGATGGTGTGTTCCGTAATTCTGTCAGGGCAGTATAAAGCCTCAACCTGGAGGCACAATATACACACCAGTCCCATTGCCTGCACAGGGAAAAGAAACAGCGTCAAAAGGGAGTCCAGGTTGGCTACAGAATGACTCCCTTCTTTAGGAGAGTCCAGTCTGCCTAATTGAACTTATAGGTGACTCTCTAGCTCACCTAGAAGGAGTCACCTGAGGGAGTCACATAGCTCCCCGGCCCACCTAAGGGAGCCACATAAGGACCAAGGCTCCCCTGGGGAGTCATTCTGGAGGGAACCCGGACTCCATTTTGACGCTGTTTCTTTTCTCAGTGTGCAGGAGGGCAGGCTCAGACAGGTTTGTACAGACTGACAATGTAGTAGGAGGCACCAGGCTCACAGGGTCTTAGTGCCTATATACATACATGGGCACTCCTGTATGCATAAAAAGTGACGGCGTAAGTAGCTATGTATGGGCATAGCCTAGAAAATGATCATTATTTAACAAGGATGATAACGTGTTGCAAAGATCTTCCTTACAGTCGATGTTTGTGGTCTTGTGGTGCAACTGTTAGCAATTATGTGCAACTGTAGAAATTCTTGATGTCTGGGAAGTAATGTAGCATTTGTATTTCATATGATTAACAACATGGAGAGTAACTCGCCAGTGCTGCATTCAAGCATCATGCCGACCCTATGAGGTATCTGATACCCTATCGATGGGTCGGCGTCATGCAATATGCATCAATGTATTATTATTATACGGCAAATGGGCATCACGCATTGAAGCACACTACATTCCTTCGTCCTGGTCACACCCACACCCACACCCACACCCACACCCACACCCACACCCACACCCACACCCACACCCACACCAACACCCACACCCACACCCACACCCTCACCCCCACCCACACCCACACCCACACCCACACCCACACCCACACCCACACCCACACCAACACCCACACCCACACCCACACCCTCACCCCCACCCACACCCTCACCCCCACCCACACCCACACCCACACCCACACCAACACCCACACCCACACCCACACCCTCACCCCCACCCACACCCTCACCCCCACCCACACCCACACCCACACCCACACCAACACCCACACCCACACCCACACCCACACCCACACCCACACCCACACCCACACCCCCACCCCCACCCCCACCCTCACCCACACCCACACCCACACACCCACACCCACACACCCACCCACACCCACACCCACACCCACACCCACACCCTCACCCTCACCCTCACCCACACCCACACCCACACCCACACCCACACCCACACCCACACCCACACCCACACCCCCACCCACACCCCCACCCACACCCACACCCACACCCACACCAACACCCACACCCACACCCACACCCACACCCACACCCACACCCACACCCACACCCCCACCCCCACCCACACCCTCACCCACACCCACACCCACACACCCACACCCACACACCCACCCACACCCACACCCACACCCACACCCACACCCTCACCCTCACCCTCACCCACACCCACACCCACACCAACACCCACACCCACACCCACACCCTCACCCCCACCCACACCCTCACCCCCACCCACACCCACACCCACACCCACACCAACACCCACACCCACACCCACACCCACACCCACACCCACACCCACACCCACACCCCCACCCCCACCCACACCCTCACCCACACCCACACCCACACACCCACACCCACACACCCACCCACACCCACACCCACACCCACACCCACACCCTCACCCTCACCCTCACCCACACCCACACCCACACCCACACCCACACCCACACCCACACCCACACCCACACCCACACCCCCACCCACACCCCCACCCACACCCACACCCACACCCTCACCCACACCCACACCCACATCCACACCCACACCCCCACCCACACCCACACCCACACCCACACCCACACCCACACCCACACCCACACCCACACCCACACCCACACCCACACCCACACCCACACCCTCACCCACACCCTCACCCACACCCACACCCACACCCACACCCACACCCTTACTTTACAAATCTGCTATTTTATGTAGATATATGGAAAACATTTTTATAACCCAAACCTTTCCTATACATCTTAATAGGGGAGCCAGTCTGGAATCTTGAAGAGGACCTGGTATGGCCTGCAAAAGATGGTATGAATGGTGAACTAGGGTATTTTGAGGGTGCTGATTCAGTTTCTGGTGTGTGTAG
Organism: Harmothoe impar; assembly: GCA_947462335.1. Classification (NCBI taxonomy): domain Eukaryota; kingdom Metazoa; phylum Annelida; class Polychaeta; order Phyllodocida; family Polynoidae; genus Harmothoe; species Harmothoe impar. Next base: position 66,999,517 of record OX381706.1, read on the forward strand.
AGTGATATCTAGGTCGGAACAAGGTCAAAATCAAGGTCAAAGTTCATGGTTTTAAGGACCTCTATAGGGTATATACATTTTGAGACAAATGCAAAGATACTGAACCTGAGTGTCACTCATCTTACATAGCCATTCTTATATATGTGGTTCATAAGCTGATTGAATATGGTGGACCTTGATTGGGTGTAAGGTTATGTTTTACGAGGTCAAACATTGAAAAAGCTTATAATTCTCAATTTGCTTCCTTTCTGCATGCACAGATAATAGATGTATGTCCATATAATGTGTAAGCTAATGAACCACATATATAAGAAGGGCTATGTAAGTTGAGTGACACTCAGGTTCAGTATCGTTGCATTAGTCTCAAAGTGTACGTACCCTATAGAGGTCCTTAAAATCGTGACCTTTGACCTTGATTTTGACCTTGTTCTGACCTAGATATCATTCTTCACACACTAGATTCGGAATCAGCATACCCAAATTACCCTAATCCAACCTTCATATCATCTGTTGCAAGCCGTACCAGATCAAAGTTAAATATCAACATTTAGGACGCTTGGCTCCCCTATTATCTTTCAAACCTGGATACTTTAGAAACTGGCTTGGATCCCCTCCTCCCCCCCTCACCAAAGAAAAAGAAAATCTTCCCATCATTTCCATAAAATACAGGCTACTATGAATTCACGGCGAAATCCTGATGAAAATGTGGTCATTTTTAGACCATCATGGCAGCCAGTCGCCTTAAGTACCAGCGGTCAGTATAGAGCGTGTTGACCAGAGTCTGGTCAGTGTGTTTACCCACCAGTCTACCACCACCCAGCCCTTATACCGCCTCACACGTAGATCAATACTGCCTTTTGTCTCTACTACATGGTGCCATTTGTTTCTGACAGTGCTATTGTTTATAGGCTACATATAGAGCATACTGCTAGCCATGGATCTATATGAAAGCTTTGCTGAAGAGAACTGGAGGGAGGGAAGAGGGAGGGAACAGAGGGATAGGGAACGGATGCGAGGCAGAGGCAAGGACAGGCAGAGACACAGAGAGACAGACGGACATAGAGCCAGATAGACAGAGACAGTGACAGTGACAGACAGACAGACAGACAGACAGACATATATTGTAGAAATAGGTAAGATACACTGGGAAATGTGGGCTGACAGATCGGGAGAGACTTTCACACACAGATACACTGCAAATAGTGAACCAAGAACCCATATCGACAGAAATGAACTGAGGAAAGTAAGACCGACAGAAATATACGTTATTACTGACCTCCAAAGTGTAATGCACATCTTTATCTCGATGACTGAATGTTTACCTTTGCAAAAGTTATCCTTGGCAATACAGGCGCGGACAATGGTAGAATCCCTCCTCCTCCTTCCAGTTTAGACATCAAGACATCTCCTTTATGTTATTGACACAGAGCTAGATCTAGTCGTTAATCTAATGTCTCTCCGTGCCCCTCCCTGGGACCCCTCCCTAAAAGTACAGTATGCTCTGTCTCTGTCCAATTGGCAAGGACAGCAATGGCCACTTGATAATGTGATTTTCTAAATAGCATGCTGCAGGTATGCATGTATTATAGTGCATCATGACTATAAATGTTTTGAAGATTAAACAATGCATCTGATCCCATGCACGTGACATTAATTACGTCACCGCTAGGAGGTGGGGTTCTTTTAGCCTGGCATACAAATACTGTTTAAAATTGTCACAAAGGGGTGGGTGGGTCCTGAAAATGTCCTAAAGAGCAGCGATATAATTGTTGAACATTCCCTTTAATAGTGGAAGGACTGAATTATCAATAAAATATCAGTGGTGTAGGAAAAGGGGGGGGGGCAAGGGCCCCCCCCCAATCACAGAGGAGGGGGGGGGCTGAGTATGTTTGCCCCCCCCCCCCAAATTTGTCCCTGCACTAAAATACACATAACTCCCTAATATCACCTCTCCCAGATAGACAAAAAATGGGGCACAGGGGTCTGGGCCCCTAATTAGAATTAAAGGGGGCTGAAACACTACTTTTCTATACAGTTGCTACATAAGTGTGTATTTGCACCATCATGCATTAAAGCCGATGCAGAAAACTGGTATGAGTGGGCCCCCATGCCCCCCCCCCCTCCAATGAACATTTGCCTCCTACGCCTCTGAATATGGTTGACCCCCGGGTGTTCCGCAGGAGGTGGCACAGAGTGTAGACCACTCAGTATGCAGCTCACGGACTGAGCAGGTGTCGTGAGCTGCTCTATGTGCCCTCAGAGCAGCTCACTCACCGACCTGATTAATCTAAAGGGCCGCAGAGTACTTAAACCTTCTCTGTCGTCATGATGCATGAATGCAGTCCTGGAGAGTAGCTCGCCGGTGCAGAATTGGTGAATTATGTCGACCCTGCGCGAGAGTATCAACCCGGGTCGGCATGATGCTTGAATGCAGCCCTGGCATAACCAAGGGCATGCTGCTGCATTAATGCATTGTTCCGTCCTTAAAGAGTTATTGGCCGCAGAATGCTTTAATTTACTATCCCCTGTATCGTTTTAATGCTTGAATGCAGCCCTGGAGAATAACTCGGCAGGGCTGTATTCATACATGATGTATCAACTTCATTATGGTCATCATGATGCAGTCCTGGTGGGTAGATTCGACAGGGCTGCATTCATGCACCAGATTTTACTGTGCTGGATGTAGTGAAATACCTGGGTTTTTTTTTGGTTTTTTTTAGAATTCTTCCATGGATTCCGTCATCCTGTCGCTTACACTGTGCTATCGTTACTCTCCTCATGGGTTCTATCAGATCTACATCACCTTTTGCATTACATGTAGGCCTACAATGAAGAATGAGGCAGAGGTATTCAGAGGTTAATGTGCTTTGAGCAAACATCTACACGGAAAATACAGATTAATATCCAATGGCCTTTAAGGGCCGCGTAGTGCTTTAACGCAGCAATAGAGATTAGAGTCACCAATGCTGCAATCACGCTGACCCCTCGGGAGTGTATCAATAGAGGTCGTCATGATGCATGGATGTAGCAATGCAATGGTGAGTCACTCACCAGGGCTGTATCCATGCATCATGACGACAAAAGGCCATAGCAGATTAAAGCACTATGCGGCCCTTAAAGGGTTAATCTCTAAACATAGACGAGCTGCTCATCTGAGTCCCTCCCCCTGACCCCCCCCCCCCCTGACCCCCCCCCTCCCACCTCACCACCCTTACCGGCATTGTTCGCAGCATAATGCAGCCATCGATCGGTGTCTCACTCCATGCGGGGGGAACATGTCAGATCAGTGGGTCAGGAGAAGTGAGCTTGCATGGCGGGTAATGTGTTTTCTTTCATGACTTAAATAAGGTCAAACATAAAAAGTGCTGGGCGCCAACAAAGGATCTAAAGAACTGGTGGGCCCGGGGGTGGGATGGGTTGGGTTGCCGACCTGGGGTAGCAGATAAACAGCCCCCTCCTCCTCCCCACCACCTTTCCTTCCACTTCAGATTCAAATTTTCTTTCTTAACATGCCTTTATTCACGATTTCTGAGGTCTAAACGCATGGCTGTCTCAGGTGTCAGATTTATTCCTGACAGAATCGGGAAGAGGCTGTTTCATATTGAAATCTCTGATGAAAAAGCGAACAAGATGACAAAACAAACTTGCACTAGACGAAGACACATCAAACGACACACTTCCAGACGCTGTTAACCCTTTAAGGACACTTCAATGTGCTCTGCCCTTTGTCGTCATGGATACGGCATTGATGAGTCTACTCATCGTGAATGTATTCGTGTATCATGCCGACCATTCGGGAGTGTATCAACCCAGGAGGAGTGTCATGATACAGGAATGCAGCCCTGGCTAGCTACTTGTAAGGACTGCAGCCATGTACATGTATCATGATGACAAAGGGCATTGCGCATTAAAGACCTATGCGGTCCTTAACCCTTTAAGGACGCATCTCACTAAAAGATGAAATTTGTCGTCATGATGCGCCACTGCAGCCCTGGCAAGTAGTGTCTGAACCCTGCAGGGTCGGCATGATGCCTGAGTGCAGCACTGGCGAGTTACTCGCCAGGGATGCATTTATTTATCATGACGACCCAGGTCATGATGCATTAATGCATTATGCCGTCCTTAAAGGGTTAAAGGTTCATCATGAAGAAAGCACCAAAGATTAGACCCTCACAGACCAAGCCCTCAGCTTGCCTCGTCTGCCAGCCGGGCCTCTGAATACCTAATAAGCCCCCATTTGTTTTTGGCGGGAAGCGCGGGAAAATCGATCGCACTTTGTGCTAATTGTCGTCTGCGCAGACAGACGCTGCGTCTCATCGACCGTCACGTGACTCAGCACGTCTGGAGGGGCGTCTCTGTGAGAGGACCAGCACAACAGCTCTTGGTGACAGTCACAAAAGTCAGAATAACTTCCCATCTCTTATTTCTTCTGCATCGTACTTTGGTGTGAGATCATCCATGCATTATTATTTAATCATGTGCTATATAACTTTGAGGTCAAACACATAGATAAGGCCAGAACTTTGATAAATTTTGAACAATTTTTAGTCTGACCTACTAGGCCTATATATAATCCTCCGACCACGTTGCCTGAAACACAGATTGTTTGGCCTAATCATAATTTTGGATATAATGAGAAAATTACCAGCTATACAATTGTTGATGATTAACCCGCCCCACAAACCTCTCCCATGCACCTCTTGTGAAGAACGACACCAGTCTATATGAGGGGGATGGCAATATAGCGGGGGCGGGGGGGGGGGTAGTAAATGCCTTCAGCATCCAGCACTGATTGCGGCCATTGTAACTTGACGGCAGATCTGTGCCCCTAGGCTGCCACAGCGCGATAAGAGATCCGAGATTCCCGTCAATAATCCAGGAATTATCGCAGACATGTGTCAGATGGCCGTGGTGACAGGTCCCTGATGGCATCCACCAGGGTTAGGGTGCTTGTGGCAGATCCCAGGGGTGGGGCGGGTTACTAATGGGGTTAACCCTTCAAGGGTTGTATACGGCGTTAATGCATTATGGCCTTTAGCATGCATGAAATTCAGAATTAGGCATAACAGGGTTTATAAGGGACATGGGGTAGGAGCGGGGTGGGATAAAGCCCCATCTTATATCCTGGACTGCAAATTGTGCAACGTACTAAACATATTTACATGTAGCATATACTGTATCTATGATAGTGGCCATGTATAGTGTGTATGGGTACCCTTGCTCCTTTTGGATGGCATGAAGCAATAAGCCACGTTCATATAAGCCACCAAACATATATAAAAAACATTCAGCTGTTCAACACTAGATGGGATACTACTAGTACATGATAAGGCCATAGTCTGTAATAGGATATGTCCATCTACTAAGGTTGTGTGTGAGAAGGGGGGGGGGTATATATGGACTGTGGTGTATTGGACCAATTACAGGTTAATACAAACAGCATGGCGGATTGTGTTACCACTGAGTGCCAATAGACCAGGGATTGTAAACTGGCACTTAGACTATAGTCAGTTAGTTATAACCCTAATAAAACATGTTTTTCTACAGGTATATTGCCTTGATATCTACCCACATGTATACAACGAATTTATATGAAGAGAAAATCTGAAACACTTCTATTGAAGTTCTATTGCAAACATTTGTATTCATTACATGTGTATGTGTTTCCTCACACTTTCTCAATGATCATATAGATTGAGAATAAGTCGATTCTCTCAGTTTATATGGGTGTAGACCTGCCTATAACTAGGTACCACGGGTAGTTTGAAGAAACCCTTCCCTGAACAAAATTGTTATACTGGTTAGGAAGCTGATAAAGAATGCTGAAGAATGATGGTAACTATGTTACGATCCGCTCAGTAGTTAATTTTATATGAATTTTCGAAAAATAAAAGTTTCAGCCATTTAGCATTTTTCATTTTCAATAGCCAATGGGCCAATTTCAGAGTGATATTACACTTATTTTGATGACAATTCGCAGTTGAAAAATGATATTTCCCAATCAACTATATATGGACATTGCATAAATATCTTCAGAATATGTTCAGACATATTTGTATTGAAATAGTGTACCCTCTAACATGGCAGAAATACCAATCCCTTGCCACTGAAAATGGCCATTCTGCCATTTTGACCCCATACCTAGTTCAAGGAATACACACTTGAGGACTTTGCTATTACATGTAATGTATCTTCATGTTATATAGAGCATGAATAATTTTTCTCAGATCATTTCCTATGTGTATCTTTTGAGTCATATTCATTTAAAAATGGCAAGATCACTAATATGTACGTTTGTCACAAATGCTATACTGCAAATGGTGCCATAGATTGTTAACTAGCAGTCCAATCCTCTTGTAATTCGAAACACATACTACCCGTGACATGTCAACATCAATACCATAATGAAATATTTTGGAAATTAACTTTATTTTTTTAAGCTTACCAGTATGCTATATAGGATTTGTATGGAAAAATAACTATGATTTAATTTTGCCACTGCACCATCCATAGGATTTCTTAGCTCTCTTCACATGGTTGTAATAATTATTTTAAACTTCAGTGTGAGGGGCGGGACGAACATTTTTTTTCAAAAATAATATGTTTTTTAGCCTAATATTTTCTATTAAATGCTACAAAAGTAATAATTTTTAATAATTTTTGTTCGTCCCGGGGACCACAGTGAAGCCTGATGTGTATCCTAATCAATGGTGCTGGTATATTTCATGTGCAATGTATGGTGCAATGGGAAATCCAGTTTATATGACAGAGAGTCAAATCAGCAGCAGGAAAACAGGTGACAAAACCTGTAATTTGACCCAAAGTGACCCCCAGTGAAGACCCATTTGCACATGTATAGCAAGTCCAACCTACTTAATACCAACGATATTTCAAACTAGCAGATCCATATCTTTCTATTGAGGGGTTTGAGATTTCTGTGCATTAATTTTCCTTGTCTCTGGAGGCTTGTAAAGATTGACATTTTTTCTCTGAGGATCGGCGATTTCGCAGCTATGTCTCGCTTATGCGCGGTACCTACTATAACGGGTATTGCATATACTCATCTGTTGGACAACACAGGTATTTATGTCTATAGGTGAGCATGACATTGGGGTGCCGTATTTAGTGGTTGAGGGTAAAAAGTTTACATTCTATGACTTTGCGCTATACTCTCCTCTGACTATCCTAGAGTGAAGATTGTCAAATAGAAGATTCCCCCCGAAAATAGCCCCCAGATATTTTGCACACCAGGCGGGGCTGGATCCAGTGGGTGAGTCCGCCCCCTTCCCCCTTTTGGAAATTTTATGAGATTTCTTTGAATGTTTTCATCCACTGAGAATCGTAGGACGCCGCTTTTCAATACTTTGATGTTTCGTAGACCCGGGTCTAGCTTGTGGGACCATGCAATGTACGTCATTGGACCATGTAATACTGGAAACCAACCTTTATTGGCCTTTCATGTTTTGTAATTTTCGTCCCACCCTAAAGAGGGTTATAGAAATTATTTTTTTCAGTCAGTGAACATTTATTCTAAATGGCCTTCAGTCCATGTAGTTGGTTGAGTAGTATACCAGTATTATACTCCCTCCCACCCCTCACCTAGCTCCCCGATCCACCAACATGAAAAAGTCATGTCAGCTGATCGATCTGTGTGAATCATAATCCTCAAATACAAGAAACGAGCAGGGCACATTCGGAAACTGCTCTGTCATGTTAAATAATCAGCGGGAGTTTTTTTTATAAAGGTGTTGTCTTTTTTTTAAAACCAATAATACATTTCAATTTTGCTTATACATGTGTAACGTTATAGGCCTATCCTGGCCGTTGTAAATGAACATTTCGGACTTGACTACATGAAAAGACGATTATTAAATCTGCTTTTTAAACCATTTCTTTTTTAACTTGGAAGATAATTCAATCTACATAGAAGTTTCCAAATGTGGCCGTGACGAGGGAACAACGGAACCGGAACAGGTCGCTGCCATGACGACAAAGGTGAGTAGATGACGCGAGCTGTTGGAGCTTGTTCACACACACAAACAAACCCCAACACGCCCCTCCTACCACACCCTAACCACATATAGAATCAGTACCTATGAATGAGCACATGAGCACATTAGGCGAAAAGAGCACATGCAGGGCCCATGCACTGCGAAATTAATTGGCAGACAAACCCTTAACATATAATAGCTTAATCATCGCAACTTATTTAATAGTTCAATCTCACCCTGCACCACATGTTTTAACAAGACCTCAGCTTGGTGAGTGAGTAGGCTATAGGGTGCCCTATAGCCTACTCACTCACCAAGCTGAGGTCTTGTTAAAACATGTACCCTACACACACAACGGTAGGTGGAGCATGGGCTGTTTATGATAATAGGGAATTGATTTCACGCACATTAGTGGTGCGACCCATCTTTCCCCTTTAATAATGTAATTTAATCATGTTTCAGCTGGGGTTTCAGCTAAGACGAAGTGCGTGGGAAAGACTGCAAAGTATTAATGCCACATCAGTTCACGTTGACCTTTACTGAGAAATTCACTACCAAGGGTTTCAACATTGGAAAGATGATAACACTCAGAGAGTAGAACACTTTACTGAAATCAAAGTAATTAGTAAAGTAGATATGTAACATATGCAGACCAACATTGGCACTAGTAAATATCAGAACATTGCATTTACATTAAAAAGAAACAGTCACCAGAAACCACATTCTAATTGAGAACTAAAAATGTTATGCATATGCCACATTCAATCATTTCACCTTTAACCTATCTAAAAGCATAGTACCTAATCATAATATGCAAATTACACCTTAATATGCAAATTAATCATAGGAAAGTGATGACTGGGATTCTTTTCAATAAATGTACATTGTAAACTATGCTTTTAGCTGACTTTTAGGCTTAATTATGTCTGTTTTGAATTGTTGGTATTTTTCTTGAAATAAAATATGGATTTTAATACTTTTTATTTTCAAAGTCATTTTTGAAGTGGAAACATTTTTCAAAAATGATGTGTCCACTTGGATTCGGATTCAGCACATTGAAAAACCCCTATGGGCAAGTTTTCATGCTTTCTGCCAGAAGTGCCAATGTCAAACACATGATCTACTGGACTAAATGGGCCGTCTCCAGTTGAGTGAATGTTTAATAATCCCCTTATTAATCCTCTAAATCCATTAATCCATTAGCCCCGCATATAGATCCACACAAAGTAGGTCAAGTAGATTAGCTCACAAATTAGGTCGTTGTAACGGATTGAACACCCCCCCCCCCACACACACACACACACGATGAACACTGAGAGAAGGATGTATAAGACAGGGCATGCAGGAGGGGGAGAGATTAGGTATGCAAGAGAGAGAGAGACAGACAGAGACAGAGAGACAGACAGACAGACAGACAGACAGACAGACAGACAGAGAGAGAGAGAGAGAGAGAGAGAGAGAGAGAGAGAGAGAGAGAGAGAGAGAGAGATGCAGGGGCCTTGAGACAGAGAGCAAAATCTACAGAAGAGCATTATGACAGCCTTGACGAGTGCGCATTAAAGAACTAGATCTATGCGGCCCTCAAATGGTTAAAACCAGTGTACGGCAAATGCCATTTAGCATAACCCTGGCCACAAAACGTCTGTATCTCAGGTACCCGACCCTTCCTGGAAAACAGACTAACTACTTTTTGGGTAGATAACAAAAAGGATAAGATCTGATATTTCTAGATGCATTTGACGTGTGTGTTTTGTCCACACAATCTAAAACACCTTGTCGGCAGTGTTTGTGTTCACATTAAATAAAATGGAGTGTGTGAGTGGCCTCACAGATGACTCAGGGTAATCTGTCAATTCTGGCATCAGAAATGAATTCGAATGAGTGATCTAATTTGAGTACAATACATTATTTCTCATTTCTGACGGCAGAATCGTAATCGCCAGAAAAAGCTACCCTAATTTCATATATTGGAAGTCATATATAATCAAATTCCAGGTGGTGGCTGTAGGTGAGCAGGTGGCTGTGGGAAAGCAGGTGGCTGGGGGCGAGCAGGTGGCTGTCGGCGTCAGCGCCCAGCAGCGCGTAACCGCTGTTTTACGTCTCGGCCGTAAAGTGAGTCGATCTGAGCATCAGCAGCGACACCATCGCCGTTTCCGTTTCGCCGTGTCGGTCGGCTACAGGGCGGCGTGTGTTACGCGTCCATGCCTTTGCCGTCCATCCCCTGTCCCCCCGCCCCTGGTGTACATTCGCTATCTGTATCATAACCGCTATCTGTTAACATATAGATATAGACTGGATGTGACTCGTTGCATAGGTCCTGGCGGTAGAATGTGCCCAGTTTTTGCCCGCTTTGGGGGTAGAAAGAGAGAAATACGGGCAAATTCGCTCAAAATGTCATTTCTATCTTGCACCCAAAAACTTAATGCCTTGCAGCCTATGGAGGCCCATGGAGGTGGTAGCTTTTTTTTTACTACATTTCCATAATAGCAAAAGAGAGAAATAAATTCATGAAGATCGCAGTTCAATTTCTTCAAGAAAAATTGAGATTTTTAGAAAAAAATTGCGGAAAATGCTGTCCCCCGACCTTGCCTATCTCATGTTTTTTTCCGCTTTTGTCTATCTCGAATGATAACCGAAATAGAACGATTCTCCTATGTCACAAAATTGTCTTAAAATGCAAAATTAGTAGGTGTATATTACTCAGGGTTAATTAAACCCTGAGTCAATAACGTTGGAGTAGTCTGCACCGTGCTGTACTGTACATGCACATGTAGCCCACTCATTGGTTGTGGATTTCGATCTGGGTGAGATTTCTGATCTGCTAATGCAAAGTAAAGATCACAGCATGATTCCATTGTAAATCATGTTAATCCTTTCAGGGGTGAATAGTGCTTTGGTGCACTGTGCCCGTCGTCATTATGATGCATGAATGCAGCTCTGGCAAGTAACTCTTCAGGGATGAATTTATACATAATGTCAGACGAACCTACGGGAGTGTATCAACCCCGCATAGGGTCGGCATGAAGTACGGGTGCAGCGCTGGCGAGTTACCCGACAAAGGGTTTACTAGTAGCACATTAACCCGTTAAGGCCAGCATGATACCTTAATGCATCATGCCCTTGGTCGTCATGATGCATGAATGCATACCTGGCGAGTAACTCGCCAGTGCTGCATTCAAGCATCATGCCGACCCCATGGGCTTGAGGCACTCCCAAAGGGTCGTCATGATGCACCAATGCAGCACCGGCGAGTTACTGGCCTGGACTGCATTGGTGCATCATTGCTCGCTCAGGCTGCATTGGTGCATCATGACGACAATTGTCATCTTTTAGCAACATCCGTCCTTAAAGAGTTAAGACACTATGCTGCCCTTAGGGAGTGATCATTTTTTATCAACAGGGGGGGGGGGGGTTGGTTTGGGGGGGGGGGCAAAAAAATTACCCCTTGACCGGGGGGGGTGTAAAAAATTTGGACCCCTCTTGGGGGGGGGTCAAAAAAATTTAACCTGTTTTGGGCCAAAAAGCCCGCGCGTTACTATGCTTCAAAGGGCCCGCCCGCGCGCCGATTTCCGACCCGTAGGGGGGGGGGGTAAAAAATTTTGACCCGTTGACCGGGGGGGTGAAAAAAATTTCGCACGCTCCGCGCAGAAAACCACCCCCCCCCTGTTGTTAAAAAATGATCACTCCCTTAATAGTAAAGGGCTAACATTACGCACGTGCGTCTGCTGCAACGATGTCCCTCAGAGTAGAAATGCCACGTGTGCCTGGACCTGGTGATAGCAGCGTCCGGGACGTGGGGTCAGATCCCTCTGTAGGACAGGAGGGTCAGTCAGGGTGACTCTGAGTGACCTTGGCTGACCTTGAGTCAACCATTGTCTGCAGTAGGCACGTGTCTGGGGGAGGGGCGAGCCGGGAGGGAGCCGGGGAAGGGAGATAGAGGGGACACGATGGAACGAGCAGGAACAAATGAGGACGGGAGAGGACCAGACAGGACGAGCGAGGACGAGCCAGGACGAGAGAGAACGAGATGTGAGGAGAGAGGACGAGAGAGGACAAAAGCAGGGCGGGACAGAGGGAGGGAAAGAGCCAAACGGGAAGATGGAGAGGAAAGGAGCGAGTGAGTGGAAAGGAGAGAGAGATAGAGAGGGGAGTGAACGAGGTGGGGGAAAGGGAGGGAGGATGGTCGATTGGGGAGGGAGACGGAAAGGGGTATAGAGAGGACATAAAAAGGGGGTGAGGAGAAGGTAAAGAGCTCAATGGAATTTGAGATAGAAGGGATCAGAAGGGATGAGTGGAGGAGAGGGAATGGAGAGAGAGAATGCCAGAGGTAGGCTAAGTAGGTGCATTTGGGAGGGGGGGGGAGATATTGAGTGGCGCAAGGTGAGAGCAAATGCATTTCAAATTATGATAAAATCTCGTCTGCGTTGTGAATATCGTCTGGAGAAGGCAGCAGACGACAGAAGCAGGGTTCCCGCGTAACCCATCAGTCCTCCACGTGCGTGAGTACCCCGAACACGTCTGTACGTCCTACATGATGATGAATCACCACCAGGGGGGAGGGGGGGGGGGGCTCCTGGGGGGGGGGCGTATGTGGTGGTATGGTAGAGGGGTGTATTGGTATGACAGGTGACGGATACGGCTTAGAGCTAGCAGTATGTATGTTAAATATGCAGGAATAGGTGACATGCAGGAAGGTGGTATTGGATGAAATGGGACGAGTGCAATACCCGGGGTGTGAATGTTGACCTATATCGTTAAGAAAGATACAGATATCTTAGGATATCTTCTATGCATTTGTAGCAGATGTCCATACAATTTAAATATCGCATTTTCTGACCTATTGTACATTACGCATACATGTATCTATTTTAACAAGGACGTCTCCAAAACCAAATAGAGAATGATAGGGATTTTCATTTTGTACTGTCATGAATCATACTGGTCACAGGTGGATTCAGCTAACACCTGAAAACCTTAAAAAATCAAAACAATATGAGTCCGACATGTGAGCCGTCCATCTGCTCGGTATCTAGGTCAGCTCCCCCCGGTCAGACAATGAGCAGCTCACGGAGCAGTCCCCGGCCCCTCGGGGCATGACAGATGACCTGCTCTGTCCACCCACCACCGCCTCTCGTGCCGGCCAATGCACTTCATCTCTTCCATGACACCATCAGCGTTACGAAAAACGCAAATTTAGGGCATTATATTTCTACCTTTTGATGTAATCGTTTTTCTCAAATAGAAAGGCCTACAAATTAATGATACAATAGGTTGGAAATATTCAATGTAATTGAAATGACATATTGTAGATCTATTATGTACATGTTAACAGGTTCAGGCTTTGATAATGGAGGCGGGGGGTTCTAAAGATGTAAGTGTTTTTTAAGAATAGGGCTTCTTTGACGGTCCCAAAGGTTCGCGATATAACCAGAACTAAGGTTCCATTTTCACTAAAAGATTCGTGGAAAGAGGTTATACTAGTACTTGAATTCTTTACTTTTCTGATGGTGTCGGGTATTATAAGGAGTGCGGGGCCCGGCCTCTCGTGCAGGGTCTAATAGATAGCCGGTCAGACCTGTCAGCACTACATGACGGCGGCGTGGGGGGGGGGGGGGGGGTTGGCAGGGAGATGGGAGGGGGGGGGGGGAGAAGGGATAGAGCTCTGCGTTCAAAAATAACGTCAACAATTTTGGGACATTTTAAAGACCCCGATCCCAGTTGGGCATTATTGGCCCCGCACCCAACACATCGATGGAGGGAGGAAGCACAACAAACCCAAAGCGTAAGGCTGCTTCATCCCCTGTACGGCCCCACCACCACAAGGACACCACCCCTAGTTGGTGACGTAATTTATGAAAGTTCCTTATAGGCCAGGCACGGATTTCGAGATGAGCGGGGGGAGGAAAACACAGGACAGAGGATTTAGTTTTGGATAAGCTTATGGACATCGCCTATTTCACCCGATCCCTGCCCCTTTTTTCCCCTTCCCCCTTCTTTATTAGGTTATGCTTGCCCGGCCACCCCTTTTCAAATCCCCTGTTAACCCTTTAATGGCCGCAATGCGATTTAATGTGCTGTGCATAGTCATGATGAATGAATCAGATGAATGGGTCTACTCATCAAGTCTGCGTCCATGCATCATGCCGATCTTGTGGGAATGTATCACCCCAAGAGGGTCGGCCTGATGCTTGGATGTAGTCCTAGCCGGGAGTCCTAGTGGGTTACACACCAGGGCTGCATGCATGCATCATGCCGACAAAGGGCATGATGCATTAAAGCAAGCTGCTCCCCTTGAAGGATTAACCCTCTAAGGACGGTATAATGCCTCAATGCATCATACCCTTGGTTATCATGATGCATGAGTGCAGCCCTTGTGAGTAACTCACCAGTGCTGCATTCGAGCATCAGGCCGACCCTGCTGGGTTGAGACACTCCCGAAGGGTCGGCGTGATGCACCAATGCATGGGGCTGCATTGGTGCATCATGGCGACAAATGCCATCTTTTAACGACGTGTCGTCCTCAAAGGGTTCGCGTACCCGGTGTGACTGGACATGCATGCTAATGCGGTGCAGCTTAGAGACAATGATCTGTTGTGCGGCAAACAATGGTAACGGTGAGCAGCTCACAAACAGACGGGGCCGGGTCGGAGCTGCTCACCCCAAACCCACCCCATGACAAACACCACCCCACCCGGGCCCGCACCCGTCAAGTCTCGTCTAACCGAGACCAAAGTAATACAGCTATTCATAGGGCCCATAGAATACCCTTTTCTGATTATATAGCCTGGATGTCTGGGTACATTGTTCATTATTTCTTTAAAGAAGGGCAAGGACCTAATTATAGGTAGCTTTTTATTTTCGAGTTACACAATGTATTTGTGTTCATAATGTCCATATAAATATGTGTGTACCTTTTTATATCATTCTGATACCTATAAATGCAAAAATATAGAGAAAACCTGGTGAGCATGATTGCCTATATGTTTATGGAGTATCAGAATGTTTTAAAAAAGCGACACACATATTTATATGGACATCAGGAACACAACTATGTTGTGTAACTGAAAAATAAAAATGTACCCTAGATTAGCTCCTAACCCATCTTTAGCCATAGCCTAGACACAGCCAATAAACTATAGACAAGACCAGCGAAATTTTATGTGGACTTCAATTGGTTCTATTGATATTAACCAGCAATATTCAGTCATACATTCTATCAATATTTACAGCATGTAGCATTTAAACCTGAAAGGAACAAAATGAGAGTGACGTCACATGGGACCAAAAGTGTGCCCAGCCATACTAATCCTATGTAAATACACTATATTCTATCATGATTTATAATGCATCAGACAGCCAAAGTATGATGATGGCGCTATCTATTGTCATCATGAATTAGTTATAAACCCCTTTTCACTTCGATTTCATAAAGACATTCATAAATAAGGCCACAAATGCCAATATAAATGAAACAGAATCTGATACAAAATAGAAAATCGTCTGCCCCTGCACTGTTCCATGATTGGCCCTTGAGTAGCCCTTGATTGGCCATTAAGGCACACTGATATTGATGTAGATTACGCAGCAACCAATCAAGAGATCGTTATAGTTGAACATGTTGGGGGAATGTATGTAATAATATTGCTAGTTAGTGTGAATACTACCCATAGAAAGCCACATAAAATTACGCTTGTCTTTTCTTTGAACCATTTAATGGCCGCTTAAATGCATAATCATTTTCTATCGTCTCTGATGCATGAATGCAGTTCGATAGACTCACCAGGGCTTCATTTTATGCATCATGATGACAACGGCCATATTAAAGCGCGTGCCTCTGAAATAGGGTTAAATACAGAGCTGAGGAACCCACTGTTTTCGACCCCCACTTGCCTTATGGCGATTATGTACGCTGCCCCTTTATTAGTATAGACGAAGACTTACCAGACACAATCACACAACCAAGATATTAGACAGAGCCAAGATACAATGTATTAGACGTGGCCAAGATACTAGACAGCGTCAAGATGCAATACAGAGCCAAGATACTAGACACATCCAAGATACTAGACACGGCCAAGATACAAAACACAATTAAGATATTAGACAAAGCCAAGATACTAGACACATCCAGGGTATAAGACATAGCCAAGATACTAGACATAGCCAAAATACTAGACAGAGTCAAGATGCAATACAGAGCCAGGATACTAGACACATCCAAGCCTGGCATCCAATATATTAGACACAGCCAAGATACTAGACACAGCAAAGATACTAGACACACTCACACAGCCAAGATATTAGACATAGCCAAGATTTAGACATAGCCAAGATACTAAACACAGCTAAGACACGAGCCGTAACACAGTCTATAGCGGCCACCCACGGCTCCGTAGGCCGCACCTTGGTATGGGTGACGGCTGCAGCATCGTTTTAATATCGGCCACACATAACTCACACAGCCTGAGCAGCTCACACAAGCAGCTCACACGGGGCCGGGAGACCGGCAGGCTGTTATAACCATTTAAAGGTAGCACAGTGTTTTAATGCGCTGTGGCCTTTGTTTTTCGGTATGATGCATGAATGCACCCCTGGTGAGTCCACTCTCCAGGGATGCATTCGAGCATCAAGCCGACCCGTAGGGTGTGCATCAACCCGGTAGAACCGGCATGATGCCTGGATTACCTGATGTGGGTGTGGCGAGTTACTCGCTGCAGGCCTGCACTCATACATCATGCCGACCACCCAGAGTCGATAGAGACCCTATAGGGCTGTAGACCTGTACACAGTGGGTTGGCCATTTAAAATTTCGCCGGGTGCGGTTACCATCACTGAAAAGAGACACACTGACTGGTACCTTGTCCCTGGGTAACAATCACTTCCAGGGACATGCTGGTACCTAGCCTATCAGCTCCTATCAGTGCGAGGCGGCTGCCGCAACCAGCTGCAGTCCGGCCTAGGCCCTATAGAAAGGGTACCCTGTTATACCTACTGCCGATACCCGCTGTGACAAATAAAACACGGCAGGGCCCCAGCAAGGAGGGCCACTTGATGGATCGTGCAATAGTCTGTAATTTAAGTGATTCCTCTGTCATGGGGTTCACTCCAGGGTTGAAGGAGGGTGGTTGGTGGGGAAGGTTTCAGGTGGTGCAGATTGCATTGACAATGTAGGTCGTGGGTGCTAGTATAGAGCTGTTCACAGGTCCTGGCCAGACCCAGGTTAGACTGTTCTCAGGACTGTGTTCAATTGACCTTATCCGACCTCCCTGGCAGCAGCCAGTGCAGACTGAGCACTGCAAAGGGGATTTTACCCTGGAGGTGGAGGTGGGGACATGGTAGGACAAGGGAGAGTGGCGGGGGGGGGGGGCAGGGAGGACAGGGGAGGTGGCAAGGACATCAAGGGGTAGGGGAGTATGTGATAACATGACCGTGGACTTCAGCCAATGATACGCTGCAGTCAGCAGTGATGACAAAGGAGAGTGCTGCTCCCCACACGTCCAGCAATACAGCAGCAGCTCAGACCTCCCACCGGCCTAAACCATTAAACCATTTAACCACAACATACTGCTTTAATGTGTTACTCCCTTGCTCGTCATTTATTATGCAACTCTGGTGAGTAACCTGCATTGGTGCATCATATTCACCCTACGGGTGTGTATGTATGCTTTGTTTTTTCCTTTCGCCTATTTCTTCCTTGTGGTGTGCCTTGTCTCGTCATTCTTGTTGTTACCCTAAAACCCTGTTGTCCCAGGTGGACCTGCTTACCAGCCTTTGGTTGTGTCGGCCTTTGCCTGTGTCGGTTTTAAACTATATCTATCTGTCTGTATAAAGTCGGTATGGTCGGCACCGAATACAGCATGCACTCATGTTACTCACCAGAGCTGCATTAAAGTACCATGTCAATAAAGGGACATAGTTCATCAAAACACTGCGCTGCCCTTAAAGATTTAACCTAATAACGAGAAGAGCAGCTCAGAGGAGACAGAAGCATGCAGTAGCCGCAGCGGCCTGTCTGAGACAAAGTGTGTCACCTCCCGGCGAGCTGCTCACCAGAACTGGGTTAATGACGCCAATAGCCGCCAGCAGGTGGCGTGACAGCAGCTGTCTCTAATATAGGCCGCCATAATAACAACAAACACTACAAGGAATAGCTGGAAATGTTTGAGGCTATTTTGAGAGAAGGAGGCCTGCCCAGGGCTCCTGGTGCTGGTTATATTCAAAGGTAGAGCGCCATGTTTGAAATTCAAATTTTATTTATTGCATCTTGAGGTCCTCCTGTATTCGTGATTAGAAATGGGATGGCTGCTGGAATGTGGAGGAGGAACCCGGCAGTAGGGTGGGGGGGGGGGGGGCTGTGCGTGGAGGAGCCAAAGGGCCCTGGATCCGCCCCTGTATAATGTGCATCATCTAATAATGTAGACAGATAGCTTTGTGATGTGCATATCCCTACTACATGTACACACTAGAGCGGTCACCATAAGGTAGCAGGCGCCTGTGTGAAGGGAGCAGTAGACTGGGGGCCTCAGGTTGGAGTGAGTCAAGCTGCTCGGAGCTGCTCGGCTGCAGACGTGGGGAGCAGGTGACTGACTCGGTGCCCATGACCGTATTCCTGCAACCCCTATACGCCGTCCCATACCTACTGCACCACAGACTAAAGATGTGCTAAAGATGAAAGCCATAGATGTACTACTACAATTTTAAAGACTACAGGATACCACCAATGTTTATATATTCTAGCCATCCCCCATAGACCTCCTTTTAACTACCCCCCCCTCCCTCGACCCTATCCCATCATATTCACAAAGCCCTCACCACCATGCCCGATATCTGACAGTTATGGGAAAGCTAAACTTGCCAGCCAAATCAGCAATCAAACATCAGCATAGAAACGAAGGCAATACAAATCATCAGCCTCTGAATGTTGTATGGGGCGAGTAATACAGCATGGGTAAATGACGGTCAGCAATGGTAAGGAAACAAAGGTGGTACAATGTATGACAGGAAGGCCTGGATGGACTGTCGGCCCCCGCCGCTACCTCAGTCCTAGTGCTGGCGGCAGCAGCAGCAGGAGTAATAGGGAACAGCTCATGAGGTAGGGCCGAGCAGGAATGAGCTGCTCAGCACTGGTCATTCTGAGGCAGAGGTCGGCTCAGGAATGCCTCTTTGAGGGGTGCTAAATCTGTATCTGAGGCACCACTCTCCCAACACATTCTTGGTCTCGGCTCAATCCAAATCGCATAAAACATAATGTATATTTTACCGGCTAAAGATGGCCGTCCTTGGATGGCCGTCCCCATACAGAGAGGTCACTGACTCAGGTGGCACCATCTCTCACTACAGAATGGGATGGGTGCTGGCGGGGGGGGGGGGGGGCACATGGACACACACATAATGCGGCTAGGGGTGGGGGGGTGTACTGATGACAGCCGCCTCTATGTGTACAGCCACCTTGAATTACACATGGGTACAACAGGCGCTGAATAGGGGTCTGTACCAGCCCAATGGGTGCCCAGAGCGGTACACGGTGTAAGTAGTATAGGGTATAGGGCATGGTGGTACAGGGTAGTAGTAGTATAGGGTGTGTGGCATGGTGGTACAGGGTAGTAGTATAGGGTGTGTGGCATGGTGGTACAGGGTAGTAGTATAGGGTGTGTGGCATGGTGGTACAGGGTAGTAGTATAGGGTGTGTGGCATGGTGGTACAGGGTAGTAGTAGTATAGGGTGTGTGGCATGGTGGTACAGGGTAGTAGTAGTATAGGGTGTGTGGCATGGTGGTACAGGGTAGTAGTAGTATAGGGTGTGTGGCATGGTGGTACAGGGTAGTAGTAGTATAGGGTGTGTGGCATGGTGGTACAGGGTAGTAGTATAGGGTGTGTGGCATGGTGGTACAGGGTAGTAGTATAGGGTGTGTGGCATGGTGGTACAGGGTAGTAGTAGTATAGGGTGTGTGGCATGGTGGTACAGGGTAGTAGTATAGGGTGTGTGGCATGGTGGTACAGGGTAGTAGTATAGGGTGTGTGGCATGGTGGTACAGGGTAGTAGTAGTATAGGGTGTGTGGCATGGTGGTACAGGGTAGTAGTATAGGGTGTGTGGCATGGTGGTACAGGGTAGTAGTATAGGGTGTGTGGCATGGTGGTACAGGGTAGTAGTAGTATAGGGTGTGTGGCATGGTGGTACAGGGTAGTAGTAGTATAGGGTGTGTGGCATGGTGGTACAGGGTAGTAGTATAGGGTGTGTGGCATGGTGGTACAGGGTAGTAGTATAGGGTGTGTGGCATGGTGGTACAGGGTAGTAGTAGTATAGGGTGTGTGGCATGGTGGTACAGGGTAGTAGTAGTATAGGGTGTGTGGCATGGTGGTACAGGGTAGTAGTATAGGGTGTGTGGCATGGTGGTACAGGGTAGTAGTATAGGGTGTGTGGCATGGTGGTACAGGGTAGTAGTATAGGGTGTGTGGCATGGTGGTACAGGGTTGTAGTATGTGGTGTGTGGCATGGTGGTACAGGGTAGTAGTATAGGGTGTGTGGCATGGTGGTACAGGGTAGTAGTATAGGGTGTGTGGCATTGTGGTACAGGGTAGTAGTAGTATAGGGTGTGGGGCATGGTGGTACAGGGTAGTATTATAGGGTGTGTGGTAGGTGGGACAGGGTAGTAGTATAGGGTGTGTGGCATGGTGGTACAGGGTAGTAGTATAGGGTGTGTGGCATTGTGGTACAGGGTAGTAGTAGTATAGGGTGTGGGGCATTGTGGTACAGGGTAGTAGTATAGGGTGTGTGGCATGGTGGTACAGGGTAGTAGTATAGGGTGTGTGGCATGGTGGTACAGGGAAGTAGTATAGGGTGTGTGGCATAGTGGTACAGGGTAGTAGTATAGCGTGTGTGGCATGGTGGTGCAGGGTAGTAGTATAGGGTGTGTGGCATGGTGGTACAGGGTAGTAGTATAGGGTGTGTGGCATGGTGGCGCAGGGGAGTAGTAGGGTGTGTGGCATAGTGGTACAGGGTAGTAGTATAGGGTGTGTGGCATGGTGGTACAGGGTAGTAGTATAGGGTGTGTGGCATGGTGGTACAGGGTAGTAGTATAGGGTGTGTGGCATGGTGGTACAGGGTAGTAGTATAGGGTGTGTGGCATGGTGGTACAGGGTAGTAGTATAGGGTGTGTGGCATGGTGGTACAGGGTAGTAGTACAGGGTGTGTGGTATGGTGGTACAGGGTAGTAGTATAGGCTGTGTGGCATTGTGGTACAGGGTAGTAGTATAGGGTGTGTGGCATGGTGGTACAGGGTAGTAGTAGTATAGGGTGTGTGGCATTGTGGTACAGGGTAGTAGTATAGGGTGTGTGGCATGGTGGTACAGGGTAGTAGTATAGGGTGTGTGGCATTGAGGTACAGGGTAGTAGTATAGGGTGTGTGGCATGGTGGTACAGGGTAGGAGTATAGGGTGTGTGGCATGGTGGTACAGGGTAGTAGTATAGGGTGTGTGGCATGGTGGTACAGGGTAGTAGTATAGGGTGTGTGGCATTGTGGTACAGGGTAGTAGTATAGGGTGTGTGGCATTGTGGTACAGGGTAGTAGTATAGGCTGTGTGGCATGGTGGTACAGGGTAGTAGTATAGGGTGTGTGGCATTGTGGTACAGGGTAGTAGTATAGGGTGTGTGGCATGGTGGTACAGGGTAGTAGTATAGGGTGTGTGGCATGGTGGTACAGGGTAGTAGTATAGGGTGTGTGGCATTGTGGTACAGGGTAGTAGTGGTATAGGGTGTGTGGGATCGTGGTACAGGGTAGTAGTAGTATAGGGTGTGTGGCATGGTGGTACAGGGTAGTAGTATAGGGTGTGTGGCATTGTGGTACAGGGTAGTAGTATAGGGTGTGTGGCATTGTGGTACAGGGTAGTAGTATAGGGTGTGTGGCATTGTGATACAGGGTAGTAGTATAGGCTGTGTGGCATTGTGGTACAGGGTAGTAGTATAGGGTGTGTGACATGGTGGTACAGGGTAGTAGTAGTATAGGGTGTGTGGCATTGTGGTACAGGGTAGTAGTATAGGGTGTGTGGCATGGTGGTACAGGGTAGTAGTAGTATAGGGTGTGTGGCATGGTGGTACAGGGTAGTAGTATAGGCTGTGTGGCATTGTGGTACAGGGTAGTAGTATAGGGTGTGTGGCATGGTGGTACAGGGTAGTAGTAGTATAGGATGTGTGGCATTGTGGTACAGGGTAGTAGTATAGGGTGTGTGGCATGGTGGTACAGGGTAGTAGTAGTATAGGGTGTGTGGCATGGTGGTACAGGGTAGTAGTAGTATACAGTGTGTGGCATGGTGGTACACGGTGTAAATAGTATACAGTGTGTGGCATGGTGGTACAGGGTAGTAGTATAGGGTGTGTGGCATGGTGGTACAGGGTAGTAGTATAGGGTGTGTGGCATGGTGGTACAGGGTAGTAATATAGGGTGTGTGGCATGGTGGTGCAGGGTAGTAGTAGTATAGGGTGTGGGGCATGGTGGTACAGGGTAGTAGTAGTATAGGGTGTGTGGCATTGTGGTACAGGGTAGTAGTATAGGGTGTGTGGCATTGTGGTACAGGGTAGTAGTATAGGGTGTGTGGCATTGTGGTACAGGGTAGTAGTATAGGGTGTGTGGCATGGTGGTACAGGGTAGTAGTATAGGGTATGTGCCATTGTGGTACAGGGTAGTAGTATAGGGTGTGTGGCATGGTGGTACAGGGTAGTAGTAGTATAGGGTGTGTGGCATGGTGGTACAGGGTAGAAGTAGTATAGGGTGTGTGGCATTGTGGTACAGGGTAGTAGTATAGGGTGTGTGGCATGGTGGTACAGGGTAGTAGTATAGGGTGTGTGGCATTGTGGTACAGGGTAGTAGTATAGGGTGTGTGGCATTGTGGTACAGGGTAGTAGTATAGGGTGTGTGGCATGGTGGTACAGGGTAGTAGTATAGGGTGTGTGGCATGGTGGTACAGGGTAGTAGTATAGGGTGTGTGGCATGGTGGTACAGGGTAGTAGTATAGGGTGTGTGGCATGGTGGTACAGGGTAGTAGTAGTATAGGGTGTGTGGCATGGTGGTACAGGGTAGTAGTAGTATAGGGTGTGTGGCATTGTGGTACAGGGTAGTAGTATAGGGTGTGTGGCATGGTGGTACAGGGTAGTAGTATAGGGTGTGTGGCACTGTGGTACAGGGTAGTAGTATAGGGTGTGTGGTATGGTGGTACAGGGTAGTAGTAGTATAGGGTATGTGCCATGGTGGTACAGGGTAGTAGTATAGGGTGTGTGGCATGGTGGTACAGGGTAGTAGTATAGGGTGTGTGGCATGGTGGTGCAGGGTAGTAGTATAGGGTGTGTGGCATTGTGGTACAGGGTAGTAGTATAGGGTGTGTGGCATGGTGGTACAGGGTAGTAGTATAGGGTGTGTGGCATGGTGGTACAGGGTAGTAGTAGTATAGGGTGTGTGGCATGGTGGTACAGGGTAGTAGTATAGGGTGTGTGGCATGGTGGTACATAGTCATTCATGCCTGACGGATATAAGGCGGGGAGATATATCGTACGGGTCACAGGAGGACGTAGCGTTAGTCTCGGCTGGCTAGGTGGTACAGGGTAGTAGTATAGGGTGTGCGGCACTGTGGTACAGGGTAGTAGTATAGGGTGTGTGGCATGGTGGTACAGGGTAGTAGTAGTATAGGGTGTGTGGCATTGTGGTACAGGGTAGTGGTGGTATAGGGTGTGTGGCATGGTGGTACAGGGTAGTAGTATAGGGTGTGTGGCATTGTGGTACAGGGTAGTAGTATAGGGTGTGTGGCATGGTGGTACACGGTGTAAATAGTATACAGTGTGTGGCATGGTGGTACAGGGTAGTAGTATAGGGTGTGTGGCATGGTGGTACAGGGTAGTAGTAGTATAGGGTGTGTGGCATTGTGGTACAGGGTAGTAGTATACGGTGTGTGGCATGGTGGTACAGGGTAGTAGTATAGGGTATGTGCCATGGTGGTACAGGGTAGTAGTATAGGGTGTGTGGCATGGTGGTACAGGGTAGTAGTATAGGGTGTGTGGCATTGTGGTACAGGGTAGTAGTATAGGGTGTGTGGCATGGTGGTACAGGGTAGTAGTAGTATAGGGTGTGTGGCATGGTGGTACAGGGTAGTGGTAGTATAGGTTGTGTGGCATGGTGGTACAGGGTAGTAGTATAGGGTGTGTGGCACTGTGGTACAGGGTAGTAGTATAGGATGTGTGGCATGGTGGTACAGGGTAGTATTATAGGGTGTGTGGCATGGTGGTACAGGGTAGTAGTAGTATAGGGTGTGTGGCATTGTGGTACAGGGTAGTGGTAGTATAGGGTGTGTGGCATGGTGGTACAGGGTAGTAGTATAGGGTGTGTGGCATGGTGGTACAGGGTAGTATTATAGGGTGTGTGGCATGGTGGTACAGGGTAGTAGTAGTATAGGGTGTGTGGCATTGTGGTACAGGGTAGTGGTAGTATAGGGTGTGTGGCATGGTGGTACAGGGTATAGTAGTATAGGGTGTGTGGCATGGTGGTACAGGGTAGTAGTAGTATAGGGTGTGTGGCATGGTGGTACAGGGTAGTAGTATAGGGTGTGTGGCATGGTGGTACAGGGTAGTAGTAGTATAGGGTGTGTGGCATGGTGGTACAGGGTAGTAGTAGTATAGGGTGTGTGGCATGGTGGTACAGGGTAGTGGTAGTATAGGGTGTGTGGCATGGTGGTACAGGGTAGTAGTATAGGGTGTGTGGCATTGTGGTACAGGGTAGTAGTATAGGGTGTGTGGCATGGTGGTACACGGTGTTAGTAGTATACAGTGTGTGGCATGGTGGTACAGGGTAGTAGTATAGGGTATATGGCATGGTGGTACAGGGTAGTAGTATAGGGTGTGTGGCATGGTGGTACAGGGTAGTAGTATAGGGTGTGTGGCATTGTGGTACAGGGTAGTAGTATAGGGTGTGTGGCATGGTGGTACAGGGTAGTAGTATAGGGTGTGTGGCATGGGGGTACAGGGTAGTAGTATAGGGTGTGTGGCATGGTGGTACAGGGTAGTAGTAGTATAGGGTGTGTGGCATTGTGGTACAGGGTAGTAGTAGTATAGGGTGTATGGCATGGTGGTACAGGGTAGTAGTATAGGGTGTGTGGCATTATGGTACAGGGTAGTAGTATAGGGTGTGTGGCATTGTGGTACAGGGTAGTAGTATAGGGTGTGTGGCATTGTGATACAGGGTAGTAGTATAGGGTGTGTGGCATTGTGGTACGGGGTAGTAGTATAGGGTGTGTGGCATGGTGGTACAGGGTAGTAGTATAGGGTGTGTGGCATGGTGGTACAGGGTAGTAGTAGTATAGGGTTTGTGGCACTGTGGTACAGGGTAGTAGTATAGGGTGTGGGAGGTTGCTGCAGGGGTGGGGCCTCATTGAGGGTAATGGATGTTGGTGGTGGAGGTGGAGGGCCCCTTTATCTGTGTGAGGACACATTAATGTCTGTGTCGGCGCCATGCTATTATAATGTCTGCATAGCGACATCAAGGGGGGGTGAAACCCTCTAAGGGCAGCATACTGCGTTCCCAGCTAACAAAAAAAACTTTATTTTACGTCAGAATAATGTCTTAAAAATTCGTATAACGTTATGCCATAGTAAGGAGCCTTGGAGAAACGTTATATAACGTTATATAACATTATAAAAGGTTGCATAACGTTTGTTGTTTATAGGGGTTGATACTCCCAAAGACCTAGCCTGGCCCGGCCCGGCCTGAATCTTTCTTTTAATGTAGACCTATACTGTCTATACTCTTTAAGGGCAGCATATGGGTTTATTGCGCTGGGCATTTTTGTCTTCATGATGCATAAATTCTGCCGTGGCTAGTAACTCACCGATGCAGTATCATGCCGGACTTGCAGGGTTGATACACTCCCACATATATCAATGCAGCTCCAACAATGATTCAGAGTATCTAGGAATATTACGAAATTGTTGGATATTCTTGTCAAAAGGCAATTACCTTGGGTCAGACAATTCTTTGGGCTATGGGATGTTTTCCCTACCGAAACTTTGCTAAAATTTCGAAAGAATATGAACATTTAAAGAAAATTCCTAAAATCCGAAAAAAAAAGAGCTAGGATCGGCCCTTTTTTGAATCTAGGGTCAGGTTGCCTGAAACACATATTTTATCTTTGGGCCTCATAATGCATAAAGGCAGTGCTGGTGAGCTACTCCATGAGCCATGACGGCGGCCCCTAAATGTATAAAGAATTACGCTGTGTCTTGGCCTAATTCAGACTCCTGGGTTGGAGGAGGTTGGTAAGGGAGCCCCTGGTGTGCGTGCTGAGGGGCTGGAGGAGGGGATTAGAGACGGCAGATAAGGGGTACAGGTGGAAGACTTGGGGGGGGGTTAACCCTCTAAGGACCACATGTTGCATTAAAGTCGGAGAACTTGCTGTCGGAGTGAAGGCATGACAGGTACTCAGCCCTTTATATACAGCGGCCCAGGGCTTAAGGACGAACTTTACCACAATTTAGATGAACACATATATGGCCACTATTTGTCTTCATGATGAACCAATTCAGTTTATGTATCAGCGCTGTAGGGTCGACATGAGGCACGAATGCATCATGACGGCAAAGGGCAGAGCACATTACAGCACTGTGCTCGGGTGGGTTGGTGAGGTGGAGGATTATCAATTTTAATACCATTTAAATACTACAGACCCGGTGAGCAGACTCAAGCTCTGTTGAGCATACTCACCAGGTCTGCTTCCATGCAGCATACCGGCAAAGGACAGGTTCACCCCAAGTCGGCCATAAACCTCAAGTCGGCCTATCCCTCCAGGGAGGCAAGAGTCAGTACAACATTGAATGAATATTTATATCTTATTGAATAACATTGATACAACTAGTTGGTACTGTTAGCTTAACATAATATTGATTTTTATCCACCCTGGAGGGATGGCCGACTTGAGGTATGTGGCCGACTTTGGGTACACCTACCCTAGCTCATTAAAGCACTATGCGGCCCTCAGAGGGTTAGGCTCAGGAGGGGGTGGGTCTGTAGGGTGGAGGGTTAAGTAGTAGGTCAGATCCTCCTGTAGATGTGAGTGATGTGGCAACATGCAGCCTCAAAGGTCACCTGCATAATCCTCTCTGATGGAGTCTTAACGATGCAGTACCCCTCTCTAGCACGAGTTGTAATTGGAGGTTCTCCTTCTCTCTTGGTTCTTCTCTACGCAGTGGAAATATAAAACAATATAAATGTGGGGTAGAACTAGATAGATAAATGAATAGATAAGTGAATAGATAAATGCATAAATTATTTGAAAAAGGTATACTATTTACATAGATTTTTAAATGTATTTTTTCTTACTAGCAAATAATTGTACTCTTTCTTATATATGTACTTCCGAATTTATCGCGGCAAAAGGTGTCCACGCATATGATGTTGAAATCTAGAAGGTATAATTACCTCTTAACTTTGGTGAGATGGGTAGAGTTAAAAAGAGGGGTCAAAGATGTATTTCTAAAAAAATAACTCATGCAGAAAATGTGTTTCTCTGCTGTTCTGTGCTCTCCGATAACCACTGCGCATCCGGCACTTTTACTCACATGGCACAGGAAACATGGTAAAGTGGGGCCCTTCCTGCATGTGTAAGGAAGTCCTGCACCAACTCCATCCTCCAGTAATGAGACCAGTGCATCAGGTTAACCCTTTAAGGACAACATGGTGTATGTTGTCGGTATGATGGGTCAATGCAGAGCTGGCAAGTAACTCCCAGCTGCATCATGCCGATTAATCGGGAGTGTATCAATACCATAGGAACGGCAATATGCATGAAGACATCACTGGCGAGTCATTCACCATTCATAATGACAAATACACAGGGTATAATGCATTAAAGCATCATGCGGCCCTTAAATGGTTAAAGGCTTAAGAAACTACAAGTCCCTAATTGACACGGGAAGAAATGTGAAATACAATTAGGGTAAGCTCACCTATTTCCGACCACCTACCATAAGTCGACCACATACAGCACCATACTGCCTCTATCCTATGCTAAATGGGGGTGCAAATGCTATTTGAATTATAAGTTGAAGTATTACTGGTCTGCATAGCATCCATACTTTTCACTAATATGATTTTATTCATATGAGTACATATTGCAGAAGTGAAGGTGTATGACCTGTTTTGAATACACATTAAATGGAAATTCTTCATAAATATTCGACTTTGGTGCTAGCTAATTATACTTTTTAGTCAGTTTATGTACTAATTGTGATGTTAAATGAATTGATACACATGTTTTGAACATAAATCACTTTTTCTCATTATAAAACATCCACCATCTCAAATGGTAGGGCTCATAAGCTGGCACCTACTTATTTCACCATGACCTGACCACAATTTCACCATAAGACGACCTTAGTCTGCAAGGTGTTAGCAGTAACCCTATTTCAAGAGTCATTCTGCAAGGAATGCTACTTATATACCTACTTTTTAAAAGCTCAAAAGTTCAAGAAAATGCACCCGTAATTGGAATATATTGAACCTGCATAATTCTAACATTATTTTGTTAAGTAATTCCAGTTTATCTTTATAGGTATTTAAAATAATTCATATTGTTTTGATTGAGATAAGAGTGGTCGACACTAGGTTCATTTTGGTCGACATTAAGTGAAAACAGACCATTTGAGATCTCCAAATATAAAGGCAATGATCTACATATAATATTGATTTATAAAATTATCAAATATGATCAATTGAAACCCATGGCCCATCTCCCAATGTGTGGTGTAACAGGTATGCCCCCATAGTTGTTTTACTTGACAAAATGAAGCATCTGCTGATGGTCACGAAAAACTGTGACGGGAAGGGTCGACTTATGGTGAATCTACCCTACTGCTGCTGCACCTGTATTCAGCAGGAAGGGGTAGGAGTTACCTGTTCGTGCCTTAAAGTGAGTATATCTGATGATTAGGACTCAAAATCAAAATTTGATCTTCTTGAAATTTGTCAGGGTTATTTATTTGCCAGGATGTCAACCAATACCGCACTCTCCTTCCTACCTATTTCTTTTATGCTAATTATCTATTATTTTCCTAAAACTTGCTCTTGTCATACTGAAAAATTATAGTCAATGAAGAATAAAATCGAACATAGTTTATTGTTCACATCGCAAATATACATGTACCGTAAACACCATAGCTGGGCCCCATAGGATTCTCTTTCTAAGTTGTGTCTGTCCATGGATAACAGTTGGTTGTCCCCCAATACCTAAATAATACATGTTTACTGTCTTTTGAACATGTTTAGCTAGAATTTAGAATAGGACATAGCAACCTTAACATAGTAAAGTGTCTATGAGTAAAAAGCAGTGAGAGCACTCTGCATTAACGGTCGTATTACATCACTGTATACATAATTGTCATTATTTACTATTAAAACAGTGGCTCAGATTTTAAACTCCATTAAACTAAATGTCTAAGTGGCTTCCAGTTGCCAACAGATAGACGAATTTAAATGGTAACTACACTCAGAAAAATGCATTTGTTTAATTTTATACATTGAAATGACACACCTTAATCTTTTTACCTATTCTAGACAGTGAATAATGGCCTGCCTGGTGTCAGTGATACATATTGCATGGACGGGAGGTCCCCATGTATTCAGTAGAAACCTTCAGGGATTTATGCATTATCTATAATTCAGCATTTATAGCGATAATTCTGCGCGCGCCGATTGGTCCCAGTAGACGCTGCAATGTGTGACAGTGCATTATACGTGTGATAGATCCCAGTGTCGGGGCATTACCCAGGACTAACCCTTTAAGGACCACACAGTGCTTTAATATGCTTTGCCCCTTGTCGTCTTGTCTATTTAGCAGGGCTATGCTTAATGCATACTGCTGTGTATTAATACTGTAGGGTCGACATGATGTTTGAATTTAGTACTGTGGGATCACTCGCCAGACCTGCATTCATGCATCATGACGACAAAGGGTATAGCACATTAAAACACTACGTGGACCTTAAAGGGTTAGCCTACAGGCCCCGTGGGATTGGTACAGGTGACTAGTGTCTGTCCAGCCTGTCCTGTCAATCTCCTAATGGCCCTTAGAAAGGATGAAATTCAAACAAAGATTGAATAGTTAATTAAGAATTAATGAGCCATTCAAAATATTACTTTCTTTTAAGCATTAGAAAATGTTGAAATATCAAGAAAGGTGACAGCTTGTCCTGCTTTACTAGGGTCATCATAATATATAATGTGAAAGACACATTTATTGGCCTTGATGGCACAATACTAAGGTTTATAAATTCATACCTGTCATTGTTTACCATTGTAGCAGATAGTGGATAGACTGTAATTTACAATAGGCAGATAGTGGATCGTGGCAGTATACTGACACCATAAACTGTAGACCTGCACAATTAAACTAGCACCCACAGCCTGAAACCCATTACATGCAGGCATCAGGGGGGAGATCAATAGAGACTGCTGGTGTGATAGTAATAGTAATTGCTGACATTAATTCTAGACACGTGACTACCATGTAATAGAGCATATAATGGTTGTAAGGCACTAAGGGACTGGTATAGGAATACTGATACTGGTGACATGGGTTCCTGGTAAAAGAGCAACAGTTGCAAGGGCTGAACATGGCACCATAGTGCTAGTCTAGTAATACAAAAATGTTCAAACTGTCAATAGTGGAAATACATCTTGTTATTGACAGTTTGCTCTGACAATAAGAGATTAATTGTCTCTTATTGACAGTTCCATTTTCCATTTTTCATGCACTGTCAATAAAAGCATCTCTTTTTGTTATTGACAGTTCGAACTGTTAATCAAAGAATCACACCCTGGTATTGACAGTTCAAACTGTCAATGAGGTAATTATATGCTGTTATTGACAGTTGGAACTGTCAATATTCACGGCCTTAGTGATATTATTGACAGGAAGTGGATCACAAACTCTGAATGCTGATTGGTCAGCTGCTGGTCGTTGCCATGGTACATAACAGATGTGCCTCTTGGCATTCAGTGGTAGTCCCCTGTTAAAGACAGAAGTCAT
The DNA here is from genome assembly GCA_947462335.1 of Harmothoe impar. Taxonomy (NCBI): domain Eukaryota; kingdom Metazoa; phylum Annelida; class Polychaeta; order Phyllodocida; family Polynoidae; genus Harmothoe; species Harmothoe impar. Next base: position 67,030,566 of record OX381706.1, read on the forward strand.
GAAGTATTTTCCGTTTCCTGCTCTTTATCATCACTTGGCAAGCTTAATACATTAAACAAAGAGGCAACGATACACCATGGTGATCAAAAGACACAGCTTTATTCTCCCTGTCCACTCTCCAACCAAAAATAACAGAATAATATATTTGCAGCCAGATCCCGATACATCAACCACTATACTCCTCCCAAATAGACTTCTTTTTATCAGACTCTTCTGTGAATGTTGAAGGCTCTACACTCTAAAAATATGTCTGTTTCGGGACATTGCATCTAAAGAGTAACACACTTTCATGGATAGAGAACCTCAAAACAATATTCATGTAGACCCTGATACTGTTCCCTGAATTATGGAGAGAGACAAAAGTAGACCTACTCAGAAGATAATCCCATGAGTACCACCCCGGGCCACTGTGAGCCTACAGCATCAGAACGCACTATACATGCTCCGGCCGTTAGTCTGTAGTGGCCATCCCAGGTTAGTCATTAGGATATTGTTCAGGCATGACCAAGTGCTTTTTAAAAAAGATAGAGGCCAAACAACATATCACTAATGCCTTACTCAAATGGATTTGGCCTAATACTTATTGAAATGGAGAAGACTAAGGTGAGTAGGTCATTGCTGACCACCCTTACAGTATAGTAAGATCTACTATTCTAGGTTGGTCGTATATATATAGAGCCAGAAAATTACCAACTAGGTCAGGTATTATTGACTGATTTGTTAGCCAGTACTGACTAAGTTCTGGAACCTAAAGATTATCAGTGTAGGACATCCTATAAGAATATGATTTATTTGTACGCCCATATCGGTGATCAAATCATAACACCCATCCCTCAGGGAGATAGCAAGGGTTTTGTGAGATAAAAGAAATCCCTGCATCTTTTATGTTCCTCCTCTTTCTTTCCATTCCCCCTCGATTCCAATGCATCAGGACACCGACTATGTTGAATCCGAGGAGGTACGCAAAAGTACATAAAATGGCACTCCATATAATCCTAGCATTTGTCATAAAACTGATGTCAATTTAGACAATATTAAGTCTTCTGCTCAGCCTAATGGACTGTAGGTATATTTATATATTAGTCAACCACATGCAGGCCACATGTAAATGTTTGCTTAGATATATATACCAGGGCACACAAGGGCCTATACCTGCATTTAATGTACATGTAAGCTGCACTGGTCTAAACTCTTGTGCTCCTATTACAGAGCAACCAAAGTACCAGAAACAATTCCCAAAAACTGATTTATATTTATGGGGATCTGCTGAAGACGCCAAAAAGAAAATTAGCATTCCACATCGCCATGCATTTGAATAACAGATGAAAATGTTCTACAATTACTTGCCAGCCTGCCATGGGGTTATTTGCTGAAAATAAGTATTAGTTTTGGAATTTCCTTTTTTGATGATAATATTTTGGATTATTCTGGGATTTTACTCTGATATACGTGATGATTCTATCTGTAATCCATTCTTTAGCTAATATAGATTATTCAGTGGTCACATGAATTCTTCCTGAAGATAAACAGAATTCTCAAAACCGTCTTGTAAAGTAAGGGCAGTAATTTGATAATAATCCTAACAATGTATGCGTATGACAAAGAAAATGGAACTACAGTTTACCGTTTTTTTATTGGAACATGAAGTTGTTGTGGAGAATGATGCTGAGTAATAAATGTCAGTGTCCAGTGAAACCACTACACTGAACAACTGAGACAGTAACTGCATGCTGTCATTAGTCACTGAAAAAGAACTAGCATCAAACTTATACTCCCAAATGCAGAGAAAAGAATGTTTTCTTCATTATTGCAAAGCAATGATGTAAAGCTATAAAAAAGTCAGCCACTATATCCTAAACCTCTCACATCTAAAAAAGATGTTTCAAACCCAGGTTTAGTGATACCCTGGTTTCATAGCATAAGGTTTTTATTGCACATTCTTTCTGGATTAGTCCACATTTGTTCATATATCTTTGGGATTCCTATGGAAATAAGGCAAGATAATTTGGCAGAAAGGTTCCACATACTTTATAGTCCCTTTCAGTACAAGGGAATACTTCACTGGGTGAAGAAACATCTTTTTCTCAGTAATGAAACTGGGTAGAAACTTATACCACTCATCCCTGTCCTCCCCCCACTCCTGGTCTCCGATGAGTTTTGTCGGCAACGAGGGCCATGAGAGACAAGCTAAGACACTGTTGACTGCCACCTCTAGGAAGACGTTATGTTTGTGGAACTTCCTGAAGAGCTCGCTGGCAGCGGACATGGTGGATGATGGGATGAAGTAGACATCAGCGAGCTCGAAGACAAAAGGGTCCTCGAACCCGGTCAGGTTCTGTAGAGCATGCGTACAGCGATTAACAAGACTGTCATTTGACTCATTTTTGGTTTCTTCCCAGAGTGATTTGAGCTCATTTGCACCATGTTCAAATTGGGACCATTCTTTACATCTGTCATCAGGTTTGTCTATGCTGCATGCTCTTGGTAGGAGGTTTACAGTCGCTGGAAGTGACATTGGCAAATCAGCGATGATACTAGTTGGAATGAGAGTATCATCTGCTATGAATAAAAAACCATCTGCGTTAAGTCCGAGTAAATGTACATAATGTACGCAGATGTAATTATTCTCCCCTCCTGGTGAGTCGTAAGTTACTATAGTCACATTCCACTTTTTTAATTCAGGACTTTGCTCAGAGTCTGCCATGCAGTAAACTATCCTCGGAAAAAATGGCCGATATAAGAGTTCCAACACGGGTATTAAGTCCTGCATAGGGTTGTTGAACAGAACAACCAACACGATCCCCTTGTACTGAATCCATGGTTTATCCAGCTGTATCTTTGTATCATAAATACAGCAGATGTTTCTGTGTAGGGATACAATGTTTTCTAAATTCGCGAATGAATTTCGTTTCTGATTTGGAGGTAGATTCGTTAAAGTCACTGGACTGATGAATTTCCTTAATGTCGATGTTGTTTCCCATATGTCAACTGTAATAGTAAATCTGGTTCATTAGTCAGAAGGAAATGGCATGTAAAGTCACTCAACTCAGATCCTATTACATTTGCATTATGATAACTGACACCATGCTAGTATGATAATGCAATGATAAGAAAAGGTATCCATGTACACCCAAAATCAAGGTATTCATGTAAAAGTCTAAAGTCTAAAAATATCTTTCTGACAAGGAGTTGTATTTGAGTATATTTAGACACATTCATGTTAACATGGGAATGTCTTCCAAAAGATGACAGCAGCCAGTTTTTATGTAAAGATCTCCACAAAACCATGCTATACATCATGTAATTTCAGATGGTCTTCATTGAATTAACTGTACATGCGGCGGTGCCTCAATCCAGTATCATTAAGATGAATAAAATCGTATTCAAACAAAAGAATCGCCTCGTAAGGTAGCCTTGACCCCAGTGAGGACTGTGGCCCCCCCTTCCCTTAGCAGGACTGGGAGTGACCATATCAGTAGGCCCGGGCAGTAGGCATGGGTGCAGCGGTAACATTGCCGACTCCTTTCGATATTTATAATAGAGATATTATAATATAAGTAAGATGAAATAATTTAAGCTTGTCATATGTTCAGTGGCGTAGGAAAAGGGGGGGGGGGCAGGGGGCGAGGTCCGCCGCAAGCCAGGTCCCCTTAATCCCAGAGAAAGGGCTCTGAATATGTTTGCTCCTCCCCCCCCCGCAAAAAATAAATAAATTGCCAAGACCCTATCATATATTACAAAAATTTCCCAAACTTACCTCTACCACATAGGAAAAGGTGAGGGCAGAGGGGCATTAATCCCAAATCAGAACTAAAGGGGGCTCAAACAATACTTTCTTCACAATTTCAATATAAGCCTGTATATGCCACATCAGGCATAAAAGCCGATGCTTAAACTTGGTTGGGGTAAGCCACCTCCCCCCCCCCCCCCGATGAAGATTTGCTTACGGCAACTCTGATTTCTCAGTACATGCCCAGCAAATTCTTGCTTGGCATTGGTGGAAATGTACAAACTTGACTTGTTCGTTTTACTCGCTATATAATATAGGCTGCTTGTGTGGAATAACAGCATACTTACAATGTGTGGTTCCATACATGATGCAAACTGAAATGCAGCAAAATACTCCAAGTGAAACAAAGCATGCTCTGCATGCATTCACCCCTGGTTTATCCATTCTACGTGATATAACTTTAACGCAATGCAAGTTTGCTGTGCACACAAACACTGTCTATAGCTTAGTGACATGTTAAGGGTGGTGATTTGACCTGGTAACTACTTAAACTCATCAATATTTCCTATCAGATATGACAGCTGGTAACTGATTCTAGCTGATATCAACCTATAACCTACCATGGTTATATTACGCCAAGGCTAAAAAAGGGGTGTTTCAGGTTAGATATGGTCTAGAAATCTGGGGTAGGTAAATCGGGTTAAAAAACACCTACTTTTATTTTAAAACATTAGCCTGAAAAGCATCAAGAAATTGACTCACACACTTCAGTGTTGACTCACTGACCACGCATCCACTTGTAGAGTATCAACTCAGCTCTATAGCCTAGATAGCCACAAAATGGCCAAAAATAGTCTTTTTATCCTAAAATTGGAAAAAAGCAGAGGCAGGTGGTTATCTGAGGGACACAAACTTTAATATACTGTAACTGTTCTCCTCCACCACCCCAACACGCTTAGAAAGTGTATTGCCAAAGGGATCATGTAGGGGGAGCTATCATTATTCACTCCGATAAAGTTCAAATCGCTGAAATATCAGATCACTAATAAAGTGGCCGGACTTGTCAGTTGGTTTTGCAGAATTGACATTTTCTTCTCATGTTTTTGAAAAGATAACCAACGTTAAAAGCCTTAATTCAGGCGATTGCCTTGTTGTGATTTTAGAATGTAGCACTCGAAAGAACTGTAAGACGCCACTCAGCCTAGCTAAAGACACTTTTAATCTAGACACTTGTAATCTACACGTTTTCTCACATTTCCTTTTATTTCAGATGCATTATGCTTCATTAAACATTAACAGAAGTATCGCTTAATAATATGTCCCGTTACAGGCCGCTAGGAATCGGAATGCAATCACCTGCGACGCGATTTTCCTGACAGAAAATATGGCACTGGTAGGGTCTATTCCCTGGTTCTAGATAACCCAACGTTATCTCCTGGTGGTTTGAATGGCCCCATCCCTAGTCTCATCCATCCACATAGCCCACACACAGGAGCACCCTATCAGATAGGTCCTACTCGTACTCTATCTCTGCCCCAACCTATGGACTACAGGAACTCTTCGGTAGAAGAAGGGAGTAAACTATACTTTCTGCTCTCCTGACTCCAGGTAGGGTAGGTTCACCTTAAGTCAAACTCATACCATGAGTCAACCACTTTTGACATGAAATTACAAGTTCAGTATGCATCTGGTGACAATAAACTCCCACTGATTTAAGAATTGAAGTGTTTTCCAAATATAAACTGCACATTGCATCTGCATCATTACGCTTTTTCATACTGTAAAATCAGTCAGAAGTACCCCTGTTTGACCTGTTTTGACAAACAGAGAATGAAAATCTCTCCACTGTTCATACTCTTTGGCAGTTGATTTGAAGTATTTGTCCCTTTCATACACAGTGTCGATTGGTTTTGTGAGCTGGATATGTATCTAAATTACACAAATCATGAATTTATTGAGCAAAATTAATTTCCTAAGTTACATTTAGGACTGATTTCATAAGGTATACCCATTTCACCTTAAGTCAGCAATGAATTCACCCTAAGTCAGCCACCTCACACCCTAAGTCAATCATGGGATTTTCTTCTCTGGAACCGCCCCTGGAATTCTCTCACCCTGAATTTTTGTCTAAGAACTCTCGCCCTACCCTTGTGAATACCTCCTCGTTCTAAAATATCCTCTTCTACTAGAGGGTTAAGGATAGCAGGCCTACTTGTGTAGTGTATAGAGGGCAAGGGTGAAACACAAAAAGAGGTGGGAAAAGGGGGTGAGGGGGCAGAGCCCCCGATATATTCAATAGAACTCCATACTGCATGTCTATAATGTTATATTTAGTCCTCATTGCTCATAAAAGTAATATTTACTTGTATTGATAACTCATAATGCAGTTGTATTCACCTGAGGTACAGTACTGACTTTGTCTTGATTATTCCATATTCAATAAATTGTTTTCTTCTCTATTGTTAGTTGTAACATATTGATATATGATGCATGCATTCATGTCAGCCAATCCAATCAGGAAATTACTGGTTTATTCCACATATTCTGGTCGTTGTAATATGGCTGACTCAAGGTGCATTTTGGCTGACTTAGGGTGAAAAGGTGCAATTCTGAATACTCTGATAAATCATGGAATTAAATACTGTAAACTGATATATGGCATTGTAAGACATCATGAATGTTGTTCTCCAAAGCAATACCTAAACTTTGGTTAAATTCTGAAGGATTATGCACAAAAAACTCTAGGAGCAATTATACCTGAAAGGTAGCTCATGAAAAAACATGGATCAGACCGATTGAAAGTCGTGAACCTAACCTACCGGTCTGCCTACATGAACGTGTGTTCCGAGAAATATATTTAACTTCTACCAAATAATAGCTCATAATCATGCCTGACATGTCTGCAGCTCGCAGAACCTTTTGATCATATTATATTCCTTATCTGAGAAGGTTATAGTTGTTGTATTTATGAGTATCGTTACAAGTATAGGTAGCTTTTGGTCATCTGCCGCGTTTTGGCAGAGATAGAAGTAACGCTGGTGAAAGAGTGTGCTTGGAGAGTGCCCCAACCTACCCCCACCCCCCTCCCTCAACCTGCTCCGGCCCAAGAGAGGTGCCCGGATGTTGTGTGTCGTCTGCCGCCTGGTTAGTGTGAGACGCCCGCACCAGGTGGCACTCTCCACATACTACTTGTTGCCGGTCGGCGCCAGTCATAACCAGCGTCCCGCCGGGGAACAGCGAACAGCAGGCAGCACCACTCTCCAAGCACAGTCTCAAATAAGACTCTACCAAAATGTACAGATACTGGAACTCTCCTGTCGAAGAAGGCAGGAAATGGGTACTATATGTCTACTCTCCAGTCCTCATCACACAGTGACAACGTCCCTAGACGAAACATAGTTCTGAGGGTTATCTACAATTTTTATCATAACATGTTCAATACTTCTATGCTTTTCACCTATCCTAACATATGTGAATTAAATCATACAACGTAGTTGTATAGATGAATATTTGAAAAGCATAGCATAGGCAAGTTTTCAGGGCGATTCGCCTTTGGGCAGAGAACGACGTAGTGCCGGTACAAACGGCTGGGAGAATCTGCTGAGAGATTGCAAGCGGCATCTGTGTGTGCGAGGTCAGTAGCGCCGCCCAGCATCTGTCTACACGAGGCAACACGCCTTGTGCCACCAAAGGGACTCTTGTGGACCCGTGGAGGAACAAGGAATAACTATTAACCCACATGGCCGGGCTTACAGGACAGAGTCTGTAGTCTATGGGGCGAGATGAAAGAGTGAGTGGCTCGTCTGACCCTTTAAGGACCGCCTAATGCATTAACCCGTTATAGGCCGCATAGTGCTTTATTGCATTGTGCCCTTTGAGATAGTGTCTGTCACTAACTCCACAGTGCTACATTCATGCATCAGGCCGACCCTACAGGCTTGATACAGAATATCCCAAAGGTGAATGGTGAATGAATGCCACTCTGGTGAGTAGTCAAATGGGATGCATTCTTGCATCATGACAAAGGGCATTGTTTTGATGTACTACGCAGACTTAAGGTCGATGTTCATTTGTTTTTATGATGCGCCAATGTAACACTGGCGAGTAACTCACAAGTGTTGTACTGGTGCATTTACCAATACAACACCAATTCGACATAATGCATGAACGCAGCACAGGTGAGTTACTCACCAGGTCTGTATTCGTTCATCATGACAATAAAAGGGCATCTTTGATTATAGCACTATGCTGCTAAATGTCTATTATTGGTGATAGGTGTAGGTATATGCCATCATATAGCTACATATAAGGCACAGGGCAAATAGAGTTCCAGTTCCAGTACAACAGGGAAGAAATCATAACCAAACTAAATCTTGCTTTTATTAATTTATTTCATTCTTGATGGTGAATTATGTACATTATGTAACAGACAATATCATTTAGGACTATACAAAATAAACGACATGACTTTTAATACCGTCTTCTGAACATGATATTCAACAAGAAAAGAACTTCACTATGACATAAATATCTAGCATTAGTATCATTTCATTCCAAAGATGTCCAGTATACTTAACCTTTTTTGTCCTATTCAGATTGACTAGGTATCTTCAGGCCTGGAGAGGGCTACAACGAGATCTGGCCCATTAAAGTCTCACAAATACATTGGCTATATGAAATTTGACTTTTACTGACTGCTGTTCCATATGATCACTCTTACACTCACTCTTGTAGCATATCATTATTTGGAAATTGCAGAACCATTATTCCTACACGATGAGAATCGGTTTGTCATGCTCTTTTACTCCCGTAAAAGGAAAGAATGATTTTCACAAACCAATTTCTTTCCATTTCTAATAATAAACCTTGACAGATAGCATAATCATTTCCTCACCACTTTTCACGATAGATTTTCACATTTCAGTAATTAGCGGTCTATTGATTGGCAAAAGTTGTTATAATTCAAGTTCTTCCTAGCTAACTGCATTACTGTCAGTATGAGCTTTAATTTGATACCAAATTTGCCTAAATTCTTTCCAATTTTAACATATTATTCATCAAAAATGTAAAAAAGGATAAAGGTTTTCTCCAAATCACGATTTTTTATGATGGGCGGGGTGATGAGAAACCTTTATTTGGAGTGGCCTCAATGCAGTTATTTCAATCTTATACAAAACGTCTTATCAGGTATTCACTGTTTTAGTAGTGATATATCAGCTATCTGATAAAAAAAAAACATGTTTTTCTTGTGTGTATTAGATATACCTCTTACTTTTTTTTTATCAGATAGCTGATATATCACTACTAAAACAGTGAATACCTGATAAGATCGATAGCAATGAGATCCCTAGATATAAGGTCAGTCCATGTGTTATGCCTGGGCCTGTACTGGGGGTTGTGAGTGAGGCTGGGGGTATCCTGGGAGAGGGAGATTGAGGCCTTCCTTGGACTCAAAGAATGTGTAGGAGAGTGTGATCTGGTCCACACCGTCCAGCTTGGGGTCCTCGGCGAAATCTGGGTCGATGTAGAAGAAGACCGGCATGTCCACCTGCAAGTAGAGAGAGGTATACTGTAGTGGTAACTGCTGCTACATGTATATCATACTTAAACCACAGTTGGCTGGGAGAAAGAAAGAAACTGCCTGTCTGTATAGTTTATACAAATCAATCACAAACCAATCACTGGGTCTAAGTCAGATGTGGACACATGCTAGTAGCTGCATAAGGCTCAGTCTCATGAGTTTGTAACATTTCAAACGTCTTTGACCGGTGCCGTCTTTGACCGGTGGCGTCTTTGACCGGTGCCGTCTTTGACCGGGTATGTGATTAAAATGAAGAAAAAAGTACTTATATAGTAAAGAAATTTAAGCTTCAACTTCTTCATGTAATAAACAGTCTATGGTTGTTTTACCCAATTAAAAAAATAATTTTAATGCACATATTAAGGGTTCCTTTTGGGCTTTTTTTCTTCGGCAGGTCAAAGACGTCACCGGTCAAAGACGACGCCGGTCAAAGACGTTTCAACTGTTACAAACTCATGAGACTGAGCCAGTAACATAAATATATGAAATATATCAATTTTAAATAATGCCTCGAAATGATGTGTTATAACATATTATACAAAAAATTTACCCATTTCTTTACTATGTACTACTTTTTTCTTCATTTTAATCACATACCCTGTCAAAGACGGCACCGGTCAAAGACGGCACCGGTCAAAGACGGCACCGGTCAAAGACGTTTGAAATGTTACAAACTCATGAGACTGAGCCATAAGTGTTATTAGCCTTGGACATCCTCTTCCAGCACCTTAGACAATTACCCTGTCCTTGGCTTTTAACACTTATCCAGCTACTCACTTATACCATATGTATCACATAGGTATGGAGAACCTAGACCTATGCATAGTAGCCTAGACCTATGTGACATAATTAATATTAAGCCATTAATGACGGTATCATGCTTTAATGCATCATGCATTCCTGGCCAGTAACTCGCCGGTGAATCATTTCATAATATTATAATTCCATGGTTTATACAGCGATCTTAATATATATGATGAATTGGATATTCATTATCTAATGCATAATATGTGTCGCAACATTACCAACAACCAACCAATATAATAAAACCACAGAAACATAGGACAACACTGCTATTCTGCCCTTAAATGTAGCATTAAATATCATAGGTAAAAAGAGTACACATGTAAATGGGAGCAGGCCTCATCGCCCCCCCCCTCCCCATGTCCCATGTTATAACCACCTCTGCTACACGCCACCCTTGCATGACACCCACAACATGCCCGGTTCACGACCCTACCATGTCCGCCCCCAGGCTGCTGGCATTTTAATGTGGGAGATCTCCCACCAAAATATAAAGTAACCCTTTAAGGACCACATGATGCTTTATGTTTGATGTTAATTTCAGGGAAAGAAAAGATTTGAAATGTTCAAATGTAGTACCCTGAATGGAGATCCCTTATAGGGACTTACGGGAGTCTTGGGACATTTGATAAAATGAAATCAGGGGAAAATTTGAAGACTTTCACCCCTGTTTTAAATCTGACTTCAGGATGCACCAACTCTCCACCGGCAAGTAACTCCCCAGTGCTGCATTAATGCATCATGCCGACACCTTGGGAGTGTATCGACCTTATTGTGTCGGCATGATGCATGGATGCAGGCATGACAAGTTACTTACAAGTGCATTGAAATATTATCCAGCCCTTAAAGTTTCATGGAAGATCTCCCCAAAATATGAATGTCAACAAAATGTTTATTTATGGATGGTCTATCAGAATAAGGTGTTTACCCATGGTGAGGTCGGGGAGACTATAGACTGATGCAGCAAAGGAAGAGCTTTTAAACATTTCTGAAGTGTGGCATGAATATAACCCTAAAATCCTACATTCCAATAGATATATACTAATTGAAGGATAATTGTCCTGTGAATCTCCTGATATGAGAAGTTTGCACATAGCAATTACAAACAATCTTAGCGCCTTCTGCTCGAACTTAACATAATTTAAAAACTGAAAAAGTCCCCCATTCTTGCTGCATTGGTCTATAGGGGGTAAAGAGGGCGGCCTGGATGTCCAGTGTACCGTGGGAAGGCTGTATGAGTGTGTGGGAAGGTGGTAGCAGAGTCTGGGGACGAGCTGAGGCCTATTTACTACCTCCACATACACATAGGGTAGACTGACCTAAAGATAACCACTTTAATTTTGTAGTCATCTATGTATGGTATTGTCTTTATTTGTCCTTTTCTGGAAAGAGTATCACTTAAAGTGTACTATGATACACAAAAACAGGGCTTATCATGCATGAATGACTACAATATTGAGGTAGACATCTCATGGTACGTGGTTACCTTTAGGTCCGTCTACCCTACATGCCTCTGTCATTATAGCACTGCAGAATGAATCGTTAACCCTTTATGAAAGGCGTAGTGGTTTAATGAGTTATGCCATTTTGTTGGAATGATGGATGAATGCAGCGCTGGTGTGTAACTCACCAGTGCTGCATTCATGCATCATTCCGACCTTGAGCGGTTAATAAAACTCTCCCTGGGTCGGCATGTTGTACCACTAGAGTATACCGGCGAGTTATTCGCCAGGGCTTCATTGGTGCAATGACAATGTTGCTTTTAAGAAACACGCCGTCCCTAAAGGGTTATAAAATACACATACACCCTCTTACCAATATAATAGCACTGTCGAACGGACCCCGTGAAATTGACTAGAGTAGAATATTCTCCTCACGAATCACCAACACGACTAGGTAAACAGGAGAAAAACTCGACATATCTACGTATCGGTCTTTGCTTTCAGGTGGTTATGATATACAGGTATTGGTATATGGTTTACAATGATATCTGCTTTCTGAGAAACTTAAGGTGATCAAGTGTTCGTCTTCCATCAATCCAAACACCTCAATACAAATTGGATATATTCTCTCCTATATCTATATCCTAGTGAGATGCCATGATCTACTTTATGTGCATCTTCAAGGGCAGCATACTGCTTTAATGTGCTCTGCTTTTTCTTTTTTTTTGGGGGGGGGGGATTTTAAACACCCTTTTTTATGTTAATGGTATCAGTTACTTATAATCTTTGCATTCGTTAAATCATGCAGCCCTGGCCAATAACTCAGCAGTTATATACATTCATGTATCATGCCGATCCCACAGGGTTGGTACACTCTCAAAGAGTCGGCATGATACATGAATGCAGCACTGGTCATAATACATAGCCTCGCCAGGCCAGCATTCATACATCATGACGACAAAAGGTAGAGCTTATAAAAGTACTACGCTGCCATGGAAGGGTTAATTTTGAAAGGCACAACTTATCGAAGCCAAAAGAACCCAGACATTTACAGGTGGTCTGGTGTGAAAACACGGTTTTTGTCCAAATGGGAAATCTATATACACGCACTCTCCATGCTAGAATTTGGGCGTTTTTCTCTTTCTCTTATCAGACTGTGAAGGCACACTCATGGTTAACTTGAACGAGTTACTTCTTTCAGAGTGTTTTTTCCCCACACTGATGATCACCTAGCATGCGGGTTAGGAGATTATACGAGACTAGTTTTAAACCGTTTTGAGTGCAGAGAAAAGTTGGTGCGACATTTTCTGGATTGCCTTAACTTGTGTCGCAGTATAAAAAAAATACAGTTAGTTATATCAACAGTGGGTAATGTGATTTAATCTATGAGAATATGAGATAGCTATTAGGAAGAGCAATTAGGAAACGTCTGGTGAAGACTGCATACAGCGTTTCAGTAACCTTTACAGATGGTTATATCTCACTGACTCTCAGTGCTTTATCACAGATTGCAGCACGATACTGCTTAGGTGGAGTCAATAGGGTCCAGTTTGGCTGAGGCATTTCTTTCTACACGATACTCGTTCACGACGATTGGCTTTCATAATCACGATGGTAAAGAAATAACCCTAGAGGTATCATGCTGTTCACACAGGGTGAAACTGTTCACTTCCTGTACAGTGCTGCAGCGTCCCTGCCAGCATTGTGGGCAGTATAAACACCTCAGACACCATGTGGACGGACATCACAGCCTAACCCTTTAAAGGCACACATGAGACTGTCCCTATACAGACATCACAGCCTAACCCTTTAAGGACACACAGGAGACTGTGCTCATACAGACATCACAGCCTAACCCTCTAAGGACACACAGGAGACTGTCCCTATACAGGCATCACAACCTAACCCTCTAAGGACATGCAGGAGACTGTCCCTATACAGACATCACAGCCTAACCCTTTAAAGACACACAGGAGACTGCCCTCTTACAGACATCACAGCCTGACCCTCTAAGGACACACAGGAGACTGTCCCTATACAGACATCACAGCCTAACCCTTTAAAGACACACAGGAGACTGCCCTCTTACAGACATCACAGCCTAACCCTCTAAGGTCACACAGGAGACTGTCCTCATACAGACATCACAGCCTGACCCTCTAAGGACACACAGGAGACTGTCCTCATACAGACATCACAGCCTAACCCTCTAAGGACACACAGGAGACTGTCCCTATACAGACATCACAGCCTAACCCTTTAAGGACACATAGGAGACTGTCCCTATACAGACATCACAGCCTAACCCTCTAAGGACACACAAGAGACTGTCCCTATACAGACATCACAGCCTAACCCTCTAAGGACACACAGGAGACTGTCCTCTTACAGACATCACAGCCTAACCCTTTAAGGACACACAGGAGACTGTCCCTATACAGACATCACAGCCTAACCCTCTAAGGACACACATGAGACTGTCCCTATACAGACATCACAACCTAACCCTTTAAGGACACACAGGAGACTGTCCCTATACAGACATCACAGCCTAACCCTCTAAGGACACACAGGAGACTGTCCCTATACAGACATCACAGCCTAACCCTCTGAGGACACACATGAGACTGTCCCTATACAGACATCACAGCCTAACCCTCTAAGGACACACATGAGACTGTCCCTATACAGACATCACAGCCTTACCCTTTAAGGACACACAGGAGACTGTCCCTATACAGACATCACAGCCTAACCCTCTGAGGACACACAAGAGACTGTCCCTATACAGACATCACAGCCTAATCCTTTAAGGACACACAGGAGACTGTCCCTATACAGACATCACAGCCTAACCCTTTAAAGACACACAGGAGACTGCCCTCTTACAGACATCACAGCCTAACCATCTAAGGTCACACAGGGGACTGTCCTCTTACAGACATCACAGCCTAACCCTCTGAGGACACACAGGAGACTGTCCCTATACAGACATCACAGCCTAACCCTCTGAGGACACACAGGAGACTGTCCCTATACAGACATCACAGCCTAACCCTCTAAGGACAAACAGGAGACTGTCCCTATACAGACATCACAGCCTAACCCTCTAAGGACACACAGGAGACTGTCCTCATACAGACATCACAGCCTAACCCTTTAAAGACACACAGGAGACTGTCCTCATACAGACATCACAGCCTAACCCTTTAAGGACACACAGGAGACTGTCCTCATACAGACATCACAGCCTAACCCTTTAAGGACACACAGGAGACTGTCCCTATACAGACATCACAGCCTAACCCTTTAAGGACACACAGGAGACTGTCCTCATACAGACATCACAGCCTAACCCTCTAAGGACACACAGGAGACTGTCCTCATACAGACATCACAGCCTAACCCTTTAAAGACACACAGGAGACTGTCCTCATACAGACATCACAGCCTAACCCTTTAAGGACACACAGGAGACTGTCCCTATACAGACATCACAGCCTAACCATTTAAGTGCTGTCGACACGATGCATGCCTACCCGTCAAGGCTGAATTCATGCATCATGACGACCCTTCACGTCAACCATATGCTAGGTGTCATGACACAGAGGGGACTTTCCTTATACAGACATCACAGCTTAAACCTTTAAGGGTAGCATAGGGCTTTAATACATTATGCACTTTATCAACATGATGCATGACTGTAGCCCTAGCGAATCCTCTCTCCAGGGCAGCATTCATGCATCATGTGAACCCGTTTGGGGTGTATCAACCTCATGGGGTCGTAATGATGCATGAATACAGCACTGGCGAGTTACTCACTAGGGTTGCATTCATGCATCACGACGACTAATGGAACAGTGCTAAAAAAAACCATTGTGACCCATAGAGGGTTAACAGGCCTGGAGGATGCCCATTAGTAGGGCGTACAGAAGCTGCCAAAAAGGCCCCTGAATCTCTGAAAGCTATCCACAATTACAACACGAGGCTGTAGGACGGCTGCCAAGGGGCTGTTTTATGGTGTGGGCTCCTTAACACGACCTACACCAGGTGTCACCACGTGGGAAGGGGCCTGCTCCTAGGTCTCACCACACTAATTACTGTATTGGCTGTTTGGGACCTTTTATACAATGTACTTTGAAGGTTATTTTAAATAAAATCTCACTTCTATTATTCTTGAGACTTTTTGTTGTTGTCGGTTATCTGATCAACTAATTATTGGTATAATAAGTTATCTGAAGAAAAGTATTTTTTTAAACTGTCTATACTTTCCCTACATCATGCTGACTCTAGAGTATATAGACCCCATAGGGTCGGCATGATGCATGGATGCAGCCTTGGTGAGTAGACTGAGTACTCACCAGTGCTGCATTCGTGCATCATGCCGCCAAATCTCATTTAAATTTAGCGCAATATGCTGTTCTTAAAGGGTTAAGTCCTCAGTATAGTAAACCTCTTGGGCAGTGTACAATAGTGCGATATGAAGAGAACATGGTGAATTTATTTGACTGTAAGGGGTTGGTGGTGAAGGGGGGGGGGGGGGAAGGGTATAGGTAGAGGAGCTTAGGCCCCTATTCTTGTACATAAACAGCCTGTAGTCCTAACCCCAATCCACACATCTCCCAACACACTACCTGGGACACACGTCTAAGTATATAGGGTCATCCCAAACAATGCGCCCCCCTTACTGAATATATCCACCCTGCATGGGACTGCTTCCATGTCCACTATTCTATACACCCATGCAGCAAGAAATGGTGACATATTCTTTTAGAAAAGTTGTTGATAAAGTCATCGATCATTTTTAAAGTGCTACTGGCAAATACCTAGATATAACCTCAGAATCCCGCATTCTAATAATCTATTTGAAAGATAATTCTCTTCCTCAAAAAATGACAAATAAACCTGGATCATAAAGGCATCATGACTACAAAAGGCCTAACCCATCATGCCGTCCGTGCAGGGTTAACGCAGGGGGCATGGCACAGAGCCCCCTCTTGTACAGAAGGGATTCCTGACATAGTTGGCTGCTGCTAAAAACGGATGCAGAGGGTGCCGCACACTGTGTGTGGGGCTGATGTGTGTGTCCAGGGTGAGTGTGTGTGTGTGTGTGGGGGGTAGGGGGGGGGGGTAACCCTTTAAGGACAGCATAGTGCTTTATAGCTAGCGAGCTAGCCAAGTATGACCATACTTGGCTGGTAAGAAATACCCGGTGAGGGTATGAACTAGAGGTCCTTATGGCAGACAAGGTAAAAGGTTTACAGGGCAAATAGAGGTCCCATTACTAAAGTATATTCCAATTGGCTTAGGGAGTGCTCATTTTTTAACAACAGGGGGGGGGGGCGGTGAGATTTCGCGCGGAGCGCGCAAATTTTTTTCACCCCCCCCTCTAGAGGGGTCGAAATTTTTTACCCCCCCCCCCCGGCAGGCCGAAAATCGCGCGCGTTCGCGCCCCTTTGTAGCATAGTAACGCGCGGGCTTTTCCCCTCAAAACATGTTGAATTTTTTTGCCCCCCCCCCAAGAGGGGTCTGAATTTTTTACCCCCCCCCCCGGTCAAGGGGGTCCAAATTTTTTACCCCCCCCCCCCAAATCCACCACCCCCCCCCTGTTGTTAAAAAATGAGCACTCCCTTAGTGCGTTGATGCATTGTGCCCTTTTGTGGTCATGCTGTAAGGTTGCAGCCCTGGTGGGAAACTTGCAGTGCTGCATTCACGCATCATGCCATCTCTACAGCAGGGTCACATGAAATGAGTGATTCACTCGAACCTGGCTGTCTGTGTAAGACGTACAATCCAATCACTGGGTATAAGTTAGATATGGATACAGGTGAGTAGCAGCAAAAATGTTATAATACGCTTGGACAATGGTAATTATCCTTGGCTGGTGACTTGGACAAAATTACCCTGTCCCTGGCTTATAACACTTATACAGCGACTCACTTGTACCATATTTACTATGTACAATATAGCACACCTGTGACAATGACCGGTATACCTGTCACAACAAAGGGTCAGTAGACAGGAGGTACAGGCAGGGGGAGTGGGGGATCGTACAACTAGTGTCTATACATGGATGGTGGGGCTGTGGGTGTGTCTCTGTGGTCTTGTTGTATTGTGTCATGATGGGTCCGTGTGTGTGTGTGTGTATGTATGTGTGTGTGTGTGTGTGTGTGTGTGTGTGTGTGTCTTGTATTGTGTCATGATTGCACAAATCTGCGTGTCACATCAGGTAGCACGCAGTGGCTGCGTGCAATGTAGATATATGTATATGCATAAGTCATCACAGCAGAGCAGCGTCTCAGTTTAAACCTTTTAAGAGAGGCATGATGCATAGGATTTCATGATATTAAATCTGTCTTTTATTGATGCATCATTGCAGCCCGGGTGAGTAACTCGCCAGGACTGCCGCCATGCATCATGCCGACCCTTACCTCGACATGATGCATGAAGGCAGCATTATAGCAAATAACTCATTTATACATCATGACAACAAACGGTGTAGTGCATTAAATGGTTAGACCCTGGCATAACATTTGGCTCTGCTGGGTTAAAAGCTTAATTGCTAGGTGCAGTCTAAAGATTAATCATCAACATTAATTAAGATTATATACATGGCCGTTGACTTTCACTCATTAGGTCTTGACTGTCAGGGGAAGAGACATACAGGTCGGGTGACAATAAAGCCGTATCCTTATCCTCTATGATGTACGTTTTCTGAGTGACAGAAGAAACCAGCTATCTTGGACCGTGGATCACCTTCAAGGACGTACTTCTATATGTTGTGTCACATCTCCCTCCCTCACCACCACCTCCTCTCAGATTCTGTGTGGGACAGGTTTATACTTGGCTGAATCCAACCCTTTAATGGCCGCACAGTGTTCTAATGTGCCATGTGTCCTCATGATGCATGAATGCATGAATGCAGCCCCGGCGAGTAACTCTCCAGGGCTGCATTCATACATAATGCCGCCCACATGGGATTGATGAACCCCAGAAGAGTCGGCATTATGCATGGATATAGCCCTGGCGAGTAGACTGAGTAGGCATGGCTTATGACAGCAAAATATATTACATAGACATTAAAGCACACTGCGGCCCTTAAAGGGGTAAATTACTAAAGGAGGCAGAGAATACAGGACCCTCTGCCTGTTCAAACAGGTTTGGCACCACGCCGAGCACGACGACAGACTGACGACACACTACCCCCCATCACACCTCCCCACCTGTAGGGGTAGTCTCACCTAGAGTCAACCACCTACCTTGAGTTGTCCACCTTAATATGTGGTTATCTATGTATGGTATTGTCTCTATGTTTCCCAGAGATGCCTCACACGGGTCGAAAAAAAAGTAGGAAATCTTAAATCTATTTGGTCAATAATCTGTAGAAAATTGACACAATTTCATATAGAAATTCAAGCAATAAAGTAGGATTTCCTGCTAAAATATGAAAAGTGGCCCCTCTTTCCGTTGCTGTAAGGAGTAACACTTAAAGTGTACTGTGATACACAAAAAAAAGGGGGGGGGGGGATAATCATGTATGAAATACAAAATTGTGGTGTTCAACTCAAGGTACTTGGTTGAGTCTAGGTCAAGCTATCCTAATTGTGTTGCAATCTTGGGTAATACTGGTTGTGGGGGGGGGGGTGGTGGATGGTTATAGCTCGTAGAAGGAGAGACAAGATGAAACAAGTCACAACAAAGACCAATGCATTCTATTGCTAAGCAGAGATGCCACGCCTTGGTCTTAGAAATGAAGAAAATGAAGGTCTAGGTAACAAATCCACTGGAAGGAAGGGAGAAGGAGGAAATGTGCGACATGGGGTAATAATTCTTACATCCAGCAAAATAGAATTAAATGAGAAACACGATATCCCTGCTTTTTTTTTATAACCATCTCTTGAGAATTTGAAGACCTGTAAGCTAGAGTCAGTTGACCCAATATAATCCTGTTCTAGCAGTGCTTTTCCACCACTCCAAGTGTAAAAAAAACAAATAAACTCCCCCACATCACATTATGCCTTTAAGAGCTATAGTACTTTGATTGTGGGCATGATGCAAGAATACAGTATCCTACTCGCCAGAGCTGTATTCATGCACCATGCCAATACTTTATGAGTGTATTAACCCCTAGAGTTGTCATGATGCTTGAATGCAGCCCTGGTGAAAACTCATCCGTGCATCATGACGACACGTTGGCATGCTACATTAAAGCACTATATGGGTATAAAAGGGCTAAACTCCCCCTAACACTACTATAGACATCTCTTACTTTACGGCCTCAAACAGCACAAAAAGCATCCCCTCACCCTTTGAGGTGGGGGTACTTAAACTAGTTTATTCCTTTATCTTCACTTTACATGCAGGAATCCAGTCTGGGTGGAAAGTCCTGACTAGTGGTGCTAAAAAGGCAGTATAACGTCAGGATCTGAGGGAATCCTCTTACATTTACTGCTGGGAAGTCGTTGGACAGGAATTCAATTTTACCCTATCAGGGCAAACACAATTAAAGGTATGTTTCAGACAACACGGTGATATAGGAATATCACAAAACACCAGTATAGGACATTCATATTCTTCCTATGATAGCGCAGAAGAGGGGGTTTCTATGCTTTTCCCACTGCTTTCTTTTAGCTTTTGCCCTACTGGGAAATTTTGGCACCCCCTGTAGGGAATCTTTCTTCCTTTTTTTGCCCCTCCCCCCTCTCCGCCCAAAATAATTGCTATAAATGAACATAATTCAAGTTATCAAAATGAGGTGGCCTAGCTGGAGATAGAGGACCCACTTGGCATGTGCCAGCCAAAAAGGTTAGGTTAGACAACTTTTGACTCATTTATTTTATGATAGTCACTTCGACGAGTCTGGAGACAAGTGTACTTTTTCAGTGTACCCGGGTGCCATGAGGAAGCCTGCAGGGCCTGGCACTGAGCGACTGGATGTATCCATACAATACATGTAGACAGAATATCCTTTTTTCCCCCAAATAATTTCTAAATATTTTTTACATTTTTCTTTTCACCTTTTTTACATAATTTCTTTCATAGCTTTTACTGGATGCAATCCCTCTCTCAATGGCTCCTACATAAATACATATATTTCCTACATAAGTGGAGTATAACAATGGAGACAATATTCCTATCATCATGCCCTCTAGGCAGTTTGCTTTATCTATTATCAATTCATCTCTGCTCCTCGACCATCCAGAGTTAATCTTCGATGTAAATGTTGATAGTAAAAACCAACAACATGTTATTATATGTTGGGATAATGCCTTAGCCCTATACAGACGGCATAGTACTTTAATATATACTATGCTCGTTGTTGTCATGATGCATGAATGTAGCTCTGATGACCAACTCATTGCTGCATTCAAGCATCATGCCAGCCCCACAGAAGGAATGCATTCATGCATCATACCAACCTCGCAAAAGTGATGCGTGAATGCATCATGACGATAAATGGCACGATACTTCATGCACCAAAAGAGAATTCCTTTATCCCATATGTGAAGCAAAGTAAATCATGTCAGTCAGAATATGAGAACCTTCACTTTGATATATAAAAAGAGGATTACCCCTGGTTGCCTCTGCAGGCCCTACTTACTGTGTCATGCAAACCTACCCCACATCTACCTCACCCATAGTTTTTTCTAACTGTTAACCCTTCATGTTTAGCTGTTGTCATGATACATCAATGCAGCTCTGGCGAGTAACTCATCAGCACTGCTATAAGTACATGCATCATAACAGTTGCGAGAGTATGGACCCCGTAAAGTCTGCATGATACATGAATGCAGCACAGGCGAGTTACTCACAATGGCTGCATTCATGCAGCGGTGACCACAATATGAATGGTGCATTAAATTAAAGCACTATGCTGCCTTTAAAGGGTTAGATTACTATGTTGTTGATCCATCCAAGTGTCTAGGTCTATATAATAGTGACCTTGAAAAAGACGTATAATTCACCCTCTGTGGTTTCTAGAGTAGAACATGAGGTATACCTAACCCTTTAAGGATGGCATCATGTCTCAAGGATCCATTGTCCATTTGTCATCATGATGCACCAATGCAGCACCGGTGAGTAAATCACCAGCTTTGCATTGGTGCATCATGCCGACCCCTTATGGTGCAGTGTATCAAAGGCATGATGCATGAAGGCAGCAATCGCGAGTTGATACATATGGCGACATATGAACATAAACTAGCGCATTAAAGCACTATGCTGTCCTTATAGGGTCAATAGGTATGGGATGGTGTTCCCTCCATTCGCTATCTAGTATTACCCCGTCATGTAACCAGCAATGTCTATGTGCCTGTCAGCTCCCTGGCATCCTGAATGGACATCCTACTGAGATGAATGGGTCAGTAAGAAGACTGCTACAACACTGTCAGCACATACCCATGTACCTACAGTCATAGAAGGGATATGATAACGATCTATAGGTAGACCCTATTAAGTTGAGTCTCTCTACCCCACCGTTCCATCTCGCATCAAGTTCCGTAAACTCGGCGTGTATACCCCACTTGGCCTGTTAACATTGGGGGCTTTTATGGACAACTTTAACCCCATGAGTCATAAAACACAATTTTAAACAAATCTAACTGTTTAATCACTAGTAGATCATCGGATTATATTATACATGTGCTGCTAAAACTCCACAGTGGGCCACATAACAGAAAGCCATATACAGGTCGTAGATATAAATCTCAACAGGTCTGTGTGAAATCTAGTCTAGGTAAACAGTGTGTGTAGTATGTGTCCTGTCTGATACTGGTATGTGGTCGTTTAGACGGACATGCAGTGGCCGGACACCCTCCTTTAACCCTGCAAGGACAGCATGATGCCTTAGTGCATCATGCCATTGGTCGGCATGATGCATAAATGCAGCCCAGGTAAGTGACTCGCCAGTGATGCATTCAAACATCTTGCTGACCTTACCGGCTTGAGACACTCCTGAATGGTCAGTATGATGCACCGATGCAGCAATGGTGAGTTACTCGCCGGGGCTGCATCATGACGAAAAACGTAATATTTTAGCGACATGCGTCCTTAAAGGGATATACATGTATATATATATATATATATATATATATATATATATATATATATATATATATATATATATATATATATACATGTATATATATATATATATATATATATATATATATATATATATATTCCCTGGAATGGACAACGAACGATGATGATTATAGTTTGCCCTTAGCGAATGATCTAAGCGGCCCTGTTTATTACCAGATAACAACATTTAACATCAATCACATCTTTTTAAAAAAAAAACTGGTAAGACTTCACAGGCGAAGGAGAACACGGAGACTGACTAACATGAAGCAGTAACTACCGAAGTCAATGTAACCCTAGTGGCGAGAATGGAAACCACACTGTGTGGACATTGATGAGGGTAACAAGAGTCCTGTGGGTGAATATATCACCGTAATGCCAATACTCATTACGGTACCCATATTCCCTGGAATGGACAACGAACGATGATGATTATAGTTTGCCCTTAGCGAATGATCTAAGCGGCCAAGGCCACAACACACAATAGTTTGCCCATCTAAAAGGCAGATAGCCTGTCGGCCACCAACAGGTCCTTGTCTTTTCTTGTAGCGTAAGTGTCAGATATGTAGAGGAGGACGGCCCACGAGCGCCAATCCCCATAAGTTTTAACCACATGCAGCGGCAGGAAGGAGGAGAGGAAAGTGGCAGAGCCCCTCCTCAGGCTATGAGTGGTGTACTTGTCTTTCAATCCCGCCTTGAAACAGACCTTTTTGAACAGGGTGGAGAACTTGTTGTAAGTATAGGGAAATAAAGGAGTGTCCTTTGAAGGTTTTGCAATTGACAAATAGCACCGCAGGTAGCGGACTGGACACAGGACACTGTTGCCTGCACTGACAACAGGAATCAATTGAATCCTTTCTTTAAACTGAATTGTCTTTGAAGATCTCAAGGTAATGTCCATCCCAGCATCCGTGAAGGCCACATCACCCACCAGTAGGGTGTGTGGAGAACAAGTTATATGGCTCACCCTCAGCAAGCAGCGGTAAGCTAAGGTAATAGCACACCACAATTGTAGGTCATAATAGTTATCCAAGTTCAAGACGCGCCACATCCTCACCAAGTCCGCAGGAAATAATGGGGGTGCCTGAACTGTATGGCAACCCAACAGCCGTTTGGCACCCTTTAGTGTTGACTGGATGAGAAAAATTGAGGGATCAACATGACCAAGGCCCCAGTAGTCATGCAAGGCCCACAGTCCTGACACATAGTTCTGGATTGTGACATAGCAGCATTTCCTAGCCAAGAAGATTATAAATAAGCACACAGTCTCAGGTTCTGCTGGTAAGGGTAGGAGATCATATTCCGTGCAGAAAGCAAAATATCTCCTCCACTGGCTCCTACGGGCCTTGTGAGTGTTTTCAGACCAACACAAGTCTCTAACCTCGGCCCATTCCCCACGCAACACATCCAGCTCTGCAACATGTAGAAAAAATATCAATCTCATTGCAACAAATAGTAACACAGTCTGGGTTGTTAAGGCGGGACAGAGAGTCTGCCAGGATGTTGTCAACCCCGGGGAGCCATTCAGCACGAATATCCACATTGTAAAAAGAAGAAACCCAGAAAATCTCCCTCAGCCAGGCCATAGATGTAGGGTTCGTGCTTCTACCGGTATTCAAAGCAGCCTGTACCTGGGTATTGTCAGTGTAGACCTTGATCTGACGGTCTCTCCATGCCGGTCCCCATCTATGAATACCCGCAACTACAGGCCAGAGTTCAGTCACATTAATATGATCACAGTAGGATTCCAGCCTGGGAGGATTGACGGCATGGGGGCAGCTGGGGGCATCCTCCCCCCACGCCCCCCAGAAGTAGTCCCACTCGTTGTATGCTCCAAACCCAAAGTCAGATGAGTCAGAGCAGACGACCCAAGGTTCACTTTTCGCTCCCAGAACCCTGGCCTTGCCATTGAACCAGGTTACAAACGAGGCCCACCATACAAAATCCTGTCTCACACATTCATCCAGACGTATAATATTACCAGACGTGAGTTTTAACACGTTATATATACGCCTAGCAAAGGTCCTGCCACCTTTGACGACGGTAGCACAATGTGCCAGCAGACCCGCCGTCTCCTCCAGGTCCTTGCGGCTGCAGGATGATTTGTCCAATAGGCTAAGGACCTCAGCCTTCACACGTGCCAGCTTAACATTATCAATAGAAATGGTCATGTCCAGGCTGTTCACTATGATGCCCAGATATTTGAATTCCTGTGAGGGTTCCACAGACTTCTCGGTAGCCACCTTGAAGCCTAGGGTGAATAGCACACTATGAAGAGTCGATTGTCCATGGGAACATGTGCTAGAATCCTCTCCCAGAACTGCAAAGTCGTCAAGGTAATTGACGACCCTGACGACCCCCAGCTTCTCACAGCATTTCACAACAAAGTCAGACATCTTGGTGAAAATGTATGGTGCACACTTAAGTCCAAAACTCAATCTCATATCCTCATAGAACTGACGCCCCCCTCCCGAGTCCCACTGGAATCCCTGGAAGGTTCTGTGAGAGGGGAGTATGTGGACGGCACGATAAGCACTGCTGATATCCGTGATAGAACCAAAGTCTTGTTCCTGTAGGATGTTGACTACCGTATCAATGTTCTTATAATGAAACTTCTCACAAGTTGTAGTCATGAAATTGTTAATTGAGCGGCCATCAGGCATGGAACAATCAGTCACAGGACGAAGTTTGCCGTTAGATTTTGGCACACCACCCATAGAGTGGACACAACGAGGGGGAACTGATGTCATTCTAATTTTAGAGTCAAGGAGCTCACTCTTGACTTTCTGAGACATTTCTGCAGCAAATTGCACGCCGGTAATAGTCGAATAATTTTCACACAAATATGAGGTATCACAGCCCTTGTCCACAATGCGCGCCCCCCTACACACACATGTTAAGACAAATGCATCATCCCTGGTAACACTGACACCGAAAGCCAACACCGCTGCGGCGAAACGACACGGTTTCAGATCACACTCGGCCCCACTGAGCACGTATTTACAATCACACACACCGTCAACACACGACATAAACACAGGGATAAAACAGTTTAGACCCACTTCTACAATGGCACGAGGGGCCTCACAACCGTATACATCACTATATCCAATGGTAGAGACGTAATCATCATAAATACTCACAAATTCAGGCAATTTGTCCCAATATTCATCGTCGAAACAGCCCACCTCCACCACACGACCGCCATCTTGGAATAGACGGACGTGACTCGACATAGTTTCGTAACTCCCAAATACCGCCCCACTTTTGAATACACTATCGTGAACACTATCAGCACAGTAACTCCCCACAGGATCAAAAAGAATATTTTCATCATTTTCAGAACATAAATTGACTAGGTCTGGGTAGGTATGGAAATCTTGAGGAGAAATACGAAATTTGCCATCAAAGTCATCGCTGACTAAATACTCGTCCACTTCCGGCGCAGTAGGGCGAACCAAAATACAATCCACCCGGTCTTGTTTTTCACACATTCGAGTCACAATTATGTCATCCCCACCGTGAAACACAGCAGGATTAACACAATCAACTTCACAATCAACCCCGCTAGCAGTAAGTGGAACACAATAGGCCGGTACGGCTTGTTTATCACCTTCGACTAGTAAAAAAAACTGGTAAGACTTCACAGGCGAAGGAGAACACGGAGACTGACTAACATGAAGCAGTAACTACCGAAGTCAATGTAACCCTAGTGGCGAGAATGGAAACCACACTGTGTGGACATTGATGAGGGTAACAAGAGTCCTGTGGGTGAATATATCACCGTAATGCCAATACTCATTACGGTACCCATATATATATATATATATATATATATATATATATATATATATATATATATATATATATATATATATATATATATATATATATAGCCTACCACAGCTATGTGGCCATTACTGGTATATGACAGATAGGTCCGGTGTGGACATGTCCAGAGTGCCTGTATCCTGCAATGTGATAATTCTACAGGGTCATCACCACATCCCGGACTACTGGATGGTCCCATGGTGATACCTATTTACTTTTAACCCTTTATGGTTGGAGCGTCTCTAAAATGTAACATTTGTCGCCATGATGCACCAATGCAGCTAGGCTGCTTTGGTGCATCATGCTGACCCTTCGGGCCTGTGTCAACCCCTTGAGCCAGCATGATGGTTGAATGCAGCTCTGGTGAGTTACTCGCCAGGGATGCATTAATGCATCATGCTGACCAAGGGCATGATGCATTAAGGTATATACTATACTCTTTCTTTTTGGGCCGCACAGTGCTTTTAGCTCGTCCAAGACCAGCAAGTTTCATGGTAAATAATACAATGGTATAATCCAAACAAACCTTTAAGGGCCGCATCATGACGGCAAAGGGCAGGGGCGTGGCAACTTGGGGGGGGGGGAGGGACATGTCCCTCCACTTTTGACCAACCCTAAAAAAGGTCAAACCTAATAGGTCAAGGCGAAAAAGGTCAAAATTGGCCAGAAACCCCCCTTACCCCCCCCCCCCCCCACTTTGAAACTGCTTGCCACGCCCCTAGGGTAGATTCACCATGAGTCGGACACATCCCCTGAGACGGACAGTGAAATTTGATGGTATACATGTAAACTACGACTTCTTCTGTATGTTTTTTGGAAAGAATAACACTTAAACTTTACCCTAGTTCAAAAATGAAGAGCTTAAAATGCATAAATGACCACAAAATCAAGTGTCCGCCTCAAGGTATGTGTCCGACTTGAGGTGAATCTACCCTACATAGCGCGTTAAAGCACAGTGTGGCTCTAAACTGCTAAAACACGAGGCTACATAGGGAGGAGCAGCTCAGGCTAGTTTACCCAGTATTTACCCACCCCTCTTGTAGCAGCTCCTCACCCCGTCTGGTGCCTCTCACGGTGTGAGGTAAAAACGTCCCCTATCTCTGGGTGTACTTAGCACGCCAGGCACAGCCCTTTACACATCCTCACCTTCACAGCTTGTTAGTAAGGCCAAAAAAAAGCGTTTATTTATTTTATTAATTTTTTAAATTTTTTTTTTAAAGGTTTAAAAAAAGGTTTGTATCAGGTAACATGGCAAGAAAATGTTGGGTCGGTTGGATTTCTTTTTTTTTTAAACTTTTTTTTTTTACATGAAAGTACTAGCCGGCCTCTCCGAAAACCCAAAATTTTTCAAAAAAGGGTAAAAATACACAGATTTCTTCAAAATTACATAAAAGACGTAGGGTCGGCCCTGTTTTGATAGGGTCGGTCGGTTACCTGAAACAAACCTTTTTTTTGGGCCTAATGTGGCTGTTGGCAAAGGTGGTGGTTCAGGGGTATAGATGTCGAGTGTCAGCACATGACGTTTTCTGTCTTAAGTTGTTGATTATAGGTACATATATATATTTAGGATATATATGCGATCTAAAAAAACCCAAAAAACTTCCCCCTTCTATATTTTTTTAACTGATTCTTTCAACCCTACATAGCGAAACGCCTTAAGTGATAACTGGACCCATCTCCCCAATCCCATTTTCTCCTGTGTACGACTCTGCGACAAAGCAAGTTAGGGAGTGATCATTTTTGTAACAACAGGGGGGGAGATGGTGGGTTTCCGCGCGGAGCGCGCGAAATTTTTTACACCCCCCCGGTCAAGGGGTCAACATTTTTACCCCCCCTTGGCTCGCGCGCGGGCCCTTTGAAGCATAGTAACGCGCGGGCTTTTTGGCTAAAAACAGGTTAAATTTTTTTGCCCCCCCCCCCCCAAGAGGGGTCCAAATTTGTTCCCCCCCCCCCCCCCAAATCCACTACCCCCCCTGTTGATAATAAATGATCACTCCCTTACATGGCACTGAATATTGCAGCCAAAATGAAAATAAAATCGTTCAATTAAATTGAATTGAACATTAAAATCAAGGAAATCTCTACCCTAAAAGTGCATTATAGATCCTACTAGGTCCCCTTTAGGGGGTACTTCAATCTCACTCGGCTACTCCAAACCTAATGGTGCATAAGGGCAGAGATATGACTTGATACCTGAGGCCGTGCAGGAAGCAGGAAGCCATTCTGAGACTAAAACCGAATCAGGAATCCCTCTCTGAGGGGTCAACATCTACAGCAGAGGCGTCACTCTCCTAGCACATTCTTGGTGTAGAGGCAATTGCATGTGGATAGTCTTATTTTAGCCATAAGTAGCTTATAAAGATGGCTGTAACCATACAGAGATGTAAAGCAGCTCAGGTGGTGCCATGTGTTGTTACAGAATGGCTGAGGGGTGGGTTGGGATGGAGACTGCATACCTGGCGGCATGTGGAAGGTATCAGGGACGGATCCTGCCCCACATCCCTCCCGGCACCCTGCCGACCCTGACAGACGGGGGCAACCCTTTATGGACGCCATGCCGCTAAAACATGACATTTGTCGGCATGATGCACCAATGCAGCCCCGGCGAGTAACTAACTGGTGCTGCTTTGTTGGATCATACCGACCCTTTGGGAGTGTGTTAACCCTGTAGGATCAGCATGATGCTTGAATGCAGCCCTGGCGAGTTACTCACCAGGGCTGCAATCAAGTATTATGACGACCAAGGGCATGATTCATTAAGGCATCACACCATCCTTAAAGGGATAACCCTGTAAGGGCCACATAATGATTTAATGTGCCATACATGCCTTTTGTCAGCATGATGCATGAGTGCAGCCCTGGGGGGGGTCTAATTGCCATGGCTGCATTAATGCATCATGCCGACCCTTCACAAGACTGCAGGAGTGTATCAAGCTCATAGGGTCGACATGAATGCAACCAGGGCTTACCAGGGCTGCATTCATGCATCATGACGACAAATAAAGTGCTATGCGGTCATTAAAGGTCAAATATGGGTGTTGAATGATGTAGTATGTAGATCTAACGCAGGTACATGAGTTGGGAAGGGGGACATGAACCCTAGACAGGTATGCATGCAGGAGGATCAAGGGGGAGGGTCCAATTCCCTGGCCTCGAAACTCGACCCCAAATGTCCAAACCAGAACCCAATTCCAGGGAGATCCTGAACGCGTGAAGCGTAGACCAGCGAGTATATGTCATGGTTGGAATGTGGGGAACCACTTAAGCCATTGATAACGGAATTACCCGGTGTACTGATAAAGTCACCAGAAAATAAAAACATCACAGATCAGAGAGATATAACACTGAAGGTGTGTATCAAATGTATTGTAGGTTTTAGAACCAACTTGTTATACACTTTTTAGTCCTTTAATGCCCGCATAGTGCTTTGAATATAGATATTGCACTTGCCTTGTTGTCGTCATGATGCACGGATGCATCCCTGGCAAGAGACTTGCCAGCGCTGCATTGATCATGCATCATGCCGACTCTACACTGATATTCCTAGGCTCCCTATACGCCCAACTTCTCAGTCACCAGTGCCTAGCCTAGTTAGTCATTTTTTGGCTCCCTATACGACCAACCTAGGTCAGTTATTATTGTCAGGTTGTTCAGTACTGACCAACCCACCTTAGTCTTTTTATTTCCAGGGGGAGCCACTGAGTGGTCATGACAGGTGGCCCCAACTAGTGGTATACAAAGAAAACACACCAATGATGAACTTAGGTTAGCCACTACTGACTGACCCCTCAGTCATTTTTGAATATAACTTTGCCATTATGACTAACACTCATATGACCAACCTAGGATAGTTTGTACTGACTAACCCTTTCAATCTATGGATTTTCAGTGAAGTAGACCTACAGGATTGAACCTGAGCAATACGGCGCCGGTGAGCAACTCACTGGCTCTCCATTGGTGTATATCATAACACTTGTCGATTTGAAGCCTTGAGGCAAAATGCTGTCATTAAATGGTTAATTCTTTTCACACCGATTGGTTTCGCTTCCTAGTTACTGTTCACTGCAGCATGACCGTGACGACCAACAACAAAAACACACACATTTCTATCATCAACTGACCTAACCCTTTGAGGGCCGCATACTGTTTTAATGCTTTCATTGGTCGTCATGATGCATGAATGAAGCCCCTAGCGAGCAACTGCATTCAAGCATCATGCCAACCCAATACTCTTTTGACCGATGCAGCGCTGCTAAGAGACTTGCCAGCGCTGCATTGATGCATCATGCCAACCAAGAATGAACAAGAAGCTCTCAGGCAAGGATTTAATTTCTCATCATTTGGTTTCACTTCCTAGTTCTTTGTTGGCTACAAACTACAGCACGACGATACACAAAGCTACATGTCCATCACCACCTCCACTGGTAGGGTAAACTGGGGCTCTGCCAGCCAATGTCAGCGAAAACAGCAAACAGGAAGTCACATAAACAGTTTTGTATCTTCACTATATCCCAAGGCCAACACCTATAGCACGGGTATACGCCTAGATTGGTATATACCTGTTGAGCCCCAAGCCTCTCTGTATACAAATTTATCTATTCGTCTGCTTAAATACAATCATATACGTGCAGACCTTCAGTGATTGAGTTGGCATTGGACTAGAAATTTAACGAGACGACGGCGGCCGCTATAGTTAATGTCATTTCCAAGATTTTCGCAATGGATCTTGAAAAGTCACGAGTCAGGTTTTGGAATTTAATGTGTAGGACACCAGATCCTTCAACACTGCATGGTAAACGGCTGTACACTCTATTCACCGTACCTTTGCAATACAGCGCTGGTCAGTCTTTAATTTCAAAAGGAAGTTTTGTTAAGTCTCAAAAACGAAAGATACACAATTCTGATGGATTTTGTTACAATAATTATCATTTCCCCCATTTCCCCTGACTTTCCCTGACTCACATAAACATGTATAAAGGTTCCATAACTTTCCTTGACAACTTTATTTTCGATGACTTTCCCTGACTTCTGGGAGCCCTTATACATTAGCCTTATATCTGTGTGTGACCCCATCTGATCTGTAGGACACAGGACCGGTATCTACCTGTATTACCTACCTGTATGACACGGTCACCCCCCAGCAGGGGTCACCCCAGGCCGGGCCCGGCTCACCTGGGGATTTTAACAAGGCGATTTGCCCTTTTGTAAAGTATATATGACCTGGTTCTCGATGGTATGCAGGTAGCGTCCCTATAATGATACTACCCCCCCTCAAAACACTTTCTTTCTTCCCATAAGAAGCAGTTTAAATACATTTAACTGTATCTCTCATAGGTTTATTTTCAAATAAAAACTGAAAAACGTATTATCATCATCTGGGAAAACAATGATGTAGGTATGTCATTACCACTCCTAATATCTTCATGCCAGTTAAAGTTAGCGTCAAAGCCATATTTCTAAAGAGAGCAAAGTATAAACGCACACGTAGTTCAGAAGTTCTGTGTGATATTTGTAGATGCTTTAAGTAGCAGAAATGTATTAAAGGAATGCATTTATTAGTTAGAGTGGGGAGGGGGGAGTATAAATTCTGACCCCTCTGGAAGGGGGGGGGGGTTATGCAAACTTTCTTTTTCTTCAGCAAAAAGTGGGTATACCGTATTCGACGTAATAAGCGCCCTGGGCGCTTAAAATATTATTTTAAGTGGGAAAATCTACCCCAAATATTCATTTCAATAAGCGCCCCCCATGGCTGTACTCCCCCCCCCCCCAGCAGCCTCTACAAGCCTTCTACTCAGCACTAAGCCTTCACACCTGGCTTGGCCTTAACACCTGCACAGGTGTGAAGTGTTTCAAGTCACACAAAGTGTGAAAAATAGTAACAAAATCGGAGGAACCTGTTAAAAAACCTGGGGAAAAATCTGAAAAAGGGTGGGGGGTGCTTATGAGGGGGAGGGCGCTCATTAGGTCGAATACGGTACTATAGTTAAAGTTGGGAGGAGGGGACGTGCAAACAAATTTCGGTGCCTTCGGTGAAGGTGGGGGGTTGCAAAATATGGCACACGCTACATAATGGGGGGGGGGGGGGGGGTAGGGAGATTTCACCACCCAATGTAACAAATTGATGAACACTCCCTAAGGTAAGACTAGGTCTTTGCATCATTCCATACATTCATGTTCTTTCACACTTTTGGCTAGGTCTCCATGCACGTTTACAGTGTATTTCTAGGTATGGCTGAGACTTCTTAGGCCCCTGTGGCAGGCTCGGTGGCTGAATAACAGTTTATTTATAGAGCCGTGTCTCATGTTCAATCACGATCAGCCCCAGCTTTTTCTACAGCAGCTCTCTTTATACTCAGATATAGTCAGAGGTATAAAAGCCATCCTTATCCACTGGTTAAACCACCCCGTGCCCTCCTACACGGCCTTATTTAAATATGTACATAAAGTAGAAGTAGGTATCTTACTAAAAAATGATTAGCAGCTGTTAGGGGATTATCCATAAATTATATATCACACATGAGGGGGGGGGGGGGCTTGGTCCCCAATGATAGAGGTATAGGGGAAAGCGTGACAAGGGAGTGGGGGTTGGGTGGTCCAAAATGGCCAAAAAAAGTGTGACATACTTTATGGGCGGTCCCTGCGGGACTGAATGTTGAAATTAATAATGCTACTTGACAGCTAACATAAAGTACAGGAAATCTCCAAATTTTATTCAATTCTCCATTACATAAGAGATACACCGATGTCAGCATACTATTTTAAGGGCAAAGAAGTGAAGAAAATATTTTCCTATCTTTACGTAGGCCTATTTTCTTAACTTGACTGGGTCCAAAAAAAAGGTTTGTTTCAGGTAACATGGGAGGAAAATGTAGGGTCGGTAGGTCGGATTAAAAAAAAATATAAAAAATTTTAACATAAATGTACTAGCCAATTTTTTTGAAACCCCTAAAATTGACCAAAAATTGGTAAAAAGCTAAAATTTCTTGCATTCATGCAGCCCTAGCGAGCCTAGTCTACTTGCCAATGATGTATGAATGCATCATAACGATGAAGAACATAGTGCATTAAATCACGATGTAGCCCTTACAGGACTAATCACCTTTGACATCCAGGGTAACCCGTTCCATACACATGGAGTGACCACAGCCCGGAGGTATGTCTTATCTACCTCTGGTATGGAGCACCTCCTGAGTCACTCACCCCCCCCCCCCCTACAGGCGGCGTGTAGGGGTGTTAGGCTACCACCCCTCATGGAATTAACCCTCGAATTACCCCCTCCCCTCCTTAAAATTTCCCCTTCGGAATTCTCCCACCTTCTATCATTGGATTAAAGGTTATGCACTTTGTAGAAAGGAAGAAAAGATAAGGGAAAAGCGAGAGGTGTGTGTGTGCGGGGGGGGGGGGGGAGGGAGGAGGCAGAGTCCCGATACATTCAATAGCACTACAGGGTATGTAGGCGTCTGGGGTCTGAGCAGTTGCAGAGGACATATAGAGCCTCTGATGAGCATATTGCTTGTTATCTGATACTCTCCCCGAGAAATATGTATAATTAGTTAGATGAAATGTATGATTGAGAGATCATTTTCAGTCAATATAATAAATGTAACTATAGGGCTTATATTGCAAAAGCAGTGCAGAAAACGAATGCAATGTGTAATTCAGGGCTGTATAGGAATTCCAGTCAACTCGCCCACTTGCCAACTCGTCCACTACCATGTCGCCCTCTTGCCAACTCGTCCACTACCATGTCGCCCACTTGCCAAGTCGCCCACTCACCATGTCGTCCACCTACCAAGTCGTCCACCTACCAAGTCGCCCACCTACCAAGTCTTCCACCATTTTAAAATCGCAGTCAGCATGGGGGGGGGGGGGGGCTATCATGTGCCTCGTTATAGCTCTATAAGACAAGGAAGTATAATCCTAGAATCCCACTGGTATGTGCTTTAAAAAAAATCTAATCTTCATTCCTGAGTTTATATAAACAGCTATATCTCGAGAATAATCGCAATTGTGCTGTTAGGGTGCACTCCCATATATGAAAGACTGGAATGTTCTTCAAATATTCGTCATAATATGACAGTATATCATGATATGTAATATTATAAGATTTGAGTGAGAAAAAAGGGCGAAACAGATATTTGGAAAAAAAACCGTAAAAAACGTCAGGCCAATTTATTTTTGAAAGAGGACAATTTTGAGGGTGGGCGAGTTGGTAGGTGGGCGACTTGGTAAGTGGGCGACTTGGTAAGTGGGCGACTTGGTAAGTGGGCGAGTTGACCAGAATAATTGGTGGGCGACTTGGTAGTGGGCGACATGGTGAGTGGACGAGTTGTCTGGATACCCTGTATAGTAGGCCTATAGATAGGTTAAATTCATAAGATTGAACGTCATAAGAGTCTGACCAGTTGCAGAGAACAGAGCTCTGGTGAGCATATTGCTTGGTATCTATTACTCTTGTACAGTAATTGAGTCACTGCTCAGTAATGGGCCCATGATGAGTCTATCACACTGTCTTATTACACGACCTAACGTTATTGGTACGATCCTATAATTATAAGAACAGAGAAGGAAAAACGTACCACCCGGGTGTGTGGTATGCTTTTCCGTACCACCCCTACGTGTGGTACGCTTTTTAAGGGCTCTAGACCAATCAGAGGGCAGCATTGGATCACGTGACAGCTAGGGCAATGGCGCCGATGTAAACAAATCGCTCGCCGATTTAAGATGCAAACTCACCGATTTAAGATACAAACTCGCAGATTTAAGATGCAAACTCGCTGATTTAAGAAGGAAATATGGTAGGGAGTTAGATTATTGTCTTCTGGTCGTGTAATAAAGCTTGTATTGCATGCTAGGGTCACGCATGGGCCACACCAGCCCTCGGTGCATCTGCCTTTATATGCTCACCCCATCATGCAATACTGGCTATATACTGCACGGACGGGAGAGCTGTTCTTCTGTTGGCTACATGCATTCTATATCTCAAAGTTATCCCTATTGGTTTGGCTGCATTTTAGTTCGCTGATGAAAGACATTCATGAGAGTACAGGAATTACACAGGTATTCTTTGATCTTAACTTGAGACAAATTAAATGCTGGAAATGGTTGAATACATCACTCCACAATGTGAAATGCAAACATGTTAGGGAAACAGCCTGTCACACAATAGGAAAGTTCTCTTTGACCCTTCTCAATGCACCCTTACCTACTTGTCTCTATTTTCGGAAAATCAACCTAGCGCTTTACAACTAAACTTATATCTGGATCATTCTTCGTCATAAAATCCAGTATCCCCCCTCCTCGCCCACCCCTAGCTGCAAAGTCATTTTTAAACGTTCCCAAACAGACAGAGAGTGGCAGATTGACAGAGCGGATTGGTCATAGTTAGGTGGCACTCTATGTCAGTTGTCTACAGACACACCCTATCTCCTACAGCCTGCCCCTGGTGATGTGGTCAGAGGCCACGAGTGTAGGATCACATAACGCGTGTTTCAGCATCGAGTCATACATGAACCTCTACGTAAACCTCAGTCACTCAGTATGTGGATGCACGGGATGCACCATACCTACAGCACCCCGGGGGTTGATGCACCATGGGTCGGACACTGGTATTGGTAGAGATACCACTCTGGAAGTTCCTGTGATAGAGATGCTTTCCTACTCTCCAAACAGAACTCAAGAATGACACAAGTTAGTAATTTGTGTATTTCTCGAGAATAGTAAACGTTCCTAGTAACATGTTCAATGGTGAGATGCGTATTTCCCGAGTTCTACTTGTGCAAAGAAATTCCACAAGTCGGGAAAGCGCAACAACTAATTTGTGTTTATTTGAGCATGCTAAGTTATGTATTTGGGAATAACACTACAGTTTACGTTTTATTCTTACCACTAGAGGTCTAGTCATGCAATTGCATGCATAACTACAGAATCAAGCGTCTCAAGGTATATCCAAACCATGGTGAATCTTCCCTACACCACCCTAAATCTCCAGCACGAGTCAGAAACCACTAAAGTCAACGCTCAGGTGTCCCAGGTCAACTCCTAAATGTAGTGTGGCAATGACATACATGGGTAGGATAAGATGTTTAGGTACCTAGATATTCCAGCCTGACTCCCCACCCTGCATGATTCACCATCTCGTGTCTGCCGGGGGGGGGGGGGGGTTAAATGGTTGCCATTGAGGAAACAATCTTTTATTCTGATCAATTGATGGATGTTTTTAAATTGGCCCTATGTCAAAGTATCTCATTTTATGTATTGTAATCAATTGCTGGATGTTTTAAGGTTGACCTAATGTCAAACCATCTCATTTTATGTCAGAAAACGATTATAATTGGGAGCAAAACAACATACTGTATGATCGCGTGAATGCACTTGGTTTTGTAAGAGCCCCGGTCTTGCACCTGTATAAGCGCCAGGTGAAGAGGGGTCCTCAAATCTTTCTTAAGCAATAAAATATCATCTTGAATAGTCGCTGGGGTAATGGCACATTATCGCGACGGTACGGTACATTATACATGAAGTGTACATAAATGTAGTAATTTTAAGGTGTATACATTTTCGCGAATTTGCTAAAAAGGACATTTCCGCTGGTATTTAAATGTGCGCATTTTCGAGATTTGGCTATTTGATTCCATACTGTATAAATATTCCCTCTGTACATATTTCCGCGGATATCTAAAAATCGCGAAAATATGTACATCGCGAAAATATCTACGTTTACAGTAATCAAATATAATTACCAGTTACATCAGTCTAGGTAACCACTCCACCCTCTAGTTTTAATGTAAACAAATACTATGAGTCATCAGTGAGCAATTAGAGGCCTCCAGGGTTGTGGGCTTACTCCAGGCTATCAGCTTATCTGCCAACTTTGATTAGAGTTAGCTGCTACCCTGGGATAGGTTTCTAACATAGAATTTGGTAGTTTATACTGTTAGCTTTGGTATGTACTAATTCCTAATTTTAGAGCTGATTTGATGGTTCACGAGTCGAGGCTGTAGTTTTTGGGAGTCCCCGCCACAGTTCGAGAGTCAATTTCTGGGTACTGGTATTTTTGATGACCAAAAAAAAAGTATTAAAATATACACACAAAAGAATCCGACCTACCGTCCCTATATTTTCAGACCATGTAACCTGAAATACACCTTTTATAGGTTGGCCTCATTGGCAATTCTCAACATTGGCCTTGTTTGCTAACATTTGCTTTAGTTATTGCTGACATTGGCATTAGAAGTTGCTAACTTAGTTTCTACACTTCCTAAATTTATTAGACCATTGAACATGGATGATTGCAGCGTTGTGGAACGTAATATTTCCAAAACATTCCCATCTGCCAGTCAGCCATGAGCGCTATGGACAGAAAGTCAATCACATTTCTACTATTTACAGGAAGCTGAATTGAATGGGAAAGCTCTGATTGAGATTAAAGTGATCTGTAGGCTCGGTACCAGCAAATAGTTGGTGCTGCACAAGGGAACCAGCGATACGCATTGTGCAGTTGTGTCGGGGTAAAACAAGTGTAAATTTACGGGTTGCGCTTAATGTTGTGTCTGTTCGTGTTAACATTAGTGACACCGGAATGTTAATGGTGTACCTTAAGCCACCTCCAATACTGTTTATGACATGTATACCATAATGGTCCAGATAAGGGTTGGGTCGTCATATAAGTTCAAGTTCAAAATATTTTTATTTTTTCCTAGAGACGAGTACATCAACTTTTCAACCGATCTTCCTGCATGTCCACTCTAGGGAGGTTTTAGTGTATAGACAATACCTCGCTTTAAATGTACGCTATTCATAAGGGTCAATCTAAAAAAGACAGGGGAGATAGTTATGAAAAAACATGTAAAGCTTGCATGGGTTTGCAAAAGCGCTGGTCTTGTGTAAGCGCCTGGTGTGGTGCATTATCCAAATGAATAAGCGCCCGGGTGAAGCACTTATACCGGTCAATACAGTATTTAAATCACTTTTTTACTTCAGGGAGTTCGGAGATTTAAGAGCTATGTCATATAACACATAGTAATGATTAGTATTAAGCGTTTATGCTAGGATATGGTGGACTGGGAGTAGGTCTATGCCATGACGTTACGACCAGTTGCATCGGGTATGTTGACACAGAAGCTGTACCCGGTGATGTGCTGATAAAAGAGGATCTCAAAGCAGCTCTTTCCCAGATGCACTTGCTGTACTAAGGCAGTACTTCTGCTTGGAGAGTGATTACCAACCCATGTTACCCATCCCTCAGGGTATCATGGCCCGGCAATCTCTTTAGCAAGACACAAATCTACAGAGTTTGTTTGTGTAGTGCATGTATAGGAGCTCCATGCCCCAGCACACTAACCATGTGTAATGCAGTACAGGCCATGGTTTTCTGGAGGTTCCAGGAATGTCAACAGAAGAGGCAGGGTAAAGGCAGTGGTACGAATGGATACATTGGGGGAAGGATGGCTAAACTACTCAAGGATTCCTGCAATCTAGAACCTTTCAACTGCATTGAAGCCATATGGTGATACAGTTTGATCCCTACAGCTGCCTTTCATGGCCGATCAGCCAAATCTGACTGAATGGATGGGTATTTAGCAGTTGTATATTATATCGATATTGTTAGTTTACTAATAAACAAGGGGCTATTTAACAATTTAGCTGTGAAAACGCTTTAAAAACGAGAATCTTGGTGACTTCCATGCAACAAAACATCCACTTCAAATTGAAGGACACTATAGTGGCAAGGAACCAGCGATGATATCACTGGGATTTGATTGCTTGATTGATTGCTTGTGTAGTGTAGCATAGCTGGACATTTCTGGGCACTTCAAACAATAATTACAATGCTAAGAGTTTGTTTGAATTAGATAGGAATTCACAAAATGCCAGCCCATTTCACACCTATGGAAAACGAGGCATGTCTGATCCCATAGACAGGTGCAGACAAACGTCAGGGTGACAATATGAATACCTACACCGTGACAGTGACAGACTTTAGCATAATCTAAGTTGATTAATCCTTTAAGGATCGCATTGTGCTTTAAGGCACTGTGAGCTTCGTCCTTATGTTCCACAAATTAATGCAGCATTCAGACAGCATGCCAACCCTTCGGGGTGTATATAGACCCCATATAGGGTTACCATGATGCATGGATGCAGTATAGGAAAGTTACCCAGTACTTACCAGGGCTGCATTCATGTATCATAAAGACAAAGGGCATAGCACTATGCTGCCCTTAACCATATAAGGACGGCATGATACCTCAATGCATCATACCCTTGCTCGTCATGATGCATAAATGCAGCACTGACAAGGAACTTGCCAGTGTTGTATTCAAGCATCATGCCCACTCTACGGGGTTCAGACACTGCCAAAGGGTCTGCATTGGTACATTATGACAACACATGTCATATGCCGATCGAGCTGTCCTTAAAGAGTTTAAGAGTTAATGAATACCCTAAGCAGGCCGCAACATGGCAATACCAGCAGGAGGAGTGCTTGTATGGAGGGGGAGGCTGCATGTTGGAGGCTGGTGTTGGTTCCACGTGACTGGACCTGATCCATAACCATCAGGTGCGGCGTGCCCGTGGTCAGTCAGCCATGACGGCAACAAGCACGTGGTCAGCATACCTCCTCCTGGTGGGGAATACATGTACTATAACGGCCGCGCAGTGCTTTAATGTGCAGCACTGGTATAAGTACTGGTAATGTGGTATGGCCTTTGTCAGGACAATGCATGAATGCAGACCCGGCGAGTCTACTTACCGTGGCTGCATTCATGCATGATGCCAACCTATCGGGAGTGTATCAACTCTATATAGGGTCAGTTTGATGCTTAAATGTAGCCCCGGCGAGTGACTCGCTAGGACTGCATTTCTGCATCATGATAACAATGGATAGCCCGCATTAAAGCACTATCCACCTATATTAAAGGGATAATACAAAAGTGGGGGTGGACT
This sequence comes from Harmothoe impar, assembly GCA_947462335.1. NCBI lineage: Eukaryota > Metazoa > Annelida > Polychaeta > Phyllodocida > Polynoidae > Harmothoe > Harmothoe impar. The sequence continues at coordinate 67,070,983 of OX381706.1, forward strand.
TTGATTTGGCAGCAGGAGGAAATGGTGAGATAGGTTGATAGAGTTGTTTTATGAGACTTTACGCAGTACTCAGGGCCCAGTGTCAAATGCATAGCGTTTTACTACTTTTGATAAGAATCAATGGCAATACTGGTATGTGAATGAATACATAATACCGGTAGTAACTCAACTCGTCATGATGCATGTCATGATTTATGCATCATGACGACAAGAGGACATAGGACATAAAACCCTATGCTCCACTTAAAGGGCTAGGAAACCTCAATGCAGCACATTCATTTTGTTACCATTTCCACATGTGATGAGGGAGATGAAATCATGCCGACCGTACAGGGTTGATACACTCTCGAACAGCATGATGCTTGAATGCAGCCAGTATTCACCCATCATAAGACAGGAAAGGGTGTAGCACTATACGACCCTTAACCCGTTAAGGATGGAATCATACCTTAACGTGTCATGCCCTTGGTTGCCATGATGCATGAATGCAGCCCTGGCAAGTAACTCACCAGTGCTGCATTCAAGCATCATGGTGACCCTAAAGAGTTAAGACATTCCAAAAGGATCGGCATGGTGCACCAATGCAGCCCTGGCGAGTTACTCGCCGGGGCTGCATTGGTGTATCATGACGAAAAATGTCATCTTTTAGCGACATGCCATCCTTAAAGGGTTAAAGAGTTAACTATACAGGGGTTGTGCTAACTAGGGGTTTATGGTGCATTCTGCAGTCACACCCAGGGGCTGGGGGCCTTTGTCCTTGTTCTGGCCAATAATGATATAGTCCCAGCCCCTGCAGCAAGGCTCCTGCTGCCAGGAAATCAGCCACTCAGAATGGATGTGCTCAGAATGCTGCCAGTCGGTATGCCTAGAACCCACCCCTGTACAGGGTGTGCCTACAGCCTATACCCAGTCTGGGACCTGCTGGCACGTCCCCTAACTGTATGGTGACTAGTGTGCCTCTACATGGGTCCCCGAAATTTTTACCATATCGCGGTGTAGATTTTTAGCAAAAGAGCCATGTCGTTGTGTCGATCTTTATGTATATAAGGACTTCTAGAGAGATAGCTGCTGGTCGATTTTATCCTCTATTTTTTTGTGTCCGTCGATTTTTAAAACGGCCCTAATTAAAAATGCAGACACGTACTATAGTTGTCATTTACAGGCACTATCAATAAACCTCCTGATTACCACATTTACCAGTAGTTTAACAACCAACAGTGGGATTTCTTGATGATAGCACCCTGCATTATATTGCCAATTTCTCAGAGAGACATAGTCCAGTTGTGATCTCAATACTGACACATAACTCATCAAGGCTACATTCAATGACCATAATTGGTGCCTGTATTTTACCAGTAGAGAGTGGAGGGACTATGACGACTGTAGAAGTGGCCCCCACTCCACCACATCCCCTCTAGTGCTGTTAGAGTGAGTGCAGACCAAATAATGGCCTCTTGTCGGCCATCAGCCGCAGGACGGACTGGGATTACAGTGGGCGGGAGGTGCAGGAGGTACTCACATCTAACTATTAAACCATTAATCCTTTAAGGGCGCACGGCGCTAAAAGATGACATTTGTTCTCATGATCCACCAATACAGTGCCAGCGGGTGACTCGCCAGGGCTGCATTGGTGCATCATGACGACCTTTTGTGAGTGTGTCAACCCCATAGGGTCGGCATGATGCTTGAATGCAGCACGCGCAAGTTACTCACCAGGGCTGCATGAACGCATCATGACGACCAAGCGCATGAATGCCTCATACCACCCTTAAAGGGTTAAAGAACCCTGTAGTTCTGTATAGTGTGTAATATGGAGGCGTGGGGGTGGGTTATCTGATGGATATTGGTGCAGGGTGGGGCACAGGGGGTAGTTAATAAAAACAGGGACCCTCCAGAAGTGTTTAATCTGCTTGATTGGGTCTCATGTCTTATGGCAGCCCATGTAAAGAGAATTGATTGTATGGGAGCAAATGATATCAAAATAGCTGCTTCATCGGTATTTTACAAAGAAGGACCCCCTCCCAAGAGGAGATGGGAGGCACCTCGTTAGACTCTTTGGGTACCATATGAAGGTTTTTGGACATTTTCAAGAAGGTATGGTGGGATTTTAGTAGGATTCTGAACGACTGAATTTGGGCCGTTTTTTCCCATTATTTGGCCAAATGCTTAGTTTGAGCCTGTGACTGTCCCTGAAATTTCTCGACATATTTAGCTATTTACCCCCCCCCCCCCCGTTGCAACGGCTGCATGTATCCATCATACCAGTGACCTCCATAGAGGTCACTGATCATGCTGACAAGGGACGTTGCACATTAAAGCACTATGTCTTCCTTAAATGTTTAGGGACAGAAGAAGCATATAAAACATGTCAGGTCCCAGCCAGCATGCGCATTTCAGACAAAAATATGTTAGCCTGATTAAAAATAGTTAGAGTTGTATTTGATTTGATGAAAACATTATTTCATATGACAGTGCCTGCAATGAGTCAGAAATGTCATGCTGCAGGTGTGAATAAAGCTGACCCATTATTTAGTATATCTGTACACTCCTGTCGGTACCTATCGCACGACCAATAAACACATATCTACTGATGGGTCTGAACATGTTCAGGCACAATATAGAATACATTTATTATTCCCAAATATACTCGCTGGTGTAAAGGCAGTAAAGGCAGGGGTGTCTGTCACTCTATACCCAGTCTTAAAACCTGCGCTGAAAAACTAACAAATCTCAAAAGGATGCCCAAACAGAGGACTATAAGAGCGCATCCATCTTAGCAAGTCCTTTTGAAGCAGCTCAATACATGTTGTACCACGACATACCCGAGCTTCACATATATAATTATATATCCTATTTCAGTTTCTCAGTTTGAATAGATCTGTACCTCTTTGCCTCTAGACTGTACTCCCTACTGGGTTACATCATTAGTGTGAGATGTTGGTAAGCAGTGGTGCTGTACCCTGTTACCCTACAGCATACTGGGATAGGGGGAGGGGGGTTATGACATCAAACATGATCAAACAGTGTCCTCTGTTCAAACATCACTCAGTGGAGGTAAACAGGCACAGTGGGAACTAGGCCACATTACCTGTAAGACACACTACTGACGAAATATGGTACCTTTAACCCTTTAAGAAGAGCATCATGCTTTATTTAATGTCCCCCTTTGTCATGATGCACGAATGCAGCCCTGACGAGTCTACTGGCCAGGGCTGCATTCATGCATCATGCCGACCCTGCGAGAATGTATCGACCGACCCTGTAGGTTCGTTATTCGGCTGCCTTTTTGATGATAAAGGGCACTATGTATTAAAGTATTATGCTGCCCTTAAAGGGTTAATTGAGTCACCTGAGATCCCAAGACCCTGGAGAGAAGTAGTGACTTCTCTGTCCTTTCTAGAAACATATAGGTATACACATCTGGTTTATGAGTGGCCATGCAGATAATATGCCTCATTTTACAGTCTGTTTAGTAAACACATATCGTCAAAATTCCTAAATAATGTACCAAAATAGGGCTCCCTGTGCTAAACATTATATTAGGTGCTGGCCCTGACCGTCCTTTTATCCCTGTAGCATCAGTTTCTGGGCCAAGCCTTATAATTGGTCCGGCTCCCAACCCACATACCTATAGTACTGTAGGTGGCCATTGTCAAGAGGCGGGCATCTTGTCCCCCCCCCCCGTGAGCATTTTAGTCTTAATTTTCACTGATCTATTAAATTGTCAGACATGTCACTCCCTTGTCAACAGAAATCTTTCTGCAGGAATTGACACAATGTAATACAACAATTAATTAGCAATTTCTGCAAAAGCTCTGAGGTCTCACCTCTGTAATTTTTATTTATTTTACAAAATAAGCCACTCTCCAAATGATAGAAGAGCCCGAAGGTTTCAGCAGATCATACTATATCGATTTATTATACTAAATATATTCCTTTCTGTGAAAAGGTGCGTGTATTAATTCCAACAACAAGGAAAGCAGGGAGATGGCATTTCTGAGTCTAAACTAAATCATGTACATGGCCAGTACAGACTCACTGCTTTTGATGCAGCGAAGGTAGTACAACAGCCCAGCATCCCCAGTCCGTTACACCTCTTCCCCTACCCCACCCACCCCACCTGTACCTGCCCCCCCCCCCCCCCTTATTGTAAACACAGACAGCTGTTTGTGCGGACAGTGCCAGTAGGGCACAGGCCGTGTCATTACTGGCCAACTACTCTGGAGTAAGGGTTCCTGGGAAAATACATTGCATGGGCTTTACTACACGTGGTGGCAATAGTTTTCCATTGTTTTATTTTTCTAACCTATTCTAAAGATTAAATGTCAATGGCATTATATGTGACATGTACTGGGAAAAGGGACCCCAGTGCACCCTGCACTAAAGGCCTTTTTCACAGATCATATCACATATACTTTTATCAGGTCTAAATGAGTGTTGGGTCCATCATAGTATGCCCTAACATACCATAACCAACCATCAATGTATACCATTCAGCCCTCGGAATTGTATTGAGTCTGCTTTACGACAATGTACATGCATACCACATGTTGATGCAATATGCGATCAAAATTCATAATTCTCCCATGTAACACAGGTCAGGGAGTTGTAAATCTGCTATTTTCCTCAATCATTACAAAGTATTATGAAGATGTATACTAATATATATCCTAACCCACAAGGGAATATGAAGTTGTCATTAGATAATGAAATTACACACATGCTATGTCCTTGCATCGTGTCAGGCTAAATACTAGACCTACAGTATATCATAGTGATGTTTCTAGAGACCATGTCCTATATTATACCCTGACAATGACAAATGCCGAGGCAGCTGGCCACAAGAAGAGTATACTAGAATACACTTTGTTAACCTAGATACTGCTTATACCTAGCATGGTGACTGTCTCTACAACCTTCTACAGGTACCTATACACCAATGCAGCATGGTGGAGCCACTTCTCAAAGATGTGGTTGATCTAATTTCTTTTCAATATTTCTGATGTTCAACCGACATGAACTCAGATCTGACATCCTGCAATCTAATCTGCACAATATTTGTAATTGATTGTCTTGTGAAGCTCCTGATATCAGGTGTTTTATCGGTTTACATATACAAATGTAGTTATTACAGACGACATGACAAGCACTCTGCTAAGACTATTATAAACACAACTTTATCATGGAAGGTCACCCTCTCCGGCTGCCAGGGTCTATACAGCTATTCTGACTCAGGACAAAGGGTCGTATACAGGGATACGAGATGGCCCACAAGTCATCACGCCACCTGTACCACTTCCGGGTCAAGGCTATATGATGACTTCCGGTCTGTTCTGGCGGCAATCCCGTAGGGGTATAAATCTATACACAGGAAAGTGCTATCTATATGTTCATATATATGTACAACTCTGTATCTCAGAAAAGGGGAGCAACTCAGGCAGGGGAGCAGCTTAGGGAGGGGGAATCAGCTGAGGGTGGGGGAGCAACTGAGGGAGGGGGGGGGGGGGGCAGCTCAGTGTGTGGGGAGCACATAAAGGGGGCAGCAGCTGAGGGATGGGCAGCAGCTGAGGGTGGGGCTGCAGCTGAGGGTGGGGCAGCAGCTGAGGGTGGGGGGAGCAGCTGAGGGTGGGGCAGCAGCTGAGGTAGGGACAGCAGCTGAGTGAGGGACAGCAGATGAGGGAGGGGGGGACAGCTAGGGAGGGGGAGCAGCTGAGGGAGGGGGAGCAGCTAGGGAGGGGGAGCAACTCAGGTAGACGGAGCAGCTGAGCGAGGGGAACAGATCAGGAAGGAAGCAGCTAAGGGAAGGGGAGCAGCTCACTATGAGGGGGCGGCTCAGGGAAGGGGAGCAGCCAATGGGGAGATTGAACAGGTCAGGGAAAGAGACCAGGCAGAGATGGGTAGCATCTAAGGTTGAGAAATCAAATCGATGGAGGACATCAGCTGAGGGAGGGGCACTAGCTGAGGGAAGGGAGCAGCTCAGAAAGGGCAGCATCTAAGGAAGGGGGTACAAGAGATGGCTAGCAGCAGCTCAAGGATGGGCAGCTCAGGGAGGGCGAGGAGCTCAGGGAGTGAGCAGGTCATGCAATGGGAGCAGCTCATGTATTATAGTTATCAATTACACTGCAGGATATCGGAACAGGATGGCAGGTCAGCGCATGTGGGCCTGTTAAATGGGTGCCAGGCTGCCATGTATCCTGTCTAAGTTATAGCTTGAAATATGTCCAAGTTCACATCGGGGTGCAAGGTGGGGACTGGGAGCTACATGATAAACAGACTGGGTGGGGGACACGTGCCAAAGGGCTGCTACTGGAGGAGAGGGGGTGGTGTTAACTCGTTAACCCTTTAAGGATGGCGTAATGCATTAATGTATCATACCCTTGGTCGTCATGATGCATGAATGCAGCCTTGGGGAGTAACTCACCAGGGCTATATCGGTGCATTAGGCGGACCCTTCAGGGGTATATCAACTCAAAGGATTGCTATGCTTGGAGTTGGATGCAGCACTGGCGAGTTACTCGCAAGGACTACAATTCCATTAGTGTAGCCGCAATGTATTTGTGATCGCAACACTGTGATACGTAGATATGGATGGATACACACTAACCATGTGACCAGAATTAAATTGACAAAAAAAAGACAAGGAACTTAGCGGTCACTGGACCATAGACTCCTAGTTTGAGACTCTTTCGTCTCCCAATACAAAAGCTAGTTTGTCACTGACACAATACGACCCTGGTACTATACATAATAAGCGTCTGTACACCAACAATGTTACTCACAATGACAACCCTGTCATAGGCTCATGAGACTGGTATGTGAGCTACATTATAATGAGCAAAACCACATTATTTTTCTCGGTTTTTGTAAAATACCAAAGGATGGATGGTTAACCCTTTGAGAACAGCATGTCGCCTTGAAGCAACATTAGTCGTTAAAATACATCAACGCAATGCCAGTGAGTAACTTGCCACTCCTGTATTTGTCCATTATGCCTAACCTTTGGGAGTGTATCAGCACAGTAGGATCGGCATGATGCATAAATGAGGCACTTGCGGGCTACTTGTCATAGATGCATTCATGTATCATGATGACAAAGGGCATGGGACATTAAAGTACTATGCCCACCTGATAAACACTAGGGGATGTGAATGCAGTATCCATTAACTGATACACTTTGAGTGAAACTTTCCCAAAAAGGTGTAACTGCTTGCTTTCATTGCCACAATCCAACCCTGGGAGGTATCAAGATGAATTGTATGAGATATGGTACCTCCAGAGTCTAAGACTCCCAACCCCTATTAACATTCGGATATTTTCTCAGTGCATCTGTGCAAATCACAGCGGTGACCCTTAAAGCCTTTAAAATTCAATAATTCTGGAAATTCCCTGAAGAGTCCCATGCTTGTGATACACACGTCAATATGTAAAGATCATCGCTCTATTCTTTCTTTAACCATTTAGTTTTAAATGTAAACAGTATTTTAAGAGAAGAAGCTAAAATTGACAAGTGAAGCAGGAAGTTAAAATTGAAACGGTCCAGGTAGCATCAACCAGGAAGAAAAGTTTTGAAGTTACTTCTTTGTGGGCCGTTCCGTGTTGTATGGACAACTTTAAAGAACTTTCCCCACATGACTTCCTTAGATCCTAATAAGTTTCCACCTACATGTAGTTCATGAACATATGTAAAAATATAGCATCCAACTTCCATACATTTCTGAAATTCTGGCGGCTGAACATGAGGGAGTTTGGCCCTTAGTCTGCAAATCTTGTGTCATCATTAAAATGCAATACCCTCAGAATTCTACGAGCTAGAGCTGGTATTGCTTGATTTTTGTTAAAAAGAACTATTTAACCGTCCAATGGCCGTATAGTGCTTTGGTGGCATTTGTCGTCATGATGCATGAGCGCACTCTGCGGCCCTTGAAGGGCTAATGTTGTAGGTTTTATTTTACACTGGTAATTACCACCAGGCCCCTCCCACCTCCCAGGGGTGGGTGGATCTCTTACCTCGGTCTTATCTAATATAAGGCTCCCGTAGCGGGGGGGCACTCACTCTATGTCAGTACCTGCCAACTGCCAAACTACCGCCTGCCTAAAAACAGGGGCCGCCAAACCACCGCCCCTAAAAAATACAAAGGACCGCCCCCTGATTCCTCACATATGAGTCACTGCCCCTGTTCTTTCAGGTACGCCTGTAACACTACCTGTATTTCCTGATGCAAACAGTGCAGTAGACATGGACAATAATTATTTTCTTTACATTTCTTCATTTATATGTAGCTGAGACCCACTGACTGGCCCCTCCTCTAGAGTTACCGCCCCCTATTTTTGAGGGTACAAAGAGTCACCGCCCCTAATTTTTATATCCACCGCTACCGCTTCCGTGGGGCGCTTGGAGGTGGGTAGTCATTTCAGATCTGAGTGCCCCCCCCCCCTGGGATAAGGCTTCAGTAACACCCTGCCACAGTCCAACCTCCATCGGACGTAGTCATTTAAAGGTTACATAGTGCTGCCCAGGATGCCATTATTTGTCGCCATTGCTAGTAAGTGCCCAGTCCCTGACACCATGCCTGGTGTATGTGGGGTGTCAGTAGGTATAATGCCCAATCAGCACAAAACAGCCATTGTTTAAGGTGGGGCGGGGGGCAGGTAACTAAGTGAGGTTAACCCTTTAAGGGCCGCATAATGTGCTTGGCCCTTTGTCGTCATGATCAATGAATGTAGACTAGGGTTGCTTTCATGTTTCGTTATTCATACCGTCCCTACAGGGTTGAGACACTCAGCGGGAAGTGACTCTGAGGATTGGCATGGATGCAGCCCTGGTCAGTATACTCACAAGTGCTGCATTCATGCATCATGATTCCAGGCCCCTTGAAGGGATATAGCATATTACAGTACTGTGTGGCCCTTTAAATGGTTAATGGTAGGGAGGAGCCAATGGAGAGCATGCTGGAGTAACTGCCGTTCTAATAGGTAGGATATAGGTAGGGGAGACAGGTACTTAAGGTGTATTAGCACCTACAGGAGTAGCGTCACAGCGCCCCACAGGTATAATTAACCTGGCACCATAACTCAAGCTCCATGTTCATTTGTCCCCCAGATGGCTGTCCAGTCACTCATTCACCCATAGTGAGCTCATGGTGATGTGCTCCTCTCGGTGACTCAGGTGCAATACTCACAACTGGGTCGTAACACAATCGACCTCGTGCCCAAAGCCCAACGTGTGCTTAACGATATACACAGACTCAACTGTCATGGGTATTTGTTCATTTATTTCTGTATGAATCAAATGATTCCCTATTCTGTCTCCCTTTAAACCCCCCTTAGATACCATAGTACTGTAACATATACATCAGGGTGAAGTATGAGAAAAGCGCTAGCTTAGTGACCTATTTTTTACCTTATGATTTTGCGGTAGGAACTCTTTCACCCCCCACCACAAACCCCTTGAGGCCAACCCCTACTGCCACCACGCCCCTTACAGCATACCCCTTATACATGTAGCATGCCCAACCCCTGACTTCAGGCTGTGTAACCCTGGCCTAGTGTGGCCTAACCCTTGATGGAAGCAGGCCAACCCTCCCTCTGGTCTAAATACTAGTACCCTCCCCACATGTTCACACCTGGCACCAGAGGTCTGTGTGTGTGTGTGTGTGGGGGGGGGGGGGGGGCTGTAACTCACACCTACGTCAAGGCTGTCCACTCACTCACCCACTCACACTGAGCTGCTCACTGTGAGCTGCTCCTCTTGGTGACTCAGGTAGAATACTTTGTACAAGAAAAGTTGACAAAACCCAAGCAGGTAAACTATATTAATATTTGAAAGATGTCGTGGTACCTTAAAGCTTTATGTTTCAGTTCTGCTCTATAATATCTCCTGAATACCTATGTATACATGATTTTTTTCATGTCAAAAGGTTCTTAAGATCCCCTTTCATACTTCATGCATTATCCCTTATGTTGGTGGATTCAGTTTCTATATGGGCCCTACCAAGGAACCAAAAGTTATAAAAATATGAAACTAACAATGATATATAGCCTTACTAGTAGGGTTGAGGCATTACGTGCTTTATTGCTTGCTGGCACTAGCCCTGGTGTAGGGTGCAGGGTGCAGGGTGTAGGGTGTGGGGTGCAGGGTGTATAGTGCAGGGTACAGGGTGTAGGGTGCAGGGTGTAGGGTGCAGGGTGTAGGGTGCAGGGTGTGGGGTGCAGGGTGTGGGGTGCAGGGTGTAGGGTGTAGGGTGCAGGGTGTGGGGTGCAGGGTGCAGGGTGTAGGGTGTATAGTGCAGGGTGTAGGGTGCAGGGTGTAGGGTGCAGGGTGTATAGTGCAGGGTGTAGGGTGCAGGGTGTAGGGTGCAGGGTGTATAGTGCAGGGTGTAGGGTGCAGGGTGTATAGTGCAGGGTGCAGGGTGCAGGGTGTATAGTGCAGGGTGTAGGGTGCAGGGTGTAGGGTGCAGGGTGCAGGGTGCAGGGTGTAGGGTGTAGGGTGCAGGGTGTAGGGTGCAGGGTGTAGGGTGTAGGGTGTGGGGTGTAGGGTGCAGGGTGCAGGGTGTATAGTGCAGGGTGAAGGGTGTAGGGTGCAGGGTGCAGGGTGTAGGGTGCAGGGTGTAGGGTGCAGGGTGTATAGTGCAGGGTGTAGGGTGCAGGGTGTAGGGTGTAGGGTGCAGGGTGTATAGTGCAGGGTGTAGGGTGCAGGGTGTAGGGTGCAGGGTGTATAGTGCAGGGTGCAGGGTGTAGGGTGTAGGGTGCAGGGTGTAGGGTGTATAGTGCAGGGTGTAGGGTGCAGGGTGTAGGGTGTAGGGTGCAGGGTGTAGGGTGTAGGGTGCAGGGTGTAGGGTGCAGGGTGTATAGTGCAGGGTGTAGGGTGCAGGGTGTAGGGTGCAGGGTGTATAGTGCAGGGTGTAGGGTGCAGGGTGTAGGGTGCAGGGTGTATAGTGCAGGGTGCAGGGTGTAGGGTGTAGGGTGCAGGGTGTAGGGTGTATAGTGCAGGGTGTAGGGTGCAGGGTGTAGGGTGTAGGGTGCAGGGTGTAGGGTGCAGGGTGCAGGGTGTATAGTGCAGGGTGTAGGGTGCAGGGTGTATAGTGCAGGGTGCAGGGTGTATAGTGCAGGGTGTAGGGTGCAGGGTGTAGGGTGCAGGGTGCAGGGTGCAGGGTGTAGGGTGCAGGGTGTAGGGTGTAGGGTGCAGGGTGTAGGGTGTAGGGTGCAGGGTGTAGGGTGTAGGGTGTGGGGTGTAGGGTGCAGGGTGCAGGGTGTATAGTGCAGGGTGAAGGGTGTAGGGTGCAGGGTGCAGGGTGTAGGGTGCAGGGTGTAGGGTGCAGGGTGTATAGTGCAGGGTGTAGGGTGCAGGGTGTAGGGTGTAGGGTGCAGGGTGTATAGTGCAGGGTGTAGGGTGCAGGGTGTAGGGTGCAGGGTGTATAGTGCAGGGTGCAGGGTGTAGGGTGTAGGGTGCAGGGTGTAGGGTGCAGGGTGCGGGGTGTAGGGTGTGGGGTGTGGGGTGCAGGGTGCAGGGTGTAGGGTGTGGGGTGCAGGGTGTGGGGTGCAGGGTGCAGGGTGCAGGGTGTAGGGTGTATAGTGCAGGGTGTAGGGTGCAGGGTGTAGGGTGTAGGGTGCAGGGTGTAGGGTGCAGGGTGCGGGGTGTAGGGTGCAGGGAGTATAGTGCAGGGTGTAGGGTGTATAGTGCAGGGTGTAGGGTGTATAGTGCAGGGTGTAGGGTGTATAGTGCAGGGTGTAGGGTGTATAGTGCAGGGTGTAGGGTGTATAGTGCAGGGTGTGGGGTGCAGGGTGTATAGTGCAGGGTGTAGGGTGTAGGGTGCAGGGTGTGGGGTGCAGGGTGCAGGGTGTATAGTGCAGGGTGTAGGGTGTATAGTGCAGGGTGTAGGGTGTATAGTGTAGGGTGCAGGGTGTAGGGTGCAGGGTGTATAGTGCAGGGTGTAGGGTGTAGGGTGTAGGGTGCAGGGTGTATAGTGCAGGGTGTAGGGTGTATGGTGTGGGGTGCAGGGTGTATAGTGCAGGGTGTAGGGTGTAGGGTGTAGGGTGCAGGGTGTGGGGTGCAGGGTGTATAGTGCAGGGTACAGGGTCAGTGAGGGGGCTCCACCTAAAGTCTTTATGTGCCAGCACTCACAGAGTCTGTAAGGGTGTAACCTGTAACGGCAGCATAGTGCTTTAATGTGAAGTGTCCTAGATATGCAACATGGCAACAAAGGGATTTGCATGCTTATATCTGTAGTGATAAACCACTCAATATGACCTACAAAATATATATTCAGCAATGTGGATGAACTATATGAACTGTACTTGAGAAATAAAGTGAGCATTGCTCTGTTTAAAAAAACACAAAAAAAACAAAGGGAATTGCACAATGTAGTAATATGTGGTCCTTAAAGGGTTTTCCTGATTGCCTAGTGAGGAACATCAGGGTCATGGATGAGCCTTGTTTATGAAGCAACGACGCTGCTTAGTCTATTTATGATCAAACCAGCCTTTGATGGCTTCACCAAGAGTTAGACAATACCACTCTCTTCTCATTTTTTACTCCCTTTCTTTTAGTATTATAATTTTTCTTTATTCCCCTAGGTGTTGTGTTGGCTCCTTGACGGCCGTACCAGGCTGACCCAGCTCACAAGAGGTACTCTACGACAAGGGTCCTATAACACACTCACATCAAGTACTACTGGACTGTGCCGTAACCCTGTAAGGGCAGCGTAGTATTTAATGCACTATGTCATTTCTTAGCATGATGCATGAATGCAGCCATGGCGAGTTACTCCCGAGGGCTGCATCAATGCACCATGCCAACTCAACCCCATAGGGTCGGCATGATGCATGGCGAAACACATGATGCGGCCTTTAGCTAGCCCACTTGATTCAGCTGCTTCTTGTATATGCTTTATTCTCTCTTTTTTTCTTTTTCTTTTTTACAATTTTCAACATCTTTATTACGACCTTTATTCTTTTCCGCTTTTCAATAATACACCTAAATGTTTGCGCTTCTTTCATGGCAAAGAGCGTGCACCACGAGGCAGCCATGCAGCATGTGTCCTTTAAAATGCCGTAAAGTATTTCTTGGCACAGCCTGCTTTCATGGAGATGGTATGATGCCAACTCCAGAAATGTTTTAATGGTTTCTAAGAAAAAGATTGAATACTTTGCAGTACAGGAAAATGCATGAAAAGCATGCTGCACACCCGGGGCTGCATATTCCTGAGGAAAAACTAGGCCAGGTAACTGTAAAGATTAAATTGGTTTCCTTTTATATTTTTCATCCACATGTGTTTCTCTTTATACCTTTTTATCCAACTTCCTTTTCCATTCCCGAGTTTTTAGTTCCTCTTTTTTGTGCGGGTCTGGCCGTGGGTCGGGGCGGGCACGTGCCCGGCACGTGTTGGTAATAGGAGACATACCCACGTGGGAGCCAACACTTAATATCGCCCATTCACCAGGAAACCCTGCTATAGGAAGTGTGGCCATGGTTTGTAATGTTATTCTACAGATATTGGTGAGATTTTATTTGATATACTCACAAATATACTGTAAAAGAGTATACCCTGGGAGTAAACATACAGATATATTACCAAAGAGATTAGATCAGCATTATCATATTCACTCGATCCATACAATTATGGCTATTACCGGTAATACAAGACTCAGCATTTCCATTGCCTGAATGCTTTTGATAACAACGCCTAGTGGTAAATGTATAGGAGAACTGGAAATATGCTAATAATTACCTAGAACTAAATTAGTCGTTTTGGAAAGTAATTGAAGCTTGTTTGTCAGTGTTGGTCGGACAGGTAGGGTTTCCTTTGGACCTGCAGTCTGCTATATGAGTCTGTAGGCGTGATGGGGAGTGGTCATTTTTAACAACAGTGGGGAGGGGGTAGATTGGAGGGGGTAGGACAGAAAAAAATGTCGACCCCTTGAGCACCAAAATAATTTGGACCCCTTGAGAGGGGTGTATCAAAAACATGTCACCTTTATTTTTTTTATTTTCTTTAGGCAAATTAAGCCAGCACGTTATGCTATAGCTCAAATGGGTCAACCGCAATCCATCGAACTCATCGGTGGGGGAAGGGGGCAGTGTAAAAAATATGGACCCTTCTCGCAGGGGGACCAGAAATATTGTAGCGAACTCACCCAGAAATCCACTATCCCCCTATTGTTAAAAGATGAGCAGTCACATAGACAGGTGTCTGATGGACCTGGTGTCAGGACCATCACCTGATCCAGCACCTCATCACTTCTCACTTAACTAACCCTCTAAGGCCTGGGCAGTCCCTTAATGCTGTGTTTGTCACTGAGGCACCAACACAGCGCTGGCGACTAATTCACCAGCGCTGCGTTCGGGTGTGTATCAAACCTTAAGGATCAGCATGGATGCAGCAATGGCAAGTTACTCACTAGGTCTGCATGAATGCATCATGGCGATAAAGGGCATAGCACATTAAAGCAGCATGCCGCCCTTACAGGGTTAACGGCAGTAATTAGCGTCTGGATGCAGCAGGAAGGTGAGCAGCTCAACCTGCAGCTGACACCCTACAGCAAAGAGTAAACAATGCTAAGAGGGTCCACTAGCCAATTCCATGTCCCCCAAAAGACTATGACGCCCCCTGTTGGAGTTAACACATGTTGGAGCGCCACTCCATGCAAATCATTAGCTTTCTTGGGTATTTTGATGTATTCTGATTGCTGAGGAACAATGCTAACCTATATGGGAAACCGCCTAAGTGGACCCTCTTTGCTCTTCGTCCCAACTCCCAGTGAGCTGCTCTAGCCTAGGTAAGATGAAAGGTAGTCTCTCGCAGTCAGACCCGCCCACCCGTGTCCACCCGGCCGAGCTGGGTCTGACCCACTGCCTTATCAGCCTTGGGGACGGCGTTGGCTTAGCAGTACCCTCTCCAAGCAGATATTAGTGTATACCACCACCATTACTAAAGATCTGCTGGAGAGTGATACGCATGGGCGCTGACTGGTCACGCTACACTCGCCAATCATATACTTAGTCAAAGTTATGCTTGGAGAGTGTAAGTCCGCGCGGCTGCACCATCCCAGTCTGTACTATACAGACGGGGGCCGAGTCTAGATGAAAGGCGGCAGGGGGCACTCATCAAAATCAGAACACTCGCTTTCAGGCACCCAAAAATGAGTAAATATTGCCGGTGAGAGGATATTCCAGTTGATGACTCTGTGAACGCACAAATGATCGACATGATGAACAGTGTATAACATGTACACTGCCTGAAGTAGTGTGCTAAAAGAACATGAAACGTTGCATCCACCAATCAATTTCACTCTCAATGTTAACCTTACCAATATTACCCAAATAAATACTTTCCCCTTTAAATTAATTCAAATTATCTGGTTTTCTACACCCCCCCCCGCCTGCCAAAAAAGAGAGAAGTATAACAATCAGTGGGTCCACCGGCACAGCCCAAGAACAAATATGGCAGAAGTGGCATTGTATAACTTGACTCCCACCCCAGTACACTAGCACCCGGGCATCCCCTGACAATCTCTGCCTCCCATTGCTCTGCCAATCTACAGCAAATCCATTTACGACACTGTGCCAGGAGACGCACCTATTTACGACACCCTACAATGTGTGGGGAACGACCACTTGATTCACATGTGATATTTCCCAGCATGTGTCTGTGTGTGTCGGTGTGGGAGCCATGTGACCGAGCATGTGGCTCAGCGGTCAGGCACTGGTCATTTAACCCTTTATGGGCAGCATAGTGCTTTAAAGTGGCATAGTCACCGAGCGTTTCCCACTCACAATTCTAGTACTGTTCTAGTCTACTATGTGGTTAAGTGTGAGTGGTGAGAATGCCCCTTCAATACATTATGCCCTTCATCGCCAAGATACATGAGTGCAGCCCATCCCTAAGGGGTTGATACCTCTATAAAGGGGTAAGCATGATGCTTTAATGCAGCACTGGCGAGTTTCTCGCCAGGTCTGCATTTATGCATCACGACGACAAAGGGAATAGCACACGAAGGCAGTACAGAGTCATAGGAAGGAGGAAATATAATGCTAGATCGAGGATGGGGTGGGTAGATTTTAGCACACATGTAAATGATATTCAAGTATTGATATTTTATAAATTTATGCATTAATTTTGACAAATGTCTGTCCAGTAAAATCACCAACGGATTGTACAAAAAGAAAAGAGAAAAGAATCAGCCTAGTGAAGGGATATTGAGTGCAAATGTATAATGTGGTTATTACGGATATGTGTAATTGTAATATCTCCACATGTCCACCTGAGCGAGTTGATGGCTGCATTTAATATTTGCAGAATGTGTTTTTTAGAATAGTGAATCTTTAAATTGAATTGAATTGAAAACCGTGTATGTCATTGTGGGTGGAATAATGCGTGGATACAGTGAATCAAATAAATTATATTAACTACCAGTTGACATCCACCAAGACCCCCCCCCCCTCCCCCCACCCACCACCCCCTGTTCCTACCACTGACAGAAGGACATGGCGTCTTGTTTCCATAGCAACAAATGAGTCCACAGTTATGCTGACCATGGGACAGTCCCAGTGTCTTATCTACCGTTGTTCTACGCAGACCGGGCCCTAAGTACACACCATAAACTACTACCTCAGGTCGATGCCTTATACAACACAATTACCGGCTGTACTAATACAGGTATAGCCAATGAATGAGTAATAGACTAGTGCTTATGTAAGTCACAAGGCATATACATGTGCTGCTGGTGTCTATTAGAACCAGGTGTAGACATGGCGACCCAATGCAGGCTAGGTATTGGTCATATTTTACCAAGGAGGGAGGGGTGCATTTGAGAATGAAACATTTCGAGAGCTTTAATACGGAAAGATCTATCAATTTCCTCTACTGTAAAAAAAAATCCACTGCTTTAAACATACCAAATACCGGTAACTCGAAATTTATTTTTCATTGTAATAAAATATATAATTTCAAATGAAGTGCAAAATACCCAGGGCAAAATACTAAAACAAAAGTTTGTCCATTAATGGCAGGAAGTGGCTTAAATACTAAAACACTTTTCACCTCAAGAAATTGCAACACAGAATCCCACAGCTCGAGACTATAATGTAGAGGTCTTGGTGCCTAATCCAATGACAAGCTGTGGGTTGTAGGCACTGAGATGGGGTTTACTATGGATCTGCTGCTAAGGCAAAAAAAAAGAGGTTTGTTTCAGGTAACATGGGCAGAAAATGTAGGGTCGGTAGGTCGGATTTATTTATTTTTTAACTTTTTTTTTTAAACATGAAAATACCAGCCGGCCGGTCTGAAGACCCGAAAATTGCCCAAAAAAAGGGTAAAAATACAGACATTTCTTCAAAATTGCATAACAAAAACGTAGGGTCGGCCCTGTTTTGATAGGGTCGGTCGGGTTACCTGAAACAACCTTTTTTTTTGGCCTAACAGAGATGCCACTCTCTGCCACTGCTGGACAAAAAGTAGGAAATCTTTTAGAATTCTTGGAATATCATGTCGAAATTATGACAGAAATTCCAGTAAGAAAGTAGGAATTCCTACAAAGTATGCTACTCACTGGTAGACAATAAGTAGAATATGTTAAGATTGTGGTCAATATCAAGTAGGAAATTAACGTCATAAACGACAGAAATTTCAGTGAAAATGTGGGAATTCATATAAAGTAGGAAAAGTGGCAAATCTGCACTAAGGGAGTGGTTCGTATCTTAAGACAGTGGGGTTGGTGGGTGAGGGGACCTAAAGAAGTGGCTGGGCCAAGGTATTTTAGACACCTCTCGAGGATGGGGGGGGGGGGGGGGGGTCAACAGATATTGCCCACTTTTAGCGAAAAGATCAGCGCGCTGCTATCGGTATGCATAAAAGTGCTTGATCGCATGATACTTGCTGGGGAAGGCTGGCTTAAAGAAATTTGACCCCTCTCGCTGAAGGGGACACAAAATATCTTGTTGCGCTCACGTGAGAATCCACTGACCCAACCCCGCCTCCCTCCCTCGCTCCTGCTGTTCAAAAATGAGCACTCCCTCAGGGAATCTCTGTAGACTGTGGTGCTGAATGATACTCTAGCTAGACTTCTGTATATCCCCTCTCATTGTGTGATACTGCTAGGAGGGGAGGGGGTGGTGAGGGGGTGAGGGGGGGGGGGGGTGAGGGGGTGATACCGGTAGGAGGGGGAGGGGGGTTGCGAAGCATCACCTGTTGCTGAGCGGCCACAGCAGCAGTTGGTCTGGACGAATGGCAAAATACTAAAACAGGCAGCGCTATCGTCAAAGGACAGCCAGACGTATTCGGTAACCCTTTACGGGCAGCATGGTGCTTTAATTTGCTATGCCCTCTATTGGGACGATGCATGAATAGGCTACAACCCTGGCGAGTAACTCACAAGCATCACGACGACTGTACAGGGGTTCATACACACCCGGGGGATCGGTTACATGCATGAATGTAGCCCTGGACAGTCACTCACCAGGGCTGCATTCATGCATCAACACGGCAAAGGGCATAGCACATTAATGCACTATCCTACCCCCTAACGGCTAAATATCCCTTTCATACAGGGCAGACTAGGTATTTAGGCTGCCGCTAGCTCCCATTCGGCCCTCACCCTCCCCCCTCCCCACCCCCCCCCCTCTCCCCCCCCCCCCCCCCCCCCCCCGTCCTCCACCCGGACACTATTCATGTAGTCTGGTGTGGAGTCAACATGCATGGTTGTGTTTTTGTGTCCGGCTGTCTAGCAGCGCTTCCATTCCTCTCTATATTCCCTGCTCTTTTTTTTAGATGTCTACCATGCACAGTGAGTGATATTCAGCCCATATATGGATGTACATGTGGTATATTCGACAATAGTTACTGGGAACTCCCATTGGTCATTGAGCCAAATAATGACTTGTTCATTACAATAAATGACAACATAAAACCATACAAGTATATATGACTTAAATTTACATGTAACCAAGCATGAAATTCAGGCAAAATGGACAAGGTAGCAGAGCTATTTCTAAGCTAAATATTCAGTAAGCCTAGTGTGACCCAGGGGCGTGGCAAGCAGTTTTTAAGTAGGGGGGACTGAGGGGGGATTTTGACCCTTTTTGACCCCTTTTCGCTTGACCATTTTGGTTTGAATTTTTTGGGGGTTGATCAAAAGTGGGGGGGGGGGGGGGGGTGGACGGACATGTCCCCCCCCCCGTCCCCCCCCGGTCGCCACGCCCCTGAGTGTCCGGCCTAGTGCACTGTCGTGTTTCAGTGCCAGTATTCAAAAGAGCGCCGGTTTCATATTAGCACTGGGTAGGAGTATCTTGTACATTATTTGTTATAAGCGCTTGTCTTGTATAAACACTGGGGTTAGGGCCCTGCCCATTTGAAGAGATCACTGACTATTTCTTAAAGTTTTATTGAAACTTCATTCCCCAGAAGTGTCCAAAATACATTTGCTATCACACCGATATAGTATGTCGCTACCATAAGAGCATCCATTTAAGCTTGCTGCCCAGAAATGTATTTTCTGAACGCCCCCTGTAGCTCTCTATCATACCTAATGTGTTTGCCTCTCACTAAAACTGTGACTCACACTTTGACTCGCCATTTAATGAATACAAAGTCAACATGTACACACCTAAGTACACTTCTCTGAAAAAGAATATAGTCGGCCACCACAAGGGCCCCTTTATTTGTCGTTTAACCCTCTAAGGACGGTATTATGCATTAATGCATTATATCCTTGGACGTCATGATGCATGAATGTAGCCCTGGTGAGTAACTCGCCAGTGCTGCATTCAAGCATCATGCTGATCCTATGGGTTGAGACACTTCCGAAGGGTCGGCATGATGCACCAATGCAGCACTGGCGAGTTACTCGCTGGAGCTGCATTGGTGCATCACGACGATCTTTTGGTGGCATGCCATTCTTAAAGGGTTGTCCCTCAAGACTTCTGACTTTTTATCTATTTGTGTCGTGATGCATCAATGCAACACGGGTGAGTAACTTGCGGAGTGATACATCGGTGCATCATGATGACCCTTTGGGAGTGTATCATTCCCGCGGGGTCATATGATGACTGAATATTGCCTTGGCGTGTAACTCATCATTGCTGCATTCACGCATCTCCCGACAAAATGGCATACACTGTAATGCATTAAAGCACTATGCTGCCCTTAGAGGGTTAGCGTACATATAAAACTATGGCAGTTGAAGGCACACAAGT
Source organism: Harmothoe impar (assembly GCA_947462335.1). Classification (NCBI taxonomy): domain Eukaryota; kingdom Metazoa; phylum Annelida; class Polychaeta; order Phyllodocida; family Polynoidae; genus Harmothoe; species Harmothoe impar. Next base: position 67,091,171 of record OX381706.1, read on the forward strand.
GTCTGGATGCACAGTCAAGTGGGTGGGGCTCACTCAGGACTAAAACACAAAACAGTTAACCCTTTAAGGGCCGCATAGTGCTTTAATTTGTTATGCTCTTTGTCGGCATGATACATAAATGCAGTCCTGATGAATAACTCGCCAGGGCTGCATTCATACATCATGACGACAAAGGGATTAGCACATTAAAGCACTATGCTCCGTTCAATGTTAGTTTCAATGGGTACAAAATGTAGCTTTCATGAAGTGGAAATATCTATCAATTTAGATTACACAGAATATAATGATATCATTAACTTTAATATATTTTTACGACGTAGAAATAGAAAATACGTTCACGCATCGCCCACACTGATTTCGGATGAATCCTGTACTTCAAAATGGCAGAAACATTTCAGACAGCGCGGCCATTACCAGTGGAGTAAGGGGTAATCAACTATGGATGATTATTTTGTAATCAATTACAGTGGAGTCAATACATAATGCGGTCAATAAATGGCACAGTGTTAAGCACCGACTCTGACTTATCATATATGCACGATTTGATTAATCTAAATGCACTTAGACTTTGATAACCATTCCTACGTTTTTAAACCCTTTAAGGACGGCATAATACATCAATGCATTATGCCCTTTGTCATTATAATGCATGAATGCAGCCCTGGCGAGTAACTTGTACTAACTTGCTAGCGCTGCATTTAAGCATCATGCTGACCCTATGTCGTTAAGACATGCCCGTAGGGTCGGCATGATGCACCAATGCAGCAAGGACCGGTTACTTGATGGGGCTGCATTGGTGCATCATGACGACAAATGTCATCTTTTAGCGACATTCGTCCTTAAAGGGTTGACATGGTGAGTTCTGGGTACTCTGGGTTTTGGGATATAGAAATATGTTAGATATATATTATTTAAAAACATATATTCATCTTTCTAACACTTCTGTCATCACTCTCATTAATTAACTGAACTGAATTCCAGACACATGTGGAATAAAAATACAACATGTTAGTCGTCAGATAGCCATGGGGTGATATTGAAATCGACCGGCTATCAATTTCGCGGATTTTATCCTTTAATGCCAGCATAGTGCTTTAATGTGCTATGCCCTTTGTTGTCATGATGCACGAATGCAGCCCTGGTGAGTACACATACCAGGCGGCATCATGCCAATCATCCAGGAGTGCATTAGACCTGTAGAGTTGGCATGATGCAATGCAGCGTTCTCTAGTCACTCGTCAGGGCAAAGCTCAAGCATCATGACGTCAAAGAGTGTAAATGACAATAATAAAGGTTTAAAGGATTTTGTTGCCTGGCCCATCACAAAACCGAGTTTATGAATGACGGGGCGGTGATAAAAACGTACCAACCCCTGCCCAGTGTGTGTGCACTATTTACCCTGCAGCAGGGGGAGGCTTAACCCTATAAGGGTCGCATGTAGCTTTAATGTGTTATGCCCTTTATTGTCATGATACTTGAATGCAGCACTGGCGAGTAACTCACCTGGCCTGCACTCATGCATCATATCGACCTGCATTCAAGCATCATATAGACCCTTCGCGAGTAATTAACCCTGTATGGTCGGCATAATGCTTGGATGCACTACTGGCGAGTTACTCGCAAATGCTGCATTCATTCATGCCGACTAACCGCATAATGCGTTAAAGCACTATGCGGCTGGGGGAGACTAAACTCCTGTCAATAATTCACATCACGAGCCGCGACCGCGAGCCCGGCGACAAATGGTTTTATGTTTACCTTTCAAGCATCCCCCATAACACCCCTACCGGTATTAAAATCTATTCCATGCCAAAAACGAAGTCTCTTTAGTAAAGCATTGGCAATCCTGTATACTCGCGAGCACTGCATTCATGCGGTATGACAGCAAAGGGCATACATGTAGCCCATTAACACGCTATGCAATCCTTAAAGGGTTAAGAAACAATGGCTCTCCTAGCGCTTATACATCAATTGATTGTATAAAGAGGGAAACAGTGATCTGTTTAAAAAACATCTATCGATTTTCATTTAGCCACTCATCTCAGTACAATAGATACACTTGCATTTATTTTGATATACCGTATTGTCGTGTTTAAGCGCCCCGGCGCTTATAACTTTGGAGGGGTGTTTACCCCCGGCGCTTATTCAATAGCCGGCACTTAAACGCCACGGTACGGTAGCTGTACTTATCTAACCTAAAAATCACATTTAAAAAACATGGTCTCCCTGACTATATTTCTGGCTTGACAAATACAAGTATGACCATGGAAACCACACCACGGCTGACATGTGTGACGTCACAGTGCTGCAGCATCACGTGTCCAGTTGTCTGTCTGGGGGCAGCAGCACAGGTTCTAACTAGACATGGGTTTGGTGAGTTAGTGAGCTTTAGGGTACACTAGAAAGGTGAGGTGTGATACCAAATGTGCACGGTCATCTTAGTGACCTCTCCTCAGACTGTAAAACGTCGCGAAGAAGCCTAACTCGCGTATAAGCCGCACCTAGACTTTAGGCCGAACCTATAAGCCGCATTTATCAGTGGCCGGCGCCTTGGACAATTACCATGTCCTTTGCTTATAACATGAATACAACAAGTCACTTGTACCATGTCTATTTACTAGTTATTAGCCGCGGGACATGTACATTAATGTAGCAGGGTGGAGTCCCGACCCCTGCTGTGTGGTGTGGTGTAAGGTGTGGTATCATCTGTACACTGAGTCACACCCTCCTACTGCTAATAACATCATTAACCTTAATTAGGTCACTCTAACCATTACAGGACGGCATAATGCATCATATCCTTGGTAATCATGATGCATGAATGCAGTTCTGGTGAGCAACTCACCAGGGCTGTATTCAAGCAATATGACGACTGTATGAGGAGTTGAAACACGACTGAGTTACTCGCCAGGGCTGCATTGATGCATCATGATAACAAATGTCATTGTTTAGTGACATGCCGTCCCTAAAGGGTTAACCATTTAAGGGCCACATAGCGCTGTCTTCATGATGCATGAATGCATCCTTGGCAAGTATTTAGTAGCATTATGCTGACCCTACGTGGTAGTAACACCCTGAAGGGTCGTCATGATGCATGAATGCAGCGCTTGCGAGCTACTCACTAGGGCTGCATTCATGCATCATGACGACAAAGGGCATAACACATTAAACCATTATGCTGTCTTTTAAGGGTTAATACCGTCATTAACCCTAATTAGGTTACATTAATTATGTTAATTAGGTTATCCGGCCACTCACCTGTTCATGGGGATTCAGTCGTTGTTCTTCAAAGCAGAAGCACTGTGGGAGACAAAAACAAACACTCTGCTTTATTGACATAGTTTCGTATTTACCGGTAGTTATCGTTATTAATGCACATAATTATGACATTTATCACATCATTAGTGATATAGAATGGTGTATACATGACTGCATAAATAGCAGCAATAGGTCCTTATATAACTATAACAACAATGTGAAACTATTATGGAGTCAATGCTGAAAATCAGAGCATTTACTCAAGGACCGTGCGAGTAGACTCCCCAGGGTTTCATTCATGCATCATGATGACAAAGGGCATAATCCAATAAGACACTATGCTGCCCTTAAATGGTTAAAGTACCTACCGGGTATACATGTTGTATGCATATATATTTTTGTGTTACTTATGGAAGACATACCGGTAAATTTTATTACCATCGGAAAATATTTCAAGAGGAAAATACTTGTGTCTTTCTTTTCCACTTCTGTCACATGATCATTTTGGGTAGAAGTGCTAACTACAGGGCTCCCTAGTGTTCTGTATAATTATATTCAGGTAAACTGTCATGCATACATGTACACGGAACAGCCTGGGTATAGATATCATATAGTTATTTCAGACAAGACCTGTCAACAATCAATCAAAGTCTACGTTAGAATGACATAGTATGTAATCACAAAATGCCATGGTATTCATGTTTTCTTTTTGGCAGACACCATTGTGAATCCCTTTACCGTTAGCCACTGCTGGAGGGTAGGGGAGGGGCTAAGTTTCAAGGGTGCTAAGTTGTAACCCTTTACCGATGGCATGATGTCTTAAGGCGCCATTTGCTATCATATACACAAGCGTATTGGTACATCATGCCGACCCTCCGTGAGTGTATCAACATTGTATGGTCGGCATGATGCATGAATGCAGCACCTGTGAATAACATCACTCGCCAGGGCTACCTATATATAGCTATATATATCGCGCCTTAAAGCACCATGCCGTTCTTACAGTGTTATCTGGTAATACGATACCCAATTTCTCCCATACTTTCTATAAATGTCAAACAGGAGAAATTCTGAATTACGATATAGATAAAAAGATTTAGAAAAAATGTTTTACATTTGTGATAACAGTTTACTATGAAACACGAGCCCTACTTTACCTTTTGAATTCAGAGGCACTTAACCCTTTAAGGGCCACAGAGTGTGTTAATGCATAATATGTTTTTTCGTCAAAATGCATGAATGCAGCCCTAGCGAGTAACTCACCAGGGCTGCATCCATGCATCATGCCGACCCAATGGGGTTGATACACTCCTAAAGGGTCAGCATGATGCGCCAATGCAGCACTCGCCGAGGCTGCACTAATGCATCATGACGCGAAATGTTGCTTTTTTAGCGGCGTGCTGATCTTCAAGGTTAGAATTGCAAACATAAACATGTAAGTTGTAAATGTCAGAAAACAAAATTGTTGGCTTCGCAGTTTATTATTTCTTTGTACAGGTAACCATATAAAGAAAGTTGTAAATAATTTGCTGAGTCATTTCATGGTGACACATGGACAAATGCCCCTTTGTCCACCCAGGATATTATATCAATACCATGATATGCATACCCCGTGTACGTATAAATTTAAACTGTTTTATTTTTCCAGGGCAAGTTACAAGGACACAGATCACACTTCATATAATTTAACCCTTTATGGATCGCATAGTGCTTTAATGTGCTAACCTGTTTGACGTCATGATACATTATACTGACGAGTGACTTGCCAGGGCTGCATGAAACACGACTAACTTACGGGGTTAAGACACTCCTCAAGGGTTGGCATGATGTATGAATGCAGCCCTGGCGAGTAGACTCGCCAGAGCTGCATTCATGCATCATGGCAACAAAGGACATTAAAGCACTATGCAGCCCCCAAAGGGTTAAACTTCAACTTAAAGTGTAGGCGGCCACTTGTCCTTAGGCCACCATAGGACTGTAATCGCAGCCAAGGTAATTTCACATGTCTTAGCACCCGGAGGCGGAACTCTGAAAACTGAATGTGTTGGAGCCATATCCACCTCAAGCCATACTTATTTTTCCTACTTGCAGAGGAAATGACTTTTGTAAATTGTGTTTACTAAGTTTAGAAAATAAGTCTGTTTTCATGAAGGTCCTTGCCAGATTTTTGCCACACACTGAAGTATAGTGACTAAGGACGTAAAGGAATGGAGCACAGTATTGTGTTATAGCTCCAAGCTATCAAAACATGCTACCCCGGTACCAATCACATCATAAAGTCTCACTGGTATCACTGGTTTATTTTCCATGGAATATGTAAGAGCCATTGGTTTCAACAAGGAGACAAGTATTTTGCCGTCCCATTGGATAGCTCACACCTGTATTCCACAGTTATTTCTTATCATTCTTTTTAATCAATACAAGTCTAATATGGGTAAAGCATGAGACATCTTTACACCTATCTAATCTGGGAAGGTACTTGGGACAAACTGTCATTATCGGACAATATCAAACAACGGTATGACCCGGTGATCTGAGCAGGGGGCAAAAAAAGTTACATGATTTCAGGTGGAAACAGGACTGTATACTCCATCTAGCAGAGGAAGCCACAGGGGTTACAGTATCAGAAATCTGCAAATAATCCCATGGAAAGAAATGTTTTTTTCTCTCAACCACAACTCTATCTCCATTTTGGGGGTATTTTGAGGTACTCTGATGGCCGAGGGACAATGCTAACCGATAGATGGGAAAACGTCTAAGTGGACCCTGTTAATATCATTTGTGTGAAAGACGCGGCTGGGGTGCTCTCGCTAACAATCGCTCAAATTTTTTTCTAAACCCTCTTTAGGGCAAAACAGAAATTTCCAAAACATGCCTGTTAATATTATTTGCTCTTTGGTCTAGGTGAAGCGTCTTAAATGTTAAGTATTTGAGGTATTCTTTTTATAATAGTACGTCCTTCCCTCCTCCACATTTTCAGAATTCTGGATCCGCCCCTTGCTCTGTGATATGAGCAGGGGATTGTGTGTGTCTGTGTGTGTGTGGGGGGGGGGGGGGGGTGTAACCTATAGGGGTGTAGGGTGTAGATGTCATTGAGGGTGGGTTCACCACTAGCTGACTGGTCTGTGAGTCATGGTGGCTACCCGCCTCCTGAGGTCACTCCACACAAAGGACAAGTCAAGGTCACCATTCATAACCGATCTGAAGGACCTAGACTGGCCTACAGTAGAGTAATTAATAGACTGTTTTTGTCTGTGTTTCACATTCAGAGTACTAGTATCTGATTGTACTTTTTATTGGCTACCTCTGGAAATATATCCAGAATATATCTCTGGAATTATATCAAGGTGACCTTTCATTACTCCTGCTGTAAAGGGCCTGGAGTGATTAATTGGACTTTTTTTGTCTGTTTCATATTTAGAGTATCTGATGATGTCACTTTCCTATTGTTTATCTCTGGAAATACATGTATAATAGATGGGTTATCTCTTCTCATTCTTTATTTTGGTGTCTGATACTTGAGTTATTACTTCTGCCTAGTACACCAGCTATGTAGTGATCCTCAATCACTCTTAAAGTAACACGTTTCTTTTTTCAAGTGACAAGGTAGCTTTATAGATCTACTAAGTATATACATTGTAGTTGTATAACTAGGATGTTAAGTTTTAAGATTGAGTAAAGTCACACCATAGGTGTGGTGGCCGGCTTCCATCAAGGATTCTGGATCACATGCATTAGTCTATAAGTATAATTGATGCACTTATGATGCATGATTGCATCGCTGTTCACTTGAATCAGTATGCTATTCTTAAACCCGTCATTAAAGGGTGAATGTAGAGAAGTCATGATGCATAAATGCATTGCGGTTCACGTGAAGCATCATGCTGTCCTTAAAGGGTTAGTGTGGAGAGGTCATGATGCATGAATGTACCTGACACCCTGTTGACAAGTGAGGTTGGATATGTCCCATGTCCGATCTCACTATCCATTTCTTCATCATGTCCCATGTCACTAAGCCCCAAAAGGCCCATGGCCGTAAATTCTCACGTATAAGCCGTGGCTAGTACGAGAGTCAGATCGCCAGTGTGGCTTATATGATCGGCCCAGAGTCAGGGTGCAGCTTATACGCGAGTTTTTGCAAGAAATGGCGAGTTTAGCATCATAGCAACAATACTCCACTCCAGAAGGGCGCTTGGCTGCGGTGCAGTATGGGAGAGATGCCGCGGTTATTATAGGCAGACTTGACGCCAGGTGAGAGCTGATGCTTACCCCCACCCGCCCTGTACACAGTACTGCTTCCCGCGGCCAGACCCGTGAACGATATCAGGTGGTCGTCTGTAGTAGCAGACTGATAATTACCCGCACTCCACACTCAGGGCCACCAAGGTCTGTACTGTAGGCGACATGGCGAGCTCACCAACCACTAACAACACCCAGCCAAACAGTATTAAAGACCCACCAGGCCGCTGAGGTGTGCAGCTATATATATATGCCAGCTTGTGAGTAGAACTCGCCTGTCGCGGTCTGTATTACTAGTATGTGGTGGATGGGGTGTGAACAACATATTAGGGCTTTGTACCTATTGCGCGCCCTGGGACTAATTATCAGCTGTCTATGAGCAGCCTTTCCAAAGTGTGTTGTTCACAGGTTTCTTGGTTCGCCTGCCCATTGTTAACTATGTACGAGGTGTGAGGGAGAAACGTCTGACAGCTTTCGGAGTGAGGACACTGCAGTGCGTGTGTGTGTGTGTGGGGGGGGGGGGGGGGGTACTTATTGAAAGATCAGTAGACCGGAATGAGCAGTGCATTCTGGGGTATAATAGAGTGTTTGCCTGTAAGGTGCTTCAGGTCAAGCTGACGGTGCAGCGCACGGAGTGAAAAGCACACTTTAGCGGATTGCAGTGGTGAAGGGTGGGAGTCTATAGAGCCTGTGCATATAGGGTGCAAAAAGCAAACGAGCCAATGCTAATCCTATGGACGCGCAGCTGCTGTTGAAACCTTACGGAAAAGTGAACTCCATAACCATGGCCGGGGACTACGTCGCCGGCCAAAAAACATGTCGCGATAGACATGCTCATGCACTCTTTGACCCACGACTATTACCGGGTATGCTCCTCTGTATGGCCTACTCCCCTTTGTAAATAGCTTTTATTACAGGATTTATATTCAAGTCGGTCTATTAAAATTCCATTTCTTGAAAGTGTCACCGGCATTATATAGCATGTGTGTTCAAAGTATACCACCCAGGAAGTGAAACTAAGGATGTGACTGTAAGTAGGGTATTGACAAAGTGCCTAAAAAGGAACTTAATTACCCTGTAAATCCTTACTTTGAGTGTTTATTTGAAGAAGGGAGGACATTGAAATCGATATTGTCAGGTAAAAACCCTGACCACTTACATCTCTGAACTGTGGATCCCCATGTTTCTAAGTCTGAGATAAAAAGACAAATCACAGGTTTAATGTTTTCTCTTTTTCGGCTTTTCTCTCTCTTTTTTAAAGTTTCCAGGCGACGACTCATCAAATCTTTTCCTGATCAGAAGCTACTTTGTGACTACCAGTACCCCTATCCGTCAGGGATGCTGGTGGTGATTTGACTGTGGGGTGTGCATGTATAATGGCGGTGAAATTAGCGAGTATCTGATTTACATAGAGTGATTCTATTGAAGGGGGCCCTGGGTGGGGGTACCGTGTACCTTTATTGTCGATTATAAGATTAAGGCCCCCCTGTCAATTTTAGGCCCCAAACATGTTCATGTCGCCCACTCGATGCTAGGGGTGTAGGCCTATAATATTACTACCTAAAGGTACCGTATGTCCCGGTTTATAAGTCCGGGCTTGTATTGATTTCAAGTGCTATATTGACCCGGCTTATAAGCGGGGCCGGCTTATAAACGGGGCCGGCTTATAATATTTTGCATGGGGGATTTCTCTGACATCCTGTCATATTTTCTGAATAGCTCTGTACTTTTCAATAATATCTTGGATTAAATCTCGAAAAACTTCATCAAAATGTAAGCTGATCACCTTAGAAAATACAGTTATAGTTTATGAACTTAATTGTGAATTTGAAAACCGCAAGAATTATGTGAATACTCCAATTAGATGCAAAGTTATGACCAGATAAGTGTAACCTGGTGTTTTATTTATTCCCTCCCCCGGCTTATAAGCGGGCCCCGGCTTATATTGAACCTACCGGTAGTGCCCTTTTTGACCCGGCTTATAAACGGGGCAGGCTTATATTCGGGGCCCGGCTTATAAACGGGGAAATACGGTATTATTAAAGTGACAGTATCAGTTATAGGGGAGGGTGAGAGTCATTAAAAAGAAAACCCATATAAAAGGCAGAGTTACACGCTCCACTTTCCTTTTTAGCTATAGCAGTCATATGACACTTGTCAATCAGGGGCAGCATGTCCTTCTCTCTATACCATTACAAGCCGAGGGGGTATATTATCTACTATCATATAATGTTTATACGTTGAGTACATTATTCTTTATTTTTCAAGAATAAAACAAAGTACACAAATTTTGAGATAAAATTACTGTCACATAACAAGATATGCCATAATATGCATGTCTAACTCCAAGAGAAAACAGAAGGCATAACCTAAATTATTTTTATTGCTTTTACCAACGACCTCCCCGACCCGTATGATAGCGCTGTCATTTTTGCCTTGTCATTTGTGTTTTTTAATATCTTTGATTACAGCTACAACATAAATGACAACTTGATTGACAAACATTATAAACAGGACATAGCGGTAGCGTTTAATTGCTCTTGCATGACACATCACATCAAAATTGAACGAAAACTTGTCCTTTTTTTGACTGAGTCATTACAAAGCATGTCCTCTGCGTCTGTGTGCATACGGAAGTGGGTCAGACGAAATAGAGATAACCCTGTAAGGGCAGCACAATGCTTTAATGTACTTAGCACTTTTGTAGTTCGCCAACAATACACACGCTGTATGCATCATGCCGATCCTACGGGGCTGATACACTCCTGAAGGGTTAGCATGATGCACCAATGCAGTGCAGGGGAGTTAGGACTATTGGTAGTTGGCGTCACTTCATTGGTGTATCACGACGATAAATGAACATGGTGCCTTAAGGTATCATCCGGAGCACGGAATATAATATTATATCTAGACTGTAATTTCCTAGACTTTCCACTATTGACATACCGTACCGGTATTTTGGCATCTACCTATTTATTTCCCATATTCGGATATTTGACCTGAACTTTCTTCTGTTTCTGCATACATATATTTAACAGAAATAGGTAATTTCAATTCTGGGAGTGTATTCACTTAGGAAATTGAACTATAACTTCCTAATTTTTCAAAGAAATTCTTGCTATTTGAGAGGCCTCGACATACCTAATTTGTGACACGTGTAAAGTTACAAAGTGAGTCTGGTGGAAATAAATCTACCAGATGAGAGAAAAGAACCTTCTAGGTGTGGAGTGTTAATAAATAAGTTTGTTACTTATAAGGCATGTTTAGACCTTCCCTGAGGTCACACAGCATTACCTTAGATCCGCATAGCTTAACCCTTTAAGGGCCGCATAGTGATTTAATGTGTTATGTCCTTTATCGACATGATGCATGAATACAGCCCTGGCTTACTCATCAGGACTGCATTCATGCATCATGCCGACCTTAAGGGGTTGATACAGTCTCGAATGGTCAGCATGATGCATGAATACAGTCACAGCCTTGTCGAGTTACTCGCCAGGGCTGCATTCATGCATCATGATGATTAAAGGCCGTAACACATTAAAGCACCATGCGGCCCTTAAAGGGCTAACCCGGTTCCTGTTTCGTGCCTTCTACGGGCATAGATAGAGCCGCCCCCAGGGGCATAAAAATAACAGGATGACCTCAAAGCCATAGACACAAATACCCCCTACCTCACCCTCCCTGGTAGTCACCCTTCCCATCTACTGCTTCCTCCCTATACAAGGTAGGAAAGTGGGTATAGGGTATCTCTATGGTCCTGGTGAGGCCGGTGGTACCACTATATAGGAGAGGGATATCTTTATTTTATTTTCCTAGTACGGACCTATAGAGGTCCAGGGTCCTAGTAACATGCACCCACCGTATGTCAAGGATGTTGAAGGGAGGATTGGGAAACATGATAATTGAAGTGGTTGTTGATATCAATTGATGTAAGGAAATACCACAGTTATTCCAACTTCCAATTAACGTCACCAATTTCCTGGTCAGATCTATATCCCGTTACCCTATGATTCTCGCCACGCAAGCCTCTACTTTTCCCTGTCCTTGCCTAATCTCTTCCCTTCCTGTGTCATCTCCCCGTCTTGTACAGCCTGCACCCTTTATATAATTCGCAGCTAGACTTTGAGAAATTAATATAAGCCCTAGCTAGCCTTAGAGGAAATACTATAAGCCGCAGCTGGGCTCGAGGTTTGTTTCTTGCGGGTTGTACGAGAGAATTTATGGTATATACTGGGCGTAGAGAGTCAACTTTAAGGATCTGAGAGCTTTAAACTAGCAGTTTCTATTTCAGCATGTTAAATACAGAGATAGTGAAAGAACATGGACCATTGCCAACTACACATGTACACAACTGTATCGTCCTACAGCTTAAATCAACGTCTTCACAATGGTTGTGTTCATAGGAAAACTCGACACACAAATTTAAATACTTTTCATATACTACGTTAGAGTCCCCCCCCCCCTCCAAAAAAAAAACACCCACAAAAACTATTGAAATTCCCTGCTTTTCTAAATAACCATGCTGACGCGATATTGCAATAGGTTCTCTCTACATTTACGCAGCTTTATCCCCACGTAAATTGTGGATTTTGTTACATTAATTCACATTTCCCCCCAGTAATTTCCCCTGACTTTCCATGGGTCATGGGCAAAAGATTCTCTAAATTGCCCTGACCACATTTCCCCTGACTTCCCTTTCGCCGTGGGAGCCAGGTCCCACCGGGCCTTTCACATACCGTGCCCAGAAACAGTGTATAGGGCCGTGTATGTATGTGTGTGTATGTGTATGTGTGGCGGGGGGGGGGTGGGGGTGAGGGTGGTCGTGGTCCCGTTCCGCACCACATCCCCCGTGTACCTCCTGTGTACCTGGACGTCTGTGCTGGGGGGGGGGGGGGGTGTTACCTGTGAGTCGTGATGTCGTCTACATCCTACACCTTGGTACCGTGTCCTGCCACACTATTAAAGGTGTAATACAGGCACCGTACAGAGGGGGGGGGGGGGGGTTAAGATGGGTGATATACGGGATGGGAATGTGGATGGGGAAAAGGGGGAAGATACAAAGAGAGAAGGGTAACATTAGTAGGGAAGGGGAGGCGGGGTGTGGGAATGACAGGGCAAATGAGATCCAGGGAAGAGGGACAGGGGGAAGCAGGGCAAGGTATACAGGTAGAAGGAAACAGTGGAAGAGAGAAGAACATGCAGGGGAGAGGGGGGGGGGGGCAAGAAGAGAGAATGTAAGGAAAGGGGCTGGCACAAGGAAAGGGAGTAGGTGCTGGACCAGGGGCTAAGGGAAAGGAGATGTGAGGAAGGCGAGATGGGGAAGAGAGAATGGCGAAGGGAGGGAGGAGAAGAGGCAGGGAACTGCATGTACAGGGGTGGAGATAATCATAGGGTAATGGGATCTAGATCTGACCAGCAACTTGGCCCCCATAATTGGAAGTTGGAAGGACTATGGTATTTCATTATATCAATGGATATCCAAAACCACCTCAACTTATGTTTGCCTATCCTCCATTTCTCCAACATCCTTGACACACGGTGCCTGTTACTAGGATCAAGGACCTCTAAAGGTCTGTGCTAGGATGCTATATTATAGCGGGTCAGTGTGGTGCACACTGGTATTGGTGGTTTGTAACACTTCTGTGTGTGACGATGTGCAACTGGTAAAGAAAAATCTGAATAAAACCACATCTTGTAGCTCATAACCAGTTACTTAAAAATATGACAAAGTCAATTTATTTTCGATTTTGTATTTAAAATGTAGGCCACTGGGGTCTTTCCCATATCAAAATTCCTATTTTTGCAATAGAGAGTTTATTGACCTGCAAAGGTTGTGAACGTTATATCTAGTTCACTTCAGTACTGGGAGTATAAGATTTAAGTTGATACATACCAAGACTTTTTCCTTTAAAAAAAAAATCTTTCATTAAGAAGTGTATTGAAGTGTGTAGTTTACCCATGAGTTATACGGTAATGCCGTCAGCGAAAGATCACATATTTGTAAAGTGATTTTCTAATGAAAGCATGGCCATAGAATGCAGTATTTAGTGACTAAAGGGTTATGGGTCATCCCTGATAGATCTGAGGGAGCGTAATGTGAACGGACCCTTCTGAGGAGTTGTGCCGACTGTAGCGCCTCTCTAATAGTGCTGCCACCTGGTGTAACTTGGGAGAACTAATATCCAGGCGTCGGGGGGGGGGGGGGGCACTCCTAATTTTGTGGATGCCGATGTGCATACATTACTCTGGAATCGATACCCTTATGGGGGGACTAAAATTCCTCAAAACACACCCCTTTTGGCGGGATAACTCCCTAAAATGCGAAAAAAACGCACCTTTTTAATAGCGGGATACAACCATAAATTCCTACAAAATATACCCTTTTTTTACAGGGACTTTTGGGCGGTTTGATGGGATATACTTATGGCCTAAAAATATATCCCTTTTGCCTCCACATTTTTCGGCTTATTTTCATAAGTATGGCCGTTTTATTCTGATAACTTGGATTACGGATCCGCCGATGGAAATTTAGGCATTTTTTTACCCCCCTCCGCTGGCATTTTTTGAGAATTTTAGCAAAAAAAAAAAAAAAAGTACATGCTTACAGGCAGACATCAGAATTAGGCTTTCAAAATTGGGAATATTTCTCGATATACCTTCATTATTTCTCAATATACGTACATTTAATAGCCAAAACTAGACTTTATGCATGCTTTTTTTTTTTTTTTTTTCCCTCCCGCCCCTGGAAAATTTTAGTACTAAATGGCAGCTTTTATTTTTTTTTTTTCCTCCCGCCCCCCCAAATATTGGCTCTGAGTGCCCGTAATCCAAGTTATCAAAAAAAGGTGGCCTATCTCTGAAACCTGGATCCAGAATATAAAACGTACCCTCCACTGTATAGAGGTGAATTACTGGTCCTTGACCTACCTGCTTTTCAGTATGAATAAATGAAGTTTCAATTCAATTCAAAATAGCTAGTATAATTTGCCTTACCTGTATTTTGTTGAAGTAGGCGCCTGCCTCGAAGGGCACCACATTGTAGGTAGAGATACCGATGATGGGTTTGTTGGTCGGGTTCCGCGCTGTGTAGAAGGCAAGGGCAGTCTCACCGGGCAAAACCTGCAACCCCAAACAAAGTGAAACTTGAATAAGTACTGGGTATTTTTTTTAAAACTATTTCTTATGCCAGTCCAAAAAGAAATTAGTTTCTCATCACCAGGTTTAGAAAAAAAAAGACTTCTTGTTTTTGCTACGGGCCTTACTGGTAGTGGTAGGTAAATTATTAGGGTTTTCTCGAACAAAATTACGCTTTAGTATTTAAAAATCTATTGATTAGTTAAAGTTGTGAAAATTCAAGTTAGTTTTAGCTTAATGCATCGCCAATAGTGTAAGCTTTAATTTGATACCAAATATGCTTCTATTTTCCCATAATTTGTCAACATTTTCATTAATCTATAAAAAAGAAAGAAAAGGTACACGTGTCTCACATCCCTTGGATAATAAGTGATCAAGGAGACTTATGCCTTGGTGCATGGAGATGCTTTGGTACCTTGTTATCAAGGACATGGTGACAAATATAGAGCAATGCAGCAAGAAAGGGTGACTTTTTTTATTACAGACTTAAATGAAGTCGTGTTTACGTTGGTTTTAGCAAAATCTTCATAACATTGCTTGTACTGGCTATGTTTGTAAACATCTCATATCACGGGATTCACAGAACAATTGTCGTTCAAACAGTGAATATCAGTTTACGGAATTTTTAGGTCAAGGGTCAAAAATGTTCAAAACTTTATCAATAACTTTTCTAAAAAAAAGTGATCATTTCTTGCCGCATTGGTCTTTAGTAATACATTGCCTGTGTCCCTAGTACTGTCCTAATCTATTACCCTGCATAATAAGGAAGAAATTCACTTATGATAACATTTGACCTTTAAATGTGGTTCATAAAATGACGACTCACCCTGACTTCCGACTGCTGGGGTCTGAAGTTCCACTGCATGCTGGAGGCTACGTCAGCGTTAAACTTGATGGTCAGAGTGCGGTCCTTGATCGGGGACATGGTCGCCACTTTACTCACATCATGCCCCGACACCGCCTGGCCACCCCGCCCTGTCGCCTGCATATGACAATAATTTAAATTCATTAACCCTTTATTTAAGGACAGAATGATACTTCAAGTTTCACGTTCAAGATAAAATTATATAGTGTAATTTCATTTCATTTCTTCAATTGTATTTACCATAAAACCTCGGTTATGAGGCTATTTTGGTTATAAAAGAATGTGATTTTGAGAGGAAGAATTCGGCCTATATTATAGGTGATTAAAATAAGTTCTCATTGAATTCCTTATACGGTATTAAAACCTCACCTATGAGCCAAATGGCAGTTTGGTGGTAAAACGCCGATTAAATTGATGATTACGGTAGGTAAATTTAGTACATTTTATAGAACAAATTTAGTTTTTGGTAGGGATGTCATTGACATTCGCTATATTGACATATCGCTATTATTTCAATATTGCAATAAACTATATTGACAATTTTGATATGTCAATATAATTATGTCAATATTAGGGCAATAAACAGTCTTCCAGATGTACTTAATCATGGTTTAAATATTATATTGAACTACATTGATATATTGACAACTATATGTCAACAATTGTCATCGACATAAATTGGATGTCAATGATATCCCTAGTTTTTGGTCCTAAAGTATACCCCTCCCCCCCCCCCCCCCCAAAAAAAAGAAAGACCCTAAAAACCTCAGGGCCAGGCCAAAATAAAAGAGTTTTCAAGGTTGGGTCACCTGAATATGACAAATCCTCGCCTTACCTGACAGAAAATCCTGTACAGGGGTACCCCGGCATACGCCGCCCCCACCATGAAGATCCCGATAGCCGACACGTAGATCATGGCCGTCTTGTTAGCCTTGGTCTGACTCGCTGTCGGTCCGTCCAGCCGTCCCCGACACAACACAAGTTGTAACCTCTGGGGCGCAACGCGACACACAGGATCCCGCACCATGCGTAAAGTGCACAACGTCCTTTTGAGGATTTGATTTTGTTTGATAAACATTGGGTTGGACAGTTGACTCAGACCCCATTGTGAGTTGTTGAGTTTGTTAAGGTTGAGTCTGTGGTGTGGTTGGTGTTGTTGGAGACCACGTGCACATTGGGAACTGAAGGATTTGAATCCTGTTGGTAACGAAGCTCGGGATGCATGAAGCATCCGCAAGCATGGCTGAAATTCAACAAATGAACCAGTTATATTTATTTACCTATCAAGGTTCCCACCATTTTTTCAGGCACAGTTTTAATTGACATACCAGCAAAACAAATTCTTTAACTAACATGTTTAGTACCATAAACTTCCCTGATAACTTGCATTTCAAGTATCGTTGTAGCATTCCGTCAATTTTGCTATTTTGCTAAAAATATAGTTTTAACTGATTTTTAACTGACATTTTCTCAGAAATCTAGAGATCTGGGTCTCTCCCTGGTAGGGTGGCCGGAGGGTCGGCGTGAGTGCCCAGTCTGTATCTGATCCTATGTTAAATTACCCTTTTATGATGTGTCCCAATTTTCGTTTCAGGGCAGATAGAAACTTCTAGTAATTTGTTATCAACAGATCTTGAATGGGTCCATCATATAAATGCTGTAATAGGCATAAGAAAGTGTATTACATAATGTAATTCAGGGGCAATATTGAGTAACCTCAGATGTTGAGTCTTTTTTGTGCTCAATATCGGGGAGATCTCTTGAACCTCTCCATTGGTAGAATTTGCACTGGTTGATGGATAATCCATGTAATAACGAAATTCTTTGTGTGTGTGAAACATCCTGTATGCAGGTATCTCATGAGGGATTCCATGATTGCCTGACACAGTCAGATCCTTATCAGATAAGCCATCTAAAATGGTTATTTTTAGCTCAATTATTTTTCTAAAAATCTTCAATTGGTAGTTCAGGGTCGACTACTGAAAATAGAGCTAAATCAGCTGAAAATGATGCATTTGGAATGGAAATGATACAACCTACCGCCTGCCAGCGTCAGGCCATCTTCTGGGGGTCATTTAGGGGCATTTGGGTCATAATCCAAAGATTATATCATGCAATCAACACTAGATGGCACCCCTGTCGTATAGGTTAAAGAGACAGCCAACAAGTTGATCAGTTGTACTTTAGTTTAGACCTTTGACACTGCAGCAGCCCTGTGCTATGAGTGAGGTATGTATGTACACTCTTGAAATATCAAAAGCTGTCAGACAGGTGAGAGGGGTGAGGCTATTCTAGTCATCTATCATCCATTTCCTATAAAACATTTGAAGATCACATTAAGAGATTGTTAAATGCGAATATTGGGGCTTTCTCTGTATATATGATACATACTTGTCAGATTGATTTATACAAACCCTCCGGCCACCCTATCCCTGGCGCTGGACAGCCTGTCTACAGAAACTAGAAATGTGACAAAATGTGACAATTCTTTTTTTAACTGCCTTTTATTTAGATCTATATGTAAGTCAGGTATTCACAGAATCCCTGAAAATGAACTCCAGGACTGTGAACCCCGGGGGAATCCCCTCTTTTCAGTGGTTGATTAAGAGGGCAAAACTTTGAAGTCCCTATTTTCAGGGAAATCCCTGACATTGAATGTAGATCTAGACTCTAGTAGTTTGAAGAAAATAAAACAGAACTGACTTTTAACTGCCGAGTGGGAACCCAGCTAGCAAGGGAACATTGGTCCAACATTGGCAATGGACGAATGGTCGGCACTATCGCAGGCAATATTTTAATGTTGGGCCAACGTAACGTTGATACCAATGTTGGTAAAACTTATGTTGTAACCATGTTTGCAATACTCCCAGGGTTCTGCCAACGTTGGTACAATGTACCAATGTTGGCGAAACCTTAGTCAAACTCTAGTATCCCCAACTTCTACCAGAGGGCATTCAAGGTTGCATGGAGATATTTTTGCCCAGCAGATCTGTTATCTTTCCTCATAATTGGTCATTAATTAACTTAATTGGGCCCAATGTGGGTAATACATGTATAACTATGGAAACCTGGGATATTCCCTCTATAATCTATGTGATTCATAATTACCACCTTCCATTTGAATATAAGAAAATGCTGCCCATGTTGTTATAAGGACTCCCTTTTGTTGGTAATGGAAGGTAATAAGATCTAATGTTTTGGATGGTCCTGCATCACCTCTTGGCCCTTTGGGCTGAGATTAAAGTGAAATACAGGGATATAATTGGTCATAAATGGTTGAATTTTGTATTGTTTGTTTATTGTACAGAATTGTTCTGTAACAGAACATTATTCATCGCACACAAAGAATGTTATTCGTCGGTTGTTTCTATGATGAATGAATGATGAGTGTTGATAGCTGTCTTTAGCAGAGTTACTATCAAACTAGTAGTCATCATTTGAGTGAATATTGATATATGGAGGTTGGGCCAATGTTGGAATATAAATGTTGGAATAATGTCCATTTTAGGCTCTACATCTAAATCTGGTTGGCTAGACGTTGGTACAACATGAATTAGTACAAAGTTGAAAAAACTGACATTGGGCCCACATTGGGCATAACACCCGCAGCAAGCATCCTGGGCCCTCTCTACTGTGTCCCATCTCCCCCTCCATGTCTCTGGGCCGACGTCCTGACGTTGGGCCAACATTGGCCCAACATCATTTCTTTGCTACATCATAGCAACGTTCGGATGGACAGACAAATGAACGTTGGCCCAACGTCAGAATTTGATGTCATTCCAACATTGGCAAATGTTTGTTGGCCCAACGCATCTTTGTAGCGATGACAGCCCAATACACTTGTCTTGCCCGTCGTATCTGCCACTATAGTAAACAGGTATTTCTAAATATGCAATAGGAAAGGCTATCTATGTCGGAATTACACGTAGGTGGTATGTATTTAAAGAGGAAGGTCTGATCTATCTATTGACACATAATGTTTCATAGAAAAAAAGATTGGAAGTATGTTTATAACTACAGTTTCTTGGGAGAATTTCAGTCTCTGCCAGGCCATTCTGCATCAATAGCTGGTCAAATCAGGGTACTTTTAGGAGAAAACATTGAAAAATAGGGTGCTACTGTAAGTTTACATATCATAGAGGGTTATGATTGATATTAGAACATGTTAGGCTCCAGTTTAAGACTAATTTGAGAAAAATCTGTCGACATGTAAGGAAAATATGAGTCCGGGAAGACTCTAAAGTTTGAGATCATTTTTTGAGAAAAGTATTAAATTGATAAGCTAACCCAAAATAGGGTTTTATTCTACAGTGTTTTTGCATTTAGAAAATGTAATCATTTATGTATGAAGCTGCGCTTTTCTGCGCTTTTCAAATGAGTAAATGGACTTTTTCATTTTTTTTACTTTTTTAATTTTCAAAATCCAAGTTTGGCAAGTGACTTACAATACTTAAAATTCTAGTTATGATACCCCCCCCCCCCTTACATATGTTAATCTGCTAATCCTCAGCTTCAAGGTGATGTAATTGGTTTGTAAATCGGCCTCTTGAATCAAAATATAGGGCAATTTAACTACAGTCATGTCCAATAACACCGCGTGCAGTGCATGTTTAATGGTCGGTGTTATCTTAATATTTTGGGAAATGTGACGGATGGGGAATGGCAGAATATATTTTGCAATATCAATATTCAAAGTATGTCATGATAGAATCGCTCCTAGTAGGAATATTTACTCGATTCAAAGTTCTCTGAAATGCTGTTTTCAAGGCCTTTCGTTTAGGGTATCACTTGTGAAAATCTGTTGAGATATTAATTTAGGCTGTCATCGCTAATCTTTGCTGGCTGGAACCCCGGGCCCTGTAAACTGTAACAGGCTGTATCATGTATGGCCTGTGTGGTCATTGGTTGTGACATTATATCAGTGTAGGCCTAACAAATGATGCATATACTTGTTAATAAATGTGCCTGCCCCATACTATTCATTTGCTGATTGAGAGCACAACGTCAGTGGGTAGTTTGTTGGCTGTCATTTATACAACACTTGTCGACACATCCATCAAATTCATCTATTATCGCTCAGTTGCCAAAGGATGTCTGATATTTCAGACTTCTAGGCCTGAATCGATCAACCATTGACTTTCTACAAATCCACAGGACTTGTGCCTTCATCAGACGTAGCCGGTTTAAGATAAATTCATATCATATTTAGTTAAAAACCCAAGGACAAAGTTAAATTTGCTCACCAACAACTTCATCGCGGCCATGTTGACATCGGCGAGTTCATTTCCGGTGGCCGCCAGCTGAACTTCCGTCCCGGGTCGGCGACGTCAAAAAGTAACATTTTTCATCTATCAAGTAGGTAATTTATGCCAATTCAGAGTTATTTGTGTGTATTAAGTTGCTATGCAGTCAAACTATGCGAATATCTTATTTTGAAACTCTTTAATCAAGGGGCAGATGCTTGTTTTGTGGCGCGCGTGTGAGTTGAGCGATAAAGGGTGAAAAGGTAGACACGTCAACACTGAACTGGAGACGTCTGAACAGTCTACTCATTATGATGCAAGTCTTTATCCAAGTTTACCATTAATGAGGGGCTACATCATGCCCCCTCACTCTGTCATGATGGCGCATTGTTGTGACTGTGTTAAGTTTTAAGATCTAGCAATTCAATTCAATTTGTTTTTATTCACAACCTCATCAGAGGTAAAGCCTACTAAAGCCAGGAATGAAGAAAAGAGATCAGATTTAGCCGTTAGTTACTGTACAAACAATATAGAGTATCATGTCATATGGACATGTATGCAAGTATGAATCTACTTCTAGTAATAACATTTGCGTATAGTAAATGGGTATAACTGGTCATCCGCTGACTGTGGCATGCTTTCCACAGTCGGTGACCAGCACCAATAGATATATAGCATGTATAATATTCACTAATGAGCACCACAATTAACCTGTTGTGAGACAGGTGATAGCAGTTTGGTGAAGCAATGACAATCTGGGCCGGCCATAAATAATCCGGGCATAAAATTTAAATAATGAAATGACGTCGTGCTAATATTTTGACAGTTTGACCATATTATTATATTAGGGAGTGTTCATTTATCAATTACAGGGGAGGGTGGTGAGATTTCGCGTGGAGAGGCGAAAATTTGTTACGCCCCCCCTCGAGAGCGGGTGGAATTATCGCGCCCCCCCCCCCACACACACCTCAAGAGGGGTTAGTATTTTTTTAAGCCCACCCCCCCCCCCCCCTGTAACTAATAAATGAACACTGCCTTATAGGCCACTCAAATAAAAAAAAAAGGTTTCTCATCACTAAGGTCTAAGAAATCTGACGAGGGAGGCTTCCCCCCCCTAAATTGACGTCCATGATCATGTTTAACTGTATGAAGCCATCATAGTAAATAGTCATGTCCATGATTAACTAGGATTACTCCTAAAAATGATGATACACCACTGGATAACTTAGACAATAACGATGTCAGAAAGCATTCTCTCTTTGCTGTAGGCCCTACTATGAGAAAAGGATTCTTGATAGAATCTCCCCCTATTAAAATAAAAATTAAGAGTGCATTCATGTATGAATTTTGTTCCGGAATTTGCCACTTTCACTAGATTTACAATTAATGTCTATAGATAGAACTAGGGAAAATTGAGTTACCCCTTGGGCTTGGACCAAAGTGGTACACCATCAGTTGATTTTGAAATGATCGTGACTGATACCTTGAGCAATAATAGAAGTGTGCAGGCCTTTTCACTAAAAACCGGTTGACATTTTTTTGGTCCTCCCTCTCAAGGGGTCCAAATTGTTTTGGTATGTCGCCTAAATTTGTCATCATAAAATATAACAAAAATCATGTAGGCCATTGTTAACAAAGAGTTAAGACACATAAATACCTTCCATTGCTTTGTTTAGCAGTATACTATACGCCAATTGCAAAACATTATAAAATGTTTTCCTATTCTCATGTTTTTTTTAGGGTTACCAACACAAATAATCCAAGATGGGGGTCTTGGATAAAATCTCCGAGATTGAGAAGGAGATCGCTCGGACGCAGAAGAACAAGGGTATGTTACTTTTATCATTTTTGTATCTTAATTTAGTTAATTCTTACCATTTTTAAAGACAGACCTCGTCTGGCCCACGGGTTATGGAGTATTTTGGTTATTGACAGAAGAATACTTATCACATGTGACTCTGTAAGTTGTATGGGGCATGAACCGGTAGATCTATTGGTATATTAGTTGATTTGGAATTAGTTATTTTTAAATATTTTTCAATCCAAATCGTGCCATAAAATGAAATTTTAATGAAGATGCTCTAGCCGTGGATCACTATTCCTCTTCTTACTGCGTTATCCATATTTTATTCCCTAAATATGATACATTTCAGAGGAATAATAACATTCACCTTTTTTCTGTTAGCGACCGAGTACCATCTGGGTCTCCTGAAGGCCAAACTCGCCAAGTACCGCCAACAATTGATGGAACCCACCGGCAAGTCTGGGGCAAAGGTGAGAACCACTTCATGAATATAATTACTTTAATGTGTCTCTTAGTTTTTTACAGCACAACAGACACCCTACATATTTCACATGGAAAACTAACTCTGAAGTATAAAAAGATGATATCAACTTTATTAGTGGCTGCCAGCAAGAGATCACCTCTTGAATATATGAAAGGAATCCTTTAAGGATGGCATAGTGCTTTAATGTGCTATATCCTATGTCATCATGCTACATGAATGCAGTCCTGGCGAGTAACTCACCAGGGCTACATGCAAGTATCATGCCTACTCTACAGAGTTGATAACCTCGGAGAGAATCTGCATAATGCACAAATGCAGTGCAGGTGATAACCTCGCGTTAAGGCAACCAGCAGTCTCTAGCGTCTATTTACTGGAGTCTCTAGCGTCTATTTACTGGAGTGTCTAGCGTCTATTTGCTGGAGTGTCTAGCGTCTATTTACTGGAGTGTCTAGCGTCTATTTGCTGGAGTGTCTAGCGTCTATTATTTGCTGGAGTGTCTAGAGTCTATTTGCTGGAGTCTCTAGCGTCTATTTGCTGGAGTCTCTAGCGTCTATTTACTGGAGTGTCTAGCATCTATTTGCTGGAGTCTCTAGCATCTATTTGCTGGAGTATCTAGCATCTACTTGCTGGAGCGTCTGAAGTGTTTAAAGATGTGGTGGTTGTGAGCGTTACACCTGAAGGTGAGGTGAGGCCCGTGGTGGTGTGGGCGTGGTTGTCGCTGGGGCCGCTTTATAAACAAGGAGAGGCCCTGGTCGTCGTCACTGTCACTACTGCTGCTACTGGACGGTGCCGACGTGGTGCCGTCACTCGAGCCGCTCGCATCGTGCTGCTTAGTAAGGTGCTCATGGAAGTTGTCGGAGTTACACTCAAAGTCGAGCGACACAGGTTTACGCTGGTGGTGCTGATGGTGGTGCTGCTGGTGGTGGTGGTGTTGGTGCCCCCAGCGCTTAAAGTGGATGTAGCCGAAAATGTTAATTTTTAAATCTTACTTAAATTTGTTCCGTATGATATGCTCAGGTATTATTGTATTGAAAAGGGAAGGGATAATCAAATACATTCTTGGAGCTATAGGATTGTAATCACGATGAAAACGTGTATGAAAAACAATAGCTGTTGTTGTAAGAAATAGGCCCTGGTGCCTGCTCAGTGACAGTATAATTATAAATAAATGAATTACAAACTGTAAGGGTTCAGATAGGGGATCTAGGCATACCGCTTGAGAATCGAACTTGGGCTGGGTAAAGGAACCTGACACCCAGAGCATGTGTGGTGATCAGGAGACCGAGAAGGAGAGGAGCTCACTGTAGGTTACATGTATATAACAGGTTGATATAAGAGTTGGGTTAGATAGACGCCTACCGTAAAACCTCGCGTATAAGCCTAACTCGCGTATAAGCCGCACCCCGAGTTTGGGGCGATCCTATAAGCCGCACAAGGGGTGTGAATATGGCGACTTTAGTACTGTACCATAGTAGCAAAAACTCGTATAAGCCGCACCCTGACTCTGGGCCGATCCTATAAGCCGCACTAGCGATCTGACTCGCGTACTAGCCGCGGCTTATACGCGAGGTTTTACGATAGTAATATGCCCCGACCTGTAATTTTGCAGGAATTCCTATACTTCTTTCTGGATAGCATTTCTGTATCAAATCATGTACATTTTCTACAAACAATCTATCAAAGTCCCAAGATTTCCTACTTTTGTCAACCTGGGAGAGGCATCTCTGATATACACATACTGATATACTGGCCAGCAGGAGGAGGGACCCAAACATTGTACATTTAGAGATATACTAACTTTAACTCGCCGCCCATGCTCGGTGGGCTCTCCCTCCTCCTCCTCGGGTACATACTCCAGGGTGCTGGTGTCGTTAAGGTGGGTGAGATCCCCGGTGTGTCTGACAGCGCCGTGTGCCACCACCTGGAGCGACACACCCACGTGCTGCTGGAGGCGCGACACGTGCGTCGCACTCTGACGCCGCATCAGGGCGATACGCTTAGCCTCGTCCGCAAAGTGGAAGACGATTGGCACTGGGGTTCAGTAATGAATTATGAAATAGCATCAAATATCAGTGAGGTTATGCACAAATATTGTTAGAATTTTAGGCTAGAACATTGTCAATATGTCATTCTGTGTAGCTCAAGCTACAGGAAAATGGATTTAGTATTTACGAAGAAATCATATGTACCGTAAATTCTCGCGTATAAGCCTAACTCGTGTATAAGCCGCACCCCTAACTTTGACAAATTATATAAGCCGCAGAGGGGGTCTGAATATTGCGATTTTGGTACTATAGCATACTAATAAAAACTCTCGTATAAGCCGCACCCTATATAGGCATGTTTGGTATCAAAAGAAAGCTGAGTCTGACTCGCGTACAAGCCGCGGCTTCTAGGCGAGAATTTACGGTAATTTCGGTGGAGCTGGTCGGGGTGGGTCACAATCTGACGCCTGGTAAGGGCGTTACGCTTAGCCTCGTCAGCAAAGTGGAACACTATCGGCACTGGGGTTTAAAAGATGTGTTGAAGAATTCTGAAATGGCATCAAATATCAGTAAAGTTATGCAAAATGTTTATGAGTCTAAGAATATGAGGCTTGAATATTATCAATATATCAGTTACTACCATACAGAAGGTATTGCGCTTTGTCGTTCCCTCAGTGTGGCTCAAGTTATCCTTTTTTTGGAATAATGAAATTAGTCAAGAGAAATTATAATAAATGTAACAGGTGGAAAGGAGTTTAAAATATAGGACTTGATTTCCGTGCGGCTATTGCCGAATAAAATACGCTGCTTCAGACTTTGAACCTCGTATTGTTTGCTAAATGGTGGATGAGAAACTTAAGTACTTAAACTAAATTAAAATATGCCCAGTAAAGTAGAAAATGATTAAAAGATGTGCACCAGGTAGTTAGTAGAAAACATGCCAGACTGCATACCGGCAGTAATTAATTGTATGACTTTGTTAATGAATCAAAAACAATTGTTGGGCAACAATTGTCTTGATTGTGCAAACATTTGTTGTTGATTTCACGACCAGTGTGACCTTAATTCACAATCTGCGTCATTTGTTGTACATGTACGTGCCATTTAACCTAAATAAATAATTTATTTAGATATTCATTTATTATAAATGATTAACTGAACACTTTGAGGTGCACAAAAGTACTCCCTTTCAGATAAAAAAAAAACCACGACCCACACGGTGTATAAAGAATATTAAAAGGAGATAACAGTGGGACGTAGATCCTACCTTTCCTTTCTTTACGAACAGGCTTGGTGCCCTTAGAATGGTACAAAAACAGGTAGAATAGAATAATGAAGGCCATCCAGTGGAACCGCATGGTGCTGCTGTATAGTGGTAGAAGTAGTAATGGTAGAAGTAGTAATGGTAGAAGTAGTAGTGGTAGAAGTAGTAGTGGTAGAAGTAGTAGTGTGAGGGGTGGAGCTATGTCTCTGATGGCATCAGAACAAGTTATGCCGCTCTTCTCACATCACTGTGCTTATACCTGTACCTCTGTACGCTGCAGGTCACGTGGTCTGCTTAACCCTTTAAGGACAGCATGGTGTTTTGTGTGATATGCCCTTTATCGTCACGATGCATGAATGCAGCTGTGGCGAGTAATTTGCCATGGCTGCATTTATGCATCGCGCCGTCCCTACGGGAGTGTATTAACCCCATAGGTTTGGCACGTTGCTTGAATGAAGCCATAGTGAGTCACTCACCAGGGCTCCATATATATGCATCATAAGGACAAAGGACATAGTGCACTATGCTACTCATAAAGGATGAATCAGTATTGAGTAAAATGGAAATCGGTTCCACCATGTGATTAATTATCATTTTTATCACTTTTTCAACCTCTGCGCCTCACGGTCATTAATTTTATTAATCGGTGGAGCTCGGATCCAGCCCTTAGCTCATGTTGACTTGGTGTATCGTTAACCGTGTCCATACGGATGTCATGACTAATTAAGAGCGCCGTTTAAGCTATAAAAAGGCCCGTAACTGAGCTCAACTACATATATAAGAAAGACTGCCTCAGGCGACCCCTCACCCCTCCCCACCCCAGCAGATACACTTACCCGGGTATATTGGTTTATATTGTTTCCGGGCATGCGGACCACTGCCAGTAACCAGCTTTAGTTATTTGAACTAAATTGAACTAAAAGGATATGATGGGAACATGGTCATAAAAGAAATAAAACTAATTCATACTCTGTAACGGTGGGAGTCGAATAAATACAATGTTTTTAAGTTAACCCTTGAGGATAAATATAACTTTAATTTACTACGAACTTTTTCGTTATTCTGCATGGATGCAACACTGAGTCCAAAAAAAAAGAAGGTTTGTTTCAGGTCACCCGAGCGGCCCTATCAAAACAGGGCCGACCCTACGGTTTTTTTAATGCAAAGAAAATTCCTTATTTTTACCCTTATTTCGGTCAATTTCTGGATCTTCGGAGAGGCCGGGTAGTACTTTTATGTTAAACAAATATTAAAAAAAATGTATAATCCGACCTACCGACCCTTCATTTTCTTGCCATGTTACCTGAAAGAAACCTTCTTTTTTTTTGGCCTGACCAATAACTTGCCAAGGCTGCATACATGCAGCATGGCGCCCCTACAGGGTTGATAAACTTCTGAACTGCGAGGGCTGCAGTGCATGAAGGAACTATATGGTTAGGAGTTCAACTTTTGTAAAGAATGTATCTTACAAGTATATCATATTTATACCATTTTTCTTGTAATGTTGTATTTTTCAGGGTGAAGGCTTCGATGTTATGAAATCAGGAGATGCTCGTGTCGCCTTAATCGGATTCCCATCTGTAGGAAAGGTAACCCAAGATGTCTATTGACCCTTCAATGTACCGGGGGAATATCAATCCTTAACCCACAGTGCAGAGCAAATACAAAGGAATCGCACCTTGGGTATATCGTATACACTGACATAACCGAGGGTCAAATCAGATAGACTACACCTGGACCCAGTTCTCCCACATACACACTGCCCACTGGTCATCGACTCGGTGTAAAACACCTCGTCTTGACCCTGTGGGGCAGTGGGTATATGGAAGAACCGTGGCCAGGTTTAGTCTACTAGTATCTAACACTTTAAAGACTGCATACTAGTAGTGATTTAACACACTAACCCCCTTGGTTGCCATGCTGTATGAAGGCAAATGGACATGAAGCTGCAAGGCATTATGCCGTCATGAAACAGCAATCTTTAAAATACAATATAACAAGTCCAGAAATAAACTGCGCTTTTAGCTTCACTGTTCGTGTTTACTTTCGTTTCATCCATTTGCACTATGTGGAAGGATAGCATAGTGCACAATCATTAGGCGGTGATCCACTGCCGCGAATTTGCTGCGATTTTGCTGCGAATGACACTCTTGCGTGTAAACACGGAGAAAACGTTCCAGGAGTGGATGTACTGCTGCGAGTCAGGCGTGCGCCTGCGAGTAAATTCGCAGAAATCTAAAAGTTTTGATTTTTACGAGCGTACTCGCAAGTGCCTGTCGTACGACTACATTCGCAGGAAACTCGTGGCAGTGGATCAGCGGCTATTGTCGTCATGCAGCCATGCCTACTAGTAACTCGTTAATGCCTCATTCATGTATCAAGCCGACCATATGGCGTTGATACACTCCCTAAGGTCAGCATAATATTAAACATGCAGTACCAGCGAGTTACTCTCCTGCATCGGTGCATCATGACGGATCATGTCTTCCTTAAAGGGTTAATACGGAAGAACATGTGATCTATCATTTTACAAGTAGATGTATGTAAAATTTTAAAAAAAACACGAGAGAAGGTATTTTGTGCATGCATGTTGCGCCTCGCAATTAAACAGCCATGTATTTGATTAGATATGATTATTGGTACTAGGGCAATGCCTGTATATTTTATGTGTCACACACACCATTTACAGGCTTTAGATACCGGTATATACATGCAACATCAGTGTTCATAAATCACTAGACTACTCGAATAAGTACATTACCAAATGCCTTAAAATGTGAATTACTATTTTAATTAAACATTTAATTGCCTTTATTGTGTGTCTGTTTCAGTCCACGTTGCTGAGTACACTAACAGACACCCACAGTGAACAGGCGTCGTACGAGTTCACCACCCTCACCTGTATCCCTGGTGTCATAGAGGTGAGCAAACACAATATATGGAAAATGCAAAATACCGTAAAACCCCCATGGGAAAGACCACCCCGCCTTTAAAACGACCCCCGTACCACTTTAGAATAAACTGTCTTGCACCAAAAACCTTTTAAAATATTTTCCACTGTTATCCAACGTATAAAAAAACTACCTTTAAGACGACAGCCCAGTCTTGTAGGTAAAATCGGGTTTTGTTACTGTAAGTTCTCGCGTATAAGCCCATCTTACGTATCAACCGCACCTAGACTTTGAGAACAGTTTAATACACGCCAGGGGTCTGAAATTTTTTATTATGAATCTTATAATAGACAACTAAAACGACAGAACATTTGATAAAAATGATTATATAAATACACATGACAACACTCTGCAATTAATATCCTTGTGTACTACAATAGGCCCTAGGCTGCTTATTAGTATACGATTACCCGATATATAATGGGATATGTCCTTGTTTCAGTATAAAGGAGCTAATGTCCAACTGCTCGATCTGCCTGGAATCATTGAGGGAGCTGCTCAAGGTGAGGTCAAGGTCAAAAGGTCAAACATACAATGTCATTTAGTGGCATCCCCACCTCCCAAATATTAGACATGTTTAACGACCAAGTCATGTTTGTTAGGACATGTCATCCTATAAACCACCACACTACATACATGTATTACATTTTGTACCTACTGATGTTGCTATGGTCATAAGAGAATAACTTAAAATAACATGGAGCGGTCATTGTACGAGTACCTTATAAACCCTCCCCACATTAATTACCCCCATCCTTTTTGAGGCATTATTTGACAAGAAAGGGCACGATTCACGATTCTGGAAATTGATAAATTCTTTAACCACTAAAGCCGTATTAAAGCTGTTTTATCAGCGGCCAGGGCGCTTACAACCTTTAAATATGGTACATGTATCCTACAATGATCCAATGTAAGTCCATATCATACCTACCGGACCAGTTCTGTAACCGACGATAAATGTTGACAATATTTAAATGTACCCTTTGAGTGTTAGACCCCACTATAAACCATTGTCCCTCTGACAGGTAAGGGGCGTGGTCGGCAGGTCATCGCGGTGGCGCGGACGGCGGATCTCGTCTTCATGATGTTAGACGCCACCAAGAAGGACGTCCACAGGTAAGATCTACCGTAAATGTCCATGTATAACCCGCACCTTTTGTATAACCCGCACCCCGACTTTGGGATAATCCTATAACCCGCATCTGGGGTCTGAAAATCGCCGTTTTAGTACTGTACTATACTTATGAAAACCCTCGTGTTACCCGTACCTAGACTTACGTGGGTATTTACAGTACTGTAAAACCTCTAATAAGCCTACCTCCCTTATAAGCTGACCCTACAGTTTAAGAGAATTCTTTAAGCCAAATTCTGGGTCATTTAGAGAGCTTTAAACTACAATGTACTGGATAAAATACCTCCCTTATAAGCCGACCCCCACTTTGAGGAGATAGATGCTATAAGCCGAAACAGGCCAAAAATTCCCAAAAAAAAGTTGGCTTATCAGAGAGATTTTACGGTACAGAAGCATCATACTTACCGTGTTTCTTGAATTGCAGAGACTTGCTAGAAAAAGAGTTGGAAAGTGTCGGGATCCGGTTAAACAAGGGCAAGCCCAACATCTACTTCAAGGTAAACTCAATTCAATGAGGCAATTTAAATATGGGAGTTAAACCCAAAGTCCACGGTGGCAAGAATCTGCCTTAAAACGGTATCACACATCTGCCGCCGCTATTTTCCCGCTATTTTCCCGCTATTTTCCCGCTATTTTGCCGGTGTCCACAACGAAACAGAGGCGAAATGGGGGCGTTAGGGGCGCGGTACTGTTTAAACGCAGATTCTTGTCGCCGTGGACTTTGGGCTTTACTGACCAAGTTTGACAATTACCGGTATTTAGAGTTTTGATCTACTGTGCAACGTTTCGAGTTACTTTATAACTTCTTCATCAGACAAAAGATTTGAACAAATTTAATTCAACTTTTTACTCTGGGGCTGAAATGTATTTAGATAAGGTAGGCTTTTGTGACAAGAATTTTCCTTTTGGTAGTTATCCGTAAGTGTACTTTATTGATCCACAAAAGATCTGAAAATGTAAGTTATTTCTAGCCCATCTTATTAATGACAGTACCAGCTTTAATTTGACACAAAATATGTCGATATCTATGCCCATTTTTAACATATTGCATTAAAAATTTGAAAAAAAAGTTTCCCCAAATCATGATTATCACGATCTCCTCGGTGATGAGAAGCCAGTATCAGTATATCTTTTGAGTGGCTTATACATGTATCTGTTTTTATTTTCAGATAAAAAAGGGCGGCGGCATTTCCTTCAACTCTACACTACCCCTGACCAAGTGTTCTGAGAAGCTGTGTCAGCTCATTCTGCACGAGTACAGTATCCTTTGTGTCACAACATGCCGGCAATGAGGCCAGCAACTAGAATTCAAAAACATGTGTAGGGTTAGAGAGGCGCAAGGGGTATTTTTTAAGCATGCACTAAAATCAGGCCCGATACATAGTACCAGTCCTTCCTAAGCTCTGGATTTTGGGGGATGAGTTGTTACGAAGGTAACAATATGACACCGTAAAACCTCGCGTATTATAAGCCTAATTCGCATATTAGCCGCACCCCTAGTTTTGACAAACACTATAAACCTCAGAGAGGGTTTAAAAATTGCTAATTCAGTATTGTTGTACACATCCAAAACTCGCTTATAAGCCGTACCTTGATTTTGTCCTGATCCTTTAAGCCTATAAGATTCATGTACCTTAACAAATGTCCAGAAATCTTT
The DNA here is from genome assembly GCA_947462335.1 of Harmothoe impar. NCBI lineage: Eukaryota > Metazoa > Annelida > Polychaeta > Phyllodocida > Polynoidae > Harmothoe > Harmothoe impar. The sequence goes on from OX381706.1 coordinate 67,123,190, forward strand.
AATGCCGAGATATTATTTAGGGAAGACGCAACACCAGATGACTTCATTGACGTGATTGTAGGAAACAGAGTCTACATGCCTTGTCTATATGTAGGTATAGTTTGAACCATTGGGTTATCAAGTTCCAACCGTTTCCCATAGGGAAGGTCCCCAGTGATGTTTAAAAAAAGAGTGTTTTATTGAGTTAAAATGATACAAGTACATTCAATCATATGAAATGTTGAAGCGGATAATGCTGTGCTGTTACACTGAACCCATTCTTACTCTGGTTTAGAGATCAATTTTTCCCGTTCGGAGTTCGCACACCTATACGAAAGTAATAAAAGTCAAAGTCTACATTAGAATTTACATTTGTACTGTCTCCACTTCCTATTGGCAGAGAGGAATAATAAAATATATATGTTTATACCACACTTGGCCGGCAGAACAAAGGAAATAGCCTGACTGTAAATGACGTACAAATGGTGTGAAAAACACCCACTACCCCTGTAATAAGGATATTGGCTTAGTCACGGCTGAGCACTCGACTACCGACTCGTGATCAGCCTAGACATCGCCAATATCCTACGTACAGGCGTGATTTAACTACTACGTATACAGAAAACTGACCAATATCGTTAGATTTCTTGCATTCTGTTGTTGACCGTTCTGTAATAATGTATTCATAAGATATTGTTCCCTTTTTACGTTACTTTAGGTTTACAACAAAATTGACCAAATCTCCATAGAGGAAGTAGACCGGATAGCGCGCATGCCGCACAGCTGTGTCGTCAGGTAAGGTACCCCAGTTTAATAGTTATCTGTGACATTTATTGACTCGGGGTTTAAGAACCCTAGAGTCTTTACGACGGGTTGGAAGGACGAGCACAACCAAATTTACATCAAACTTTATTTCTCCAAATTCTACTAGAAAACTAGAATTTTTTTTCACTCAACCTTCACTACTATAAAAATTGAACTGTTTGCCTATGTTGTCGTTTAAGAAATAACACCGTTAACAACACTGTAGACAAACTTCTCTCAGACAATTCAACTTCTCACAGACAAATTTCCCTCAGACAAACTTCTCTCAGTCAAAATTATCTCAGACAAACCTCTCTCAGACAAACTTCTTTGGGTTGTTTCTTCTTCCAAAAACATTTCAATGGATCAGTTCAGTTCACTTACGCACCCTGACCCTGAGTCAATTGTAATGCTAATCACACGGTCAATCTTTTAATGTGAAGGTCTTTTATGTGAAGCCCTGTAATGTGAAGCTCTGGGTAATGTGAAGCTCTGGGTAATGTGAAGCTCTGGGTCATGTGAAGCTCTGGGTAATGTGAAGCTCTCTTTACTTGTAGTTGTAATGTGAACCTAAAGCTGGACTACATGCTGTAATGTGAAGCTCTGTATTATGCGAAGCTCTGTGTCATGTGAAGCTGTGTTATGCGAAGCTCTGTGTAATGTGAAGCTCTAAACTTGTAGTTGTAACGTTAAGCTAAAGCTGGACTACATGCTGTGATATGAAGCTCTGTGTTATGTGAAGCTCTGTACTTGTAGTTGTAACGTGAAGCTGAACCTGGACTACATGCTGTAATATGAAGCTCTGTGTAATGTGAAGCTCTGTGTAACGTGAAGCTCTGTACTTGTAGTTGTAACGTGAAGCTGAACTTGGACTACATGCTGGAGAGGATGTGGGAAGACCTGGCCCTGATCCGGGTGTACACCAAGAAGCGTGGGGCGCGACCTGACTTTGACGACGGCCTCATTCTGCGTGGAGGCGCTACTGTAGAACACGTGGTAGGTGTCTCACTGAGGGAGTGCTCATTTTTTAACAACAAGGGGGGGGGGGGGAGATTTGGACCCCTTCACCGGACGGGGGGGGGGGGGGGCTGAGCCCAATTAAATACCCTTGACTACTAGGAATGTTCTGATAATATTTTAAAGTGCACTGTGCACTGATTATGTCAAATATGGTATCATAAATCAGATATTATCAGAGTTTGATATGCAAATAAATGATTTTAAAAAGAATTTTATAAGATTAAAATGATTCCTTTCATTCCATTAGTATTACTTTTTAAACCTGTTGTAATTGAGTGTTGGTCTTGTCTTCCAGTGTCATGTCATCCATAGGACGCTGGTGCCCCAGTTCCGCTACGCTCTAGTATGGGTGAGTAGGCTGCTGACCTATTGTTATGCTAAATAATGTAGGCTTAAAGCTGGGCCGTCAGGGAATAAGTTCAGCATTTTCCGTACATGGACTAAAATAACAGTTGCACCAGAGGGCCGCAGTGTTTGGACAGGAGACCATGAGCATTGTCCAGCTACAACATATTCACCCTATCTTGTGCCTGTAAGAGCTGAGCTCCCAGCCCTTAAGGTGGGTCAATATGATGCCTTTTTCGTCCACTGCGCCGTTTTCTGCGCAGGTACATTCTATAGTTTGACCATAGAACACCAGGGCACCCTTGTTTCAAATTGGCCTAGTAATATCAAATGGTCATAAAATAGTAATGCATGTTCCCTGACCGGGGCGAGAACCACCAACCTTTGAATATAAAGGCATCCATTCTACCACTGCGCTATGCAGTCTGTAGTGGTTGTCCTCATTGGAAGTCATACATAGGTAGCCCTCAGTATATTTCTATTTCTTTTCAACATTATTATTTTGATGGGCCTAAACCTTAGAAATATGTGCGGGACCATGTGTTGAAAATATATTCTCTAGATAAAAAACATCAAAGCCTATACTCTGGGAGAGTTATATAGAAATTTAGCTACTTTTCAATACAATTTCATGTAGATATGTGGCAAAACACTGTATAATCCATCACATAAGACATTAACTTAAGGCTTAAATATCTCAGAAAATAGCCCGGGACCCCCCTATTTTCTCAGTTTCTTTGGAAAGTGTATGCTATTATGGTCTTATGGTGAAAACCTGACGAAAATCTAGCTACTTTTACATCAAGGCATTGACCCACCTTAAGAGCCCTTTTTTGAATCAAAACTGAACTATATCCAAAAGTGCTTTTGGCCTCACTTCAACCATGACGGTCAAGCTTTAATTAATAGACCTTAGTGGCTGCACAGATTAAATTTCATTGTTGACATTGATTGACATTTAAAAACTGTGTTTATGACCTCCTTTAATAGGGTTAAATAGGGCCTGCTTTTGGGTAGTTTAACACAAAGACTAAGGTGTACTAGGGCGCCACCTAGTGTCTTCTTGGTGATGTTCAAAGACCGCTGCCATACTGGGCAGAGAAGGACGGAGGGCTGTCCTCTCCATGTGCCCGCGGACATATTTAGCCACCGGTGGCTAATGTATGCTAGATTATGCAACCATTTTGACTCTAAGCGAAAATTCCATACAGTTATTAGGAGAGCGGGGCCTGTGCTAGGGGTAGGAAGTGTGCCGAGAGGGATTCTCGACACATGTCGCAAAATGCAGCCCTGCCTGTTGACTGCTCAGTGCTGACGTTAGCAGCTATCCTATGGGCCTCCCATACTGTCTACTTTGGCAAGATCAGTGAATGTATTGTTTTGCAAGCATTTGCTTCCCTCTGAGATTTATATCCAAATGTTTTTTTTCCCTTTTGAAATCGATTAAACCACATGTACTGTAAATTCTCGCATATAAGCCTAACTTACGTTTAAGCCGCACCTCTAATTATCAAGCCGTGATGTACAAGCCGTGGCTTCCATGTGAGAATTTACGGTAGTACATGTGTATCTCTAGTGTCCTGGTTGTTGTACCTTCTACTTTAATGTGCAGGGGCCGGTTTTACGGTTACTATATTATTGTGGGTTCTGTTGGACGTTGTGCTGCGAGCTCTGTCTGAACCCTTCAGTCCGGCGGCAGGTGGTAGCACCTGTCTCTGTCTTGGGGTATGAACAAAAGTTGCTATAGGCTTCCGTTCTGTGTGTGTGCATGCAGGGTGGTTGCCTATAAATGCCGGCATCTGGGAGGACCGGTCAGCTAGTGTTAGGCTAACCACTGCACTGCTTACGCTGAGGCAAGAGCCAACTTACCTGGCATTGGGTCCAGACACTAAAAAGGTCCGAAGTGATTAGCTTGCTGTTGAGGTTCCGTAATAAAGACTATTTTTTGCAACCTGTACACTGTAATCGAACTGTGTCAACCTTGTTCCTTTATCTCACATATTATTAGATAGATATTATTAAGACAAAAGTAGGTTTACTACAAATGTTTAAACCATGAGATTTTAATTCTAGTCCATTAATATAAATCCTCTTTTCTTATTCCAGGGCCAAAGTGTCAAGTTCAACCCACAACGAGTAGGCTTGGCACATAAAATGTGTCACGACGACGTAATACAAGTAGTTAAAAAGTGATTGTTGTGCTGTTTCTAGATAATTCTCTTCTGTTAAAAAGTTTCTGAATACGTTGAAAAAATAAAGATCCACCAGAAAGTAAAGTCAAGTGTTGGGAGTGGAGGGTGGGTGTACTCTCCAAGTGGCTGAACTTCGAATCATAACCAAAACAGGTTTTATCACTGCTTATATATTGGGGTAATGTTTCACAATGGTTTCACATACTGACTACTGTAAGGTTAGTTTGTGTACATAAATCTGTTTTCAATGATACGTTGATTGAAACAAGTTAAATTAAATGTATATTCGCTCAAAGAATAGAGAGATGAGTAGGGGGAGTTCCGTATGTTGCCCCCACCAAGGGAAGTCCGCTTCTTCAGTTTATAAGGACAGCATAGTGTTGTGAGCTTAAGGCCTCGTGATGCATGAATGCAGCCCTGGTGAGTTTCTCACCAGGGCTGCATTCATGCATCATGCCGACCCTACAGGGTTGATACACTCCTGAATGCTGAAGGGCCGGCATGATGCACAGATGCAGCGCAGGCAGTAACTCAAAAAGTATTTATCTTGGTAAAAATGACTTGTATCAATTAAACCTGGAGTCCAAGTGTACATTAAAGAGACGGTATATGTTATTTTCATCACAAGGACGATATAAAAAGGCATCTTAAATCGGGGGGGGGGGGATCTACTGGAAAGTTACAAACTGGATTTTGAGATTTATGATAGATATTTGTGGGGGTAATAATTTGATTGACAGCCATTACGAGGCACAAAAATCAAAAGAAAATCTTGTCAATAAGTTCTTAAAAAAGCTGGGGTTGTGTAGAAAATGAGTTTTACACCAGTCAGGGGGGATGGGGAAAATAATAGTGACACTAGTGGTGTAAATCTTTGGTTTAGGAAGGGGGGATGTCCATGTGTTCCTCGGTTATTGGTTACTTAATATTATCACAACATTGAGAACATCATCACGTGCTTACCATTTTACCCTGCCTCCCCCGTGATCTGCATGTGAACCCAATGTACAGAATAAAATACAAATATTCTATTAACTACAACAGACTTCTGTCGTATATCAACGCTGAAAGCTATTCTATATGAGACTTATGTCAAAATCATGGTTTTTAGGTAATCAATATCCCTATTTTCAGTTCAGGTATCAATCCAAAATGTCTGCCATTTTTAGGAGTATTTCCAAATAATGAAACAAATTAAATCCTTGGATCATGAAACTAATGCTTTTTATGGTTCTGTATCTCTACCAAGTATTACTCATCTGTGAGAATGACCACACCTAGGCCACAGTTAGCTATTGATAAACGATAACGGTTCACTATGCCTTGATTTAATGGAATTCATGGACTAAAATTACACTTTCCCTCCAAATATCAATGCGAAAAGGTTTTGTGTGTCTGTCACATTTTATACCTGAGTGTTATGTGTCTTGACATGCTCAAAACGTTTATCCAGGCATTCTGGTGAGCTAGGTCGTATTTGCTATACCGTATTCGACGTAATAAGCGCCCTGGGCGCTTATAAAATTATTTTTATGGCGTTTTAGTACTTAAGAGTTTAATTGTTTCCAAAATCGTGAAATTTGAGCCTTTGTTGTAGTCTAAAAATCCCCCCAAAAGGGGGGGGGGCGCTTATTTGGGGGAGGGCGCTTATTACGTCGAATACGGTATGACGATTTGAATAGCCCAAGGCTTTTGGCTATTAGTGTGTATCTAAATTACATGGTGGCAGCACTGCACTGTTTTCCACCAGCCTCCCTCCAGCAATGACCAGAGGAGGTGAGGACCACCATAACGTCTAGAGGCAAAACATGCATAACTGGTTTTCAGTGCTGTGTGTGACATGGCACAGGGAACCAAATGAAGCGCACAACTGACCCCTTGTGATAGTTAGAGTAACTAAATTTGCATACATGTTCTACGGCCAGGGCTCATAGATACTTCACAATGTCATGTGCAGTTAAAAAATAGATATGATTTTCATCCACAAATAGTGTCTACTCTGAGTCCTGGTCTCTTCATTAGACATCACACATCTGGCTATTCATTCAGAGCAACATATTGAATATACCTCCAATAATAGTTGTGTATGACATGTACAAAGTTAACCAACTTTAGGGTTCAGAAGACCAAATGCCATCTGAGATTTCTCCATTTGTATAAGTTACACATTTACAAAAATGTTCCAGAAATATGGAAAGGTTCCTAAATAATGTGCCTGTCACAAAACAATAATTGCCATGTGTTTTAATGTTGCGATATCATTATGCCGATGCTTTGTCATTGTATCAACCCCATAGGGCCGGTATGATGCCTGAATGCAGCCCAGGCAAGATACTCACCAAGGCTGCACTCTAGCATCATTCTTATCCTCTGGCGTTGTTACACTCTCAAAGTGTTGGTGTGATGCTTTGTGGCAATATATGATGCTTTGTGGCAACATAATTATGTTGTTTTGAGGCAACATACTCTTCATAAAGACTTAGATTATAGCCACTCCATAAGTTTAGGCATTGGGACAGATGACATGCACTAGGACTGAAACAGTAGTTCCTCCGACATTGACCTTTCTACCTGTTTTTGAACCTAGAAAAATGTAGAAGTGTTGTCCATCTCCAAGATGTAATGAAGAAGGTTTGAAACAATTACAAAGATTACAGAACAGAGCCTTGAGGATATGGTTAGGATGTAATATTTGTAATTACCATGTCAATGAATTGCACGATATCTGTAAAGTGGAATACATACAGAGGAGAGTGGATAAATTATTCTTGAGTCTTATGTTCACATGCTCAAAAAGGCTGGTTGGTGAGACTGACGGTAATGGCGATCATGATGATAATGTAAGATCAACTAGAAGTGCAGCAAAGGTTGTCTTTCGATTGCCACACCTAATAAGGGAGTGATCATTTTTTAACAACAGGGAGGGGGGGGGGGGGTGTTCCGCGCGGAGCATACAAAATGTTTTACACTCCCCCAGTCAAGGGGTCAAAATTTTTTCACGCCCCCTTAGGGTCGAAAATCGCCTACAGCGCGGGCCCTTTGAAGCATAGTGATGCGCAGGCTTTTTGGCTCAAAACAGGTTAGATTTTTTTGACCCCCCCCCCCCCCAAGAGGGGTCCAAATCTTTTTTGCCACCCCCCGGTCAAGGGGTCCACATTTTTTTGCCCCCATCTCAAACCCACCACCCCCCCCCCCCCTGTTGTTAAAAAATGATTACTCCCTTTAAAGTCATTTCTACAAAATATCTCATATTATAGAGGCATCGTACTGTGGTACACCCTAACATCCGGTGTTCAAAGGGCAACGTCGAAAGTATGCGATGGTACATTTGTTTTGTTATACAAAAACACAGAAATAGTACTGTTTTAAAGGGACATTTAAAGTCAAATCGGATTGTTTTAATGAACACGTCCAAAAAAAAACTAAAAGAAAACTAATCCACATCATTATATTACAAGGGTGTTCCTTGAAGCATCAGCTTTAATGATAGCAATACTACATTTTATTGAGTTATTTTTTCATACATGAAGCATGTTTCTTGGAGCATGAGCGTTAAATATAGTCGTTACATCTTTTATTGGGTTATTTGTCATACATGAATGTTCTACATAAACTATCTTCTTACTTAACTACAATAAAGGATATACCGGTAGTCAGGTGACAAGGCTAGAGAATGGGAAATTCCCTTGGTAACTCCACAAACAAACATATTACAATAGTTGTCATTACAAGGGCAATGCTCATGCACTGAAAATCCATAGACTGAAAGGGTTAGTCAGTACAGACTATCCTAGGTTGGTCATATGAGTGTTAGTCATAATGGCAAAGTTATATTCAAAAATGACCGAGGGGTCAGTCAGTAGTGGCTAACCTAGGTTCATCATTTGTCTGTTTTATTTGTGTACCACTAGTTGGGGCCACCTGTCATGACCACTCAGTGGCTCCCCCTGGAAATAAAAAGACTAAGGTGGGTTGGTCAGTACTGACCAAGCTGACAATAATAACTGGCCTACACTGATATTCCTAGGATCCCTATACGCCCAACCTCTTACCGTAAAACCTCGCGTATAAGCCTAACTCGCGTATAAGCCGCACCCCGACTTTGGGCCGATCCTATAAGCCGCACTGGCGATATGAATATGGTGACTTTTGTACTGTATTATAGTAGCAAAAACTCGCGTATAAGCCGCACCTAGACTCTATCCCGATCCTATAAGCCACACCGCCGATCTGATTCGCGTACTAGCCGCGGCTTCTACGCGAGGTTTTACGGTAGTCACTAGTGCCTAACCTAGTTAGTCATTTTTTGGATCCCTATACGCCCAACATAGATTAGTTATTATTGTCAGGTTGGTCAGTACTGACCAACCTACCTTAGTCTTTTTATTTCCAGGGGGAGCCACTGAGTGGTCATCACAGGTGGCACCCTCTAGCGGTATACAAATACAACACACCAATGATGAACCTAGCTTAGCCACAACTGACTCGGTCATTTTTTAATATAACTTTGCCATTGTGACTAACACTCATATGACCAACCTAGGTTAGTCTGTACTGACTAACCCTTTTAACCTATGGATTTTCAGTGTAGGTTGGTGGTATAGGGAGCCAAAAAATCACTAACTAGGCTAGGCACTAGTGACTGAGAGGTTGGGCGTATAGGGAGCCAACACTGATATTCCTGACCCAAGACCTTCAGCTATGAGTGTTGATCAGAAATACCAGGTGGCAGCTCTCAGGTGTTTTCCACCAGCCTCCCTCAACAATTAACAACAAACTTTTACACCCCTACAGGATTTTACACCCCTTGAATGCAGCCACGAGTGACTTGTCAGGGTTGCTTTCATGCATCATGCCGAGGCTTCGTATAGCTGTATCAACCCCGTTCCATTGGTATGATGCTTGAATGTAGCCAGTCAAAATACTTACCAAGGCTGCATTCTAGCATCATTTTCATCCCCTGGGGTTAATACACTCCCAGAGGGTTGGTATGATGCTTTGTGACAATATATGGTGCTTTGGGGCAACATGCTCTTCAAAAAGGCTTAGATTATAACCACTCCATAAGTCTAGGCATTTGGACAGATGACATGCACTAGGACTGAAATAATAGCTCCTCCAACACTGACCCTTTTACCTGTTTTTGAACCTAGAACATAGTGGAAGTGAATGGCATCTCCAATGTGTTGAGATGTCATTGGGATTGTTATGCTGTATGCTTGAACAACTTCAACTCCAAGTTTGTACATGTTGTAATTAATCCAATCGTTCACGCCTTCAACAACTTGGTTAGTCATGAATCTCCCATAAAAACCATTTGGGTGTGTAGGCATGGTCTCTACCCATATCAGTTTTGGGGCATTTTTAAGGGTCTGTATCCTTTTAAATATTGTGATAACATCACTCATGGTTGCTATGTATGTTATCAAATCTAGCTCTCTTAAGTCATGATGACCTGAGTTGGCTATCACAACATCAACTGACTTAGAGCCATTTAGGAGGTTTTCATACACATCCAGAAGGTGATTCACAAGATGAATACAATGTAGCGTCCAGTGATACAATACATTAGGCAAGTTGTATACATGATTTACCATCCATCTGAGGTGATACATGTGTGTAAACCAAAAGTGACAAGGAAGCGGGTCTTTTAGCTGGAGGTAGAAGACCCACTTGGCATGTGCCAGCCCAAAACCCGACATAAATTTGCCAATTCCAGATTCTATTTGTGGGATGGTAACCTGATAGGTTAGACAACCTTTGGCTTGTTTATTTTATGATAGTCACTTAGACGAGTCTGGGGACAAGTTTACCTTTTCAGTGTACACCCCCTGTCTACATCCATATTCTACTTACAAATGAACCTCATTTATAAAGAGTTAATCCTTTCAGCTTCCGTGTCAAGCAAACGACAAACCGCCCAAAGAAACCTGGTTGGTTCTCGGTGCGAGGCATTGATATGCGGGCCATACCACTGAAATTAACCCTTTAAGGGCTGCATAGTGCTTTAATGTGCAATGCCCTTTATCCCCATTCATTCATTCATTTATTTATTCATTCATGCATCATGGCGGCCCTGCAGTAATGTATCCATGTATCATGACGACCATTCAGCGGTGTATTGACCACATAGGGTCGACATGATGCATGAATGTAGCACCAGCAAGTTACTTGCCCGGGCTGCATTCATGCATAACGAGGACATATGACATTAAAGCACTATAGGTCGTCCTTTTAGGGCTGACCGTGACTTTAGTGATTTATGACCCATGCATTGGATTGTGGGTAATTACATTCTGGTGGTGAGAAATGACGATAACGTGATTCATGGGCTGGGCTTTACTTTCTCTCACTATTCTGAAGCTCAAGCGCCAATTTATAAATGGCAGAAATGAGGTCTTGAATAAGGAGGGGGGGTGGGAGGTCTCTCCATAAACTGGTTACCTCCCCTCTGACTGGCTTTAGGGATATAAGCTGCAGCTTGTTGAGTATCTGTTGCCTTCTGTAGCCGACATTTAACAACCCTATACAAGCTGGCACACTCAAACCTACACTGAAAACCCCAGGGTCGTCATTTTGACAATACCAAAATTGACAACTTTAGGTAGTCAAGATGGCAACCTTAAGTCATCATTGTGACGACCTAAGGTAGTCACATCTGATCCATTCAGACTAAAGTTGTCATAATGACGACCTTAGGGAGTCACAGTCATTGGGTTGTCAGGATGACTACCTTAAGGTCGTCGATTTAGGTATTGTCAATTTGAACACCTAAAATCATCAGTAATGACAACTCCCAAGTCCAGAGGTTGTCTCAATCACTACCCAATGCTGTTGCACACTGTGCAGTGTTAATTGAATGAAGTATCTGCATACCTCTCTTTATCATGAGACATAAACTGGTGACAGGGAGCAGAGTGGTCTCTATACCATTGGGGCCATCATTCGCACCCAACTCATTTAGAACAAGTAATGCTAATAGTTCAGTTAAGAGCACACCAGATCTGTGAAAGGGATGCCCAGCTCATATCCTAACTGTGCAGTTTATCTGGCATTCCAGTCCGGCTTGTCCAAATCTGGCCCGGAAAGCCAGAGGTCACCACCGTCGGCGGCCTGGATATATAAGGCAAGCCGTGGACGGTCAGTGGCAGTTCCCACTGGGAGCTCAGACCCTAGGCATACTCATATAGTTGACCTATGGGCTTGCAGCAACTCAAGAGTCCCACTGACAGAACCTAGAACCAGCTTGCTCCCTGCATGGATCATCCACCCATGGAACTTTGCCATTATGACTAACACTCATATGACCAACTTAGGATAGTCTGTACTGACTAACCCTTTCAACCTATGGATTTTCAGTGTACTTAGACCGTTCCCTGACAGTCTCCAGTACTAGCCTACAGTCTAAAGTAACAGCACCACTACACATTTATGAGACTGAGTAATCAAATCCTGCTACATTAAAAAAAAGATGTTTTGCAGCTATTTTGAATGTCTAATGAAATAACCAATGGGGAAGGGGATATCTGACCAGAAAGTTATAGGATTTAGTGAGTCATCCGGTCCTTAAATGGTTAATAATGGTGAGAATAGCAAACAAGATGTGTTCATGTTAGGATGCAGTATTCCCAGGTGCTAAACCTTTAAGGACGGCATAATGCCTTAATGTATCATACCCTTGGTCGTCATAGTGCATGAATACAGCCCTGCTGAGTAATTCTCCGGTGTGGCATTCAAGCATTATGCCAACCATGCGGGGTTGGGACACTCCTGAAACGTTGGCATAATGCACCAATACAGCACCGGCGAGTTATTCACCGGGGCTGCATTGATGGATCATGATGACAACTGTCATCTTTTAGTGACATGCCGTCCTGCAAGAGTTAACTCACAGCCTGTCCCTGTACATGTGATCCTCCCCGCCTCCCACTTCACCACATAATACACATCTACAATTCTGAGCACGATCTCTGAAAGGGCTGTCGAGAACTGTATTGACAGAATTGGCTTTAACACTTTATGGGCTGCATATCGCTTTAACAATCTTTGTTGTCACGATACATTCCCTGCAGCCCTGGCCGCGAACTCGCCAAAGCTGCATCCATGCATCATGCCGACCCTTCAGGGATGTATTGGGATCATGCTAATTGCTTGAATGCAGCACTGGTAGGATTCTGGCCAGCGCTGCATTCATGCATCACGGCAACAAAAATAGCACATTAAAGCACTATGCAGCCCTTTAAGGGTTAATGGAAGAGAGGAAGCTGGAATCTCACCCGGGAAAAAGCGTTGGATTTTGAAAGCAAAGATTTCATCGCTGGAGAACTAAAATGTGTCCTGCAGAATTTCATCTGGTCCCTTTTTCACTGTCGCTTTTGTAAAGTGCGGGGGAGTGTATTCTAATTTTTATCAACTTGTTTTATTGTTAATGGAGTACATGATTTTACAAACAAAGAGGGATGTCGATGTTCAGTGAAAAAGGCGGGCATATTCCTTTGTCAGATATATTGATAATGTAAAATAAAGAGAGAAGAAGGGAAAATCATTTCAGTTTTCACTAAAACAGCAGATTATTCCAAATGCTGAAATTATTTGTTCAAAACGGATCTTAAGCTGTTAAAATCCACAGAGTGTTTTAAATGCATTATGTCCATTATTGTCATGATGCGTTGCAGGACTTAACTCGTAGTCTACTTGCCATGCCTGCATTCATGCATCATGCTGTCCTTTCCGGAGTGTATCAATTCATTAGAGCTATCATGATGCTTGAATGCACCTAAGACGACAAAAGGACAAAATGCATTAATGCAGGATGTGGTCCATAAAGGACTAATACAATTGTGGAACTAGTACATACATATACATATGTACCATTTGCATCTATTGTACACAAATAGGTATCTTATGAATTATTGTGAGGACCCAAAAATGACAATGGCATTTGCTCTCATACTAAGGCCAAATAAGAAATAGAGGTTTGTTTCAGGTCGCCCGACCGACCCTAGCAAAAGAGGGTTGATCCTGCAATTTTGAAGAAATCTTTATACAAAAGCTTTCATGGTTAAAAATAAGATAGAATAAAGCGCCAACATGGTACATGGATCTTTATGCAAATTTGTCTCTTCGTGTTGTACTCGACACAAACGTGTGTTGTCTATGCACTCCGCTTATATTTTATAACCCCATCTCCCTACATTTCCGTTTAAATGCCTAATTCTGCCCACTTCAAATATTTAGGACATAATCCCAAATTAACGACATCCAAACAGGTAGCAACTGCATCGTTTCCAATATTATCCCACTCAGACCACAACAGATGCAGTTTAGCACTGTAATAATGTTCTCATGAAACTAACTGGGTTATGATTTGACTCCTCCCACCATCCTTAGTTATGGCTGCAACTCTCAGATGGGACCATAGGCTGTCTGAGAGTTGCGGATAGAAGGGTCAGTTTTCTACTGGTTGTGCATATCCTTACCAATCATGTATATTTCTACACCCCATCAGGAAGACTATGGGTGGCTATTTATGCTACTAAGGGCCTTAATTGGGTGAGGTAAAATGTACAAATTGGTAATTATAGGCGTGTCTAGACCAATTGATGGGTGGCATCAATACAGTAAAGGCTTCCTGCCTGCAAAGACTACCCTCTTCAAAGTCCTCTAATGTGTAGAAATGATTAATAAACTAAAGATTCTAAAAAAACATACAAAGGTGGGGAATAAGTTTAAGGTGGTCACTATGCAGTATCATCCCTATAAATAACATATTAAGCACAGGGGAATGTGCGGGAAAAAGTCCTCGCAAAACCAGAGCTTTTCCTGCACCAAGATCCTATACCCACAACGCTAGTGGCCGTGGGTATGGAGCCTATACTAACCATCCTATGAAATATTTTACTTTGCCCACTTTAAATATGTGGGGCGTGATACCAAAGTGACAACCTCCAAAGGCAACTGCTGCATCATTTCCCATATCATCCCGCTCAGGGAGGCCTCATTATCCCTCCCCTAGCCCCAGGTCTAAGGTGCTACCTCCACTGAGCTGCTCCTGATTGGCTCAATTTGCCAGGTTTCTTATTATGAGCAACTCGGGAGAAGATGTGGGCATGAGTTGGTCCTGAAGAGCATGGGTCAGGGCAGGGCGGATCACGGCCCCAGCTAATGGTTTGCTGCTCGGAGCTGCTCGGCAATGTTCGGTAATGCTCGGGAACTGCTCACAGTGGACGAGCGCCGTAAGGCATGATGGGAAGAGCCCATCCTGAGAGCATTTCCGGTTCAGGAACTGCTTAGTCACTGAGGAGAAAAAATAAGTTGATAAACCCATGTACTTCTGGTTGTAGCAGAATCCGGGTCAATGGTTGAAGGCAGTTCTGCTGGGAATCAGTGTTAATTGCGGGGTTAATTGCTGAAGATCTGATGCTCAAGATATGAGGATGAACATCATTAAAGATCTTAGGTCTATACTTGTGTAGGCTTCAGAGGTTTTGTAAAATAGATTTGGGTCAAGAAGTAAGGATCCGAAGTAAATGCCAGTGTTGTTTCCTGAAATTGTCTAGAGCATGCACTCTTTGGCAACACCCATATTACGGAAGCCGAGGAGGGCCACAACTATATGAAATAAGAAAAATAAAAAGATGTGTTTATTAATTTTATAAGCGATTTTTTTTTGCTGTCAACATTGATTTCTCAGCTGTCAAACTGTCAAGTTGGAAAAAAAGTTGCTGTCAACATTGATTTTTCAGCTGTCAAACTGTCAAGTTGGAAAAATAAGTTGCTGTCAACATTGATTTTTCACCTGTCACACTGTCAAGTTGAAAAAGAATTGCTGTCAATATGGATTTTTCACCTGTCAAACTGTCAACTTATGCAAACCACTTTGTGACAGGTATCTTTTAGCGTTAGTGCTCAATACAGAGTCCCTCCCTCCCTCCCTCTCTCCCTCCCCCCCTCCCTCCCTCCCTCCTTCCTGCCCTCCCTCCCTCCCTCCCTCCCTCCCTCCCTCCCTCCCTCCCTCCCTCCCTCCCTCCCTCCCTCCCTCCCTCCCTCCCTCCCTCCCTCCCTTCCTCCCTCCCTCCCTCCCTCCCTCCCTCCCTCCCTCCCTCCCTCCTTCCTTCCCCCCTCCCTCTCTCCCTCCCTCCCTCCCTCCCCCTGACTATACCTACTTCCATACCACTCTTACTTCCCAGGCCTAAAGGATACCTGTCAGAAGCTTCAATAAAAATAGTTGACAGACAGACAGTGTTTCCCCCTTTGACAGCAAGCTCAATTACAGAAGTTGACAGACTGACAGCACATTTATCACTGTTGACAGCAATAGAAACATGCATATAGTATTTCCTGTAGAGTATTGTACATGGGCCTATATGCAAAAGTACTAAGAGACATAGTGCATGTATATGGCCCTCGTCGGCTTCCATAATACTTCACTTTAATTTCTCATTCTTACCTTAAATTATTCTAGTCATTTATTGGAGTGTAAAAATATGAGGGGGTGGGTCCTGGTGCACATGGATATGGAGTGGGGATACTTTAAGAGAGGCTCGCAGTGGGAGGGGTGTACCTCTAGACTATAACTTGGTCACTTGTTTAGTGGGGATGTTAAATCTGTCAAGATTATTATTGATACAAAATTAATCTAACACAACACAGCATATATAACCAGATAACATACAGCAATGTTTATTCAATATAGATTCGATTTGAGAGTAAACCATATATCACATCTGATCATTTCATGGTGATGAGAGATACGCAATGCGTGGCCTTCAATAGACCTTCCATATAATAACAGATTTCATCAGAATGCATTTGCCAATGCATTTCACTGTGTAACACTACTGCAATTTGTGTTGTTGCTTAAGTAATGATACACTTTGCACTGGCGCTAGTTATCCATATACATATTCATTTCAATACATGTCCGGTTCCAATGATGACATAGTAAAATACATTATTGTTTATACTATTTACAATTATTTACACATAATATTTGATTGATACTAATAATCAAGCTTTCATAACTTCTCTTCGAGGTCATATCAACTGGAAATACATAATAACTATAATTCGTTGAGAAGTTCAAAATGTCTATGCTAGTCTATATAATAGAATCTGACAGAAATTGTCACTAAAGTTTCCTCCCTACATATAAGAACTTCTATGTACATAATATATGAGCAATATCTTTCAAAACCAGGCATAAGAAGCAAGAAACCCCTTGATACCGTTGTTGTATTAATACCATGTACCATGGGTATGACTTTTGTAGCTCTAGCGTAGCAATAGGAAAGGGTGACTTTTCATCTCCATCCCCAAAAAAGACAACTACTCTCAGCCAGAAATCATCAGAACCCTTTCTGAAATCATACTTTTATCTAGATAAAGCTTTTAACATTTAAATTTGGATTGATATCAGTTCAACTACATCCCTTAGAAACCACTTTTTCTGCATCAGATATCAATAGCTGAATCCTTTCAGGACAGCGTTGCCTTTGAATGCACATCAATTGCCATTTTGTCGCCATTATGCATGAATGCAACCCTGGCGAATTACTCGGCAGGGTTGCAGTCATGCATCACATTTTAAGCTTTTAAAGTTGATTCACTCCCATAAAATCACAATGATGCACCAATATATACATTGGTAAATTACATTATGGAAATGGATGATAAAGTTTGGAGCCGTCATGTTGTTCTGGAAGGGTAAACTTCTTGACACTCACTTCTTGGCATCTCAAAGGTCCATTGAAAATGCAAATTACAATCCGATAATACTGACAAGGAAGACAGCGCCAATGAAAGGTCCACCTATTCACAGCACATCGTGTATAAATGACCCTTAGAAAAGAACTTGACATCTAGATAAATGCTCTCAATTCAGACCAAGCCTTCTAAATCAATCAAAGTGCTCGTTGCATATTTAATATCCTTCCACTGAAGTGAACCCTTGCTTAATGCACCACGCTTGCGATTATACCATTGAAAAGGACTAAGAAAATAGTACAGGATCTTTTTATATTACACTTGCGTAGTTCTATAGAGCAGATTACACTCTGGGTGGGTGTTGAAAGACCAGTCGCTAAAAAGCCTGGGTTGAACAGATTGCATATAAAATGGCTTTCTAGCTACATGTACCATATTGAACGTGGTCCCATTGCAGATATGAAGATCTCCCTTATACTTGCCATAGGCCTAATCATGCATATTCTGTCTATAAAATATGATCCAATGACAGTTGTATTTATCTAACTGTGACAGATGCTATGGGTAGCAAGGCTCTCAGTTCACCAAAATGGCATTCATTAGCCGTTACAAAGCAGTAACACAGTTATATTGTGGAAATGGAAAGAAAGCCAATCTAAGTATAAACAGTAATATTGCGGGCATTGAAAGAAAGCAATCTAAGTATGGTGATGACCTGTAAGAAACCGTGACTTGCAGTTCTCAGATAGAGTAAGCCATGCTTAAAATAGCCGCACTAGAGGCCTACCACAAGGGCTAGGAATAGCATTGTATGAGCAGCTCTGAATAGCACTGGTAATATAATGCACAATGCTTTACAAAATGTGCTATGCATGCCCTTGTCGTCATGATGTATGAATGCAGCCTGGTAGGTAATTCATAAGTGTTGCATTCACGCATTATACTGGCCATACAGGCAATACAGGGTAGATACATGCCTAAGAGGATGCATAAATTGGCTTTGTTTGAAAGACTTACTTGGAAAAATTCAGTCAGTAAGATATTTTCAAAACTAAAAGAAGACTCATTGATGCATCATGACACTAAAGGGTATAGCGCTTTAAAGCAGCATACTGCCGTAAAAGGAAGCAGACACAGAGAATAACACAAAGTATTCTTGACTAGAATCAGATGAGAATTATATATCTAAACTCAAATTATTTAAGTCATATCATTGGAGTAAATCTTAGGTGGCAAGGTCATCGTGAGCTTGTCAAAAATATACAATAGTGTCATTATACAATATGCCAATTGTAAATCTAAAACTGACTCTAAATATTCTTCATAAGGTGTAGCACTCATGCCCTATGACGTATATATGACGTATGAGTATTTTTTTCATTAATTATTCATCAGGAGAAGAAGTGGGCGTGACGAGGGGCGGGGCCACCCGATGCCACTCACTGATTGGTATGCGTGCGTCCGACACCATCCTCGACCAATGAGAAAGCCCCTCCTTCTGTGCATATAAATGAGATCCAACGGTCACGTGACCAAACTCCACCCCCATCTCCTCTGGTCCTCCGTCCACGTGCATCACAACGAGACTCACCCTGAAGCTGTTGAAGAAAAAGGGAAATATTGATTAATATTAATAATCAATAATTGATATTACTAATTGATTAATGATATTTGCATAAGGGAGTGCTCACTTTTTGACAAGATGGTGGGGGTGGTAAGAAATGTGGACCCCTTCACCTGTTTAGAGTGAGAAAACCTGTGCGTTACTATGCTATAGAAGGGCGCAAACGCCCACGATTTTTGGCTCAGCCGGGGGGGGGGGGGGGATTTGAATCCTCTTGGGGGGGGGGGGGGGTTCAGAAATCTCACTGCCCCCCTGTTGCTAAAACATGAGCACTCCCTAATGAATGACAAACTTGTGGTTTGCGTACCATGTACTATTTACTTTGTGAACATAAAGCTATACTGTTGCTTCTTGTCCTCGCATGCTTAAAATGCTAATATCCTTGATTTACTCTTGTAGAGCTGCATGGGGCTTTAATGTGCTATGCCATTTGTCATCATGATGCAGAAATGTAGCCCCATTAACTTGCTGCACTCATGCATCATGCCGACCCTATGCATCGATACACCCCAAAATGGTCGGATTGATATATGCTTGCCATGGCTGCATTCATGCATAATGAGGACAAAGGGCAGAGCACATTAAAACATTTTGTGGCTCTTATAGGATAACTTCATGTTCACTACTTCTATAGACACATAGGCTGGAATGGCAATTCTGAATGAACAAAAGCACAGGAATAAATCTCAACAGCAGAAAGAAGAAAATAGTGAAAGTAGTAAATGGACCTCTTAGTGTTTTACAAAGTCTATTGACGTCAATTGACATCTAGATTTACCGACTTGTTTGTCTGCCATTCAGAAATACCAGTGAATGATTAACCCTATAAGGGTGGCATGCTGCACAATGCCAATTTACCATCATGATGTATGCATACATTCCGAACGATGAAATCGTTAATGTCGCATGGGATTGATACACTCTCAGATTGTCGGCATGATGCACCAACACAGTGCTGGTGAATTATTGCACTGCATTTTTGCATCATGATGAATTGATGAGAGAACATTGATGCATCATGTCCTCCTTAAAGGGTTGCCAGCAGCTAGTGCCTAGACCCTGGTCTTTACCAGCCGCACAGAATGCTTTGAAGCTGGGCCCCACAACCATGAAGACTGAACGTCACACCTGGGCTTTATTTAGACTTGTGTGACATTCTATCTATAGGACCATTACCGTTATTTAGAAATGGTCAATGACAAGTAGGAATTCACTAATTGCTGCCGTAATTATACATGAAATGGCAGAAAATGTTAGACCATCGTTAATAGGTTTGTGACGATAAAAGAAACTTTCGCCTGCAACATTAGTTATATCCCACTGGGCACAGAACATTGAATCAACATGACTGGTTGTCAATGTTGATTCAAAGTTGATTCAACATTGATTCGATGTAGAACTGAATGTTGTGCCCACTGGGGTGGGGCATTTTGCATGCCACCATTGACAGCACACATTATATCCCTCATAGTTACAGCGTACACAGAGGCAAATATCAGCGTCACCCAATGTCGCCTAAACCACTCTCATACAAGGGTCAGGCACTGCTGGACTATAATAGATGGGTCAAGGGCCATTCTAGTGAGGGTCAGGCTAGGCTGGACATTCAATAACAGGCTGGACCCTGGCAAACTTGCTTGAAAGTCTGGCCATGCTGGATCCTCATGGCATAGTCTAGCAATGCTGGACTCTGGGGAGAGTCTCTTTCAGCCTGCAAGAGTCCAGCATTGTCAGACTGTGGCATGAGGACCCAGCATGGCCAGACTTTCAAGCAAGTTTGCCAGGGTCCAGCCTGTTATTGAATGTCCAGCCTAGCCTGACCCTCACTAGAATGGCCCTTGACCCATCTATTATAGTCCAGCAGTGCCTGACCCTTGTATGAGAGTAGTATTGGCGACATTGGCTGACTCTGATATTTGCCTCTGTGTACAACAATGAATGACAGAAGGACGAGATAGGCAAAGGCTAGGTCATTAAGTTCTCAAATTGCTAAATGATAATTCAATACAGTTATAGATCTTATCCAAAGGCTAAATATTTATTAGATCACTTTTGAACTTGTGCCGATAAGATTATTGATTGGATTGTGTCAGTTTTATTAGATATGTCACTAACTAGAAAAGCCCATGTTTATTCTCATAGACATGACGCCATCATCATTGCATAGACATAGATAATTCCAAAGTAATTAACCGATCCTACACTGGTCTGATAATCTGTTAAAGGGTCGGCAAGATGCCCTGATGCAGTGCCGGCGACTTACAAACGTTATGGTAACAAAGAAGCATTTGTTGGATTAAATCTCCTGTATTACGGCAAGATCTCTCATTTCACGGTTCAAGATTTACTGTTTATGTGGTAAGATCTCCCGTTTGTGCAGCAAAATCTCCCATTTTTACAGCAAGATCTCCCGTTTGTATAATATACCATTTCCCTAAGTTGCCCCCCCCCCTACACCTTGTAGTCTAGGTCCTTTCCCAGATTATGTAAAAGGTTAAAGCATTTGAGTATAGACTTGTTTTCAGAGTTGGAAACGGGTAATTAATCTAAGTGTGCTGAGTTCAAATCTGCTGGATGTCGAAACGAAATTCTATGGTAATCGCTCCAAATCTAAGATGGCCGCCAAATAGGAATAATTTCTGATAAAAAAGCTACAATTTTATGCTTAATAATGCCTGTCTTGCGGCCATCTTAAATTTGGGGCGTATGCCATAGGATTTCCTTTGTGCATCTGACAGATTTGAATTCAGCAGGCCTAATTTAATTATCCAGCTCAAACTCTAAAAATAATTCTACCCTAAAATGCTTTAAATTCGGCATGCCTAAATTACCCAGTTCAAACAATTCCACCCAAAATAGCACCTTTTCACTAAGCGTCTTTATGAGATTTGGTCCCAGACTATTGTGCCTCAGTTTTGGCAGACTGGACTGCCTACACTAGAGTCTGCCTGACTGAGTGACAGAATGACTGCAGGTGGTATCAACCTCCTCCTCCTCCTTTGTCCCTCCCCCCCCCGCCAGCCGCCTCCTACAGACTAGAATAGTTGTTAGTTTTTCACGTGCC
This sequence comes from Harmothoe impar, assembly GCA_947462335.1. Classification (NCBI taxonomy): domain Eukaryota; kingdom Metazoa; phylum Annelida; class Polychaeta; order Phyllodocida; family Polynoidae; genus Harmothoe; species Harmothoe impar. The sequence goes on from OX381706.1 coordinate 67,144,923, forward strand.
TTAATTCCCCCACTTACCCGCGAGGCGAACCCTTGTGTACGGCCGCTGCTCTATGAGCTGCTCTAGGAGCCCTTTAAGGGACGCATGGTGCTTTAATGTACTATGCCCTCTGTGGGCATGATGCTTGACTGCAGCTCTAGCGAGTCTACTCACCAGGGCTGCACTCAAGCATCATACCGACCCTTCGGGAGTATGTCAACCCTTAGGGTCAATATAATGCATGGATACAGCCCTGGCTGTTAGATTCACCAAGGCTGCATTCATGCATCATGTCGACCAAGAGCATGATGCATTAAAGCACTGTGCGGCCCTTAGAGGGTTATGAGTTGCTCGTGGCGGGAGGAGTCGCTCAGCTGACCTTTCCCTTAGCAGCACAAAACGTGCGTGCGTGGCTTGGGCCATTCAGCACTCGAGACAATCCTCTCCGCTGATTGGCTGATCTTTTTTCGGCCTGACATTCATAGGTGCCAATCCTGGACTCCTCCCTCCCCACACTTTACTAACTCTTTGATGCTTGATAATGTAATTATTTTGCGAAAACAATCAAATTGATACACAATGCATTCGGTTTTAGCAACAGGAATGCACTTGGAGTTGTGTTTAGAGGGAGAACATTGGGAAAACAGTATCCAGCTTATGTTATTTACATATGGTAACTTTCAGAGCTGCTATGTTCGTTATCTCCAAATATCAACTCTGCAGGAAATATAGCCTGGGGAATTATGAATGAAGAAATAAAACAGAAATATGTCTATAGGATACACACAGGCCATGGGCTCTGTGCCGTATTACGAACTGAGCACCGACTTTGTGAACTGAACAAGGAGACAAAATAAAAAGCCTGAGCCAGAAATGAAGAACTACAAAAAGGATTAACATGAAATACTGAAAAACTGGGCAGCAAATATTAGAATGAGAATAAAAACTGTCATTCTGAAAACCTGGCAAAGACTAGCTTGGTGTTTTATGAGTTCAAACGGCTCCGGTCGGTGGTTAAGCATTTGAGGACCGCATAGTGCTTTAATGCATCATGCCCTGTGTCGGCATGATGCATTCATGCAGCCCTGGCGAGTAACTCGCTAGGACTACATTCATGCAGCATAGCAACCCTTTGGCGGTGTATCAACCCCACAGGGTCAGCATGATGCTTGAATGCAGCCCTAGTGAATTACTCCCAGGGGCTACTTTAATGCATCATGACGACAAATGGCATGATGCATTAAAGCACACTGCGGCATTTAAGGCGTTACGAGTGTTTATTGACCACGGACCACGGCATTGTAATTGGAAACCGCACCACCTTGCCAAACGGTGAGAAATCACACCGGGGGAAGATTACATGACGCTGAATATTTTGAGGCTCTTGACTGCAATTAAGAGCCAATATTTTTGAAAACGGGTTTAATGCATTCCCAACCCGAGTCAATGTCCGCTTTTCCCCTACTGTTTGTCCGAGCTTGGTGAGTGTCCACTTTCCTTATACTACTCACGTATAATATCGAATCCACCATAATTGTAGTCAATGTCCATTATAATACTCTATGTTGTACTGCATCCGTTATGAGTCAAGTTTAAGACATTCAAGAGGAATTCTCTGGGATACGACACGAGAAAATGTCTCGTATAATTCTCGGGGAAAGTTGTCCATATTTTTTCATTCAAGAAACGGTCTCACAGGGATCATGGGTCATGACACAAGCACATCTCCAGTTCTTGTGGAGACTTTGTATGAGTAGCTCAGTATTGGTGTCAGTGGGTACAGCTTATCTCTTATTTAATGTCACTAATGGCACCTAATGGTTGTACTGCTGGGAGGGACTGCTAAGCAGCAACTCTGTATATGCCGCACTGCTATGAACACACCTCACCCGGGCATCACGGCTGAAGGGGCGGATACACAATTCCTATCAGTATCAATCAAGTATCATAATGGCCAGCTGAATAGTGGATTAAGACGGAAAAGTGGACAAAAACTTACATCATGTCGGGAGTCAACAAAATAGCGCCCTCGTGAATTATTTTCCAGAGCTGCATAACACATAACCCAGCCAACATTGCTAAGTGGGACCCATGCGTGTTTTTACTTGGGCAAACTGATTTGCCCATATCTGGGTTATGTCCAGTGCAAGACCAAATGGGTCAGACCAGATTCGAAGTGCCCAGCTTGAGGCCAGATTTATTCCACTCATGCCCAAACTATAAGAATGTACAATAAATTGTGATTTCTAGAGGAAGATCAGATGTCAGCATGTTTTGAAACATTTACAATATACTTAGGGGATAAATGTTTGGTGGGCTGCCCCATCAGGTCCGGTAAATGGAGGAAAACCCTCCCCAGAGCTGTTATTTACACCAGTGTTAATTTTCACAACGCAGGTATAGGTGTGAAAACACTGCATGGCTAGAATTAGCAATGGTTTTGCTTGTAGCATAAACACTACAGGGCTAAAATTAGCAAGGGTTTTCTTATAACCCATTTGCTGAATTTTCTATCAATTTGCTGTTAAATGTATATATCCCATAAGATAGATTAGTGTATGCTCTTGAATCATGCATGACCAATAGTGAATCATACAGGTGATTGCCATGAAATCACATATAAATAAGCTTTTTCTATAGACTTTCCCTCTGTGCTCCTCCACCTCACCTAGTAGGCAGGGAGCCCTGCAGTGTTTTCACACCTACCTGCGTTGTGAAAATTAACACTGGTGTAAATAACAGCTCTGGGGAGGTTTTTCCTCCATTTCCCGGACCTGCCATTCTGGACTACCACTTACAGCCCTGGACAAAAAGGACCATAACACAGATATAGGCAAGCCCAGCTGCCCCAAGTAAAAAACCACATTGCTCTCTGGGAATGCACTATGCGGCCCTTAAAGTGTTAACGTTCATAGGAAGTAAGGATGGCGGATAAAGTTGCTGTTGTAACAAGGTCTGCCTACCATATGGACATGCACCAGGACCCAGAGGCCCCGCTACATACACATACATGCAGACAGGGCCATAAGGCAAAAAAAAAAGGTTTGTTTCAGGTCACCCGACCGACCCTATGTAAACAGGGCCGACCCTACGTTTTTTTATGCAATTTTGAAGAAATTTTTATATTATTACACTTTTTGGGGGTAAATTTTAGGTTTTCAAAAGTTTTGAAAAAAATCTTCCCTATTTCATACTTTTTGGGTCAATTTTAGGGTTATGTAAAAAAAAAAAAGAAGTATAAAAAAAAGAAAAATCCGACCTACCAACCCTAGAGTTTCATCCCATGTTACCTGAAACAAAACTTTTTTTTTATTTGGCCTAAACAGGTCTAGGATGGACATTTCTTGAGAAAATGCACAAGATCACCCTATATGGCAGCTATGCCGCCCCACTACAGGACCATAAACAGACCCAGCGTCATATGGACGGGTCCTGGCAGCAATAGAGCCATATTGCCCGTGTGAACCTCAGCCTGGGTGACAGCTGGCCGCCTACAGAGAGGCTAACCCTCTAATGGTAGAATACTGCTTTAATGCATTACTACCTGTTGTCATGATGTATGAATGTAGACCTCAATAGTGGTGCATTCATGCATCATGCCGAAACTAAGGTTTTGATACACTCCCAAAGGGTCGTCATGATGCATGAATGCAGCCCTGGCGAGTAGACTCGCCAGGACTGCATTCATGCATCATGACGACCAAGGTCATTTAAGCCCTATGTGGCCCTTAAAGAGCTAAGCAGCAATGGTGGGCTGAATAAGCATGCATGATATGTCCATGGTAATATCCTCCAGCACATGAATCACTACCTCATGGTATGGATCCAATCCGCTGCCCCACACAAAACACCACAATTCACTACCAGCTCAATAGCCCTTTAGGGGTAGCAGAGTGCTCTAATGTTCTATGCCCTTTGGCCAACATGATGCATGAATGCAGACCTGGTGAGTAGACTCACCAGGGTTGCATTCATGCATCATGACGACACTTTGGGAGTGTATCAATCCTGCAGGGTCAGCACGATACATGCATGCAGCAATACTGAGTCTACTCCCCATGATGCATTCATGCATCATGGCTAAGAACGGCAAAGGGCATAGAAGATTAAAGCACTATGCTGCCCCTAAAGGGCTATATAGACATGAAGTATTTGGACCTCACATGCTAAACCCGCCACCTGGTGGACGGGGCAGGGCTAGCACACACTCATTAGAATTGTAAAAACTGGCTATTATGCTTCACCGTTCTGCTCTTTGAGGGGAAATAATTGTTGCTGAAATGAACCTCAATAGAAAGAGTGGGGCCTTTTGTGGTGTGCATGTTAGATGGATTTCTATTCCTTTAAGGACTGTATAGTGCTTTGGTATCATAATGCATGAAGGCACTCACTAGTGCTACATTTATTATGCATTATGCTGACAAGGGGTACCCTATATGAAAGCACTTCGCGACCCTTAACCCTTTAGACGGCATGATGCCCTCGGTCATCATGATGCATGAATGCAGCCCTGGCGAGAGACTCACTTTCATGCATCATGTGGACTTTACAGGGTTGAAAAACTCGCGAAGGGTCGGCATGGTGCACCAATGCATTGGTGCATCATGACTACAAATTTATATTTTAGCGACATGCCATCCTTAAAGAGTTAACGGGATATGGACGTTGTGGGGGCGGACATGGGGCCCAATATGTCTTTGTGCCTATGGAGATTAACATGGCCACAGCGGGCGTCCGTGTCCCTACGTCAACATTATGAGAACCCCACGTGATCTACTACCAGCCAATGACGGCCCACCTCACATAGCTCATACTGACCTGCATGCGTCCAGCTGCCGGATTGGTACGACGAACCTCATTGGCTCAGCGAACGTCATGTGACCTTGCTGGTTGATGTCGTAAATGACGGCCGTTTTCTGACAGGAAGTTGGCCGTCCGGATTCCAGTAGTGTGCACCGCGCAGAGATACCTGTCAGGGAAGGAATGGAAAAGAAAGAGTTGACTAGGAGCTGTAGTTACATGGTATCTTCATATTGCTAAACTTTATTTCTATGCCGTACCAAGTTAACATGATCGGCTAAAGCTAAAGTTGTTAAAAATAGTACCAAATGACATATTAATATTTATAAACTCAGAGGGGCGGGTGCAGGATTTTGAAAAAGGGGGGAGGGGTGAACCATTGTCAAAAAATCCAAAGGAGATATTTACATTTGGGCCAAAAAGGGCATACATTTAACTTCTAACAACTTCTAAGTAGATGACATAGCTGGCACCTTACAATCGATTGGCCCATTCCGATATGGTACAAAAACAAAATTTCTGACTGCACTATTCGTAGCCGCATTCAAGACTATATATACTACTCTGTCAATCCTGAGTCAGCGTCCATTTTCCCTGTACTACTCAGTTCTGTACAGAGCCCATCCTGAGTCAGTGTCCACTTTCCCTGTACTACTCAGTTCTGTACAGAGCCCATCCTGAGTCAGTGTCCACTTTCCCTGTACTACTCAGTTCTGTACAGAGCCCATCCTGAGTCAGTGTCCACTTTCCCTGTACTACTCAGTTCTGTACAGAGCCCATCCTGAGTCAGTGTCCACTTTCCCTGCACTACTCAGTTCTGTACAGAGCCCATCCTGAGTCAGTGTCCACTTTCCCTGTACTACTCAGTTCTGTACAGAGCCCATCCTGAGTCAGTGTCCACTTTCCCTGTACTACTCAGTTCTGTACAGAGCCCATCCTGAGTCAGTGTCCACTTTCCCTGTACTACTCAGTTCTGTACAGAGCCCATCCTGAGTCAGTGTCCACTTTCCCTGTACTACTCAGTTCTGTACAGAGCCCATCCTGAGTCAGTGTCCACTTTCCCTGCACTACTCAGTTCTGTACAGAGCCCACCCTGAGTTAGTGTCCACTTTCCCTGTACTACTAGGTTCTGTACAGAGCCCACCCTGAGTCAGTGTCCACTTTCCCTGTACTACTAGGTTCTGTACAGAGCCCACCCTGAGTCAGTGTCCACCGATGAGCATTAACGCACCACAATATAGAAGGCTAGCTTAGATCAAAGATACTGCGGGGGCCCAGTAACCTCATATCTGCCTCACCTCTGCTATCACAAGGGCTGTAGTACTATAACGCACTATGCCCTTAAAAGGGAGCAGGGTTACACCCCACATACCCCCACATGTAACTCACCTTCCTTGTTGCCCAGCCGGAGTCGGTGCAGCCCCTGGAGTGACCCCACCGTTAGATGGACCTCCTCCGCCGCCGGTAAAAAGGTCAAGGTCAGCTGAAGATGCCCAAGGTCAGGCTGCTCCTGTCATCAATCAAAACAATGTTAGATAACCCTTTAAGGTCCGCATGGTGCTTTAATGTAATAATTATTATACCCTCTGTCTTCATGATGCGTGAATGCAGCCCCGGCGAGTCTACTTGAAAGGTCTGCAACGGGTCTGCAATCATACATTATGCTGAGTCTATGAGGGCGATTCAACCTCTTTGGCTCGGCATGGTACTTAAATGCAGTTCTGGTTATCGCCAAGGCTGCATTTATGCATCATGACGATAAAGGTGACCAAAATGCCATGCGGCACTTTGAAGGATAATGATAGGATCTAGGTCTATTGGGTTCGTTTGTTCTTTTGACATTCATTCAAGGTTATTACTGTTTCTAAAATGAGCTACATAATATTAAATTCGCCTTTTTAGAGCATGGTATTGTAATATTAATTGTTTTACATTACCTTCATCAAAGAGTCATTAGCAAAAGATACTCATTCGGGTTCAACTTTTCTTTATCTATGCTTCTCTCTGTTTTTAAATACAGATTAAATATACTCCTAATGAGTTGTCTACATTCCAATGGCATGAATCATAATGTCATTCAGTGACCCCTTTGAGACGGCATGATGCCTTGTGACTTTATTTTTATTTCATCATGATGCACCAATGCAGCACGGCTCGTGACCATCCGGCATTGAATTGGCACATCATTCAACCCCCTAGGGAGTGTATCAACCCCAGATGCATGATGCTTGAATGCAGCCCTAGCGAACTACTCTCCCAGGCTGCATCCAAGAATCATGACGAATCATGAATCTAGCGCGTTCAAGCCCTTAAATGGTTAAAGCCTCTAGTCACTGTATTAATGACTTAATAATTGAGACAAACAGAAGTAGTGTAGTGATACCTGATCCTGTCTATGTGCTCTCCGTTGTAACTGTGCCCATCTGACGTCCCCTGACGTCAACTCGTCACCATGGAGACTAATAAACACGTGACCTAATGTATGACGTAGCCGGCGTTTGTCAATGTCGTAAACAGATATACGCACTGTCCGCTTGGAAACCTCCTTTCGACTGACCTGCAATTTAAAATGCAATCATTAAATTATGGAAATGAATGATGAAAATTGTAAATGTTCAGAATTACTATTATCGAATATTACTAAGAACTAACGAAACTTTCCCTAACGCCATCGAGTTTCGGAATCAATATAAGGCAAAAAAGAAAGGTGTTTCAGGCAACATGGTCCCAGCTATTGGGGTAGGCAGGCCGGACTTTTGTTCTAATTTCTAAGGTGAAAGTACTTGAAATGAGTCGCAGATTGCCACAGCTGTGAACTAAATTTTACAGTAACTAGGAATATCATGAAATTGTTTTATATATTAGTAGAAATCCATTTCCTGAGGTCAATTAATCAGGTGTGTTAGCTCGTTCTCCCTAGTACCCCAAAAAGGTCAACATTTTGACAATGTGAATATTTTACAAAAAAGATTATCTGAAATCGGGAAACGAATGCTAAGGTCGGCCCTTTTTCTAATCTAGGATCGGGTGGCCTCAAACACACTTTTCTTTTTGGCCTAATGAGAACAAAAAGATGAGTCATATAACTTTGGTTAACATCAAGCGCTCTGAATTATGCTCTCTGAGCGCAGATCGATTCATTACTAGACCTCATTAGAAAAACAAACAGGAGGTATAATTATCCAGTTAAGGGCAGCATAGTGCTTTATTCTGCCCTTTGCGTCATAAAGCAATGAATGGTACCCTGGCGAGTAACTCGCCGGAGGTGCATTCCTGAATCATGCTACAGCATGATACACTCCTGAACGGTCGGCATGATGCATAAATGCAGAGGCAGCGAGTTACTCCCCAGCACTGCATTGGTGCATCATGACAAGAAAGGGCATAGGGAGCTAATCACATTAAAGTGTCATGCCACCATTAAAGGACTATCAAACAACAGCATGAGTGCATTCCTCTTGCATGACGTCGGTACATGTGTATGATCTCTCTGTAAATAACCTTCTAGACCACTAAAATTATATTGGCATTAGAAATGAGAAAAGGCCCAACTCACATAAAAGGCAAACGAGTCATTGAAGACAGGATCCAAGGTTTGCCTCCGGACCCGGCCCTGTTGTTTGGATTTCTCATCTGGCAGGACACACACTTTGACAAACGGATCCCTCGGTTTGTTATTAGGCTCCCGACCTGTAAACGTGAAGAAAAAACGGGGATAAATTCACTTTGATGTGATTTTGTTGAACTTGGTGTCTGGTTTCCTCCTGTTGTTGGTTATTTTGAGGTTTATTATGGTGAAGCCTTATTAGGGATGGTTTCAGTAACTAATGATGTGGCTTGGAAATGGCTATTTATTTTGATTGGTAGCTTTGTTGAATGGGGGAAGTAAAGTATACATTATAGATGTCTAATTGGTTATACAATTTCTTTCCTTTGATAGATCTTGTTTTAGGGTAAATAGAAAGTGTTTTAGACATAATCTGAGAAATAAAGTAGGTAGGTCAGCGTTTCAATATCTTAATTTTTTTTATTGTAATCTGAAACCAGAAATGTGTTGTGACCCGCAACATTGACACGTGGCTTGGCTTGTCATGATAGTGCAGGGGAATATGAAAAAAATCTGCTCATAAGATAACTTTATAAAGTCAGACAATTATTTAGGCTTCCGAAGCAAGTTTGAGACTTTGATAATATGTGAATTCTATTTCTTCTTAAAAAGGAACTTCCCGAAATTAGTGGGGGGGGGGGGGTGCAGCCATATGGTCGGTTTGTCTTTAAAAGGCACCTTTTATTCTTACTAGGCATATTCATTTCACGTAATACATACTTTTGTAGATGCAGGACAAGATAATACAGGCAAGGCCTAGTGACAAGGACCCAGGATCCGGGTCTATATATAGAAATTACGTGGGGAACCTTAAATACCATGGAGTCGGATTAGAAACAACACAACTCCCCAACGCCGCTGGTGTCCACGGCTAAAGGTCAGAGCTGTTTTCCTCACCCATTATTAAAGGAGAATCGATTTAAAGAAATTACTCTTTGTAAGAAATGTGAAATTTGTTGGTGGCACGTTTTTCTGACCGCGACACCGGAAGTGTCGATATCCTCCCCATGTGACCTATTAGGGGGGGGGGGACTAGCGGTGGTGGTCTTACCTTGACATTCACAGCTAGCGGATAGGTCAAATCACCAATTGGTAGAATTAGCAAATTGGGTACCCTTGGCCTGACAGATATGGTTCCTTGCTTATTAGAAGCGAACTTTTATTTGGTATTTTGTATGCTTGAAATAACTTTAGTTACCTTATTGCGCCCAGTTTCTTGCGCATTTCCCCAAAAATAGTTTTAATTTGTGCAATTTGACATGGGAAATAGATAGAGTAACATGCTCAGTAGGTCAATAAACGGGTATTCCTGCCATGCACATGGTATTGACAGGAAAACGGTGCCCAGACCGGTTAGCATTTGACATAATAACATGTAGTGGAAATAACTTCAAGTTATGAAACATCATGAAGTTCATTTGAATTTGTGGAATAAATAGAATATATCAGAACCAGGATATGGCGATGAAAATGTCATCATAATATAACAAAATGCGGAAATGTCCCATAGCTCAAACCTCCCATCGCATTGAGATATACTAGAGTTGTACCAACTTATATTAAAAGATGAAAGGGGCTAGAGAGCTTTCTTAATCTGGGGGAAACCATTGTGGGATATTTATAATAGGATGACATTATGTTAAAATCCTTTATACCATAGTTATCCAATTAAGGCACTAAAGGCAGTACCAAAACTGGACAACCATCGTGGATTACCAGTGTATAACCGCACTGCTATGACGTCACAATATGAGTTCACATGATAAAACACGAGTTTACATGGTTAGATATCTGAATCTGATATCTCTCCAATTGTTAAAACTGTGGTATAAACAGAATAATTCATAGATAAGCCAGCACTCAGGCTGGTTGTCTATGTATCATTCCTTTCACTGCATGAATGATGGCATTTAAGCAAACCTCAAAGTCACTCTTTAAGCTGCTTTAAGTTTAGTAAATGCCAAGAAAAGGTTCCTGAATGGTCATTATGCCATCTAAGCAGCTTTAAGTGGCATTTGCCGGAATAAAAGATGCATAAAGTGTGACTTTAACCAGTCCAATCGTTGCTTAAATGCCAACCTTCATGCAATGCTTAAACATATTATAGACACTTTACAATGCCACCGACCTTTGAGGTGGTTGGCCTTGATAACGTTGACAGTAAGTTTCTCCGAGTTGGGGTCGTACACGATGCTGTAGGCTAGTGACGAGGGGTGGGCGGGGCCTCTACTCCTCTCCTCCACGCACTCATCCAGCTCAAAGGCATCGCTGCAACAAGAAGAAACATACATTAGGGTATTGTAACGTATAATCTACGGCCGTGGTGTCCTTAACCCTTTAAGGATGCATGTCGCTAAAAGAAAACATTTGTAGTCATGACGCACCAATGCAGCCCCGGTGAGTGACTCGCCAGTGCTAGATTGGTGCATCATGCCGACTGAATTGAATTGAATATTCGTTTATTTAGACTGGAAAAATGGTAGGTCAATGACCTGTATTCACCTTATTCCAGTTAATGGAACATGATTGTAGTTGAACATATAATTCGTCATGGTGTACATAAATAAAGGAGAATAAGAGGCATAGGCTTAGAGCCATGACTTAGTATAATAGAACAGGTATTAGTTAATGATAGGGGCGGTGAAGGCTGATGTTCGGAAGTGTCTCAAGCTCTCCGTTCAGGAGTGTTAACAACTTATTTAAATTTTGCTCCAGCAATTTTGCTTTTGCCTATGAAGTTGAACATCTTAAAGGCCCTGCATAAAATGTAGTGATATTGAAGAATACCAAGATCAATATTCATGTTTCAACCACTGAAAAGTGCTTTCGGCTTTAGATTGATATTTCCTGGAGGAATACAGGCTTGCACGAGATACCATGCATTTGTACGGCATCACCATCTTTGATAAGCATGAACAGGTTCAGACCCACCCTCTTATTATGGGACACATGTATATGGAACAGTATGGATTTCAAATACAAATCCGTTAAGGGCCGCATGGTGAATTAGTGTACTCTGTTCTTTGCCAGCAGGATGCATGGATGCAGTGATAGCAAGTCTTCTGACGAGGGCTACATTCATGTAATATTCTAACCACAGGGGGTTAATGCACTCTCAAATGGTCTGTATCAGGCAAAAAATACCACTGCACGAATGATGACATTTAAGCACACTTTTTATCCCAGTAAATGTCCCTGAGAGGTCATATTGACATTTAAGCAGCTTTAAGTGGCATTTATGGGAATAAGAATACCTAGAAAGTTTGACTTTAAGCAGTCCAATCGTTGCTTTAATGCGAACTTTCATGTAGTGTACTCCCCTGGCAAGCAGACTTGCATTCATGCGTCATGACGACAAAGGGCACGGCACATTAAAACGCCATGTGGCCCTTTAAGGGTTAGACTGCCCAAATAGCACACAGGGGGTGTTGCAGTATCTGCGTGGTCGCTTCCCTATCCTGATTGTTCTGTGGGCGCGGCCATTACTTAAGTTGGTCCTGGTGCGATAGGCACTGATTACAGCTGACACAATAAGTACCAAGTGTTACATAATGCACCCTACAAATTCCGCGTGATTGGAGGGAATTATTTCATAGGTAAACAATGTATTCCGCTAGTGGCCTACAGTATATAGTGATCCATGAAAAATCAATGACTTCAAATTATTGGGTTGCACTATCAACCTATATCCTATAGTGTAACAGGTCCCGCCCCAGCTGCATGCAGAGACCTGGGCAGGGCAGGGTGCACGGCAGGACCTCCCAGGGCCGCCCAGGGCAAAGACAAACATAACACCATTAACCCTGTAAGGGCCGCATAGTGCTTTACGGCAGTGTTATCATGTAGACTCGCCAGGCCTGTATTCGTGCTAATCCTTCAGGAGATGTATGTCGATAAAATATGACATTTGTTATAATAATGCACCAGTTCAGCCCCGGCGAGTAACTTGCTGGTGCTGCATTGGTGCATCATGCCGACCCTTCGGAAGTCACTCAACCCCGCAGGGTCGTCATCATGGATGAATACAGCACTGGTGAGTTACTCACCGGGGCTGCATTCATGCATCATGACGACCAGGGGATGATGTATTAATGCATCATGTCGTCCTCAAAGGGCTAAAGCACTAAGAGGCCCTTAAAGGGTTATACTGGTTCTTGTCCCACAGACAAACACGGCACCATTATACAGGTTCCTGCCCTACAAAGGGGGGCAAACACACCTCTGTGAGCTCACTACTACACATTATCTGTAAGGCGGGTAGAGGACGGTGAGGGGGGGGGGGGAGGGGAGGGAGAGGGGGAAGAGAGGACACACACATATATGTTAGGGACGGGCTCGAGAGGAGAGCAATGCAGGGAAGGACAGAAGATGTGCATACAAACATAGAGGGAGAGAGAGGGGGGGAGAGAGCGAGAGAGAGAGAGAGAGAGAGAGAGAGAGAGAGAGAGAGAGAGAGAGAGAGAGAGAGAGAGAGAGAGAGAGAGGGAGAGAGAGAGTCAGGGGCAGAGAGTAAGAGACAGAGGCAGACAGAGAGATAGAGGGAGCAAAAAACATTGACTGAGGGAGAGACACACAGAGACGGACGGAGAACAAGACAGCCAGAGACAGAGAGAAAAATAGGGAGCCTACATAAAAGAGGGCACGGACATGGCAGCAGAGTAAAGTACAACGATGAGCCCACTATGTCCAGGAGCATCGCTATTCCAATTTTGGTCCTCAAACAAAGAGGCAAACACGCCTCAACTGCCTTCATAACACTCCAAGGTACACATAGGATTTGAATCTGCTATGACCATCGTCGGCATGATGCATAAATGCCACTTTTACACAGCTTTCTATTTGCAAGGGCTGCATCCATGCATAGCTGACCCTGTGACATAGGGTTGTATACATGATGATGCCATGTAGGGACAATTCATTAAAAGCATTATGCGGCCTCTAAAGAGTTAGTTAATCCCTACACTTTCTTTAAGAGGAAGTCAATACCATGTTCATCCACTTTACTCAGTGTGTGGATGGCACTAGTCGGCTGGTTAAACAGACAACGAGAGTGAAGAAAAAACTAAAACAAACCTTGAACAATGAGATCCAGTAAGAAAGTGGTCATTGTTTAACAACATTTGGAGTTCTGGACTAGGGAGGAGGCAGATTTTAACCCCCTGAAGGAGGAGGGATCAGTGGACAATGCTGTGCATGGCGACTTTCACCACCTATCAGGGGAAGGGGTGGGGGCTGAAAACTGCTCACAAGCTCATACAACAATCCACCAACTCCCTGTAGTTAATAAATGACAACTCTCTTCCTCCCAGAAGGGGTGGGGGTAGGGGTGGGGGAAGACACCAGTGGTGGGAATGTTTAGTTCCAGAGTGCGATCATAGAGGGCAGATCTGTCTTAAAGATTTCAGAGATGACTATGATGTGGGGGAGGGAGGCATGGTCCCTGAATTCCTATCTGGGTATAAGGACAACAGGGAAGGGTAGACGTTTAGGGACTGACATGGCAGTGACCTCACTGTCATGTCAGGTCTCATAGTGACAGGTCAGTGTCAAGGGAGAGTTCCACCCTACATATGAAATGCTCTGATATTGTCTACTAGTTCAAGAGCGTAGTCTATAATAACCCTTTAAGGAGTCATTAACCCTCTAAGGACTGCAAATTGCTAAAACATTATACTATGTCATCCTCATGATGCATGGATGAAGCCGTTGGAAGTAAATCACTAGGGCAGCATTCAACATCATGCAAAAACGCCTGTAAAGGCTCAGCATGATGCATAAATGTAGCCCTTGGTAGGTAGACTCACCAGGGCTGCATTAATGGAATAGTACACTTAAGCACACAAGGTGGCCATTGAAGACTGAAATAGTATATCATATCAATACCTATTGTTGTATAGTTCATATTGGGCATCTATCATAGTCTAGGTTGAGGAATGTAGCATTGCCCTTCCTTTCATCACAAAGAAAAGCTATCATGGGCCATCAAAGAGGTTTATCAGTGTACAGTTTATCATTTCTGTCATCACCAAGCAGTCAATACTGCACTCATATCACATCTCCCTTCCCATAACAGGGAGGACCACATATCATGTGCCATGCTATCAATGGACACCATACTCTTTGATAATATGGTTATGGCCCATAGTAAAGGTGTCTAGGGCTAGAAGGTGGGGCGTAATAGGAGAGAGCAGGGATGGCATGTCACTAAAAGATGAGATTTGTTGGCATGATACACCAATGCAGCCCTGGCAAGTAAATCAAAGTTACAGGCACCTTCCGGAATCTCAATCCCTTGTGGTCGGCATGCAGCCCTGGTCAGTTACACGGCAGGGCTGCATTCATGCATTCATGCATCATGACGACCAAGGACATGATGCATTAAAGGACTATGCCGTCATTAAACAGGTCTGGGAAATGCAGGAAAACTCTCCCCAGAGCCGTTATTTACACCAGTGTTAATTTTCACAATGCAGGTAGGTGTGAAAACACTGCAGGGCTAGAATTAGCAATGGTTTTGCTTGTACAATGTAGCATAAACACTCTAGGACTAAAATTAGCAACGGTTTTCTTATAACCCATTTGCTGAATTTTCTATCAATTTGCTGTTAAATGTATATATCCCATAAGATAGATTAGTGTATGCTCTTGAATCATACATGGGGAATAGTGAATCATACATGCGATTGCCATGAAATCACATATAAATAAGCTTTTTCTATAGACTTTCCCTCTGTGCTCCTCCACTTCACCCAGTAGGCAGTGAGCTCTGCAGTGTTGACACACCTACCTGCGTTGTGAAAATTAACACTGGTGTAAATAACGGCTCTGGGGAGGGTTTTCCTCCATTTCCCGGACCTGTTAAAGGGGTATCATGGTGACAGGAAACTAGCTTGACAGAAGGTTTGGCCAGGAAAGCTTTAAGAAACAGGCAGGATGCCACAAAACTCCCTATATTAATAGTCTGGTAGGAACGGGGGGTTCCCATGCACCCCTATGATGTATTTTTTTAACCTATTTTTTTTTAATCCTTAATATGTGAACTTGCCGAATTTTGATGTACCCAGTGTGAAATATTGTCCCATCACTGTTTTTGGTGGCCATCTTGGCGGCCATCTTGTTTTTTGCACTATTTTCTCAAAAAATATTAATTTGCCCATATTTTCTAAACCGCTTGAGCTAAATTTATGAAATTTGGACACGTGACAGATACGTAAGTTACCTTTCCACAGAATTCTTTTGAATGACCTTGACCAAGGTCAAGGTCACTGGAATTGACCTTGAACTTCAGAAAATCACTGAAAAAGTGCATATGACCATGTTTTAACTCCTGTCAGGACTTGGAAAATGGCCATTTCTCACATTTTCTGATTCACATATATAGAAGACATCAATACAAAGTGATATAGTAATTAACATTGATATTAGATTACTGGTTGCCATGGTAACATACATTTTAATAAAAATTAAAAAATTAAAAAATTAAGAAAATTTTAAGAAAATTAATTTTTTTCTTTTTTTGTTACATTCTAGTATTATTGTCACTATTAATCCTTAACTCTCCAGCATAGATATTCATGAAATAACTACCTTTAAAAATACCATTTTAGTAATGACCATGTCCAAGGTCATGGTCATAACCAAGGTCAAGGTCATTTAATTGACCTTGAATCAATAAACGTGTTCCTATTGAACCTTCCCTTTTCAGAATGTAAATAATGCCAAATGTAGTTTTTTTCTGTTTTACTGTGCTTGAATCCATTTAGGTTTTTAATGTTAGATTATATATGCTGGTTACACTGGAAATAATCTCTCAAAGTTTCCATGATAACAATCTTTTTTGTTGCCACACCTGGAAATACATGAAAAACTGTTCAAATTTCTGGTCTTGAACATGTTTCAACTGCTATAAAATACTAGTAAAGAGCACATCATGTGACTTTTGGATGAGAGGTATGCCCAAGATGCTTTTTTACCCCCAGCTATTTTTTAACTAAATTAATTATCTCCCACTATAACTTAAAATGAAATCCTTTCTCCCGTGAAATTAATTGGCTTTGATCAAATAAGGAAGGAACTTAGAAATAAGTTTGAAAAGTCAAGTATCTGTTTAATGAGTCAGCATTCACTGTGGCATGTTGTTGCTACATTCGATAGCTACTTGTGGAGAGGTACATGATATGAAGTCATAAATCGAAGTATACTGTTTCTGTATGATATGTGCTTGTTCCAGGACATGAATACATAGCTCAGGCTTTTTTATGAGGCTTTTCATCAAGCAACATTTAAAGCCTTTCTGTATATGTTACCATTATCAGTATGAACAGGAATTATACTGCAGGAAGATATATATATCCACATCCAGATTAGTGTCCACCATCCAACAACTTGTATGCATAATCAAGACTTAAAAGCATACCGCTTCCAACATTTTACTGCTATTACACAAATGTTGTCTTCTCACCCCTTGCCAGAACCATAGTCTTGGGTATAGAGAACAAACAGTGTGCGGTCTAGGTATCTAATCTTCATCATTAAGTAACTCCTCATAATCAATCTCATCCCCCTCTGTGTCATTCTCCTCTAACTCTTCCACAGTTTTCTCCACCAAGTCAATGAGGGAAGGGGGGAGGATAGTACCACAAGACCACAATGGTTCTAAGATACCCTCCTCGGTCTTCTCCCACCCTTGTCCAGGGTCATGTGGCTTGGGACTCCAGAAGATCCCTTCATGCGCTCTCTTATAATGGGCTAGGCGGTGGTTTACGCGGGCTATATGTGGGATGAGGTTGTCTCTGCATGGTGGTAGCCGCGAGAGATCCACCTTTGATCTCATGGTCAGATGTTCATCCTCCCCCACCATCTTCTTGAGCATGTTGCTGCGTGCGATGTTGAGGGACTTCTCACGATGCTGGCCATACATCAGACATGTGAAGGTCTCAATCTCATCAGTCATCTCTGGTGTGACGGACCACTCATCCCCAAGTTTTCTGGAAGATACAGTAATGTTGGTATATTATGTACATATTTACAGTATATTGCACAGTTACTTGGTTGATTCCAAAATTATACTACTTCTGATGTAAATAATTCATAACACACTTTTACCTAAAGGCTGTTTGGTACTTTGGGTGACCCTGAAGGTTTTTTCAGTGGTCCAATCTTGCCTTTCCCCTTGAACGCACTTGTCACATCCTCTCCTGTGAAGACATAAAGGCCCAGAAGGGTAGTGCAGTAGTCTGGTCCATTCAACTCTGCTAGCTCGCTGATGTTTATGATCTGTCTATGTTTTGCAGTACCTGTATCAAGGTAGATTGTGAGTTTGATTGAGTGGGCATGGTGCATGAGGATGACAAATATATCGGTGTCCGGTGTCCTGACGACTGCTGATGTGTAACCCAACTTTGCAGCGTACCTCAGGTAGAGCACGACCCTTGTGTCTGTCTCCTCCTGGTTGGATACTAGATCATGGATCTCAGATGCAGTCACCTGAAACATGTCATTTAACACATTGTAGATCTCTATCTATATATATTTATAAATTATATAGCTTTAAGCGTTTGTCTTGTGGTCATAATATGACAGGTACATCATATGAATTTCAATATACTCACATTGCCAGCCATCGAGTTCAGCTGGTATGCCTTTCCCTCTCCTGCTATGATTGCTGTTCCACTCTTCTCAATACGAGATGCTGCTTGTTTGCTCCCCCACACTTTCAACAGTAGTCGGCTTAGCTGCGTCTTGTTATGGTCATTCGCCAGGAACAGCTTGAAATCTCCTGGCTTTCTGGTTGCCGCGCCATCTATAATATACCTCTCAGAGGACCCACGTCGCAATCTCTCCTGTGCCTTGATGGAGTCAGTATGGTATGAGTCTGTTGAGAAGATAAAATTCCTTTTCGCGACCATCTGATCAAGAAATTGAAGGCAAATTGCACCAAATGTTGGGGGTATGTTTGTCAGGACGTGGTAAAGTGCATTGCCATCTTGGATGAAGAGAGCATTATCTGGATAAGCTATCTCTACGCGAGCATATTCCATTAAGAAATGCAGCATTGAAGCCTTGTTTGTCTTGTTTAGGAACCCGTCAGGTGTACCAAGGCTCTGAGGTACAGGTGTGAGTGAGTACTTCATTAACTCCTCAAGGTTGATAGGCTCCTCCAGGTACTGGGACTTGATCAGGAGTTTGAATGTGAGATCACTCTGTTCACGGTAGTGGATGATCTGCAAAGACATAATTGGGGATAATGGGTTACAGGTCATTCAGAGATCATTTAGAGTCGATACAATAGATACACAATGTATATAAGATATCTTACCTTTCCCTGTGAGGCAGTCAGCTTGATTGATTTATTGGAGGCCTCCATGGTCTTCAGTATCTTCTTTTTGATCGGTTCAAAGAACAGTGCTTCAGAAGAACCATGGATGAAGCAATCTCTGATGAACTCATCCTTGGCCTTCTTACCCTCCTCCTCTACATGGAGAACATCCCATTCCACCTCCGGGGATGCAGGAGCACCAGAGGCAAGACTGTAGAGGTGGTCTTTGTCAGGCAAGCAACGGGTTTGTCAAGTTGCAGATTGCTGAGACAGTACGCTGAACTGCATCTTCTGACTTCCTGATTTCCGCTCTCTCCAGTTCGCGGTGCTTCCCGGCCTTTGGGCACTCTGGGTCATTGATCAGACCACACATGTCAAGCATTTTCTCAAAATACTGAGATCTGGTGGAAGTTGTTCGGCACCAGGGCTCGTAGGCACCAAACTGGGAAAAGAGTCCTGAAAATCCACCTGCAAAACAGATAGTATAATGACCAATTTCTACTTGAATACAGTGAAATCTTGTTATAAGGAGGACGACTATAAGGAGATTTATTCAAGACAATTAATTATTCTATATTGAATTAAGATAAAACACAGAGACTTTATTCTTTTCCTGTGAGGCTGTGTGACTAGCCATGGTGTTAGAGTGGGCAGGGAAGGCTGATTACAGAAGCCCTGCACTTCCCACAGTTGCTCACCACCTCCCACAGTCACCTAGAGAGTGGGGGAGTCCTGGTACAGAAGCCCTGCACCTCCCACAGTCCCTAACCACCTGCCACAGCCCAACAGAGGTGCAGGTCTACTCATCAGATGCCCCACCTGTGAGGGATTCTGCTGCACGACCCCACCGGCACCCTGGATTTTGTGATATTACAGTTTTGTCTCTAGATTTATCAGAGTAAATCACATTAATTTGCCTTCCAAAACCATTGATTCAATTTCAAAATGTTAATTTCCTTTGCTATAACCAAGTTTAGACTAACAGTACTTATTACCAAGTTTCTTTACTATAGAAATGTATGGGTGAAAATCAGGATCAAGCAAGTTTGTTTGTTGTAACCAAAATCGGTTACAAGAAAGGTTGGTTACAAGGAGAAAATTTGCCTTGCCAAAAGGTGCTCCTTATAATGAGATTCTACTGTACTGAAATCACCAAAGTTATAAATGTTTTGATAGTTCCAAATCATTTCAGTACCTGCTGATTTAGCGAACTTCATAAACGTCTCCTCCATAGTTTTGTCCACTGCACTTAGCGCACCTGGGATTAGTGACCGGGCCACGGCAATGCCTCCCTTCTCTAGCAGCTGCTTGGCTCCTGGATGAGACTCCTCAATGTTTGTGAGGAATACCTCAAGCCACACTAGATACCTAAGTAGGGAATAGGATGCATGACAATAGTTGATATACAGTACAATACTGTTATAACATTAGATAGGAAATACATGTTTTTAGAGATACAAAAGAAAATGTGGGAAAGTGGATCGGGAGATGTGAGAGAGTAGTAACTTCGGGAGAGAAGGGTAGATTTCCTCAGAGATCAGGCCCTGGCCACTCACCCACCTGCAAAAGGCGGGCTTATGGGGTTGGTAGGCAGCAGGAGGGACATCAGAGGGAAGTCCTGAGCACTTACCCACCTGCACAGGGTGGGGTGTGCAGGAGGGTACTTCTGAATGGCATATTTTTTTAAAAAGTCTGAATTTGTTTACTAAACATAAAAATTGTTTTGTTATAGCAGAATTCATTGTAGCTGAATTTTACCGTAGACTTCCCAAGCAAATTACTATGATAATATCATCTAATTCCAAGACTGAAATATGAATTATATGGCGTTCTTTGGACCATCACATATATGCTCTGAAATGTTATCAAATACACTTTGTAATAAAAAACAACTACAACTTAATGCGAACTGTGAAATACCTCGAATAATTCGGGCCATCAAAGGCGAAGAAGAGGTCAGCCATATCACCATTGCACTTGTGGAACAGGCCCAGATTGTTAGTCTTTACTGCAAATTGTAACATCAGGATCAGACGTGTGTGGTCTATGACGCTCAGCCAGAATGCCGCAGTCTTGCCCAGATGGCCAGCACGCACCTTATCCTCATAGGCCTCATATGTTTCCAAGATGGTACTTGTTGTTGAATCCGTCAATGCTGCATCAAGGTTCTCACGAGTACAGGCTTGGATGAGATTGAGCATAGCAGCAGGGTCTATGACTTGCAATCCCTCCTCATCAACAAAGCTCTGAAAGAGCAACCGGCCCATCGCTTCACTGACTGTTTTGAGACAGAAGAGGGCTTTGGCATATGCTTTGCCTTTGAGCACACTTGTCAGGCAGCCACTGGTGATGAGTTGAGCCTCAATGAGGATTTCAGCGTAGCCTGAGCCCCTGCATTTGTTATTTGTGACCATCCCTATGTAGTTCATCCCTGTGTGGAATGGACCTGGGGTGACTACATGCATCTTGTACTCTTCTGGATATTTCCAGGTTAGGGGGAGGGTCTTCATGCACCCACCAAGGTCAAAGGTGTTAAGGACGTAGTCCTGACCTACCTCCTTTGTGGCATCTTCAGACCGCTTGAGGAGCTCCTTAATGACTGAATAGTCAGTGAATGGTTGATCAATTGGGGTCATGTAGTCAATGGTGGACTTTTGGGAGGGTATTGCACCAGTGGCTGAGATAAACCCACCAAACCCTGGGACTAGTTGCTTCTCCCCGCTACTTCCCACCAACCGTGCAAGTGCCCAAGCATTGTATTCTTGAATGCTTTTTGCAAAGAGTTCATTGTTCATAATTGGTGGTGTGAATACAGCTCCTACAGGAAACTTGGGGCCAACTCGACTGTAGATATGCACTGGGGCAAGGGTCTCGGGTGTAGGAAGTTTGAGGCAGCGACTCTGATCACTTTTGTATATGGGCAGTGTCCGATCTTGATGGGAGGCATCAAATCCTGGTTTCACCTCTTGGACCATTATTCCGCCTGTGCTATTGACCATGTTGGGTCCATGTATGTTCGTTGTTATCTTGTTCAAGTTGTCCCATTCAAGGTGGAAGACTTTGTTCCCCTCACCAGTAATGATTCTTGGAGTCAGTGAGGTTGAAACCTCATCAAGGGCCTTTGCTAGTGCCGTCTCCAGTTCTAATCCAAAGTCATAGCTCTCACAATGGCCCAGTCTACTCAGGATAGTAGTTAGCTGTTTACTACGGTAGAGGTGCCTAATCATAGTACAGAGGAGGATGTGCTTTGACATCTTCCATTCCCCATTAGTGACAGCTCGGCAGATGTCCTGCAATAGTAAAAGCCGAGATATATGTCATAACAAAACAATTGATTAATTACAGAGAGAAATTCTACATTTCTCATGGAAGTGCTTGACAGTGATATTGACTGATTATTAAGTATGTACTGTGTACAGCTTGTATCTGAGCTAAGCTAACAAAGAAAATGTTAATCCGCTATTTATTTAAGAGTGGTGATCAGCTGGATTAAGATTATACCCTAATGTGAGGCTCCAGTGAAAATCATGGAAAAACTAAGCACATTTGAAGGTGAGGAGTTTGTCATACCTGGCCTATAGAGAGTATGATGCGTCTAGTCTTCTCAGAAATGTCCATAACTGTGCCACCAGAGATGACATTGTTCAAGAACTTCAGAAGATCAGGAGGTAGGATTTCATCTGGTGAGTGGTCTTCAAGATCGTTTGCTGTTGGAGGCCATGGAAGTAGCTTTGACTGATGGAATGCATGCTGAATTGTACTGTGCAGGAGTTGGGCCACATCCTCATACTTGTCTTTGCTTCCAAGCTTATAAGCAAATGTCACTGCATCTGCTACAGAGAGGGAGGCACTATAGATCAAGTTGTATGTTATGCAGCCTTTATCACCCGGGTTCACCTTTGCAAATGCAATCAATTCATTGATCTCATGCTTCTCAATGCGGCTCTTCAGTTTTTCGCTCCTGTATTGTGGGTTTGGGAAACCTTGTTTCTCTAACTCAGTGATGTACAAAAGGGTAAGTGAACCAAGCTGCACCACCTCTTTCTGCCTAATCACCTGGTCTTTGATAAATGCCAGTACAGCTGTAAATGCCTTAAGATGGGCATTAGCTTTTGGAACCTCAGCTGCTGTGCTTGTTGCTTTAGTTGTATCCCGTTGGTGAGTGCAATATTTCAGGTTAAATGAATTGCGACAAGACAGGTGGAATTTTGCTTCTCTGGCAAACAAGTCCTCTCCTTGAACCAAACGATATAGATGGTGATTTCCTAGTTCTTGGGCCCTAGGTGCAATCTGTTTCCAAGTAAGATCCTTTAGGCCCCCTTCATGATCTCGAAACACCGGGAATCTAACGCAGCGTTCCGTCTTGCCTGATACTTTGATCTCTAACTTTTCACAAAAGATACGTTGTGCAGGAAACATCTTGTTCAAAGTAGATGAGGGTGGTATCCGTGGGGAACGTGATTTGGATGATTCTTTTGATTGCACATTGCTGGTCAATCGGTCCAGATTCCTGATGAAATTTTGGTAACATCCTCGATGATATCCAGTCACATCTATATCTAAACCTTCAAGAGTTTCAGGAATTTGAGTGCAGACATCTTCCATGCGCATGGGAGAATCTGGAGGCTCAGTGAGGCGTTTCTCGCGGATAGTCTGTAGATGCGCCAGTTTGCCAATGGCCGAACCCTTGACGTTACTGAGTGGTATAAAGGTTTCATGGTTTATGTCCTTCACATGTAAAATGCATGTTAGTGCCTTCCATGATACACCAGTCTCACTTTTGAATCTCTTCGACATGATTATGCCATACCACAAGACAGCATGCACCTAGAATGAAAGAGATTTCATTTGCAGATGTCAGTAGCATGAAGAAATAGATGCACAGCTAAGAAAATTGCTATTTAACCTCAAAATAATGCTTTTAATGCTATATAATGCTAGGGAGGGCCTATATACAGGTAGGTAGGGGAGCCTGGAGGAGTCTCTACACGTTGCCTGGAGGGGCAGATACACGATGTCTGTGCTGTAGTGTACATACAGGTAGGTAGGGGGGCTGGAGGAATCTCTACATGATGTGTGTGCTGTAGTGTACATACAGGTAAGTAGGGGAGCCTCCCAGTGGGCACAAAATTCAGTTCAATGTTGAATCAACATTGAATCAACATTGAATCAAAATTGACAACCATCAATCAATGTTGATTCAATGTTCTGTGCCCACTGGGCTAGAGGAGTCTCTACTCGATGTGTGTGAGGCTGGGTATATATACAGGTAGGTAGGGGCACCTGGAGGAGTCTCTACAAGATTTGTGTGGTGGTGTGTACATACAGGTAGGTAGGGGCACCTGGAGGAGGCTCTACTCGATGTATGTGAGGCTGGGTATATACAGGAAGGTAGGGGGGCCTGGAGGAATCTCTACACGATGTGTGTGCTGTAGTGTACATACAGGTAAGTGGGGACACCTGGAGGAGTCTCTACACGATGTGTGTGTGGCTGGGTACATACAGGTATAGGTAGGGGCACCTGGAGGAGTCTCTACACGATGTGTGTGGTGGTGGGTACATACAGGTAGGTAGGGGAGCCTGGAAGAGTCTCTACACGATGTGTGTGGTGGGGGGTAAATACAGGTAGGTAGGGGCACCTGGAGGAGTCTCTACACGATGTGTGTGGTGGTGGGTACAGTGACGTCACCTTAGTCCGGGCGACTATAGTCCGGGTACTACACCATCCGGACAGGGTTGCCTCTGCACGGACCTAGTTACACTATAATAGTATACAGTAGTCCAGGTAACTCATGATCCGGTCACCGGTCAGTGCATTCAATGCACAGAGTCTATAATTACTATCAAAATGTGTCTCAGTAAACCAGTTACCTGGAAGAGAGTGAATAGTTCCCCCCCCCCCCTTCCCGCCGCATGTCTCTTTTAATTGTATTGTTATGTTTTTCCTGGAGTCATGCCCCTCCTCCCTGTGGGTGGAACCCAGAAGATACAATCGGTGGTTTACAATCAGTATCAACCATGGGTACTAACAGGAAGTGACAGTTTGTCTGAGCTTATATTATTGCTTTGATGTGCAATATCGAGTACAAGTGTTTAGTTTGTATTAATAATAAACTATTGCAATATTAGTCTGTCATGATAATAATGATGACAGCACCTACTTGTCCTCTCAGATGTGTCCCCCCCTCCCGACCCCCATAGACCCCCCTCCTGCACAAACACACAACACTCACCCCAAGCTGTTGTAGCTCACGTGTAGGCCCTATTGTGCGAGTTTGTTGCTATACGTAAAACTATAGTCTATAAACAATTACGTAAATGGTGCAGCTTACACCAACCCTGCTGCAGTGTGGGAAGTGTTTGCATATCATTGGAAGAAAATAGTTACAGCTGGAGTGTTTTTTTCAGTTTTACTACCCCCCCCCCCCTTCCCTCCTCCTCACTCCACCCTTCTGCAACGTTTCAGGCACCCGGGCGTTTCGGTGTCCGGGTGCTATTGGCTTTGCACCACGCTGCCCGGACTAGGGCGACGTGACTGTACATACAGGTAGGTAGGGGAGCCTGGAGGAGTCTCTACACGATGTGTGTGGTGGTGGGTACATACAGGTAGGTAGGGGAGCCTGGAGGAGTCTCTACACGGTGTGTGTGGTGGTGGGTACATACAGGTAGGTAGGGGAGCCTGGAGGAGTCTCTACACGATGTGTGTGGTGGTGGGTACATACAGGTAAGTAGGGGAGCCTGGAGGAGTCTCTACACGATGTGTGTGGTGGTGGGTACATACAGGTAAGTAGGGGAGCCTGGAGGAGTCTCTACACGATGTGTGTGGTGGTGGGTACATACAGGTAAGTAGGGGAGCCTGGAGGAGTCTCTACAAGATGTGTGTGCTACAGGGTACATACAGGTAAGTAGGGGAGCCTGGAGGAGTCGCTACACGATGTGTGTGCTACAGGGTACATACAGGTAAGTAGGGGAGCCTGGAGGAGTCTCTACACGATGTGTGTGAGGCAGGGTATATACAGGTGAGTAGGGGCACCTGGAGGAGTCTCTACACGATGTGTGTGGTGGTGTGTACATACAGGTAGGTAGGGGAGCCTGGAGGAGTCTCTACACGATGTGTGTGGTGGTGGGTACATACAGGTAAGTAGGGGAGCCTGGAGGAGTCTCTACACGATGTGTGTGGTGGTGGGTACATACAGGTAAGTAGGGGAGCCTGGAGGAGTCTCTACAAGATGTGTGTGCTACAGGGTACATACAGGTAAGTAGGGGAGCCTGGAGGAGTCTCTACACGATGTGTGTGCTACAGGGTACATACAGGTAAGTAGGGGAGCCTGGAGGAGTCTCTACACGATGTGTGTGAGGCAGGGTATATACAGGTGAGTAGGGGCACCTGGAGGAGTCTCTACACGATGTGTGTGGTGGTGTGTACATACAGGTAGGTAGGGGTACCTGGAGGAGTCTCTACTCAATGTATGTGAGGCTGGGTATACACAGGTGGGTAGGGGTACATGACTGATCACTGACAGCACCGTCACTGTGGCGCAATGGATAAGGCGCTGGACTTCTATTCTTAGGAGCAGAGGTTCGAATCCCACACCATGCAAGAAAGTTTTTCGTTTTTCCTCCTCATCCCTGTTTAACATTTTCCCTCAAGTTACTAAGCTTCATATCAGTAACACGACTTTTCAGAAACTAGTTGGGTTCTTACCACACTTTAATGAGCCTAAACACTTCAAATTATCACAATAGCATGGCACAATAACTAAACCATTCTTATAGTACATGACTGATCACTGACAGCACCGTCACTGTGGCGCAATGGATAGGGCACTGGACTTCTAATTCAAGGATTGTAGGTTCGAATCCCACACCATGCAAGAACGTTTTTCGTTTTTCCACCTCATCCCTGTTTAACATTTTCCCTCAAGTCACCAAGCTTCACATTAGTAACACGACTATTATAAACCAGTAAGAGCTTCATATAACTACCTAATTAATTAGAGATACACATGCTTTACCCTGTCATTACTTGTAGTAGTAGTAGTAGGCTCTAGGAGCTGGCACAGGCCGGGGCTAGTGACAAAATACTGTCTCTAAAACATTGACATTATTTTGAATACCCTTCTTTTTATATCCTGTATCTGTCACACAGGAAACAAAACCAATGAATATAAATTTCCTGCTACATTAAACAATATAATAATGACTGTGCTGTATATATTTACCTGATCTTGTCGACACTATCAGGGATCCTCCAGGAGATGCAGGCTTGAAATCTGGGCGGCAATGCATGGTTCCTTTAAAATCCACCAGATGGCACCAAAAGGATGTGTGGCGCCACCTGTTTTTAATAGTGGTAGTTTAGTGGTCCTTAATATTTTTCTCTATGTTTTTACAGACCTATAGACCTATACCAAAGCACTCACCCAATATGTTTGTGGACTTGAAATTCTAAAATAGGAGAAATCATATCTCTAGGCTTACATATGACATGTATTTTGGTGGGCTTGGGAAGACGTGAGGGGACCCCACTGCCTATCCCCCACTTGTGATCAACCCTAAAATTGTTGCCCATGAGTTTTATGATTGGAACACATTGCCAGTATTTTTGTGCAGGTAGGTCAATCACATCGATTGAAAGAGCTTACAATTCCATGAATTCTTTTCCAGAGATACCTTTAACCCTTTAGGGCCGACACAAAAAAATTCTGGTGATGGGGCTGGAACATTTTCACAGGAACTGTCCCTGAGCCGAGCCATATCTAAATCCTATAGAGTAATGCTGACTAAAGTCGATGCTAGGCCAGCCATGGCATCAACTATAGTCCATGCTCGGCCCTAAAGGGTTAATAATCCAAAACAGATATTTGAAAAGAACCTTTTTTTTAATACAGAATTTTGAAGAATAAAACTTTTCTAATTTTCTATAGAAAAGAAAGGAAAATCCCACCCTCTTCATTTGAATATGTTTATCATTCTGTGACAATGCATTAAGGATAGAAGGATTATGTTTGGTGTAAAATCTGGATTAATGTACCATACACCCCGCCTTTAAGACACATCCTATTTGGCTTTTTTTTTTCATGAGCCAATTTCTTTTCTTAAATTGGGTGTTCAGCTTATCGGTGGGGTTTCAATACAATAAATTAAAGAGAAAACTATTTTTACTTTGGACATAAAGTCACTGGCTTTATGGCTCTATAAATATGACTGACAGTATCACCCTGCCATCTAGTGCGTTATGATTAAATTGCTGGACGGAGAAACTGCCCTGCGCCCTGTAGGAGGAAGTGACCAGCTGGTTCGAACTGGGAGAAGGCATTAGTAGCAGTTTTGACACGGAGCTAAGCACAAGTGACATGTATATATTTTTTCTCTAAGGCTCCTCACTATGGCATAACGTTATATAAAGTTTTAAAACTTTATTTTGATGTAAAATGGGAATATCTTGCCTATTTTTTAGGCCTTGGTGCGCAATTTTGCCCCCTCTTACCCTACTCCATGCCCTCCAAGTTCATTGTTTTTCCACAATTAGATTCATATCAGTGACCTTAACCTTGACCTTATGTCATATTATTTTACCTCCATTCAACTAAATAACATATGGCACTAATGTGTTCTGAGTACATACATTCAAAAATGCACAAAATAACCTTTCTCCGCATATTGACAGGAAATTAAAGTGGGTTGTGTCTTGTAAGAAAGCTTTTACCAATATCCAAGGTCAAACATGTGACCTTGGTCTTTGTCCTCATGATTATGAATATGACATAACTATGCTTAGACATAGTGAATCCCATATTTGCCATGATTTAGATTGTGACTTAATCTGAACAGTCAAATGGGACCTGACACGATGATTTAACAGCATTCAAGGTCAAATAACTATACTTTTATGACCTTGACCTTGGTCTAGGTCATTATATGTCACAATATGCCTTTTTTGTAGTCATATGCATATATTTTTCGTTGGGTGTATACACATGCTGTAGAACGTTTATGAAACATCAATTTTGGGAGAAGCAGAACCAAAAACATATTTTCTCCCTATATTTTTTCCGAAATTGGGAAATTTACATTTTTTTAAAATCGCTGTTACCATGGCAACCAGTCATCTAATTTCACATTGAATAAACTGAACAGGAGGGCAGTGGTATAATCTTAGTAGGTACATCAAGAAAATTGAGAAATTGCCATTTTCCATGTCCTGAGAAGAGAAGAAACATGGTCATATGCAGTTTTTTCGTGATTTTTTGAAGTTCAAGGTCAAATTGAGTGACCTTGACCTTGGTCAAGGTCATCAGAAAAATATCTGTGGAAAGGCTACTTAAGTATCTGTCACGTGTCCAAATTTGATAAATCTAGCTCAAGCGATTTAGAAAATATGGACAAATTAACATTTTTTGAGAAAAAAGTAAAAAATCCAAGATGGCCGCCAAGATGGCCGCCAAAAACAGTGATGGGACAAAATTTCACAATGGGAACAAAAAAATTTGACAAGTAGACATATTCAGGATTACAAAAAAGTAGGTTAAAAAAATACATCATGGGGGTGCATGGGAACCCCCCATTCCTACCAGACTATAACCCTGTGTGAGAGATGGGTGTACTCATCCTGATAGCTGTTATCAGTGCCTACCACTACCAGTGAGCCATTGATTCAAAGAAACCCGGGTAGGTGACATTGGTGGATTAAGTTAGTGGAAGAAAGTAAGCTATTTGATGGCAATAGTCAGGACGAGGCAATATCTTGCTGCCTCTCTGCTGTTCCCGGCCTTGGCCGCACATGAGTACCTACAGACACTTCTCTGAAGGCTTTGACAGAACAGAGGGGTAGGATTTCTACATCTCATCCTTTTACCGCACCTCTTTATTGGGGTTAAGCTGGCGTTATACCTCCCACAGGGCCATGGATGACATGTCAGGAGGAAGGATTAAGTGCATATGGAGAGGGGTTATAGAGGTCGTGCAAACCTTGTGGGCTTCATAGAGGCAAATTCTAGCTTTCTGCCCCTGGAGATGAGAAAACAAGCAATATCTGGAGAGGGATATGAAGGTCAATGTAGGCAGACCATTCACAGGGGCTGTAAAAAAGTCTGTTCATTGCTATCTTTCGAAATGGGTGGAGGGCGGCCGCCGTGAAAGATTCCATCCCCCTGTTGTTAAATAATGTCCAGCCCCTTAGAAGTAGGATGGGCAGACACCAGTGGTGGGTATGTTTAGTTCCAGAGTGCGATCATAGAGGGCAGATCTGTCTTAAATATTTCGGAGATGACTATGATGTGGGGAGGGGGCATGGTCCCTAAATTCCTATCTGGGCATAAGGATAACAGGGAAGGGTAGACGTTTAGGGACTGTCATGGCAGTGACCTCACTGTCATGTCAGGTCTCATAGTGACAGGTCACTGTCAAGGGGAAAGTTTCATACTGCATATATGAGATAGTCCACTGGTTCGATAGTCTAGTCTATAATAGCAGCCCTTTTAGGAATCATAGACCCTTTAAGAATGGCATACACTTCTGATGGCTTACCATTATGAATGTATCCTTGGTAAGTGGATTCACTAGGACGGCATCAATTCATCATGACAATGAAGTTAATAGCATATGAAATCACACTATTCGGCTGTTAAAGGGTTAAAGAAACTGTTTATACAAAGAAAAAGCTATCATGGACCATCAAAGAGATTTTTCAGTGGATGGGGCAATACTGCACTCATATCGCAACACTACCCATCCAGGAAAGGACCCCATATCATCTGCTATGCCGTCAATGGTCACCATATTCTTCGCTGATTTGAAATATGAGAGGAGTGGTTATGAGGGGTGCCATGGTTATGGCCCAAAGTTATGGGGACAGAAGGGTGGGTAGAGTGGAGCAGGCTGGGTGAACGTAGGTAAACAGACAGATATAGGGGGAGGGGGCCTGACAGGTCCCCCGCCCCACCCCCACCCACATTCTGGAAATTTTCTAATGCTATTTGGTCTGCCGGAACCCAGCTCCAAAATGCTCTTGGAGGGTGTCAGTAAGGTAAAGTCATGGCCAGCAGGAGTGTTTTAGGCGCATTTTCCATTAACCTGATTGCTACGTTCATCGGACCTGTAGAGCCACAGCACACAAGTGTGAAACAGTGTGGTGTAGTCATTGTTGATGCATTGGTAAATAGGACCCATAAATTGGCTAATGGACAATTGTCTTATGAGAATAACCTTGTGAGAAAAAGGATGCAGTGGTGTCCCAGCTTTAGTCTGTTGTGTGTTAGCAGTAGGCTGGGAGGGGGAGGGGGGGGGTCCTAGCCTTGGCCACACATCAGTACGCACAGACACTTCTATGAAGGCTTTGACAGAACAGAGGGGTAGGATTTCTACATCTCATCCTTTTACCATGCCTCTTTATTGGGGTCAAGCTGGCGTTATACCTCCCACAGGGCCACGGATGACATGTCAGGGGGAAGGATTAAGTGCATGTGGAAAGGGGGAGGGGTTATAGAGGTCCTGCCTGAAGGCTGAAGCACATGCGTCAGATGCTTCATATAGGGGAATTCTAGCTTTCTACCTCTGGAGGAGAGGTTTCATGTTAAATCAGGCAATATCAGTGAGGTATATTGGTAGGGGAGACAGATATGGAGGTGGACACAGACAGTCAGTTCATGGCAGAGAACATGAGGAAGCCAAATGTAGATATTATATCTAGAAAGGAAGAGGGTGAGTGAAAGAAGCTGAATGCATGGAAGGGATGGAGTTTGACCTGTAAAATATCATATTTTGTAGTCATTACTTCTGCATAATACTACCATACAGAAGTAATGACTATTAAATATGATACTATAGTAAGGAATGCATGTGATGCAGAGCAATGTGATGCAGAGCGATGAGAGTGATATGAGAGAGAGACAGAGACAGAGACGGAGAGACAGAGACGGAGAGACAGAGACAGAGAAAGAGAGACAGAGAGACAGAGAGACAGAGACAGACAAAGAGAGACAGAGAGACAGAGAGACAGCAACAGAGAGACAGAAAGAGCGTGAAAGAGCATGAGACAGAGAGAAACTAGCAAAAGAGATAGAGATTTAGAGAGACAGAGACAGATACGATACAGAGAGAAGGAAACACAGAGACAGAGAGACACAGATTCAGGCAGTGTGAGGGAATCTCCCCGATGTGCGGTGCTAAAACCAGAAGTAGAGGTCAGATTGCCCCAGGATACCAGATATCCATATCGGATCAAAGTCAAGTCAAGAGGAAGGCGAGGGTGCTGGGGGTGTAGGAGGGCGGTGCAGGGGAGGCGCGGGGTGAGAGCATAGCGGGCGGACAGGGTGGTAGGCTACTGTGGGCTCATTCTATGAGAGAGATGGCACCACTTGCGCCGGTTACCTCTCCGTACGGATACAGCCATCTTTAGCCACCGGACGCTAATGTATGATAACTTATGCAACTGGATTTAAGTCAAGACCAAGAATGTGTTTCGAGAGTGACGCCTCTGCCATAGATGTGAACCGCTCAGAGAGGGATTCCTGAGTTGATTTCTGCCTCGGAATGCTGAGGTGAGTTGTGAGGGTAGTGGTGGCACGCAGAGACGGGGTGATGGAGGGCGTCAGGAGGAACCATGATGTAGATGAATCTGGGATGGATGTGCCACACAGTGTTTTTGGTCCAATGATTCCACTCCATTTGTGGCTTCCATGTGTGTGTGGAGAAAGCTGGGATTCAAGACGGGAATATTTCACGGTTCAGCTTCACATATTGATTAGGAACATTCACCGCAGGAGACGGCCGCGGCACCAAATTCCATCTTCGTCGATATCATTGCAGTAGAAAGGAGTCAGATATTGAATGAAAGGCTGAGGTACTGACATGTTGTAGATCATGACTTTTCTTGATGGTGCTACTCATAGAAAGGCACAAGATACATTTAACAGGCTAGGTTGGCCAGTGTTTTAATTCCTCGTATGCTGTTAAGCACTGATAACAGCTATCGCAATCAGTACATGTTCCCCACCCCATTTCCACCATCTGGTTGAATACCAGGAACTATCTTGTTGGCCTAGTGACTTCCCACCCATTTCTTTCTACATTTTATTCTCGCACTACTGAGCTTTAGATTTTCTTCCCTTCCCTGCACCATACTTTAAGGGGGACACACAAATAAACACCAACGTACCACACAGAGTGGTGATGGATTGCAATATTGCAAAAAAATCTTTTCTATAGACCAATGCAGCAAGAAAGGGTGACTTTTTCATAACAGAGTTGTGTTTATATTGGTTTTAGCAGAAACCTCATAGCATTGTCTGTAATGACTATGTTTGTGAACATCTCATATCAGGAGATTTACAGGTCAATTATCTTTCATAAAGTGTATGTTAGAATGCAGGATTTTGAGGTTGTATTTATGTATTTGTCATTTACGCTTCAAAAATGTTCAACAACTTTATCAACAACCTTTCTGAAAAGTCACCCTTTCTTGCTGCATTGGTCTATAGAAGGTGGTGGGGAAGGTTGGTAGGTCAGACCCCCTGTAGGCTACATGCAATTGCTCCTGTTTACCTACTCTATTCCCTATTCCACCACCAGCCTGCTCTGCCCTACACACTCCTGCACTCTTACAGCCTGGGTCATGGCAATATTATGCCTTCTCCTCTCATATTTTAGTTCATCAAAGAGTATGTCCATTGAAAGATTGTGGTCCTCTCTTTGATGAGAAGGGAGATGGGGTATGAGTGCAGTATTGACTTATTGGTGATGCCAGAAATAATAAACTGTACACTGAAAAACACTTTTTTTGATGCTCCGTGGTAGCTTTTCATTATGATGAAAAGGAAGGCATTACTACATTCTCTAATCTAGATTATGATAGATACCTGGGATGAACTATACAACAATCAGGGTATTAATATCATATAAATAATTCTGATACATGGTGTGCTTTAACTCTCTCACCGTCAGCAGAGCACCTAATCCACTGAGCTGGATAAAAAAGATTTACTCAAAATTGATGAAATCTTTTTCTCACAAGTCTTAGTTGAATCAGCCCATGTTTGGTATCATATTAAAGCTTATGACCTATTATATCCTCTTTCACGTCTTATATTCCATTCGTGTCTGGCAAGAACGTTTAAGGATTTAGCTATGCCAACATCCCATTTCCATTTTTAATACTTATAGGTTTTTCATTTTTTTGGCAAAATTACAGAGAAATCTGGCAGTGGGAGGGATAAAGAATATGCCCTGGCGAATTTACTCGCTAGGGCTGCATTCATCTATCATACTTATGAGCTTATCAACTCAGCATGATGTGTAAATACAGCCCTGGTGATAAAGTTGCGAGGCTGCATTCAAGTAAAGGGGATAGTATGTACCATGAAGCAGTATTCCGTCCTTAGAGGGTTAATGATTAAGAAGAGATGGTATTATAGATTGCTCTATTAGACCAGTCTACTAGATAAGACCATTCACATGCAGTATGAAACTCCCCCCTTGACACTGACCTGTCACTATGAGACCCGACATGACAGCGAGGTCACTGCCATGTCAGTCCCTAAATGTCTAAATATCCAGTGTCGTAATACTCAGATAGGAATTCAGGAAACGAGCCGGCCTCCCCCACATCATAGTCATCTCTGAAATCTTTAAGACAGATCTGCCCTCTATGATCGCACCCTGGAACTAAACATGCCAACCCCTAGTGTCTGGTTCTCTTTCTTCATTTCTCAGCGTTTGTTTTCCTTTTTTTATTCTGCTTATCTGTTTAAACAGCCGACTAGGACCATCGACTGGCAGGGAAAGGGGATGAACATGGTATCAACTTCCTTTGGAAAGAAAATGTAGGGATAAAGAGGCAAGTGGATTAGCAGGAAAGGTACTGCAGTCAGGGCTTGCCTGATTGTTGATTTGAGATGTAATGAGAGATTTGATGAGAGATCTGTGCCTTGACCCATCCACACCCCTTTGTACACCTAGATGTTCATCCTATGTTTACAACATTAAGTTATCAACAAGTTGAACCTCCCTTACATGATACCCCTCTCCACTCCAAATCCTTTCCATATAACATATTTTCATTCCTCATGCTCTGTGAAAGGTCTCTATAGACTGACCTCCATATCTATCTCACTTACCAATACCCCCGCAATATTGCTTGGTTGAGCATGCAACCCGTCTTTCACGGGCAGAAAGCTAGAATTCCCATGTACACAGCCTCTGAGGTTAGTGCGTTTGCCAGCAGGAAAGGCCCACATAACCCCCACCCTCTTCCCCATGTTAATCCTTCCTCCTGACATGTCATCCGTGGCCCTGTGGGAGGTATAACGCCAGCTTGACCCAAATAAAGAGGAGCGGTAAAAGGATGAGATGTAGAAATCCAACCCCTCTGTTCTGTCAAAGCCTTCAGAGAAGTGTCTGTGCGTACTCATGTGTGGCCAAGGCGGGGAATTCCCTTCACCCTACCCAACCCCCCCCCCCCACATATACCAGGCTAAATCATGCCTCATTTTCACTAAACCTTCAATAAGAAACCCTGGACCTAACTATACCCACCACTTGGTGTCTGGCCCTCATTCTCCTTTTTACTTTTTCAGGCTTTGTCCTTTTTATTTGTATTCCTGTCTGTTTAACCAGCCGACTAGGGCCATCCACACACAGAGCAAAGTGGATGAACATGGTATTGACTTCCTTCTGAAAGAAAATGTAGGGATTAAGACGCGAGTGGATGAGCAGGAACCGTAGTGCAGTTAGGGGTTGTTTGCCTCATTATTTGAAGACTGGAATTGGAACAGAGATGTCCCCTGACATTGCGGACTCATTGTTCTGCTGTGCCTTTGCTCATTGGCCCAATACAAAACTGCTATTGACAATTCGAACTGTCAATAGTGGAAAATATTTCGGTTATTGACAGTTCACACTGTCAACAGTGGAAATTATTCCTGTTATTGACAGTTCCTCATGCGAACTGTCAATAGTGGGATATTTCTGCCTTATTGACAATTCCCAATGACATTGATGTCAAAAAGTGTTTTATTTTGGCAAAGGTGTTTTTTTTTTGGCAAAACTTTTGCCAAAATGTTTTTTTCACCACAATCAATTTTGGAACCAAAATCGGTTTTGTCCTCAAAATCGGTTATGCCCCCAAAATCGGTTTTGCCTACAAAATCGGTTTTGGACCCAAAATCGATTTTGGACCCAAACTCGGTTTTGCACTACTAGAAATTGGTTTTGCACTAAAAATCGACTTTTCCACCAAAATCGACTTTTCCACCAAAATCGACTTTTCCACCAAAATCGACTTTTCCACCAAAATCACTCTCAGGATTATGACAGTAATGATAAGGAACTGTCAATAAGAGAGGAAATTCCCATTATTGACAGTTCAGTCAAGAACTGTCAATAATGATATAATTTACCACTATTGACAGTTTGAACTGTCAATAAGAGAAAAATATCCCACTATTGCCAGTCTGAACTGTCAATAAGAGGAGAGTTTTCCACTATTGACAGTTCAAATTGTCAATAGTTAAATCAAGGTGGACCAGCTAATGACAGTGCAAACAGTCAATAGTGGAACACC
Organism: Harmothoe impar; assembly: GCA_947462335.1. Taxonomy (NCBI): domain Eukaryota; kingdom Metazoa; phylum Annelida; class Polychaeta; order Phyllodocida; family Polynoidae; genus Harmothoe; species Harmothoe impar. The sequence goes on from OX381706.1 coordinate 67,181,187, forward strand.
TCTCTTGTTGACAGTTCAGACTGTCAATAGTGGGATATTTTTCTCTTATTGACAGTTCAAACTGTCAATACCAGGATATAATTCCCTTATTGACAGTTCACACTGGCAATAAGAGATTCATTTTCTCTTATTGACAGTTCCTTTTTGGAAGTGTCAATAAGAGAATCTGTTTTTCCCTATTGACAGTTCGAACTGTCAATAAGGGAATTATATCCTGGTATTGACAGTTCAACTGTCAATAAGGGAATTTTATTTTGTTATTGACAGTTCGAACTGTCAATAGTCACGGCCATTCCAATATGATCACCAGCTCTGCTGTCATCTCCACTAATATTATGGGATTTAACTGGAGGCCTCCAGTATGAAATGTCTAAGGTTTGTCATTCTGGCACCTGGTACCTGGAGGGATACCCGTTATACCCCCTTTTCCACCTGCACTTAATATTTTTAGAGGAAGCATGATGACTCAATGCTTGATGTTCATTTGTCGTCATGATGCACCAATGCAGCCTGGTAAGCAACTAGCTGTGCTTGTACGTACATCATGCCGACCCTTTAAAACCCTATACAACTTCACACTAATGCATGAATGCAGACCTAGCAAGTTACTCATCAGGGCTGCATTCAAGCATTATGGCAACAAAAAGGGCGTAGTGCAATAAAGCGCTATGCTGTCCTAAAAAGGTTAACATTTTCCCCCAGACATGTCACCCAGGCCCCCCCTGGGAGGTATAACACCAGATTGGAACCAATAAAGAGGCTGGGTAAAAAGATGAGTATGCAGCCCTGTCGGATAACTTAACAAATGCAGCTTTAAAGCACCGTGCCGATCCCACAGAGTTAATACTCCCCCAAATTGTCACTATGATGGATGAAGGTGGCCCTCGTAAACATTTAATTTCAGGCTAACCACATATTAGTGAAGTTAAGTAGGGGAGAACATAATGAAGCATAATGCTTATTTTTTTTAGTGAAAATCTCATATTTGACCTTGACAATTTTAACCTTGACCTGGCTATTGTACATTATAAGAAGGGGTAGTAGATGCCCCAGAATGCTGTGTAAAGTGGGCCTTACTTGTAGACTTCCGGTTGCTGCCTGACGCCCACCAGGGGGTGCGGACTGAGCAGGGTCTGGGTACTTCCGGTGTATGACGACATGTCCTCTGTGGACGACTCAGGCTGCACCGCCTCCACTGACGTCATTTCCGTTTCTATGGAGATCATGTCCATAGTGAGGCTGCGCATCAGGTTGGTTTTACTCCTCCTCATCGAGTCGGGTGTGTTGGACCTGCGGGAGACAAGATAAAGGGGTTGTTTTAGTTAACAGCTATAAAGCTTTGATTAATTGTTATTACTCGGTATACTAACTAACCACTGGAAAAAGTGAATCGGACCGCATAATGCCCTTTGTTGTCACGATGCATGAATTTGGTATGGCAAGCTGATCTGAGCTAGTAATGAAAGTATAGCTATCGGTGAGGGATCAAAATGAAGGGTTTGAACTACTGTATCTACAATATTTATGCAATGGAACAACTCCTGACCCATTGAAACAACACCCATACATATATAAAGTTGACCACTATGAGTAGATAAATATGCAACATATGCAAAGAGTATAGCTATATAACCTAGTTAAAACCTAGTTAACCTATGAACATTTAAATGCTGGTCTAACATTACATATCCAATAGCAGTAATGCCTCAACTGCTATAGCAGAGATCATTGGCTTGTTTTTACCATCAGGAGGGAGTGATAGAATGGATGATACATCACAGGAGGACCACGTAAAACCTGAGCCCCCAATTGACCTCCAGGACCTCCATGGTCCTTCTTCTGATTGAAAAAGTTTCCTCCAGAGTCCCTGGTACCTTAAAGTATAGCCACGGTCGGTGCCCCTCCCTAATTGGTCTTGGCAATTAAGTATGGAACAAGAACACCAAAAGTCGCTTTGTTTCCCAAATCGGACCTCGGGAAGGGTAGTCTGGGGAATAGATACATTGTGGATTCAAAGATTGCTTCATTCCACATCTACTTTTTACTGATGAGCATAGGTCTAGATTTGTTGGTCTGCGTATCCTTTAACTGACTTTGTTTGATATAATATTTCAATACATAATTCAGTTTACAATAGATGTATATTGCAATGAAAAAAGAATGGTGCTTTAGTTCTCCCTTTTGTAGAACTTATATGGCTTTGTCTCGTAGATACACTGTTAGAAGTAAGTAGTGTTCCTGTACAGCAACTATTGGGGGCAACTTTGGTTCCAGTAAATTCTGCTGTAGACCTACAGTAGAATTTACTGTAGATGCAGACCTGAGTTCTAAAAAGGCTCACATATTCAACATCTTGGAGATTTGAACCCGCAGGTTCCAATCCATAGTCCTGAACCATGACCACTACACCAGTGAATCCATGTCAGGTGCATTGAAACACCTCCTACTTATGTGTGAATGGTAATGAGGTCAACACAGGTTCCCTGGGGACAATTTTAGAACTAGACTTTTGATGTCTTATGGGTTAATAAGAAAATTACCCTTTTGCAGTAATGTACTAATAAGGACTGAACTACCATTAGTCGAAGTGTAATCTTGATGGCCTATAGATGTTTTTCAAAGTAAATTTTACTATTTTTCATGCAGATTGTTGAGATACATTGGTCTTATGCTCTGCATATTTTCAATAGTAACATTTCAGTGTACCAAAATATATTATACTTTAGAATTGCATCAGGAGAAATGTAGTTTGTGTGAGAGTTTCCTGCCGGGACTGGAACTGCTGACCCTCAGACTACATCTCCCACGGCTCTACCAACTGAGCTAGAGGGGCAATCACTTATATGTAGCCTGCATCAATAGGCTTTTGAAAAGATCAGGTCATATTTGAGCTGTGTAGTATGGTACTCCCTCCAACCTCTCTGCTCTCTCTCCCTCTGGTTGCTGGTTATGGGATTCGAACCTGCATCTACAGTAACAGAATTGTATGTGTACATCAAAAGTTGCTGTATTATCTTTTACAGCTAAAGTACTGTATAGTTACAGCACATATTGCTGTTCACGAACAACAACTTTTTACAGTGTAGCTGAATCTGCTAGAGGCCCAGTACGTTTAGACATACTGTTAATAAACAAAGAGGGAACGAGTCGGCCTGACTCCCTCTGCTAAGAAAGACCCTGGTAGGAGAGTCCAATGTTGCCTGACTTTCTTTCAAAGAGAGAGTAATCCAGCACTGCATGACTCCATTTTAAAAGTCTGACTCTCCCCGAGAATTTATTGTTGGATCAATCTCTTTGAACAGCATTCAGGAATGCTAAACTCTTAAAAAGAGTCACTCCAGCCTCATTTTGGAAAGTCTGACTCTGGACAGAGAGTCCTGCTGAGGTTCTTGTACTTCATTGTGTATGTTGCCATAGTCTACACCATAACAGTTCACATACAGCGCCACCACGGCAGCAGCGGCCGATAAGGCATCTATAATGTACCTGGGTAGGGCTGTATTACTGGTTTATGACTCAAAAAGTGCTCAATATAGCGACCTTGTTAACTGTTATCACTTCCTGGAACCTCGGGGCCTGACTGGAACCATTATATCAATTATAAAGAGGTTCAGGAAACACTAAAGTATAAAATGTTTCACTCATGTTAGGCTCAAAAGTTTAACCATCAGACTAAAGGGGTGCTCATTCTTAAACCTCTGGGTGGTGACGGCTCAGAGCGACTACTCCGTTAGTATCATGGACAAAACATCCCCTGTTGACTTCTGTGTGTGTGTATGTGTGTGTGTGTGTGTTAAGGGTACAAAATAAATGCAACCTCAGTATAGGCATCTATAGCTTAGTGCCTTAAATAGTTGCCCAAATCCTGCCCATAAAGGCATGGTGCATTAAAGTATACGCTCCCATGAAAGGGTTGACTCTCTAATCAATAAGATTAAAAACAGCAGCTATATACATAATGTAAAGCAATATTCTCATAACAATTCAATCCAGTCGGACAATATAAAATGACCCTAGTTAAAATTTATAGCCTCCTGAGGCGATCCTGCCGGCTTCCAGCGGCATTAAAACGCCCAGATTGTCCTTCTCTTTAATCCTCATTTTATGAGGCAGGTTTTAGATGCGGCTTTGATAAAAGACTGGTATAAAATCTTAATGGAGCTCGTTACACGGTTATTTTTAGTGGTTTCAGCCGGCTAAATGGACAAACACCGCGCGGCCGGACACACCTGGTTGACTTATAACGGTCGTGGAATTCATAAAGCCGCCTCGTGATTAGTTTCTTTGTGGGATCTCTTCAGATGAAGTCATTCCCAGATAAGATGGATGCAGGGCCGCCCTTGTAACGTCTCCACCCGGCTTCACGGAGCCCCGCAGAGCTCCGCGGAGCAGACCCATCATGGCGGAACAAAATCGGGTCATTTCCCATAAAGCACCACGGCCTATTTGAGTAATCCCCTTGCAAACCGCAGTGGCTGTCGGGAAAGGCACGCCCCGATTTGTCCACACCGGAAGTGGAGGGTTCCCTGAACTGCCGCGTCCCGACCCAGAGCGAGGCTGGCCGGACACGCCGCCATATTGGATAAAGGTGATTCCAGATTAACCCGCGGCCCCCTAGTGGCCGCTAAGGAAATCACAGGCGGCCATTGTTGTTGTGGTGCCCGGGGCGCCCCCCTGTGGGCGGGAGGTGAGTGAGGGATTGCGGGAGGGGCAGCGGACCAGTCAGCCTCAACTATTACCCGTCCGGTGCTATGGCAACCGATTGAATCACCAACAAGGGCGGTACAGATGATTACCGCAGAGTAATGCCGATGAAATCAGGCTCGCCGACGCCAGATAATGCGATAAGAGCCATCGGTGTAGCCGACGAAAGCGTGAATTACCGGGGTCCTCCAGGAGTGTCCACGCCCATTCCGAGTTAGAGGTCAACAGAGGAATCCCTCTCTGAGCGGTTCACATCTGTGACAGAGGTGTCACTCTCCTAACATATTCTTAGAATAATCTCTAATCTAGTTACATAAATTAACATATATTAGCCGATTGTGGCTAAAGATGGCTGTATTGTAATAATTATGGGTTAGGGAATTATTATTATGCTATTTCATGGTGATTCAGACGTCAGATGGCCAGAAAAGAGTTGCCCTAAGTGGGACTCAAGAACAGCCTGGAGGCTGGGGAGTAAAGTATAAAATGCCTAGAGTAAATGTATGTTGAGTCAAAACCAGACACAATAAATTAGGATTAATACTATATATTATTTCATAAACGGTACACACTTTGAATGCAAGCTAGTCACAAGTCAGCAGTAATATAAGATAGTTTCCCTAAACTGTTATAAATCCCACCAAAAAGAGCACACTTGGGGCTTACCTTCTTGATTGGATTCCTGGACAGTTCTGAGGGAGAGGCTGTCTCAGCCCCCTCACCATGGCACCAACCGTCATGGTGACTGTTCCAGGAACCCACCCAAGAGAGGGCATTCAGAAACCCATTCCCATTACACCCTCCCCCCCTTAAACCTTGCTCGCCCTCGAGCAACTCCCATACATAATACCCTTATGGTGCAATATACATTTTAAAATATCATGCGTGATTAAAGCTCTAACTTGCTGACAAGTGACCAGGAATACCTCACATCAAAATACTAGAGTTACAACGCAATCTGTTCGCATATCGAGAATCTCCGATCATCGCTGCGTCAACGTTCCATTCTCCATTCCTAAACACTGCAGGTCTGGGAAAACAGGTCCGACCGATCCTTTCATCTCGCGTTGATGTCTTCTAAGCTGTAGCCAACTCTATTATTATACATACCAAACATGCAACAAATGAAATAAGCTAACATGATATGAAAACTATAAAGACTACAAGTGACTACATTGACAGTACACTCTAAGGCCAATTAACATTGGCAATATGCTCAAGGGTTACAATTAACTACATTGATATTACAACTGTAGTGGGAAACTGGTAAACTAATACTGACCTTATGACTGGGACAGTTACAATACGACTAGCCTAAGTAATACTGGCAGTACAATCAGAATTCCTTAATATGGCTAATTAAAACTGAGTAATGCATGCATTATAATTACAGTAGGCAACATTTGCCATAAGTTTTCTGCTATTTTCAACCATGGTCTAGAATAGGTTGGTACATTTCACACAACTGGTTATGGATGGCATTAACCAGATGGCAGACAAATTTTATATACCCAACCCATAATGAACATGGATAGTTGGAACCTTTTGAAACAATTAATCATGGACCAGCATCATACTGGTTGGCTGGTAAAAGGCACTTTATGTCCTAATAGAAGATTGAAGATGTCATACCCTATAGAATTATTGATCTGAACAGTGAACAACACTACTCTTAGGATGGCAGAATGAAATGTATACAAATCATATTCTTGATATTCAATATTTGTATTGTGATCTCAAACAAAACCGAAAATACCCTGAACGTCTTCAGGTCATTGCACGGTAATTCTGGAACAAGAGCCTATCCCGAAAATGTATTGGCAATTTTGGTGATTGTGGGCATATCCCTAACACTGGGAATGCAAACCTTGCTAGAAAGTGTAGATCATCTTGACTCAATGACCTGCCTGACACCCCTGGCGCGCGCAGCCAGAAATTCCAGGCGGACAACAACCACAGTCAATTCAAAAACATCCTTTTTTTTTCAAAGAATCACCATTACCCTCCCCTCCTTAAAAAAATCAGTTGGATCAATGAACACCACTCCATGATGTCCATCTGACCCCACCGGCCCACGCCTTCGCGCTGACCGGTGGTCCCAGACTGACATCACCCCGTAAGCAATCAACATCAACAAAGATATCCCTCTCATTCCCTGTGGCCTAGATAGAGGGCACCAAATTGTGCCACTGCAAAGCTCAATGCAAGGTGATGTACAGACCGAATTTGTTCAACACAATCTATTTCCATCTCACTCTTTTCAAAGAAATATTTCTGCAGTGAGGGGATTGTGTAGTCCTTGTTAACAAAACGAGCAGTGTGTGTGGACATCTATCAGGGGGGCTTGAGAGCCTGAACAGTAAGCAGTAGGGTGTGTGGACAGTTACCCAGAGGTTTGGTAGCCTACACAATACCGCTATCTTGGCCACTTTACTCAATTCATACCGAGTACAATAAGTCTAGACAAGCATACCCAAAGTGCAGTTTACTGAGTCTGGCTGAACATTCTTGTCATGGCTGTATGATGTAAGTCCAACCTAGCTCTAAATTCACACAGGTAGCATTAACATAATCATGTCTAATAATCATTTAACCAAAATGATGTATTGAAGTGTTCACCTAGAGGCCAAATGCCTTTTGACTCTCATCACATTATTGGAGGAGACCAACTCTTGCAAATACAGCTAGAACAATACAGAGCTGTTCAGCTTAAAGTCTAGTCATCAATTCATTTATTACTAATAAGGAAATTAATGTATAATATAAATATTACATATAACACATATGCACACAACAAACTCGATAACCTGATGACACTTGGTCCAACAGTAATAATTATATTGATTTTGAATAGTTTTCTTTTACATCCAGATTTGATTTAACTATCTTGCCGAAGTGGTTACTCAGCGACAGGTGTAATGTCTAAATAGTATGTACTGGAACTAGAATAGCCATGGTAGTGCCATCTTTGCATATGTTAGCGACCAACTACTACAATTGTATCTGGTATGAGGAACAATAATGGTATTTCTGACCCAATGCACCAGCAAGTGGTTGTTGTTTGATATCTTACATGTGTGAATTTACAATACCATCTCAATTCAAACAACACCATCAATGGTAATTAAGGTAGAGGTGCTGAACAGATATTGTCAGCAGCTAATAAAAGCTCCCAGAACTGTTTTGACCATATACTGTAAGTAGATGGCACCAGACACAATACCAGGCCCAAATGTATCTGGGTCTGGTATTGTATATCCAATACAAGTATCAGACCAGTAGCCTCAGTGTTATTTTGGTGGGTAACTAACTCTAAGTGCTGACTTTGACTCTATGTGACTATAGTTAAACCAAGACCAATCAATAAAATCAACAAATCAAGACCAACAACAATATGCAATTGAAATCCACAAACCAAGACAGTATAAAGATATATGCCACAGTCAAATGCTGTTACTTTAAAGTGGGACAATTCAAATAGAATTATGGAAAGAATGTTCACATGTCTGTTTATCAACCCTGGATGTGTAGATTATGCCCACTCAGCTCCACACAATACAACAACATGAACCGGGAGATAAACCAAGAGGTAGCTGAGTTTTATGTGTAAGTATCCACATATCAACAGACAAAAATCATATAATCCAACTATAAGATAGTAGAGACTTGGGCAAGTCTTCTACACCCATAACATTGCCGTGCCTGGGGGGATGTAGGGGACCAGTCTTCCCAAACACAGCACAGGGACTGGACCACGTGTTTGTCACTGTTGCTGTCTGTCTCTTCTGTCTTAGGAAGGGAGTGTGTGCTATGGGCAGGAGCTACAGTATGTGAGACGGGGAGGGGGGGTGACTGCCTGCTACATTACTCTGTAGCGGTTTATGTGTAGATCTCTTTACAGAACGGATTAAATAAACATGCAACACAGTATCTATAATTACCCATACATCTCAACCCCAATAACACATCAGTATCAACGGGTGAGGAGACAAGGGTTAACAGGATGGTAACAGGCACGTGCCACCTGGGGTTAGGGAGGGGGGGGGGGGTCCGTCTTTTAGGAACCAGAAGGGGGGTGGGGGCACCAGGGGAGGCACGTGGCTGTGTTTGTGTGTGTGTGGGGGGGGGGGGGGGGTGGTACTGGTGATGAGGGATGCAAGCACCCTACATGCACCAAGTGTCCTACCCGACCTTCCCTTGTACTTAGGGTTTGGTATTACAAGGAAACGATGAGCAGCAATCCACAGATCCGTGACTTGCAGAACCCTCTATTTCCTGCTAATCCTGACACGAGGGGGGGGGGGCTCCGTTATCAGGAACCTACCGAAAGGCAGGGGCACAGGGTGCAGCCTGGTGCACGTGGTATGATGATGTAGGCTTATGAGCTGCACGTGGGGGGGGGGTGGGTCACCATACAGATGCAGAGCTCTGACACATACCCCAACACAAATGTAGTCTTGAATTTAGGCTTAGGAATCCACCAGAAAACTCACTGACAATACGACAATTTTTGACAAAACAAACCTAGGCTCTATACATTTAATAACGTTAGTACACATCTACCATTTTTCTCACACCAAGCACACCCATCCAGGTGCCTCAAGATAACTGATACCCGGTACTTAGTGGAGCTATCAGGCTGTGGTGATAGTCGGAAACGTTGTAGGGACACGTGTAAGACACACCCACCATATATAGGGCCAAATGAAAGAGAGTACAAAGCTTATTGGAACGACTTAAAAATCACCCACATCATGGCACATGTGACTTTCACTTGCCCTAACCCACCAAGACGTTATTGTATTCTAAGTCTAATGAACAATTATGCTGTGGTAGTTCCCTATCTATATTATATACGACCCTCCTAGGTGGGTTGGGGGCCTGGGTTGGTTTAATATCCGACACGTGGTGCCAGCCGGACAGGCAGCGTGTCCACCCGTGTACTTAGCACTATTTAGCCCATATCAGATAAAACAACTATTATACCTCTATATATATAGGAGTAACCTTTCTCAGTGGTTTGGGACAGCGAGGGGCCTATGCATTTACTCCAGCAGAATTTTAGACTGGTGTAAACTCAAAGGGATCCCGGGTATAGTGGGGTATACAGACTGGTCTAGCGGACAGTAGAGGGGCCACAGTAGACACGTGTGTACTTTACACACAGGGTTTTTGTGTCTTTGACAACTGTACAACTAGGGAAACACACACCCTAGGGCGATACCCTTTACCGTCACTCACGTCAATTCTGTTTCTATTTTATGCACTTTCCTGGCCTAATTTCGACAGATACACACATCATCTAGCCTAGATAAAACAGATCTGTGGCTCCAGATGGGTCAAAAGCGACCTGGCGACCTGGGCTGTTTTGGAGGCGACTTCCGACCTATGGCAATAATATAATCGACCGGGCGACTTTTGAAAAATATTTACAATAGATTAGAGGGTCCAAAAAAAGCGACTTTTCGACCTGGACCCCTTAATTTCGGCGACTTTCCGACCTCAGGGGGGGACCCCTCTGCACCCCCAGATCTAGTCTAGTCCAAGTTGTAGGAACGATTGGAGACACTATCATTCAATGGCATATACCCTGGTTGGGGGGGGGGCAATTAACCCCTTGAACTTCCTCTATATTTTAAGTAAATACAAATTCAGAAGTTACCAAACAAAAACGGGAATGTTGACAAAATAATCATGGTTTTAAGTCACGCTGGTTGAGGGGTATCTCAATGTGATGAAAGGATGTTGCATATGGCAGTACACTACACCCTGAATACCCCCACACACGTGGTGAAGTTATCAACCACGTGGTGACGGCCGGGAACTGGGACTAGGGAACTTATATCAAAGTTACAAATACACACATAGAACATAGAAAAAGAATACCTCTATTTATACACGACTTTATAGCTTAGAGGATAGTGTGTAGACACATGTATTTGGCCTATCCTTTTGCACATGGACAGAGTACCAGAGTATCACCTCATAATAACTCAGTGAAGGAGATATGGGGTTTCCTTGACTAAATAGTGTGTTTTACACATGAGGGTTGTGTCTACTTGTGAACTGCTTGTCTAGAAACACACACCCTAGGTTGACTGAATACCCCGCACACGTGTTGTAGTTATCAACCACGTGGTGACAACGGACAACGTCCCTGTCGTGATTTTCGGTGTCTGCCCAAGTTACAATGTCACACAAACTCTGTGGGTCTAACAACAAATATACCACCTTCTATACACAACCCTTCTCAATGTTCCTGGGTGAATGTAAGGGGGTCCAATGTCAAGTTTACTCCAGTGTCTGACAGCACTATATGGAAGGGGTGTACAAGGATCCAACTTGATGCCTCCACACGTTTTGGGTGGTGGCTGGTGGTGTTGGCAGGAGGAGGGGACGGGGACACCGTGTGGATGTATGTAGTACCACCCTGGAGGAGGGGGACACACACACGTGTATCTTGCTTATCACAAACGATCCAAAACGTTTTCTATGGTTTCTAGATTTGGCAGAATAGTTATTTGATATACAGGTATATACCCGACTTATCAATTGATTATAGTTGTATATATCGGAAGGGATATATATAATAGTCCCAGTTTTAAACGTGTGTGTTTGCAGAGGGGGTGGAGGTATGGTTATCACACACGTGGTGCCAGCCAGGAGGGCGGCGTGCGAACACGTGTATTTAGCACTGTTTAACTTCTGTCAGATAAGAAAACACACTATGTGAGGCGATGTAAGGCATATATCTGACGGTAATTTGAAAAGAATGAATCGTGAAGGTTATATAAACGTGGTATAAGGGTACTAGGGAGTATTGCAATGCACCCTTGGGTGAGTGCTTAACCTACCCACGTGGCCTAGTGCCAGGGCACAATACACACATCGATCATATGTCTAGAAAATCAGAACTGCTAAATACCAAACTTGGAATTTTAGGCAACAAAACATGGAACCCAATGTTGTTGGGTTAGTATCACAAACATGATGGGGATCCAGTCAGGTTTTCTCCAACGTCTGACTATATGATATGGGGTATAAAGATCCAACTTGGTGCCTTCAACACGTTCTATATATGCCCAAATTAAATCCAACTCCATCCACATTAGAATAGAAACCTTTGAAACCAACCTTTCACAAATCTGAACCGACTAGAATAGTTCTAAGAAAACATTTGAGATATTTTTGATCAACTTTGACAGAGGAAACTAATAGTTTGAAAGGATCCACTTTGGGGTGTGGGATCTACAGATGGGAGATTGAGACCTACGTCCCAGCCTCCCAAAATTAGCAGAATTTAGCTAATTAAATCCCACTTCTGACACCACTGTAATAATTATGGGTTAGGGAATTATTATTATGCTATTTCATGGTGATTCAGACGTCAGATGGCCAGAAAAGAGTTGCCCTAAGTGGGACTCAAGAACAGCCTGGAGGCTGGGGAGTAAAGTATAAAATGCCTAGAGTAAATGTATGTTGAGTCAAAACCAGACACAATAAATTAGGATTAATACTATATATTATTTCATAAACGGTACACACTTTGAATGCAAGCTAGTCACAAGTCAGCAGTAATATAAGATAGTTTCCCTAAACTGTTATAAATCCCACCAAAAAGAGCACACTTGGGGCTTACCTTCTTGATTGGATTCCTGGACAGTTCTGAGGGAGAGGCTGTCTCAGCCCCCTCACCATGGCACCAACCGTCATGGTGACTGTTCCAGGAACCCACCCAAGAGAGGGCATTCAGAAACCCATTCCCATTACAGTATCTGTACAGAGAGGTAATAGGCTCAGGTGGCGCCGTCTTGCTACAGAATGGTACAAGGGGTGGCTGGTGTAGGGGGCAGGAGCAGTTCCAAGGCACTCAGCACTGTGGGGGAGGCGGCGATTAGACCGTAACCCTTTAACGACAACATGACACCTCAATACTTCATGTCTCTCTGCAGCACTGATGGCTAACCCAGCGGCTCTTCTTTGGTAAATCATATAGGACTGTATCAACAGCATAGGATCAGCATGATGCTTGAATGCAGCCCTGGAGAGCTACTCAGCATAGCTACATTCATGCATCATGAAAACCAAAGGGCGTGATGCATTAAAGCACTATGCTGTCCATAAAGGGCTATTAGGCAAGGCCATTTGTCAGCTAAAGTCTTTTGAAGTAGCCAGCTTCAAAGTGAACGACCGAAAGAAGCACTGAAGCACGCGCTGAACTTGGCAATAAAAAAGATGGATTGAAAAGTAATGTTGGGTCTTAGAGGAGGGGGCGGGGAATGAAGGCACTGGGGTTACCGTAGTCTAGGACTAGAAAGGGATGTCACGGCACTGCTTCTTTCACAACATTTGTCATGATAGAGTAGCGTGTGGTTTTTCTATTGGGCCCGGCCATTTAGTGCCTTTAGTACATGGATAAACACAAGTTAGAGGAGGTGCACCCACCCTGTGTGGGATAGGCATGGCACATACCAACATCAATCTACCTTTTAAAGTCGGGTGTAGGTACCAAATAAACCTACATTGTTAATTTAGTGCAATATTACTAGAAAAAGACAATCGCCTTGCACCTTTATTGTCTATCCTTGGTATAGTCAATTTTAGGTTTTGCAACAGGACTCTATGGCCCATATTCCTTTAATGATTGCCCTGTCAAATCGTCATGTAAAGGTTTATTATCCATTATTCAAAGGTTCATTATTTACATATTTATTTCCAGAGGGATCATTCCTCAAGAATTCGGACGTAGTGTGCATGCCAACAATATGATATGCTGCATTGTTTAACCCGTTAAGGGCATTGTGCTTTAATGTGCTATTTCCCTCATCATCTTTGATGTAGAATGCAGCTAGCATTTTGAATGCATCCAGTCGCCAGGGCTGCATTCATAAGGGGTTGATAAGCCCCCAGACAGTCAGCATGATGCTTGAATGGTGAGTCCACTTGTCGGGGATGCATTCATGCATCAAGACAACAAATGACAAAGCCCATTAAATCACTATGCTGCTATAAAATGGTTCATGACGTAACGTCAGTGTTATATACGACACAGACAATGATGAATGACGTCACACACCAACACGTAGCACAACAGGATAACTAGATTATTTCATGAGACGCCGATTTCTTGGATCTCATCAAAACCACACAGCCATTGCCTCATTGTAAGGCATTGGACTACAACCAATCAGGTAAGAGCGTACATAACCAGCCACCAATCAGGGAAGGTGATGCAACGGTGGGCTATCTCAGTCCTGTAACCCATTAAGGGCCACATAATGCTTTATTGCCACCATGAAGGATGAATGCAGCCCTGGCGAGTTACTCACGACGACCGCTTGGGGATGTATCAAACCTGTAGGCTCGACATGATGCATGAGTGCAGCCCTGGCGACTTACTCGCAAGGGTATTCATACACTGAAGAGTTACTCGCCAGGGCTGTATTCATGCATCATGAAGACAAAGGGCATACTGCATTAAAGTACTGCGCCATCTTTAAAGGGACACAGGTTGATGTAACAAGTCAGAAACAGATCCGGACACCAGAAACCCATCTAATATGAACATCCGGATCACGTCATGATAGTGCCAGAAGTGGTATACTGTACGCCATTGTTACGTCAAAGTTGGTGATTACCCTGAAGCGTTGTTGTATAATGCATAAATGGATAATTTCAGATGTCGTATAATTTCTCTACCGCATGCTTAAACTGAACAGCACGCTGTGCTAGTTGGCGAACAGAGGCGTAGGAAGCAAATCTTCATGGTGGGTGGAGGGGGGGGGGTAGGGGCAAACCAGCTTTAGGTATTGGCTTTTGTGCTTGATGCAACAAAGCTGGCGCAAATAGGTAGCAAAGTGAAAATAAACTCTGCTCCCTGACCATACATAGCAGATGGCACAGGAGCAATGTTGGGCTGAAAGTCCAAGACTGCCCTCCCTCCTCCCCCCTCTATGGACGGCCCATTTACCACCAGACTGTCTGCACGATCTATACAGCCCAACTAACACGATTAGAGCAGGCACCAGACATCAGATATTGGTGCTCATAGTAATATAGGCATGATACTCTATTTTCATTTAAATATATAAACCTTGATATACATGTTTATCCCCATCTCTGCTGCATTGTCTCCCTAAGTTACTGTCTGTTTGATACCAATCCCCGTCCATTCCCTCCCCCCTCTATGGGCGGCCTATATACCACCAGACTGTCTGTACCATCTATACAGCACAACTAACACGATTAGACCAGGCACCAGACATCAGATATTGGTGCTCATTTAACTTGTAGGGGTCGGCTACATGGCGCTATACGGCCTTCGGCAGGGAGTCGATGATAAGTATAATAGTGCGATCAGTATCATATGGTAATGGATGTGGGGCTATTTCTGTTATTCTTATCTCTTGAAACCCAGCTGATCTAATATATTACACCAAAAGATAAACAAATAGCAGTGAAATTCGATATTCCCCACGTTGTCAGTCATGATGCATGAGTATACTTGCTTGGGTGCAGCATGCCGACCCTTCGGGAGTACCGGTATATCAACTCTATTGGTAGGCATGATGCTTGAATGCAACACTGGCGAGTTCCTCACAAGGGCTATATGCATGCATCATGATGCATTAAAGCACTATACCGATCTTAAAGGGTTCTGAGGTTGATGTGGTCACGTGCCACATGAGAGAGGACCGTACACTAGGCCGGAGTGGTGTCACGACATTCATCTCAATAGACGGCCTTTTAATATTACATCATGTTCAATCAGGGACTGAGCACAAGCACAGAGACTATAGCATAGCCGCACACCATACTCCCATAGGTCACTATAGACTACTCTAGCTGTGTATACCCGGTATACATGGAATAGCTATAATACCTAGGTTGTACATTGTAATCAGTGAGCTCCCTTTATTGCAGTAGAGTTGGGAAGTCAGTGTTAAAGCCCCCCATACAGTTCCCAGTTTTCTCTTCATGAACAACTAAGTATTAAAAGGTGGGACAAAAATACAAAATAACTTGCAGATACATTTCTTGGCCTACCTTTCTGTTTGAGGGGTATACTAAAATATGTTATAACTTATCTTATTACTATATAGGAGTTCCGATATTGCGCAAATCCCGACATTGCACGTGACATGAATATACATGTACACATCTTTTACTGGATGCGCATAGAAAAACATGTGGAGTCCCCTTGAGCTCAGACTTCGGGCCCTGACACCCTCACTCTCGACATATTCCAGATCCCAACCCATATCTCTGGGAGGGTTCAAATTTGGAAATCATGTATAGTTTCTCATAGTCATCTTGCTATATTTTGGAGGGCCTCTCTTTTGTGATTGAGTGACTGGTGGGGAGGTTCTCCTGCCCCCCTCTAATTCTGTCACTACTGCATTTATAACCAAAGTGCTCAAGGTCCCACTAACTATTGGAACTAGTTTTACAGGAGAAGAAACATTTATTTGAGCAACTCGTGTCTTTAACCTTGAGCTGCTCCTCGTCCGCTCGAGCTGCTCCGGGTGATTTTCCAATCGGACCGTTGTCGGAAGAAGTTGGGAGGTAATCTGTATCACTAGAGTGGGCCTGTGTCTAGGTGTGTGGGTGTGTGGCTATGGGGTGGGGGTCTAAGGATGGGAGAGGGGGAGGGGGAGTAGGAGGGTGGTGAGGTAGAGGGTAGGGTGGGGAGGGAGGAGTTGGGGTGATAGGAGGGCAGGGAAGGAGGAAGGGAGTTAGGGTAGGACAGGGGAGGGGGAGGGTGTTTGGGATGGTTAGCCCTTTAGAACCCCACCCACCCTGTATAAAGCCCAGGGTATTGGTACTCGCTCCACTCTGAGTCTTGGTGGATGGATATCAAGAGGTGGGCCTTTATGGGCTGCATGGGCTCCTGAGCAGATCAGGAGGGTGGGGGTAGGTTAAGGATGGGTGTAGGTCGGACTGAGGTGATGGTTGGGGGTGGTGGTGGTCAGGGGGGGGGGTGGTGGTAGGTGGTCAGGGGGGAAGGTACGGTAGTTGCTGTGGATGGGTGTGGGTTGTCAGAAGGAGGGGTAGAGAGGCGGCAGGCAGGGGTATGATGGATTAGGTGGATGAGGGCAGTGGACAGTGACCTGTCGTGGTATAACACACACCAGGGCACCCTACACACCCTGCCCCCTCCTACTGCCTCAGACCTCTACCATCAACTCTACCACCCAGCCAGGCACTAACCCTTTAAGTGAAGCATAGTGCTTTAATACCTTGTGCCCGCTATCGGCATAATAGGCTGCCCTAGCGAGTAACTCACCAGTACTGCATTCATGTATCATGCCGGCTGTACAGGGTTACTCACGAATTCGGTGTGTGCATCATGCTGACGAATGGTTTGAGGTATCATGCAGCCCATAAAGGCCCACCTCTTGCTATCCCTCCACCAAGACTTAGAGTGGAGCGAGTATCAATAACCTGGGCTTTATACAGTGTGGGTGGGGTTCTAAAGGGCTAACCAATATGCAGTTCCCTCGAGCCAAGCCCCCAATAAAGTTGGCTTCCTACACCCCTGGAAAGTCATTGCAACAGAACCGAGCAAATAAAAGGCATCCAATGGTTCCAAAGGTCCCCCTGGCTCAGCGTAGTCAAACAGTACCAGACAAACGCGCAACTCTCCAGACTCACTCTCAGTACTCACTCCCCAAGCACAGTCTTTGTCTGCTCATATTCTACACCAAACCTCTGTGACACTGCTTGGAGAGAGTGTATAGTTTGCCCAATGCTGGTCCTCGGGAGCAGGACCTAGAAATAGGTTAACACTTTAAAGGTTGCATTATGCATTAGTATGCTATGCTTTTTGTTATTGTGATGCATTCATGCAGCCCTAATACGTTCAAGCATCATGCCCACCATACAGGGTTGATCCACCTATAAGGGTTGGCATGATGCATGAATGCAATCCTGGGAAGTATACTTACCATGGCTGCATTCATGCATCATGATGACAAGCGACATAATACATTTAAACACTATTCTGCCTTTAAAGGGTTAATGCTGGCTATACGTGTCCTACAGGTGCTGAGCCATGGTTGTTATAAATGCCTGAGGACCTTGTTATAGGGTGTAGGGACATGCCTGGCTTGTCTCATAGACACTGCTTCTGCAGACTGCTGGCAAAGGAAGATGTCTCCCTATAATACACTATGGAAAATGAGAGGATAGTCTGACCAAACTGAACACGGTGGGGCGGGTGTAGTGGGATAGGGGTGGGGTGAGGGAGTTGTAGGTCAGAATAATAGAAATAAATAGATATTATGGTGGAGCAATTCCACTGTTGAGCAGATTGTAATCTACATAGAGCTTTCCTAAATTGGCTGCAGCCATACATACTATACTTTCGTTATCTGAACCTCTAGGTCTAGCTTTTATACATACATCTGTTCATTTCTATTTTCATATTGAATTGACAAGGTATTTCATAGTGACATAAGTTAATAAAATCAGCTCCATTTTCTGGACCTAGCTGAAGTGCAGCTAGGAGAGAGTTAAGACCTAGAGTAGATGCATGTGGGTGTTACTAGTGATAGTTATGGATATTAATGAATTGCTTAAACAGTCTCCTAGACAACAGCATAGATAATAGGCCCAGACGAGCTTAAAAGCAGAGCAGAAAGGAAATTGAGCTGTATATGATAGCCTTCACATTGCCTCAAAAAGGGGTTGCATCACATCATTTTATAATCACTCAAAGACAGATTCAATTAACAAGTCAAATCATCCCTACCATGCTGTTTTTAATGCAGGTGATGGCTTCTTTTTATGGTGCCTTTCATAATGGATTTGTTCTTAATGGGATTGGATGGAGACAAGGTGTCCTGGCTTTATATAGGATCAAATACTCTGCTGAATGTACTTTTATACCTACAGGCAGTAGTTTTTTTTTTACCATTGTATACACAATAGAGATGTGTTCACGTTGATAGTTTACTGAGTAATCCAATAAACTGCTGAGTAGGCAATATTGCATAACAAGCAATATTAATAATATACCCGAACCCTGCTATACTTGGATAAGTAGATAAATGGTTATATTTATAAACATACATGCATGCATGACATCTATCAAAACAGTCACACTATTCATTTTTATATGTATATATATTGTTCTGCCCTGACAAAGAATTTAGAATGAAGATTAAAGACATCAATGTTGAGCACTACAAGCACCTCCTCATTTGATAGCTGATGCCCACTGAATTTACTATCCCCCATCAGTTTGTTTGCTCTCAACCTCATCCTCTGCCGTCCTCATCAGCAGGGCAAGCAATCTATTGAGATCATTGAAGGTGGAGGTCACAGTAAGGTCATGGTCATCTATTATACCCATGATCCATTATGCAGAACCCACAATGAGAAGCTCACCATGGTCCACAACATAGTCCGCCTGTATAAAACCTTGTCCCCTGGGCTTCAGTGTATTTTGCAGACAGCAAAATGGACATCAATTTGGAAAATTAGAATAAATTATTAAGGACCTAAGTGAGTGTTTGCAAAATGCTGCATCCTAAACAGGGGCGGATCCAGGAATTTGGGAAAGGGGGGGGGGGGCGCCGTAATACCTACAGCATTGGGGGTGTTGAACCATCTAAATTAAAATTTACCAAAAAATAGGGGGGGGGGGCGCCCCTGCTAAAGGTGGATGGAATAGGCAGTAATCAGTAATGTAAAAGGCATAGAGCACATATATATAATAATGTGCATCTTCTGTGTACAATTGTGTCTCCGCCTGATGGTGCTTCTGGTCCTAATGGTCGTCCTAACCCAAAGTCCTAGCTCTACCGTAACAAGCTCCCAATGCCTACAAATGGCCCAACATGTATACAAGACCAGAATCCCTGATATTCTCCACTATACAATGGCCCTAGCTAGTTACACTATCCACCTGTCTGGAGGCCAATCCAACTGACATCTAAATTCTTCAAGTTAATGGTCACTGGCGGAGTTAGGGGTGAGAACTGCTGGACATAAAATAGAAGAGGAGGCACTAAAAGACTTAAAAGCTAGGCCTCCATCATTTGTTATGCTCCACTCGGGAAACACCTTCCGAAAAGGCGATACACCTGCAAAAACTTTGTTCTCCCTATAATACACTATGGAAAATGAGAGGATAGTCTGACCAAACTGAACACGGTGGGGCGGGTGTAGTGGGATAGGGGTGGGGTGAGGGAGTTGTAGGTCAGAATAATAGAAATAAATAGATATTATGGTGGAGCAATTCCACTGTTGAGCAGATTGTAATCTACATAGAGCTTTCCTAAATTGGCTGCAGCCATACATACTATACTTTCGTTATCTGAACCTCTAGGTCTAGCTTTTATACATACATCTGTTCATTTCTATTTTCATATTGAATTGACAAGGTATTTCATAGTGACATAAGTTAATAAAATCAGCTCCATTTTCTGGACCTAGCTGAAGTGCAGCTAGGAGAGAGTTAAGACCTAGAGTAGATGCATGTGGGTGTTACTAGTGATAGTTATGGATATTAATGAATTGCTTAAACAGTCTCCTAGACAACAGCATAGATAATAGGCCCAGACGAGCTTAAAAGCAGAGCAGAAAGGAAATTGAGCTGTATATGATAGCCTTCACATTGCCTCAAAAAGGGGTTGCATCACATCATTTTATAATCACTCAAAGACAGATTCAATTAACAAGTCAAATCATCCCTACCATGCTGTTTTTAATGCAGGTGATGGCTTCTTTTTATGGTGCCTTTCATAATGGATTTGTTCTTAATGGGATTGGATGGAGACAAGGTGTCCTGGCTTTATATAGGATCAAATACTCTGCTGAATGTACTTTTATACCTACAGGCAGTAGTTTTTTTTTTACCATTGTATACACAATAGAGATGTGTTCACGTTGATAGTTTACTGAGTAATCCAATAAACTGCTGAGTAGGCAATATTGCATAACAAGCAATATTAATAATATACCCGAACCCTGCTATACTTGGATAAGTAGATAAATGGTTATATTTATAAACATACATGCATGCATGACATCTATCAAAACAGTCACACTATTCATTTTTATATGTATATATATTGTTCTGCCCTGACAAAGAATTTAGAATGAAGATTAAAGACATCAATGTTGAGCACTACAAGCACCTCCTCATTTGATAGCTGATGCCCACTGAATTTACTATCCCCCATCAGTTTGTTTGCTCTCAACCTCATCCTCTGCCGTCCTCATCAGCAGGGCAAGCAATCTATTGAGATCATTGAAGGTGGAGGTCACAGTAAGGTCATGGTCATCTATTATACCCATGATCCATTATGCAGAACCCACAATGAGAAGCTCACCATGGTCCACAACATAGTCCGCCTGTATAAAACCTTGTCCCCTGGGCTTCAGTGTATTTTGCAGACAGCAAAATGGACATCAATTTGGAAAATTAGAATAAATTATTAAGGACCTAAGTGAGTGTTTGCAAAATGCTGCATCCTAAACAGGGGCGGATCCAGGAATTTGGGAAAGGGGGGGGGGGGCGCCGTAATACCTACAGCATTGGGGGTGTTGAACCATCTAAATTAAAATTTACCAAAAAATAGGGGGGGGGGCGCCCCTGCTAAAGGTGGATGGAATAGGCAGTAATCAGTAATGTAAAAGGCATAGAGCACATATATATAATAATGTGCATCTTCTGTGTACAATTGTGTCTCCGCCTGATGGTGCTTCTGGTCCTAATGGTCGTCCTAACCCAAAGTCCTAGCTCTACCGTAACAAGCTCCCAATGCCTACAAATGGCCCAACATGTATACAAGACCAGAATCCCTGATATTCTCCACTATACAATGGCCCTAGCTAGTTACACTATCCACCTGTCTGGAGGCCAATCCAACTGACATCTAAATTCTTCAAGTTAATGGTCACTGGCGGAGTTAGGGGTGAGAACTGCTGGACATAAAATAGAAGAGGAGGCACTAAAAGACTTAAAAGCTAGGCCTCCATCATTTGTTATGCTCCACTCGGGAAACACCTTCCGAAAAGGCGATACACCTGCAAAAACTTTGTTCAATGTCCTTTCCATAGAAAAATGATAATTTGAGAATAACAGCATGAGAACAAAAAGAAAGTGAAATAAACTGCTGTCCTTGAGGAAGTATATATCTTGATGTTCCACATAATATGATGGATGACATCAGGGAAACAACAATGGATAGTTCACATATTAATAGACTCCATCAGTGGGAGTTATTTCCTATACTGAGCAACAGCTTTCAGATGACAGAAGAGCCCATCAGTGACATGAAGTCCCTCTGCCTACTCTCAGAGCTCTCTCTGTGAGCCCCCTCCCCATGTATACATGATGACCATCACTGGGGGCCTCATGATGAACGCTACTTCTATCATCATCCCTGCACAATTCAGAGCCCCTGCTCCATGAGCTACATTAGGGCAGGCCTATTCTGAGTGGACAACCTCAAAGGCCCTACACTACCAGTAAAAGACCCCAAGCACCCAGAGCCATCCTGTGGCAGGGCAGGGAATTACTACCGGAAATAGGGTCTAGATCCGGTATGGATAGAGCCTCGCTGGAAGTGGTGGTTTGCCAATAGGGGTGGACATGAGTGGTGCTGTAAAGAGTGGAAAAACAACCAACCGGATGGTTTTGGTTAGTAAATTGCTGCTGTAGAGAATGGCTATTGGATTATGGCTTCAGTGGTCTTGTCTATATTATGCATCTAGTGCAGACAATCAAAGTATTATTTTATTGACTTCAAATGTGGTGTGATGCTGTTGACTGGACCATTATATAATTGATACATTCCCTTTCTATTCATTGAAACAGTCAGGGAATATCAATTACAAATGGTTAGGGCAAGCGTCACCCCCTAATAAATCATTTGAAAATAAGAACAGATATTGACAATAATCATAGATGTCAAAGGATTTATAGGCTAAAGGCCTGGCCTATAGAACAAAGGGAAATATAACCAGCAAATAACAGCTTTATGATTATGGCTTCAGTGGCTGGGTCTATATTGTGTATCTGGTGCAGGCCATCAACGTATAATTGACTCCAAATATGGCTTCATACTGCACCTAGTACCATTCCCATATATATATATATATATATATATATATATATATATATATATATATATATATATATATATATATACGTGTTACATGCCTTTTATATTTATTTAAACAATAAAAGAATATCAATTACAAAAGATAAGATGCACTACTATATCCACAATATTCAGAATATTTAGATGTGCCATGTATCAAAGGAAAAGCGTTATCATTTAATCAGGCTAACAGACATGTGAATATGCATTCTAACACTTTTCATTGATTCATTTCATATTCACTCCAACAATTGGGTGAAATGAGAGTCTTCATTATGGGAATTCCGGTCACATTGAATGAAAACATTAGAATATCAGCACTGATATTGTCAACACTGACAATGTCCAACAATTAAGTTTCCTCATATTGAATTACAAATGATGTTGCACACCATTGGAAACAAATTCAAGGATGTATTCAAGTGGACTGACCATAGGGGCACACTTTTGGTGTTCATTGGGAAGTAGGGAAATAGTACTAGACATATGATAATTGCTCAAGTGCTTTATTGCTGCACAGTGTGTTATAAGATCATCATAAAGCTCCCTGCTCTCCAAAGCCCTGAAACGGGAAGAGGACTGACACAGCAGTATTTTGGTAAAAAATAAAGACATATGGACAGAAAAAATAGTGTGACTTTCTAATGACTTGGGTGTTGTTGGAGAGGTCAGTTCTACCTGCAGCTAACCCCTTGTTTGGTTTAGGTCATGAGCACTTTATCATTGTAGGACCCTAGACCTTTGGATGCTCCTGGCTGGACCAGGCCATCCCGTGTCTGGATCATTGATTGATTGCCTTCCAGGGCAGGGCAGCACACATCTATTTATTCTTTGCAGTTAACCACGGCTCCCCGGGGGTTAAGGTGAAAGGAGGGTCCTAGGAGGGTACATCAAAGGGCCTCCAGCTGAGGCAGGTAGGTGCCGGGTTATTCTCCTTCCCAAATCCTTTCAAAGGAGGCCTGTAGTAACTATGACATTGAGCTTGGATTTTGCCGGGTTTGGGCAATCAGAATGTATAACAGGAGTTCTCCCACTCCACTTTCTGGTTCTTGTTCGCTGGTTCGGTGGTGGATGTAGACATGACCAGGTCTATAATGTGGAGAACTAGGCTGAATCATTCGTAGTATACATACTTTAAAGGTGTGTAACTAGTACTATTACACTACAGCATAAAAACTTCACAACTCCCCTAAATCAAGTGTGAGTTGAATCCCTGTCGTCCACTTGGCAGGTAGGTGGTGATTTGCATAGAGCTTCCCTAGATTAGCTGTGCCCTAACACTCTATAATCCTACTGTCTGAAGCTTAAAATAGCCTACATGAATATTCATGACATTCCTATTTTAGCTATAGGCTATTCAAATTAATCATTGACAGGATATGTCAATACAAAGTGACATATATAGAGAGTGATGGTTGCTAATTATAAGAGTATAGTGATTCTGTCCAAGGCCCATGCTATAAGTTACATGGGATTAATTATATGGTAGTTATTTAATTCATGCTACTGATAGCCATTGAAATTTATGGTTTGCTGAATCAGCTTTATAGACAACAACATAGATCTATAATAGTTCTAAATAAATATATAAAGACAAAGCATGAAGAATATGAAGCTATATATCCTGTGCTCTCTGGAAAAAGGCGGTTCAATGCCCTCTATTGATGGAGACATATTCAATTAACAAGTCAAATACTCCCTAGCATGCTCTTTTTATTGCAGGTGATGGTTTCTTTTCATGAGGCCATTCATAATGGGTTTGTTCTTAATGGGATTGGATGGGGATAAGGTGTTTTGGCTTTGTATAGGATCAAATAATCTGCTGACAGCCTTCCTTTATACCCATAGGCATTCATTTCTGTACCCCTGTGTACATTCTGAAGCTGTGTTCACATCGGTAGTCTACCATGTGATCTACTACTCTGTAGCAGGCTTTAGGATCTTGCAAAGCAATTAATCTAACCTATCTAAACCCTATATATTTTGAGATTTTAAAATGTATTATGAAAATAGACTAAGTAGTGTTAAAACATCTGTCATTATCATATATAAATCAAGTTCAAAATTAAGATAATTTGCTCAGTATAGGTCGATTGAGTTTAGTTTCATATGGCACTATATACATGGCCATCTTAAGTCCAATTCAAACACCTTTAGACACTTATAGTATATAGCAGATTCAAGAACACATATGATATTATAGTCAACAAGCTAACTTTTAATAAGATACAATGTGAACATAGCATCAGGGTTTAAAGGTTAGAGTAAAAGCCATACGGAAATCTCCATTCCCTGATCAGCCTAAAAGGGCAATGCTCTCTGTGGATATAAGAAGGAAGACTAATCCACTTGCATTTATGTGGCACAGTTATACTTATATATGGAAGTATTAGTCGGCTCATCACAAAACATAAGAAATGAACAACTTTGGTATTCAAAGATCTCAGAAGTAAAGATGGAACTGCAGTAAAGAAAAGCAGGCTTGGGAAATTATTGGATAAGTGGAAAAAAAGAACATGAGCATTTAATGAAATAGAGATGGGAAACTGAACTGAAGCTTTTAACATTAACTTATTAGTTCCTCTCAAGGCTGGTAGTTTTCAATATTTTGTGGGCATTTAACAAAATATGGGCCCCCATATAAGCCTCTGCACTGTTTATAAAGGAATTATTCAAAATGTATAGTACAATAAGTGATACATCTACTAATTCCTTCTTTATATGCAATGTTACTGTTTCGTAGAACATGGAAAGCTAATGACCTCAATTGCTGTACATTTTACTGATGCGTTTGACAATATTCATAAATGCACCAGTATAGAACAAGAAAGTAAAAGATTATCCAGAGCTCTAGGTTTGACGGAACAAAGGATGGGTGGGATGCTTGGCATATCAGAGTTGAAATGAGTCACAATCCATTCTGCATTCTTATGGCTTCATTCACTTTGCTTCTATTCAGCTAAATGCCTGACACCAAATAAGGAAACAGTTTGATATGCATCTCTTTCCACTTTAGATGGGGTGGGGCAAAATGATGGGGGTATGGCAATGGTCATAGGAACCCATCTAAGTAAGTTGATAATACCTGTTAACTCTCTACTTATTTTTGATACATCGCCCTGCCCAGTTGTATAACTAGAAGCAAGATTGAATATGTCATTGTCAATCACTACAATCCCTTACTTAGTATGTTATTTGATAGCCAGAAAATGTTCTCTTTGTTTGCTCTAAACCTTGCCTCCTCTTCCGTCCTCATCAGTGCTAGCGATCTGTTGAGATCGCTCAACGTGAAGGTCAAAGGTCATGGTCATGTATCATACCCATGATCCAATATGCAGAACCTGTAATGAGAAGCTCACTGTGGTCCACAATCTATAATAAGCACTGCCTCTCAATATTTGGTGTAGGCGTTTAACATCAGATGTTGCAGACAGTAAATTGTATGTATCAAGTTAGTCCTGGTCAAATACATTTTTTGCCAGGAGGATTGATATAGCCAGGGGGAAGAGAGAGCGAGGACGAATTATGCTTGATGGCATATTCGGTAAACATCAATGTAGTAGAGAGAGAGCCATATGGTTTAGTGTATGTGTCGAGTGACTGTGATTGGGGTTTGCTTGCCCCTCCACCTAGTGGTGCTCCTTATCATAACTGGTTTCCTAACATGTGGCATTAACACCACTGCAATGAGTTACCAATGCCTACAAATGATCAACTATGCATACAAGACCAGAATCTGTGATGTCTCCCCTTTCCAGGAAGGGTTTAGTTACCCACCTGTATTCTACTAGAGTCGGTCTGAAGGCCAATCCAACGGCCATCTAAATTCTTCAAGTTAACGGCCATTGGTAGATTTGGGGGGTGAGAACTGCTGGCTATAAAATGGAGGAAGAGGCACTAAAAGACTTGAAAATAAAGGTCCAATAATTCTCTGGGCCTACACAAGAAAAGATCATGCTGGTAGTCCCTCTGCTATATTCCCTGTTTATTTGAAATAAGCATGTTGGGATTTAAAGCGGCATAATCACCAAGCATGTCCCATTCAAAATTCTAGTACTGTTCTAGTCTGCTATTTGGTGGCTGCGCGAGTGGTGATATTTCTCCTTTAAGTCATCAGAAAAGGAGAAGATTTGAAGACGTAGTTTATTTGCTGTTCTCCATATGATCATCAGAGGGACTTGTCTCAACAACAGGTTTCAAATGACAGCCCACCCGTCACATAGAATACCTCTGCCTATCTGAGCACCCTCCCTATATATTCATGATGACTAGAGATCTCATGATTAACCACAATAATTGACAATGATTATAGATGTCAAAGGATATCCAGTCTACCGGTCTGGGCTTTATGTAATTGATGAAAGCATACTGAATATCCCAGGTTGGCACTTTTGATTCATAAGTCTCTGGTTTTGAAATCAAAAGTATGCCTTTGATTTGTAATGGACCCTGTATGGTTTACCTGAACAGGTAATATAATGATATAGATACCTTTGCTTTGCTAGTTAACAAAGGTCCTCTACAAGTTATTAGAGGGGGGGGGGGGGGGTAAGGGATTTGTTGTCTATTCTAACTATCAGATGTAATGTCTAGCCATGATAATTGAAGCTAACTTTTTATGTGATTCATTTCAAATTAATAAATACTACACCAATAATTGGATGAAATCATGGAGCCTTCCTTATGAGAATTCTGATGAAATTGAATGACATCATTTCAATATTGTCATAGACAATGTCTGACAACTAAAGTCAGCTGTCTTGATATCGAAGCTTTTTTAAGTCTTCTGTTATTGAGAATAACTTGAGCACTTCATATTATCACTTTATATAGCTCCCCAGCTCTCCTGAAACCTAGAAAAGAGAATAAGAAAGACAAACAACACAGCAACAACTTCTAGGTAGAACCAAAACAAGAAAAGTACACAGAGCGTTTACATGTAATTACTTTGGTAGGGTTGAAGAGGTTATTTCTACCCGCACCTTTCCCCTTCACAGGTAATGAGTGCAGACTGGTTCAGGGTACAAACACTTCATAATTGTTGGACCCTAGACCTTTGGATCCTCCTGGCTAGCCCAGGCCATCCCGTGTCTGGATCATTGATTGATTGCCTTCCAGGGCAGGGCAGCACACATCTATTTGTTCTCTGTAGGCCTGCAGCTTTGTTAACCACAACTCCCCGAGGGTTAAGGTAGAAGGGGGGTCCTATGGGAGCTGTTCCAGATAGATCTAGGTACATGCAACCTTTTCTGTGTACACTGATATTCCTAGGCTCCCTATACGCCCAACCTCTCAGTCACTAGAGCCTAGCCTAGTTAGTCATTTTTTGGCTCCCTATACGACCAACCTAGGTCAGTTATTATTGTCAGGTTGGTCAGTACTGACCAACCCACCTTAGTCTTTTTATTTCCAGGTGGAGCCACTGAGTGGTCATGACAGGTGGCCCCAGCTAGTGGTATACAAATAAAACACACCAATGATGAACCTAGGTTAGCCACTACTGACTGACCCCTCAGTCATTTTTGAATATAACTTTACCATTATGACTAACACTCATGAATATGACCAACCTAGGATAGTCTGTACTGACTAACCCTTTCAATCTATGGATTTTCAGTGTACATCAAAGGGCCTCCTGCTGAGGCAGGCAGGTGTAGGGGTGGTGGATGTAAACATGACCAGCTCTACAAGGTGGGGGCTGGGCTGATTGTTTGGTGGCACTTACAGTTTATAGATATTCCTCAATAGATACTGTGTAAATAATACTGTACACAAGTAATCACGCCAAATCTTTCTCCTACCTACAATATGGTGGTTATCTCAATCAATGACAACCTTTATCAATACTGCTTTAAAATATATTACAATTATGTTTATATATTCATACAAAATGATATAACACTCCAAACACCTCCATATAGCATTAATTCTCTCACAGAGAAATTGTCTACATTCAACACAAATAGTCATAGATACATGTGCATTCATCATTGTGTAATGTAGACAAACCATGAACATCTATTTTAATCACGTAGAAACCTTCCTACGTTCACACACTGACATTCCTATTGATGGCTGTATTCATTTCCTGTTCAGTATAATGAATGACTCAATTCAAATTAAAATGCAATACATTCTCCTCTCCTCACATTTTTGAAATAAAGTTTACACATTTGACTGTATTGTATATTATCCTCATAGTCATTTTATGGCAAATAGATTACATAAGTCCGACATGAACGACCTACATATAGACCCAATATCGAGTAGCACCAGGTGACCATTTCTCCATATTATTGCCTACACCCCATACCACCAACAGGGGAACAGTCCTCATATTATCGCCCATATAGTCTGGAATGGTATCAGCAATTTAAAAAGTGAGCCTTGGTTATAGTCTCCACCCACGCATTTTAGACTGTCAGAGAAGGGGGTCGGGGCTGCCTTATGGTGGGGCTCCACTAACCAATTTTGTTCTCAGATCGGGCCAATTCTCACGAATCTGGCTCAGTTATATACCATCACAATGGTATACAGTAGACAGGATCTTTATTTACAAATGATGTTTTTGTTCATAAACAATCTGGAAAATAGAATTGCCAAGGCTATGTAAGACGATTTAGTTCCCGATTTATGTCCCGATTTTGCAACCAGGGCCGATTTTGGCTCCCGATCCCATATCTATCAGGTTTGATTTTCATTGGTCTGATCTGCAGACCGATCTACATACAATTTATACAGAAAATGAATGGATTAATCGGCCAGATAGATTTCTGAAGACTTTGTTTATACAAACTGTATAGACATGTATAATCGGATCGTGAGAACTGCCCAAAATATCGAGTAGTGGAGTCCCAGCTTGATAGAACTCGGGTAGCAGTGGGACACTATTCTCCCTGATCTGTTCAAGAATTTATTGGTGTATTGACAAAAAAGCAATACGTAAAAAAGCGATATTACCTGCTTTATTGTATAGTACCTGCCTGTAGAGAATAGTTTATCTAGCATTCATCCTGAGGGAATGTTTTAATGCACTTCTTCCATGTGTACACATAATTACGGTACCATGTTAAAGCCGATTCAGACAGACTATTGCTATTTCACAAGGACATTCCCAGGGGACTTAGGGATGCTCCCAATAAACAATATACAAAGTACCGGTACTATGTTTCTGAAAGTTTCCCTATACGTTATTTGATGTAAGGCCACTCAAAAAAAAACTGGTTTCTCATCACCCAGCACTGAAAAATATGACGAGGGCGTTTTTTATCTTTATTTTTTTTACTCAGGGGCCAAAATGTATAGGGAAATGTAGCTTTTTCATGAACAAATTTCACACTTTAGTACTTAAGCCTTCATTGATTTATAGAAGTTGGAAAATATAAGATATTCCTAGGGAACTGCATTACTGACAGTATAAGCTTTAATTTGATACCAAATTTGACAATATTTCTCAATATTAAACACATTTTTTCATAAAAATGTACAAAAAAAATAAAAAATTCCCCAAATCATAATTTTCATGATGCGCGCGGTGATGAGAAACCAGATTTTTTTGAGTGGCCTAAAATAACGTATTTTTGTTTAATAATATCTATGAATAAGTTAACCCTTTTAGGGGTGCATAGTGCTTTAAACTAGTATGTCTTTTATCATCATAACGCATGAATGCAGGCATAGCTAGCAAATGACAAGAGCTGCATTCAAGCATCCTACTGATCTTACATGGTTGATACACTCCGAAGGGCAGACATGATGCATGAATGCTGGCCTGGCGAGTAAACACACTTGGGCTGCATCATGACGACAGAGGGTAAAGCACATCAGCTAACTATACGACCCTCATACGATTTACAAAAGCCATTCATTAAAACATTA
Organism: Harmothoe impar; assembly: GCA_947462335.1. Lineage (NCBI taxonomy): Eukaryota > Metazoa > Annelida > Polychaeta > Phyllodocida > Polynoidae > Harmothoe > Harmothoe impar. The sequence goes on from OX381706.1 coordinate 67,211,885, forward strand.
TACATCTATTCAAATACTTCAAACTTGAAAAGAGTCACCGCAGTGAAAGAAGAATTAAAAAGTGAGACAAGATGATAATGGACCTTAAATGACATCCTATTGCTGTGAACATAAAATGTGATAGATACATCCCGAGCATACCCAACTTCTTCAAAGCTAATTCAATCTTGGGTAGAACATGAGCCAGGGCTAAATTTATTCAGCATGCCGACGGTAGGGGGTGTCCCAACGTTGGCATGCTTGACGAATAAAGCAAATGCGAGTTACTCACTGGGGCGGCATTTATGTACCATACATGACGACCAAGGGCAAAATACACTAAAGCACTATGCGGTCCTTAAAGGGTAAACTAAGTTGTGGTGAAACTAAAAGTGCATACTCAGCACTTCTGGCTGCATGGCTGGAGGGGGCTCTGGGGGGTGTTGTGCAGAAGAGGAGGCCTTGTGAGAGTTTTATTTTCATCAATTTTGTAATTTTTGTAATAGACGAGGGTGCTCATCATCGTCAATAGGTGTTGTCTACATATAATATTATTGTCGTATATATATTCCACTAGAATTTCTTTTGAAAGAATTGTGATGCATGCGCAAAATCTCCCGCGACTTTTTGATCTATGAGTTTGACAGTTGTTCTAACCATGATACACCCTGAAGCATATAAATATATCCACAAAATAGCTGTAGGGTGTGCACTGAGCGATTTTCTAAATTCCACCATTGATGTATTCTATTTGTGAGACAGACTGAGCTGTGGGAGTATTGAATGATGAGTGTGGCAATATATCTAATATCAAATTAAAGGGACATGGGCTCCGACGTAGAGGTTAACAATGGCCCTGGGGCGTGGCTGGTGTGGAATCACCCAAAAAGCTATCAGAGGGGGAGGGGGGGGAGGGGGGGGAGGGGGGAAGATAAATTGTTGTCATTCCAGTCCCCAGCTGAAAAACACCCACATGAATATGTCAAAGGATTTGCCTCCAGGGAGACCTTGTGATATATTGCCTTTTAAAGGGCCTCATGTAATTGCCTGTTGATAGTGTTCTGCCCTTTTTACTATTTATTCCCATTACATGTTGTTACATAATTGGAGCGCTCTCCCTATAGCCTTTAGCTATTCTGTCGCCTGTAGCTATTATTTCTCAAGCAGACAAAGTGATGCTTGAGCTCTAATAGGATTCATCATAAATAATATGATTTGGGTGAGTGATATTAGTGATATTAGCCAGTTTTCTTGACTGATGGTGTTTTGCCCCATAACACTGCCAGTGGCTACTGGGCCCATACAGCTAACCCATTTATCCAGTCCCCTTTAAGGACCACAAAGTACATTAATGTGTTATCCCTTCATCATTATGATGTAGGAATACAGCTATGGGTAACATACTCACATTTTATGCCGACCATGAAGGGAATGTATCAACCCCGTAGGGTCGGCGTGATGCATGAATGCAGCCCTGGCGAGTTACTCGCCAGGGCTGCATTCATGCATCATGCCGACCAAGGGCATGTTGCATTAAAGCATTATGCTGCCCTTAAAGGGTTACTGAAGGCATTTATCTTGTTGTGTTGGTGGTAATAGCTGGTGCTGATATATTGTCGTCGGTACACTGGTTCTGATCCGCCTACCGCCCATTTGTCATCTCTTAACGGGCCCGGGACATGTTGCACAAGTTGCACGTCTTTTTTCTTTTGAAAAAAACACACAACAACAGTCCACCTTAAAAACGGGTTACATTTCTATCGTCTAAAAAATGTTATACAGAGTGATTGTTCCATGGATCCGATTATGAAACATGGATATGTTGTAAAATGACCCAGTACACCCTGATTTTAGCTGTGGCAATAAACTCTGGATAATGTACTGCTGCATCGTGGCTACCTTGTATGATAGCCTCAGGGTTCAAAAAAATATCCTGTAAGTATGTAAGTATTAGAGCTCAAGCATCACTTCACCTGGTTGGGATCGTTTACATGACTGAAATCAAACCTGGTTAATATGGCACCATAACGATAGGACGTGACAATCTAATAAGATCAGACAAAATGAAAGTACAACGTTTACCGATCCTACAGACAGCCGTATTAGTTTCGATATAATCCGATGCCATCTGATGGCAACAGATTGTCATCAGATGCTAACCGCATGGATTATGGTTAATGCACTGACTGAACTGTTTTGGGATCCAGCAGAACCTAAAGATACTTGCTGACACTTGCTACATTCATGCAGTTTGCCGACCCTATGGGGTTGATATACCCCACAGAATTGGCATGATGCACCACTGCAGCACCAGCAAGTAACTCGCTGGACAAATTTCACCTTGTAGCGACATGTTGTCCTTAAGGGTTTAAGGGCTAAGGAACACCTCAATGATTCATGTTTATTTGTCGCCAATAAATCTGGCCCAGAAAGTAGCCCGTCTGAGTTACTCGCCAAGGCTGTATTCATCTATCATGACGAGTGAATTTTATACACGATGCTGCATTTGAAGGCTTTTAAACCCTCACCCGCTCTATATATGGACTGAGTACCTATACCTGCTGCACTCTGACTGTTGCTGTAGGGGTACCGAGATTTGAACATTTTCTTTTTTTTAATACATTGCTATGTGGTCTAGGTTACAAGTAACCAATATATGCTTTGTTCAGCCACAAAGTAACCTAGGGGAGTAGCGAGGCGTCTACTGCACCAGGGTGCCAGTCCTAGCTCGATTCCTCGTTACTGGAGGCACAGTGAGTGTTTCGCCTTTCAAGGTGAATTCTGCTTGCTAACAAAATACTGCAACACCCCCCGGCACCCCCTAGCATGGCAGATCCCAATGATGGTAATCCATATAGCCTGGGGGCCTGGAGGTGTGGAGGACGTGGTCAATGGGGCCTGACGGTCACTCCAGCACTAGGCTATTGACTATATATGGTGTAGGGGGGGGGGGGGTCGGGGGGCTGGGTGGCCCCATCCTGTAGCCAGCTGCAGAGTATCGACCAGGGCTACTTGACAACTTATCCATGGAGACAACAATTTACATGGCCCCTGTCAGCCCGATAATGCCCATCTCCCGCCTACAGCCCCACCCTTATCTTATTTATTCCCGGCACTAAATTCAATTATGTATACTTTCCCTTTTCCAATTCCCAATACATTTCGATGCTCCTACCCATACCTGCCTGCGGTGCCCTCCTTCCCACCCCACATGTCTAGAATCTACCTGCCTCTCCTCCCTCTGGATAAGCTATGAACAAGCCCTATATATGCGCCTATATTTCACAGCCTAGATAAAGAGATTTAAAATTGAAATTTGACTTTGAAATTGAATAGAGCTTAGAAGTGTGAACATTCGGGGCCAAGCGTATTGCCTCATCTGCACGACGGTTACTTGATCAGGTACTAGCGAGGTAAGCACTGATAACATATATTTCAATGGATACCAGCAGCACCCTAATGATTCCACAGTAAATGGGGGAAACTAGTTTATTGGTTTAAAATGTATTTTGCTGGTATCGACTGTAATGTTGCTTCATGCTATATCCTTCTCTGGTTCCTCTCTTTTTCTGACAGCTTTAGTTTGGTTTTGATCTTCTATTTATTTTTACCGTACACTCTGTGTGACATGAATTTCTTCTACATTAGCCATCGTTCTGAACATAGAAGAACGCTTTGATATATAACATGCAGGGGTGCTGGTAGCAGAAAGGTAATGTGACTTAGCTAGTGTATGTGGCAAAAGCTCCAGTAAGACCCAATAAACACGTTCAATAAAAGCCCATTGCAGCTTTATTACACTATCTACTCACCTGCATGCCTTCATTCTTCACCAACCCTTCTTCGCCCACTTCCACTTCCTCCCGCCCCCGCCCATCCCTTACTCTGTCCTGTCCTGTGTCCATGCCCTACTCCCTGGTCACTCAGTAGGTCTCTAACCCTTTAAGGGCAGCATAGTGCTTTAATGTGTCATGTCCTTTGTTGTCATGATGCATGAATGCAGTCCTGTCGAGTACATACTCTCCAGGGTTATATTCATGCATCATACCGACCATTAGGGAGCGTATCAATCCCGTCGTGTCTGTATGATACATGAATGCATCCCTGGAGAGTTACTAATCAGGACTTTAATATAGCATCATGCCGATGAAGGGCAAAGTACATTAAAGCTCTATACGGTCCTTAACAGGTGACTAAGCACTGGCCATGTCCTTTTCTGCCTACTGGAGTACAGTGATGAGAATACCTAATGTGGCAAGGTAATCACGACCTAAGTGGGTTGGCGGCGCCTCCGCCCTGGAGAAATGCGAGTAGTATAGAGTCGGGGATTTGGGCCTGGCACCTCCAGTGGCGGAGGAAGGTCTCTACTGGCGTTCTGTATGGTAGGCAGGGAGGGCTGGGCGTCTGGAGGAGTTGTACTCCAGGGGGTGGTTTGGCACAGGAAGGGCTATAGGAAATCCACTGGTATTCTACGCCAGACAGGATAGTAAAAAGCTGTACTTTTCTGCACAATATGGGAAGATTCACATGGGAATGTGGCTATTTGTACACCATCTGTGTACTGTGTGCGGTCTGTAAGGGATTTCCTTTGTTGTCTGTCCAACTACACAAGGACTTTAAGTGCGAGATAAGTCAATAATGCTACGCTATGCTGGTCAGGTACACATATTAGGGGAGGGGACCATCTTTCCAGTTTCCTAAAAGCAATGACCTTTTTAGGGACGGTATTCTGTTCACCTTTCACATAAGGTGATCCAGAGAGTATTTTTGAAAAGCACCTCTTATGTGCTCTTCAATCAACCTTTCTTACATATATATTCATAATCCTTAACACAATTGGACGAAATATATAAAGTTAGGCCAAATATAAAAAATGTGTGTTTCAGGTTACCCGACCCTACCTGGGCCGACCCTAAACATTTTTATGCAATTTTGAAATCATATTTATGATTAAGGTCATTTTGGAGTTATTTAAGGGTCGATCTGGTAGTTCACGAGTCGAGGCGGTCGTCGGTGAGTCGGCAGTGAAGTTTGTAAGTCGATTTCTGAGTACTTTTCAGGCTAAAGTAAAACACAATAAAAAAAAACACCCAAAAAACGACCTACCTACCCTAGCTTTTCAGACCATGTAACCTGAAACACACCTTTCATTTTTTTTGGCCCTATTGACCAGTATGTCTGGAATGTTTAATTTGGTTCCGATTGACATATTAGTACCTTCATTATAATGGAAATGTTGACTGTTTTTAGTATAAAGCCAGCAAAAAAAGCCAAGGATCGCACTTTATAGAAGCTTGTCAGTGCTGCCTTGGGACATATGCTTTGGGATTTTAACAACACCAAAAGGTTCGCATGGTGTATGAATGCAGCCTGGGCGAGATAACAATGTACATAATGCATTAAAGCACCGTGCGGCCTCCTAATGGGATAAGGAGGCAGCGCCCACAGATCCATCTTCGTCCCAGGCCGCCTCAGTAAGAGCCGTCTTCAACGATTTGTGTCGGCTGAGGCGCCATTTGATGAATGGGAATTAATGGACCCGAAAATGTCATTAATTAGTTAATTGATCGGCCATAAAACAAACAAAAAATAACCATATTCCCCGACAAGAAACGCCTGCCTACCCGTTAAGACGGCCGAATGGTAATTCTCAAGATGCTATTCTATCTTACAAATCTCTATTCTTTTTATGATTTTATCCAGTGTGAGTGAAGAAAAAGAAGATGTATCTAGAAATTAACATGCCACAGAACGATGTAATCAAGGGTAGAATCGGGTCCCACGAGGAGAAACTCCCCAACAAAAAGGGGAGATTGATGGTCTATTATCCCTAGTGCCTGATACTATTGGCCAGTACATTGTGGATCTTTCTTTTAGATTCTAGACTACACTGATATTCCTCATGCTAGAAATCTTAGTCAGTACTGACCTCTATTGTCACCTTTTGGCTCTCTATACGACCAATTCAACTGACCAACTCACCTAAGGTTTCTCCCCTTCAATGATTTTCAGACTAAGTAATTTTGAGTAAGGTATTAGTCATAAATGTTGCTCTGCCTCAGTCAGTTCTGAATAGCACTTCGTTATGCCTGACCAATGTACCTGTGACTAACCTGGAGTAGCCACTGCATACTAAGGGTCAGAACATTTAGATTGTCAGTGTAGGCTGCAGTCATTGGAGTTCAATTACACGGATCGTCCATAAGATATCATTGCTTCACATCGTGCTATACATCAAATTACATTGAAATGGAAGTCAGCAATACAAAATGTCATTTTTCAGAGCTACTCTATATTATACATTAGAACCAAATAATTCCATATCGTATTATGGTAGGTAATCATCTATAATTATGATATCATGCTTGTTAATTTCTCCCGTGTACCTATAACCTGGGGCCCTATGCAAGATAAACATTCTTTACAGTAGTTACCACTACCATTTGTATAATTATGTCACTTTGTATCAACATACCCTGTCAATGAATAATTTACATATCCCGTAGCTAAAATGGGAACTTCATAAATATGTATAATGTCTACTTTGAGCTTTGCACAGTAACATTATAGCATGTCAGAGCACGGCAGATTCAGGAAAGCGCTATGCAAATTACCTCCCACCAGAGAACTGCAGGGATTCAGGGGTTTTAACAAAAGTGGATCTAAGGGAATAAAAAGATTTCACTCTGCTTAAGCAAGTCTTCTACTAAACGCACTCAAGCATCAAACTTAAATCTGCTCGGATTTAATTTCACCTCAAAGTTTACCCTTGTACCAAAAAAAGGGACAAGTTAAAGATCTGGATCTCAAATTTTTAACATAGTTGCTGTTTCCTATAAATTTGATGCAAACAATCTTTCATACCACGGCCTTTGAAAGACAGCCTCCTGTTGAGTCAGTCTAGTATTGCACGGAGGACATCCTCCATTGCCAGCAGTCTGCAGAAGCAGTGTCTTTGACATAAGCCAGGCATGCCCCTACACCCTATAACAAGGTCCTGAGACCATAGCTCAACACCTGTCGGACACGTACACCAAGCCTTAACCTAATTCTAGTTCCTGCCCCCAGGAGTAGCTCGGGGCATACTATACACACTCTCCACGCAGTGTCACAGAGGTTAGGTGTAGAATATTACAAAAGAGAAATAAGCTGACAGTGAGTTACTCTCCAAGCAGAGGCTACACATATGCCATGACGATGTACCCATATAACCTTGTGAATCCAGGCAAAGGCAAACGTTGGATGCCTCTGCTGAGAGAGTGAACAGTAAGTTTGGAGAGTTGTGAGTTTGGCTGACACTGTTTGACTACCATGAGCCAGGAACTGTTTGAATACGTCGAGCCGAGTGAGACCTTTGAATATAGTCATGCCTTTTATTTGCAGTGACTCAGTCCTATTGTACTGACCTTCTCACTAGGCTTTGTTGTGTTGCAGACTACCTAATCTGTACCTAAGTATAAAGTCCACTGGGGCAATCTCAGCTTAAACAGTCTGGCATTATATAGGCTTTGTATGGCACAGTCAGCCAATTAGAGCTCTGTAGACTTTCTGCTGTCCATATCTATTTCTAATATGCAGCTTCATCAGGAATCTGTTGCTCATTTACAACTGAGGTCCTATGCTGTAATAGCAGCTAAATTCAATTCCCCATTTGACAGAATGCAAATTTGTATGAACTGTCTTGGCAGCTGTCTAATTGGACATACTGCTCTTATATGAAATGCTTATTCCCATGAACCTCATGAAAAGATGAAAAATTCATATCATATTCATAAGTTGTTGATAACTTGATACCACATTGTCTAGTATATCAGATGCTGTCAAATGTGTTGGCTCATGAATCTTTGATGGAAGTTTCTCTATAGCTAGGCAAACCATTTGGAGTGCTCGTTAATCTATTATAAGATTGTGCTACTGGCTTCCCCTATTTGTGTGACAAACTGTTTGGCTTGCAGCAATTTCCAGGCAGTTTTGCTATAGGCTATAACCACAGAGTTAACAATGTATGCATGCATATGTCGTGTACATAGACAAGAATGATATGATTAAAAGATGCTACTACTCATAATAGTGTAGGCATTATGAAACTCTGAAGTCTTTACGTGTGTACAATACTAGTTACACAGCTGCTATAGAGATATATTTATAAGTAAGTACCACCAAACAATCAGACCAGTCCCCCACCTTGTAGAGCTGGTCATGTTTACATCCACCACCCCTACACCTGCCTGCCTCAGCAGGAGGCCCTTTGATGTACACAGAAAAGGTTGCATGTAACCTAGATTTATCTGGGACAGCCCATCGGACCCCCAGTTCACCTAAACCCCCTGGGAGCCGTGGTTAACAAAGCTGCATGCCTACAAAGAACAAATAGATGTGTGCTGCCCTGCTCTGAAAGGCAATCAATCAATGATCCACAAACGGGATGGCCTGTACAGGCCAGGAGGATCAAAAGGTCTAGGGTCCAACAATGATAGAGTGTTTGTACCCTGAACCAGTCCACATTCATTACCAGTGAAGGAAAAAGATGCAGGTAAAAATAACCTCAACTCCAGCAAAGTAATCAGATGGTCAGTTACTTTTCCTGTAGAGGTCTTTGTTCACCTTTAACCTGCTGAGTTGTTTATCTTCCCTCTTCCCTCTTATAGAGGGAGAGCAGGAGCACTGTATATCTTTATCTATATAGTTTTATTATAATATAGAGATTCTTTAAAGCTCTACAGCAATTCTGCTCTATCCTTCAGGTTTATTATATATTTACTACCATTTCCCCCGTATCCAATGAATATAGAAAAATGTATCATGCTATTATTCTATTTAGGATAACTGCAGTGATAAAGTGGTGGAATCCTGTAACCTAAATCTCATTACTTTAGCCTGAATTGTAAAATTCTAAAAGGATATTGATTTAATGTCCACAAGTCCATCTGAATATTTCCTTGACTTTATAAGAAGACTCTATAATTTCATCCATTTTGGAGAAACAGAAACCAGGATATATATTACATCCTATGCTCAGGTTCTAATAGTGCACAGAGGGCATTTGTGAGCAAAACAAAGGAATCCTAATTGTTATGTTACCTGTTCCGGTAAACAGTGTAGCGTCCATTTCAAATCAAAAGCACACTTTCACATTGAGAAACCAGAGAACAAACAATTCCTAATCATCAGTCTGCCATGTTTGAAATGCTTTCATGAGTTGCATAAATTCCAGAGCTAGAATGGAAACTATTAGTGAGCAAGCGGAGCCTATGATCACATGTCCGAATTTATATTTATATACCTGTTACCCTGATTAAATGAGCACAGGTAGTTCTCTCTTTATACATTTTACATTTAGATATTGGTATTCAATGTAAATGTAATGTGTTATTTGATCTTCAGTCAATTACACTATGCCCTACAAGTTACAACAACCTCAATCCAATAGGAATGCCTAGTATCATACAGAATACTTTGATTGCTTCACAAAGAAAACTTTGCATGAGGATAGCACTTTATACCTATTCTATCTATTGTAATCAATAGTCCTTTATTGTTTGAATAGATAGGGAAGGAATGTGCCAATTATTTCGTAATTGCACTGGATACAGTATCAAAACACATTTGAAGTCATACATACTTTGATGGCCTGCACTAGATATCAATATATATAGAAAGCAATATAGAATTTGGCCACGAAGTAGCCATAATTCCTATAGCCATTCTCTACAACAATTCACTAACCAAGACCATCAGTTTTTGCCGGGTTATTATTCCACTATGTGAATTCCTGCTACGACTGGCCAACCGCCACTTCCAGTGGGTCTCTATCCACCCTCGATTTAGACCCTGTTTCTCGTAGTATTGATATGTCTGTTAGCCAGATCAAAATAACCTTTTATTGTAACTTTTCTTGTGAATACAACTTTCATTTTTAGCCATGTTACATAAACCACATATATTTTGTGTCAATTCAATACACTATTTGATGCTCACCAAATGATATATCCCTTATAAGTTGGTCCTTATACACCAAGGATCTAAGTAAAACTTCTGTGGTTCCTTTTAAGTTTGTATTGCAGAGCTTACTGTTTCTACCAACTCTCGAATCCCTCAATGGTTTCATACTGGGCCAAATGGTTTAAATAGCTATTATCCCTGAATGAGAATGAATATTGCATTAAGCCACATCTGAAACCATTTACTCTGATGACCTCCACAAGATATGCAAGATAGCCTGAGACACAAAAGCCACCACCACCCATACACAAATAATAACCAACAAAAATAATCAGTTGTTACTGGCTAGTTATTATTCCACTCTGTGTATATCTACCATTACTGGCCAACAACCACTTCTATCACAGGTGCTGGCAACTCCTTAAAATGACTATGCCAGCGACTTTTGAACCTGTAGTCATTTTTCACCCTGGCTTATGAAGCCATTGTGGAAAATGACCCTGCTCTTAAATCATAGTAAGTGCCTTTTTGTAATGGATATTTTAGCTATTTGCCTTCACTTTTCAATTGTGAAATCATCATAAATGGAAGGAGAACTATATGTTTTAGCAAATTAGTATTTCAAAATATCTCCCAATGATTTTTCTAAGTAGTATACTAAATATTTGCACCAGACATGGGAGAGAGTAACTCTCTATTCCCAGAAGAATGCAAATGTGACTGGTGTGCCAAATTTGTGACAGAAAAAAAGCACCCCATCAGTAGAACCACAATATAATCTAGTAAGATCTGGGAGAGCTTTGGTACCAGAAGTATAGCAGCTGAGAAAACTGTATTTTTAAATTATATTTGTATGTGTATTCTTTACTAACACACCAGAAAGGCATAGAGGGAGGTGTATTCAATGGGATTACATAAGAAGCAGAGGGGTAAGGCAGCCCCAAAAATGAACCTGCCTTGAGCATTCACACCTTGGGAGTTGGGAGGGGTGGGGGGTAATGTGGAGGGAGGCATGGAGAGAAATGACCCCGGCTTCATAAGTCTTTGCAGGGTCATTTCCTGGCCATTGCTTAGACCTGTATCAGGGCTCTATCCAAAGTGGATCTAGACCCTATTTCCGGTAGTAATTCCCTGCCCTGCCACAGGATGGCTCTGGGTGCTTGGGGTCTTTTACTGGTAGTGTAGGGCCTTTGAGGTTGTCCACTCAGAATAGGCCTGCCCTAATGTAGCTCATGGAGCAGGGGCTCTGAATTGTGTAGGGATGATGATAGAAGTAGCGTTCATCATGAGGGCCGCAGTGATGGTCATTATGTATACATGGGTAGGGGGTTCACAGAGAGAGCTCTGAGAGTAGGCAGAGGGACTTCATGTCACTGATGGGCTCCTCTGTCATCTGAAACCTGTTACTCAGTATAGGAAATATCATTCATTAATGGAGTATATTTGTATATATATGTAAACCACCTTCCATATTTTGGACCTCAATGACGATGTATCTTCTCCTCGTTTTCTTATTACTATGTTTTCTCTGTATTGCCTATTAGCAAGAGAGAGGGGATAGGGCATGTCTTTTGTCCATCATCACTTTAGGATATATACTGCAGTCTTTCAATGTTTACACTACCTTTTATAGCCAGTGTTTTACTCCTCCCCCAGGTCTGACAGTGGCCATTGAATTGAAGAATGTAGCTGTGAGTAGGATGGGTTTTCAGACAGGTGGACCACTAGAGCCTCCATGGCAGGGGAACTATCAGGGATTCTGGTCTTGTATACATAGTGGTCCATTTGCAGGCATTGGTAAGCCTTATGGCAGTGTTAGGACGCCAGGTTAGGACACCCAAGCAGAAGCACCAGAAGCACCAGCGGATGGAGGCACAAGTAAACCCAGCAAAACTATACTACATGTTTCTCTTATCATTATAGTGGCTCATTCAACCCACATGGTGCTTAGGGACCTTTTCCTGGCAATAATACAAGAAAGGCACTTCAAGGTACAGGTTTCAGGATGAAATACTAATTTCAATGCCATCAAAAGACCCTGCACCCCAGGACCAGCACTCATTCAAATACATGCTGTTTGCAACATGTTTTGCACCAACACCAGATGATAAGAGACAATCTATAGGAGGCAGAATACATTTTGGACCCTGGTGGGTTTCACATTACTGGTGCCTCATGATGTTTGTGGATATGATAGATGACCATGACCTTGCTGTGACCTTCACCTCAAATTACTCCAGGTGATGAGGACAGAAAAAGAGAATTGTGTGGATACCAAATAACATATTATAATTATGACAAAATATGGCCCAATCATACCACAACCTGCCCAACTTCTTACAAAAGTGTGAAGAAACACATTTATGACTGTTTCATATGCTTATTTGGTATCCATTTCATTTGGCTGAGAAGAGGAGCAGAGTGAATGAAGCTATTAGAATGCAGAAAGGATGGTGACCCATGGATTTCAGATCTAATAATTATGCTAAACATCCAATCCATCTTATGTTCTGTCAAAGCGCTGTTGATAATCTGTCCTGTGTTATCGTTTTCAACAGTTGCATACATGAATATTATCATTTAAAATGCAAGGGAATGCAGAGATAAGGGTCATTGGCCCACCATGTTCTGCAAATGGGTGAGGACAAGGGAGATACTCACAGTTCCATCGAACCCATGTATTTTGCTGTTTTTTGCAAACCTTAGCATTGAATGCATGAATATTTGCATATGTATTACTCATATCACTATCACATAGCATGTTAACAAATAGTGCATAGACCTACATGGCCACCGATGTTTTGTCTGACCATATGAATTATGTTTGAAACAGTTATGCCAATATTTAATCACAAAACATTGAAAAGTGCCAGCCACAAGAGGCACTAATAAGATAATGTTAAATGCCCCAGTTGAGTTTCCCATCTTTGTTTTGCCTCAGGTATTTCATTAAATGCTCATGTATTTTCTTTCACTTATCCTTTAATTCCTGAAGCCTGCTTTTCTTAACAACACTCCCCACCATAGCAACCTCACCTACTTGCCTGGGAACCGTTTTTCCCATCTTGCACTGTGATTTCATCTTCCAGGTATCATTATTGTGTTCCATTTTTGCTCCGCCCCCTAATCTTTGAATTTCAACTTTTTATGATGGATCATGATGAGCCGACCAACAAAGCCTTGGGAAATACCACCATATTATGATAACTGTGCCACATTAGTGGGAGTGGATCAGTGGTCTTGGTTTTCTCTTCTCCACTGTGGCGACTGGTGCCCTTTCACAAGTTTCAGCATGAGCAGGGATAGGAGATTTCCGTATGGCTGGTACTCTAATCTTTATGTCAAACCCTGCAATAACTGCTGCTCTGTTTGCATTTTCTTTGAATATAGCCCCATGTTACTTTAACTATACTTAATTATAACAGACTGCGAGTTACTATGAGCCTATTTACGTTATGCAGATCATTGCTAGTTGCCTACCTGATGTATATGTAATTAGCTAAGACGTTTAATTCTACTTATTGAATTTCATAACAGATCTTGAAACAAATTCATAGGTGTTTGTTTTAATGAGAATTTTTTTATATTCAGATCTCCCTAAGATGGGTAGTTTACTAGATTGCTTGCTTTGCAATATAATATAACCTGCTCAGCTACCTATCCCACCACTACTGCTTGGCGTTTGCATTTAGGTAAGTGGCCCATGTCCCTTTGAAATACTAATGTCCCTCTGAAATACAAATGATTTGAACATCCTTTATAAGAAATAGAAATGATATGAATAGTATGGTAAAAAGCTTCTTTGGTGTGCGGGTTTGTAGTGTGGTTGGGCACAGACAGTTTAGGGAGGCTCTATGGAAATTACTATCTCCTCAACAGCAGTTGATTTGGGGATTTCAAATGGCTTATAATCCTGCCTCGATGACCATCTTTCTTCATTTCATTCCTCTCCCTTACAACACCCCACCTCACAAGCTGCTAATCCTTGAACCAGTCGGTTAACTTGATCCTTTTATTTCCATAGTGTGTTGTAAAATGACATATTTCTTTGCCAGCAGTCCACAGAAGCAGTGTCTTTGAGTAAAACCAGGCATGTCCCTACACCAGATAAAAAGGTTGAAACCCCATAGCTCAACACCTGTCGGACACGTACACCAAGCCTTAACCTAATTCTAGGTCGTGCCCCCAGGAGTAGCTCGGGGCATACTATACACACTCTCCAGGCAGTGTCACAGAGGTTTGGCATTGAATATGAACAAAGGAAGACTGTGGTTGGGGAGTGAATGCTGACACTGGGCCTGGAAAGCTGTGAATTTGCCTAGCTCTGTTTGGCTATGCCGAACAAAGTGGGAATTTTGAATATAGACATGCATTTTATTTGCAGTGACTCAGTTCTGTTGTTATTAACCTTTCACGAAGGTTTGTTATAAGCAGACAGTCCATAGCGGCAAAATCGGGTCTTACCCTCTGCCTTTATGTGAAATTTGTATGGCTCAGTCAGCCAATTAGAGGCTATTCAAGCCCTGCAGACTTTCTGCTATACATTTGTGTGACCATTTTTAACTATTGTGATTAGGCAAGTTAAGGGTTGGAATCTGGTGAATATAAAGGCTTTTTCAGAAGCTAGTCTTCTAATGCAACAGCAGCCAATATCATATTCCATTTGGCAGAACACATATAGACTGCAAATCATAGCTACTTATTAGACTACAATTTAATTTTCTCATGGAAAATGCATATTGCTTCAGAATTTTAGAACCTCTTGAAAATATGTATATTGTATAGAATATTGATCTAGTGTTAACTTGATGTAAAGGTGTTCATCATCTGTATCAGCTCTTAATCTCTGATGAAGGTTTTCTATTTCTCGACAAATCATTAGATTTGGATGGAAATGAATGGGTATATAGACCTACCAGTATTTTCACTAGATATCAGGTATCATTACCATAAAGCCTCGTGCATAAGTTAGTACGTGAATCAGATAGGCGGTGCAGCTTATAAGATCAGCCCACGGTCAGGGTGCGACTTTTACAAGGGGTTTTGCTTGTATAGTGCAGTACTAGAGTCAGCATAATCAGATCGCTAGTGCAGCTTATAGGATCGGCACAAAGTTGGGGTGCGACTAATACGCGAGTTCAGCTTATACGCGAGGTTTTACGGTAAGTAACTTAACTGGCTTACTCAGAAAACACCATGATAGCAATGTAAGCTTGCATACATGTTGTTGACATGGACAGTAATGATATTTTCAAACAATAGTATTGATCATGGTTGTATCAAACAGTTTATAGGCATTATAAAGCTATTGTTTACCTGTGTGCAGGACTAGTTAAACACTATAAAGAAATATTCATAAGTTTGTCCCAGAAATGAACCAGAAAAGTACACCACCTTATGGACCTGGACATCAACCATTCTATGGACCTGGGCTTTATTAGGCTTTGGTTTAGGAGGCCCTTTGATGAAAACATAAAGGCTGCATGTAACCTAGATCTATGTGGGACAGCCCATAGGACCCTCCTTTCACATAGATTGCAGGTAGTAGAGAGGTTTGGTGTGATTACTTGTGTACAGTTTTATTTACACACTATCTATTGAGGAATATCTATAAGTACCGTAAGTGCCACCAAACAATCAGCCCCAGCCCCCACCTTGTAGAGCTGGTCATGTTTACATCCACCACCCCTACACCTGCCTGCCTCAGCAGGAGGCCCTTTGATGTACACAGAAAAGGTTGCATGTAACCTAGATGTTTTTGGAACAGCTCCCATAGGACCCGTCTTTCACCTAAACCCCCGGAGAGCTGTGGTTAACAAAGCTGCATGCCTACAAAGAACAAATAGATGTGTTCTGCCCTGCCCTGAAAGGCAATCAATCAATGATCCAAACACGGGACGGCCTGGTCCAGCCAGGAGGATCCAAAGGTCTAGGGTCCAACAATGATAGAGTGTTTGTACCCTGAACCAGTCTACACTCATTACATGTGAAGGGGAAAGGTGCGGGTAGAAATAACCTCCTCAACCCCACCAAAGTAATCAGATGGTCAGTGTTCTTCTCTTTCACACAATAATCTGCTGTGTTGTTTCCCTTTTCCTTTCGAGAGCAGGAGAGCTTCATATGGTGATCATATAAAGCACTGCAGCAATTCTGCTCAAGCACACAGGTACGTGATGCATACTACTTCTTCCAATAAATACCAAAATGTGATTGTGTGTCTTTACAGGCTAACAGCAGTGATTGAGTTATGAAATCCAGCACCTTAAATTGTGCCGGCTTGTATTATGAGATCTCAATAATATTATATGGAAGGTGCATCTGATTATTTTCATACGTTTATTTTAGTTTGCAATGTTGTATAACATAGTTATTTTTCAAATTTAATAGGATAACAGGAGACTGATTAAAGCTTGGATATCACTGAATATACCTGCAATCTGAATTCTCACAATGAAGAAACTATGATTTCAGGATATTCTTTGTAAATTGCTAATAATACACATGAAAGGTTGTTTGCATTAAGGCTGAACTTTAGATTGGGATAATTGGGATATGTATTACATCCTATGCTCAGGTTCTGATAGTGCACAGAGTGCATTTGTTAGCAAAACAAAGGTATCCTAATTGTTATGTTACCTGTCCAGGTAAACCATCCAGGGTCCATTTCAAATCAAAAGCATACTTTTAGATTATGAAAGTAGAGAACTAATGTTTCATAATTACAAGCCTGCCATGTCTAAAAGGCTTTCATTGGTTGCAGAAATGACAGAGCGAGTCTGGAATTTATTGGCTGGAAGCCAACCCGCATGATTATGCATCAAATTGCATATTAAGATGTCTATTAGCCTGATTAAAGCCACACTGGTACATTTCACAGTTAGTTATGAGACATGAGTAGCTACAGCCTCAATCCCATTTTATTTGTGGGAAAGGCCTGATATTAGAAAGAATACTTGTTGGGATTACTCTTTATTGAGTAAGTGTTTCTTTGGGGTAGCATTGCAAAGCTTTTTCACCTTTTGTGATCCACTTTCCTTTATTGTTTAAGGAAATAAGAAACGAATCATATCAGGATGGTAGTAGATACAGCAACAAACCATATTTGAAGTCGTATACACTTTGATGGCCCATACCAGATATGTAATATGAACTTCCCCCATGTAGTCATAATCCAATAGCCATTTTCTAAATCAATTCACTAACCAAAACCATCAGTTCTTACTGGCTGGTTATTATTCCTCCCTGGGCATGTCCACCGCCACTGGCCATCAACTAGTTTCGGCGGGGCTCTATCCAAACCGGATCTAGACCCTATTTCCGGTAGTAATTCTCTGCCCTGCCACAGGATGGCTCTGGGTGCTTGGGGTCTTTTACTGGTAGTGTAGGGCCTTTGAGGTTGTCCACTCAGAATAGGCCTGCCCTAATGTAGCTCATGGAGCAGGGGCTCTGAATTGTGCAGGGATGATGATAGAAGTAGCGTTCATCATGAGGGCCGCAGTGATGGTCATTATGTATACATGGGTAGGGGGCTCACAGAGAGAGCTCTGAGAGTAGGCAGAGGGACTTCATGTCACTGATGGGCCCTTCTGTCATCTGAAACCTGTTACTCAGTATAGGAAATACTTGCCACTGATGGAGTCTATTAATATATATGTGAATTATCTGGTTTTGTTTTTCTGATATCATCTGTTATACATGTAGACCATCTAGATAGTGTACCTTAATACTGATTTCTTTCCCCCTCAGTTTGTGTGACTGTCTTTTATCTGCATTTCCTATTTGCAATAGATGGGGAATTGGGCAGAGTCACTTCAGGCTTGTGTGTCCTTTCTAGGGTATATTCCTGGTGCAGGGTAAGAAACATTAGTCCTTTAGTGCCTACCCCGCCTTTTTATAGCCCGGGCTTCACACCCACAAATCTGCCAATGGTCATCAACTTGACAAATATAGATGTCAGTTGGATGTGCTTTTAGAGAGATTCTGGCAGGAAGCAGGTGGATAACTAGGGTCTTTCTGGGAAAAGGAAATATCAGGGATTCTGGTCTCGTATACTTATTGGGCCATTTGTAGGCATTGGTTAGCTACACAGCGTACCATAGTGTTAGGACCCAAGGTTAGGACACCCATTATGACCAGAAGCACCACCGGGTGGAGCAATTCTAACAAGACCCCACCCAAAACATTCACTATATATATATGTGTGTCTCTGACTAGAACATTGATGATTACTATATATTCATCCTCCTGGAGAATGAAGTGTTTGGTAAGGACTCAATTAAATACCTAACTAGAATCCACAAATTGATTATGTCCATTATGCTGTCTGTAACATCAGACGTTGCACTTACACAAAGGCTGAGAGGCAGTGCCTACTATAGGCAGAATGAATTCTGGAGCATGGTGAGCTTCTCATTATAGGTTGTGCATAATGGATCGTGGGTATAATAGATGACCATGACCTTGCTTTGACCTTCACCTCAACCTCAACAGATTGCTTACACTGATGGGGATGGTAGAGTAGGCTAGGTTTAGAGCAAACAGAGGGATCTGGAAGAGAACACTGTGTTGGTTTCAAATAACATAGTAAAGGGGATTGTAGCGCTTGACAATACTGTATTGAATGTATTATTCTAATTCCATTTCAGGGCAGGGCAAAATATATATTAGAGCTAGGAGAGCATGAGAAAGAATGATCAAGACCCTATGGCCCTAGACATGCCCTTAACTCATCCCACTCCCCTAAAAACTGAGAAAAGATAAGGTTTGAACCATTTCAGTTCTCTAATTCATTTTGCTGGAGAGAAGAGCCTGAATGAAGCTATCAGGATTAGGAAATTAAAAGATGGTGACCCATGGATTTCAAATCTGATATGCTAAGAATTCCATCCCTCTTATGACCTGTCAAACCTGGATAATCTGTCAATTACTTGTTCTGTACTGCTGCATACATGAATTTGATCAACTGTATCAGTACAATGCATATCAGCCCACATTGTGCTGTGCATATTAACATTCTGTATGGAGAAAGACATATCTATGCAATACTCGTATTATTACATAGGATTATTCCCACTATAAACAGTGTATCTAGATGAACACCGATAGTTAAAACAATCATCCAAATATTGGACAATGCCTGCAACAAGAAACACTAATAAGTTAATGTTGAATTTAAGTGTCCCATCTTTGTTTCGCCTCAGGCATTTCATTAAATGCTCATGTCCTTTCTTTTAGTCATCCTTTAATTCCTTAAGTCTGCTTTTCATTAAAGCATTTTCTCCCAAACTCCCCTCGCCTGTTATCTCTGAAACCTTATTTTCCTCTTGCACTGGGATTTCATCTTCCCAATATTATCATTGTGCTCCATTTTTGGACAATCGCTACTACTTCACTCTTTGAATTTGAAAGTTTTCTTATGGATCATGATGAGCCGACTGACAAAGCCTTGGAAAATACCGCAGTATTATTATAGCTGTGCCACATTACTGTAAGTGGATTAGTCATCCTGGCTGTTTTCTTTGATCCTCTGCAGGGACCATTGCCCTTTCAGCAGCATCAGGCAATGGGGATTTCCGTATGGCTACACTGTTAGAAGTAAGTACTGTATCTGTACAGTGTAAAAGGAGGTATTTTTGGTTTCCAGTATCACATACTGTACAGCTACACTCACCTACTGTAGAACACCACACACTGGAGATCGTGGGTTCGAATCCCACCTTGGCACAATAGGCACTACTGTTGTTTATCTATAGAAAATCTAAATTATACACATGTACCTATTCAAATATTCACTAGCTAACATTTCTATGTCAATATGGATGAAAATGCATGTCAAATGGGTTAAAGAAAAACGTATTTCTCATTGTGCCATGGTTAGACTCAAACCGACGAGTCTCCTGTGTGTGGTGTTCTACAGTAGGTGAGTGTAATTGTACAGTTAGCTACACTAACTTCTGACAGTGTACCACCATAACCTATAGGTACAAACCCTATAAATGATGATCCCCTGTTCACATCCCCCAAGTGATATCATCAAAGAATTGTTCAATTCTCTTGTTATATCAGAGCTAAAAGAAGACATTTTATGTATCATCATATTTGTCATGTAATGCGAGGACGTTCAATATCTTCTTATGTTCTCCGAGCAAACTCTTGATAGCTGCATTAATTTGTAGATTGTTTATTCAGACTAATAAACTTCATAAATTGAATTGAATTGTCTTGGGTTACCAAAGGGAGCTACTAGATAAGCTCCGGTTAAGCTTACTTAAATTTCTCAAGAATTGCGTGAGATATTTCTTGCATCAAATTCACTGGGTATTTCTTTATGAAAAGCCTATTTAAAGGCGCACTGAGTGGGTGAGTGTTGCACCCAAATGACGTCGTGGGTTTAGAGCTCTTTTAAGCAATACTTTCTGCATTTTTTCTCTCCAAAACCCTTGTCTATATTTCTGAGAATCTCTTGTGTCTATCTCATTCTATGCAACTTCCCCAAAGTAGCCCAAGTTGTGAATGCAACATTCTCAAGGTTACGACTGCTTTGGCCCGAAAAAAATATATTTTGAAAGTACACGTGAATCAAACTGCCGAGATTCACCCCAGTTGTGAACGTTTAATTCCGGATCGCTGTATCATGCCAGACCTTCAGAAGGCTATCCGCCCTGTAATATCAGCATACAGTACTGTCGAGCTAATAACCTTGGCTGCATTTGTGCATCATGCCAACCAAAGGGATATCCCATTAAAGCAATATACTCTCCTTAAAGGGTTAAGCTAGGATCCCCTTCCTTGCCAACCCCCAGTGGCAGCTGTGGGATGTTTGGCACCTTCAGCACAACTCTATGTCTGGCTTAAGGCCAACACATTGCCGATAACAACAGGTGTTACCGTTACATCGCACCCACTTGAGGTATGGCCCCTTGTCATGTTGTTCTTGTTTCAGTGGGAGAAGTGGGGCAGGTGATGGCAGGTAGTCAATACACTGTGGGTGCGTGGGTTGGTAATTCAATACCTTTATAGGCCAGGATGAATGCAATGAAGGTGATTGAACCATGAATCATTAATTCTACTTCTAAATATATTTCATGAAAGCTGATGAGAGGTGTAGATAACAACTTCACCCTGATATATGGGGGAGAGCGTACAAGAATAAATTTCCTCTCACACCTCAGGAACTCTACCCCAATAATCTCCCCATTGTTTCAGGTGTGAGGTGAGTGACTCAGCCCGATTGGGAGACAATACATTTATTACACTCTGGCTGACTGACATGTGGCTACCGACAGAGGGGCTAATACAAAATATATCTCCCAGTTTCAAAATATCTATATTTCTTTAATGCCACCTTATTAAAAACCATGCCATGCCATAATTTACACTGAAGATCAACAGATAGATAATGAGAGAGACCCTTCCAAATTAAACTATACAAAGATGCCAAATGTAGGCTTGACACCCAGGGTAACTATATGGGCCTCCTGGCTCATGCATCTAGAATCAGCATACACTGTCAGAAGTAACTGTAGCTGCACAGTGAGTTATACTGTAGATCTACAGTATAAAAGGAGGTTTTGAAAGAAAAAAATACCTCCTCCTATACTGTATATCATCAGTATAACTCACTGTGCAGCTACAGTTACTACTAGCAGCATAGGCTCTTCCCTTGATAGCTTTCCAGTGCCTATCTTACCACGCAGAGTATTAGGCTGCACTGATAGGGCTGAAATGACCATGCAATGCCAAAAATGGGTATGATGCCTGAGTCTCTTATGTTAGGCCAAATGACTTGGCCAGTCATTACATGATGTCTTTATATAACATTTACTCCAAGCTGAGAACATCTGACGGCTTAGAGATACGGTTCCCTATGGGAATCAACCCATGGACACACCAAAATAAGCCTAATGTAAAGGGACCCTAAAGATGGGGCTCCCACGCACTCACGTGAAGGGCCCAATCACAAGGTTATAATTACGGAGGACGCCCTCTACTTTCCCCTCCACTGCCATGAATGTGTGTCCCACTCCCTTTAATACTGGACCTCTGCCGACAGAGTCACAGAGAGACCCAATGAATCTCGGTGTGCCTATGGTTTAACCCTTTAAAGGCGGCATACTGCTGTTATATATACCATGCTCTTTGTTCTTGTGATTCAAGAATGCAGCCCTAAAGGGAGTCTACTTGCCATAAATGTATTCATGCTTTATATCAGCCCCTTAAGGGTGTTTCAACCACGTTGGGCCATGCGGGCATGATTTTATGCAACCTTGGCATGTCGAGTCGCCAGGTGTACATTCACGTATGATGCCGTAAAAGGGCATGGTGCATTAAAGCGCTATGCTGCCCTTAACAATTGAGGGTTAAGGACGACATTTAGTAGTAGCCCCTTCCTTTATCCAACACCAGACGACTTCCAAAACGAGGCTTAGCCTCAATGGCGCCCGTCCAACCTCAGGAAGGCGCCATTCAAGTGGTCCCTGCTCCCAGCCTACTCCTCAGACCGCGACCTTTTCAGTCTCCGGCCGCTTTTTAAGTGGGGACACTTTTCTTGCTACACCACAGCGACCGGAAACACTGACCGTTTACGCCGGCGCAGTGAAGGGGAAGGCTCCAGAGAGGGAGAAATGGCTGAAAACTTGAATAGAAGAAACTCTGAAGAGGTCTGCAGTAGATGGTGGTAGCGTGCAGGTGACAGTCGGAGCAGGAGAAACTTTAGCCCTTTAAGGACCGCATGCGGCTTTAATATGTTTTGCCTTTGAGTATCTCACCAGGACTGCATCCATGCATAATGCCGACTCTCTGGGAGTTTTAAAATTATAAACCCTGTATGGTCGTCATACTGCTTATATGCAGCACTGGCGAGTTGCTCCCCAGGGCTGCATTCATGCATCATGACGACATAGGGTTCATAATTATAATCACATTAAAGCACTATGCAGTCCTTAAAGGGTTAAGAAGTAGGAAGATGGTGGTAAGAGAGGAAACCAGAAATCGAAATCCATTTGAGTTTGGAAGTGGAAGGAGATGAGTGGTCGGGACTGCCAGTTGCCGGGGGACAGAGCTGGGAGTGAAGGATTCTGGGTGGCAGCAATTAGTGCCCACTTATAGTGCGCCATGCTGATGTACATTTCACGTCAGCTGACGTTAAACTCTTCTAATTGCACAATTCACACGCTAGGTTATAAAATTGGATACTGTTGGACATCCTCGGAAATCAGATACTGACCCCAAGCCCCTCCATATTTGTGCCTCTACATGGGTACCCGTATTTTCGACCATGTCGCCTTGTCGATTTTTAGCAAAAGGTCTGTGTCACCGTGTCGATTTTTATTCTATACCATTAGTATACATTCTACTTCATGTGCCATGTCCGTCGATATTAAAAGGGGCCATGTCGCACGTGTCGATTTTTAAAGGGGCCGTGTCGAGGCACATATACCCATGTAGAGGCACATATTTAGGGACAGGGGTTGTTCTTTTAGAAATGGCATTGGCTGCATTTCATGAAGCAATCCAATAATCTCTCTCTGTGTATATATATGTCAGCAAATATTTATTAGAGCTTTTGAAATAGCCGTCTAAAGATTGATTTCATAGATAAGAGTGGAAAACGTGACCTTTGGGAAGAATATCCTATTTCTCTACGTCTGCCTGGTTTAATCAAAAGGACAATATCAAAAGTCAGCCCAATATGAGCTAACCTTCCCACTTCATTATGTGCATTCTTGAAAAAAGAGTGGGAAGGTTAAAGCTTGCAATATAAGTTACATATAAGATACGAATGTAACCATGTTAAAGAGAACTTATAATACATGTAGACTTCGTGTGGAAAAACATGCGTATACACATTCAAAAGGTACGTATATGATAACCATAGATTCATAGGGTACCTAACGGATACCTATTTCTGTGCCTCTACATGGGTAAAAATCTACACGGGTGACACGGCGACACCGCCCCTTAAAAAATCGACACGGGCGGCACGGCCCCTTTAATTTAAAAATCGACAAACACAGAGCTTTTTATTAGACCCTGGTATATTCTATATGGATAAAAATAGACACGGCGACACGGCCCTTTTGCTAAAAATCTACACGGCGACACGGTCAATTATGCGGGTACCCATGTAGAGGCACATTTCTATCACTAACAACATAATGTAACAATTTCCAGACCTTGGGGAGGGGACCCAAGAAACTTTGAGAATAGAACCCACCCCCAGACACCGTAGTTATCTCTGTGTGTATGTGTGTATGTGGGGGTGGGGGTGGAAGAAACTGAAGTGTGACCCCCCCCCCCCCTTATCACCCCCCCCCCTCGGACGCTTCCCGGACGCAGCAGTTATCTGAGGCCCACAGATGATGAGGAGTAATACACCGTGCCTCCTGAAGGGGGCGCGCCGGGCGGCCAGATAAAACCCACCAATCAGAGGCCGAGTCACGCATGACGTCACCTGTGCCGACCGGCGCCACCGCTCGGCGCCTCCAGGAGTCATCCAGGTGGAAGAAGCAATGACAAACGCCGCCGCGCCCTTTAAGGGCTGTACATTGCTTTAGTGTACCATGTCCTTGGTCGTCATGATGCCTGAATGCAGCCATGGCGAGTCTACTCATTAGGTCTGCATTCACGAATCATGCCAATCCTACCGGGTTGATACACCTCAAAATAGTCGGGATGATGCATTCATGCAGCCCTGGCGAGTGACTCATCAGGGCTGCATTCGTGCATCATAATGCCAAAGGAGACATTAAAGGGGCACATTAAAGCACTATGCAGCCCATAAAGGGTTAAGAGAGGCCGGCTATCTCTCCCTGTGCAGGTGCCATAGCACATCCCCTTACCAAACTCCTGTAGCCCCTATAGGGTACTAGCTGGTCAATCAAGTGTAGGCATGTAGGCAGCCATCTTGTCCCCGATAGCATCGCTGGTACGAACAATCTCTTATTATAGATCCTCTTGTTGTAGTAGAAGTGAGGCGATTGCATTAGAGAACCAGCGAAGATACCAGTTAAATTTCAGCTCCTTTTCTTCAATGATGACCGTATAATGGTATAACTGAAAACAACTGGTTCCCACAGGGACTAAGTCTGCACTGGTATACATGTACAAACAGGTCTGGTCACTCAACCATCTCTGCTACTACCACACATATTAATAATATATTAGAAAATGTTTTAAACAATAAGCCTACATATTCCCTTTACCTCGATTACAAAAAGGCTTTTGATACGATATCACATGTTATTATGCTAAAAAAGTTGGCTGGTTTTGGTCTTAGTGAAAATACTTGCTCGTGGTTCAAAAGCTATCTGACTAACAGAAAGCAACGCACAGTGGCTAATAATGTCTTATCTAATGAAAATCCAATAGTATATGGCGTTCCACAGGGTTCTGTGCTAGGTCCTGTTCTTTTCTCTATTTACATTAATTCGCTGCCTTTATTACATGATTATAATATTGTACTATATGCTGATGATGCAGTTGTATCTGTTACCTGTCCTGTTCAAATGCAAACTAGCCTAGATAAAATTGCATCATGGTGTAAAGATAACAGCCTAACTGTTAATGAGAAGAAAACAAAATGGATGTTATACAACAATGTACGTAATGAAAATCCTGTTTTTACTATGAATAATGTGATATTAGATAGATGTGATACCTTTCAATACCTTGGAATTACCCTTGACCCAGGTTTAACCTTTGTGAGTCACAGAAAGCAAGCGGTGTCTAATATTAGGCACAAGGTTAATGAGCTTGGTAAGGTTAGAACCCATGTGGATAATGATACAGCACTAGCAATATATAAGGCAATGGTTGTTCCTTCATTTGATTATGGGGATTTTATATGGGATAGAGGGAGGGCAGGGGAAAATAGGGAATTACAATTGTTACAGAACAAAGGTTTACGTACAGTGTATAAAGTTAAATTAGAAGAAAATCCTCTGTTCACCACTGATGAATTACATGTAAAAGGTACCTGTATGTATCTTAATCACAGGAGAGATATCCATCTATTACTATACGCCTACCATCTATCAAAACAGGAGGAATTGATAGATATTAGAGACATACCTACACGCAGACATTTGGGAAAAAGGCTTAAGGTTATACGAAGCCTTAAGCCTATTATAGTAAAGAGTGCTCTCTATAGAGCCATAGAACGCTGGAATGGCCTTAAGCCACATTACACACTGATGGAGACCCTTTGGGAGTTTAAGAAGGCCATCAGGCGAGACTATCCCAACTGTTTTATGGCAATTTAATGTCACCGACATACTGTTCTCATCCTCATCTCATCTCATCATCATACTGATTCCTGATGTAATAATAGTAATTATGTTACTAAGCTGTTATAACTACATTGTGAGATATTACACATGTTTCTCCATAGCTGATTATACTATATTTAAAGACCGTCACCACAACTTCTGTACATTAGTTAGGGGTCCTGGCGGCAGACAGGCAATGCGCCTAGCCTAGGTTTGGTCGGTTAATTATTAATTGACCATTAGATCCAATAAAACTTTAAAAAAAAAAAAACACACTCATGACATGTTGGCACCAAACTCAGAACTCACATGTTGCTAAGAAACATTGTACATGTATGCGGGAATCTGGCACCTGCGTAAATCCCACGAGAAATTCCGAGAACAGAACCAAAATAGCCGCGCGCACCCAAGAACCCAGCTTTTTATCTCTATATTGCACCCACTACACCCCTATAGACCGGAACTTTCCCCGCCTCCTTGTGCCTATTATAGAGCTCCGGATTAGTGGTTTTATGGCCCATTTGACGCCTCTGTCCGTCCCCTTTTAAACGCCTCGTCCCTCTGTATAGGTCATTCACGCTGCAGTAGATGTCTTGGATTGAAGTATGGGCTTCAAACAACTAATAACAAATAAATGTGGAATCTAGAAAAAACAACTAGACTTTCTTTGATCCGCCTTCTTAGATTTTAGCCATTTGAGGGCCGCGTGAATGCTGCCCTGCTGAGAAACTCACCAGAGCTGCATTCAAGCATCATACCAAAGCATCATATAGGCACCTACAATATCTTATACATTCCTAAAGGCATGATGCATAAAGGCAGCCCTTATTTATAGACAGGGCTGCATGAATGCATCACGACGACAAAAGTACATACCACATTAAAGCACTATGCGGCTCTTAGAGTGATATAAATTGTCAAAGGAGGCTTTTTCTATAAGGAAGAGGAGGCAGAATTGTTTTCTCTCCCCTGTGACTGCGTGAGAGAAGGATTACTTCACTCAGAGGAAAACACTTCTCTAGGCAGCGTTATTTCCGCCCTTTGTTCTAAACTCTGCCTAGAAGCATTTCCATATTTTCTTCAGAAACTTTAAAGGCCCCCTCTCCTCTCTCTCCACCCCTCCCCTCCAGGTTCCTACACATTGAGGTCTTCCTGGATAAGTTTTCTGTCTGTTTCCTTTCTTCTTGGAGCCGCTGTATTCCCAGGCCCGGGGCTGTGCTGATAGATGTAGATTGATAAAGCAACAGATAGAAAATATCCCTCCGCCCACTCCCATGGGTGTTGTAGGAATACGGGGGAATAATGCCTGCAATTGCAGAAATACTTGCAAACTCTGCAGAATCACAAAGCATTAAGTTGTTATGTATACAATGTGCATGTAGGAATTCACCCTCTACGCTAGGAATAAACCAATTACTATAAATTATTGATTTTTTTTAAACACAAAAAAACTAAAGCACCTTCTTGGGGAAAGTTCACATGTATGACTTTTCTAGCACTATTCTGGTCAACTAACGACCGACAAGTTAGTGGTGAGAATGGAGATTTAAGTGCCAATAACTATTGCCTCCTTGGGTGACTTAGCTCTTGAAGTCCTGCATGAATGCAGCCCTGGTGAGTAGCTCGCCATTGCTGCTTTCAATCATCATGATGACCCTTTGGGGTTGATACATTTCCAAAGGGTCACCATGATACAGCAATGCCGCACCTGCAAGTTACTCCCCAGGGCTGCATTGGTGCATCATGACAACAACGTCACCTTTTAGCGACATGTCGTCCAGAAGTGGTTAAACAGCACTATAGAATGGAGAGCTCTAAACCACCAGTGAGAAGGCCGCTTTAGATGGCTCCTTCAGGGACCCATGAGAGGAATGCTATGTAAAGGACCCTTTACGTAGATCCACTATATATAAGAGGTGTTACCCCGTCAAGAGCCTTAGGTACTATTAAGAGGCCTTCCCCATAACCCTTTAATGGCAGCATAGTGGTTTGGTTAACTATATCCTATTTAGGAATAGGATATAAGTGTAGCAGTGGTGAGTAACTGCCAGTGCTGCATTTATGCAATATGACCACGCTGCAGGCTTGATACACTCCTGAGGAGGCGGCACGATTACCTGATGCAGTGATGGTAAGGTAGTTGCGCTCTGCAGTTCTGTCCCCATTTTAGCCTAGAGCTCCTGTGTACACTATTCATGTACGTTTTGGTGTGTAAGACGGCGGAGTAATTAATTGCACTCCCTTCGAATTACTATAAAGGGCAAACAGGCAGTAAAACGCCTTAACCATCTAAGGGTAGCATACTACTGCAAAATGCTCTATGTTGTCATGATGCATGGCTGATGATGAATTTAACCATTATGAGTTACTCGCCAGTGCTGCATTCAAGCACCACGCCCACCCTAAAGGGTTGATACACTTCTGAAGGGCCAGCATGATGCTTGAATGCAAATCCTGGCGAACTAGTAGACTCATCAGAGCAAAGCATATCAAACCACTATGTGGCCCTTAACGGATTAACTGCATGTCGACAGTTTTATCTCTATCTGCATTAGAAAGGTGCTTCAGACGGTCCTTAATCACTGAGGGTGCTGAAAGGGGGTGCAAGGCTCTCAATGGGCGCGGATTACCTGTAGGGACGCATACGGTTTCAAGGCACTATGCCCTTTGTCTTCACCATGTCCTGGGGAGTATACTTGCAAGATTACATTGATGCATCATGTTGACCCTACAGGGCTGAAACACTCCCAAAGGGTCGGTATGATGCGCCCATGCAGTATTGGTGAGTATTGTATCATGAACCTGCCAGCATTGTCTAATTTTTTCCTCTGAAGATGACTGGATAATTCAAAACTTATAACCATATAAAACATAAAGGATTCTACGTTTCCTAACCACGAATTAAGATATTTCACAGCACTAAAGGGACCATCAGGGCCTTGAGACAGACCACCAAGGAGCAAAAGGATCTTGGACATGAATGCTTGTTAGGTAAAGGGGAGGGGGGTTGGGGAGGGATTAGCTAAGGGCAAAAAAAAGGTTTGTTTCAGGTCACCCGACCCTACGTTATTTTATGCAATTTTCAAGAAATTTATATATTTTTTCACTTTTTTGGGGTCAATTTTAGGTTTACAAAGGTTTTGAAAATTTTCCCGATTTTTACATTTTTTTGGGTCAATTTTAGGGTTGTTAAAAAAAAAAGTGAAAAAAAAAATCAGACCTACCGACCCTAGAGTTTCTTCCCATGTTACCTGAAACAAACCTTTTTTTTAAAATTTGGCCTAAGTGTATAGGTGGGTGGGTAGCTACGTGTGCTGCTATGTGTAGGAGGGTGTGTAGCTATGTGTGTGTGTGAGTGTGTAGGAGGGTGGGCGATATTGGGTGTCTTTACCTATTGTGTGCTGCCTCTAGCAAGCTGTGAGACGCTGGCTGTGAACACGTGATAACATGCAGGGGCGCCCCCTGGGGAGAGGTCTGTTCAACCTCCCCCCTCCCCCACCCCCTCTAGCGGCCACCAATAACCAGCGCTGACAACTCCTGTCACTAAACATTCAATAGGGCCAGTCTGGGAGGCATACAACTCAGTTTCACTACAGAAACTTTAATCTCCAAGTCCCACACCCTTCAAGGCTTTCAGCCGTATGTTCTCTAATCAATGGGCGCTATGGCCATGTGGTGTGAGGCTAGCATTAACTGCGGTAATCCATGGTAGATTATTTATGGGGCGTGTGGGCTGTGTGAGGAGTGAGAGGCTTCTAGGTAAATTGAGATGTTGGAATCATGGTATTACTTTGTGGGAAAGTGTTTAAAAGGGGCCTAAAGATATAAGATGAAAGACTGAAGGAACAGAACAGGGCCAATGCAGTGTTTGTGAGTAATTCGCCTGTCACTGCATAGGTGCATTATGCATCTTTCTGGGAGGGCATCAACTGTATATGAAACATCTACACTTTCAGTAAAGAAAAAGAACGGTTAAGGAATATCTACCTATCAACTCCATAGAGCAGTCATTGTGGAATAATTGTTTTAAAATTATATCTAATGACAGGAGGGCGCCAAAACTTGCACCCCTAGCGCCAGCGTCTGGAACCCCTCGCCGCTGGCGCCCCCTACCACCAGAACTGGACTATATAAGGCGCTCCCTCCCAGCGCCCGTTCCTTTCAACTTCTTCCACCGGGCCGGCGAGAACTTTTAATTAGCTTATCAGTTAGATAGCTCGTGGTGAACATGACCAAGCCACAGAAGAAAAACGCTGGTAAAGGTGGAGCTGGGGTCCCTCCTCAGACACCTAAACCAGTCAAGAAAAACACAAGAGCTTCAACTAAGACGGCGAAGAAAGATCCGCCGAGAGATAAAGCTACGCCGATGCCCATTGAAGTTGACCTCGCTGAGCCATCGCTGGAGACGAAAGTGGCTGATCTGGAGCAGCGAGTGAAGGGAGTGGAGTCTAAGATTGATTCTAGTACCAACACTCTTATGGCTAGACTAGCTCAGGCTCTCCCCTCTACATCTACTGACACCTCTACACATCAGGAGGATCCAAATGAACAGGTAGATCTACCCCCCGCTCTAGACCCTGTCGTTCTCCCAGCTCAAAGCGCCCCGGGCAAGGCACCGCCACGTGCGTCGGCCCGGCCTAAGGCTAGGCCCGCGCCTTATCCGGCGCCTGGCGCCACGCTGACTGCTGCTGCCGCCGCTCTGTCTGGAGCTGCTCCCGCCACTGCGGGCCACGTGGCGGGCCACGTGGCGGGCGCCGGGAACGAGCCGGCTCCCGCCCACGTCCACCTCACACCGGAGCAGGCCTACGCACAGCTTCAGCCTCATGAACTACTTCAGCCTACGCAGCCCGCTGTCTCAACACAGCGCGCTCAGCCTACACACGCCGACAATGTCTTTGATCTCTTCGCAGACGCCATCCCCCACCGCCCAGCTCCCTCGGCTAACCTTCCATTGCGCATGGCCGAGGTAGATGATGCTCTGCTGGGGGACAAGGTTCCGTTCTTGTTGAATAGCGCCCACCAGCTGTCAACAATGAAAGGTAGGAATACTCACCCTCATCATTATATATTTAGGGGTCCAGACTTCTCTCAATACCCTAACTGAACTGGAGTATATCTACGGCCTGTACCGGCTCCTTCTAGATCCTAAGACACCCCAGTCTGATAAGCCTAAGATTGCCCGCCACATTGTCCATGTGGCCGAGGATGGGTCTGAATATAACTGGGTCCAGGTGAGAACCTGGTCTGAGGACCTCCTATCTAAGCTAGCAGATGGCCGCCTAAACTGGTCGGATGTTCTAGAAATTCATTCCCTCCGTCATGGTACCTCTCGGTCTGTCACTGGCCGCCGCTACACTGGCTCCCTGCTCGTACAGCCTCAACCCACTCCTGCTTATGTATATAGGCCCTACAATGTACCGCCCCCACCAAGCAACAACAGGCCTGCTGCCGCAGCCAAACCCGCCACTGCACCAGCTCAAGCCCAGACTGCCCAGCTACAACGTCCTGCACGTGTTAAAGCACCTCTCAATAGGGCTGATGTCCCCTGCCCTGCATTTAATGCTCAATCGGGCTGCACTAAGCCTGACTGTCATGTTGAGGGAGGGAAGGCTATGGCTCACCACTGTTCTTGGTGCCGCAATAACCTGCAGCGTATCCACTACCACTCAGGGTTTGCATGCCGTCTAAAGGAGGAACCATATACCACCCCCTTTCAGGCCTAGGCCGGTCCCCTCCGGCCTGTCTCCCCATGACTGTAACAATGATGTCAACCGGCTGACGCCCCTCGACGACCACGAATCAACAGGGCCTACATGTTACTACCCCTCCGTCCTTCCAGCTAACACCTCCTCTAATGCTAGTACCCATACAACAGCATTAGGCCAATCAGAGCCTATACATCCAAACACAGTATCAGGCTCAGCTCAGGCTTTAGGACTCACTCAGCAGTTGGATCTGGGGTACAAATATAATGTAGGCCCGGGACTACATGTCCCACTGGACTTTGACCCGGCTTTCTCCCATCCCATGCCTACTAAGGTGGGCCTGTCCCCACAAGAGTTTGCCCCAATCAAAAAGTCATATTGGCCTACTCTGGCCCCTGGGCAGTGGGACCCATACCCACAGTATGCCCGGCTCTTCTCAGCTTGTAGTGCCTCCGGCCTACCCAATCGCCTTGGGGCAAGGATACCTGTTCCCTCAGGCCTAAACATCTCTGCCTGGAGACACGCCCTTAGTGACTTTCATGATGACTACCTATGTGACTACCTTGAGTTTGGGTGGCCTGTTGGATATACATCACAGGCCCCTCCACTTCCTGCTACAGAGAATCATGCCTCAGCTCTCAGGTACCAGTCACATCTGGACGCCTTTGTAGAAAAGGAGCTGGCACTGGGCGGTCTCCTTGGCCCCTTTAAGTCGGCCCCCTTCACACCCTGGACCCATGTCTCACCACTTATGACTGCCCCCAAAAGAGACTCTGACTCTAGACGCGTCATCCTGGACATGTCCTACCCAGACGGCTTAGGGGTCAATGCCGGTATACTCAAGAATGTAATTGACGGCAAATACCGCCCCTATACTCTACCGTCAATACAGGATCTCTGCACGAAAGTACTGGCCCTCGGGGGCGGTGGATTCATGTGGAAAAGTGATCTCTCCAGAGCCTACAAACAGCAACGCTCAGACCCAGGCGATCTGCCTCTCTTGGCATTCACCCATAGAGGACTACTCTACATAGACCTTACTCCCCCTTTTGGCTGTAGGTTGTCAGCGTCTGCCTGCCAAAGGATGACTAACGCCATGGTCTATCTCCTTGCTAAACAGGGTACCTGGAGTCTTTCATATCTGGATGATTTTTGTGGGGTGGCATCCACACTGCAGCAGGCTACTACAGATTATGAGAGATTTCTGACTCTGGCGGAGTCACTGGGAGTGACTCTCTCAAAAGACAAATGCATGCCTCCTTCAACTGCCCTGGAGTGGCTGGGTTTCCACATTAACTCTAACCATTCCACTTCCCAAGCTGGCTGAGGTTTTTCAGCTCTGCAGTGTATGGCTCCATAAGAAGTGTGCAACAAAGAAGGACATACAGTCATTGGTGGGCAAATTAGTCCACATTAGCAAGTGCATTCCACCTGCTAGGAGGTTCATTTCAAGAATACTAGATACCCTGCGCATAGCACCAGACTCTGGCACTGTCTGGCTCTCCAATGCATTCAGGGCAGACGTCAGGTGGTTCTACGTCTATGCTGCCCGCTCTAATGGACTCCACCTTCTTGCCCCTCCTAGAACTGGATTCTGGGTGGAATGTGACTCGTCGCTGGTCGCTGGAGGAGGCAACTCTACTAGCCACTACTACCGGCTCACCTATGATGCTGCCTTCAAAAGGGCCTACAAAGACATTGTCCAACGTGAAGCTGTGAACCTCCTGCTTGCATACAGGACACTGGTCCCAGCTCAGTCACAGGGCTACCACATCACGCTGTATACAGACAACATGGGCTCTGCCCAAGCTCTCCACTCTGGGAAGACATCAGACAAGGTGCTGGCGGCCTGCGCAAGGCAGCTTTGGGTTGAGGCTGCGATCAGGGACCATTCAGTCCAGATTGTACATAAACCTGGTGCAGACATTCCCCTAGCCGATGCTCTGTCCCGCCCACACATGCCCACCATGGTTCTGAAGGCACAGAACATAGTGGGAGAAAAAGGTCTCACCTGGGCCCCGCCAGTCCTACCCCACCCCTTCTTCACATGTGTATGACTATCTGTTCTCTTTCCAGACACCCCCCTAGGTCGCCAGGCTCTGGTCTCACTGGGGGCTGCAGTGACTGAAGAGACTGCCTACAATAAGACCAGACAGGCCCGTTATTACATAACATTTGGTCTGTGTTATGGCATCGACCTACTTCACCCGTCTGTCATAGACTCATGCAATTTCTTGCAATTTCTGGCCAACTCTCTCGACTCTACTCAATCCAGGAAGAATTATGCCTCTGGTGCCCGTGCATGGGTAATGGATAGAGGTGGGGACCCTAGTGCCCTCTCATCACGCCAGGCTAAGTATGTCGAGAAGGGAGCAGTCAAGATCTCCAACTACATGCCTTCGCCAGCACCGGGCCTGGAGCCTAAGTACTTGGTTCAGGCTTGTGCCCTTCTCTCCCAGGTCCCAGAGGGCCCCACTCTGGTTGCAGCCCTCACCTTGGGCTACTTCGGTTTCCTGAGAACCTCTAACCTGCTGTCCCCCACGGCCACTCTGTGGGGTGGCCCTCATACCCTCAAGAGACGAGACATACTCCTGCATCCTACTGGAGTGGTCGTCATCTTGAGGTCATCCAAAACTATCTCTACCTCTGGACACCCGGTCGTCCTGGCCTTGCCCAATCTTCCAGGGTCTCCAGCGTGCCCAGCTCAGGCATGGAGGAATTATGTGGCCCAAGTTCCAGGTGACATGGACAAGCCTGCATTCCTGCTCTCCTCTGGAGCTCCACTGACCACCAACCAGCTGGTCAACCTTCTGCGCAAGGCCCTTATTGTCCTTAGGTGCCCCTATGCCCACTTCACCTCCTCACATTCCCTGAGACGCGGAGGTGCTCTGGCAGCTCAGGCTGCAGGTGCTAAGAGGGAGGACATCAGGGCACATGGAACCTGGAGCTCGGAATGGTCTATGTCTACGTATGTCCCTCCTCAGCCCACAGCTAGCGTCGCCAAAGCTATGGCGACCCTCTTTGCACCTACTACTGTGGTCTGATTTGGACAAAGACACTACCTCCATTACCAGACTTTTATTTCACATGTATGTTCTTCACATGTATAACATGTTTGTATTACTTGAGATGCTCAACTGTTTATTCCATGTACCACTGTATTGATATGTACACCTATCATAAAATGTATCACTGATTATGACATGTAAAGTTTCAAATATATAAAACTCCACTTTACTTTGTCGTCTGACTTAGTCATTACTTATCAGTGCTACATTCATGCAATGACAGGGCATAGTGAATTATCAACATTACTCCGTATGGGGAACATGTGCTGTTTTATGCAACTGGATGTGAAGTTTTGAGGTTGTCTTATGAGACTGACACCCTTAGTAGAAGCCTGCAGCTCCCAGAGGTTAAATTCCTGCGTCGGCACATGTCTCAAAATGTTGCCGATTGTTTCACTCCCCTATTGCCATGGCGTGCAGGTCACATGAACAGACGTGTTAAAAAGAATCTTCCCACCGACCCTCGCTTCAATTGACCTCACTCAGGCGACTCCTTTCTATCTGGCTCAGTGTTTCTGCGGAGATTATTTCCCAGACACCGCCTGCTGCAGAACGCCTTCCTATTGTGTCACGTGGGGCACACGTTGCACTTCCGGTTCCGCTTTTAGTGAAGGCACGCGAGCATTTGGACAATATCTGACTGAGCCGGTTTTGCAGACTGTGGGTCTGTATCTGCTCTGTGGGAAGTGGCTGGACAGATAAGGAGTCTCCGTTAGCTGCTGTCTAGTATAGATACCAGTAGACCCTTTTGTTCGGTTCCTTCTTTTCATAAAATGCTTAATACTAGTTTGCAATATTGAAAAGATTTTGGAGGACAATCTTTTTTTAACGAGCATATTGGTGAATTACAATAGCTGACGCTGACTTGCAAAGCCTTTGGCCTTTACCGTAGGAATGGCCATAGTTGACGCTACAACTAAAGACCCTTACACAACAGCAATGAATAGGATAAAATGTTTGAAACACCCCATAACAACTACCCTTCTCATCTAACATCATATCCCTATGTTTGGGATCTCTGTGTCGGCCTGAGGTTAGAAGCAGTTGTAGAACATGATAGGGGGAAAAAGACAAAACCGTTCCCCTTCAGCACGTTATAGATAATAATTACCGAATACCTTCATTAGATTTAATTAGGTAGAAAAAGTGTTGCTATAATATGATATCTTTAATTAATGCATCTTGTTATACAGGCCTATCTACGGCCAAAAGAGAAAAGAGATTTGTGTCCGGTCACCCGACCAACCATATGTAAATAGGCCCGATTCTTCGTGGTTTTTTTTTGAAATTTTGAAGAATTCTTTTTACTTTTATCCTTTTTTGCCTATTTAAAAAAATCAATTTTAGGGATTCCAGAATGACTGGCTAGTACATTCATGTTAAAAAAGGATAAAAAAAACACAAAAAAAACACGACCTACCGACCCTACATTTTCCTCCCATGTTACCCGAAACAAACCTTTTCTTTGGGCCTAATTTGATGGTACATGTCGTTGATTTGTAAATGCAATCTAATGTAACTATACAGGCAAACTGCCATAAAATAACCTCAACCTCCCTATACTGCTACCCCCAACTTGCCATAGAACAACCTCACACTTTATATACTACTACCTACAATGTGCCATACAAAAACCCCAAACATATACAACTACCTCCTACTTGCCCCTAACCCCTTCATATACTAATATGCATACCTGCAACGCACTCAATATGTGACATTCAATCCATGCACAGGATTGTAAGCCTTGGCTGTTGTTTCACAGTATTGTGTTTTGTTTAAGTCTGTATATCTACATTATATACAGGCATATATAATTATAGACCACTACTTGAGTGGATACAGAAGATATCATATCTCCACCATCGTCAACTGCTCTCAAATTCATGAGCTACTCACCGGCTTTCTTTTATGCTGTCTGTGGTTTAACCCTTTTAAAGCTGCAATGGGCCCTTTGTATAATACATGAATACAGCACTAATGGTTCAACAGGGCTGCAATCATGCATCATGACGACCCTATCGGGAGAGTATCAAGGCTGTAGGGTGGACATGATACATGATTGCAGCCACAGTGAGTAGACTTGCCAGGGCTTTCATTTCTTTGCATAATGGCAACAAAAGGCACAGTGAATTAAAGCGCCATGCGGCCCTTAAAGGGATAACTTAACAGAAGACTGAACATGTCAGGCTCCTGCACACAACAGGAAAGCCTCCTTTGTCGTCCCCTTACCACCGCCTTACGTGTGTTTTTCTTGTGCCCTTTTTCTCCTGAGTCTTCTGTGACCATCACTAACTCCTCGCCCGTTCTGATTGGCTGACCGAGATGCGTGCTGCGCATGCGTGTAGAGCAGCTAGCCCGGAGACAAGTGCTTACCGAGCCAGATAACACGCGCTCTTATCTGCTCTCATTATCGCTCACCCAGCGGCGCTCCTTTCAGCTATCCTTCCAGCCACGGCTTCTCCACCCCACCCCAATACACACACCAATTCTCCACTCTCGCAGCAGAGTGTCTGTTCCGTCAAACCGTTATCTCTGCCTTGATTCGCGAGGTTTTATGGGTAAGGATGACATGGCAAACCTGTAGCCCCATAGCGCCAACAATGGTGGCACCCACTGGCCAGGCAGAGTACTGTTTTATAGACACAGACTCTGCTGGTAGATAAACTCTTATCTTGGTTATCCCAGAACTGTCCAATATAAGACTGCCACATAGCTCCGACTATATTCTGTGGAAGAAGATGGGAGGGGGATGACACTAATTCCTAACTATCCGCACCACACACTGTTAATCTGCCTACACAAAGGTTATGCTGTGACTAGCTTCAATTTCTACCACAGAATGATATATATGCTATACTTCTATAGAATTACAAATGTCCCAGTGAAGATATGAATAGCTTGATTGTTGTACATACATTTTTGTATTACAAGTATAGTGTAGGTAAATGTTGGTGATTCGCCATATTTTGGCAGAGATACAAAGAATCTGCTGGGAGAGTGCCATCCCCACCTCACCAGCTTCTTCGCAGACTCTGCCCCACAGCAAAACCAGCAGCGCTCACGCGTCAGGCCAATTCTGCTGGGTTTCCTCTCTGCCGACCGGGCGGCTTGGACGCACAATTGATGTGATTTTCACATGAGCGGACACTTAATATGATGCACAAATATGACAGCGCCCCGTGCCGGTGTTATTCATCAGGACGCCTGTATTAGATAAGGCCGGAGATTGGCGTGGATAAGGACCCACAGGTGGCACTGCTGGGAGGAAGGAGGGACCACAATCACCTAGTCCTCTCCCCCCTCTCAGCTCCTTCAATTCTGTAGAGGGATGGCGCCACATGAGGATATTGCCTCTCTGTACAGATGCGGCCACCTTAAGCCACCGGTTGCTTG
Source organism: Harmothoe impar (assembly GCA_947462335.1). Taxonomy (NCBI): domain Eukaryota; kingdom Metazoa; phylum Annelida; class Polychaeta; order Phyllodocida; family Polynoidae; genus Harmothoe; species Harmothoe impar. Next base: position 67,250,243 of record OX381706.1, read on the forward strand.
TGTATGATCAGGAATGCAAAATATGTTTGAGTCTAGACCAAAGTTTTGTTAGGAAAGTGACACCTCTGCTTCAGATTTGGACCTCTCAGAGAGGAGGTTTGTTAGTAGATCTCGTCCTCAGAATGACCCCTACCCCTCCCGCCACCAGTGCATACCTACACCCACGGCCATCCAATCTGTGCGCGTGCGTGGACCACAGCTCTCGAGGAAACTCACCTTGTACTAGATTTGGGTGTAGGTCCTCTGGCGGTGTCTTCCCTCAACAACCATGTGTAATGTGGTGTGGTGAAATGTCGGATAGCCATCTGACTCCAGGGGCCTCTGCATGTTGGCTTGGCATTTTGTCTCTTTCCCCCCCCCCCCCCCCCCTCTCTCTCTCTCTCTCCTTCTCTCTCTCTCTCTCTCTCTCTCTCTCTCTCTCTCTCTCTCTCTCTCTCTCTCCTTCTCTCTCTCTCTCTCTCTCTCTCTCTCTCTCTCTCAGGACTTCTCCCTCTCTTCGTCTTCTCCCTCTCTCCTCCCCCCTTCACTGCCCCTTCTCCTCTCTACTCGCTATGCCCCTCTCTCACTTTCTTTCACTGTCTCTCCCATTGCCCCTCTCTCTGTATCTCTCTCTCTGTATCTATCCCTTGCCTCCCCCTGTCTCCTCTCTCTCTCTTTCTTTCTTTCTTTCTCTCTCTTTCTCTCTCTCCCTCCCTCCCTCTCTCTCTCTCTCTCTCTCTCTCTCTCTCTCTCTCTCTCTCTCTCTCTCTCTCTCTCCCTCCCTTTCTCTCTCTCTCTCTCTTTCTCTCTCTCTCTGCACCTGTCAAACCTTTCCGGAGTAATTATATTCTTTCCACTTAATTCCATTGCAATCCTCCAGCCTCATATATAACTCCATTTCCATATTAGCATACCGCCTCCCTTATCTTAATTGTCCCCACCCTATCCATTGCACATCACGCGCCCCTAACTGAATCTGATATGGTTCATTCGGGCATAAAATCCTCCTAGACAAGTCATTGCCTACTGTAATGTGGACTAGTTGGGGAGGTGGTGCGGCAAGCAGTGGTTCATTAGGAGTTGTAGATTGATAGTTGGACATGTTCTGTAGATGTTATATCCTAGTCTGATTCTAACATATATACTTCCCTACATTAAGTTGTCTCTATTACAGACCTTTTTTTAAAGTTTAAATCTTTTAGGGCAGCATAGTGGTATAACGCAGTTTGTCCTCTGTCGTCATTATGCACAAATGCAGCCTTAACGACACTCCACATGCTCGTTTTATTTGATGCAACAATTGAACATGTTGGATGGTGATGTGTGTTTCCTAAATTCTACTTTTGCATACACACACAGAAAAGTGAGAGTCATTGTCGCTAAAACTACCCCCAGGCACTGCCTGACTCTCAGGTGAGGGTAGTTTTAGCGACAATGACTCTCACTTTTCTGAGGCTGTATAACAAGAAATTGCACATGTATATGTCTTGGGAAAATTTATAATATTCCTCTCGACAAAATTTGTCCACAGGTAGAATGGTGACGTGCATTTCTCTCATTTACTCATTCAAATAGCGAAAGATTCCCGAGAATATATGACACGAGAAAACCTCTTGTGGAAAAGCAGTCCATGTTTTCTTGTGCCACAAACGTTCTAATTTCTTATGGGATTCAGAGTCATGACACAATACCATCTTGAGATCTTGTTTGTAGGGTCATGTTGTTCTTAAAGGGTTAGCTATATCTCAGAAATAGCCTTACCTGGTGTTGGGCGCCGACCTGGAGGAGGCTATGGTGGTCCTGTCGTCCATGTCAAACTCTAGCGCCCCCTTGTGGCGCGTGCCGTACCACTTCCGGAGCAGGACGGCCAGTACGGCCATCACTAGGAGCAGGCCACCCGCCGCCGCGCCTAGAGCCAGGCCTAGCACCAGGCCTACCCCTCCTGGAAGATAACGAGAGAACATTTGTAAGATAGATATAATTATATATGTAGAGCTATAGACATGTACAGTAGCAGACCCATCGCCAACAGCAGGCCACCCTCCGCCGCGCCGAGAGCCAGGCCTAGAACTAGGCCTACCTCTCCTGTAAATTAAATAGTTAAAGATTAGTAAGTTAGATATAATTGTAGAGCCATAGACATGTATGGTAGCAGATACATTACTATAGGCTCACCCAAGTGGGTCATATAACGACCAGTGCCTCCTCAAAGAGGGCATCATTCTGGGGCAGCGTGGACTCCTCTTTGACTCAGGCCAAAATAAAAAGTTTGTTTCAGGTCACCCGACCGACCACATCAAAACAGGGCCGACCCTACGTTTTTTATGCAATTTTGAAAAAAAAAGCATTTTCACCCTTTTTTGGTCAATTTGAGAGTCTTATAAAGTTGGCCAGTACATATATGTTTAAAAAAAGATCAAAGAAAAAAAATCCGACCTACCGACCCTACATTTTTCTCCCATGTTACCTGAAACACACCTTTTTTTTGGCCTCAGTGAAGATATCTGTGGAGTTGTAACATTGCCGCACGGAGCGCGGCATAACATGTTTTTGATTTTGCTAATACTCATATCTTAACTATATCATATGTCGCTGTGGGAATTCTCCGTTTTACTTCTGGAATCCTCCTCCATGGAAACCCCGCGCCAAATAAACAGGAATGGGCTTAGCGCCTGTCTAACGCCTGCTGACAACTATTTATAGACCTTATTGGGTAAGTTTTAACTTCCCTCATCCGTCATTAATTTAGTTGGGCCAATACACCAGGCCAACGTGACGTGAAGCAAAACAACTGCATTATCATACATATATATAGCCTACACGTGTCCTTATTTTAACCTTAAATTATAGGTAGCTCAGCCCATTAGTAATTCAATCAGACTTTGTAGATAGAGCGTCATTAGTCCGGTTGCCTCGCTATATATAGCACACATTTCTTTGTATGGGATATTTCATATGATACTGTTATACACAATAACTCTTTGAGGACCGCACACTGATTTAATGTGTTATGCAACCAAGGCAACTCTACCTGCAAGGGCTGCATGCATGAACGCATCATGCTGACCCCAAGGGGGCGATACAATAAGGAAGGCTTGGCATGATGCATAAATGCAGCCCTTGTAGGGCTCCCCATTCATGCTAACTCTAAGTTCATCAACAGACCTGCATTTAGACATCATGGCGATACAGAGCATAATTAATTAAGGTACTGTACAGGCCTTACTGTCCTCACTCACACAGAGAGAAGAAACAGCGTCAAAGGGGAGTCCAGGTAGCCTCCATAATGACTCCCCTGCTTAGGTCGCCTAGGGGAGTCCCAGAAACCCAGAAAGCTAGGCTCCCTTACGAGAGTTATATGACTCCCCCAGGTGACCCCCTTAAGTCAGCTAGAGAGTCACCTACACTGAAAACCCAGAGCAAGGAGCCTAGTCATTATGACCACCTAGGTAGTCATAATGAATAATGGCAGATGGAGTGGAGAATGGTGTATGAATATAGTCTCTAATTAGTTCACTTCTTAATGAGAGGCATCCTTTACACATATTTGGTGTAGTCTTGATTGAACTAAGTAGCATTACTTGTTATAAATAAGTTGCCAATGGGTGAGAATGATGGCCCCAAAGGTATAGAGACCACTCTGCTCCCTGTCACCAGTGTATATCTCACGACAGATATAGTAATGCAGATATTAAAACCAGGTGGCAGTAGCGTGCCATAAGTAGCAAGTGAGGAATAGAATTATGTACCATAGGGTAGTCATTGGGACAACCTAGGACTTGAGAGTTGTCATTACTGATGACTTTAGGTCTTCAAATGGACAATACCTAAGTTAACAACCTTGAGGTAGTCATTCTGACTACCCAATTATTGTGACTACCTAAGGTCGTCATTATGACAACTTTGGTCTGAATGGCTCAGATGGGTAGTCACAATGACGACCTGAGGTGGTCACCTTGACTACCTAAAGTTGTCAGTTTTGGCATTGTCAAAATGACGACCCTGAGGTTTTCAGTGTAGGCTCCCCTATGCGACCCGGACTCCCCTAAACAGGGGAGTCATTTTGGAAGCAACCTGGACTCCCTTTTGACTCTGTTTTTTCTCTCTGTGCGCTGTATGGGACTGCTTCACGCCCCCCCCCCCCCCCCCCCTGTTGTACACAGGGCGCGTGGTGATTTCCCACAGGGCTGCATACCTTGTATCACTGTACAGTATTCTAGCAATGTAAGGTGCCTATGTTTTACTATGTAGCATATCCCCTTCCACCCTTAACCCTTTTAGAGAAGCATGGTGCTCAAATGTATTATACCATATTGTCACCATGATGCATGAATGCAGCCCTGGCGATAAGCTCATTGTATTCATGCATCATGCCAATACCGCAGGGTTAATCATCCGAATGGATGTCAACACTGGTGAGGTTCTCTCCAGTGATGCATCTGCCTCGTGACGACAAAAGGACATGAGGCATTATGCTACCTTTAAAGGACTAACCAGTAGATGTATGTATTCCCCGTAAGCTTATCTGCTTCATCCCAGCATGATCTCTAAAGCCTATGTAGGGTAAGCTCACCTATTTCCGACCTACTACCATGTGTCGACCACGTACTGCATCAAATTGTCAAGTCCCTATGCTACACAGGGTATTAATGCTTTATTGGGAGGAAAGTTGAAGTGTTGGTACATGCTATTGTACCATCATCCTTTGCACATCTCCTTATTATAATATACATATAATGCCCTGAAGTGAGACTGTATGACCTGTTTTGATGTCATAGAAATCAGGAATTCTCCATAAATGTCTGACTTCAGTGCTTGTTTGTATCCATTTTCTTTCATCAAATTACTGTTTTATGATTTTATATAAATGGATGTACATCTAATAAAGATGAATCAAATGCATTTTTATGAGAATATCTTTCTAAGTCAATTTTACAAGTTATGCATTAAAACTGAGTGATTTCACCCTAAGACGACCACAATTTCACCATAAGACGACCTTTATTTACAGTGTGTTAGTTATGCCCCCAAAGTAATGGTCATTGCATAAGAACTCCTACATATTATACCTACTTTTCACAGCATCCAAAGATCAAGAAAGGGGAATATCTATAGGGAAATGGTGAACCAACATGATTTTACTATCATTTTCCTAAGTAAATTGAGTTGGTATGGGTATGAATTTAGATGGCTTCATATTATTTTGATTTGGTTAAGACTGGTCGACTTTAAGTCCATTTTGGTCGACTCTGAGTGAAATTAGGCTATCTGAGATTTTCTAATATAAGGGTAATAATCTACAAATAATAATGCTTATGAAAGTATAAAACATGATCATTTGAGATCTTTGAATCATTATCTCTTGTATGGTACAGCATGTATGCTGTAATATCTATATTACATCTCATTATCAAGTATTTCCTAATGGTCATGAAAAACTGTGACGGGAAGGGTCGACTTATGGTGAATCTACCCTACATGAATGTAAAACAAAGGCCATAGCTTTACGCTGCAAGTTAGTTAACATATATATATTGTACTATCGGTTAGAGACAATGGAGCCACATATATATTTCCAGGATGACAAGGCATGCCGTTATATAAGGTGCAGTCAAGTCCAAATACTCGCTACAATATGCAATGAATTAACATGAAACTTTATGTATCACTTTGTACAACAATTATATTGATGTGTGTGAAGTGCCATAAAATGACCCAACATTTCAGATGATACTGCTTGAAAAGCGTCATAAAAATATCCCTCAAACCGTATCATACCCACAAAGTACCATAAAACAATCCCAAACGGAGTATTTCCACCTCTCAGGTGCAAAATACTCATAGTCACATTAGATAATATATGTCGTAATACTTGTACACCATTTGCCTCACAGTTAGCTCTTACACCATTGTGCATAGTTGTCCTCAGTCGGCCACTGCACCTACGTCCCAAAGGTGGGGTACGCTAGTTGCCGTAGAGACCGCTAATTAACGACCAGGTGCCTGTTAACCCTTTAAGGGCCGCATGGTGCTTTAATGTGCCATGCCCTTTGTTGTCATGATGCATGAATGCAGCACTGGTGTGTGAGTTACAAGTGCTTCTTTCATGCATCATGCTGACTTTATGGGAATGATACACTCCCACAGTGTCGGCATGATGAACCAATGCAGTACTGGCACGGGGCCAGTGCATCATGACAACAATAATGTCACCCTAGAAAGGTTTAACAACTTACTACCCTTAATGCTATCTTGACTGCCAGTACCAACCTTTCGGAGGATGAACTATCGAAATATGGTAACCGGAAGTTTTAGGACACCGGTAATGGAAATGGAAACACGCTAACATAATGTACTTCTGGGAACGCGGATTGGAGGCACTTCCGGTTATGAGATGTGACTGTTGAAGGTAGTAACCAGAAACCAATTCCGGTCCGCCATCCCATAATGATAGCACCGATAACGAGGGCAAAGTAACCGGAACCTGCGTGCGCACAACTAACAAGAACCGGAAGTAGGTAGCCACTCCAATTGGGGCACGCGACAGTGTCAGCATGGCTATCCCATAATAATCAGTGGTAATAACACTAATACGGCAGAAGGCATGGGATGTAGATGGGGAAGCAATGGGTGGTTATAATGCAGTTTATTGGAATTCGGACAATTCTCTACCGACCCAACCTGATTGACCATGCTGATAGTGAGATGTGGTATTGCCACGGATGAGACCGAGAGTCCTAGTGCCAAAGTCCCGACCAAAGTCCTGTATTTCTCCTTTCACTTTCATTTTTGCTTTTAATTTTAATTGATATAAGGGATGCCTGTTGATAATGGGTTTGGAGCTTAAACCTTTAATCAAATCAACATTTATCGTGATCATATACACGATGCAGCACTGGCGAGTAACCTATGCGGAACTTTCGGGAGTAAATTGATGAGTAATTGGCAAGCAATAGCCGGGGCTACATTTATGCATCGTGGCGGACAAAGAACACATTACATTATACAGTAACCCCTCCTATCCCCCAATGTATGATGTGTATACTATATTAACATGTCCAGCCAAGTTAACCCAAAGCCGGCCATGTGGTGCATTCCTCTCCAGATTGTATCTATGTGTTGGTGCTACATTTGGTTGTAATCCCCCACAGATTATTGCATAATGTCTAAGTCTGGCTGTCACTGTGGGTAATATCATGGATCCTTTCCAAGTAGTTGTATCCCACATCCATCGTATAACATGTGATATCTGTAGACATGTTTGCCAATATACACATACACTTACATAAATGGTCAATACGCATAGCATCGTCTGCGAGGGATTTTCCGCTCAGGGTCAGCGATAATATCATCAACAAAACAGGGCCATTCGAGTGCCTTGTTTGTCGTGTAAAATATACTGTTTAGTCATACCTGTTGTGATCATGGTTCATGATTTAGATACGAATTATGACTTTTACTGGAGACCTTGTACAATCCCATAAACCAAATCTCTAAATCTCAGTCTGCCTTATTAACGGACATGGATCTGAGCTGGTCATTATGCGAACAGGGGCCTCTTTCAGAGCGACTGCCGTATCTTCCAAAAAATGTAAACATTTTGCAGAGCATGAAATTTACAGTTGACGAGGGCACTTAACAGCGGCAATTGAATGCCTACCAATTGGTTGTCAAACGACATTATTTAGGTCTTTCACAACATTAAAGTTACAATAATTATAATTATACCCATCAATTTATTATGTATATTGTTATAATTATCGGCCACCCTGTTGACTTCATAGTTCTTTTATATTGTGAAGTACTTTTGACAATATACTAAATCGTCATTGTTAAACCCAAAATCTCCCGGCATTTTCACCCCCAGCAGATACGGCAGTCGTTCTGAAAGAGACCCCAGTGATTCCACTTAGTTTTAAGGATAGGGGTTACCAGACTTATATATAGCGCCACCAGACTCATAACGACGGCGGGTGAAAACGGAACCTAAAATTATGACTGCAGGTACAAAAATGTACAAGGTAGGGCCAAAAAAAAGGCTTGTTTCAGGTGACATGGCAAGAAAATGTAGGGTCGGTAGGTCGGATTTTTATGTAATTTTTTTATTTTAACATGAAAGTATTAGCCCACCTCTCAGACGATCCTAAAATTGACTAAAAAAGGGTCAAAATACGAAAAGTTTTCAAAATCGCATGAAAAAAGTAGGGTCGGTCGAAAGAAAGCTTGTTTTTTCCCTAGACTGGACAAGATGGCGCACACCAGGACACAACTCAATACTTCCTTATATACTGCAGAAAACTGTATACAATAGCAACATCACCCAGAACTGTGATGATAGCTGCAGAACCCACCGACACATTCTCACTGTGCAGAGAGCTATACATATTTTATCAACTCTTTAGGGACGAAATAGTACTTTAATGTTCTATATCCCATTTGTGCTTTCCCGGTGCATGAATATTTAGGTGAGAAGCTCGCCAGGGCTGCATTCATCCTTCCTAACCTCCCACATTGTAGTCAGGATAATGCTTGAATCCAGCACTCGCCAAGAGTGCCATCATGCATTTATTGCGACAAAGGGCATTGCATTTCACGGGTTAATGAACCGTCCACCCGCAAGTCTCCTCGGGTCTCAACAATAGTATGGTAGTTAGACCGTTTTATTTTGATAACTTGGATAACGGATCCGCCGTCGAGATTTTTGGCATTTTGCAAAAGAATTTTTTTTTTTTTTTTTTAACCTTTCCCCTCCGAGATTTTTTGAGAATTTTACCAAAAAAAAAAAAGTAGCAAAAGGTAAAGCGAGGCCTTTCAGATTGGGGGTAATTCTCAATATCTTCATTAGATTGCCTAGAAATGAGATTTTCCATGTCTTTTTTTTTGCCTCTGCCCTTCGGGAAATTTTGTGATCTGGTTCCCCCCATAGGGCAGCTTGTTTTTTTTTTGCCTCTGCCCTTCCAAAAAATTTGGAAGCAAAAACCCGTAATCCAAGTTATCAAAAAAAGGTGGCCCTATGCACAAAGGATAAGCATGGAGTGGAGTCAAGACCAAATATGCAGATAAGGAGTATAATGTTGTTGGCTATATATTAAACAGACTGATCTTCCAAAATAGAGCATAGGGCCAATTTACTCCCTCTCCCACTTTCGAGCGGATTCTAGGAATTGTTTTGAACCCTCTATATTTGATGTTGGTTTTACTGTGAAAAAAAGAAGATCTGATTCCCCGTCCACTCATCGAAGGGTCCAACCCCCCCCCCCCCCCCAAAAAAAAGGGAAGAGATCCCCGTGTTGAAAGATGCATTTGGAACAGAAAGATGGCATGATGTTTGCACAGAATTATCTCCCAGTATATTACATCCTCGGCTTCTGTACCATACATAACTGTATTAGAATAATACATTTACACTCATAAAAAAACTCATTATGAAGTAATACTCCACATCGTTTCATTATCAGCAAATTACATTCATACCGAGGGGAAATATACTCCGCGCAGTCGGCACTAATAGTCCTGATCTACTCGTGCTGAGTTTGCTCGTACTCATTTAATTCTTTAATGACCGCATAGTGCTTTGATACTCTATACGCCCATCGTCATTACGATTCATGAATGCAGCCCTGGTGAGTCTACTTGCCAGGGCTGCAAACATGCATCGTGCCAATTCTACGGGTTTAATAAAATTCGGGAGGGTCAGTATGAATGCAGCCCTGGTGCCAGCGCTGCATTCATGCATCATGATGACAAAGGGCATAACACATTAAAACATCATGCAACCTTTAGAGGGTTAGAGGTACAGCAAATAACTGCTGAGAACGTATCAGTTGTCTTGTAATTGCATTCGCCATGCCGAGAGAGATTCTATTAGGACGCATGGCCAAAAACTGGGACTGCCATGCGATAGCGCCTCGAATTCAATTTCTCGGTTCATGTCTTGTTGAGAGTCCCATACGCGATCTCATCTCGTGCAATAGCTCACCATTCTTCTGGTAGGCCTTGCAAATTGCATGCATGTAAGACCTAGGCAATGGTGTGGTCATCTTGCAGAAAATGTGCTATGGAAGTGACATCATATCCATTGTTGTCTCCTTTTAAGCATAACAATCGCGTGTGTCAGGTTAACTGACTGTGCATTTTGTGAAAAAGAATTGCAAAACTTTTCTTTATATCATATCAGGAATATTTAGATACTGGTCTCTAGGGGAAAGTCTAACATTGCCCCACCTCCCTCCAGAGTCAAAACTCCAGCCTTGTCTGGAAAGAAGTGACTCAGATAGTCAATGCTAGACTCTTACCAAAGGGAGTCATATAAGCCACAAGAGTCTGTAAAAAGATCAAGGCTGTTACCCGTACCCTAGTTTAGATACTGCCTAGACCCTTGCCCATGTGTGAAAGTGGGCCGGGGTCTGGACTGGATCCCATCCCCGTGCGCCATATTGGATCACATTAAGGGACTGAGGGACTCTCTGCGTCTAATGTACTATTCATTAAAGCTAAACGGAATCTATTATTGCACTTTTTGTATTCTGTGAAAAATGAGAATCTCATATATCTGTAGATAAAGAGGTGCTTGTCGGTTCTGATTAGATATTGAAGTAGTATCACAGAGGACTTGTTACAAGTTCATCTATACTTATCAAGTCACTATAGCTAGATGGGAACTGTTTAATAAGTCCTAACGCGTGCACAATTTTTGTACCTGTGCATTGCTGGAAAGTAATCGCTGGTGTTGCATTGGTGTGTCATGCCAGAATTTAGGGAGTGCATCAACCCACATATCGGATCGGCAGGATGCATGAATGTAGCATTGGTGAGTTATTCGCCAGGGATGGATTCATGCCTGATTGATAGCAACAGAGCACAGTACATTGAGCACTCTTCGGGCCTTAAAGGGTTCATAAAATATAAATGTAGTTTTCATTTGGAGATGACAGAGGGTGTTCTATTAGGCACTCCATCCCTGTTATTCGCATTTTTTTTCTTCATTCCGGTTTTTCCTCAGCCTTACCCAAGTAGTCACTGATGTATTGCTTTGCAAATATGCAATCCTGTATAAGCATTATGAACCCTACTCTTATATCCCACGCACACTCTTTCCCTGCCATTGCAGTTTTTAAATATCATGTATTTACACTGGTATCCTAGTTTGTATTATTTCTTTCTCTCTTTCTTATCTATTGATGGATAAACAAGTTTACTTAGTGTTACTATTCAATAATTATCTTAAAGCGTGGGCCTGATGATTACATCCCATATTCTGCGTGATACTCACTTCATAAAGGGAGGAGGGAAACTTTAGTGAAACAATTGTTATGATATTGAGGTTCGATACATTTCCACTCTTGCGCACATATAATCTACTAAAATAGGCCTCAGACATAAGCAGTTCAGCTGTACATATCGATTGATACATCGGCAAAACTGAAATTATTTTTCTCAGAGAAAAAGGTATGCAATCACACGTGTGGCAGGGCACCCTAAGTGAAAGTGACGGGAACTCGAAGCACTTCCCATGTCGACATGCGAGGTAAGAATCCTTAAACGATCCATTCCGTTCCCTGCAAATCAAAGTAGAGGCAAACCGGGCCAAAGCCTTTGCATAGAACTTGGCCTAACCCTTTAAGGGTAACACAGTGCTTTAATGTGCTATACTCTCTATCGGCATGATATATACATGCAGCCCTGGTGAGTAATAACCCTGTGCTGCATTCAAGCAAGATGAAAACCTGGTGGGGTTTATTCACTCTTGAAGTATTATGCGTGAATGCAGCCCTGGTGAGTCGACTCAGCAGGGCTGCATCCACGCGTCAAAACGACAAAATGGCACGGCGCATTAAAGCATTATGCGGTCCTTAACGTGCTATAACTGAATCAGTATTGACAGTGTGAGAAGCTGTGAGGCGCCCCCCTGTGGCCACCGTGGGAGGCAATGAGGGGGCCCCTGATTGGTGCCAATATGGAGTTACTAACCACCACAGAAAGACGAGGCATGCACGTGTCGTGTTTGATTTACCGAGACGGGCCTTTTGAGGGGGTGTCTTTGATTGAGGTGTGTAAGGCACACTCTCCCTTTTACAGAGTCTTGTATGTTATCTCTGTCTTAACCTACGGGCTAGAGGAACTCTTCTGTAGAATAAGGGAGTGAAGGGTGCTACCTTCTTGCTCTTCTATCCACATTACCGGGTACACACTGCCGGTCTCCGTTCACAAAGAAAACAGACTTAGTTCCCAGAAATATGGCCAATTGCTACCACATAACTATTGCTGCTACATCTGTAACATGCTGAATTATTATTTTGAACATTTCAATGCTGAAATAAGTATTAGTTTGTCCTAGAACAGGCTCAAGGAACAAGGCCAGTAAGAAGATAAGTTTTGACGGCATTTGGCAGAGATGGGGGTAGCGTCGGCAGCAGCATATGAAAGATGCTGAGAGAGTGGGATGAAGGTGTGCAGGGGTAGGGAAGGGTCGGGAGAGTCTTTAGAGGGAAACAGCTGTCACCAGCTCACGGTGTAACACGAGGTTGTAGGAGCAGCTCTGAGCAACCCCAGTAGAGAAAGGAACCAGATCGTATCTCATACACGGCCAGAAATATACATGTATTGGTGATTTCACTGTTAACCATTTAAGGATGGCATGAGGTATCAATGCTTTATACCGTAAATTCCCGTACAACCCGCACTTCGACTTTGGGAGCATCCTATAACCCGTACCCGGGTCTGAAAATCGCTGTTTGCTACACTTACAAAAACCCTAGTATTACCGGCACCTATTCCTTTGAGAATATTGCACTGGGGTTTCGCGTATAAACTGTGGGTTATACATGAGAATTTACGCGGGTATTTGTCTAAATACAGTATTGCTGTAATGAATCATGTTGACTACCTTTCGTAAGAGTTTCTAGCAAGTTAATTGCAATTCACTTATTGCATGGTTGCAATAATGCATCACGACGACAAACAGGTAGGGGACAGGAATACATTTTTAGGACGTACCATTGTTGTGGTACAGTCCTGTCAGTGAGACCATACCAGTATTGTGGTACGGTGCATGGTTCTGGGGCATACCATTTAACTGGTACATTTGGTGTGACCATTAGACCATGAACAGCCAGTTGTACTAGAATACTGACCCCATGGGTGGGTCTGCAGTACTCTTAGAACAATGGGTCTTAGCTATACCAACACTGGGGGCATGGGTGGGGGAGAAAACACCAGCTTTTTTAAAGATTTTATCTATTCATGACCTTACCATTCCATCAGGAGGTAAAACCAAAACGTAGAGGGATAGATCAGTATCCATTCTATTAACCTGTGTAATTAGATTTATCAGCAAATCTAACAGAAAATTCGGAATGGATTATGCTAGGTCTATATAAGAATATTTTATGCTTGTGTTATATTTAATGCATGATATCTGAATAGATATAAATGATTTTAATTTGTAAATCGGCCAGTGTATAGATTGAGATTTTCTCTTTCCATTGGTACCAAACATAATATATAGTTGATTGTGCCTATAACAGAAATATAATGTAAATGCCTAAATACACAGATGTTGGTGGGCAGGCCATTATACCGGTACGACCTAGATGGTGAGTACAAGGACAGCTCACTTAGGGCGTACTAGAATAATGGGTATGTCCTCAACCTGACAAACACACATGGTAAAAATGAAGCTGTGCAGGATACAATCATGAACCGAAGTTACAGATATTATTCGATTCATCACAATTTCCCGTAATATGACCAGTTATGCGTGATACAGTGTTCAGCGATTGATAATATAGTATCCGACCAAAAACTCTGTTATCTCATTGTGATTGTTATCTAGGATAGCTACCTTTATTGATTCGCGTTTCCAGAAGTAGAAGCAAGTGTCCAATAACTGTCTTTGTCTCCATATAGGTGCCTACTGGCAATGTATTTCTGCAAAAATTGATGTCGTCACTTGAGCCAAATACTAATTCTGTTTACGCACGCAACAATATTTAGGCAACTGCTAATGTATGGTAATTTATGCAACTGCATTTGCGTCTACAGAAACACTATGTTTGGAGAGTGAGAACCCTACGCCATAGTGATAATTCTGGTTTCTCTATATATTATATGCGCGGCCATGTTAGCTCTGAGCTTCGCATCTCTCCTGAGATTTAGGCAGTTTCCAGCCACCTACATAGCTAGCTACTACAGCTTATCAGGAACAGGATGCATTATGAGAGCAGAACCAAGATTTCACGAGAATGTCTGTGTCAGTGTACACACAGTGGTTGCGGGAACAAGTCCACACCAGTTAGATTGCTATAGGTTTGGACAGGATATTCCCCAGTCGGAATGGTATTTGTGAAGCTGTCCTCTTGTCAGATACCAGAGTCCCTGTGGGGCTGTTAGCTCCTTATGGGTCAGGTGATGGGACAGTTAATCACCTGGTAGTCAAATAGACTCCCGTCCATGTATGACAGATAGCTGCCTAATATCGAGGCACTGGTCATGCTTGAGACCACATGATGATAAAAAAGGTTAATAGTGAACGTGGCAGTAGCTATCAAAAGTACTTCCTTTTTGTCTCTATCCATTTTTCAAGCTTTCCTCAGATACCGTTGTCAACATAAGATCAGTTAGCACACCTATACGGTCAGATGATGGGTCAGTTAATCACATGGTAGCCAAATAGACACACCCCGTTTATAGCAGATAGCGGACCGATATTGAGGTACTGGTCATGGTAAGGCCATCTCGGAGTCTTTCATAAAGTGTGCATCCTGGGTGATACATAGAGGGTAGATACACCTAGAGTCGACCACATACCCTGAGTCGAGCACCTAAATCTCCTGTTTATCTATGAATGATATGCTCTCTACCCCGGACTCCATCTGTTCGTTGTTGGCAAGATTAACACTTACTATTATGAACTAAAAGACGGCTTAACATGCTTGAAGAAAATACAAATTGAACTGACACAAGGTGGCTCTAGGAGCATCTGCTCTATAGATGTAGGCGCACGGAGTCTATGCACATCGTTTTTCACTGTTTGGACCAGCTTGGTTTAGACGCACCATCAGATTTACTGGGTTAGACAAGCATACTCTATGATAATTCTATTATCTGAGAAGCCTAGGAGAATTGAGTCAGTTCCTCCGGTAGCCAACAGCAGGTGTGAGGGAATTACATGCCCTTATTGTTGTGATGTAATTAATTATGGATTAACCAGCCCCCCCCCTCCAACTCATCTCAAGTACCCACTCCCACACGGCAACGTTCTCAAATGGCGTTGCCTGTTTGGAGTGGGGAGTTCTTTTTGTTACCCAACATAACCCAGAACATCAATTTGTTTATGCTAATTTGTCCAAAGTAGTGACAAGGGAGTGGGTGAGTCCCAAGTCCAAGTTTTAATCAGTCAAGCTAAGCCAATGTATACCTTAAATTATCCAATGCCAGCACAATCTCGCCCTATTTAGCAGGGATGATATTTCAGTAGCAACAGTGAGGCTGACCACTCCTAGGTAACATTAATACGATTCACATGAATAAATATCCACCTGTTGTGCATGCATTTTATAGCATAACTAAAGTAGTCTACAACTTTAAAATAGCTGATTTCATTAGTGAACATTTTTGGACCCTCCCAACCGCTACCAATCCTCACCCCCTCCCACACACATGACAGACATCCCCCAAGCACCACTAGAAACACTTGTAAAATCGAATTCAAGTATGAGGAGGTGGGCATGTGTTGGGGGTGGGAGTTTCCAGCCGGAGTTTGTGAATGGGAAGTTGTCTGGCTGAATTGTGTAGGCGGCAGTGGAGGGATGGAGAGGGTGGTGGAGGGTAGGGGTGGGTGGAGGGCCTGGGGGGTCACTCTACCATGTATTGGATAACCACTGCGGCACGACTCTGAAAAGCGGTGGCGGTCAGATGTCGTCAAGCCCTGATAAGTAGGGCGGTTAAAGTTATATCATTAAATTGTGCAAGGTTTCTTGCTGAAAGGGATGAATAAAATTGAATTTGTATAAGATTCAGGGAGATCTAAACTTGAAATAGCTCATTAATCTCTCAAACTCTGAAAAATGGGGTGGTAAACTCTCCCAACCTCTGAAATGTAGGGCGGTCAAATCTCCCAGCCTCTGAGAAGTGGGGCGGTCAAATTTTCCAACCTCTGAGAAGAGCGGCGGTAGGGCGGCAGTTGTTATCTACCCTCATAGACTCCCCCCTGGGTGGAGGGGGTGGCTATAGGGTAGGATACCGTCTGGGAAGGAGGTGGTAAGGTGGGTTGGGAGGAGGGGAGGTATCGACTCTTACTGGCATGGGAAACTTCGTTTTTATAGATTGTCTCCAGGTGTGTACACTGTAGTAGAGCTCCCATGGTTATCACCTATTGTGAAGATAGACTTGCACCATATGTTTTATGCCAAAGTCTTGCCTAAATGTAGGTGTATACAAGGAACGACAGTAAGGGAGGGAGAGAAAGACATACAGGCCAGAAAGAGAGAAGGCCAGAAGGGCAGAGAGAAAGACGAGAGAGAAAGAGAGGGAGACAGAGAGAGAGACAGAGAAACAGAGAGACAAAGAAACAGAGCAAGAAACAGACAGAAATATACATGGAAACACGGTAAGGGAGAGAGGGATAGATGTGACTGCAGAGGGGTTTTCGGCGACCTGGCGACCTGGGCCGTTTTTCAGGCGACTTTTCGACCTGGGGCAAGAGAGAGAGAGAGAGAGAGAGAGAGAGAGAGAGAGAGAGAGAGAGAGAGAGAGAGAGAGAGAGAGAGAGAGAGAGAGGGAGGGAGGGGAGGCAAGAGACAAAATGCCAAGAGAGAGATAGAAAGGAAGAAAGGGACCTACAGAGCGGGCCCAACCTTGGTTTGAATGCCTCGATTACAATTCCCCCGTCAGCTCCGCCTGTAGTAGGACAATCACACTTACCACCCTAAGAGGCCACTTCCACACAATTCAGGCACCACTCACCAGCCTGTTAATATTTTCAATATGGCCGCTCTTAAAGTCGTCTGCTATTACAGCGTGGTTCCCTGAAGACTCACTAGGTGGCGCAGCCATTATTACTACCCTATCTGCCCTGCGTCCCTAAAGGGCACTGTGTCCCTGTCCAGATTTATACTAAGAGATTGCGTAATGCATATTACTGAAGCTAATCTTTCTGTTCAAGTTCAGGTTCTTTGAAAAAGTATGATGTAGCCTTTATTCTTTTACACAACTGCCTACTGCTTATTCAGTGGCATCAAAATAACCTACACACTTTCCTCCACAAGCCACAAAATCTGATTTGGAACTTCGTAATAGGCAGTGCCCTAAACAAAATGCAGTTCAATACTAAAGAAATGGAAATCACAATTCACGTTATTGTGGACTCAAATCCCAATCCTTAACATGGTAGTGTTTCTTGTCATGTGCTCCAATGAACACCACTAATTGACACCTGGCGTCTCCAATGTTAAAGCTGGGCCGTCAGGGAATAAGTTTAGCATTTTCCATACATGGACTAAGATAACAGTTCCACCAGAGGGCAGCCGTGTTTGGACAAGCGACCATGAGCATTGTCCAGCTACAATATTCACCCTTATGCCCGTAAGAGCTGACCTTCCAGCCCTTAAGAGCCCTCTTGTGAATGAAAACTGAACTATATCCAAAAGTGCTTTTGGCCTCACTTCAACCATGATGGTCAAGCTTTAAGTGTGGGAAAACAACTAGTCTCATACAAACAGAAAGCAATAGCACGCTGTCATTGGAATCACTGTGGGTAGAATTTCTTAGAGAGGAAAAATGTGTGTTTCAGGTTAAATTGGCCCAGCCATTTTACATGCTGCAGCGTTCACACCAAACTACAGCTTTGACATTGAAATCGCCCTTGAAAGCCAAAAAACTGTCTGACCTGTGAAAAAGAATTGGATAAAGTTAGTCTTTCGGTCGCCCTATTTTGCTGGGTAGGGTCAGGCAGCCTAAAACACACCCTTTATATTGGCCCTACGTATGGACAACGAACAATGAAAACATCAGTATGGAAAAACAACTTTCATGGAGAGGTTGGATTTATTAATGGAACTCATTATTTTAGTATTTTAATGGTTGTCTTTTTCACATCCTAAAAAAGGAATTGTGTCGAAATCAGACAACAAAAAGACTTCAATAAAGTATCCATTTTAGTGATGTTTTCTTTACCTGATTCTCTGCATGGATAATTGGATTTCGTATTACAAAAGAGAAATCAGACGTCCCCTTCCTATTAAAAATAATGAGGTTTGTGCGACACAGTCCCCGGGCTATACAAGGAAGTGGGACCGCGGCAAAACATCAATTATAGGTTAATTCTGAAATAATTGATGGCTATATTAGATAAATCTGGTTATATTTGTCTATGTCATCAAGTTTTAATCACGAAACGTTGTAAAATGACACGAGGAAAATGGCGTCATTTGTGTATTTTTTTTATGTTCCTAGAAGTTTACACAACCCTCGCCCCCTCACATTCACCTTTGTTAATTTCATGCTTCCCACTTTCAAAATCCCCTCCGCTCTGTCCTCAAAATCCTCCATCCGTCAAATAAATGGATGCAATCTCCATCCACCATTGAATTTGTCGACAATCGAGCCTCCAATTCCTCTGTTGTGAACCACGACACCCCCGGAGGGGTCCACCTCCAGGGTCCCTGCCCCCCCCCCCCCCCAACCCAAACACCCACCCACCATCCTCCTGGCCTTCAGGGCACTCTCAGTAAATGGTCTCACTATCGGGGACTCGTGCCTTGATATCTCTGCCTGAGCTTGTGGACTATGGGGACTCTTCTGTGGAAGTGGGGAGAAATCATAACAATTTTTTTGCTCGACTATCTGCATCACACAATGCCGACAAAGGAAAGAGCTCCTGTGACTTTTTTCAATTTCTACAACGAAACCATGGCTGACATATTTGTTACTTCCATAATCAGCTTAAATTGTACTTTGAAATTGAAATAAATATCTGAAAAGGTTGATTGTTGCATATTTATCTATAAAGATGGTGGAGGTAAGTTTTGGTAGACGATCAGTCACGTTTTGGCAGAGATATAGAAGTAGCACCCACAGAAGCAAATGATATATCTGCTAGGAGAGTGCCCCTAGCCTCCAGGGCTTTATATCCATGGCAAACAGCCCTCCCAGCCCTCTATTGGCTCAATGTGCCTTTCTCGGCAACCAGCGGAGCCGTTATTCACAGGACCAGACGACATTTGCCATCGATCGCTCTTTTTGGCGCGAAAACCCCGCCGCTTATATCCCAAACAGCCAAATTACATCCCATTGGCTGATTGTGGACACGTGACTTCAGTAATGGCGTCTGTTCCCATTCATCGCCTCCCCTACTTCCTGTCCCGGCCTCCGGCAGCTCCCAGTAGCTGACTCAGGTTTAGAATCAGGATATCCAACGTCAGAATCACAATCAAAAAGGGACTTCAAATCAGTGGGACCTGGGTGTATTATGATGAGATTAAAGCCTTGGGGTCGTTTGGTGCAGTTGCCATGGTGACTTTAACATTGTGGATACAGTAACCAGAGTAATGACTGAGAGTACTGGTGTATGCACCACTGTAATAACCATGCTGTAATGTTAAGGCATACATCTTTCCACCCAAATATAAACTTCCTACCCAGAAGAGGAATTATAGCATGATGTTGCTACTGTCGGCACATGATTACAGATCTGTACAATGTATTAGGGTTTCCATGCAGCACCTATGTAGGCCTACCGCTGCTCTAGCTTGCTCTCCCTCTCGCCCCTTTTTGTTCTTCTTCTCCCTCACTCAACGTTTCAGGTTCTCTCTCTTCCTCTCTCATTTTTTTTCTCTCCCTTTCTTATACCCTCTTAAACTCACTATCTGCTTCGTGTCTCCCTTCCCCTGTCTGTCTCTTATCCTCTCTTCATTTCTTCCTCTCTCCCTCGCCCTCTCTTCTCTCGTCCCTACACGAAGTAACACCTTCAACGATATATCATTTGGCCGATTTGTTAATGCAACATTGATGTGCTGCCAACCAAAATATAACTCTGCAGAAACATCTAACCCCTTAAGGGCCGTATAGTTCTTCAATGCCCTTCGTCGTCATATAATGCATTAATCCAGGGTTGAATTGATACATCATGCACACCCTATGGGGTTTATACACTCATGTATGGTCGGCATGATGCACCAGTGCAGCACTAGTGAGTTACTCACCGGTGCTGCATTGATGCATCACGCCGACAAATGCGCGAGCACATTAGGGCATCAGTCGCTTATTAAAGGGCAAAAAATATGTTTCACAATTAAGGCGGGCACTTTCTCTCTCGGCACGTCACCGTTATGAGGCTATGACGTGTCTGGTGGAGCCTTGGTTCACAGAATTCTGCTGTAATATTGAAGAAACGTGCGATGCATTGTGAGCAGCTGAATGGCCGCTTAGTGCTTTAATGCAGCATGCCATTTATGAATGAATGTATGAATGCAACCCTGACGAGTAGACTCGCCAGGGCTGCATTACTGCATCATGCCGACCCTTTAGGAGTGTATCACCTGCATAGGTTCCGGATGATGCATTGGCAAGATGCAATGGCTGCATTCACGCATCATGACGACCAAGGGCATACTGCATTAAAGCGCCATGTGTCCCTTAAACCCTTTAGGGACTGTTAGTAAAAGATTACATTTGTTGTCATGATGCCCCAGTGCAGCTCCGGCAAGGGTAGTATTCATGCATCATGCCAACTCTTTGGAGGTGTATCAATTCCATAGGTTTAACATGATGCATTGGCATGATGAATGGGCTGCATTCACGCATCATGCCGATCCAGGGATTAAAGCAGTACGCGGCCCTTAAAGGGTTAACGGCAGAATGGCTCCACCCACCCTGAACTGTTGAATGATGCAGACCTCGCACGCTGTGTGCGCGGATTAACACTGAACGATGGGATGGCGTGATGCGACAGGTGGAGGAATATAAGTGAAGTGAATTAAAATAAGATCCGCCAATGTAACATCTGAGCGCCTTATTACCTGCATTTCGTCCACCGTCCACTATGCTATACAGCCAATTGAGCCGCACAATTCCTATACATGTATAAATCCGAGCGATTAGAGCTTCATAAACGCTGGCACTTTGGATGTCTAGCGTTTATTGGGCTCTATACATGACCGATTAAGCCATACTTTTCAAGCAGATGATGATCATCATCCTTTTTCCCACTAATAACTGCTTTAGGCTTACATATGGCTACATCCGACGACAGGGCATCTGAGTTGAGAGTTGCGAAGCTATACTAGTAGATACTAATCACTTATTGCAGATTAGCAGATACCAAGAGCTTCATTGTAGATGCATCTCAACAAAGATGTCTGCAGTGTGTTCAATACTATTTAGTATCTCACCTGTCAGTGTAATAAATGCAAAGTCATGATGTCTGTCATAATCCATCCTTGACATTTACCATTAAGATCTTCCTCATTACAGGCCTGGGTACACAGGAGGAAGAGTGCTCCAGTCCCACTCTGTCATCATTGGGGCTGACATCTTTAATCTTGTTAGGAGTCAACATGGGAAGTCACTTTTGTCACAGCCATCCCAACACTCATAATAATCGGTCATAGTCGGAGTGTTGGGGATCTGCATTGACAGATAGGGGAGGGTAGAAAGGTAGGATTATACTCCATCCATATCCACTTCCTCCTCCCCTCTGTGACAGTATATCTTTATGTCTCCCTCGCTCTTTGTCTTTGTCTGCCTCCAGAGACCAGTCTGCTATCTGTATGTCTATCAGTCTCTGTCTCTTCTCTGTCTCCCTTCCAACCCACTCTCGATTTAAGTGTCGTCTGCTTTTCCCTCTCTCATTCTCTGTGTGTCATTCATGGCGGTCGCATTGTGCTGGAAGGACGTAAGACTATAGTCTCGTATTTACCCCTTATTCTCCCGATTTGTCTGTCTCTTTTTCTTTGCCTCTGTCTTTCTATCTCACTTGCCGTCTATTTCTTTCTCTCTCTCTCTCTCCCTCTCCCCTGACCTTGTCTGTTCCTTGCTTCCCTCTCTCTATCTCCCCTCTCCAATTATCTCTCCTCCCTTTTACCAAACTCCTCTGTCCCATTTACCGCCATCCACGCTTTCCCCACCCTCCCTAAGCAGTCCAGGCGTCAAGGGGGTAGCAGCAGAAGGTAAGTGGTTTCAGATACCTCCAGGCGTTCAGTTCCATCACACCCTTTTTACCACTTCTCCCCTGCCTTCCTGCACCCCTCAGCCTAAACGTCCCTCCTCCAGGGGGTCCCTGCGGCGAGGCTCCAGTGCTACAGATACCCCTGGAGTGGGGGATACAGCCCCAGCTAGTCCTTTAAGGGCCGCATAGTGCTTTCATGTCATGCTCTCTGCCTTCATGTGCCATGAAGGCAGCCCTAACGCTACCTGCCAAGCCTGCATAAATGCATTATGCCGGCCCATCGGGAGTGTGCCAGCCCCCTAGGGTTGGCATGATGCATGCACACATCAGTAGAAAGCTATTCGCCAGGGCTGTATTCATGCATCATGGCACTAAAAGGCATACTTCATTAAAGCACTATGCGACCCTTGACGGCTAGCTGATACCAGCCCCTAGGGACATAGAGCCGGTCGTTTTGCAGTGTGTTAACCTTCTGTTAGAGAGGTGATCCCTTACCCATCGATTACTATAAACTGCATCTCTGAGCAGTTGGACATTGCCTCCTTCTAACGCCCTACTTCTATCGGCGCCCCATTCTGTAGCGTGAGATGGCGCCATTTAAGCAGGTTACCTCTCTGTATGGATACGACCATCTCTCGCCACCAGTGGCTAATGTACGTTATACCACACTTGGCCGTCAGAACAAAAGAAATGCTCTGACTGTATATGACGTACAAAAGGTGAGATAAACACTCACCACTGGTGTGGCATAAGTTAGTTAATCAACACCCAGAGCCCTTTACTCAGGATAATGGCTTAGTCTCGGCTGAGCACACTCGTCTGCGACTCGTGATCAGCCTTGACTGTCGCCAATATCCTGAGTAAAGGGCCCTGGGTGTAGTATAACCACTAAATAATCTGTACAACTAAGTTTGAGTCTAGACCAAGAATGTGTTCAGAGAGCGACACCTTCGATACAGATTTGGACCCCTCAGAGAGTCAGTGGCGGATTTAGGGGGGGGGGGGTCGCGCGGGGGCACACGCCCCCCCCCCCCCCTTTTTGGGAAAAATTTACATTTTTTTATGTAAAATTTGGCACAAAAGTTAGAAAATGGAGAATTTTTCCTATAGTGCCCCCCCCCCCATTTTCAAAATCCTGTGTCCGCCATTGGAGAGGGATTCCTTGGTCGGTGTGTGATGGAGGATGGCGACTTCCCCAGGCACCTAGAGACAAAGTTTACCCATGTGCATAACTCAGGCGCCAATTTGGATCCCTACCCTATAAATAACCGTCTTAAAGCCTTCAAGGGCCGCATAGTGATTTAATGCGCTACACGTATACCTTTTGTCGGCATGATACTTAAGTGCAGACCTACTAACCCTACTAACCAGGATTGCACTTTGGGAGTGTATCAACCCTGTAGAGTCGACATGATGCTCAATTGTAACCAGGGCTAGTAGACCTGCAAAAAGTACACAAATGGCAAGAAAAAGCAGAGCACTTTTAAGCGGGACTTTAAAGCGCTATGCAGCCCTTAAAGGGTTAAAGCCATTGACGGATCCCCGGGGAAGGCGAGCAGTAATGGGGGAATTTGACAGGGGATCATTTATTGACGTCTCATTTGGCGAACACACACGGTGATCAATGATGAGGGCTGGGGACGGCGATGGATGGGTGAGAAAATGTTATTTCACTTCAGGAAAAAAGAAATGGGTGTCAAATGGGGTAATTGCTGTGGAGTTGTTTGTGTAAGTGGACTGACCCTGGAGAGCGGCCTCTTTCACGTCCACTTCCCGCTATTAGTCAAGGTGCCGCGAAACAAAATGCCTGAGTGCGATTTTCTTAAACTGAAGTTTTCTGTTCTGAACATGTTTTTAAACCTTTAAGGGCCACATGCTGGTGTTTTAATGAGCTATGCCGTTGGTGTCATATTTAACCATTATGCCAACTCTACAGGATTGATACACTCATGAGTGGTCGGCATGATGCATGAATGCAGCCCTGCACTGTAAACAGTTGGTTGCCATTTTGTAGGCGTACAATAAGTAAATAGTAGAATCTACTGTAAATCTACAGTAGTTACTGTCAAACTACAGTCTATTTTATTCTACCTACAACAGCAAAGCGTACAGATGGCCCATAGGTTAAGCACTGAATGAAACGACGGCATATGCGTGGCGTACGACGGTGGTCCGCCACACTGGTTTGAGCGGGCGTACCACAGTCATCCTGTCCAGCTACATTCCACACATTTAGCTCTAAAATTTTTATTTCTGGGCGAATTTTCATAATTTAAAAACAATGGGATCTAGAATGTTTGTAGGTAGAATAAATCGAAAACATCACTTGATTTACATATGACACATTGTACACCACGGATTCACTCGTGGCTTATAAAGGCACTTGTGGATCCATGGTGTACAATGTGTCATATGCAAATCGCGTGGCGTTTTACGTTATTACTGTGCGACTCACGGCGGTATTCATGCATTAGGGTAGGTTCACTCCAAGTCGGCCACATACCCCAAGGCGGTAACCCTCAGGGAGTACACAATTCAGGATTATGTTGAATAAACATTTATATCTCGTTGAATAACATTGATTCAACTCTTTGGCACGGTTAGTTTAACATCATATTGATTTCTATCCTCCCTGGAGGGGTTGCTGACTTGAGGTATATGTGGGCGATTTGGGCTGTTGGGGTGAGCCTATATCCTATGCTTTAGGACGACAAACTTCATAGCACATGAAAACAGTGTGCAGCGATTAAACGATATTTATTATAATTATTCTGATATTTAGATGGCGGCGTTTTACACATGACACATTTTCTGAGGAGTACACTCCACTTTTGTGAAAGGTTTGGTAGAGTGAGGCCTCTAGGCTGTGAGAAAACTTCAGACGGTTTCGTATTAAATCTAAATTCCAATCGATGTCTTCCAATTGGAGAGAGCTTAAACATATTTTTTGAAATGATACAAAGAAGGATTTGGTAGACGCATTATTTATTCCTATGAAGTCATTAGGGGTATGAATTACTGGGAATGGGATTCTTTATGACCTTCATAATCTTCTCTCCGGAGTTATTACCACTTACAAATTATATGATGACGGTTTTATAGATGATTAGTAATACCATATAAAGGATATCACAAGCTTGATCTTTCTAAGGGTAGGCATATAGCTTACACCCCCTTGTATTTGTCGGTGACTATAGGATCATCCTTCTTCACTAGCTCACCACAACCATACATAGTGCATTAACACTTTAATGCAACGTCCCCAATCAACTGCATGAAATAACTTGGGCTGGATACTTGCACCATGCCTACCCTATGGGGTTGATACACTCCGATACACCAATGCAGGGGCTGCAAGCTACTGCAAGACGCTGTGTTAATGCATCATGGCGACAGATGAACAAGAATCACTGAATACATCCATATCTATAGCGGGTTAATTATATTATGCATGAAATAAATGATAATCCAGTCCCTTAATCCCTAAGCCGCGTCCGGGAACTGCACCAAACACTTCGATATACCAAAGCATTGCTGGAATGATCATAAGGCTTTCACTGAAAATGCATTATATGCCTGAACCTCTCTGTGGTGTCATTTACAAAAAGAATTCCATATGCAGGGAGATAATTATATAGTGTTATCAATTCAATATGTTCTAGGGTGTTAACTGGGTTAATTGGGTACATGGTAAGGAGATTAATTCATCTGGTAGTAAAAATACTAATTGGATACAAACTAAGGTTTATCAATTAGTAATATCAGACTCTGTGGTAACATGCTCAGCTAATGAATACATCTATAGGCATGGTTATTCCATTAAAGGGGTGAATCCAGTGGACTCTCTTACTGCAATCGGGTGGTCAAAAAGTAGAATCTTTAGAAACTTTTCACTAAAGTGCCTCCAGCATGCCGATCTGCTGGGAGTCTGTAGGCTAACCAACATATTTACTCTATGGATTCAGTCCTTAAAGATGGTGTATCAGCTAAAATTTCGTGACTTTTTAATCATGCCATATTACTATTGCGTGTCCTATCCTATACATACTCCCTAAATTTTAAAACAATTGGCAGAGTCTAAATCCAAAAGATTAACACATGTAGGGCAATCATTTTTGCTGTAGGTCGACACTAAAACTCCCTATGTTGTAGTACTGCATGGCTCAGTGCTTTCTCTACCAGGCTAGTTTTACCTGTACTCACCTGGGGAGTCAGTGAGGTGAATAGGCTTGTTTTTTTTAATTATCTCAAATCATATATTTATAGGCAAATATCTTGCAATTAGTGAGTAATGTTTATCAGCTAAAATTATCTTAGAACCCATGGCATTCCTTTCAAGGAAAAAGTTTGGGAAGTGTACTAGTTGATACACCATCTTTAAGTAGGGCCACATGGTGCTTAAATACAATTTAAATGAGTTTCCATTCACCAGGGTTGCGTTGATGCAACATGCTACCCCTTCAGGAGTGAATCGACCGTACAGGGTCGGCATGATGCAGCCGTGGCGGATTACGAGTATAAAACAAACACAAATAAATATTGTGGAATGGCATCAGAAGAGAGGACTCATATATATATATATATATATATATATATATATATATATATATATATATATATATATATATATATATATATATATATACATGCATTCTACTCAAATAGGGTAGTTCAACTGAAGCACACAGAAAATCTAGGTGCCCGGCCCTTAGTCTGTTGTGGCTATCCCAGGTTAGTCATTGGGATATTGGTCAGGCAGGACCAAGTGCTATTCAATAATGACTGAGGCAAAACAACATAATTAGGACTAATGCCTCACTCAAAACGACTTAGCCTAAAACTCATGAAAATGGAGATGACTCAGGTGAGTTGTTCAGTATTGACCAACCTGACAATATTAACTAACCTAGGTTGGTCTTATAGGGAGCCAAAATATGACTAACTTGGCTAGGCACTATAGTGACTGAGAGAATATCAGTGTAGACACAGTCTAACAAACAGGTCTGATAAGGAATATAACAAATGTCAGGGCTGTGTTACAGACGGATTAACGGTAACCAGATCCTGTGTGGGGGAGATACTTGTGTGTTAATAACGCGGTCCGCGCCCCTCTTAATTAAAGCATTAATTATACTCTCTACTAACCCTTTAAGGACTGCCGCATTTATGCATTACGCCGACCATTACAAGAGCATATCAACCTCAAGGGTCGGCATGATGCATGCATGCAGCCCTGTTGAATGACTCACTAAGGCTGCATTCATCGATCATGACGACAGAGAGTATAGCATATTAAAGCACTATACTGCTGTCCTAACAGGGTTAAATCATTAATTGTATCTTGTATTAAAAATCAGCTAATCTCAGCTAAGGCGGGGTAGGTTTACTGGCGCCCTGTGCTACATGGCGGACCCCAGTCTCAGCGCTGCATCACATATTTCACATGATCTTTTTAACATACTGTGTTGTAGCTTATGATTATTTATCAATCTCTATCCAATTTTGAAATAGATAAATATTCTAGGCCATCTTGTTTGTTGACCAGGTGACTATATTAGAGTCAAATTGATGGTTCGTGAGTTGAGGCCACTTTCAGTGCGGCTGCTGAAGTCTAGGTAAAAAAAGAATCCGATCTACCCTCCCAGGATTTTCAGATAATAACCTGAAGCACATTTTACTTTTTATTTAGCCTCATGAAGGTCTCAGGACCAGACTGATAGTTATTTCGGTGTAACAATCCTCCTGAAAGAAGACCTTCTATTTAAATCTGTATTGTTAAAGCGAGTATATCTAATGGTCGGGATGATCTAAAAATCCCAACCCTTAGTCTGTAATGGCTATCCCAGCTTGGCCATAGGGATATTGGTCAGGCATAAAATTTCTATCTTCTTAAAATTGACCAAATTATCATCTTCGAGTGTGCACAAGTTATTCTCCCCACTGAAATTACACTGTGAAAACTCATCGCTAGGCTTTCTGG
Source organism: Harmothoe impar (assembly GCA_947462335.1). Taxonomy (NCBI): domain Eukaryota; kingdom Metazoa; phylum Annelida; class Polychaeta; order Phyllodocida; family Polynoidae; genus Harmothoe; species Harmothoe impar. Next base: position 67,278,367 of record OX381706.1, read on the forward strand.
GAACTTCTTTCTGAGCTTTTGGCCAATATTTGGCCATGGATAACAGTTGAAGGTGTCTCATCCCCTCAATACTTTAACAGTCGTTGGAACATCTTTAGAACTTCGGGAAAATCGGATTTAGCAACTTTAATAACTGATGCAGTGCTGAGATTCTGTCCCAGGCGCTGTGGACTGTTGATTCCCTTGTATGATGCAGATCTCATTTGTTCCCTTTGAGAGGGAACCCAGATGTGGTGGAAGGTAATACGTTGTCTCAGGGGCTCATCTTCATACTTCTAGACGTGGGAAACCAGCCCCTGCTCTAGTCCATCTTTTTGTCATTTTCCACTCAGGAGATATTATTTCCAGTCTCTAGGAATGCTAATTGCAGTCGCAAATGAGTCGTGATGGATGGCATGAGTAGGATCTAAGTTTAATTTTCTACATTCGGCATAGTGCTCTTATGCCCATTGTTGTCATGATGCATGAATGCAACCTTGGTGGGTTGACACCATAATGACTACTAGTATACTCTCTAATGGTCAGCATGAAGCATTAATACAGCCCTATACTCTATAGCGAGTATTCAAATCCTCACCAATGCTGCATTCTTTTTTTTTGTTGAGAATAATGTTGAGCTTTATTATCCATAAACCATGATGCTGAGTTACAATGTAAGACATACACGTGTCTTCCTCTATGAGTTCATATGTTTCCATAGCAATAATATAATTGATATCGATATGTCAAGAATCATACATACTCTGACCTTTCTGTGTATGTAAATGGTTACCGGTAGAACACGGGCATGTTACAGTAGACTATTTCAAGAAAATGAGTACAAACTGAGGACAACAGTTGTCATGTATCATGACATTAAAGGGCACACCACATTAAATCACAACGCTGTCCATAAAGGGTTACCGTATTCGACGTAATAAGCGCACACCCCCTAATAAGCGCACACCCCCCGTTTTTGGCCGATTTTTAGACTACAAAGTACCAAAAATATCTCAATTTTTTACCCCAATTAAACTCTTAACTACTAAAGGTGTCCATAATCATTTTTTAAGCGCACTGTGCGCTTATTACGTCGAATACGGTAATCAAGTGGAGACAGCTTGAAGGGGCGACAACAAATCAGCCAGCAGGCTAGTCGGGCTGATTGAGTCCCCACCTGACAAGGTGTATCATTAATACTGAGTGTAACGTGACGGTAACTCTACATCTATCTCCCCCCTGAGGGCCAGTTTTAACGAGCATCATTACCACACGCTGCGAGCTAGGGAGGGAGAAGGTGGGAAGTGAGGGGGGGGGGGTTGTATTGGTGTGGGGCGGGGGTGAAGCAACCAGGTAGCTTGCCTGGTTGGGAGCTTTCCAGGGATTGCCCGTCCTAGTCAAAGTAGCACCGCCATTTTTTGTGTACATGGTTACAAATACCACTCTTCCCGAGCACTTTTTCGGTCCTGCAGCTTGTCAATACCACTGGATATCAAAATCAAAGTTTTGCATAATATTTAGAATAACTTTATAAGAGAACATAACAACAAATGTATCTTTTCTATGTCTTAAATTTAGTGTATACTCTATGGGACTTGTAACTTCAGTTCTAGATAGAAATTCCTTCAGTTTTTGAAAGCTCATACTCTGCAGGACACTCGGTCTGGCAATAGCCTACCAGTCATTGTGCCGGGCCAGAGCCATCTTTGGTGGATAAAGCCAGTGTCCAGCACATTTTGGTAAAGACTGAAGCACTCCTGCAGCATCAGTCCCGTGGCAGTTCTCTCATTTATAACACTTTTTCACCATGCTTCCGAGGTTCCCTAAGGAGTGACTGATTGCATATATGCCTCTGACATGATGGCATGCATTGGTCACTTTGCTTTACTCTAACTGACCACAGAGCTTGTTGCCGGTGGTTTCTGATGTGAAGACTAGAACCAGCGGTAAGCTGGTCGCTGGCATTTTTTGATCCTATGGTTGTGCCAACAAAACAAGTTGGTGGGAGATCCTGTCAAAATGGTGAAGAAGATGGCAGCCACATACAGTGCATATTATTTTACAGCTACAGTAAAAGAAGAAAGGGTCTGGTAGTTCGCCATAGGGAATGGGAAAAAGGAATTCAGCAAGGGGTAGGGAGAATGTGATGGCTTGTTGTATGATAAATTCTTCTAATTCCATATCCTATTTATTGCCTTCAATGTATTTCCGTTTGTAAGACTTGCTGATCTGATTGTATCGGTTATACTATACAGCCTGTTATATTGATTTGTGTATGAACGCCCCACCCCTGGTTGTGAGGTATTAATTTTATTGTAACAATGTTTTACGACCGTTCCTCACGGCAGATAGCAGTTAGCTAGGCGATATGCATGTCACCTATTGGGGAGGGTAATATTATATCTGTGAAATAAAAGAGGCCTGGCTAGGGAGTGGCCTCCAACAAATCGGTTTATGAGCTATTTGTGAGTGCCTGTATCCCGGGCCTGCATGCACTGCTTAGGGGGTGGTCAGATTTTAACAACATGGGGGGGGGGAGGGGTCGGTGAATATTTCTGTCAGTACAGAAAGATCGTTTCCATCTCCACTCCTCCCCAACAACCAAAAGCTATCATAGCCTACTCATTTAGCTTTAGACTATAGTAAAGCGCTGGCTTTCCAAATTAGATGCATAAGAGTTCCAAATTCTTTTTATCCTCCCTATAAATCCACCACCCTTTCTGGTTAAAATAATGATCACTCTCTTATACATAGCTAGTTTATCGTAAAGCAGTAATGGAAGCATAGCAAAACACATCAAATGAGCACCTGTAAGGCATTAATGCTTAGATCTAAAGGTCTCTTCTCTGCTATCTATACACTAATATAATGACTGACAGTATGTATGACTAGATGAGTAAATGAAGGCACTAGAAGAAGCTCTAGAATAGACTACATAGGTAACACGATCTACCAATAGGAAGTAAAACGGCTACACTGGCGGATCCCAACATGACTGAGCAGATACACGAGTAGCTCTATAAGTAGCTGTAGGAACTTCTGCTAAACCTTTAAAGGGACATCATGTTTGTTCCCATTGTAGGCGTGATGCAAGAATACAGCCTTCGTAATTATTGTTGTATTTATGCATCATGCTGAAGCTACAGGGTTGGTAGACCTCTGCAAATTTGGCATGATCCACTAATGCCGCGGTGCCAGCGGGTTATTGCTTGCGCCGCATTGCTGCATGGTGTGGAGGAAATGTTGCCTTAAGGTGTCACGCTGACCTTAAAGGGTTAGTGTCCTATTTCTGGCTGAGCTGCTGCTTCACTACCTGCGGGGTGACCTGATTAGACTCTGCAGGTTTTCCCGCTGCACTGAACCCGTTTTGGACAATAGGACAAGACGCTCCATGAGCAGCTCACCGAGCAGCTCACTGAGCAGCTCATAATAATGATTAACCCTTTGCGGCTGGCATAGTGCTTTATTGTACTGTGCCATTCTACCATCATGATGCATGGATGCAGCCCTAGCGTGTAGTTCGCTAGTGTTGCATGAATGCATCATGCCTCCCCCATGGGCTTGATTAACTCTAAGGGGCCTGCTTAATGTACAAAGGCAGCAGTGGCAAGTTACTCACCCAGTTGTATTGGTGAATATCGACCACAAATAAACACGCTGTTCCTAAAGTTTAAATATGCCATACTATTACCACTAATCTGTAATCAGATACCATACTCTGGTGATATGTAGAAAAGGGGGACGGGAGGGAGAAGGGGAAGGCTGATTGGGAGGGAGATGAAATGAGAGAGGGGGAAGGACAGGGGGAGAGTTGAAGGGTAGAAGAGCAAATAGCAGGTAGGTATTGTAGCCTACAGTATACGAACAGGGCCGTCACATGTACATACACTTAAGACTCCCAAACCCTGGTCAAAAGTAATCTTAATTGAGCTAATGAAAAACACAGAGATACATACTAAGAAGAAGACAGCCTTTAGAGAAGCTACATACAGGGTAACAACTTGTTATAAGTGAGAGAACTGCCACTGTGGTAATTCTGTAGATACAGGAGTGTATATGCATGCATTGCATGGTTATTTGAAATAGAGTGAAAATGCTTAAAGGAATACTTTAAGCATAATTATTTAAGCCGCTTAAATGCCATTTTAATCGTTTGTAGGACATTAAGGTGGGTCGCTACCCTTTGATTTCCTCAAATTCTAAAATCTATCAGAATGGGCCAATATTGCATAGCCAGATACATATATACCTTCCCTAAACTGTGTTAAAAATTTAGATTATTTCAAGCAAAATTGTGCATTTTGTAACACTTTAAATATTTGATTTAATGGTAACTGATAATGTTTCTAATTTCTAAAAAAGTGCTAGTAAATTGCAGATATTTAATATTTAGAACCCTATAGATGCTATGATATTGCTCGAAATAACCAAGGGTATGAATCAGAACAATTTTAGATATAGATTTTTACCATTTTACCCATCATGCAGTGTCATATATAATTAATTTAGTCATTTTTTGGCATTATTTTTCATTTTCAAAGGTCCAAAACCCTAAAAATATGCCCGGGACCCCCTATCAAAATTACTTCTATATGTTAGCAAATGATCTGAACTATTTTCTGAGAGAGTTTAAAAAAATTCTGTTAATACTGAATACTATTTTTAGCCAATAAGGCTACAAATAATGCTGATTTCTTTGTATTCTTTCCCGAAACCCCATATTTTTACCCGGAATGCCATAGCGTAAAATTGTAAAATTATTTTTCCAGTAAAGGAGAACATATAGGCGTTTCATATGTGATGTTTTACATTTCTGCGCATAATGGTTGATATAAAAAAAAAATCATGGAAGTTTTCACATTTTTTCTCATTTTCAGAAAAAAATTAAAACACTTTAATTTTTCAAAATTCGATATCTCAAAAAGTAGCTCGGGACCCCCTATTTTTCTTTGCATTTTCCGATTCTATATAATTTGAACTGCCTGTAAAAAATAAATTGCGAGATTCTGTTAACTTTCAGTGACTTTGACCCAAGGGTAGCGACCCACCTTAACATGCATTACTGAACTTCAATCCACTTAAAGTGTTCCTCTGAGGCACCCTAAATTTGCTTAAATGCGACCATTCATGCAGTGATGGAGATGGAGGCGCTACTCTGACTGGGACGGGCGATCCTGGGAAGGCTCCATAGACATCCAATCCCAACACTGATACACAAGAAGGCTAGCTCCTCTTGTCGCCGATGTCTCTTATTTTTATAGAGCACACGGAGAGGGAGGGGGGAGGGATAACGGAAAGAAAACTCATGACACTGCAGTCTTCTCTGTTACCTTGACAAAGCATCTAGCCCTTTAAGGACCGTATAGTGCTATACTATAGCATGCCCTTTGTTGGACTGATACATGAATACAGCCCTGGTGAGTAACTTTTAAGGGGTACCTTCACGCATCTAGCTAACCCTATAGGGTTGATATACCCACAAAGGGTTGACATGATGATTGAATGCAGCCCTGGTAAGTAGACCTGTCAGGGCTGCATTCATGCATCATACACATAAAGAGCATAGCACATTAAAGCGCTATGCGGTCCTTAAAGGGCTAGAGGCCTGAGCCTGCGGTCCACATAAATTGGCCAAACTCTCAAAACCTCAAACCACTTCCGGCGCGGCTTTTCCGATTTTTACCCTTTCTGATGGAGATAGGTTCGGCGACAAAGCCTCCTTGAAGACGGCAGCCTTGAAGGCCGCTAAATGTCAGCCCCCACCTCTATCCACTGATCCCCTCGGGCGGCTGTTTCACAAGGTCTCTTGTTAGTGTGAGGAAATTGGTCTTTATATTACCCAGGAAATGTGTGAACTTTGTTATATATCAACTATATCAACTATAAGGATCGCTGTTTGACACTGTTTAATGCAAGAGTATGGCATGGAGTCATACCGGCCAACAATCGCAGACCTAGTACAGTTCATGGGGGTACAGAGGGGTCCCCCCTCCGGTCGGAAAGTCGCCGAAATTAAGAGCCCGAAGTCACAAAGTAACTTTGTTATGCCATTTTTTTATTGTATCCAAATGTGTCCAAAAGTCACCAAGTCGCTTAAATTATGGTACTAGGTCCCTAGGTCGCTTGGAAAACAGCCCAGGTCGCCAGGTCGCTTTTGACCCCTCTGCAGCCACGTTCATGGACATACTCCTTCTCCTAGTCATCTTAAGTAGGTACTCACATTCCAAGAAGTAGCATTACATATACACTAGCCTTCTCTACACACCCCTTTAAAGACCTGCAATTAATATTCCAGCCTAGACACCCAATCAGTCAGTTTTGTCTCAGGATTCTTGGCAATCTAATGAGTTGGCTAATTCTCTTACTGGTTACGACTACCGCTAATCGACTGGGTATAGACGAGCACAATTGGTCGGCCCATTATTGAGACTGGATAACATGTAATGACTGTACTCAATAAAAATTAATGAACTTGAACTTGAACTTGACAATAATAGATTAGGATTAGTGCAACATCCCCTATAGATATTGCCTAACAGTAAGAACAAGCTGTAGAGGAGGAAGGGGGTGGGAAAGGTCGCGTGATTAAAAAGAAAAGTAAGGTTGCTGTCTTGGTGGCAGATTGGAGGAGCAGCCTGTTGGGTGTGAGGGAGCTGATTGATGCTAACCCTTTAAGGGCAGCATAATACACCATCCCCTATAAGTCTTCATGATGCATGGATGCTGCTCTGGTAAGTAACTCGCTATTGTTGTATTCATACATAATCATTCACACCAAACAAGGTTAATATGCGCTCGAAGGGTTAGCACAATGTACCAATGCTTCACCGGGAATGAATCTCTGGCACTGTGTGGGTGCATCGTTACAAGAAATGGGCATGAAGCGTTGAGGCATCATGCTGTCCTTAAAGGTTGAAGAGATGTGTAAGTGTATGTGTGTGTGTGTGTGAGTGTATAAGAGCGTGTGAGTGTGTAGGTGAGTGTGTGTAGAGTGTGCGTGGGAGGAGGAGGAGCTGGGTGGTTAAGGTTGTGAACAACATAATTATGTCTGTCATCCTTCCTGTTCCTCATTCCGTATTGCGAGAAAGGGTGCGCGCCACCAGATAAGATTAGCTCTCTGTACGGATACGGCCATATTTAGACACAGACAGCTCATGTTTGATAAATGATATAATTGGGTTTGAGTCTAGACCAGGAATATTTTGGAAGCGTGAGGCCTCTGCTGTAGGTTTGAGCCCCCCAGAGAGGGATTCCTGAACCAACCTATGCCTCAAAATGTCAGTTCCTGTCTCCCTGAGACACCCCTTCTCCCCTCTATATACTTCCCAATGTAATACAATCTACTAATGTGTTGTATTTTGGTGTATTCTGTAGACAAATGACTGCTCAATGTCATGGTCACAGGCCATTTGATTTGGAAGGAATTTAAATGCCAAACACAATAATGACATCTGGACCATATGAATATGTAAAGCTTGATATGTTGATGACCAAGATTTTAAAATATTCAATAACCCTCTTTCAAGTGTGTTCTTATTAAGTTTACAACATCAACTTTCCAATAAGCTGGGCTAACGTAAAGCTCTGCTCATTGACAAGCAATCCACACAAATGTCAGCCTTAAAGCTATCTGCAGATACAAAAACAACTGTGCCTATATTTGATTACCTTGTACATGTCCCACACTTGATGGGTTTATGGGGTGATGACAGTCGTGTTGACATTTCTGAACCACCCATGGGAACAAGTTCTGTACATAGCACTGACACATGTAACTTTGTTTCTGTGGTCTGTGGTGACAGCCTAAAATCCTGATTCTACTAGATCATCTAAGGCTAAAAATTCATCTGATATAGAATATGAAGACATAGGAAACTAATGGCACGGATTTGTATTATAATCCTACTATTCCTATGGGTGTATGAAGTATCTATGCATGTACATACCCAGAAAAATAGGCCATGCTTGTGAAGGTACTGGGTATGCCCACGGCTGACACAACTTCACTCTAATTTACTGGGCACATGTACATTTATATCCAAATGAGGTATCAACTCTCCCACTTACATCAAAATGGTGTCCTTCAGATAAGTATAACAAACTCATCTTGTATACTTGTCTTAAAGCACTATGTAGTGTAGACATTCTAACACTATATAACTATAGAGTGGGCTTATAAAAAGATGTGCAATCTGAGAGAAGATCACACTGAGAAAATGCCCTATACCTGGATTTACTGAAGCTGCATCCGACATAAGAAATAATGGTCTGAAGCTCTCATTCAATGTTTACAGTATTAAGTAATAAAACTACAAAAAAGCTTAATTAAACTACAAAGACTGCATCAAAGGCTTAAGATTGAGCTATAAACATGTTCTTCCTTGAACATGGCGCCTGATCCAAGGCTACCTCAATGTCTCTAGTTCCTCGTAAAGCTCCTCTCTGCTGACTACCGCAAGGTAAAAGTCCCATCAACTACCGTAGTAAAGGCTTACCTACCACATTGACCCACCACAACCCCCTCAATCCTCTCAGTGCCCATATCCCTTGCATGACCACAGACCCACTACTGCTCTTGCAATATTCCCCCCAGGAATATTTCCTTCATCTCACCTCTGCTCCTCGTCTGACCCTTTCTTAGAGGGTAGGGGGCCAAACAATTATATATTGGCACAGGTGTGTGACTAACCCTCTGACAATCTTTGCCTTTGGTAAAAAGAAAATTGTGAAAAATGACTCTTGGTGAGGGGAAATTTGGTCAATAGTGCCAAGGCCCCTTCTCCCTGTCCACTTCTTTGGTTCCCACCCCACCTCATGTCTTCAGATGAAACCCTCCCCCACCCACTCCATTTGTGATCCCTTAAGTCATGCCTAAAATCAAGATTTTGAGAGAAATTCAATGATTTGGGATCTCTTTGAGAAATATGCACAAAGGTAGTCAACATAAGAGTTTGAACAATTTTTCCCGAGCAGTTACACTTGACACTTATTGACTCAAATTTATTCTCATTATTTGGATGATTGAAACTTGAGTGAAACTGGGGTAATTCCTATCACCATTGAGTGTGTCACGCTACTTCCTATCACCATTGAGTGAGTCACTCTAGTAACTTCAACTCATTCATTACTCTTGAGAAGCTCTTATTATGTCATTTTATATTTGTGAATTGGGATTCCCTTCCAAATGATGCAAAACAGATACGTAAACATGTGGACACCTTTCTTTAGAAGCACACAGAAAATCCTCACTTGTTGACCAGTCTTGAGTGCTGTAAAGATGGGTCTCTCCTGTCTACCCTCTCCTCTTTCTCTACTGACCCACCTTCCACCAACATCCCTCCCTCCTCCCTTCCTACACTGCTGTTCTCTCTTCCCTTTTCTCTTAGTCTCTCATCTTACCTTTTTTTCATACCCTCCCTAATCCAAGTTCCAATCCACCCTACCTCCTCCCCCTCTGGTGCATTCTATAATAGGAGATTGCGCCACCCGTTGAGGTCAATCACTTCTCTGTAAGGAGATGGCCATCTTTATCCATTGGTTGATAACCTATGCATGTATTCGTTATGCAGCTGGATTTTAGTCTAGACAAAGAATCAGGTAGGATCTGTAAGAGATTTAAAATCCACAAAGAGGCCTTCTAATCATTCCCCTGCTGCAGAATGTGTCTGGTGCTGAGAGCTTATCGTTATCGCGGGGCGATGGCTTATCACTCCTCTCATCATATCAGTGGCATACACCAGTGGTCACGTGACAGACGCTCCCTGAGGCATTTAGGTTGAGGCCTTGTCTGTGGTGAGTTACTCACTGAGCCAGTATATAGGAAGGGAGGCATGGGGGTTAGCCCTTTGAGGACAGCACAATGTAAATAGTTACCCCAAAATACCACATTTTATACTGTAAAAATATACAGTAATTTCTTCTTCTCATGCTCATTAATAGCAAAGTATTTACTGCACAGCTACAGTAGATTCTTCATCATGCCTATCTTTGGGGAGTGCCTCAACTGCATAGGAACAGCATGATGCATGAATGCAGCCTGTACAGCATTCATGCATGATGACTACAAACAGGCGAAGGGAATTAAAGCAGAATGCTACCCTTAAAGGGTTAGGGGGGTTGATGCCTATCTAAGAGCAGCAGCAGCAGCAGCAGCGGATAAAGAATTACCTGTCTTTGATGTCAACCTCCCTCTACCCTCTCATATCTCTCTGCCTGTAGGCTCCTCCCCAATTCCCATCACTCAACCCTTACCCACATAAAGACAGCATGTTGGTTTAATGAGCTTTCTTGTTATGATGCATGCAGTATTGGCAAGTATACTTGCCAGAGATGCCCTGGAAAGTAGCCCCTCAAATCCTGCATTCATACATCATTATGACAAAGGTATTTGTCATAAAGAATCACGGATTCAAGCACTATGTAGTCCTTTAAATGTTAAATAAGAGCTGATTACCCTCCTCCCTCATCCCGTTCCTCCATATCTTCAACACACCTGCTTAACTACCCTACTCTTCCCATTGCTCTTCTACATGTTTTAGGTTTTGTGTTGCATTTGCCAGCTGTTTGCAAACAGTGCAATCCTTAATGCTATATACAAATTTCTGGCGCTACATTAAACCTTTATAATCACTTTCTGAATCTGTATAGAAAGACTGTGGCATATACAATCTTTTGAAATGTCAACCCTTTTATCCATAAAATGCCATAGTGTGTGTCTGCAGAGTTTTCACTTTGATTTTGCGTCATTCTTGATGACTGAAGTGTGCCTCATATGTGAAAGCTTCCTCTGTCCTGTTTTATACACAACTGACCTTTTCACAGTAGGAAACTATAACCCTTCAAGGCTGGCATGATGCCTGCACAGTTTGGGTCATCATGATGCACTAGTGCAGTGCAACTCACCAATGCTGCATTCACACAGCATGTCTACCTTGTTTAAGTGTATCAAGCCAGTGGGTCAGCAAGACTCATGGATGAAGTATTGGTGAGTTAAACACTAAGGATACATTCATACATTCTGACAAGTGGCACATTGCATTAAAGCACTATACTGTCCCTTAATGATCTGCAGTACAGTCTGTATTTCTGTATAGCTTTTATGCTTACTTGTTGAAGCCCTGTGCTTTTTGGGAAGAGAGACGCGTGTTTCACTTTCCCAGCAGATTAGTTTGAGGGTGTTTCTAGTGTGGAACAGAGCATCAGGAATGTGCAACATAGATCAAATGAGAAATTGCCATTGCTGTATTTACATAGGTAAAGTGTCCAAGGCAAAAGTTTCTTTACAAGCAAGACTTTATATATCACATGAGCCATTAGCTTTGTGCCATACAACCCATGCTTTTGAGTGTGAAGATACTGGAGGTATGGAGAGATTTGTGTGATGCTGTGTATGTTTGTGTTTATGTTTTCTGATAAATAATTCCTGGTAAATCACATTATTTATCTGAAGGGAGAGGCGCGCCCTAAGCAGTACCTCTCTGTACACATACAGCCACATTTAGCCACAGGCAGCTATGTAGGCATACAATAAATTATTCATATATGGGATTGAGGCATCACCAAGAATGTGCTGGGAGAGTGAGGCCTCTGCTGCAGGTTTAGGCCCCCTAGAGGGGATTCTTGTATTTACTTGTCTCCTGAGTCCTTGCCCTCCCCCTCTCTTTACTTCCCTGCAGTAATACAATCTCCCCATATGTTTGTGTTTTTTGTGTTTACTCTGTATAAATGGGCTGGATGGCAACGAGTCCATTTGCTTATAATAGCCACAGCCTGTTTGAGTATGAATCAAAAATAAAGGCCCAACTCAATAATCATATGTGGACCATGTGAATATATACGTAGTGCTTGATGTGTTAATGATAGAGATTCTATAATGTTCAATAACACTCTTTAAATGTGTTGTTATTCAGATTATGACATCAACTTGCCAATAAGCTGGGCCAACATAAAGCTCTCCCCAATGACAAGCAAATTTACACAAATGTCGGCCTTAAAGCTATTTGCAGATACAAATACAACTGTGCCTATATTTGATTACCTTGCGCATGTCCAACACTTGATAGGTTTATGGGGTGATGACAGTAATGTTGACATTTCTGAACCACCCATGGACCCAATTCTATACATTGTAGTGACACATGTAACTTTGTTACTGTGGTCTGTGGTGACAGCCTAAAATCCTGATTCTACTAGATCATCGACTTATGTAGGCTACACATTCATCTGATATAGAAGATATAGACATAGGAAACAAAGGGATGGATTTGTATTATAATCCTTCTATTCCCATAGATGTACTGGGGAAAGCACTGGGGATACCTAAACCAAAGCTATTGGATTGGTTTGGGCATGCTGAGTGCATCTACATATCCAAATGAGGTATTAACTCTTCAGACTATCGTCCTGCAGGTATAAGTAACAAACTCATCTTAATAGTATGTGCTTGTCTATACAGTGTTAAGTGATAAAACTACATAAAACTTCGGCTTAATGAAAGAAAAACAGCAAAGATTTGAGATTGAGATATAAACATGTTCTTCCTTGCATATGGCGCCAGATCCAAGGTGACCTTAATGTCTTCAACCCCTGCTTCCCTCCTTAAGTCCAGCCTGACCACCTCAAGCTAAAAGTCCCATCAACTACCGTTGTAAAGGTTTACCTACCACATTGACCTAACACAATCTCCTTCCACACTCGCCTCTCAGCACCCATATCCCCTGTAAGACACCCACTACTGCTCAATATTTCCCACAGGAATATTTACTTCATCTCACCTCTGCCAAAAGTGCCAAGGACCCTTCCTCACTCCTGGCCCCATCTCCCTTTTCATTTCTCTGGTCCCCCCTCATGTCCCCCTGCAGAAACCCTCCCCCACCCACTCAATTTCCTATCCTTTAATCCATACCTGAAAATAAGATTTTGAGAGGAATCCAATGATTTGGGATCTCTTTGAGAAATATGCACAAAGATGTTCAAAATAAAAATGTGGACGGTTTTTCTCCAGCAGTTACACTTGACATTTCTTGACTCAAATTCATGGGACATTCTCATTATTTGGATGAGTGAAACTTGAGAGAAACTGGAGTAATTCTTATTACCATTGAGTGTGTCACTGAAGTAACTTCAACTCATTCATAATTCTTGAGAATGTCTTTTTTATTTGTGAATTGTGATTCCTTTGATAAATGACACAAAGCAGACACATGAAATAGTGAACAGCTTTTCTTTTCTAGAGGCACATGAGAAATCTTCTATAGCTGACCAGTCTTGAGTGCTGTATAGATGGGTCTCTCCTCTCTACTCTCCCCTCTTTCTCTTCTGACCCTCCTTCCACCAACATCCCTCCCCTGCAGCTCGCCTCCCTCTCTCCACCCCTCCTACACTCCTGTTCTCACTTCCTTATTCTCCTTATTACTTCCTCTTAGTCCCTCATCTTGCCTTCATACCCTCCATGATCCAAGTTCCATCCACCCCACCTCAGCCTCCTCTGGTGCATTCTATAGCAAGGGATCACACAATCTGTTAGGGTCAATTACCTTCCTGCACGGGAGCGGCCATCTTATCCATCGGTTGATAACCTATACATATTCGTCATACATATGGATGTTAGCCTAGAAGAACCTGTAAGAGATTTGAAGTCCACAAAGAGGCCTTCTAATCACTCCCTTGCTGCAGGATGTCTCCGGTGCCGACAGCTTATCCTTATCTCAGGGTGATGGCTTATCGCTCCTCTCATCATATCAGTGGATAGACTGGTGGTCACATGAAAGACACTCCCAGAGCCACTTGGTTTGAAGCCTTGTCTGCGGTGAGTTACTCACCAAGCCAGTACATAGAGAGGGAGGTGTGTGTGTGTGGGGGGGGGGGGGGGGCTAGCTCCTTAAGGAAAACACCCTGGAATAGTTATCCCGATCCCGTTATCATCTTTTTTACAGTAAAAATATACAGTGATTTCTCCTTTTCATGCACATTAATACCATACTTCATGCCTATCTTTGGGAAGTGTATCAACCATATAGTATCAGCAGGATGCATGAACACAGCCCTGACAAGGTACTTGCTAGTACTGCATTCATGAATGCATGATGAATACAAACAGGTAGAGCACAACAATACCTTTAAAGGGTTAGGGGTGATGTCTATCTAAGAGCAGCAGCAGCAGCAGTGGATAAAGAATCACCTGTCTTTGATGTCAACCTCCCTCTACCCTCTCATATCTCTCTGCCTGTAGGCTCCTCCCCACCTCCCATCATTCAGCCCCTACCTGCACACCTTCCCCTTTATAATGTTGCCCTTACCCATATAAAGACATCATGTTGGTTTAATGAGCTTTCTTGTTGTGATGCATGCAGTATTGGAAAGTCTTCTCAACAGAGCTGCATTCATGCCAACCATTTAGTGTTGTATCAACTCTGTAGATTTGATATGATGTGTGAATGCAGCCCTGGCGAGTAGTCCCATGAAGGCTGCATTTATACCTCATGATGGCAAAGAGATTTGTCATCAAGAATCATTGATGAAAGTACTATGCAGTCCTTAAAGGGTTAAATTAGAGCTGATTATCCTTCCCTTTCTCCCTACTCCATATTTCAGATGCACCTGCCTAGCTGCTCGACCTTCCCATCACTCTTCAACAGTGTTGAAGCTTTTAGGCTCTTGTGTTGCATTTGCAGGCTGTTTGCAAATTGCATTCCTTATTTCTATAAACAAATATGACATTTTCTGGTGTTACATGAAACCTTGTGAATACTTTGTGAATGTGATTATGAAGACTACAGCAAATGCAATCTCTGGAAATGTCAAACCTTTTATCCATAAAATGCCAAAGTGTGTGTCTGCAGTGCTTTCCCTTTGATTTTGCATCATCCTTGCTGACTGAAGTGTGCCTCATATGTGAAAGCTTCCTCTTACTTGTTTTATACATGGCTGACCTTTTCACAGGGGGAAACTATAACCTTTTAAGGGTGGCATGATGGCATTGGCATGATCCACTAATATGGCACAGCTCACCAGCACTGCATAGGTGCTTCATGCCAATGGTCTCTGAATGTATCATCCTTTCAGGCTTAACATGATGCATGAATACAGCAGAGTTACTCCCTGGGGCTACTTTCATACATAATGACAACAAAAAAGCATTGGGTATTAAAGTTCTTCGATGGTTAATCTGCAATACAGTCTGTATCTCTGTATAGCTTTTTGATAATTACATGCCAAGCTATGGGCATCCTGGGAATGGTGAGCTGTGTTTTTACATCATATCAGTGTTAGCCCATGTTGAACAGTATGTTAGGCACGTGCAGTGCTTAAAGGCCCAGCGCCCCTATATATAGAGTACCTGTCCCCACTGCACTCTGTTACTGGACGTGCAGTAAGATCTGCGGGTTTAAAGGGGCATTCTCACCACTCACACTTACCACATAGCAGACTAGAACAGTACTAGAATTGTGAGTGGGAAACGCTTGGTGAGAATGCCACTTTAAGGCTTGTCCTATGTTACACCCAAATGGGAAGTGCCCAATGTTTGTAAGGTCATTTTCATTGCCATTGTATTTGTATTTGAATACACTTATTGCACATACTCATACAATGATCTTCCAGTAATAAGTCTAAAATGAATCTTGATGATTAAAGATGATGTTGTGCACAAATCACATACAAATTACTCCAAGCATGACATTTTCAAGCCAGGGGACCTAATAGTCTTTAGCACAGAAAGGTTTCACTTTACATCTTGTATATTTTTGTATACATCATTTTGCCAAATAAATCTGTGTACACACTGATATAAGACTTGATGGGTCTACATTACAGTATTGACATTACATGATAAGAATAGGTTGACTAAGGAATCCCTCTAGAAGATCTATAGCAGAGATATCTCATTCACATCACATTACTGTCTAGACTGAAACCTAGTTACATAAGCTATGATAGCTGGTGATTAAAGATGGCCATATACAAAACTCCTACTCCCCAAGCTGCCACTAGCAAGGCCACACCCCTGTCTGGTTGTAAAATAGTGACAGAAATAGCCCTTTGTGGACCACATAATTCCCTACATCTTCATTTGTCTTGATGTGGACCATTTAGGAGTCTTTATATCCTGTAGGGGTGCTTGCCACATGAGTGCAACATAACCCAGCTACTCCACAGTAATGCATTCATATATCATGACGTGGAAATAGGCATACTGCATGATAGATAAACAGTATGCTACCCTGAAAGAGTTCTAGGATTTTAGTTAAAAGTGTTATCATGGGTGTACGTGTATGTTGCTACGAGGCCCAGAATGCCCCTTACTCCATTCTTGTATATCACAATTACTGTCTGCATTGTACCCTTGGCTGTTGTTAAAACTGCTCCTGTTAACCCTTTAATGGCTGTATAGTGCTTTAAGCTGCATTTTATTGGTTGTCATGATGCATGTATGCAGCCCGGTGGTCTACTC
Source organism: Harmothoe impar (assembly GCA_947462335.1). Lineage (NCBI taxonomy): Eukaryota > Metazoa > Annelida > Polychaeta > Phyllodocida > Polynoidae > Harmothoe > Harmothoe impar. The sequence goes on from OX381706.1 coordinate 67,294,796, forward strand.
GCCAGGGCTGCATCCATGCATCATGCCGGCCCTTAGGGAGTGCATCATTCCCATAGTGTCAGCATGGTGCTTAAATGCAGCACTGGCGAGTAACGCACCAGGGCTATAGTCATGCGTCCTGCCGATAAAGGGTATATTGCTTTGAAGCACGCTGTGGCCATTAAGATGTTAGAGTCACTGATACTAAGGCTTGTATTCCCCTGTTGTATATGAGATATAGATGGCTCGTCTTGCACAGTGTCAGTAGTTTAACTGTAATACAGGAGCAGGGAAGGTTGGCAATCAAATATATCCCTGCTCCATACTCTTCACAGATTATATTCATCAGACATCACAGTCTAGGACTTTTTCTCAAAGTTCAAACTAGGATTGACTTTTACATTAGATAGAATCCCTTCCTGGGTGGAACAAAATGAATAATGCAGTGCACAACTCTGGGATGAATCAATTAGTGCATGGAATCAATCTGACATGTCTGCATGACTCATACTTAAAATCTGTGTTCTATAGTGAAACTGAAAACAGAAACTTCTCGCATGGGTATTACATAGACGATAGACGAGCTGCACGATCAAGTGTCTAAGAAGACACATCTCTTCACAAGCAAAACGTGGGTCATATCAACTGAGACATGAAGGAGACACATTTTGAGTAAAGCTCTGTATTTTTCGCAGAGTTTCCTAATCAATAATTCTCGATTTGTCACTTTATTTAGGTACAATGTTGTTTAATGACCACGCAGGAGCTGTGCAGAAGTCCGAGATGAACTGTTACCAGGTCATTTTGGGAACGCCTCTGCTTATACATTTACATAGTGACTGACCTTTCCACCATGAGATGAATAGGCAAATGCCAACACTCACTGATCTCTGATGTATTTCGTGAGTGGGGGCTTCAGCCATATCACACGAAGCCATAGGCTGATCAGAATATGCCCCAGCCCAAACTTGTGAAATATGTCGCAGACGATATCAATATAGTTGGCATTTGCGTTTGTTTTTTATTTGAAGCCATGAAATGAAGAAAAGACAATTAGTTTTAGCCCATCGAATACAGCCACATTGTATCAATGGGGTAGATTGACTACGGCAAGGGGCATTCCAGTGCTTAAGCATAGGGAATCTTGTATTTCAAAAACATTAAGGCACAATCTGTCTACAAATGTTCAAATATTGATTCAGCTCATTGCCCCTAGGCCTGTTCACATTCTTGTATACCTCACCCCGGCGTTAAAACAACCTGTGGATATCACTCCCAGTGCACACGTGGCGGTATTGATCTGGGGTATAACCCTTTAAGGGCTGCATATAGATTTAATTCACTGTGCTCTTTGCTGTCAGGGTGCATGATTGCAGCTCTGGCGAGTAACTACATCGGACTATATTCATGCACAATGCCGACCGTATAGGACTCATCTGTTCATACACTCCCAAAGATTGCGCATGCTTCACTTACACAGTGCTAGCGAGTTACCCGCCAGTACTGCTATGGTGAGTGTTGATGCCAAATATCATCTTAAGGCAACATGCTGTTCTCAAATGGTTAATAATTGCTTGTGTGGAGTCGGTGCACACACTGCGCTCCCATTACTCACCCACTGGGCCCAATATCATTACGCAATAAATAGATTTTTATTTGTGAGACAGGATCCTATCAACAACGTTAGCATATGGCCTAGATCAATGGTTAGGTAATGTATTGGGTTGTAATCAATATCATTTGTGTTGGTGAGAGTATGACCTGATGCATGCATTAGGGCCTATATATCCCGTTTATGCTTTTCCTAAGGCATTACATCAGTGCATTTACCGCGTAGTCCTATAATGACCTGGGGCGTATTCTATATGCTTGGATAAATATAAAGCAAGTGCACAACTGGGATGCTTATGTAATAGTGCTTTCGTGATGTTTGATGTTATATACAGGTTATAAACACTTTAGGCCCTCACACCATTTATTAACCTTTGCCTCTGAAATCTCTCCATTGGTCCCTGGGGCCCATATGTGTTTTGCTTAGGCCAGCTGGGCTTGCCCATATCTGGGTTATGGTACTTTTTGTCCAGGGCTACCAGTGGGAGCCCAAATGTGTCAGCCCACGAAAGCTTTTTTTCCCCATAGATACATTGTAAATATGTTGAAACATACCGACATCTGGTTTCCCTCCAGAAATTCACATTTATTGTACATTTTTATAGTGTGTGCTAAATCTGGGCTGGGGCTGGTCACTTTGAATAAGGGCTGACCATCTGGGTTGCCACTGGTAGCCCTGGACAAAAGGGACCAAAACCAAGGGTGGGCAAATCAGCTTGCCCGGGTAAAAACACATATGGGCCCATTAAGCAATGCTGACTGAGCAGTTGCCTCTCTGTCCATCCTGTCTCTTTATCTATCTCTCCCTCTCTTTCTCTCTCTGTCCCTCCTCTCTCTCTGTCTTTCATCGTCCAGAATAGGACGGTGTGTAGTAAGGGGAGGGACGCATTTTAAAAAGACACTACTTTAAAAAGCAATTATTACTACCAATTGTTTAATCCCAATGTCTTTGTGAAGGCAGCCTTAGTGAGTAACTCATCAATACTGCATTCATTCATGGATCATGCTGACTCTACACAGAGAAAAGAATTAGAATCACTGTGACTCCCGATTTGATCACTAAGGTAACTCTCTGAAGTGACTCCCTAACAATAGCAGAACTCTATAATAACTTTATAATGACTCCTATTCTAAGACTCCATAATGATTGGGAGTTTCTTTAGAGTCCTGGGGAGAGTCACCTCAGTGATTGGGGCTGGACTTGAGAGTTACAGTGATTCTACTTCTTCTCTCTGTGTATAGGATTGATACGCTCTCGAAGAGCGGGCATGATGCAAGAATGCAGGCCTGGTGAGTAGACTTACTAGGGCTGCTTTCGTGCATCATGCCAACAAAGGGCATGTCACATTAAAGCACTCTGCGGCCCCTACAGGGTTAATCTGGTCACCGTAAGGTAGTTGGGCGGGGTGGTGAAGGGTCGGGTTGCTTGGAGGGGTGGATTGGCCTGTCCAGTCCGTGTTGGGTTCTATCCATATCACATAGTCTGCAATCAGACTTGGTTCATGGTGTCATACAGCTCTTGTGTCCCATAGCCTATCATTACTCACTGTTTTAATGGCGTCATATGTCTCAATGCATCATATTCATATCATGCCGTTATAATGCTAACTCACCAGCACTACATTATTGCATCGGAAGTGTAAAACCCCCTCGGGTCAGCACTGGCGAGTTATTTGCCAGGGCTGTATTCATGCATCATAAGGACAAAAGGCATACAGATATATCAAATAAAGCATCATGCAGCCCATGTTTGAGATGTCTTGGACTGTTGGGATAGGGGTGGGGGTGAGGCGGAGTGTAGGTTGGGGGGTGGCGAACTCCTCATGTCCCTTGTCGATTTTAAGAGATGCTCATGTCGCCTTTTCGATTTCAAGAAATGCCCCTCTCGCCATATCGATTCCAATAAATGTCATATCCCATGTCGCTATCTATTTTTCCCTCCTGCCAAATGTCCCTATAAATATAAAGCCCCAAAATGGTCCATGTTGCTAGGTCGAATCCAGGGGTCTAGGGCCATACATGTAACTGTTGAGGTAGGGGTGCGGTGAGGTGTGGTGTGGGGTAACATGGGCTATAATGGGTGGGAGCTATATGCCTGTTTGGGTAGGGGTGTGGTGGGACGTGGGCTATATAGGTATAGCAGGATGGGAGGTGTGTATGGCTATGGTAGGCGGGAGGTGTATGGCTGGTGGCCAGGGGTGCTTCTTGGGGCAGCCTGGAGGAGGGCAGCAACAAGGCCCCTTTCCTCCAGTACAATACGTGGTAATGGACCAGGCCCCCTGGGACCCTGGAGGCTGGTTGGCTCTATAGACCAGGTTTGGCAATGGGCACCAGACCTCCGTACAACCTTAGTACTACCCTGCTGGTCTTAGTTAAGGGAAGCATAGTGCTTTAATAGACTTGACCATTTTGTCAACGTATACTCCTATATGCGTAAATGTAGCCCTGGCAAGTAATGCAAAAGAACTCACCAGGGCCTCATTCGTTGAACATGCAGACCCTTTGGGTCCCCCTATCCTGAAATTATAAAATACCTTTTCTCCCATACCCCCCCCCCCCCTCAATATCCACCCCCACCCTCGTAATCCAGACTGGCTCAAGCCTTGTCTAAGTTACGTAACATTTCTTTATATTCAAACCATATGACTATGTAAGCCCATTCTGGGGCACTAGTTTGTTCACTCATACTCAGTAACTACTGAGAATGTGTAAACAAACAAAAAACGGGCCCGCAGCCTCTGTAATCTACTCAGGATAAATAAAGGAATACTATACTATACTATACATTTCAAAAGGGTTGGCATAATGCAGTGCTGGTGAGTTACTCACTGGTGCTAGTTGGCACATCATAACGCAATATATAGTGTACAGATATAATGGCTTTATGCATCATCCAGTTCTTAAAGGCTTAGCTAATACTAATCTGGGACACTAGTGGTGTAGCATAGAATAGCAAGCAGGCTGTGGAATATGGATATAGTGGCATTGACGTAGCCTACACATGGGTAAGACACTCTACTGCCAAGTAATGACGATAATCCAGACCTAGTTGTAGGAAGCAAATTTTCATTGGGGGAGGGGGGGGGGTAGGGGGTGCCCACACAACCAACTTTAAGCATCATCTTTCACATGATGGGAGTAATGTGTATTATTCTATAGGGTCTTGGCAATTTTTTCTTTTTTTTGGGGGGGGGGGGGGGCAAAACATATTCAGGCCCCACTTCCTCTGTGATTGGGGGGGGGGGGGGGCTGCCCCCCATTTTCCTACGCCACTGCACGTTGTTTATATAAGTAAGTACAAAACAACCCTTTCTCACAATCCAAACCTAGCAAGACCAACTATATACATATTGAAAGCAGTAGCTGCTAACCATGTCAAAAAGGTCAAAGTCCATTGAAAGAAACCCCAATAAAACCTCGGCAGTGAAAAACTACCGTATCGTCAATATAATGCGCCTGCCTTTAATAGAGGGGTGCAGGGGTCTACTTGAAAAGGATTGGATTGAATCAGGGCAATAGACCTGTGGAGGGGCCACTGCTGCATGGTGTCAAAAGAGTTGCACATGATTATCTTGATTATTCGAAATACCACCCAAGTTCTTGAGGAAAGGCACATGCCTCGCGATCTGGGGTGGTACCTCTTGTACAACTCAAGCAGAGAACAATGCTGGTTCTTTACTATATCTGGGCAGTATTATTTCATAATGGGTCAATTAGATACAATGATATGCTTCTGGACAAACGACATTGGCATTGACCCATTTGTTGTGAATGGCGGACATTAGTAGTAAATGTATATGATCTCACTTTTCCATATTCCGCCCTCCTTTCTCAGTAAGGCTAATACTCCTATTATTCTAACAATGTTGAGGTCATGACTTTTGGTTCTCCTTATAGACAATCAGAAACAGAAATGGTTTCTACTGTTTACAGCCAGTGCTTGACTAGTGTATCAGACCAACAAAGGACACCAAAAGGACTCCCTGTCCTAAGCCCAATCTCCGCCTTCAATCTCACAAACAAGAAACGAAGTAAATATTTGTAAAATAAACCAAACAGAGGAAACCTAAAACCAAGAAAAAGAATGGGGTGAGCCACTCTAACGCCTTAGTGCAGAGTAAAGAAGTTGCACCATGATATAGAAGTAGGCATGATTATACCTGAGTATGTAGTCAGAAAATGCTAGCGTCTCCTTCCAGAGTCAAAGATCTCTTCAAAATACCTGACTCTCGACAGAGAGTAGGTTTGCATTATGGACTGTTGGGCTGACGCTCACTTTTTCTGTGTGTGTGTCTTGGTACCGGTGCTGTGGGGCAATATGGCAGGCATTTTTCCCCTGGGTGCAAGACGTTATTAAATATATGTAGATATGTATGTACATATATAGGCAGCCCTGCCCACCAGGGACTGTGCCTTGATGGCTATTGTCAACAGCAAGCTGTCAAATACCCCTATCCAATAAGCAATGTGCTGCATAAATGCACAGTCAGGGGAGCGCCACTTTTTATGCGATTTGCGTCCAGAAACAGCTTCTGAATACGGAAATGACCTGTCATAAGCAGACTTTAAAAAAAGAGGCTTGTGCTTGAGATGGCATTTGTTTATTAGTTTGTTTATCTGTTCTTCAATTCATGGTGCAGATTGGTAGTATAATTGCTTCATAGTTTTATGTTATCCCTGTCACTGCTCTTTAAATGTAATTTTGTTGAAAGCTTGTGCAGAGCATCTCTAGGGTCTCGCTAAGGCCGATACACAGACAATCTAAATGCCCCAGACCTTGGTCTGCAGGGTGTATCCCAGGTCGGTCGTAGGGACATCAGCCAAGCATGACCAAGTCCTATTCAAGAATCACTGAGGCAAAACATCATATATGACTGATGCCTTACTGAAAAGGACCTATCCAAAAAGGAAAGACTAAAGCGAGTTGATCAGTACTGAACAACCTGACGATATCAACCAACCTATGTTGATTGTATAGGGAGCCAAAATATGACTAAATGGTGAGTTTCTATAGTGACTGAAAGATTGGTTGTATAGGATGCCAAAGAATATCAGTGTGTAGCCAATCTTGATTGACCCTGACACCCTGTCCCCTCGCCCCCCCCAACCACTCCTTCTAGCCTATCATATCCTCCCTCCCTCTAAATGCCCCTGCCTTCCCTCCCTGATTTTTTTGTGGCTCGGGATCTGTGGCTTCCTTTCAACCAATTTGTTGTCTGTCTGTTTGTCGGTCTGCCTGTCTGTCTGTCTGCCTGTGTCTCTGTCTCTGTCTGTCTGTCTGTCTGTCTGTCTCTGTCTGTCTCTGTCTCTCCTTCTTTCTGCCTCTTGGCTCCCCCTGTCTTCCCCATCTATTTCTCTCTCTCTCTCTCTCTCTCTCTCTCTCTCTCTCTCTCTCTCTCTTCCTCTGTCCTTCTCGTAATAGTCACATTCTTTACATTTAATTCCATTGCAATCTTCCACCCTCATATATAACTCATATCCATATCAGCTTACCTCCTCCCGTCCCTCTTACTTTCAGCCTTGCCGGCCACGCTCCCTTCCCCTCCTCACTAACCTCCTGTTGCTGCACACACATCGACATAACAAAGATGTCATCAGTGCATTGGTGTGTTTTACTGAGGTCACCAATGTTTCTGATACCATAAGCCCCAATTCCTCTGTGCAGAGCCTCCAGGGAGGCAGGCCATGCCAAAAGTCTCCATCCCACAGTGCTACTTAAGTATTTACTAAGCTAGCCCTTAAAGGTTGACGTAGTGCTTTGATGTGCTTCACTATAATGCATAAATGCAGCCCTGATTAGTCTACTCACATGATGCTTTCATACATCTCTTTAACCTCATCGATTCAGCATGATACTTGAATGTAGCGCTGGTGAAAACTTTACTTGGCTGCCTTCATGAATGCATTTTGCTGGAAAAGGGGTATAGCACATTAAAGCATCATGTGGTCTTTAAAGGCCTAATTGTCCACATCTGGTATCCATAGCATGAATTGAAAGCTCAACATGGTGCTTGCTCGCCGACTTGATTTATATTTGAATAGGTCTTGATTATGATTGTTTCTGACTGCTCTGGCAGATTCAAATTGTGTCCACAGTAATCATCGTCTACTGGGTGTTTTTGAGTTTTTGAGTGACAGACAAGCACAAGCAAATTGTCATGGGGAAAGGATATAGGAGATTCAAAGCTGTCTAGTCACTTCATTCTCTCTCTTGTGCAGTTCACATTACTTGGTCAATCTGTCCTAACTAGTAATTCTTTCTGTCTTACATTCGAAATTCTGCAACTACCCAACAGATGATTCATTCAAAAATTTGAAACTCACTCAAAGTTTGATTTTCACATTAAGACAACAATCGTTATCATATGCAGAAATGGTCCTTACAATTTGGACGGCAAGATACCGACTTTTATTTTCGGGTATGAAATAGTTGTATCCAGTGTTCGGTCAATTAGATAGACTGCAGTCGAATGCTTACAATGGCAGTGCTGTAGCAGTGCATCTTGCTGTGGTATAACATTAACTCTTTACGGTAACCATCATGCTATATTGCACCATGTACCTTCATTGACATAATGCACACATGTGTGCAGCACATGGGAGTAATGCGCCAATGCTGCATTCATATATCATACTACAGGATTAATTGATACATGCCAACAGGGTTGGCATGATGCACTAAGTCTAAGACACTGCAGGTGAGATAGTTGTCAGTGTTTTATTATGACAGACGCCAACCTTGAGACATTATGACATACTTAAAGGGTTAGCAGGTTATGTGATAATAACCCAGATACACACAAGTACACCAAGGTTTCTCAGGTCACCACGACTAAGGACGGACCACATTGATTTGGCCCATTTGCGGTGAATGGGGGACATTAGGAGTAAATGTGTATGCCATGTCAGGTATGCTGTTACTCTAGATGTGACATATAACTGTGCCCTCGTTTCTCAGCAACTGTATTGCATAAACAGTGTTGAGGTCATGACTTCCAGTTCTCCTTCTCAGGAACATTACTACTCAGAGAAGGCTTGATATGAATCTACACAGATATGTTGTCCCCTGGTTCCTCTTGCTTATTAGAACAAGACCACTGACACCCCGATTGGAGACCCTTTCCGTCTTAACACAATATTGAAATTGCAGTGAATATTTGTTAAAAACGCACCAAAAGAACAGAGAAAAAAAATCAGAAATACAGGGAGAAGGAGAAAGTGAGCCAGCAATCCAACTTAGAGACAAAAGAGTGAGCAGCTGGATTCTCCCTTTGCTTCTAAACCTACTCTCTTCCCAGAGTTGGGCATTTCAAAGGGCGTCTTTACAGGGTCAAGCATGGCTCCGTCTGACTGTCTTACAGTCAAGCATGGCTAAACCTTACTCTCTAGAAGTCACGCAATGCTGAGATCAGCTTCCAGAATTTATTGGAATACCTGATTGTGGACAGAAAGCGGGTGTGGTGTTATCGGGAGAGTCTGTCTGACACTCACTTTTTTCTCTCAGTGTGTTTTAATACCGCTGCCGTAGGGCGATATTGGCAGGCATTTTTCCCCAGGGTGCAAGACGTTATTAAATATATGTAGATATGTATGTACATATATAGGCAGCCCTGCCCACCAGGGACTGTGCCTTGATGGCTAATGTCAACAGCAAGCTGTCAAATACCCCTATCCAATAAGCAATGTGCTGCATACATGCACAGTCAGGGGAGCAGAACTTTTTATGTGGGATTCACGATTTGCCTTCAGGAACAACTTCTGAATAAGGAAATGACCTGCCACAAACAGGCCTTCAAAAAAGGGGGCTTGTGCTTAAGATGGCAGTTGTTTATTGGTTTATTAGTTTGTTCATCAGTTCTTCAATTCATTGTTATTTCAACATGGTACAGATTGGAAGTGCAATTGATTCATAGCTCTAATTCATACTGTCACTACATACTGCCACCCACATTTTAAATCTTACAGAGTCTGTCATGTCTTCCAAAATCCCTCTGTCCCTTCTCCTCTGTCCTTCTTCCATATCATCTTTTACCGTCTCCTTCATATCACCTACCTCCAATGTCCCCCCCCCCCCATACTGTCTCACTCTGTCTGCCACTGCCCTACACCTTTTCTACCTGCGGTTATGTGCCATGTCTTTCCTTTCTTGCTCCCTCTCACTAGCCTCCCCTTCTTCTCCTCCTTTCTCCTCTCTCTCTCTCTCTCTCTCTCTCTCTCTCTCTCTCTCTCTCTCTCTCCCTCCCTCCCTCCCTCTCACTCTCTCCTGCTTCTCCCACCCCCTCCTCACTAACCTCCTGTTGCTGCACACAAACTGTCATGACAAAGATGTAATCAGTGCATTTGTGTGATTTACGGTCTGTATTACCATAAGCACCAATACCATCAGCACCCCCAGACCCTCCAGGGAGCAAGGCCTTGCCAATAGTTCCCAGCCCACAGTGATACTCCCATCAGTGCTCACTATGTTAGCCCTATGTTATTAAGGATACCTGACGGCCAACTCTGCTGTGCCCTTTGTCAGCTTGCCATGAGAATGCAGCCCCTGTGAGTCTACTTGCAACAGTTGTATTTATGGCCCTGTTGCTTTATGTCAACCCCCTTAGGATCAGCAAAATGTATAACTGGAGAGCTGTGATATCCTCACCTATTTAAGTATCCAGACAACAAAGGGCATAGCACCTTAAAGCAATATGCGGCCCTCAAAGGGCCAATCACAGAAACTCATCTCACTAGCCTTATCTTGGTGTCCATAGCGTGAAGTGAAAAGTCAATATGATTCTTACTCCACGACTTGATTTATATTGTGAATAGACCTTGATTATGATTGTTCGTGACTGCTCTGGAAGATTCAAATTGAGTCCACAGTGATCGTTGTCTACTGGGTGTTTTTGAGTTGAGTGACAGCCAAGCGCAAGCAGATTGTCATCGGGGATTCATAACTGTCTAGCCATTTTTCTCACTAGGTCGTGCAATCCGCAATCCTTGCACCATCTCTGCATCTTTAGTTTAAGTCATCAGAATTTAACCCATTCATGCATTTTCTGATTGGCTAATTCATACATTCACCAGTCCATCCAAGAACCAGTCCACCCATTAATGTTTCTCCATATTCCATCCATTCTTCCTATCACTACTGCACAAAAGTGATCATTAAGTGTTTCAATGTGCTACGCTTTTCCGCTATAACAATGCAAATGTATATGTAGTGAAACAAAATGGATGAACCTAGTCATGGCACACAGAGGGCCACACTATGCAACGTTAAAGGACTATGCCGTCCTTAAAGGGTTAACTATCTGTCCTCATAATCCATCTTCTTGTTGGTAATACCAGGGGCACTCATCAGACAGAGGAGGATTCCTGCTGACTGCAAACTGCAGCCTTCAGTCTATAGTGTACCATTGTATCCACTGTAGAAACAATATGTTCACATCACCTTTAAGGGCCGCAAGGGGCTACAACCTTTGTAGAAGATAGTTTACTCCCCAATGCATCATGCCAACCCTTGGGGAATGTACTAGCCCACAGGTTGGGCATGGTACTGGGAGTAGTATAATTTTGTATTCAAGGGTTTGGAGAGTTCGGAAGGGGAGACAAATATGACAACAAGAGTTGATTCATGAAGATAAAAGTCATAGCACTTAAAAGAACTATGCAGGCCTTAACCCTTCAAGGGCGGCATAATGCATTAATGCAGCATCACCATGGTGGTCATGATGCATGAATTGAGCCCTGGCAAGCAACTTGCCAGGGCTCCATTCAACCACCATGTAGACCCTATGGGGTTGAGACACTCCCTGATGCTCTAATGCAGCCCTGCCAATACTGCCTTGGTGCATCATGCCAATAAATATCACACAGCCAAGAAAAATGATTTTTTCCAGATAATAAGATAAATAAACTCGCCTAGCGGACAAAGGACTACTCTTAAGAAATTTTCTTTTCTTAGAACTAGTCATTTATCCGCCAGGCAAGTTTATCTATCTTAGTTTCTTGAAATAAGAAAAATTACTTTAGGCTGTGCACCTTTGAGTGACATGCCATCCTTAAAGGGAGTCTACATCCTACCATTGTGCTGACTGTAGCAGACTGTAGCACTGACTCCCGGACAGAGACAATACTTCCTGATTGCAGATGGGACAAAGACGGAGAGAGAACCGTTGTTACTGCGGCAGGAACCTAATTACATCTCCCCAGCTTATCCCATTGCACTGTATATGCTGACAGCCATCCCTAAGGAGAAGGGCGACGCATATATATATATATATACGAAATGAGCTATTTCTACTGTACCCTGCTTGCTAAGGGACTGGTCATTAAAGGGGGGGGGGGGGGTGGTTGGATGGGTGGGGGGGGGGGGTGCATCGGGATAATGTGTGAGCGCGCCAAAACGTTTTTAGACATACACTGATATTCTTTGGCTCCCTATACAACCAATCTCTCAGTCACTATAGACTAACCTAGGTTAGTTAATATTGTCAGGTTAGTCAATGTTGACCAACTTACCTAAGTCTTCTCCATTTCAATGAGTTTGGAGTAAGTCCTTATGTTGTTATGCCTCAATCATTTTGAAAAAGCACATAGTCATGCCTGACCAATGTTCCTGGGATATCCATTTCAGTTTAAAAGCCGGGGCATTTAGATTTTCTGTGTAGAGGAGTCAAATGCCTTATGTAGATACCCCCGGGTGCATCTTTAAAATGGTGGCAACCCCCACCCTCCCTTCCTCTAGACAATTATTGGCTTACCCCCAATGAAATCCTCCTACCCCTAGCGTTATATAAGGATCGGTCCCTGAGATGTTTGCTACTAAATCCTACCTGCAAGTATTGCACAGGCAATTACAGCACAAACTATTTGTTGCCCAAAAATGTCTTCTTCCAGCCTCCAGGAAAAGGAGTACTTCACCAATGGTTATTACAATTTCCTCCTGTCAGCTTTCCGCGAAGCATGATAATGAGCAAGGGGCGAGTGCAACAGAAATTGCGGTACTGGGCTCTGGCTCACTCCATGTATGATTAATAAAATACTACTAGAATTTGTCAATGAGATTTTATTCTGCTATTTACGGTCGGAACAGGTGGAGGGCCACTTATGGGTCAATATTAAAAGAGGCAAACCCTACACCTTTGCATGAGGGACTACCAATAACAGGAAAGGTTTTCATTATTGACAGTTCGGACCGAGTCACTCGAGCCAAATCCACCAGATTTCGAAATTAATCTCATCAGAATGGAATACCTCTTTTTTCCTCAAACATGAACACACATCATGTCAGGAATCATGGCATAGACTACGACACGAACCAGATAGCCCTGAAGAGTCAGTGTTGCATTCAAAGATCATGCTAACCCCCCAACCCATTGGTGCGTCCTCCTAACAAGTGTTGCCTTTCAGCGACATGCCATCCTTAAAGGGTTAGAGCGTTACATCAAGTCGGGTTGTAAACCAGCAGTGGTTGTGGTTGATCCCTGGTGTTAGAGAATCTGACACCACCACGCGGCTATAAGCTGTTACAGCGTGAGCTAACACCCGCCGTACTCAATGGGCCCATCCCACACTGTGTTATATTTATAGTAGTGTTAATTAACCCTTTAACCACTGCATCATGCCTCTAGACTATATGTTCATTAGTCGTCATGATGCACTGAAGCAGTGATGGTGGGCAACTTGCTGGCACTGCATTGGTGCATCATGCCAATTCTTCAGGAGTGTATCAACCACATGTTAATGCCACATTGGTGAGTCACTCATCAGCGCTGGATTCTTCTGTTATGATGACAAGAGGGCGTAGTGGATTAAAGCACGATGCTACCTTTAGAGGGTTAACCGCGCCAGTATCGACTCCACTGCAGCTCCCCAGTATTAGGCAGAGCTGCTGCTTAATTAAACAATGCTTCTAGTTAATTAGACAATAACAACCAGCCGCCGGCCTCCCCAGCCCTTTAAGGACCGCGTAGTGCTTTAATGTGTTATACCCTTTGCCGTCATGATGCCTGCATGCAGCCCTGGACGGTCTAACCTCAATGATTGCACTCATGCCGATCCTTCGGGAGCATATCAACCCGATGCGGTCTTCATGATGCTTGAATGCAGCACTGGTGAGTTACTCACCATGGCTGATTTCATGCATCATGCTGACGATAGACATTAAAGCGCTATACGGCCCGCCTGTCCCAGACGTCGCGCACAATTAGCAGGCTCGGTGTGAGAGTGTGACTGTCTGCTCAATGGGGAAGGCACTGATTCTGCACGTTAATACCCGCGTAACGCCCAGTCAGCTTAACCATTCGAGGACAGCATGTCGCTAAAAGATTACATTTTGTGGTCATGATGCACCAATGCAGCCCTGACAAGTAACTCGCCAGAGCTGCATTGATGCCTTATGCTGAACCTTCAGGACTGTCTCAACCTCATAGGGTCTGCATGATGCTTGAATGCAGCACTGGTGAGTCACTCATCAAGGCTGCATTCATGCATCATGACGACCAATGGCATCTCTCTAAGGGCAGCATAGAGCTTTAATGCACTGTGTCATTTGTTTGGCCCTTTAAGGCATGACTGATGCCTGAAGGTTATAGCCTTCATTACAGCACCTAGTGAGCTCCTCACCGGCACTGTATTGGTGCATCATGTCCACCCTTTGCGAGTGTATCAACCTAGTAGGGTCGGCATGATTCATGAATGCAGCCCCGTCGACTAACTCGCCAGAAACTCGCTAGGGCTGCATTCATGGATGAACCAGTGCAGCAGCAGTGAGTTACTCGCATTGACGCATTGATGCATTGATGCATTATGACAACAGGTCCGTGATTCTGTCCTTAAAGGCTCACTGTCTCCTTTCGGCCTGATGTCACAATGTATTTGGGTATAACGCGAGTGCGCCTGTTGACTTGGATGCTAACTCAGTATGCTCTGTTTAAGGCGCCTGCTAATCCAGCGTTATGACCATCAACCCTTTTAAGACTGGCATGCTGTCTAAATCTGTTGTCATGATGCAGCAATGTAGCACTTGCCAACATCTCAGAGTGTATCAGTCCAGTATAGGGCTGGCATGATGCATGAGTGCATTGTGCTACATTTAAGGTACCTCTTAATCCGACCTATACCCGGTACCGGGTTCCCTAATAAGCTATGGCAGGTCAGGTTCCCGCCAAGGCCTCTTAACCCTTCAATGACGGTATATCGCTTTATCTTGCTATACCCTCTGTCGTCATGATGCATTCATGCAGCACTGGCGAGTAACTCATCAGTGCTGCATCAATGCATCATGCCATCCCTACAGGGTTGACATATTCCCGAAGGGTTGTCGTGAAACACCAATGCAGCGCAGTGAGTGACTCGCTGGTACATCATGATAAAAGATGTTGCTTTTTAACGACATGCCGTCCTTACAGGGTTACCAAAGCTTCCTTATTGCCCACACTAACACTACAAGGGGCGTGTAGAGGGGGATGCCCATTCAGCAGCCCATGTTTAGTGTTTAGCTGGAGGAGCGTCTCCCCCACCCCGGGGCCCATCAATACACTTCTCTTTGTCTCCTCTCTTTACCCTGACTATGTTAAAGAAACGGCCTTGGTACCTGTCCTGGCTCCACCCCGACTGCTACTGCCAGGGCAGCATGTGGAGTTTTAAGACATTTGGGCATGCTGATTATTAAGGTTATTTGTCCATTCACTGAGTTAAATTTGCTCACAAAGCTAGGGTTTGCAGCGTTTTATATCATATACAATAGTAGACTTGGAGGATATAAAGAAACACCCTGTTTCCAGGAGACGACCCTGCTCCTGTATGCATTGTATGGGCATTGATAGACTTTGATTGTGTCCCATCCAATTGGGCTATAGTGAGTATACCAATATGGAATATTCATATTCAATTAACCCGGGATGTTCTGTATCTATCGTGCTGGGTTGTCAGCAGTCATTAAGGGGTGTGTCTTATCAGTGTCTAACAGTGCATACAGAGGGTGCCACAGTATTACGCACCCAAACACCCACAATGGACACGGGTGATTTTATTGCGTCACTGACTCATTGTTTATTCATGAATAACAGCAAAAACTATTATGGTCTATAGTCTATAGCTTCTGCATAGATATATATCAGTCTAAAATCATGTCTATTTAAGATATGTTCTCAATTTCGAGTTTTTTTTTGAAACGGTAACATGAGCTTGCATAATGAATGGCCATTCTTACATAATGTCGGACTACTGTATTTCTCATTGTCTTTCTAGTTCAATGGTGCACTACATTCCTCTAGATTTACAAATTATGATGAAAGAGTATAAGTTTTACCACTCGAGGCTTGTCTTTTCCTGTATACTTATTACTTTATATCCGGAAGTTTAAATAATTCATTATTGCACGCATTCGTTTGATACAGATTAAAATTACCATCGCACCTCCCCCTTTTATGGTAGACGTTAATTTCATCGCAAAGTCTTTTGTTTTAAGGAGAATAATTATGTCCTTTTAGCAAGCATTTTTATAGCTCAGCCCTCTCATAAAAAAACTATATTATGTTGTTAACTGAGCAGGCCCTATTCATATGCTCACCTTGTAATGCCATACATCACGCTTTAATGACCGCATAGTAATTTGATGCGCCATGCCCTTTATCGCCATGATGCCTGAATGCAGCCCAGGTGAACCTACTCACCAGGGCTGCTTTCATGCATCATACCAACCCTTCAGGAGTGTATCAAGCCCTTAACTCAGTGGGCACAGAACAGTGAATCAACATTGATAAAGGGTTCTTATTATTGATTAAATCTTGATTCAACATTGAAGTGATTTTTTTTTTGCCCACTGGGCACATCGGCATGAAGGTACCCCATTGCACGTCACTCGCCAGTGCCGCCTCCATGCAACATAACGACAAAGGACAAGGCCATAGTGGCGGATCGAGGATTTGGAAAAGGAGGGGGTGCGCCCCCCTCTCTAGGCAAAGGAGGGGGCGCACCCCCCATTTTTGCCAAAATTGGGATTTACAAAAGACAATTAAACTCTTAACTACAGGCACAAAGGAGGGGGCGCCCCCCCCCGCCCACCTCTAAATCCGCCACTGAAGGCAGATAAAAGGCCATAGGATAATTAAGCAGCATACGGCCCTTAAAGGTTTATATGATACTCAGATTGTAATGGTGATGTATGACAAAGGAGGGCTACAAGGATGTATTACCGACAGGAGCCGCCCATGGCGGAGTGGGGATGTGGCGGGAAATAAACACTTTATGAGACTCAACTGCTTCCCGCCAACCCTTTAAGGGCAGCGTGCTGCTTTACTGGAGTGTGCCATTTTGTCTTTATGGTACATGTATGTATAGCGAGTTACTGGCCTATGATACATTCATGCAGTAACTAAAGGGTTGATACACTTCCCAATGCTAGTCATGATGCAGCAGTGAAGCGCTGGTCAGCATTAGTGCATCATGGAGGTAAATAAACCTTACGCTTTGAGGCATCAGGGTACCCTTAAAGGGTTTTCATATCCTCCTCCCGCTGAGTTCATGATCGTATTAAAGGAAACAGGTATCAACTTGAGCTGTTACTTTCTAACGCCGCTTGTGCACATCACGTTTAAATCCCCTTTTATCTTTATTTATTTTAATATTCGTTTTCAAACATAAACCATTTGTGTGAAAGTATTGATAGAGTGTGGGTAATTTAGCTCAATACGCCAATCGGGTAAATGATAACTACCAATATCAAATAGTCTTAATTAACACATGTGCAGCTCACAATCTCCTACCTTTCAATGACACTACTTGGCCATACATGTCCCTAACTCCGCGTACAGGTAAGGTGACCCAGCAAATTAGTTTCATATTGGTTGATAATGTGTTGAGCTTGTTATAGAAGAGGTACCTATACTCAGGTCTTACGACTTAGTAGTATATAAAAGAGGTCCCCATACTCAGGTCCCAATACTTAGTAGTATATAGAAGAAGTACCCATACTCAGGCCCCAATACTTAGTAGTATATAGAAGAGGTCCCCATACTCAGGCCCCAATACTTAGTAGTATATAGAAGAGGTGCCCATACTCAGGCCCCAATACCTAGTAGTATATAGAAGAGGTGCCCATACTCAGGCCCCAATACCTAGTAGTATATAGAAGAGGTACCCATACTCAGGCCCCAATACTTAGTAGTATATAGAAGAGGTGCCCATACTCAGGTCCCAATACCTAGTAGTATATAGAAGAGGTGCCCATACTCAGGCCCCAATACCTAGTAGTATATAGAAGAGGTACCAATACTCAGGCCTTATAACTTAGTAGTATATAGGAGAGGTACCCATACTCAGGCCTTATAACTAAGTAGTATATAGAAGAGGTACCAATACTCAGGCCTTATAACTTAGTAGTATATAGAGGAGGTACCAATACTCAGGCCTTATAACTTAGTAGTATATAGAGGAGGTACCCATACTCAGGCCTTATAACTTAGTAGTATATAGAAGAGGTACCAATACTCAGGTCTTATAACTTAGTAGTATATAGAAGAGGTACCAATACTCAGGTCTTATAACTTAGTAGTATATAGAAGAGGTACCCATACTCAGGCCTTGTAACTTAGTAGTATAGAAAAGGTTCTCATACCCAGGTCTCAACATCTAGTAGTATATGAAAAGGGTATTCCTGTGCAGGCATTGCATAGTGTAGTAGTGTATGAGCATGAGTACTAGCATGAGTACTAGCATGATACAGAACAAGAGAAGCTACCGCGTTACCGTTCTATCATGGAGTTCCGGATACTATAAATGCTATTAATTAGTCCATAACATCATCACACAACACGTTCACACTTGTGTCTGTGTGCTACGTGAGACAAGCCTAACATTTTATTTAAAACAGGCTCATGTTTATTTGCTGAGCCTCGGCCCTTGAATTGCCACAAAACCAAATGAACCCCAGAAGAAGCCAAACTGTGAAATGACAGGTAGGCGATTCCAATTTGCAAGTGCTGCAGGTGCTGTGTCAATGGGCGTACTTTTTAAAGTAAGAGTTGACTTTATGGTCAATCCATGGGTAAATGTCTAAACTCATTACATAAGTATACTTTTCATTTCAAAGTCATATAGATGTTAATACCACAATTGAAAAAGAAAATTGGGGAGATGCAAAG
Organism: Harmothoe impar; assembly: GCA_947462335.1. Taxonomy (NCBI): domain Eukaryota; kingdom Metazoa; phylum Annelida; class Polychaeta; order Phyllodocida; family Polynoidae; genus Harmothoe; species Harmothoe impar. The sequence goes on from OX381706.1 coordinate 67,313,518, forward strand.
GATGTGCTGTCAATCACGGTGACACTTGTTGCTTAGCATCATGCCACCCCTAAAGGTTTAATAGACATGACAAGTCCGTACCGCCAGGCAACTTATGGGGATCAAACAATGCACAAGGTAGTTTCAGTATATAGATCACACACCCATGGGGATCATACAAACCAACAGTATTCCCTGGGTGTCCTAGGGGTAAGGGGAGCACTATGGGTCCTCCTCACTGGTAGGTTCTACCTGAATCTACCTGTCTGCTATGCTTTGTGTGATCCCCAATCACCCATAAATAGCACTTTACTGATAACTACTATATGCTAGCTTTACTCACCATTGGGGAAGACGCTCCCTCGGGCTGACTGGGAGTGGATGCTGTCGGCCCCCAGCCCCCGGACAGGCCAGCTGTGGGAGCCCACCCCGCCGAACACGGAGCCGTTCATGCCGGGCGCCATCCGGCCTGGAGGCGGTCTCATGGCCCGGGGAGGCCCTGGAGAGGCGGCGGCAGGGGAGCCCCACGTTAAGTCACCGGATCCTCCTACCATGGGGGGTAGGGTAGAGTTGGGGGGTAGCCGCGGCCCTGGGGTTTGTTCCACTACTCGCATCATCATCCCCATTGTGAGTGACACTTGTAGGTGAGTGGGGGAGCTTCTCAGAGGTACTGGAGAGCTGCTCAGGTAGGGTATCGTCCCAGGGTATGTACGTCCTAAGTGGGGCTTGTGCCTGTTGCTGCCATCCCAGTATAACCACGTGTGGCTTTCCCCTTGCTCCTCCTCCGTGTGAAGTGGTCTCACGAGTTAAGATCAGGTATAAGCTCCACGCCCATAGTATAACGTCCTATTTGGGCATTATTTCATGCAATGCTTGTTACCACATGTATATATATCTTCCTGCTAAGTGGTACTCAAGGGTTGCCCTGGCCAGGTCTAGTACCATTGTATCTAGGTCCTAGGTCAGCCCTGTGTCTGTGCATACCATCCAAGTGACCACTGCTCCTGTGTTGCTCAAGTAATACGCTATTCCCGAGGTATGACTAAGTCAGCTTTGTTTGTGTTGATGCCATAACAATAACCACGTGTGGCTTTCCTCCTGCTCAGTTCAAGTATAATCCTATTGTATAGGTCCTAAGGCAGCCTTGCCTCTGTACATGTCATCCCAGTAGTCACTCAGGTATTAAGCTATAGTCCCGTCCTGCTAAGGCAGGCGTGTTTCTGTGGCTTTCATCCAAGTAGCAACCACTTGTGGCTTTCAATCTGCTCAGAGCAGATGCTCAAGAGTTGCCTGGGTCGGCATTATGCATGGTGTATAGGTCCTAGGTCAGCATTGCCTCTGTGCATGCGATCCCAGGAGAAACCTTGTAGCTTTCAATCTGCTCAAAGATGCTCAAGGGTTGCTCAGGTCAGGCACAGTCCTTCTGTATAGGTCCTGAGTGAGCTTTGTGAATCATGTCATCCCAGTGACTACCACGTGTAGCCTTCCTCCTGTTACTCCTGCTCCTGCTACTGCTACACGGAGTGTGGCTGTTACTGCCGGGGTGTGCAGGCTCCCCTCCCGGGGTCCCATGCTGCACAGACCCGGGAGGAACAACAACAATACCCTGGAGGAGGTAACTGCTGCTACTGTCCTCTCTCCCCAGTCATTGAGGCAGTACTCGTGCCTTAATGCTCTCAGTAATAGTTCCTTGCCTCCTCAATGATCTCAGTTATACTTCCTTTTGTGTACTATTCTGCTGTGACCCCCAATGTTTGGGTTACTGAGTGAGAAGAGTAACTTCCTCCTTGAGCTGCTCAGTGAGCTGCTCTATAGGTTGTAGCCCTGGGAGCTGCTCTGTGAGCTGCTCTGTGGGTTGTAGCCCTGTGAGCTGCTCTGTGAGCTGCTCTATGGGTTGTAGCCCTGTGAGCTGTTATGTGAGCTGCTCTATGGGTTGTAGCCCTGTGAGTTGAGAGTTGCTCAGTGTGGTACTGTATGGGTTGTAGTCCTGTGAAATGCTCTATGGGTTGTAGCCCTGTGAGCTGCTCTGTGAGCTGCTCTGTGGGTTGTAGCCCTGTGAGCTGTTATGTGAGCTGCTCTATGGGTTGTAGCCTTGTGAGCTGCTCTATGGGTTGTAGCTCTGTGAGCTGCTCTATGGGTTGTAGTCCTGTACGCTGCTCTGTGGGTTGTAGCCCTGTGAGCTGCTCTATGGGTTGTAGCCCTGTGAGCTGCTCTGTGAGCTGCTCTGTGGGTTGTAGCCCTGTGAGCTGCTCTGTGAGCTGCTCTATGGGTTGTAGCCCTGTGAGCTGCTCTGTGAGCTGCTCTGTGGGTTGTAGCCCTGTGAGCTGCTCTGTGAGCTGCTCTGTGGGTTGTAGCCCTGTGAGTGGAGAGGTGCTCCTGCGGCGTGGAGCTGCCTGGACCGCGTGGTGCGATGTTATGGCGGCGGTGGGGCGGTCTACTACTACTCACTCCTACCTCCAGCTTCCCGCCTTCAGTTTGAACGCCGCTATATATCCTCTATCCAACACTACCTGAAGGAGGCCGACCTGTCCCAGTACTGGGTAGGGGTTGACTGCAGCTCCAGTGTCTTCTTTATAGGCCTTAATGACTGGGTGTTCAAAGCTTCATGTTCAATTCTTATGATTGACCAGATTCATTGGTACATGCATCATGACGACACTTCATGAGGGTATCAACCCCATAGGGTTGGCATGATGCATCAATGCAGCCCTGGTGAGCTACTCGAATTTACTCTTTGGGTATTGCTTTATGATGCATACATACAGCCATGGCGAGTACTCAATTGGTTACTCGGCATTTGTCAAAACACAGTGGTATATATAAACGGTGCCTATACCAAGGCACTGACAAAGGTACCCGCTGGCACTGTATATCGTGTTAACAGATGAAACCTTGAGCTACTACCGGTAAGCACTCCTTACAGCTGTCCCTTCGGATGAGGATTAGAGTACCCGTCCTCATCCCACCCCAACTCGTAGTGCTAGGACGGCTACAACTCTGTAGCTAAATGGTTGACAGTAGCCGCGGGATAGACTCTAGGCCCCCAGTCCGTATTGGCTGAGGCGTGTGGGGCGGCCCGCTGAGGACACGCTCATTTCATCCCGGGGGGACGCAGGGTTAATGATGACCGGGTGGACCTCAGACGTTTAATTCCTATCCTAAGTAACGCAAAACAGTGACCTACCATCCCCACAGAGGAGGGTGCCTGAATATGTATGATTGTATCCTCCCTAAGTAATAGTCAAGACTCTATAATAACATGCCTTTAGCTAAATCCTACTTCCCCCATACATGATAGTGGTTCTCTGCTACAATACACGTCTATACAAATGCATTATATACACACAGCCACTAATGTATCTTTAGGAGTTGTTGCGCATAGGCCTATGTTACTAGTATGTACACTTAACACCTATATTAACATTTGGGAAAATCCTGCCTATGGAAGTGACATCGTAAGCATGGAGGGCCATGCAAGCTGCTTCCAACAGTTGAACGTGGTATAGTACTTAGGCCACAAGAAATAAGTCTTGAAATCTAGAGGCTAGTAGAAGCCCCAAGGCCTAGTAGCTAGTATATGGAAAAGGTACCCATACTCAGGTCTTAGAGTTTAGTAGTGTATGGAGAAAGTACTCATGCCCAGGCCTTAAAGCATAGTAGTATATGGAAAAGGTACTCATGCCCAGGCCTTAAAGCATAGTAGTATATGGAAAAGGTACTCATGCCTAGGTCTTAAAGCGTAGTAGTATATGGAAAAGGTACTCATGCCCAGGCCTTAAAGCGTAGTAGTATATGGAAAAGGTACTCATACCAAGGCATTACAGTCTAGTAGTATATGGAAAAGATCGCATACTCAAGCCTTATAGAATAGTAATAATATATGGAAAAGGTGCTCACACCCAGGCCTCAAAATCTAGCAGTATATGAAAAAGGTACTCATATGCAGGCATTAGCTTAGTGTAGTAGTGTATGGAAAAATGACCTAATATGATACAGAACAACAGATGCCTATAATGGAAAGATGTATCTAAGCCATAGCCTAGTAGTATATGAATATAATTGGAATTACTGTTACTTCGGCTTTACTTCAGCAGTATATGAATAAAGTAATATTCAATCATTAGTCTAGTTATAGTAGCATATGGGAGATATATTCAGGTGTCATGGATACACTGACCTTATGCGGTTGGAATGCATAGTAGCCTCCTAAGACGACGTACTTATACACCCTTCTCTATAATTACCAAAGTCCTTTTTAACTTTTATACCTTTACTCTCTTTCTCCAAGGACATAGACAGAGGTCCATGATAATCTGTCTGAACAACAGGTTTCTCCACGAGTGGGACCTTTGGTCGTATCACACGAGGCGCAGACTGATTTGAGTGGATCTCTGTGTTTATTTCACGTGAATGTTGATCAATTCCATTTTAAAACGACATTTAAAGATTGGTTTCACAACTATAGCATGGAGAATTGAGCTGTGGAGAATAAGATTCAGTTTCTCCACGGGGTTGTGGAGAACGACTCTTCCCATACAAAACAATGGTAAAGTTGTTTCTCCACATGTAATAAAATGTCTAACCTGCCCCGTAAGCCTTACTTCTATCTGTTATCTACGGTATACTTACAGCAAAATACAATGCCCTTTGGCAGTATGATGCATGAATACTCGCCATCGCTGCATTCATGCATCATGCTAAACATAAGCCTCCACTCAATAGATGATAGAGGCATCATGGTATACAGCAAATAGCATGTGGTACTTTAACGCACTATGCGTCCGTTAAAGTGTCCATATAATGGTCCACCACCCCCCCCCCCCCCCCCCAACACACCCTGCCCTCTGCCCCTGGCGTGGATCGATGACTTCAATAACTGCCTCAGTCTGACTGCCTGTTGATCGCCAGATTCATTCGCGCCGCCCACACTAGAGGGCGGGTCAGTAGCTGCAGCAGCGTTCCCTAAAAACACAACGACCAATCAGAACAGGGCTTACAGCTGAATACATTACCATGACAACTGCCATAACTCACACTGAGTTTCATTCATCTTGATCGGAAGTGCCTGTCAACTGCACCAAATATTTTCAATTCAACTGGAGAAATGACCGATGCGGCGTAATATTGAATGAATTGAGCTGAGGCATGACATTTGGGGTCCAACATTGATGGAGGTTTTACAGCCTTGATGAAATGGTAGCCAATATTATTTGTAGCAGCTGTGCAAGTCTCATGTGTTGCTGGCCTCTCCTGCGTGTATATCGGGCATTAGCGGATATAGTCTTGCTTCAATACTTTCTCTCTTACTTTCTCTCTCCCTCTCTCCCTCTATCTCTCTCTCTCTCTCTCTCTCTCTCTCTCTCTCTCTCTATCCCTCTCCCTCTCCCTCTCTCTCTCTCTCTCTCTCTCTCTCTCTCTCTTCTCTCTCTCTCTCCCTCTCTCTCTCTCTCTCTCTCTCTCTCTCTCTCTCTCTCTCTCTTATTCTCTTTCCTTCTCCCAACTCCCTCCTCCCCCTAGCTCTCTGTCTCAGGCGGTGTCTCCTGGTCTTTGGCTCTCTCCCTCTATCTGTATCTGTTCAGTCTGTTTCTCGATCTCTCACTCTCTCCCTCCTCTTTTCCTGTCTCTCGATTTCTGTCTATCCCTCTCTCTCTGTGTCTTCACCCTATCATCTGCCTGTGTCTGTCTGTCTCTCTTATTCATGTTTCTTCCCACCCCCATTGCTCTCATGTTTCTATCAATATTTCCATATTAACCAGATCTTAATTTGCACTGTGTGTTTGCCAACCAGATGTTTCAGGCCCTCTTCTTAGATCTTTTCAATCCAATAACATTTTGAGAGAGGGTATCAAGTTCACCCTGTGTTCTCTGGAAAACGCTTGTTTTGATAACAATGTCTCCACAGTCGACAAGCTGAAGCCAACAAATCATTGTTTGCTCACACCGGGACCAGGGACAGACTGTAAAGGTGGGAAGTCTGCCAAGAGCAGTCAAATACCGTTCAAGTACAGAAGCCCAGGAGGGTCAGAAAATGGTTTTTTTATTTTCAAAAACAAAAAAAAAACTTTTACAAAGGTGAAAAAAAACTTTAGCAAAAGTGGAAAAAAAAACTTTTACAAAAAACGGAAATTTTTTTTTTCTTGTTTGAAAAAAACCCACAAACTTTTCTGACCCTCATGGGCTTCTATACTCAAGGACATGCTTAATTTACCTCAGGAAAACACGAGAGAACTAATTAAGTTCCTACAAGAATTTGGTTAAAGCGCTAGTCTCACCATGGGGCTACGTGTGGGCCTTGTGGTAGTAATCTAGTCAAAAAGCAAGTGGCGTGTTCGTGGTGAGGGCGAAGCAGATGTGACTATATCAATAGCTATTCATTTGATGTATTTCCATGTATTTCACTCTTACGGGAATATCTTGTCTTAACGGCGGGGGGTCAATATATATGTGTGTGTGTGAAGGAGGGGGGCGAATTGAGGACCGAATTGTAATACAGAATAGGGTAATTTAGTTATTTAGTTTATTGTTTATTGATCAACAAAAATTAGGGAAATGTATATCATGCTATGGCCTTTATGCTACTCTTTTTATCCCATGGTTGTCAGTGGTGGTCATAAGTAGCAGGTGCTGGGGCCAACATGTGACTAGAAAAGTCACGTGGTGTAAGGTGTGGAGAACTGGAGGTTATAAAACAGGCTGTAAAAAGGGTTGGTAAAAGCAGCAGGTGGGGAGAGCTGACACCTGATGTGGCTGCCATCGGTTAATCTAATCATACTTCAACCCTTTAAGGACGGCATAGTGATTTAATGCGCCATACCCTTTATTGGTATGGTGCATACATTCGATAAGCCTTGGGGACTCGACTCACCAGGGATACATTCATGCGTCATGCTGACGCTATGGGGTTGATACACTCCCTACATATCGGCGTGATGCTTTTATGTATCATGCCAACAAAGGACATATCACGTCAAAGCGCTATGCATCAGGTGTGTAGAGCTGATAGCTGAGGAGGGTGGAGGTGTTTAATCTAATTATACATTAACCCTTAAACCCTTTCAGGACAACCTGTCCCTTAAAGATGCCAGTTGTTGCCACGATGCACCGATGCAGCCTCGGCGAGTAACTCGCTGGTGCTGCATTATTGCATCATGCCGACTCTTTGGGCATGTCTCAAACCCCAGGGTTAAGAATGGCATAGTGATGTAATGTGCTATGTGCTTTATTGCCGTCATACATGAATGCATTGATACATCATGCCAATCTTACAGGGTTGATACATTCTCGTAGGGTCCACATGAAGCATGGTGGCAACACTTAAGGATTGCATAATGGATGAATGCATAATGCCCCTGGCAGTCATGATGCATGAATGCAGCCCTGGTGAGTAACACACCAGTGCTGCACTCAATCATCTTTCAGGCCCTACAGGATTGAGTCACGTCTGAAAGATTTGCATGATGCACCAATGCAGCCCTGGCCAGTTACTCGCAAGTTACTCGCCAGGGCTGGAATGGTGCATCATAACGACAAATGACATCTTTAAGTGGCATGCCGGCCTTAAAGGTTTAAGTACTACATGAGAGGGTTAATCCCCCCTACAGTACCACCACACCTGTAGCCCCCCTCCCCAGTACTGCCTCTGTACCAGCCCACTGACACCTTACTGCCACCTGGTGCCGAGCTGCGCAACTAAAATAGCCTCTGCAGCGCAATCTCCCTAGCGTCTGTAGTATCTCTCTTCCAGAACCAGGGTTCGCGCTAGCCACTCGCCAAATCGCCAATGGCGAATCTAAGTCCATTTTGGCTAATTGAAAATGATGAAAATTCGCCAAATTGGCGAATTGTGGCTGTGGGGTCTCACAAAAAGCCTGCTCTACCCATCTCTACAGCCCCAGACTTAGAATGCCCTAGAATACACCAATCTCGAAAGTAAAACTCCAAATATTTCAAAATGTTTAGAAACTATTTCAAATGCACTGCTATAATAGTCAAATTTTCTTAACTCTCCAATCAACACGTCACAGGTCATGGCAACTTACCCCCCCCCCCCCCCAACTTTATCCACCTTCCACTGCTCCTCCACAAAGGGTTTTCATTGAGAGATTTAATCAGATTAACGGAATATAACTTCAAGAAGTCAAAATAAGACAAATAATAGATAATCTGGATGATTTTGCTGAACATTAATTCAGAACGGCAAGCTTGTTTCCTGACCCTGGATATATCAGTGGGGGAAAGTTTGGGTGTGCCGGGGGGCACCGGGTTAATGAGAGAAGGACTGACATTTAAGTCTAGTTCAGACCCCTCCCCAATATATAGGATTTTCCGCAGACAAACTGCCCCCCCCCCCCGCTCAATATTTTGAGGTTGCTGAAAGGGAAATACTCAGCGCTGTATTTCCATGTTTATATAACAAAATATGTTAATACACTAATAACTACATGAGTATATTTCACTGCATAAACGTTTGGCTAATTGATGATGAATTTGGCTAATCCAAATTGACACAAATTCGCCAAATTGGCTAATAGATTTGAAGTACTAGCGCTAACCCAGAGAACCTACAGACTTGATGTAAGTCTTCTGTGGATGAAGGACATAAAACAGTACACAGCATCATGCCGACCCTACAGGGTTGGTATGATGCACCAATGCAGCCCCCTACTCACTGCATCAACACACCAGCTCACATGAAGTGATTGGGTCTATCAATCTTATAGACGCTATATTGAATTGGATTGGATTGGATATGTTTATTGTAAAATCGCTCCTGTTAAGGTGCGTTCTTCCATTTACAAATGTGCCTTTGGTATGGAAGATAGGTAAAGGTATCTAAGTGGTATATAAACGCCTACAAACCTCCCTTGCATTTGTCAGCTCAAAATAAGTATATCCATTTCTAAGAACATGTGGCATTGAGGCATCTCCCCCTCAATTTCTAAAACTCTCCATATCTAAAAATAAGGTCTATACGCCCCCATGCTGTCTTCTGCTTTACTTCCCTCCATCCCTCTCCCTGCCTCTACACTCCCTCCCCTCAAACACACACTGTTAACAGTAAGCAGTGGAGCTGCATAGTATGAAGGGAGTTTTTTCCCCAAGTAGATTCGAATGTAGGTTACACCACATAGTGGTGTAGCTGTGGGTCAATACAACGATCTAGGGTTCAAATAATGCGATTGGGGTACTGCAACAGTTATTTTTCTTCTTTTCCTTTGTCTTTCTAACTTATCTGAAACATAAGTTTATCTATATTTTCAAAGCAATACTAAACCTTCACTATATGAGGCTCTGTCTCACCAATCCAATGCATATGAGCTGGGGGGGGGGTGCCACAAAATATCTTTATATTTCCATATTACGTTCAGAGGGTACTGTACAGGTGTTACTACGTCAGTCTGGGCCATTCAATTCATTTAAATATTCCTATGGTCTCCATAGCAACATCCCTAAGTGTAAGCGGTCGGCCCGTGACCTGTACCTAACCGGATACGATGCAATTCTGTACAGTACCTACCCCATTTAATATTATAAATATGTTGTACTATTTTTTCAACACCATCCCCATGTAGTGCAAGCAAGATGTAGTGTGTTACGTTAAATCTCACCATGTCTACCCCCCCCTGTTCAAAAAATGGATTTTTTCGATATTTTCATAAAATTTTCGACCTATATCAAAAAGTTTTTTCCTTGCTTCCATCTGTAGTATATAATGCCTTTCTTTCTTCATACAGCTAGGGCATACCCTTCTCTACAACATAGCGTTCCATTTTTTCTCATATATTTTAGATGTATGTGAAATATTAGCAGATTGCTGTGCCAATATCCGGTTAGGTACGAACCTAACCGGTTAGGTTACAGGTATAAACGGTTAGGTACAGGACACAGAACAAGATTCAGTACAGTACCTACCCCATTTAATATTATAAATATGTTGTATTATTTTTTCAACACCATCCCCATGTAGTGCAAGCAGGATGTAGTGTGTTACGTTATATCTCACCATGTCTACCCCCCCCCCTGTTAAAAAAATGGACTTTTTCAATATTTTCATGAAATTTTCGACCTATATCAAAAGGTTTTTTCCTTGCTTCCATCTGTAGTATATAATGCCTTTCTTTCTTCATACAGCTAGGGCATACCCTTCTCTACAACATAGCGTTCCATTTTTTCTCATATATTTTAGATGTATGTGAAATATTAGCAGATTGCTGTGCCAATATCCGGTTAGGTACGAACCTAACCGGTTAGGTTACAGGTATAAACGGTTAGGTACAGGACACAGAACAAGATTGGTAATTTTTTGTGAACAAACTTGAATAAAATAAAATTTATTTACACTATTACATGCATCATGTCTCTTCTTCCTTATTTTACCGTAAATATACCCTTATACTAGAACAAAATTAACACAGCATCAATTGGGAAATGTAAAAAAATCTAACATAAACACAAATAATACTTTACACCCACTCAATCATGTTATTTTATTTACATAACACACCTTACTTACCTTGTTGCCCTCTCTTACATGTAAAACACAACATACCATACTGTTGACCTAAAACAACAACTATTTCCCATCCCAACAGTACTCTTTCTACCACCAGTACAAGTGGTTAGGTACAGGTCACTTCATACGAAAATCACACCATAAGACATACACCACACACAGATCTAAATCAAGCACCACAACATGACACAACCACAACCTTTCCTATTGTACATCAACTAAACACTCCCTCCTCTTCTCCCAAGCCCCATACACGCAGTTCTTGTACAGAGTTTTACTATTTTGGGGGTCCCGAAAATGCCGAAAATTCAAAAAATTGCTAAAATATTACTCCCACCATACACACCTCAACTCTCAGGCATGACAAGCAGCGCAGTGCAACATAAAACCACCACCATACTACCTAGTCACACCACAGTGAAACAGATCAGTCCATTCTACTACTCCCTCCCACTACAATCTTACTCTTTCTACCACCAGTACAAGTGGTTAGGTACAGGTCACTTCATACGAAAATCACACCATAAAACATACACCACACACAGATCTAAATCAAGCACCACAACATGACACAACCACAACCTTTCCTATTGTACATCAACTAAACACTCCCTCCTCTTCTCCCAAGCCCCATACACGCAGTTCTTGTACAGAGTTTTACTATTTTGGGGGTCCCGAAAATGCCGAAAATTCAAAAAATTGCTAAAATATTACTCCCACCATACACACCTCAACTCTCAGGCATGACAAGCAGCGCAGTGCAACATAAAACCACCACCATACTACCTAGTCACACCACAGTGAAACAGATCAGTCCATTCTACTACTCCCTCCCACTGCAATCTTACTCTTTCTACCACCAGTACAAGTGGTTAGGTACAGGTCACTTCATACGAAAATCACACCATAAGACATACACCACACACAGATCTAAATCAAGCACCACAACATGACACAACCACAACCTTTCCTATTGTACATCAACTAAACACTCCCTCCTCTTCTCCCAAGCCCCATACACGCAGTTCTTGTACAGAGTTTTACTATTTTGGGGGTCCCGAAAATGCCGAAAATTCAAAAAATTGCTAAAATATTACTCCCACCATACACACCTCAACTCTCAGGCATGACAAGCAGCGCAGTGCAACATAAAACCACCACCATACTACCTAGTCACACCACAGTGAAACAGATCAGTCCATTCTACTACTCCCTCCCACTGCAATCTTACTCTTTCTACCACCAGTACAAGTGGTTAGGTACAGGTCACTTCATACGAAAATCACACCATAAGACATACACCACACACAGATCTAAATCAAGCACCACAACATGACACAACCACAACCTTTCCTATTGTACATCAACTAAACACTCCCTCCTCTTCTCCCAAGCCCCATACACGCAGTTCTTGTACAGAGTTTTACTATTTTGGGGGTCCCGAAAATGCCGAAAATTCAAAAAATTGCTAAAATATTACTCCCACCATACACACCTCAACTCTCAGGCATGACAAGCAGCGCAGTGCAACATAAAACCACCACCATACTACCTAGTCACACCACAGTGAAACAGATCAGTCCATTCTACTACTCCCTCCCACTACAATCTTACTCTTTCTACCACCAGTACAAGTGGTTAGGTACAGGTCACTTCATACGAAAATCACACCATAAAACATACACCACACACAGATCTAAATCAAGCACCACAACATGACACAACCACAACCTTTCCTATTGTACATCAACTAAACACTCCCTCCTCTTCTCCCAAGCCCCATACACGCAGTTCTTGTACAGAGTTTTACTATTTTGGGGGTCCCGAAAATGCCGAAAATTCAAAAAATTGCTAAAATATTACTCCCACCATACACACCTCAACTCTCAGGCATGACAAGCAGCGCAGTGCAACATAAAACCACCACCATACTACCTAGTCACACCACAGTGAAACAGATCAGTCCATTCTACTACTCCCTCCCACTGCAATCTTACTCTTTCTACCACCAGTACAAGTGGTTAGGTACAGGTCACTTCATACGAAAATCACACCATAAGACATACACCACACACAGATCTAAATCAAGCACCACAACATGACACAACCACAACCTTTCCTATTGTACATCAACTAAACACTCCCTCCTCTTCTCCCAAGCCCCATACACGCAGTTCTTGTACAGAGTTTTACTATTTTGGGGGTCCCGAAAATGCCGAAAATTCAAAAAATTGCTAAAATATTACTCCCACCATACACACCTCAACTCTCAGGCATGACAAGCAGCGCAGTGCAACATAAAACCACCACCATACTACCTAGTCACACCACAGTGAAACAGATCAGTCCATTCTACTACTCCCTCCCACTACAATCTTACTCTTTCTACCACCAGTACAAGTGGTTAGGTACAGGTCACTTCATACGAAAATCACACCATAAGACATACACCACACACAGATCTAAATCAAGCACCACAACATGACACAACCACAACCTTTCCTATTGTACATCAACTAAACACTCCCTCCTCTTCTCCCAAGCCCCATACACGCAGTTCTTGTACAGAGTTTTACTATTTTGGGGGTCCCAAAAATGCCGAAAATTCAAAAAATTGCTAAAATATTACTCCCACCATACACACCTCAACTCTCAGGCATGACAAGCAGCGCAGTGCAACATAAAACCACCACCATACTACCTAGTCACACCACAGTGAAACAGATCAGTCCATTCTACTACTCCCTCCCACTACAATCTTACTCTTTCTACCACCAGTACAAGTGGTTAGGTACAGGTCACTTCATACGAAAATCACACCATACACCATCTACAATCTTACTCTTTCTACCACCAGTACAAGTGGTTAGGTACAGGAAAAAAAACACCATTCTACCCAGAATTAAAATCTTGTATTGCCAGCTATGTCACAGATCACAGCACTTCAAAAAAACATGTAATATATTGCTATATTAGGGCACTTACTAAAACCTTTGGTACTTACCTAAATTTTGCATACTACATATGTATATATATTCATATTTTTTTCCTGTTATTCTACCGCTGTGACAGTGACATGTCAGAAATCTCTTTACACTTTATACTAATACATCAATTCCATTTTGGTACCACATATGTAGTACCAAAGTAAATTTAGGATCAGTAAAAACTGAAAGACATATATATGTTAGCATGCTATAAAACCTCACATACAAAACACTCTAGAAATCTTCAGGCATGGGATTGAGTTTTGAAGAAAAGTCCAAAAAGCAGCCAAAAGATGTGATCTGCGGGGAATTTTGTATAATTTGCATAGCAAAAATCCCTATAGAGACTAAACCCCCCCCCCCTATTTATGTTAAAACATATTTTCATTGGATCTGCACAATTCACAGGGATGACTTTTTTGGCCTTAAAAATCCGGAAATCCGGATAAATCCGGAAGAATCCCATGCCTGAATCTTTATATCAATTCAGGCGACCATACTGAGTATTATCAATAGTATACAATACACTATACATGTACAACAGAATAGTTGACCATATCAATACAAAACCATAGAGCATTCATATATGAGGTCTTATAAGTCGAATCGGGTTCATTGTCCATTTTGAGCTCGGATTATGGTGCTGGCCCAGGCACAGTTTGACCTGCTTGCCGGAGAAAATCTGCGACAGACAAGATCAGGTCCTCATCGTCGGAGCTCTCGTCCTCGTCCTCAACACACTCGTTCACAACTTCACCTGCCCTTCTCCTGCTGGCCTGTTGATCAGCTTTGGCATTTAGTCTCACGGTTCTTTCATGGTCTTCGGATGTCTCCTGTCTATGCTGAAAGACAGGCTCGTTCACATCATCCTCAGAGTCTGAAGAATCCGGATCGGTTGCCGTTTCTGATCCAAATGGTGCCGCAAGTTCCCGGAACTTGATGAAGAAGCGTTTCTTCACACGTCTGCGTTCAAGTCGAGTCCGAAGATGGATCTGCTCAGCTACTTCCCCTACTTCATCGTCAGTACTGAACTGCTCTTCCTCTATGTCAGCTTCATTGCCTCCGACATGGTCCTCAAGTTCAGAGTCGTTGTCAGAGTCTGCGTATGCAGGTTGCACAGCTGGTCTTTCTCTGAGAGAGGGTGGTGTCAGCACCTCGTGCCCCTCATCAAATACTTCGTCAGAGTCAGAGTATTCAGCGTCGGATGTTTCAGAAGTCAGTTGCCGTTTCCGCTTGGACAGGGCTTTACTCTTGGCTTTGGATTTCGCTTTAGGTTCAGGTACAGCGGCCGTCTCCACATGTGGCTCAACTTCCACCTCACCTTCTACCTCAGCTTGCACCTCAGCTTGCACATCAGGTAGCATCTCGGGTTGCACCTCAGCTTCAGTTGTGCCCTTGTCCTTGGATTTCTTTTTGGTCTTTGGCTTGGTCGGTTTGGCAGGCGCCCCAAAAGTGGCACTCTCCCAACCTTCACACGCCGGAACCAGGTCGTTGGCAGCCGTGAAGCAACAATCCTTGTAACAAGATGTTGTTCGGATGTACAGTTTACCATTCGCGTAAGTGGCTTGGTGCTGCTTTGTGATGTTAAGGACACCACGTGAACACCAACTGTCGACCAACTTAGCGTACTCCTTTATCTCTTGCCCGGTAACTTGGATGAGCGTGACCTTGTCAGTCTGCTGAGAAATCTCCTCCACAAACTCAGTGGCAGTCTGGATGGATCCACACTGCTTCACCACTCGATCGGCAAGTCCCTTGATCGCTCCTCCTACACCGTCACAAGGTCCCTTTCCGTGTCCAGCCTCCAACCAGTTCCAGGTTATACGGATACCGAACTGCTTTGCAGCCCTAACCAGCATGTCACAGGAATAGCGGTTCCTATACTGGGAGGTCGGTGAGTCCGTCACTAAGTGGAGGTGTTTCAGGTCAGGTACAGTCAGCTTGATATGATCAATTAACTCCATCAAGAATGCCAGCGTGGTGGGGAATCTATGATTGTTTTCCTCAGTCACACCAACGTAGCACTTGTGTTTGAGAGTCTCTTGAAGCTTGGTGTACACTACCATTGGATGTAGGGTGATCTGGTCTTTGCCGAAGAAGGCAGACTGGATTTCCGAAAAGAAAGATGTTGGCCAGTTCTCCGAATAGTCCATGTGGCAGATCGCGTGGTCTGGTGGTAGAGTGGACTTTAGTAAGCGTACTGCCTCGTACTGCTCTTGTACGCGGCGGCAGTGCTCACGGAATACTGGCAAATCTTTATTGAAAAGTGTCTTAAAGGATTTCCCGTCTAACCGTTTCTTCAGCAGTTCGGTGTGGTACACGTTCCTGGGATCTTCTGCACCTTTAGAATACTCGCGAGTAGTCTTCTTCCAGCGCTTGAACCGCACACTCTGATGGTCGTGTATGCAACTCAGTCCGATGTTCACGTTCTCCTCACTCATGTCGACCAGTTCTCTTGTGGAATTGGGCAAGTCTTGCACCACTTCCAACATGAGACTCATGTTGGCATGCGACTGGCACAGACAAACCGATCGCTTGAGGAAGATACTTGACTTAATTGTCCGTCTATCTCGGGCCTTACAGAATGTCGAGAATGACATGGTCACTGTGGTCTCGTTGACAAACTTCTGGTGTAGATTCCGTAAGCAGTCAACGAGGGCCACAACATCGATGAACCTTCCTGCGTCTTTCCGATAATGCTTCTTGTCTGGAAGGGTATAGCAGTTATCGGGCCGGCGCAAGAACTCGTCCACCGCTCTGACCTTAGCCTCGGCCATCTGACGTCTGGTGGTGGCTTTCTTGGGGGACTTATTACCAGGGTACACGTCATTCCGGCACAATTCAATGGCACGAGAGATGCGTGACTTGTCGCCGTGTTCCTTTTTGCCAAATCGGTACTCCATCATAGCTTTCTTGAACTTTGTGGAACAGTTCCGTATGATCTCCTTAAGTTGAATCAAGTTCCGGAGAAAATTGACTCTATCCTTTGTCCGCTTGGCTTTGCTAACACCAAGGAACTTCAGAGAGTCACTCGTTTCCTGAGCCACATTGTTGTCAAACATGGTCTTCCGATCTGGCACTGTTGGAACAGCGTTATCCTGGGGGTGGTCGTTTTCGTTGTCGTTTGGATGTTCCGGGTCTGGTGGATCGGGCCGTCCGTCGATCTTTCTGGTCCGGGTTGATCCTGGAAAAGAAGGAAAAGTGTAAGTATGACATCAAATACATGTACTTTGTAGGTTGATTAAGCTATGACATTGCCGCAAATGCTACTATTTGACCTGTTTTGACTTTGACTGGCATGATACATACATGTGCATTATAGTTTTTGAGTACTGTAGGGTGTTTGACGAGCCACAGTACATGTGACATGATCCCAACCGGTTAGGAAAGAAACAGTTTTTATTTTTTCTAGTAGATATAGCATTTCTTCATTCCAAAATAAGCGGTCATGGACAGGTCAAAGGTGGATTTTGGGTACAGTACTCCATTTGAGTACTGTAGGGTGTGGAATGACCTGTACCTAACCGGTTAGGAACAGGTCATTCCACACACATGGTGTACACTACAGCACTGAGAATGGGTTTTGGTACTCAAAATGGGTCAGAGTGGTACTCAAAATGGGTTAGAGTGGTACTCAAAATGGGTTTTGGTACTCAAAATGGGTTACAGTGGTACTCAAAATGGGTTTGGGTGGTACTCAAAATGGGTTAGAGTGGTACTCAAAATGGGTTTGGGTACTCAAAATGGGTTAGAGTGGTACTCAAAATGGGTTTTGGTACTCAAAATGGGTTACAGTGGTACTCAAAAGTGGGTTTGCACTAGGAATGACCTGTACCTAACCGGTTAGGTACAAGTCATTCCACACACATGGTGTACACTACAGCACTGAGAATGGGTTTTGGTACTCAAAATGGGTCAGAGTGGTACTCAAAATGGGTTAGAGTGGTACTCAAAATGGGTTTTGGTACTCAAAATGGGTTACAGTGGTACTCAAAAGTGGGTTTGCACTAGGAATGACCTGTACCTAACCGGTTAGGTACAAGTCATTCCACACACATGGTGTACACTACAGCACTGAGAATGGGTTTTGGTACTCAAAATGGGTCAGAGTGGTACTCAAAATGGGTCAGAGTGGTACTCAAAATGGGTTAGAGTGGTACTCAAAATGGGTTAGAGTGGTACTCAAAATGGGTTTTGGTACTCAAAATGGGTTAGAGTGGTACTCAAAATGGGTTAGAGTGGTACTCAAAATGGGTTTTGGTACTCAAAATGGGTTAGAGTGGTACTCAAAAGTGGGAATGACCTGTACCTAACCGGTTAGGTACAGGTCATTTTCAGTAACAAAACCCATTTTGAGTACCCAAACCCATTTTGAGTACCACTCTAACCCATTTTGAGTACCACTCTAACCCATTTTGAGTAACAAAACCGATTTTGAGTGCTGTTGTCTACACCATGTGTCTGGAATGACCTGTACCTAACCGGTTAGGTACAGGTCATTTTCAGTAACAAAACCCATTTTGAGTACCCAAACCCATTTTGAGTACCACTCTAACCCATTTTGAGTACCAAAACCCATTTTGAGTACCACTCTAACCCATTTTGAGTAACAAAACCGATTTTGAGTGCTGTTGTGTACACCATGTGTCTGGAATGACCTGTACCTAACCGGTTAGGTACAGGTCATTTTCAGTAACAAAACCCATTTTGAGTACCCAAACCCATTTTGAGTACCACTCTAACCCATTTTGAGTACCAAAACCCATTTTGAGTACCACTCTAACCCATTTTGAGTAACAAAACCGATTTTGAGTGCTGTTGTGTACACCATGTGTCTGGAATGACCTGTACCTAACCGGTTAGGTACAGGTCATTTTCAGTAACAAAACCCATTTTGAGTACCCAAACCCATTTTGAGGGGTTCGGTACAGGTCATTTCTTGTGTAGACTTCAAGTTTCAGTGGCCAAACACTGTCATGGGATAATATTTCACCTTGGACCTGTTCCTAACCGCTTATGTATCACCCTTTTTACAGCTATTTGTATGGTTTTCATTGGTACAGTGAGGTGACTGTACAGTCTGACCTGTTCCTAACCAGTTACGGAGTGCTTTCAATGCCTGTTAAATATGTAATGCTTGAACTTACTTCTTCGCAGTGGAGTGTAGTCTGGATCCGAAGCACTGTCCCCCCCTGGGCCAAAGCTGTTCTTCTTTTTGTGGTAAGACTTCCTCTTCCCTTCTCCTCGTGTTCCTGTACAGGTGTAAAGTTAACGAATTAGTACCTGTAGACGTTTATTGCTATGGGTTACATTTTATGAATAGTATCTTAGTATTGGTATCTTCAAAGGTGTTTTCTCCTGTTTTATAAGAACATATCTTTTCAATTTAAACTCACGTGAAGAAAGGTGGGAGTCGGCCTCAGAGGGCTCCTCCCGATGCGGCACACAGGGTACATCCTCTTCTGGGTGGGGGGGTACATGCTCGGGTCCATCTACCCAGAGACGATGGGTTTCACGGTCAACCCAATGAGCGTATCGCGCTATGCACTCAGCATTAACATCGTTCGTCCCATCTGCTGATAAATAGATAGATACATACATGTACAGTAAAGAAGTACTGTTACCACCTAATTATTGTTTATGCTGTACTGCTGGAACTACAGGTCCGGACAATACTTCATTTAAACATATATATATATACACATATTTCTTTAGGGTATTTTTATGTTGTTATTAACTAACCTGCATAGGGTTGTGGGTCAGCCTCAGAGGGCTCCTCCTGAGGCGGCAGACAGGGAACATCCTCATCTTTTCGCATCATTGTCTCCATTCGTCTCAGCATTCTCCTATGGTTCATTCGGTGTGTCCCTTGCGGTATAAAGTAGTACAACATTGAATGTAGTAAAATGATATGTAGCTGAATATATAAATATATATATGTCTACATTGATGTATACATGTTGCTTTTCTAACGTGAGACAAGATGTAGGAGATGGCCCGGAAAAAAGAAGCTGCAAAGTATTGTAATATTTAACTGGATTACATGTCTAACTTTTTATGTTACACCGGTTTTGCTCACCTATGCCGAGAGGCAAGTATAGTTCAGAGGGCTCCTCCAGAAAAATCACATTGGGTACATCCTCCTCCTTTGAGTTTCTTTTCCTTTTCTCCCTGCGGGCCTGCCTCAGAGCTGACTGGCTGCGAAGGGTACGTACTTCCTTGGATGGTCCTAGTTGTCTCCAGTTATATCCTCGTCCTTTGTCGTCAGTCCGTCGTACAGTGTCTACAGTCGGTATTTTGTCTTGGCCTTTCTGTCGACGTCAGTCTGAACTGTCAGTCTCAGTGCAGTCATAGTCACCCGCACTGTAGTCCATGTCACTGTCAGCCTGACTCACCCAGTCACCGTCACTGTCCAAAACTGGTGTGCAGTCTGGCCAACTGTCCTGTACTGTCTCACTGTCGTCCTCCTCCTCCTCCTCCTTGTCCTGGCAGTCCGGGGTAGTTAGGGTCATGTCACTGAAAGTGACGTCTATGTCTCCACCCTTGACAGGAGTACTGGTCTGGGGAGTGTCAGTGTCGTCAGTCTGGGGAGTGTCAGTGTCGTTAGTCTGGGGAGTGTCAGTCTGTGCTGTCGTCTCGTCAGTCTGGGGAGTGTCAGTCTGTCCTGTAGTCTCGTCAGTCTGGGGAGTGTCAGTGTCGTTAGTCTGGGGAGTGTCAGTCTGTCCTGTAGTGTCGTCAGTCTGGGGAGTGTCAGTCTGTGCTGTCGTCTCGTCAGTCTGGGGAGTGTCAGTCTGTCCTGTAGTGTCGTCAGTCTGGGGAGTGTCAGTCTGTGCTGTCGTCTCGTCAGTCTGGGGAGTGTCAGTCTGTCCTGTAGTCTCG
The DNA here is from genome assembly GCA_947462335.1 of Harmothoe impar. Taxonomy (NCBI): domain Eukaryota; kingdom Metazoa; phylum Annelida; class Polychaeta; order Phyllodocida; family Polynoidae; genus Harmothoe; species Harmothoe impar. Next base: position 67,333,876 of record OX381706.1, read on the forward strand.
TCAGTCTGGGGAGTGTCAGTGTCGTTAGTCTGGGGAGTGTCAGTCTGTCCTGTAGTCTCGTCAGTCTGGGGAGTGTCAGTGTCGTCAGTCTGGGGAGTGTCAGTCTGTCCTGTAGTCTCGTCAGTCTGGGGAGTGTCAGTGTCGTCAGTCTGGGGAGTGTCAGTCTGTCCTGTAGTCTCGTCAGTCTGGGGAGTGTCAGTCTGTCCTGTAGTCTCGTCAGTCTGGGTAACGTCAGTATCCCACTCGTTGTCAGAGATACCAGCAAGTGTCAGCTTGCTGATGTCAATGTCCCCAGTTGTGTTTGGCAGGTCCATCTCTTCGTCAAACATCTGATTGATGCAGTCACATAGTATAAGGTCCTGTTGTAATTTGACATTGTCGGTGGTGGTTACGCCCGTGGAAACAGTGGCCAGATCAGCCTCCTCAGTATTGGAGACTGGGCTGTCCACTGAGTCCACGACAGAGGACACAACGGTCTCCTTGTTAAGGGAGGCCGAGGTGTCCTCACACGTCACCGTCGGGTCGTCAGTCGGGGCAGTAGTCAGGTCGTCGGTGGTGGTTACGCCCGTGGAAACAGTGGCCAGATCAGCCTCCTCAGTATTGGAGACTGGGCTGTCCACTGAGTCCACGACAGAGGACACAACGGTCTCCTTGTTAAGGGAGGCCGAGGTGTCCTCACACGTCACCGTCTGGTCGTCGGTCGGGGCAGTAGTCAGGTCGTCGGTGGTGGTTACGCCCGTGGAAACAGTGGCCAGATCAGCCTCCTCAGTATGGGAGACTGGGCTGTCCACTGAGTCCACGACAGAGGACACAACGGTCTCCTTGTTAAGGGAGGCCGAGGTGTCCTCACACGTCACCGTCGGGTCGTCAGTCGGGGCAGTAGTCAGGTCGTCGGTGGTGGTTACGCCCGTGGAAACAGTGGCCAGATCAGCCTCCTCAGTATGGGAGACTGGGCTGTCCACTGACTCCATGTCGGAGGACACAACGGTCTCCTTGTTAAGGGAGGCCGAGGTGTCCTCACACGTCACCGTCGGGTCGTTGGTCGGGGCAGAAATGAGGTGGGCAGGGAGCGTCAGGTTGTAGTCGGTCATCTTGAATTTGGTGAAGTCATATCTGGTCTTTGTCAAGTCGTTCTGGTCGTTCTGGTACATGTCCCACAGCAACAAGGCAGAGTTTTCCACGTCATGCTGTACAACCTGATCAAGGCAAAGGTCCTGCAAATCATACACCCATTTGAAGTTGTCAGGGGCCATGTCCTTGACCAGATTGTTCAGGCCCTGTGGGACAGGTGGGGGGTCAGTTGGGTCAGTTGGGGTCACGTTCTCCGTCGGGCCAGTCGTCTGTTGGTCGGTCGTGGCAGTAGTCAGGTCGTCGGTGGTGGTTACGCCCGTGGAAACAGTGGCCAGATCAGCCTCCTCAGTATGGGAGACTGGTCTGTCTACTGAGTCCACGACAGAGGACACAACGGTCTCCTTGTTAAGGGAGGCCGAGGTGTCCTCACACGTCACCGTCTGTTGGTCGGTCGTGGCAGTAGTCAGGTCGTCGGTGGTGGTTACGCCCGTGGAAACAGTGGCCAGATCAGCCTCCTCAGTATTGGAGACTGGTCTGTCTACTGAGTCCACGACAGAGGACACAACGGTCTCCTTGTTAAGGGAGGCCGAGGTGTCCTCACACGTCACCGTCGGGTCGTCAGTCGGGGCAGTAGTCAGGTCGTCGGTGGTGGTTACGCCCGTGGAAACAGTGGCCAGATCAGCCTCCTCAGTATGGGAGACTGGGCTGTCCACTGAGTCCAAGACAGAGGACACAACGGTCTCCTTGTTAAGGGAGGCCGAGGTGTCCTCACACGTCACCGTCTGTTGGTCGGTCGTGGCAGTAGTCAGGTCGTCGGTGGTGGTTACGCCCGTGGAAACAGTGGCCAGATCAGCCTCCTCAGTATGGGAGACTGGTCTGTCTACTGAGTCCACGACAGAGGACACAACGGTCTCCTTGTTAAGGGAGGCCGAGGTGTCCTCACACGTCACCGTCGGGTCGTCAGTCGGGGCAGTAGTCAGGTCGTCGGTGGTGGTTACGCCCGTGGAAACAGTGGCCAGATCAGCCTCCTCAGTATTGGAGACTGGGCTGTCCACTGAGTCCACGACAGAGGACACAACGGTCTCCTTGTTAAGGGAGGCCGAGGTGTCCTCACACGTCACCGTCTGTTGGTCGGTCGTGGCAGTAGTCAGGTCGTCGGTGGTGGTTACGCCCGTGGAAACAGTGGCCAGATCAGCCTCCTCAGTATGGGAGACTGGTCTGTCTACTGAGTCCACGACAGAGGACACAACGGTCTCCTTGTTAAGGGAGGCCGAGGTGTCCTCACACGTCACCGTCTGGTTGTCGGTCGTGGCAGTAGTCAGGTTGTCGGTGGTGGTTACGCCCGTGGAAACAGTGGCCAGATCAGCCTCCTCAGTATGGGAGACTGGGCTGTCCACTGACTCCACGACAGAGGACACAACGGTCTCCTTGTTAAGGGAGGCCGAGGTGTCCTCACACGTCACCGTCTGTTGGTCGGTCGTGGCAGTAGTCAGGTCGTCGGTGGTGGTTACGCCCGTGGAAACAGTGGCCAGATCAGCCTCCTCAGTATGGGAGACTGGTCTGTCTACTGAGTCCACGACAGAGGACACAACGGTCTCCTTGTTAAGGGAGGCCGAGGTGTCCTCACACGTCACCGTCTGGTTGTCGGTCGTGGCAGTAGTCAGGTTGTCGGTGGTGGTTACGCCCGTGGAAACAGTGGCCAGATCAGCCTCCTCAGTATGGGAGACTGGGCTGTCCACTGACTCCACGACAGAGGACACAACGGTCTCCTTGTTAAGGGAGGCCGAGGTGTCCTCACACGTCACCGTCTGGTCGTCGGTCGGGGCAGTAGTGAAGGACAAGTCCAGAGGGTCTTTGTCAGTGTTGGTTGTCACACACTCCACGTTCACCATCGGGCCAGTCGTATGTTGGTCAGTCGGGGCAGTAGTCAGGTCGTCGGTCGTGGTTACGCCCGCGGAAACAGTGGGCAGATCAGTCTCCTCAGTATGGGAGACTGGTCTGTCGACTGAGTCCACGACAGAGAACACAACGGTCTCCTTGTTTAGGGAGGCCGAGGTGTCCTCACACGTCACCGTCGGGTCGTCAGTCAGGGCAGTAGTCAAGGACAAGTCCAGAGGGTGTTTGTCAGTGTTGGTCTGGAAGATGATGCTCAAATCCAGAGCATAGTGCTGGTCCACGGTTCGGTCAGCATTCTCCTCCAGTTCATCCAAATATCTTTCCCGAGCACTGTATTGTAACCAATATATATATATTATATCAAGGTTTAGTATAAATACTACATATATATAGAAGAAGAACACCACATGTGCATGATTTTTATAGGAACGTTTATTTCACTCCCCCCAAAATTATTGTGAATCAGCGGTTCCTAAGTAGAGACAAAAATGACGTTTGAAGGAACGTACCTGGTAAATGTATATGATATTACTGTTTAAACTGATAATCGAGCAGTAGAAGTTAAAACATATGACCTGTACCTAACCGGAGAAAATTGCGCTTATTTAAAGGCACATAAAATACTATATCATATATGAAAGTGGAAGCTACATTTGCAAGTGTGACATGTACTAAAGCAGAACAATGCGATATGAGAATTCTAATACTAAAGTATGTTAACAGCCATTTCAACAGTCATGACCTGTACCTAACCGGTATTGGCGCTAATTCAAAAGCACATGAAATACTGGAGATAAAAATGAAAGCTACATTTACATGGATGCCATGCGTGACATGGTTGTGTTAATCATTAGTACAAAGATGCAAATTCAGCATGTTAATAGCCATTCCCGGTATGAAATAAAATCTGGCCCTCCCCCCCCCCCCCATAGTTATTCCAACATTCATGACTTGTACCTAACCGGTAATCGCGCTAATTAAAAGGCACATGAAATACTGCAGATAAAAATGAAAGCTGGATGACATGTATAAAAGCAGAACAATGCGTCACATGCTTGTGTTAATAGTTAGTACAAAAATGCAAATTCATCTGTTAATTACACTTATTTGTTAATATCATACTTATTTAGCAAAGTGGAATATTGCAGCAGGCCATGGCCGCAATCACAGGGACCGCAATATATGGCTCCTCCCGTATGACATGGTTGATGTAGAGCTGCAGTCTTTCGGATCGCCTAAGGGGCGGAGAGTATGGAGGCTCGTCCTCACGGGTACTGATTGCCTGGACGGGGAGGGACGAAGGGGGCCGTACACTGTAAAATAGGTTATTATGTAACGTTCAACAAGTTAGTTCCAAACACAAAAAAGAAATAGTAACAAAATTGCCTTTTTTTTTTCAGTCAGTGGCACTGCTATATTACAATTCTATACAACTGGTGTAAAGAAATCATAATATATATATACACTGATCTTTAGAAAACACTTAACTAGATAGAGCAGGAGTTATGGGAATAAACAAACTTACCGTTTCACCACTTCTTCGTCTTCCGACGACGACGCGCCTGCCTGCTTTGCCTCTAGTACCGGCTGCGGTTCTCCCTCCTGGCCCTCCTCCTCGCTGGACAGTGCAGCCTCTCCTTCCTGGTCCGAGTGTAGCGTGCTCGTCTCCTCGTCCTCGCTGGACAGTGCGCTGGACAGTGCGGCCTCTTCGGCCTGGTCCAACACGAAGGACACTGTGGGGGTCCTCCGGTGTCGGAAGAGAGGGGCTGTTGTAATGGAAAGTATGTTAGTATGACATATGGCCGTTTTTCATGAAACTGCTTTTTTTCACATTTTTTTTTCTCATACCTATATTTTTTCATATATGAGAGATACATCAGTGCTTTTGATGTATTCTGGTCAGGGTAGACCAGGACATTACAGGGTACCCTGGTTTTGGGTACCTATGAGTAAAAATAAGAGAGCTGGAGGTCAAAAAGTACGGAAAAACATCCCTTTTCTACCCGAAAATCATGATGGCCCATTTTTCAAGCTAAATAATGAAAAAACTGAATAGCTATATGCTTGTTCCTTTATTATTACACTTTCCCAATAAGGTAAGGAATATTTAAGTACCAAATATGTAGATATAGGCAGGATGGTATAGGTCCTGTAGGCTTATATGTATTAGGGAACTTTATTGGCTTCACGCCTAACGCCCTAAACAATGTCCTACATCTCTGAGATTAAAAGAGGAGACAGAATATCTTAATGTGGTATAGTAAGGCCTAACATATACCTACATAATAAAAAAAAAATTAAGAGTGAGGGTTAATGATAATAGCCTAGAGAGGGCATTGAGCAGGGTGGGGAACTTTCACAGGCTTCACACCTAACGCCCTACATACACTCTAATGCTGTAGTAGCATCCAGAGATATTATATTTAACCACCATCACTATGCTATAAATATACTTATATATATATAGATTACTTTGTGGTTTAATTGTATCATTCTACCATATGCATAGCAATAGCTAAGAGCTCATACATGTGCTGGCTTCACGCCTAACGCCCTGGCTTCACGCCTAACGCCCTCAGCAATAGCTCTCAGTGCTGTACAAAAAGGTATCCAACCACCCTGAATCGATATGTGAGGGTGCTACCGTGTACTACCCTTCTTCCCATATGATATATATGGTTAATTATAGTAAATAATAGCTGTGTGCTCATATATGTTCTGGCTTCACGCCTAACGCCCTGGCTTCACGCCTAACGCCCTCAGCAATAGCTCTCAGTGCTGTACAAAAAGGTATCCAACTACCCTGAATTGATGTGTGAGGATGCTATAGTGTAATACCCTTCTTCCCATTCAATAGGTAAGGTTTAATATCATCAATAATATGTTTTAATCATGTTTTAAGGACATTTTCTGGCTGATCAGCATCTTGGGTTCACGCCTAACGCCCACCTTAATAGCACTCTGTACAGTACAAAAGGCTATCCAACCACCCTCAATCATTATGTGAGGAGACTACCATGTGCCATGCTTCATCCTATGGGATATCTAAGGTTAAATATAATAAATAATATGTTTTATTCATGTTTTAATATAATTTTTCGGGCATAAGTCAACAATTTCTTACAAGAACCCAAAATATAGAGATGTTTTGAGCCTTTTAATTATATGCTTCAAGGACTAGAATAAGGCAGGGGAGGTGTAGAGCTATGTACTATTAACAATAAAGAACCCAAAAGATGAATCCAATATGGCATAATGAACATAATAAAGGCAGGTACATCCTGTATCAAGGCTATTGGATATGTTTTGATGTACCCTGGCTTCACGCCTAACGCCCTTTTCAGAAAGCTTTAAAACATAATGTAATCACCCTTGACCAATACAACTGTATACCAGGCTGTAGATATGGATGTTTTCTAATGCTTTATGGAGAAATAATCCATATGTAGCCTGTTACCACAGAATTATTTTCCTTGACAATGAGTAATGTAGAAATGTCAGGAGTTTTTATGATATACCATCATGTTTCATGGGCTAAAAAAACTTTAAAATGGTCTATCAAGTAGCTAAAAACGGATTCCTACCTCAGGTTTGGATGCTTTCTTCAATATTAAAATATAATATAAATGAAAGGAAAGCCCTTAAACATGACAAGAGGGTCTCCTTCTTAAGGAGAAAAGGGCGTTAGGCGTGAAGCCACACAATATGACCATACAACTTTGCCCCTCTACTATACATTTGCTATAAATATTTAACCTACCCCAGTATTTCTGATGTATGGCCCACCCCCTAAGGTACATGGACACAAAATGTTTTAAGCATACTCCTACATTATTTTTGGACCCCTTGGTTCATGAAAAAAAGCAGTTTCATGAAAAACGGCCATATATATTATAAACAGTTATTATGTCAAGCAGGAATATAGTGGGCTTTATATGTTATATGTAATAGTATTATATTTTCATGAGAATGTAAGAGTAGCGAGATTACAGTGTCTAATTGGCGAGGGGTGGGGAAGATGTAATGTTTTTGTGACCTGTACCTAACCGGATACAGGAACTGATTTGAATGGATTTCTTTTTAATTCCTATATTGAAGAGACCTACTTTTCTGCTCGGCGTTGTGGTCAGAGTGGGAAGAGCGATCAGAACGGTTCTGCTTCCGCGGACTGCGGCGCGGAGCGGCATTAGGGGTCTCAGCTGAAATGGAAAAATGCACATGACGTTATCATGGAGACAGTATTATTTCACTACTGGTATTTTGACAGAAATTCTTATCTGAGTGGCTCAGTCTATTTGGCGAGGGGTGCGGGAACATGTAATGTTATTGTGACCTGTACCTAACCGGTTAGAGAAACTGAGTAGAATGGATTTATTTTTGTCTTCTCTACGTGTTGATAGATGTATGACAGAGTTAGAATGACACATTTTATTCCTATATTGAAGAAACCTACTTTTCTGATCGGCGTTGTGGTCAGAGTGGGAAGAGCGATCAGAACGGTTCTGCTTCCGCGGACTGCGGCGCGGAGCGGCATTAGGGGTCTCAGCTGAAATGGAAAAATGCACATGACGTTATCATGGAGACAGTATTATTTCACTACTGGTATTTTGACAGAAATTCTTATCTGAGTGGCTCAGTCTATTTGGCGAGGGGTGCGGGAACATGTAATGTTATTGTGACCTGTACCTAACCGGTTAGAGAAACTGAGTAGAATGGATTTATTTTTGTCTTCTCTACGTGTTGATAGATGTATGACAGAGTTAGAACGACACATTTTATTCCTATATTGAAGAGACCTACTTTTCTGCTCGGCGTTGTGGTCAGAGTGGGAAGAGCGATCAGAACGGTTCTGCTTCCGCGGACTGCGGCGCGGAGCGGCATTAGGGGTCTCAGCTGAAATGGAAAAATGCACATGACGTTATCATGGAGACAGTATTATTTCACTACTGGTATTTTGACAGAAATTCTTATCTGAGTGGCTCAGTCTATTTGGCGAGGGGTGCGGGAACATGTAATGTTATTGTGACCTGTACCTAACCGGTTAGAGAAACTGAGTAGAATGGATTTATTTTTGTCTTCTCTACGTGTTGATAGATGTATGACAGAGTTAGAACGATACATTTTAATTCCTATATTGAAGAGACCTACTTTTCTGATCGGCGTCGTGGTCAGATGGGGAAGAGTCAGTACACGGGGCCCTTCTTTTCCGCGCACTGCGGGCCGCACCATCCTGGCGGGTCTTCCTTGGCTTTTTCTGGATGGGCTCCTCTTCTTCTGTATAAAAAAACAAGAGACAAGAAGAATTATTAACATATTAATAAGTGTTTGCACATTTCTTCTACTACAAATACAGTATAATTAAGAGTATACATGATATCAACAAAAAAAATATATATAATAATAATATAAAAATAATTTTTCTCTATGATATTGCTATGAGTATAGTACTACTGTAATATACATGATAATTAATGTTTGAAAACAGTAGAGTGGGAACATTTGCTATATTGGATTATTTTTCTCTAGTTTAAATCGGGAGATTGATTTATATACATTTTCTTACCACTTGTGCTGTCTTCAGTAAGGGGGGTACTGGTTTTCTTCCCCCTTCTCTTCTTGCTGTCGGGTAATACACCAGAACCGCCCGGCACTGGCGCACTTCCGCCGGAGGAGCGGGTGGCCCGAGAGGGACCGGCAGCCTCCTCTCTCCCTGCCTTGGCCAACTCCCTCCTCTTTTTCTGGGCCACGATGCCCAAGTCGATCTGCCGAGTGTATGCAGCTGAGCCCTTCTGGGGACGGTGCAACTACAGTGTAAAAGTAGAATGTTTTATGTCATTATGCATACAAATATCGCTATGCTTGAACTACTAAAAATGGCCAAGGCCCCCCCTGTGTCAGATGCATACAATGGTCCCATATCACTGGGCCTATGACGTGACCTTATGGCCATTTAAATATGAATGAAATCATATGTAAGAACAAAAAACATGAAACAAACGGAAAGGCCCATGGCCTGGGGATTTTGGTATTGTTCCTCGCTGCTTGGGGCTTTGACCGCATGACAATTTGCAACATGGTATGATAGAATATACATAATATTACACATATTTTGCTTTGTATGGATCAACTTACTGCAGACTTTTCCTTGTTCTCTTTTATCTTTTGTGCCGCAAGTGGACCAGCCCGGTCCTTGCGGTACTTAGTCCGTGCCCGTAACCTGTTACGCCCATCCTGGTATGCTGCCCGGTCCGTCGGGCCGTAGTACCGCGCGTCGACTTTGTGGGCCTCTACCCAATCCAATAGTTGTTGGTACCCCTCCTCCCCCCGTGGGAAGTCGGGTAGCTCCACGGGGAGTGGGACGCTGAACACGTGGGTCTTTCCGGCCTTTTTCTTCGGCATTTCTGTAGAGAGAAGAAAGTATAAATATATGTGTTACCTGGTTTGACGTGACCTGTACCTAACCGGCCCATAATAGTATTATATTTCACATATTTTTTCTTTATTTTTTTTTTACATGTGAGGTGGGTAGTAGGAGAGTGTGCTGCTGTAGTTAAAGGATCCATGTCTTGTACGTGAGGGGGCCAGTGAAGGAAATTGGAATTTTTAGACATGTTGACATTTTTTGAAAATATTGAAAAATGGTGAAATCTAGGGCCTAAATAGTACAGAACAGCATGGGTAGGTACAGGCCGGGAGGGTAGGGGACATATCACATTATGATATAAAGCAGTTGAATAGTGGGGAGGGGGGCGGGATACATTTTATGGTGTTATGCTTGGACCTGACCTGTACCTAACCGGCCTATGATACCATTATATGTCACATATCTTTTCTTTATTTTTTGTGAAGATGTGAGGTGGGTAGTAGGAAAGTGTGATGCTGTAGTGAAAGGATCCATGTTTTGTACGTGAGGGGGGTAGTGAAGGAAATTGGGATTTTTTTAGATTTTGACATTTCGAGAAAAAATTTGAAAAATGGTGAAATAGGACCAAAATAGTACAGAGGAGGGTGCAGAGGTACAGTGTATTAGTGTATTGTAAGGTGTGGTTGTGTATATAATACATGAAAAGGTTTTGGGGGAGTTGGAGGGTATTATTTTATGATATTTTTTACGTGACCTGTACCTAACCGGTTAGGATAAAGCACCAAAGTGGCTCAGTCAAGTGCAGGGCATGGTGAGACTCATCTTTTTTCGGAGAACAATAGCAGGGGACCGTACACAGCGATATACAACATGTCGGCTGTGTCACAAAGGGTTATTGTATGCAATACAAGGCTTATAACAGGAGAAACATATCGAGAAATAGGGTAAAGGAAGGGATAGAAACAGCTCTGAGGACGCTGTGCTGCCTCACTTACCGGTGATGGAGGACGATCTGACCGGAAAAAACATGCTGGTACATTGTCGGGAACCAGCGGAGCATTAGTTACTATTTATCACACCGCGCGCCGCCACCGAGTGGAAAAATACTGGCGTGTCGCCGCCTCGCGTCCCGGTTAGGTACAGGTCATAACAACACAAAAACATGACGCGAGTCTGCTTTACCGATTGCTGCCGACGGAAAGGTAGGTGTTGCATATATTTTTTATGCTGGAGGAATGGGGGGGGGGGACAGCAGTATATGATGCACATATAGTGTTATATTAAATATGGTTTGGGGCGGTGCTGTGCACTCCCAAACTTAACCGGTTAGGTACAGGTCACTTCACTTTCAGGGAAAAAAAATGGCGCTGACAGGAACGATGACATGTTGTTGCACCGGGAGGGGGGGGGGGGCAGTACAAACACTACGTAGGGATGCGGCAAGGTGCTTTCTGGGATGTTTGATGCAGGGAAATGGACACAGGGCAGAGAAAAGTGTAGGAATCGGTATCCGGTTAGTTACAGGTCAGAGAGAGAGAAATTTGTTTTATGTGGGGGCTGGATTCTACTAGGAGGAGGATTGGGAGAATGGTACTATTTGGAGGAAATGGCATTGTCTACATGGAAAAAAAAGAAAAACAAGAATTGTGCCATAAGTATGTGTTTTATTGAGCTATGTATGCAGAAAACTGCAAAAAATTGCATTTTTTCAATATTCTTGGCCCCCTGGACCCCCATACATTACAATAAAATGTAGAAAAGTATACATTTCCAGATAGGCCAAACCCTTGGGGTCATGATAGAATTTTTTTTTGGGGGGGGGGATGGATTGGGTAAGTACTGGACCAGTACAAAGCTGACGGGACCCAAAATATCATATGCATTGGATTGGTGAGACAGACCCACGAGTATTCACTAGTTTGATTCCGCTGCATTGCCTACTGTGCCCAGTGGATCGAGACTGGAACCCACGACCTCATGTGAGTGGGTTTTATAGTTGGTGAATAATACGACATTTTAAACTGTGAATCTATAGAATATCATATTGTGAAGCTGCACTAACTTTTGACAGTGCGCTCACGTCGTCCCAGACACTTGGCCCTGACCTGCCGCAGCTGCCGCGGCCCCCGGGGAAATTTGGTGTATTGCCGTCTCACGGGCCACGTCTGGTGGGCACTTCCGGTGGGAGCCACTACGAGATCTCACGTGACCTGCCTGCGGCCACAGGATAAAAACAGGTCATCCCTGTATGAATATCTAACTGTGATATTGTAGGTTTTTCTTTGTGTTGTTCAATAAAGGCTAAGTATGGCACCTGAGATCACTTTTACCTTGGAAATAAGAAAAGAAAAGTATGTTTCAGGTAACAGGGGTTGGAAATCCAGGTCTAATAGGTAGGTGTAGTAAAAAATACTTTTTAAAACTTTTCACTTAGGTATCAAAAGTACATTTGACTATTGAACTGTGGCGACGATTGGCAGACCACAACCTTGACCATCGAATCGAAATAGCCCCACATTAGCCAAAAATAATTATTATATTGCAAAATTGGATAAGAATAATGTTGGCCCCGTTTTGCTATAAGTAGGGTCGGGTACCCTGGAACACACCTTCTACTTTCTTTGGCCTGGTCCCACACCCACACATTCATCTTTTGTTAATGGCAGCGTTCCCCTATTGAAAGCAACGTTAATGGGATTAGCGATTTTATTCACTTATCGTTTTTTTATATCCGCCCAGTCTAGTAAACTTTAATGGACTTCTTAACTAATGTTTTGCATTTGCCTAGATGTCCACTTAACGTCTTTTTTTATAGTACGTGGGGGGTCATGAATAGTATGTTTCAAAGAATTTAAATTCCAGCTTCTCTATCCAAAGCTGATTACTGGAGAAGTTTTATTTGGAATCATATTGAAGAACTTCCCATGTAACAAGATCATTTTGCTAAAATAAAAGTTTCAACAAAGGTCACTGACCCTTCTAGCTACAGACATGAGATACTTCTGTTGCTGCTTGTCACATTCTGCAGCAGAGGAGTGACATGAAGGCCTCTCTGCGGTTTAAACCTCTCTCAGGGGCATCAATCTCCTAGCACATTCTCAGCCTGTACTCAGATCATAGCATAGATACAACAGCATTAAAAGACTAACAGTATCCTGAATAAACATGGCCCTATTTGTACAGAGAGCTAATTTACCTCCTCGGGTGGCGCCACCCCTCACTGCAGAATGACTTGTGAGCTGCTCACTGCGTAGTGCGTCACTCTGGCAGCAGGTGGCGGCACCGGAGCGGGTCAGACTGGCGTGCCACCTGGTGAGAGATGGGGTCACTACTGTGGCAGCAGTAATCACGCAGCGATGGGGAACCCAAACAGGGCAGGCTCCTCGTGGTAACTTAACCCTTTAAGGAAATCCCAGGTAACAAGTTGAAGTTGATTAAACTTCTTTTTTAAATACCATTTACAGAGTGAAAAAAGGCATCTATTTCTACATCTAGCCGAACTCCAATTCGTGGACTCATTTCAACGTTGAATTAACATTTGAGCTATGGGTGAAAAACGTTTAGTTGGACGTTGAAACATTGCTGTTTTTTTATATTGACTGAAAAGCCATTTGTAAACCATCAATTAATATCATTCAAGGTTCACCCAATTGATCATTTGGGGAGCTTAACAACATCGCCCCAAGCTATCCTGTTATCTTTGGTTAGCTTATCAACATCGTATAATCTGTATGATCCTTGAATCCAGCCATGTCAAATAATTAGCCAGGGATGCATCCATGCATCATAACGACAAAGGACGTAGCACATTAAAGCAATATTCTCCCCTTAAAGGGTCCTAGGAGAAGAATGGGAGGACGTCCGTAAGTATTATTGTAACAACCTTAGCTGACTCAATGTGGGGGCCATTGATGTCCCATGTCGATTTTATTATCAGTTTCAAAAATGCCCATGTCGCCATGTCAATTTTAAGAAATACCCAATGTCCCATGTTACTATTTGTTTTACCCTCCTGTCCCCTGTCCCTTGTCACTAAGCCCTAAAAATGGTCTAATAATGCTGCCGTGTCAAATTTAGTGGTCTAGGGCCAAAATGAGTGATATAGCGCTGACAACTTTATAACGCCTGTCCGTATTATATAAATGTAATAGCGACGAACTATATTTTGTTTTATAATGCTGTTTTGTATAAGGTAAACAAACATATTTTATATTCGTTTTTATGACAAGTAATCTCTAAGCATATCCCAATATATCCCATACCACGGTCCCTTATATAGCATGGTAGTATAACTTGGTAGTATGTGACATATAACATAAGAAACATATCAGAGTGGTTTAACATGGAAGCCATGCATAAGGCCAAATAAAAAAAAGGTGTGTTTCAGGTTACCCGACCCTACCTAGAAAATCTTATGCAATTTTGAAAAAATATTTATATTTTGGGTCATTTTGGGGCTATTTAAGGGTCGATCTGATAGTTCACGAGTCGAGGCGGTCGTCGGCGAGTCAACATTGTAGTTAGTGAGTCAATTTCTGGGTACTTTTCAGGCTAAAGTAAAAAAAAAAATTAAAAAAAAAATAAAAAATCCGACCTACCTACCCTAGATTTTCAGAACATGTAACCTGAAACACACCTTTTTTTTTGGGCCTAACGAATGTTCAAATAGATCCTTATCAATGAACACTATTCTTCTTGTATCCAAAATATTCATAACTACAGCGTTATGTTGGAACCTCAAGATGTTAGAACTTTTAAAGCTCACTCAATCATTTATTCAGTCGGTAGCTGGCAACATATTGTGTCAATACAATAAAGCAAAATATTATATCCATTCAAGGACAATGTGCTGCCTCATAGTTGATCCTTGGGTATCATTTTTTGGTGAAATTTTCTCCAAACTCCCAAGCCTAATGTCTAGCACTCCCTGGTGGTACCAGGTACCGGGGGGGGGGCTATGCATCTAGCCCTCTCTGTGGAGTCGAGTGGCTTTCCGCAACTTTTTTTTGTATGTTCTCACCTGGCCTTGACCTTGCCCCAGTACTAGGACCAATGACAGGCCTAGTTTCTGGACACACCTTAGTAACTGGTAAACACCTACCTGGATACCTTTGTCCTGGTGGTGTCACATGGTACAGAAGAAGTTGTGGAGGTGAATCTCACCCTGGTCTGTGTCGTATTTTCGGTCTAGCAACAGGGTCGCCCACACCTGTCCTCGTCTGCCGGTCCCCCTTGGACGGCTCACTCATAGTTGATCCTTATTGCTTGTCATGATACACAAACGTAATGCAGCATTGGTGCATCATGCCAACCCATTTCGAGTATAGGCTATTCATCCCTAGTGAGGTATCAATGGGAATAGAATTCATCACAGGCATACACACTCATTATATGCTGCACTTAAAGGATTATCATTTATTTGAGGCATCCAATCTCTAATGGAACTGTTTGGAAATGTATTACATTATATCCTAAACCCTAATCTCTTATTATGTAAACGTACACCAACAGTTAGTTCGCCATACACACCCTAATCGGCCTCTTCCTCCTTGGATCAATATACTGACATACATAGGTAATGTAATTATTGCCTCTCATACTTGTCTGAGCACGGAGAATCGTACTGAGAATCAATGATATCGGACTCAGATTGGTGCGCCTTTATAAAGAGGAGGGGGTAGGTATGGCAGGTACAGGCCCATCTTATAGTGTTAAGTGCTTCCTTCTACCAGCTGTGTATAGATTATATACAGGTGGGAGATTGGGTACAGAGAAATACAGGTAGATCTAGCTGTCTGTAAACTATCTCGTCTCCCTGGGACCCACTCTACTATTCCATCAACAATTTAAATATCACAAAAGAATGGTCAGATATTCCCACAGTCCACTGTGGCAGGTGAACCATATGCATGTGTCGCATATTAGATAAGATCGGAGTCCTGTCGAGAGGTGTCCATTTTTTTGTCGTTAGAATTTTTGCCTCCTTTCAAGTCTCCGAAAAACCTCCGGTTCTACCGTCTTTCATACCACAAGGCAGGGGGTGATCCAGGAAGGGGAACCCCCTCCCTACACTTTTAATCAACAAATATAAATTTTACTGTATGGATGTTGACATTTAATCAGAAATACGATTCCCTAAAGTGATCTCAAGAAATAGAAAAATCATTATGATTACTATGTTACCTTTGCTTAAAAGCCAGCCTTCGTGCAGTGTGTACTTTGGTGTTTACTCCAGTGTCTGACCTCCTGTCATAGATGCCACGTCCTTCACCGTCATCGATGCTACATTACATTTAGTACATTCGCGCTGTAGATATTTTCGCGGATTTTAAGGTCCGCGAAAATTTGTACAGAGCTAATATTTATCCAATGTAGCTATATAACTACTATATCTCAAAAACCCGATAATTCAGTTCCATGCAAAATTGTACTTTTTCTTTTAGTAAAAATGTAAAAATTCATACCAGCCAAAAGTCTCCTCCCCACAGAGTACAACAACCGCCCTGAGGAGCGGGAACAGCAGCAGAAGGGCTTCTTAAAGGCCCTTAATAAACCTTTAAGGGTGGCACAGTGCTTTAAGAGACTAGGCCCTTTTGTCAACTTGAATGCAGCCCTGATGAGTTACTCCCTAGGGTTGCATTCATGCATCATGACGACCCTCTCGAAGGGTCAGCATGATTAATGAAAGCAGTGTGAATGACTTATTACTCGCCAGCTTGGAGTTGGTGCATTATGATAACAAATGAACATTTCAAGCATCAAGCTATCCGTAAAGGGGTTAATGTGCCTCCCTCCCTTGGGACTGCCAATCGGGGAACACTTGTGGCCCCCTAACGGCCGCGGCAGTAACTCCTGCTGACGGCGGGAGGGGGCGCCACTGCTGACCTCTGAGGTCACGTGGTGGTCACGTGGCCGCCCAGAGAGCAGTCCCGCACCTGTGACCGTGCCCTAACATGATTAGTCAGCAGGGGGATGGGGGCAGGGGGCAGGGTGTGTGTGTGTGTGGGGGGGGGGCAGGGGTTCAGGCAACGATTAGCTACCTTTAAGTTAACCTTCAAGGGTCGCATAGCGCTTTGATGTCCTCTATAGCTGTGGTGCATGAATACAGCCCAGACTATCCAGGGCTAAGTTCATGCATCATGCCAACTCTTAAGGAATGCATCATGTCGCTGATCCCGCCAACATGATGCTTGAATGCAGTACTTATATGTAGCTTACCAGGGCTGAATCCATGTATCATAACAACAAACAGCATAATGAATAAAGCACTATGCGGTCCTTAAAGGGTTAATTTAGGCTGAGTGAAAGCAGCGGTAAGAGGGTCGTGAAGAGGCCGGGAGCTGGAGGTATATTCTTGGGAGAGTTCATCCCTTCAAGAAGCGCACCTGCTACCTCTCCACCTACTTCCTACAGGAAAGAAATTAAAATAGAAACAATTGAGTTTAGCTCAGCATCGGGTGGTTGCACTATGTGACTAGCATCTAGAGATATGCATTAACAACCTTGTGGTATGCCAATACAACTATCCCTTTTGTGATGTCTTCATTATTGAAAAAAAGTAAATAGTATCATTAATAAAATAATCAATTTGCATGTCATTTTTGTTGTATTTTAAAACAATAGTGACATTCAAGGTGGTTACAGAGACAATATGCCCGTATTATTGCACTGTTCGTGATCCGTGCTACCATATAAATACAGGAATTTTTCTTTTTTTCTGATTTTTAATTGAATACATATTCTTGGCATCCAGTATAGTGCTCCAGGACCCTATGGGCCCACAGATAAGTACTCATTTAGGGTACTTCAACAAGAAGTTAGGCCGTACTCCAGGCACACTTAGCAGTCAGTAAGAATTGGTGTTCTGGCTTTCTTCATGTGTCAAGGGTGCTTCCCTGACTAGTCATATTTACTGACAAAGTGCTTACCCTCCAGTGCTTGGGGATGCTGCCTGTGCCAGTGGAGAGCCTATGACTGTGTTGTTGCAGTGAATATATGTGACATCTCTGCTGGTATTACTATGAGTTTGACTTAAGATCTTTTATTTGGCAGAATAGTTCACATAAAAAGGGAGTTTTTCAATTGATACTAACTGTGTTACTAAAGTGTTTACTACGAGTCATTGATAATGATCAGTCAGTGATTGTTGCATTGTTACACAACTATTAGCTCTAGTGGCCGTAGGTCAATAATTGACAATGAATTTACAAAATCATAAATATCATAATTATAACCCACCTGTTTTGTAAGATTTGCAAGTAAGATGCAAGTGGTGGGGGATGCATTTTAGGGTGCATATATTATAAAGTAACTTTATTTCATATGGTGATCCTGAAACAACATAATTCACCTGTGAGGCCCAAGCACTGCATTTGAGCACCACAAAGACAGATGCTTCATCAGGTTTTCAA
Organism: Harmothoe impar; assembly: GCA_947462335.1. Classification (NCBI taxonomy): domain Eukaryota; kingdom Metazoa; phylum Annelida; class Polychaeta; order Phyllodocida; family Polynoidae; genus Harmothoe; species Harmothoe impar. Next base: position 67,351,618 of record OX381706.1, read on the forward strand.
TGTATTAGAACCTACACAGAGGATCCTTGAGTGGTAAACAGATACAGTAACCAGTGCACACTGATATTCCTAGGCTCCCTATACGACCAATCTCTCAGTCACTAGTGCCTAACCTAGTTAGTCATTTTTGGCTCGCTATACGACCAACCTAGATTAGTTATTATTGACAGGTTGGTCACTACTGACCAGCCCACCCTAGTCTTTTTATTTCCAGGGGGAGCCACTGAGTGGTCATGACAGGTGGCCCCAACTAGTGGTATACAAATGAAACACACCAATGATGAACCTAGGTTAGCCACTACTGACTGACCCCTCGGTCATTTTTGAATATAACTTTGCAACTGTGACTAACACTCATATGACCAACCTAGGTTAGTCTGTACTGACTAACCCTTTCAACCTATGGATTTTCAGTGTAAATAGGTGTGTGATGAACATCCCGTATCTACCTGTCACCTGACATCTTCCTCTATGTGGCAGCTAAGTGCTCAGCCCTTTAGGGACGCCGCATCACAAAAAGCCAACATTAGCCATCCTGATGCACCAATGCACACCCAGCGAGTGACTCACCAGTGCTGCATCAGTGCATCATGCTGACCCTTCAGGAGTGTATCAGGCCTACAGAGGCGGCATGCTGCGTGAATGCAGTTTTGGAGAATTACTTGTCTGGGCTGCATTAATGCATCATGCCGACCAAGGCTACAACACATGAAAGCAATATGCTGCCCTTGATTATTCCATCCATTGAGTGCAAACATGGCAAATTACCCACCAGAACTAGGGCTGCATTCAGGCATCATGGCGACCTTATAGGTTGATACACTCCTGTAGGGTCAGCATGCGTGAATGCAGCTCTGTGGAGTCGACCTACCAGGGCTGCATTAGAGCATCATGCTGACATAGGGCATAACACAGTCATTAGCGTAACGTGTCACATTTAAAGGGTATTGCTACCTGTTCGATGATCTAGATATTCTATTGATTTCTGCATATGACTTAGTAGAATATTAGTTCAATACATTAGGAACTAGAAAAAGTAAAGAAAATGGCATGGTATGGTGCTCAATTCTAACGGAAAGCTAATTGAAAAAGCTGGTTCTTAACTAAGCTAAAAGAGAATTTTTATCTTATGGTCAGATGACCATGTTGTTCTGTAATACCCATTTAAAGAGAAAGTACTTCCTTTGCGAGGCAGTCTATGCCTATAGCCCATGCAATAGATGTTCTCTATTATTTTCTATGTGAAAATTGGACTGTAATGAAATGTTAAAATACCTTCTCCCCTCCCCCCCCCTCCAAAGAATAAATCTTTTTTTTTTTGAGAAAAGGTCATGGCACCTTCCGGGATAGAACTCCCGATCCTCTGATTGCAAAGCAGGCATCATAACCACTACACTACAGATTCTGGTAGAGATGTGAAGAACTGGTGTGCTATTATTCCATACGTCTCTTATTGACATATGCCACGAGAGGGAAGCACTAGATACATAGTACAGTGTTGTTTCTCTGACATACACAGGGTTCCAGCACCTACTTTTGTAGCAATACCCTTTAAAGGGTTGTTAGCTGAGCATGGCCACAACCTTGGCATGATCTGGGCATAGCCTGACAGACATAGATTGTATCACCTACAGGCGGTTTGAATCTGTAACTGGGGTTAATCATGTTGTTAGTCACATTATGAGTGCATTACATCTTATCAACCTATTGGAAATATCAATAGGTTTTCATAATTTACTTTTTTTTCAATTTGGATGGTGTTCCCCTTTTCTGTATTTTGTTACTGGATATATCGACCTTGGTTATTGACCGATTTTACTTTTCTTTTGTAAAAGACCCATCATCAATATTCATAACATATTGATGGAGCCATTTTCGCTATCACAGTACCAGAATAGCAGTCATCGACTATTGAAGGATCTCCTGTGGATACATATGTTTTGATGAATTAAGTACTGACAGGACTCTAATCTATACATCAGCCATGTATCATGGATGACATGGATCTATGCCTTAGAGAGAATGGCTACTGCTGATGAACACTCAATATAAACATGATATAATTATTATGGTTAAAAGTAGTCAATGGAGCATGTATTCCGACGCCATCTGTTCAATGATACTAGTGGTACATGTATTATAGGGATATCTACCATAAGCAAATATATGGGCACTATACTCCAATGACCTTTTGATGATGCACATTGTCAGCATGATGCATGAATGTGCCATTTGTGAATAACTAGCCTGGGCGACATCATGTGTATCCCTCAGGAGTGTAGCATGTATGATGCATTAATGCAACCCTGATGAGTTACTAGCCAGTGCTGCAGAGTTAATGCATCATAATGACAAAAGGGTTCTTATGCATTAAATCACCAAACCCGCAGACCTCACCACCCCTGCCCCCGGGCCGCCCTTGTTCTACACCAATGCCCTCCAGATAAGGATCAATGTCTTAGGTAATGGAGTTATTATGTGCACATGAGAGGCACCTGGCACAATTGATATATGCACTGATAGGTAATCAATGCAGTATGCAGAGATCTACTCCTTTGATACAAAGGGGAATGTGTCAACAGCTGTGGACATCCCCAGTTACCCAACCTAGAACTTACCCTGAGGGGTGTTCTATCCTTCCTGGTAAAGTTTAGTGGCTGTATACCCCATGCACCCATGCAGGTTGGTAATGTCATGTATGTTACCATGTATATAATATCACTTATCTTACTAAGACATGACTAGTATGATTCCTTACCAGGGTTCTAGATGGGGGGGGGGGGCATGTACACTGTAAATAGTAAGTGTATGTACACAGTATAATGTACTGTGGGTCTACAGTAGAATCTACTGTATAATGGATTTACAATAGATTCTACTGTAGGTTTACAGTAGATTCTACTGTGTACCTAGAATAAACTGTACACATAGTGTAGAATCTACTGTACACCTACAAATATGGCAACCAACCTTTTACAGTGTACCCCCCCCCCATGGATTCTAAGAAATGTTCATTAACTAAGTGTCACAGATTGAAGAGAGAAACTGCATGACTGCCTCAGGATGATGAAAGGCATTAAAACATTAAGGTGGGTCAATATGATGCCATATCCGCTCACTGCGCAGTTTTCTGCGCAGGTACATTCTCTAGGTTTACCCTAGATGACCAGGGGACTTTTGTCTCATATTGGATATGAAGGCATGCATTCTGCCACTGTGCTATGGAGTCTGTGGTGGTGGCTGTCATTCAGAAGTCATACATAACTAGCCCCTAGTATATTTCTATTTCCTTTTTTTATTCAATGGACAACAATTTTAGAAATATGTCCGGGACCATATGTTCAAAAGGGATTCTCTGGAGAGAGAACATTGAAACCTATAACCTGAGAGAGTTATATAGATGTTTAGCTACTTTTCAATACTATTTTATGTACCTATGTGGGAAAACACTATATACTCCTATTAGATGAAACACTGACTTAAGGCTTGAATATCTCAGAAAACAGCTCGGGACCCTCCTATTTTCTCAGCTTTGTTGAAAAGTGTATGCTATTATGGTCTTATGGAAAAAACCTGATGAAGATCTAGCTACTTTTACACCAAGGGATTGACCCACCTTAAGCAGCCAACATACCCTTGTTCTGTAACTGGTACTTGGGACAGGTGTATATGTATAACATGCCTATATGGTACAGATGTCTACATAGATGTCAGCCTCTGACGTGCACTACCCTTCCCATGCCACAATTGTGCACAGAACAATAGAGCCTCAGCCATACCAAGTAGCTGCTACAGGCCATGTTATACAACTCTACCTGAGCTCATTCAGTTCTCTCCTGAATGTAGACAATGACATTACCATACATCCCAGGTCCCTGGGTCTGGTTTCATTACAATCAGTGATCAGGGCACAATGTGGAGGAGTCACAGTCTAATACCGTTAATTCCTGCGTATAACCCGCATATCGCATAAAACTTACACCCAGACTTTGGGGACATTCCTATAACCCGCACAAATCGCTCGACTGTTAATTTTGGTTTTGCCCCTTGTATGTGATGAGACAAAATGAAATACTCAAAGCTTAAAAAAAACACGACAAAACAACTATCACGACAACCGCTTTTCAAATGTAATGGTCAGTCGTTTCTCTTTCCCAACTGAATCCTGCTAACACACCATGAGCCTTTTTCTCTTTAGAAACGAGCACGTTTGCACTTAGAAATGCTGTTGTAACGAGCACGTTTGAGTGATCTTTTCTTCTTATTTCTTACTTTTTATTATGTCTCATATAGCTAAACGATTTTGCTCACGAATATGATTGTATTTCTTCACTCAAGGAAATTCGTTTGGAAATACACTTTCTCCCACGATTACCAAAGAGAAACAGGCTCCAGGTATATTTGCATGCAGGGTGCTACATAATTTAACATTGATGATCCAATTACTCTTGAAATTCCTCTAGCGAATTGACAAGAAATCATTAAAATATTCACAAGTAAATAATCAATGTGAACCTTGCCCATCCATCTAACTTGTGGTTATTCCCCTGAGTTCAGCCCTGTTAAAACCAACATTCTACCCAAACATGGCCATGGAGGTCGATAGAAACATTGATGGAGTTTGGGCATTTTCTTTCAGGTTATTACAGATATAACAAAAGCCTTCAGGTGGAATATGAAGGCTGGAGGGCCACACACACACACATAAATGTCACTATTGCCAAAACCATCCACTTCTGAAAGTCAATTAAAATGTACTCACTTTATAACCTCCTACCAAAATTCAATACCCCTCATCTGTTGTTAAAAATGACCACTCCCTCAATTAAGATTGCCTTTTAGCTACCCCAGTGACTTTTTCAAAGACCCAAATTGGCAGCATTCAGAGAGTGGTCTAGTTCTGGCAGACATGTGCCGCAGGTTCTGATGTTTGGACAAAAGATGGATTTTGGATCGATGTTGATCTCCAATTGGCAGAGATGGGGAGAGGTGATTAGTTATTTATGTGAAGGCTGCCAGCTCCTGTCCATGTCACTGGCCTCTGGTACGGATGTGCAAAACACCTATCTTGGCACCCTACATTGGAAACAGAACAAAGTAACGATGCAGAAAGAAAACCCACCAAGGATGCTTTCTGAACCTGGGACTCCACTAGTGACTCCTACTTTACCCAGGATACATTAGCATCGATACTTTTTGTATCATGGTAACATATGAATTCAAAAATTGATCAATTTTCTATGTTCAATCCGTGTAACTTTGAAATAACTCTGACACCTTATTTGGTGCTACAGACACTGGAGGGCCCATGTTATTGAACCTGTTTGTGTAGTACTTACAAGTATTATACCTATAGTTGTATTCTGAAACAATCTTTACAGCCAGGCTAGAGCCTAGTTCTCCACCTAAAATACACCAGTGACTCCATCTGTACTTGAGATGTACTAATGAACCCCTTACACACCTGTGATGCCCTAGGGAGTCCTTCTGATATGATATGGCCACCTACATTGGTTGCCCATAGATAAGTGCTCATTTAGGGTCTCCAACAACAGGCCCAAATTGAGGCAGACTCAGCAATCAGTAAGCATTTACCTTCTGGCTTTCTTCATCCCACATATGACCGGACATATTCACTGACGAAGCATTTAGAATATACAATATGGGATACTATGATTCTGCTGCATAGACAATTATGATTGAAGAGCAAGATGAAAGGTGACTCATATCACATTAATACAGTGCCTGGTAAAATAGAAAGCAGTGTATTATGCTTGTGATAAACATGAAGCTTTGAGATTAAGACTCTATATGCCCTAAAACCTGTCCTATCTAAAGTCCATGTGATTTGCCCTTTATCATCATGATGTATGAATGCAGCCCTCCTGAGTGACTTTCCAGAACTGCCTTTTTGCATTGTGCCAACCCTATTGGATTCATAGACTCCCAAAGAGTCAGAATAGACAGAATGCACAGGGCTGTTTTTATGCATTATTCTGACAAAGGATATAATGCATTTAAGTATCATGCAGTCATTAAAGGGATATTAGCAGAACATGCATGGCCACAACCTTGGCACAATCTGGGGATAGCCTGACAGAGATAGATTGCAGCCCCCTACAGGCTGTTAGAATCTCTAACAGGGGCTTATCATGTTGTTGTTGAGTGCTTTACATCCAACCAATCTATGCCAAATAACAATTAAAAAATCTATGTATTCTTAGTCATAGATTCATTTGGTCTTTTTCCAATTTGAACAGATTGCTCTTTTTTTCCTATTTTGTTAGTGGTTTATCCAGCGATCGTCCCTGATTATTGACAGATTTTACTTTTTATTTATAAAAGAACAATCATCAATATTCACCACATATAGATGGCACCAATTTTGTTATCAGCTGGACAGAATAGCAGTCATCGACTATTGGAGGATCTCCTGTGGGTACATTATGGTCCTGGTGAATCAAGTACTGGGAGCAGGAATTCATTCTAATTTATATAGATACAAATAGATGCATCATTCTATCTCAGTTCTATGACTTAACCCTCTAATAATAGCATGTTGCCCCACTTTGGTGTACCAAGCTGACCCTTTGGGATCATATAATTCCTGTAGGGTCGACTTGATGCATAAATGCAGAACCGGTCAGTTACTCGCCAGGTCTGAATTCATTTATCCTGGCCACACTCAAAAGTTTACTTTAATTCATATATGCTTAAAACAGCTGTACAAGGGCTATTATTGCTAGTGGACCCTCAATATACACATAATCTGGGGCTGAAGTTAGTCACTGGAGCTGTATTTCTGTGCCATCTGCTCAATATTGTTAGTGATACATGTGTAGGGGCATGATATTACATATTAATCTCATACACGGTATTTCCGGGTAACGTCTGTTTACTCGGCTTCTCCACCTGGAGCTAGTGCACACAGTTCCCGGGAGAGGGCGCAGGTCCTCTTCAGGTAACCGTGTGCCGCTCTCAGGTGGGCGGCCGACCCACCCACCTGGCCACGTGATCTAAGAGCCGGTGTTATATAAGACCCATGTGTTTACCTGGAACGGCAGTCAGTGCAGGCCCGACTGACGAGAGACTTCACATGTCCAACCGTGCGGACAGAGTTGTATGCTAAGAGTTGTATACTGACCGTTTCCTCTATTTATAGAGAAACCTGATCTACCTGTGTGTATTAATTCTACACTGATCGTTCCCTAGTAAAGGAACTAGAGTTGTTATTCTTGTGAATAAAGACAGATATATTCTCGCACCTGGAAACTGCCGTGATCGTTGTTCTTTAACCCCTTCCACGCGGTAAGCCAATATATTGCACAAAATTGCATTGAGTTACAAGAAACCCAGTGGTGAAAGGGTTAACCTAGAGTTAACTACGAACCACCACACTGGTGCCGTGACCAGTAGCAGTGAAGGTAGCAGAACAAGTTAGTTGTTCGGGAATATGTTCGGGTTATACTGAACAGGAAGTCCTTGAGTGGACAGACAGTCCTTTAGTGGACAGACAATGGCTACCGGTGGTAGCCTGGGCGGCTCTGGCCCAGAGCTGAGTGAAGGGGAGTTGGAATCAACTCGCCTGGAGGTGCCAGGGATGGACCCTGGGGAGGGCTTGAAGCCAGAACAGAAGAAGAGGAAATTGCAGGATCTTTCCTGGGTGGAACCCTATGTAGGGGATGAGAGATTCCAGAGGGAATATGACGAGCGTTTGGCTCGGGAAGAGGATGACCTCTACTGGGAGAATGTCCGATTGGACAAGCAGTCAATGGAAGATCAGTATGCTGCATTGACTGAGGAATTGACATCCCTGGTAAAAGAAAGGGACGAGATCCTCTCTGAGAATCAGAGGGTAAAAGGAACTCTAACAGAAGAGAGAGAACGGTTGATAGAAGACAACCGGTATATGAAAAAGAAGGTTGCTCAGGAATCGCATGAATACCAAAAGATTCAGGCAAAGATTGCTGAGAACCAGAAGGAGAATGAACATTCCGAATCTCTTAAGGAGAGGTATGAGAGGGAGTTGAAAAAATACTCTAGAGAATGGTATGCCCTGAAGAAGGGGACAGAAGAGCTCGAGAAGGGCAGAGACCAGTTGGTCAAGGATAACGAATCCTGGAAGAAACGGAAGAGTTAGAAAGGAAACGGAAAGCTGAGGTGGAGGCTGTCTGTTCCCTGGAAGCCAGGAAAACTCTCCTGCGGGGTGAATTGTCGAAGGCAATGGAACAGCAGGGGGAGGAACAAGTTCCAGCTATCAGGCCGGAAACTGTTCTGGACAGCACTCTTGCTGCTAGGAAGGTGGATGCATTACCTCAATTCGATCCATTTATTAATGATAATGGATTGAGGAATGTGGAAGACTCTGTGTATAAAAACAGAGGGAAGGATTCAAAGAGAGTGAATATCACCGGGCGCTCTCTTGAACGGGAACCAGTTAATCATGCCAGTATTGGTCAGGTTAACAGGGAAATGTCTCCAGAGGAGGAAGTGTCTCGACATTATAAAAATAAATTCCGAGATGAAGTCGTGAACCATAGTTATGGCTCACTGAACCCCTTTTCGGGAGATGACCCGGCTCAGTATGGGAACCCGGGAGAGTATGATAGCAAGGGTAATTATAGATATTGCCCGGATACAACTTATTCATATCCACCTCCGACCACGGATACACATTCGGGAGTCAATAAAGACCCTGAAAATAGGCCGAGGGGTAGTCTGAATAAGGGGTCACAGCAGAAAACGAAGGGAAGGTCAAATCCAGTGCATAAAAACACTCAGGGATTGTCCGGTTATCAAGGCCCACGCTTTGATGAGGGTACAGACTCGGAATCAGATAAATCTTCTGACGATATACCCAAGATAAAGGTTCCTTTGAACCGAAGGGTAACAATGACCCCGGCGGAACACCGATTACATAATCGAGACCCAGCCATAGGTAATTTGGGACTAGATTGCTCCAGCCGAGGTCAAGACGGTACAGACTTACTGGCTTGGAGTAGACGCATGTCGGGTCAATTAGTGCATTCTAATTATGCCGCTAAAAGAACTGCACGCGTGACTAAGCCTTACAGGGGTTTACGACCCTGGAAGGAAGAATATCAATCACTTTTAGATGATTGTAAGTACAATTGCTGGAACAAGGAGGAATCCTTGGGAGCTTTTGTGATATGGTTGAGTGACGGCCCGGGTAAGATAGTGGTTGAAGAATGGAGGGACACTTACGGGCCGGAAGCTACATACGACCAGCTGGAAGTATTAGCTTGTTATACCTTTGGGAAAATGGTGACAATAGATCACTGGACTCTGTTTCAGAGAAGAACGCAGAAACCAAAGGAATCTGCTAAAATTTTTGGGCTAGAATTGCAGCGATTATTGCGGCAGGCTAGGCCAGAATGGAGTAGGGATGCTGAATATTACATAGAATCCCTATTTGTAAGATTTATTAGTGGATTGAGTGATCCCGAACATGCTAAAGTTTGTGGTAGAGCTTGGGAAGCTGGGTCTTCCCTAGCAGATTTGTTCATGGCGATTGATCAACATGACAAGAAGAAGATACTGTTGGCTGGTATGATACCCGCTAATAGGGGGCAGCGCGTCTCTGGAATTGAACATTCCTTAGATGGAGACGATTCTTCCGCGGAAGAATCTGAAGGGGAGGAGAGAGTAGACGCCCTGAAATTCAAGGGTCGACAGAAATCTAGCTCAACCCCAGCTTCCGGGAAGCTTCCTAGTAACAAAGGTTATTCGGAAACCCCCCGGAAACCCGACATTCGGGAGCCTCAGACTGAACCCAGTCAGAAAACCCAGACCCCGGAGAAGACCACTCCGGATAAAACAAATGCGTCAGGAAACTCATTAAATACCTTAATGGAGTCCATGATTAAACGCATGAACGAGGTGTTTGATAATCAAACCAGGCGCCGCCCTAGGGTCGATCGTAACACTGTCCAGTGTTACAGATGTCAAGTCAAAGGGCACTTTGCATCTGAATGCAAAGCAGAGAAACCTGTTTTAAGAAGTGAGGTTTCGGGAAATAAGAGGGGGTTACCGGGGATGGCAGGACGGTAACCCCTGAGGAAATATGTCAGATTATCACCGACGTTGGCGGTGAAGATTCATTAGCAGTGAATGCGTCCAGCAAGAAGGGAGATGGGACCGTACATCCCGGAAACCATGAGGCTGGGGAGACTGGTACAACAGGCGCCCAGGGGTGCGCGTATGGGAAACCTAGTGCCAGTTTAGAGGAGTCAATAACCAAAGAGTTGGTTAAGGTTGGAGGAACCAGGCTTCCCCCGGGTCATCCTTGTCTGGAACACCTGAAAGGATGTGGGTTCGACCTGGGCACTGATAGTGACCTTCACCGGTTTACTAGGAATCCCTCAGTAACTGATGGGAAGAGGTGGTACGTTTCCTGTTCTGTACAAGGAAAGACTGGGGAGTTTCTTATGGATACTGGAGCTAGCCACTCCATGGTCTCTAAGAGATTCATCAGCTTATTGCCGAATATGTGTGAGAACCTCACAATGAGGGTAAACGCATGTACGGCCGATGGTACCAGAATGAGGACATTTGGACGGACTTTTCTGATAATCTCTGTGGCCGGGAAAGAATTTGTTTGGGCTCCGACCATAGCTGAGATTGAAGATGATGGTATTCTTGGTTTGGATTTTGCGGCGCTTTTCGGTGCGACTTTGAATCCGAAAAGTGGGAAGTTGAAAATTGAATACCCGTATGATATGACCATACTCTGTAAGTTGAGAGTGATAAGTAGTGTCGCTAGTGTGGCACAGACTGTAAAGATTCCCCCGGGAATGACCTGTGACGTGTTAGTCAGTTCAGGGAGGCTAATCCAGAAAGGATTAGCGGTAATCGAGCCGGATATGGCTGTATTATCCCGGAAGGGATTGGAATCTGCGGATACCCTAGTAGGGAATTCCAGATGGACAGTGACACCCATTTCCAACCCCGGAAACTCCACAGTATATCTTGAGAAAGGCACTGAAGTTGGGAAAGTGATACTTGCGGAGGCAGTCACCGGTAGCCACCAAGACCTGAGGTTAGAAGAAGGAGGGGAAGAGGAATTGCATGAAGAGTTAACTAAGTTGTTAACAGGATCGTCCATAACGGATGAGAATGATCAGGAAGCCCTAAAGGCTATGCTGAAGAGATGCAGGCAAGCTTTTGCGGCCCCAGGGGAACCCCTGGGGAGAACCAATAAGGTATTGCATGAAATTAAAACCGGGGATAACCCCGCTTTTAAGATTCCTTATAGGAGATTACCCCTCAAGAAGAAGATTGTAGCTGAGGAAGAGATAGCGAAAATGCTGAAGGATAATGTTATTGTTCCCAGCATGAGTCCTTGGTCCTCCCCTGTGTGTATGGTAACCAAGAAGGATGGTAGCATACGGTTCTGTATTGATTACCGGAAACTGAATGGGTTGACTAAAAAGAACTCCTATCCTCTTCCTAGGATAGATGAGACGATTGATTCCCTGGGAGGGAATGAATGGTTTTGTACCCTGGATTTACAGTCCGGGTATTGGCAAGTAGGCATGAAGCCTGAGGATATGGAGAAAACTGCGTTCTCCAGCCATATCGGGTTGTTTGAATATAAGGTAATGCCGTTCGGGTTATGTAACGCGCCGGCCACCTTTGAAGCCATGATGGAGACACTGTTAAGTGATTTATTATGGCGGAAATGTCTAGTTTACTTGGATGACGTAATTGTGTTTGGAAAGACCTTTGCGGATTGTTTAAGTAATTTAGAGGAAGTCTTAAACCGAATCATGTCTAATGGTCTCAAATTGAAACCAAAGAAATGCAATCTGTTTAAGAAGGATATTAACTACCTAGGGCGGATTATTTCCACCGAAGGGGTTAAGGCGGATCCGGAAAAGATCAGGAGTGTGACTGAATGGGAAGTCCCCAGGGGTCCTAAAGATGTGCGATCCTTTCTAGGATTCTGCTCATACTATAGGGATTTCCTGCCGGGGTATTCCCGGGTAGCCTATCCGATCCAGTGTTTGTCACACTGGACACCCGGAAATAGGAAGGAAGAGTTCCCATGGGGGAGGGAACAGGACACAGCTTTCTTAGCAATAAAAAAGTTGTTTGTAGAGACCCCGGTGTTAAAGTATCCCACCCCGGATGGTCATTTTGTATTGGATACAGATGCTAGTAATGAGAGTATTGGGGCCGCCCTCAGTCAAGTCCAAGATGGAGTGGAGGTACCCATTGCCTTTGCTAGTAATACTATGAGTAAGACCCAGCGTAATTATTGTACCACTAAAAGGGAATTGTTGGCTGTGATAGTTTATACTAAAAAGTTCAAACATTTCCTTTGGGGGTCAGATTTTACGCTAAGAACAGATCATTCCTCTTTGAGATGGTTATTGAATTTCAAAGATGCGGAAGGAATGATTGGCCGTTGGCTAGCACACCTTTCCGAGTTCGGTTTGGAGCAAAGTCAGATCCAGCATAGAGCTGGGGTAAAGCATGTGAATGCTGATGCACTTTCCCGACGTCCTATCAGGAAGTGCGAAAACACCAACTGTGATGACTGTGGTCAGCATGAGGCTGTCATAGCCGGAGCAAGGATTCCCTTTGAGATCAAGGGAACTGGGGTTCTGGAGTGGTCCATGGGAACCATCCGGAAATTCCAGGAAAAGGATCCTAACCTTAGCCGGTTGTTGGTATTGTTACCTAGGAAGATACGGCCCCCGCGGCCTGAGATTTCCCTGGAGAATCGGGAAATGAGACGACTAATAGCTCAATGGGCAGAGCTAGAGGTCCAGAGCGGAATCGTCTACCGGTGGAAGATTAATTCATCCGGTAGGAGAGTCCGGCAAGTGGTAATCCCCTCCGGTATGCGGAGGGATGTTATGTATTATTGCCATGGACACCTGACCAGTGGACATTTCGGGAAAAAGCGTTCCCTGGAACGTCTGAAAAGGAGATATTACTGGCCAGGGATGAGTAGTGATCTATTAAGATGGATTGCTACTTGCCCGGATTGTTGTAAAAACAAACCTGGGCCTGGGATGGGTAAAATGCCTTTGTCCCAGGAGTTGTTTGGTGTAAGATTTGCGCGAGTCGCCATAGATATTATCAGTGGGTTTAAAACTACCCCTGAGGGTAATACTTGTATGATGGTCGTCACTGACTATTATACTAAGTATACGAGAGTGTTTCCATTAGCGGATCACAAAGCAGCAACCTGTGCAAAAGCTTTTGTTAAAGGTTGGGTATTGCATCTTGGGGTTCCCCTAATGATGCATAGTGACCAAGGTCGGGAATTTGAATCTGATCTTTGGCAGGAAATGTGTCACCGACTGGCGATTTGTAAAACGAGAACAAATCCCTATCGGCCACAAAGTGATGAAATGGTTGAGAGATTCAATCGTACATTGATTCAGGTGTTGAAATCCCTGGTGAATGATAAAATGGATGACTGGGATGAGCAGTGTGATTATGTATGCCATGCATATAATAGCACTGTCCATTCTAGTACTTCCTGTTCCCCGAATCTGTTAGTTTTCGGGGAAGATTTAATAATGCCCGCTGATCTGGTATTTGGGGTGGTTGGAATGAACCCGGAAACCCCCTGCCATGTGATGTTTGTGGAGTCATTAAGAGATCAATTCAAATATGCTTATGAATTGGTCAGAACTGAATTACAGAAGAATGCCACCTGGCAGAAAACCGGCTATGATCTAGGCCTCAGGCCGCGACGGTTCAAAGTCGGTGATCAAGTGGTAAGATTGCATGAGCCGTTATAGACTCTGAAACTTGCTAGTAATTGGGACGGGCCCTTTGTGGTTACCCGGATAGTAAGTGACAGTACTGTAGTGATCCGTTCATTACAGGGGAAGATGTATAAATCTAATGTAGCTCGACTAAGAGAATGGAAGGGGAGAGATTTGTCCCTGGACTCGTATGAGTTGGAAGTTGATACTTTGATAGAGGAAAGTGAACAGCGGAAATTAGTGAAGGAACCTCCCCGGAAACGCGGGAGGCCGCGGAAGGAGGTTTCCCGGAAACTAATGGTGCAAAGGCCCGTCATCCCAAAAAGATCCAGGAAGAAGGCGGCTAATAAAGTCTCGCCGGCTGAAGGGAAAAGGACCCGGAAGAGTGTGGTTAAGGCTAAATCCACTCTAGAAAAGGCGTGTCCTGGAACCAGGTCTAATGTTATGCCTAAAAACATAAGACGCAGTCCCCGGTTACTAGCTAGGGACGGTATAATCTAAGCCGGTACACAACGAGTGTGGTGTCCTGTAATCTTGTTAAATATTTTAATGTTGTAATCAGTTATGTGTGGAAGTAAGTACGGTCGGAATGATCGTGATAGTCCCCCTGTCAAGGATCCCATGGGTGATGGACGGATAATCCGGTGAATGTGCTTTATTATGCCATTCATATATATTTCATTGATACTCTCGACGAGTTGACAGAGCGTAAGGATTAACACGTGGAATGAGGGTACCTGTTTACAATTGAAAGCGTGGTGACCTGGTTCCAAGGAACTGGGTCACGGGACGCGCGGGGTTGCGCATGCGCGGTGGCGCGCCTTATATAAGGCCCGCGGAGCGGCGGGAATCGCCAGTTGGGGTTGAGAGGCGGTCCAGAGCAGACGTGAGAGCTCGGACACGACCATTGTCGCTGTGGGGAGGTGGATCCCCTATAAATCCATCAACAAACACTTTTCTTGAGTGTGACACAAAAACATGTCTTCTGAGACAGACCACCAACAGGTGGACCCTCTTCAAGAGGGCGACTCCGCTAGCGGAGGAAATGTGGTTGTTAATCAACCTGACCTCGTGGACCAGGAATCTATAGATTTCCTGGGACAAGAGGGGATAATGGACGTCGACGCTGACTCTCAGTCACCGCTACGCCCTGCTAATGTCGCCGCCAATTACTTGGAAGGGCTAGACATTGAGGCCATCAGCCCTGCTGACGGTCACGCTGATACCGGTGAAGCTGAGTATCAGGATCCGGGTCCATTGTACCATGGAGAACCACCGGCGGACGTTGAAAAACCCCGCCCGGCAGTACCAACACTAGGAGGCTTCATGTCCAATTACGATGGACGTGAAGTAGAACTGCACGAGGACGTGCTAAGACTCACGGCGGAGGGAGCTCCCCGCCGGATAGACCCGCTCACAAGGCAGGCGATATTGCTCTTCCTGTTAGTGGAGGAGCAGGAGGAGATGCCCCCGGACTGGTTTGTGTACTGGGAGGCACTCCAGAGAGGACTACTCGTATGCTACTGCTTACGACGAGCTGTCTTCGATTTACATATCGCAGACATAAAGCGGTTAATGCCCGCACTCCCAATTCTGTCTCTGGACCCGAATTGTGGAGTTGCCGGGATGTTGTTGACTGGAGTCAACAGGTACCGGGCACGAATCGGGAAACTCCGAGAACCGAAAACCCGGAAGGAGTACGAGATTGCTGCCGCTAATACGCAGGGGGTAGTTTCGTACATCCTGGATGAAGCCACTATTGAAGACTACATGGATACTCACAACGTCAAACGAGATATTGCCATATCTTGTTTGGTTGACGAGGCGGTTCGTACAGTGCGAACCAGATCTTCCAGTGCGGAGGAGAAGGCGCGAATAAAAGCGCTGAAAGCCACACCTAGGGGGCGCGGCAGTAAAGGTGAGAGGGGGGCCTCAAACCGGTCGAGCCCGGCCGACAGTAACCAGTCGGACGAGTTTGTCCAGGAGAGAGGACGTCAGGCTCGCCGGAACGAGAAGGCAAGATTAGCTAACTTGCCGGACTCTGTGTTAGCAGAGGGATTACCGGAACAACCTTCCGGAGGACAGCCCGTTATTCCCCGGGCTGAGGAGGAGACGGATGAGGCTATGGACATAAACGAAGCCAATACTCCGGCGCCCTCCAGCACAGACACCACCACCCCCACCCCGGCCCTTGTGGCAGATATGACCGCCGCCGCGGGAGCAGCGGCCGCCGTGGGGGCTGCGCTGGTATTCAATCCAGCACGTCTCAGCCCTCTCCGTAGTCCGGCTCATTCGGATGCGGAAGAGGGAGAGGTTCCGGCTAACGCTGAGGAACCAGGAAATGCCCCAGAGGACCCCATCCCGCCTAATGACGTGATGAGGCGGGTCTGGCAGAACGCGAACAATAAGTTCCGCGTGTTCATTCCCAATTCCTGGGAACAGTGTCCAATTGGTCCTACCAATTTCGGATGTCCACCCTCGACCAATTGTAAAGGTCAGAGTGACGACGAGGATTGGATCCGGAATACCCCCCGGGACCGTCCTCCGTCTGCTTTTTATCAGCAGTGGCTAGATCAACTCAGGATCCTGCCGGATACTTACTATAGTAAGGAGCAGAAAGAAAAGCTTCTTTTTGCGAGTAACCGCTGGTATAGCCAACGGGAAAGAAACTGGTGCCCATTCGCTACGTGTGTAAACACGATTGGCACAGACAGAACCGTGTTTGTAACAAAACAACGGTTTCCGCGACACCTATGTGAAAATCACATGCACCACTGTGTGGTGTACCACTGTGATATCACAGTAGGTAGGGAGTCCCAGCTTTGTAACGGGTGTTTAGAACCCCGGAGAGGTGAGCTCATGCGCCACATGAAAGATTGCCATAATATGGGAATCAGTGTAGCTCGCAATCGTGTGAATGCGCTACATGATGCCGTATGTGACCAGTACAAGTCACTCACGGAGGAACAGAAGGCTAAGATCCGGCCGGCAACTCCCTTCTACTGCGAGGTCGCAGATGGGAAGTTCAAAGCCAGGATTGCCAGAGTGGACGGACGACATAAGTTCGCCATGAATGACGAGGAATATACGGTGTTATGCACTACCCGTACTTCCCCCAGAGGTGGCGGTAGTTTCCGTCAGCCGGAAACCCGGGGTAGTTCCCGGGGGAAGAGCCGGTCCGCCCGCGACCGCTCTCGATCTCCTGCGGTCTCACCCGGACCAAAACGGAGACATGCCGGATCCACTTTGGAGGAACTCGATAATTCCTACTATGGGATTTATCATGCCCCGGAAGGTCGCGACTATTATCGCGAGTATCCAGACCCGCTGTTTACAGACCGGAAAGATCGGAAACTTGATTCCGGTGGTCAAGCGGCGGCGGCTACTAACATGGAATACCGTTCTAGACGTCTGAGCAGTTCAGACAGTGCCAACAGTCAACCTGACTGTGGAGGTGCCCGGCCTAAAGAACCGGCTACCAGAACAAAGGCTTCCCTGCCTTTGACGTACCATCTGGGGACAACTGCAAAGCTAACCCCCAGGGACGTCCGGTCACCCACTACCCCAACTCGGGACATGCAGGGCTTGACCGTGAAAGCTGAACCAAAATCACTAATCTCAGTGGTAACGCCTCGGGGCATAACTGTCCCGAAGGCTGCAGCGGTTGCGAAAGCGCCACAAGCGGATGTTAAACCCGTGATTCCTGCAGCCCAGGAGCCGGTTGTCATCCAGCCAGTCGCGGGTACCTCCCGCACGGAAACTACCGGTGGCGTAAAATTAAAATACGTCCCGATAGTCAACTACTTCTCTCGGGAAGAGAAAGCGAGCTGCGAAGTGGGACAGAGAATTGTAACGGAATTCCAGGAGTCCCAACGCGAGCTGGCGGTGGAATATAACACCAAGATGTTAGGCCTGTTCACGCATGGCCTAAAGATTGCCCACCGGGAGGAGAAAGCATTGGTCGCTGTCGGCAATGCTGACTACTTGGCTAAAAAGTCAAGGGAAGCTGCTTCAGGTCAAAAGACCGCTGAGGCCGCCGCAGGGTTCGTTCGTCAGGAGAACGAGAAGTTAACCAAACGGTTACAAGACATGAACGTAAAATTTTACGGGGTGTTCGGCGTGACTCTCGATACCTGGGATGGCACAGCTGAGCACGCGCTTGCTTTAATTAGGGCAAGAGATGAACCTTTAGGTTAAAAGACTAACAGAAGGTTCTGAGTCTATTTCTAATTTTTTAGGAATAGAGGAGGAAACAATAATAGTTTCCGGATAGATTAATTGTTCTTTCAGTTAATCTGACGTCATAAATTGTTTATGACGGGGTTTCCCTTCTGAAGGGAGGGGCATCTTTTTAGATGCATATGGATCAACGCGGGGGGAACCTTCCGTGGAAGCTCTGGACTTACCTAACTACTCAACTCTCAACTATAGCCTACCGATGGGGAATCAGGACTCCACCGGGAAGCTACCAAACTAACGTCCCTGAAACTAACTTTTGGGATACGTTACCATGATGTGTTCCTGATACTATTATGCTGAGTTATAAACTGTTCCCGTCCAAAGGATTACGTGTCAAACAGACAATGCTCGTGGTTCCAGTTCTACTTATATATTTCATGAACATTCCTGGAGCTAGGATTACGTGTTAAACGGACAGTACCCGTGGTTTCCAGCCGGATTATAGTTATATATGTCATGAACTTTACTGGAGCGAGGACGGGATACTTATCGAGCTGTATACATATGAACTTACCTTCGGGTGATATTTATCCAAGAAACAGTATTAAGAAGAGGAGAGCACCTCACTCATTCGTCTATTAGAAGCAGAGAGCACCTTGACCACAACTAGATCACCAGTAAGCTATATTTAATTGTAAGGGTTTCCGGGTACACTGCCAGGTTACTCATTAAAACGTTTTTAATATATAAAATATATCATTATTATGTGATACATATCACCTCAGGTGTTCCAATAAGGTGTTCTCATACTTACCTTATGAATCGGGTTTCATAATATACTATATATGAAGATTGTATGATCTGATAAGCTAGGAAACGTGGCTACCCGTAATGTTTATATGAAGTCGTTAAGACTATGTGTATATACTAAATATACCGCCAGGTATTGTCGTGTGTGTTGACTCTGTTGTATGTTGCGAGAGATATTAATACTCCGGTTATATAATCGGATTACCCGGCTTAAAACAAAGGCTGTGGTTACTGTTATCCATTGTGTGAATGTTTTCATTAAATCACAAATCAATGTAAGACGCTGGTGGTTGTGAGTCCTTATCAGGACTGGTTTTTAATAACTTTTCTGTTCAACTTAAATATAAACACACCCCATGTGCCTTTTTTTTTAATAACCGAGTAAGGTAACTTCATAAGGAAGTCATATCGAAATGTGTCAAGCCGTTCGATTGAATGTATGATATTATATTCACATGTCATAAATCATCCATTATGGTTGCTATTACAGTGTAATGCCATATTTATATTGAGTTGTATGATCTCGCTTGTGTAGTATGTCGTAATAATATGTTTACGCCCCTAGTTACTGTATAGACAATAACTGTAAAGTCGTTGGTCTAAAGTGTTTTCTATATACTAGGAAAACCGTATATATATTCGTTACCACCTAGTTTTGTCTAGGGGGGGTAGTGTAGGGGCATGATATTACATATTAATCTCATACACGGTATTTCCGGGTAACGTCTGTTTACTCGGCTTCTCCACCTGGAGCTAGTGCACACAGTTCCCAGGAGAGGGCGCAGGTCCTCTTCAGGTAACCGTGTGCCGCTCTCAGGTGGGCGGCCGACCCACCCACCTGGCCACGTGATCTAAGAGCCGGTGTTATATAAGACCCATGTGTTTACCTGGAACGGCAGTCAGTGCAGGCCCGACTGACGAGAGACTTCACATGTCCAACCGTGCGGACAGAGTTGTATGCTAAGAGTTGTATACTGACCGTTTCCTCTATTTATAGAGAAACCTGATCTACCTGTGTGTATTAATTCTACACTGATCGTTCCCTAGTAAAGGAACTAGAGTTGTTATTCTTGTGAATAAAGACAGATATATTCTCGCACCTGGAAACTGCCGTGATCGTTGTTCTTTAACCTAGAGTTAACTACGAACCACCACACATGTATTACATAGACTTCATGTTCTATGCCCGATGTCTGCAAGATGCAGGAATCCAACACTGGTGAATTACTCGCTAGTACTAAATTCATTCATAACAATGACAAATAAGTATGTAGTACATTAAAGGGCTAAATTAGATGTGGATGATAACCTATTGTAGATCTGGGACTTGGTCTAATCTGTGGCTGGTTGTCACTGGATTATGTCCTGCCCTCAGGGCTTTCAACCCCTGTCCCTACTTTGGGCCTAGTTCTGAGCCAATGCCCCCCAGATCAGATTCAAGAACTTACATAATAATATAATGGAGGCTATTATGACACATCAGACGCATCTAGTGTCAACATATCTATATTCAAGCATATACAAATTCGCAGCTCTAGTTGACAAAAAAGACAACTTCAGGGGTATATATACCACACTGTAGCATACAAAGGATTTGGGGCTTTTTAATTCCCATGAATTCTGCAAAAATATATACCCAGGGAATGAAGTGTGACCACAGTAACATATGTGCTGAAAAGTACTCCATACAATGGTGGACCTTTGCAAAGATATACATCTTCCAAGTGTGGACTTTGTGGGAGTGTTCACCTAGAATATTCTCTCACAGATATTAAACGGTTGGCTTCTGTTAAGGTTTGGTGGCTATGTCTCACAAAACCTCTGAAGGTTTAAAATGTCATGTATCTAATGAGTGGATACAGAAGATGGAATGTCATGTGGCTTACTGATATCATACATGAAGGGTTTAAAACATAACTGATGGGTTGCACATCCATTATCTAACTTGTCATGTTATGTACTTGTCATTTCCAGTCCTCTATTGTGCCACTTTGTACCTGGTTCAGCACACTTTCATGGCACATTTAGACAGAGTTACAACTGATAACAAGGGGCTTTGATATAATCCAGAGTGATCTTGAGGAACTCAGTCGGTTATGATCATTAACCCCTTCAGGGCCACATGGTACTTTGTCCTTGTTATCATTATGATACATGACTACAGCATAGTCTAGTTTACCACACCAGGGGTGCTGACTAAATGAATCATGCTGCCACAATGGCTTTGATACACTTCAAGAGGATCAGCATGATGCATGCATGTAGCTGTGGTGAGTATATTTACCAGGACAGTATTCAGGCATCATGAGATAAAAGGTGTAGCACAGTAAATCACTCTGCAGTCGGAGTAGCCTCCTGCCGTGTGCGGACAGGTATGTGTGCATGTGTGACAGGGAAACTGATAATATGGGCTTGATGCACTTCTGAAGGGTCTGTACGATGTATGGATGCACCTGTGTAGAACAGACTCACATAATCAATGAGGGCTGCATCCATGCATCGTGGAGGGAAAGGGCATATAACATTAAAGCTATTAACTGCCAACATATCCTATTCATGTAGTGTTCAGAAGGGTATGTGCGCGTAACAGAGAATAGATATGTAAGATGCAGATAACAGTCCAGAGGTGCATTACCCTTCCATATAGTCACAAATGTTCACAGAACAATAGAGCCCCAGTTGTATCAAGCAGCTGCTACACCATGTTATACAACTCTACCTGAACTCATTCAGGGCTGCATGTTATACAACTCTGCCTGAGCTCATTCAGTTCTCTTCTGAATTTAGATAATGACATTACCATACATACCAGGTGTCTTTGTCTGGTGTCATTGCCATCATTGATCAGTGGACAATGAAGTGGGGAACTCCTGTGTGGACATCCTCACTATGGAATAGCTCTGTAGCATTATAAGTTATAACAAATTGATCCAATACATCCTATAATATAGGATATAGTTATATATATTTACCACATCTCCGAAAGTGCATTAGTAGCATTGAGAGCATCTGCTCAAACGCTTTCCAAGGTACATAAAGTGGGAACATGTACGTCCACAACAGAATTGCTTTAGATATTTGATTTATACCAAGCTTAATTCATGACCATAGTCTCATGCAGGTTTATATATCCATTGATAGCTAAACTATTGATCACTTCAATTGATAATTATGCTATTGATATCACAAACTATATTCTAAAGTTTAATCATTTGCTTTTTTCTCCGCCGTTCCACATATTCCCGGAGACGTAAGAACAGATACACTATTATATTCAGTGAATTACATATAAAAGTGCTATCAATATCCTGTTTCTTCTGAGCTGTCTTGTCTTGATAACTTGCGTAGGTGGAGCATAGTCTTCCAACTGAACTGTTGTCTTTTGTCTCGATTGGCAATATAAGCATAAATTTTTAAACTGATAAACCGAATCACTTTTGCAGAGGTGACAGGAATTTTTTAACTGAATCCCTTTATCTATATACACGGGTCCTATATAATCTACAACTGAGCATCCAATTAATTTCGCAGCAAATTTGACAAGAAATCATTAACATATTTACAAGGAAATAATCAATGTGAACAATGCCTATCCATCTAACATGTAGCTATTCCCCTGAGCTCGGCCATGGTAAAATCAACATTCTAGAAAAAACATCGCCAGGGAGGTCAATAGATTCTTCGATAAATTTGGAACATTTTATTTGTCAAGATTACAGCAACAACTAAAGTCTTCCTGTGGATATTGAGATAATATTTCAGGAATGAAGCTGTAGAGCCAGGTTAATATCAGTCTCAGTGACAATTGTACATGTATGTTTCAACATTTTATGAAATATTTTTCTTTGGTTAATACAACTATTTCTATGAGCATTTCAACTTCAGAGGGATCATGTGTGTACAAGGGGCATGGTAAGAATGCCACAAATTGTTAACTGGAGAGCGGGTCAGTGGATCTCTACATGAGGGATCAAGAGGAAACCACCACCAACCTCCCACCTGTTTTAAAAATGACCACTCCCTTATTTAGGCACTTGGATAAATTTTCCAAATTGTGTAGATTCCGTATTTTACTGTGCCATGTTATTGGCCACACTAACAGCTTTCCAGAACATATTCACTCATCCTTCTATCATAATTAGAAGTGGAGAAATTGACCAGAACATGGAGGGTTGTGGAAGCAAGTGCCCACTATAGAAATGCACAGGGGAACCTGTGAGAGATTGGCACCACTGGAGTGGGTCTATACTATACATGTAGTTGGTGTGTGACCATGCAGCCACTATACCAGTTCTCTACTTGTATGGATCTCTTTAGGCTGTTATATTATATTTGAGGGTGTGTGTAATACACTGTTGGAGCCCTACAATATTTCCCTTTCCATATTGCTTAAAGATATTCTTTAATTCACATAAGATTTATATGAAACACCCTATTTACATCTTGATGCTGTACAATCCCATGTCATGTAGGCTAGAGCAGTACTTGCAGTGCATCAATTTGGGCAGTCTAGAAAACCCCTTGGGCATCCATGTAGGAGGCTGTCGATGGGTACACACAATCTTCTGATATGTTAGGACCTGGCTGATTTGTTTTTAGAGATGGCTGGGTAATATTTCAATATTATCTATTTGGTAGAAAAAGACCATCACTTTTCGCAAACTGTCATTTTCCCCCTTTGTTATAAACCTATGTTAAATGCCCACTATGAGATACTACTCTTCAAGGGCTTTCCAGCGTGCTATTCCATAGTGTCATAGCCCTATCAGGAACTAAACAATCTGGAAAACGCTGAACCTCATCGCAGGCAGACTCCTAAATGCAGAGCCAATTTTGTGTGTCACCCATGGCTGCACTTTGAGACCACTGCAGTGCGTATTTCAGAGTGCCTACCTTATTTGAGCTTGCCTTTTAGCTACCCCAGTGACTTTTTCAAAGACCCAGATTAGCAGCATTCAGAGGGTGGTCTAGTTCTGGCAGACATGTGTCGCAGGTTCTGTTGTTGTTGGGACAAAAGATAGATTTGGGATCAATGTTGATCTCCAATGGGCAGAGATGGAGAGAGGTGATTAGTTATTTATGTTAAGGATGCCAGTCCAGGTCTATGGCACTGGCCTCTGGTATATATGTGTTCAGGAAACACTTAACTGGGAACCCTAGCTTGGAAATGGTATAAAGTAACAATGTAGAAACTACTAAGGATGCTTTCTGTACCTGGGACTCCATTAATGACTCATACTGTAAACAGAATACATTGCCATCAATACTTTTTGTATCATGGTAACATATGAATGACGAACACAAACATAATTATATAGTATCTTCAATATAATTATGTACAATTCAAAATTGATCAATTTTTTATGTTCATTTTGTGTAATTCTGAAACAACTCTGACACCTTAGTTGGTGTCACAGGACCCTGGAAGCCACTTGTTTTTGAAGCTAATTGCATTATAGTTACATATGAATACAAGTGTAGGGGTTGGATTCCCTGTGCCTCGGTGGTAAACCCGCAAGGGGGTATCACTTGGGTAACCCCGCTCCCCTCTGAACCATACCAATCAAGTAACGTGAGACACAGGCTATCTGATAGGACAAGGGGATGTAGCTCAGTGGTAGAACAATTGCTTGGCAAGCGAAAGGCCCCGGGTTTGAGTCCCAGTGTCTCCAAAAACTTCATTTTCAGAGAAGCCATGTCCCTCACACAAGCTTTAAAATGTTATACTATTAGTTGTATTCTGAAAAAATGTTACCATCCATGCTAGAGTCTCGTTCTGTACCTGAAATACACCAGTCACTCCAGCTGTACTTGAGATGTACTAATGAACCCTTTCCATACCTATGATGCACTAGGGAGTCCTTCTGATACAATGTGGCCACCCATGTTGGTGGCACAGGACCCTGGAGGGCCCATAGCCAAGTGCTCATTTAGGGTTCTTCAACAACAAGTTAAGCCCAAATTGAGGCAAACTCTTCAGTCAGGTTTTTGTATTCTGGCTTTCTTCATCCTTCATGTGACCAGACATATAGTCACTGACAAAGGGTTTACCCCCTACCAGGTGGTGCTATTACCAATTCTTAAAAGGCATGGTATATGGTATATTTCAATTCTGCTGCATGGTAAAATGATGATTGAAGAGCAATATAAATGGGTCAGGCGACTCATGACACACTAACACAGCACAAGTCTGTGTGATACTCACCAGCACTACATAGTGTCCATTACTGCTTTGCTACATCAGGTTCTCAATAGATTAGAGCCTACTGAAAACCCTCATTGGTAAAATGTATAGAAATCAGTGTATATTATTTGTGACATACATCCCATTTTGCAGTCCTGGTAACAGATTTTTTTGCCCTGTGTCAGCCCTATGATTTTGATAGACTCCCGAGGAGATAGCATGAGCAGACATATGCATTTTTACAAAGGGTATACTGTATAAAAGTACCATGTGGCCGTTAAAGGGATATTAGCAAAACATGCATGTGCACAACCTTGGCACAACCAAGGGATAGCCTGACAGAGATAGAGTGCAGCCTGTTACTGACTGTTTGAATCTCTTAGATAGATTTATTTGGTCTTTTTCCAATTTGGACAGTGTTCAAGTTTTTTCTTTATTTTGTCAGTAGTTTATTCAGATATCGACCATGATTATTGACCGATTTCTACTTTTCATTTATAAAAGAACTATCATCAATATTCATCACGTATCAATGTAGCCATTTTTGTTATCAGATGGACAGAATAGCAGTCATTGACTATTGGAGGATCTCCTGTGGGTACATTATGTTCCTGGTGAGATAAGTGCTAATGACAGGGATTCCATCTAATTTCTATCACTAAAAATAGATATATCAATCAGTCTGGTTCATCTATAGTTTAACCCGCTAATAATAGCGTGTTGCGCCACTTTGGTGTTTCAAGCTGACTCTTTGGGATCATACAACCATGATTAGGCATGATTCATAAATGCCAAACCGATAAGTTACTTGCCAGGTCTGAATTCATTTATCATGATGCCATGCAGAGTTCACTTTAGTATATATAAAAATGATCAAAACAGCAATAGCATATTTCGCCATGAATATGACCTTAGTTGTCGAAGTGCTGTTAAACATCCATTACTCACTCACTCGCTATACCATATCAAACTTGGATCTATAGCCTAGTACAAGGGCTAATCAGGTATTAGTGCTGCTAGTGACCTCCCACTCTAGATATAATCTATTGTTGAAAGTAGTCCCTGGAGCATGTAGTCCTACCCCACATGTTCAATAAGGCTAATGGTACATGTATTAAAGAGACCAGGTGACAGGACTCTATGATCTCATATGGCTGATATGTGGCTGATTGTACTGGATCAATTGAAGCCCTCAGGCTTGTCTGCTCCTGTCCCCAAACTGGGCCTAATTCTGACCCATTGCCCTCTAGATCGGCCTCAATGTCTTGGATAATACATGTACAATCGAAAATGAACACATGATAAGCAACTTATGTAATTGATAAATGGGCTGAAAATACCCTATGCAACGGTAGGAAGAGCCGCAGATACCTTACAAGGCCGATTGTGGCGATACTGTAAAATGTACAGGTGTCATCTATTTAAATTTGGTGGCTGTGTCTCACAAACCCTATGCAGGTCCCAAATGTCATGAATCTTACCAGTGGATACAGTACAGGAAATGTCATGTGTTCTACAGGTATGATACATTCATGACTGGTATGAATCATACTTGTCATGATATGCACCTATGTTTCCTATTGTGCCATTTTGTACCTGGTTCAGCACACATTCATGACCCCATTTGGACATAGTTACAATTGATGATAAGAGGCTTTGATACAATCCATGGTGTTCTTATGTTGCTCAGTCTGTTCTGACCGCTTATTCACCCTTTCGGGGCCACACAGTCCTAAAATTGTACTTTCTCATTATGATACATGACTGCAGCCCAGGCTAGTTACGTTATGGATTACATACACTTCCTGAGGGCTGGCATGATACATGAATCTGGCTGTTGTGAGCAGTCTGACAAGGCACAGTATTTAGGCATCATGAAGACAAACGGCGTAGCACATTAAAGCACCATGCGGCCAACATATCCTAGTTATGTCGGGTTTAGAGAGGTAACAAAGAGTGGACCTGTAAGGCACAAATGTCAACACCTGAGGTACACTACCCTTCCCTATAGTCATAGATATCCACAGAACAATAGAGCCCCAGTCGTATCAAATAGCTGTGAGGCTATGTTATACAACTCTGCCTGAACTCATTCTGATCTCGTTGAATTTAGATAATGACATTACCATACACACCAGGTGTCCTTGTCTGGTCTCATTATCATCATCGATCAGTGGAAAATGGAGTGGGGTACTTCTGTTTAGACAAAGGCCTATGGGTTGAGAAATAGCCTAGTATTATAAGTCGTTGATGAAATATTGCTGGCCACACAAAACCAGACAAGTTGACTTGCTTATATTAATTTTTTTATTTTTTATTCTATTTTTTTATTTTTTTTTGGGGGGGGGGGGGGTTATTAAACATCGAGATCAGGGGAGAATTTGATGGGTGGATTTATAAGTCATAGGAAATTGATTCAATGCATCCTGATCACTCATCAAATGTCCAAAAGTGAATTAGATCTAGTAGCATTGAGAGCATAATTCTACTCAAAATGTTTCCCAGGGACAGACAATTGAACATATAATATTATATACGTATGACAGTACTGCTTTTGATGTTCAATGGAAACTCTAGTTAGGCGAAGACCATAGTCCCATGTGGTTAATATTTCCATTGATAGCTATGCTATTGATATCACAAATTTTATTTTCATGTTAATCATTACCATCTTCCTCAGGGTGTGCGTAACACGTGTTCCTGGATATCCATGAGTAGATATACTAATATATTCAATTGATTATGTGTAATATAGCGCTGTTCTGTTTCTTATAAGCTCTCTTGTCTTGGCAAGCTGCCTTAGTAGAGCATTGTTTTCCAACCAACTGAACTGAGACTCTTCTACTAGAAGAAGAATATAAGCCTAAACCTCATTAATTTTACAAAGATGATAATGGTGACTTTTCTGCTTTGTAAATTATTGTGAAGAGTTCACATTTTGATCTATTTTGTTGGCAAAAAAGACAGGTAATGCCTTCTAGCAGGTGCGAAAACACACAACACCACCATAAAATTAAAATAAATAAGGGACAATTGGAAACTTAAAGTGGCATAATCACCAACCGCATTCCACTCACAATTCTAGTATTGTTCTAGTCTACAATGTGGTTAAGTGCGAGTGGTGAGAATGTCCCTTTAACTGTTTGGCACAGGAGAAGGAAAGACCAAATATCAGGTGCCAGTTGGTGGAATACATAGAGAACAGTACATGAAAACATTACACAGGTCCCAACCATGCATTAGACACATCCTAACCTGTTTATAAGTGTGCCTTGTGAATTTCCAACTGATTCCCCTTATTTGCATATAATGTATATGATTTTGTAGATAATTTACCATTGAGCATCCAATAGATCGTAAAATTTTGTGAATTGACAAGTAATCGTTAAAATATTCAAAATGAATAATCAATGTGAACCATGCCCATCCATCTAATGTTTAGCTATTCCCCTGGGCTCAGCCCTGGTAAAACTATCATTCTACCAAAAACATGGTCAGTGAAGTCGATAGAAACTTCAATGCAGTTTTTGAATTTTCTTTTATGATATCACAGCTATGACTAACACCTCAGTGTGGATTATGAGATCCGACAGGAATGAGGGTCTATAGCCAGGTTAATATCACTCTCTGTTCCAATTGAGTATGTCTGAATGTAAACCATTTTATAAAGATTGTGCTTGGTACATAAAACAACATTTCAATCTCAGAGAAATCATGTGCATACAGGATGACAGTCTATGAGAGCCATCATTTTTTAACATCGGCGAGATCTGGTGGATTTCAGTGTGAGTGCTCACATATTTCTTCATCATGTCAAACCTTTCCGTCTCAGGCCAGTCCCTATTTTGCAAAAAATATCTTGGCTGAAATAGAGGAGGATTCTCCCTCAAGAGAGACCCCGCCAGCCACAGAAGAAAATACCTGGGGAAAAAACTATCCCCTTTTGTTAAAAAATGACTGCTCCCTTATTTGAGATTGCCTTTTTAGCTACCCCAGTGACTTTTTCAAAGACCTAGATTAGCAGCTTTCAGGGGGTGGTCTAGTTCTGGCAGACATGTGCTGCAGGTTCTGTTGTTGTTGGGACAAAAAAAGTGGATCAATGTTGATCTCTGACTGGCAGAGACTGGTGGAGCTAGTTATTTATTTATGTGAAGGACTCCTGTAGTCCGGTGGTGGAACAAGGATTTGGGGCCTGACCCGGAATTCTCCGATATAGTCTTTTTCTCTGCTGATTCTTCATCTAGGGGGTCTGGGTGACCATTTCCTGCGTGATGTATTTGTGACGGCTTTGGGGAAATTGAGGTATTCAATATGGCCGCCACAATTCAATAAAAATCTTGAAAAGTGCATATCTCAACTTCTAATCTTCTAAAATGGCTGCCATATACACGATTTTAGATGACATAATTGAATTCCCTGACCACAGAAACATACTTTTAGACCTTTCATTTGTATCTCTAAGTTGATTAGAAGCAGAGCTATGCACTTTTAATGATTTTTATTGAATTCCGGAAGTCATCTTGGATATAATGCAAAATGGCTGCCATATACATGATTTTAGATGGCATGACTGGATTCCCTGACCACAGAAATGTACTTTTAGACCTT
This sequence comes from Harmothoe impar, assembly GCA_947462335.1. Classification (NCBI taxonomy): domain Eukaryota; kingdom Metazoa; phylum Annelida; class Polychaeta; order Phyllodocida; family Polynoidae; genus Harmothoe; species Harmothoe impar. Next base: position 67,381,147 of record OX381706.1, read on the forward strand.
TAATTTGTGTCTGTAAGTAGATTAGAAGTTGAGATATGCACTTTTCGAGATTTTTATTGAATTGTGGCGGCCATCTTGAATATCTCAATTTCCCCAAAGCTGTCACAAATACATCACGCAGGAAATGGTCACCCACACCCCCTAAATGAAGAATCAGCAGAGAATAAAACTATATCGGAGAATTCCGGGTCAGGCCCCAAATCCTTGTTCCACCACCGGACTACTTCCCTGTCTGTGGCACTGGCCTATGGTGCTTACTGGGTGTGTTCGGAAAACTGCTACATGGGTGATGAGCCTGAGATGGGAGCAGTCATCAAAAACAAAGACACCATCAGAAGTTACGAGGGTGGTGGAATTTGCAGGAGGCACATCAAGATTAGGAACTTTTAATTGGGGACAGGGGGAGGGGAAAATACATAAGGACAGATCTATTGTTTGTCAGAGACACGGCTCTTTGTACGGCCACAGTTGTACGGTCAATACACAACCAATAAGAGTCAATAAAGAACTTTGAGAGTATATAGACGAAAGTAATTGATCACAGGTATAGAGAGTATCATAACTATTGTGACGTTTGGCCCGTAGCTCCAAAGATCTATGGGCCCGGATTTTCAGCTGTGGGCCAGAAACCACATTTTACTTTTTTTCAAAGAGAAAATCATATATATATATTTTGATTTATCTAGGTGAAAATGAGACCAAATTGCCTCAATTGCTCACATTTTTCTCTTTCCAACGACATATTTCATGACTATACTCATCAAGTATATTCCTTCCGAATATTTTTGCAAAATTTCCTGTGGGCCACCCGGGCCCATGGAGAGGTTATTCTAAAGAAAACTGCAGGCCCGGACTCAAAAATCCCGGGCCAGCTTTAGTGTCTACCCCTGATTGTCTTCATTGTATAGAGTTAAAGACAACAGTATAGTCACTGAGTGATACCAATACTGATGTCACAGACATAAGTATTGGTAGCAGCATTTTTGCATGTAATTAAAAGATTGTCAATAGACCCAAATTTAGCCCCAAAAAAGGTGCTGCGCCCCATCCCGTCGCCAGGAGAAGGAGCCGGGCCTGTCATGCCCTTATCCTACAAAATTGCCCTTATCCTACAAAAATGTATAGTTTTGTAGTATAAGGGCTGTCAGTCAGGCCCTTATCCTACAAAATTTGCCCTTATCCTACAGAAATGTTGCCCTTATCCTACAAAACCTAGGTATTTAGTAGGATAAGGGCAATCAGTCAGGCCCTTATCCTACAAAATTGCCCTTATCCTACAAAACCTATATCAAGTAGGTTTTGTAATATAAGGGCTATCACTCAAGCCCTTATCCTACTAGATTTCCTTGTGAATTATATAAGAATATGATTTTTCTGCGTGCAGTTCATTTATTAGGCCCTTATCTTATATACCCTCCCTTATATAGGTTTTGTAGGATAGGGCAATTTTGTAGGATAAGGGCTTGACTGATTGCCCTTATCCTACAAAACTATATATTTTTGTAGGATAAGGGCAATTTTGTAGGATACGGGCATAACAGGTGTTTTGTAGGATAAGGGCAAATTTTGTAGGATAAGGGCATGACTGATAGCCCTTATACTACAAACCTATATGATTTTGTAGGATGAGGGCAATTTTGTAGGATAAGGGCTTGTACTGCTGCATCCGCCACTGGTCAGAACCCTTGTCACCATGATGAAGGAATGCAGCCCTGTCGAGTCTATTTGCCAGGGCTGCATTCTTGAAGTAAGCCTAACATACGGGGTTGATACACTCCCTTACCAAATGAGCTGCATTATACGCAAATGCAGGTCTGCCCAGAGACTGCATTCAAGCATCATGCCGACAATTGTCATTCAGACTCCTTGCTCATAGGGCTAGCTGAGCAAATAAGCGTATAAGCCGCACTTGACTTTAGGCCGATCCTATAAGCCACACTGGCGATCTGCTTATGGTGACTTTTGGACTGTATTATAATAGCATACACTCGTGTATAACCTGCAACCTGACTGTGTGCCGATCCTATAAGCCACTCTTGAGATCCGACTCCGTACTAGCCGCAGCTTCTACGCGTAGTTTTACAGTACCAAACTTCAGGTGGTTATAAAATTTACAAATTTTGCAAGGTCAGCTCCTCGGCAAAGGTGGTTACAATGCACGATTTGGGGTCGTCACAATTACCGCCTAACTATGAATTTCTACTGTTAGTTTAAAAGGCTTTCAGTGTATGAGAAACTACCCATCTGGTGCTATCTGCCCTCTCCTTGTAACATACAATTAGGAGGTAATTACAGGAGATAATTAGAATGGAGTAGAGACCTTTGATAAGAGTGAATACTTTCCTGATGCTACATTATTATCCATACTAAGGGGGTGGTCATTATCTAACAAGAGGGGGAGAAGGTGTTGGTGGATTTTCGCCCCCCCCCCCGTCTGGAGGGGTTAAATATTTGCCTCCCCACCAAATCCACCAATCCCCCTGTTGATAAGTAATAACCACTCCCTAACAGCCTGTCAGTGTATCAATCTCGTCGAAACTACCCGATGGTGCCGTGTTAAAGTTACATACACCTCCAAGAGACCACTGCATCAAGAAAGGTTGACTGTTTCAGAATAAAGTTGTGTTTACCTTGGTTTCAGTAGAATGCATGTAGCATTGTCTGTAATAGCTACATTTTCAAACATCAAACATTTTCAAATTATCTCTCAAATAGTATACATCAGAATGCATGATTTTGAGGTTAGATTGATGTATTTGTCCGTCAGGCTTCAGAAATGTACACAACTTTTCTGAAAGGTCACCCTTTCTTGCAGCATTGGTCTATAACTATCTATGCTGGGGACACTCGAGGTACCCCGGCATGCATGGATTAAGCACTGCCAAGTCAGGTGAGATCCATATAAACATGAAATTTAGCAGAAAAATTGACAAGAAATTATTAGAATATTCTCTGGTAAATAATCAATGTGAACCTGGCCCCTCCAGCTAATGCGTGGCCATTACCCTGGGCTCAGGCCTGTTAAAACCAACATTCTTCCAAATACATTGCCAGGGAGGTCCAATAAACCTTTTCTTTGGACATATTATCATTGGAACATTTTCTCTGGACATGTTATCGCTATAACTGCAGCCTTGGTGTGGATTATGAGATACTACAGGAATAAGGCTGTAAAGCTAGGTTAACATCCTTCTATGTAATAGTTGAGCCAGGTCTGCCGAGAGACAGACAGACAGACTGAGATAGAGACAGAGGGAGGCAAAGAAAGGAGAGACTAGAGAGACAGAGACAGACAGGGACTGGGACATAGACAGAAAGACATACAATGACAGACAGAGACAGGGAGACATACAATGACAGAGACAGGGACATACAGAGACAGACGGACAGAGACAGACAGACAGTGATGGTGAGGGAGAATCCTTAATCAGATTTTCCAAAAGTAGCTGACTAATTTCTTTGACTGGCTGCTTGTGGCAACGCCCAGAACCAGCGGCTGCCAAACTATGTGGGGGGAGAGTGAGTTTTGTGGTCACTAGGACTGTGCAGGGAGAGTGAGCTTTGTGGTCCGACACACCGGTGACCAGCGAACTGCCAGCAGCAGCAAAAGTTTTTACACTTCTCTATTGACTTCTGTGGTACTTGGGAAATTGTCACTCTCTGTGCACATTGTTAGAAGTTAACCTTTAAGGACCGTATACCGTAAAACCTTGCGTAGAAGCCGCGGCTAGTACACGAATCAGATCCCTGGTGCGGCTTATAGGATCGGCCCAGAGTGAGGCTTATACACGAGGTTTTACGGTAGTGCTTTAATGTGCTACACTGAAAAAGTAATCTTGTCTCCAGATTCGTTTAAGTGACTGTCATAAAATGAACAAGTCAAAAGTTGTCTAACCTATCAGGTTATCATCCCACAAATAGAATCTGGAGCTGGCAAATGTCGGGTTTTGGACTGGCACATGCCAAGTGGGTCTTCTATCTACAGCAAGAAGACCCGCTTCCTTGTCACTCAGACAAGTTTTTAACTCATTTATTTTAAGACAGTCACTTAGAAGAGTCTGGAGACAGTTTACCTTTTTAGTGCATGTGCTTTCATCATCATGACGCCTGAATACGGCCATAGCGACTCCACTCTGGAGGCGTGATGGCCTCCAAACTACTTTATCCTACCCCTATACAGCCAAATATATTCATTATATACAAACATGGGTCCCTACTCGATCATAGGAATTCGGAGCAACTGTCAAGAATTTAATTGTGTTATTAAAGGTTCACCAGTCACATAAAATGAGGTAACTAAGTTGAATCAAATAAAAACTAAAAAGGGCTACATGCATTTATCATGCTGATCTTACTTACATTGATGCTCTCCTAAAGGTTTGGCATGATACACCAATGCAGCTTGAGAGTTACCCATCAGTACTTCATTGGTGCATCATGTCGACAAATGCTGCTTATCATACCATCCTCAATGGTGGAATCACACGGACGAACCTACCATTTGTTGGTGCTTTAGTAGGTCTTACTGCAGTGGCTACAATACAGTATAGGTGAAACGATCTGCGAAAAAGGCCCTTAGTGCAGGGTGCACTAAGATACCTTTTCAAAGGACATGTCACATCTATATTAGGTATCGCAACTCATACGACTGGCTGGAACAGTAACATATACTGTGTACTTACTGTGGAATATAGGCTGGAAGTACGTTTTCATTTCTATAATTCAGTATGGCCCCTTACAGCAATTGATATACTGCTAGGCCCTATAAAGTGTAAACAGTTATAAAGATTGAGCGTGTGAGTGGCATCACAGATGACTCAGGGTAAGCTGAATCTGTAGCTTATCATGTACTTAGATATAGTACTCCCTTATAATCATTCTTTGGTCCATTCTGGCATCAGAAATGAATTCCTTGTTAAAAACTACCCTAAAGTCATGTGTCATACATGTATGTTATTCCATTTCAGGCCAGCAGGTGGGTGTGGGTGAGCAGGCGGGTGTGGGAGAGCAGGTGGGTGTGGGTGTGCAGGTGGGTGTGGGCGACGGTTGCAGGCTGCGGGCATGTACCGCCTTCTGTCCCTATCAAAAAGCCAGTCGATCGGATGATAAACGGCGACGATATGGGTGGTACAGTTTTGAACTGCTTTGGACGCTCCTTTTATCATGGACTTTTCGGAGTGTACAAGAAGTAGGGGTGGCGCCACCCTTTGCTGTACGGTCAGTATAGGAACTAAAATATTTTTTGGTGATGCTCTGTGTTGGAAACTTTTATTTAAATTTAATTTAAACGTTTAAGATGGTCTTTAATGTGTGTTTAAGGGTATGTCCACTGTAGAAGATGGCATTTCTGCGTGTGAAGAGAGAAATATGGGAGACTTTGGCAAAAGTAGTGATTTCTATCTTTGCTTCAACACTGAAGCCTATGTGGCTTTCATTTAGAGGGTAGCAATTTAAGAATACTTAAGAGTTTAAGGAAAAGAGAGAAATCACTACCTAAAGATCGCAGGCCAATTACAGCAAGAAGGAAAGACATTCAAATTTCTTTTCGAAGGAAACATTTGTCCCCCGATCTTGCCTGTCTCTCCATGGTCTTATTTAATGGCTGTGGGCCATGGACATTAAATGAGAGCACTTCTCCCATGTAACAAAAACGTCTTAAACCTTGGTTAGGTCGTTTAGTATTACTCAGTTACCCTGAGTCAAATATGAACAGAACTTTAAGGAGCAGCAGTACTTTAATGCTCAGTGCCGTTTACTCAGCAAGAGGCAGAAATTAACCTTAACAAAGTATGTCGGTTGTGCTGCATTTGTGCTTCATACCAATCCTACATGGTTGACACACTCCCGAAGGGTTAGCATGATGCACCAATGCAGCGCCAGTGCACTACTCGCCGATGCTGCAATGATACATCATGACGGCAAATGAATGTAAACATTGAGGCATCATGCCACCTTTATAAAGGGTTAAATTAATGTTTTCCATTAGCCTTTTGGTCCTTAACTTTACCTTGTAAGGGCCATGCTCGGTTGTTTTAATAGATTGGTAGGGTTCCTTGATGGGGAGTTACAGTGGTTTGTACCATCTCATTTACTCATATTCCACATCCTATAGATCCAACTGAATCCTTAGTTATAGTTATAAATGGCCCTCCCTCCTCTGTAAATGGACTTTCTTTATTTATTACTTTCTGCATTCTTTATTTTAAACTTTCATACCCGGGGAATTGACTCGTGATCTGTAGTGCCAACCCATGTATTATGGCATTGACTAAAGTATCTCTGATAACAATATAGGCCCAACATGGTATCAGAAATCACTTTGCTCAAAATTGGGTGAAGATTTCTAGGGTCGACCCCTGTTTTTGCTATAGATATGATCGGGGAACCTGAAACACATTTCTATTACCCTAATTTTTCGTGAAATATATGATAAGTATGAGAAAATGATGGGCAGATGTAGCGAAGACATAAACACTATTTCTAACCCTTTACGGTTCCTTATCAGTCACTCTGGCGACTTATACCCTTTGTCGTCATGATACATGAAAGCAGCCCTGTCGAAGAACTCGCCAGTGCTACATTCAAGCATCATGCCAACCCCACCAGGTTGAGGCACTCCCAAAGGGTCGGCATAATGTACCAATGCAGCACCAAGGAGTTACTCGCTGGGGCTACATTGGTGCATCATGACGACAAATGTAATCTTTCAGCAACACCAGTCCTTAAAGGGTCAATAAATTAATGATGCCCGCGGGCTGATCTACAAGTAAACATGTCCACCATTGGTACAGTGCATCAATCCTATGCCACAAAGTGTCATTCAAATTTATTATACCATTAAATTATTCAAGTACCATATCTTAGTTGTCTCCTCCTGCCAAGGTAGATCTGGAATTTATCAATCACACAGAGAATGTAAGTAATTTAAAAAGAGGTATGGCATTACATCCTGGATGCAGTAAACCCTTAAGGACGATATGATATTTTAACTCTTTAAGGAGGACACGTTGCCAAAAAGGTGACATTTGTCACCAGGATGCCATAATGCCAGAGCTGCATTCAGGCATCATGACGACCAAGAGTATGATGCATTAATTCAACATGCCGTCCTTAAATAATTAGGGCAACATTTTGTTGTCATGATGCAGCAAAACAGCCCCGGCATGCTACCCACTGAACAGTACTGGGGAAATGAAGGTTCACAACTTATGAGAATTAGGTGCATCGGGGAAGCTGACCATTACTCGGGAGGAACTTGAGAATCTCTCAAGCATATTCCACAGAAAATGCTGGGAAATCAGAAACAAGTCTTTGACCCTGGAAACACTGGAGACTTTCTCCAGAGTAATTCTCATACCCATAGTCCCATAGGGGCATGCAGGTCTCGACTCAAGATAGTCCTGTGTTCTTCTTGAGATTCATTCTTGTTATCTCACCCCCAGTTTTACACCCCATTGGCATGTTCGGTGGTAAGGGAAATTTCTGGTGCATTTCTCAGAAAATGGACCCATCTGAAACTAGTGACATATCTATAATATTCACACAAGTCTGAACTCTGGATGTTTCCAAGATATTCCCAAAATTCATTTTTGTGGCCATAATATCCAGTTTTATTCCCCATTTACATGTTCCATGGTGAGGGGATTTACTGGTGCCTTTCTCAAGAAAATAGCTTGTGTGAAACTAGTGACATATACCATGACATGCACACAAGTCTGAACTTGGGATATACCCGAGTGATTCAGAAAATTAACTTGTGGCCATATTTCCAGTTTTATACAGTATTTTCATGTTCTGTGGTGAGTGGATTTTCCTGTGATTTTCTCAAGAAATGAGCATGTTTGAAACTAGTGACATGTCTATAACATTGACACATGACTGAACTCCGCATGTTCCCAAGTTATTCCCATGATCCACTCTTATGGCCATACTTAAATTTTCTATCATTTTGTGCATGTGTTATGATGAGGGGCATTTCTAGTGTCTTTCTCATGACACAGACCTGTGTGGAACTACATTCTTGATCCACTAGCTCTTGTGGCCATGCTTCATGTTTTATCCCATATTTATATGTTCTCCGGTGAGGAGCTTTTTCCATGCCTATTTCAATAAATTGACTCATCTAAAACCATTTTCGTGCTAAATACGGATCTAGAAATGACCCTGCAAATAAACATTTAACTACAGACAAAACAGAGCATGGGCGCTTCCCTTGCGCATGCCGTGTAAACTCGCCACTGCCCGGCCCCTATTTCACTCTTCCTATGTGCTTTGGCCTGCTGTGCGTCGGCACTCACTGGCGGTGCGAGTCCCGTAGCCGCCTCCCCTCTAGTCACTCCCGGGAAAGCTGTCCCTTCTCGGTGCCTGCCACACTCCCCACATGGGGTATTCCCAAGTCTGACCACTTTCCCTAACTTGGCACTGCACCCTTCTCTATCTAGTCCTACCAAGGGGGTCTCTGTCTGTCTCTGCCCATCTGTCTACTATTGGTAGAGCTATAGACTAGGTATACATCATCATTGACATGCTCCATACATACAGCATCGGGCCTTGATGAATGAAATAAAGAAAGGTATTTGTCTGCTGCGACTGGTGGTTCCAGAGTGGTCAAAATTAAGCGACCTGGCGACCTGGGCTGTTTTCCAGACGACCTAGCGACCAGGTACAATAGTTTAAGCAATCTGGGGACTTTTGGAAAAATTTGGTTATGGCACAAATGGTCAAAAAGTGACTTTGCTACCTTGGACCCTTAATTTTGGCAACTGTCCGACCTTAGGGGGGCACCCCTCTGCACCCCCACTCTAGTATCTCAAAAAAGTGCAGTTTATATCTGTTTATGGTTTATATGGTACAAATGGACCCGTGGTGAAATGAATCATGTATCCATTATGTTGGTATTTAAGTTAACTTTATTGTCACTTTTGGGAAGCCTAGCAGGTGCCGTCACCTGGGCGTTGACCTTTAAAACGTTGATATAGCTATGATGCTTCTCCACACCCTGAGCTGACCCCCCACCCCCACATATTTAAGCAGATGTTTTAATCACTCTGTTACCTTTCCCCGGCTTGTAGTGTCTGTTGTGGTCACTATACGGATTTCCTTTGAGCTAGAGGGAGTATGTGTGTATATGTGTTTTGACTGTGCTCGGATTTTTCTGTTGCCTCTCATCAACTAAATAAATGGTTGGGCCTAAATGTGGCTCCAGAGGGGTCAAAAGCGACCTGGCGACCTGGACTGTTTTCCAGGCGACCTGGTACCATATTTAAAGCAACCTGGCGAAATTTTGGACAAATTTGGTTATAGTAAAAATGGTCTAAAAAATGTGACTTTGCGACCATGGGCCCTTAATTTCGGCGACTTTCCGACCTGAGGGGGGGACCCCTCTGCATCCCCCTAAATCGACAAATTTCCTTTATAGTGACACTAGGGATATATGTCTGTTTGCCTTATTGGCATTGGACATGGGTTATTCTTGAAATCGGCATGCAACACCTAGATCCCCACTTGTTTTCTCAAGTTCAATATACAAATATTCTCTGGGACAAACAATTAATTGCTGGTGTGCAATTCTAATGATAACCATATATACATGTGTATGATACACTGTCAGAAGTAGCTGTAGCTGCACAGCGAGTTATACTGTAGATTTACAGTATAAAGGGAGGTATTTTTGGTTTCAAAACCAAAAAAAATCCTTTTATACTGTTAACCTACAGTATAACTCGCTGTTCATCTACACTTACTTCTGACAGCGTAGGTATACAAAGCTTATAATCATTATTAGAGAAATGTAAGTTACTCAGACCCATCGGAATTATGCTGATACTTTATTGAACATTGACCTGTAAGTATATGCCCCCCCCCCCCTGCCCCCATCCGCCACATCCCTTCACATATTCCCACATCGGTCCCGCATCAGCTGCCCTGCGTCCAGCCGAGTACACACTGGTCCGTAAACAAGGCATGGCGTCGCGTCGCTCTCTACTAATCTGGCCATGTTTTTCGCGCCAATAATAGCGTGGGTCTTTGTCTTATTGGTAGGCATAGTCGGCGCGTTACTCAACCGCCGCTTGGCCCACATGCGTCCACTGTTAGAAGACAGGATATGGCGGAAACTTTTTGTTGTAATAGGAATTACAAAAAGTTGTATTCGGTCAGCCATCTTCAGCCTAACCCTCACTCTTGCATCCGACTTCATGAAGGCACCATCTACAGCACCATTATCACCCAAGTTCCCAGAACACCCATTCCAGGAATCCACAAGTTCCATCCCAGCTGTGTGAGACAAGCAGCCGTGACAGCAGATTACCATCAGTAAGTATGGATTTTAGTTTTACCAACTGTCTTCTGGGTTGGTTGGTTGTTCTTTTTCTTTTGTGTGAAAAATCACAGCAGTATCCGACTTCATGATATGGTGTAATGGCGTCAACGGAGTAGGACGTGTTCTCGGCCGCTGCGCCCAAGATACAAATTGTGACTCACCATCTGGAGGAAAACCTTATTATATACACTGGAGGAGACCATTAATGGTTGGAGTACGCTGTGAGACCTATCGGGAACCATTTTATCAAATTTTACAAGGATAAAAAGGACATTTTAAAGGTACCGGTGAGAATCTGTAGGCCAATACACCTTACATCGCCCACTATGGCAGGGCTCAATCCTGGAGTAGACTTGCCTGAGGGGGTGGAGAAGGCGGTGTCAGACCTTTTTAACCGTCCCGGCACAAGAGCAAACAAGGATGACGACCTATCAAAAGTAGGTACAGTATTAGTTCATCTTTTGAATGTGGTATCAAAAGGATTTGCCAATGCCACTGATACTGGAGAACTTAAACGCTCTTTGGAATTTACTCAAGGTCAAGTAGAGGGACTTGAGAAAATCATTGGTGACTTGAAAAATGATATGACCAAACTTAAGATCAAAAATGATGAACTTGAGTTGAAACAACGTCGTATAGAACTCACACAATGGGAAACCAAGGAGCGGGTTATTAATATTGACCAACAGACAAGGAACAGGCAGCTCATTCTTGATGGAGTGACATGCACGGAGGGTGAATCGCCTATAGAAATAGCGCTAGACGTCTTCTCTCAGATATGCAGAGGTAGTATTACCCGCACTGACTTAGATAAAGCAACGCGAGTAGGTCCAAAAAGTAACCCTAACAGACCGATTCTGGTACTTTTCACCACTTGCGCGGCCCGAGAGAAGGTATTAAAAGCAAAACCTAACCTTGGCAAGTCAGACTCGCTGAAGCACCTATATATTAACCTAGATGACTGTGCCGAGGTCAGGCAGCAGAAGGCGGACGTAAGGACCATTACACGCTTAGCCCAGAGAGCTAACCTAGAGGTACAACCCCGTGGCAGAGGAGTGGTCTATAATGACCGCTATTACCCGCACTATAATCTAGATGAACTACCCCACCAATTGAGCCTTGAGAATGCTAGAACCCGCACTACAAATAAATTTGTGGCGTATCATTCTCCACAGTCACCCCTCTCAAATCTACATCTCTGTACAATAGTTGACAAGGGAAAAACATTTAATTCAGTGGAACATGGAGTGGCGTTTGAGAAGGCAGTATTTGCGGGGGTATCACAGGCCAAGGTTCAAGATATTCTCGACGTAGAATGTCCTTACAGGGTCATGCAGTTAGCCAAAGAAATTAACTGTCCAGCATGGGAGGCAAGGGATGAGGCTGAAATAGAGCGCTTTAACATGCTTAAGTACGAACAAAATAAATATTTGGCAGATCTATTGGTTGATACGCAGGATCGCAGGCTACTTGAGACAACGGTTTCAAGAAGGTGGGGTACGGGTACGAGTATAACAGCCCGTAGTTTGAACAATCTATTTTGGGGGACATGGTTGGAAATTGTACATATATAATAGCAGGGGACTTTAATGTTAATTACACAATAGCTAACAGGAAAACCTTTGGGATCGACACCTTTTGTATGGGAAAGAAACTAAAACAATTCATCAAAGTCAATACTAGGGTAAATGCAAAAACCAAAACAAACCTGGACCATATATATTCAAATAGTGAAATTGTACGTGAAGCCAATACCCTTAATATAAATTATAGTGACCACTACCCTATCTATATGATATTGAAACATGAAAGAAACCAAATTGAAAAGAAAACTGTTTTGGCAAGATGTTATAAAAAACTGGATATGAATAATGTATTTAATTCACTCAGACTTTCTGATTGGTCAAATTTTAATAATGGCACACATATTGATGCACTCTGGAAATTATTGCACACTAATATAAGTAAAGCTTTGGCTCATACTGCACCCATTAGAACCATTACAGTTCCTCAAGAAAAGCAAGAATGGTTAACCCCACAAGTTCAAGAAAAAATGCGACAAAGGGATAATAGTTTTAGGAGAGCAAGGTATAGCAACACTGTGGCTGATTGGCTGAAAGCACATCTGAAAAGGAACGCAGTAGAAGCTGAAATCTGGCGCACAAAGAAGGGTATTATAACTGGATTGCTGAAAAATAAAAAGAATCCACAGGACTTTTGGAAAGCCATTGAGAAATTATTACCAAAAAAGGGAAGGGCAATAAAAATAATTAAATTAAAAGATAATGATACGGGCTTAGACATTGACATTTTAAAAATAGCAGATTATATATATAAATGATTACTTTTCTACGATAGGTAAAGTGCTTGCTGCCAGACACCCACCAGTGTTAGTCCCAGCCTTGGAAGAGGACCAACCTAATGACATAGATCTTCTTAGTATACCCTTTGAAAGGGAGGATCTATTGCTGGTCCTAAAGAATCTGGACAAAACAAAATCGTCAAATATTAAGCACATAAAATCGAAAATATTGTGTGAAATATTTGATAGATTTAGTTATTACATATTGTTCATATTTAACCTGTGCCTGGACAGATCTTATTTCCCACAGTCTTGGAAAGTGGCCACCGTATCACCCATACCAAAAAAGGGAAATAGTAAAAAGGTGACAAACCTACGCCCAATAAGCCTATTGCCATTACCTGGTAAAATTTTTGAAAAATTAATGGCAATTAGGCTAAGGGGGTTTATGAAAGACAAAAATATTTTATGTAAAAATCAACATGGTTTTAGACCAAAGCACTCCACCACCTCAGCCACTACCTCATACCTAAGATATATCTACGATAATATGAAACAAAATAAAAACACATACAGCCTCTTTTTGGATTATTCTAAAGCTTTTGATACAGTATCACATCCATTATTAATTAATAAATTAAAAAAATTAGGCCTTTCCAGGAAAACTTGTCTCTGGTTCAAAAGTTACTTAACAAATAGGAATCAAAAGGTATATGCAAATAATACACTTTCAAAGCTGAGGTGTGTGGAGTACGGAGTGCCCCAGGGATCAATATTAGGCCCCATCCTGTTTACTTTATATATTAATGAATTACCAAATTGTGCTCCCCTATGTAAATCCTTCTTATATGCAGATGATGCTGTTTTTTCATCGGATAATCTACAAATATTATGTGACAGTGTGGATGCTATCCAAAATTGGTGTAAATTAAATCTTTTGACGATAAATATTGAAAAAACAAAATGGATGAAAATAGGTCTTTTAGAAAATATTCCAAATTTAATGCCCAAAGTGGATGGCATCCCCCTGGAAAAAGTATCAGCATATGACTATCTTGGTATTAATATTGATGAAAATCTGCAATTCCAAAAACATGAAGATAATGTATACAATAATGTAGTAGCAAAAATACATCGATTTGCTGAAATAAGGAAATATCTGGATGAAATAGATGCCCTAATATTATATAAGACCACCATATTACCTTCCATGGACTATATAGATATTGTATGGGACAGAGCCACTGTAGGTTTCTCTGAACGTTTTCAATTATTACAAAATAAAGCGTTAAGAATAGTATACAGGGTTAAGTTAGAGCCTCAGCCCAGGTTCAATACTGACCAACTCCATTTAAAATCTAACTGTAGAAGACTCTTTGAAAGAAGAGACATACATCTTCTATCATATGCCTATACTATTAAGTATTTTGAGGAAGAAAATATTAGTTTTATTGATGTAAGAAGAGTCAATACAAGGTACAACATGGGTCTACGATACATTGAGAGATTTTCCAGAAATCCTGTCATATATAATAGCTTTCATGAGAGAGCTATAAGGCATTGGAACAAGCTGAAACATGAGTATACAATGGTAGATGACCTGGCAAATTTCAAAAGTAAGATCAAAAAGGAGTATCCTACCTGCTACAGGGTAGACCCACTACTGTTGTACAGATAGGTTTCACTTATTCATCTTATAGTATATAGGTCTGTCACTTGAACCATTAGTGTGTTTACACTAGTGACAGAAGTTGTTTAAAAAAATATCCCATCCCCCCCCCCCCCCCCACCCCCATCCCCATAGCAAAATATATTACACGTCATTACACATTTATTTCATATATAGTATTCAGTCAGGCAAAAGAAGGACCAGACGGCAGAACGGATTTATCCGAGTCTGGATTGTGAATGTATGTTTACACATACTATTTGACATGTACCTTAATAAAACTCTATAAAAAAAAAAATCCTCATGATGGACAGTCACTTTGGACTTGTATTTTAACTTGAATACTTCATTAGAATTTTATTATTTACAAATAATGCGATGAAATGTGATGAATTTTCATAAAGTATTTGGATTGATCAAAAATGATTGAGATCATTTTATGTGAACAAATTATGGAGAACATATCTAATATTACCGAAACTTTAAAGCACTTCTGATTTTATTTTGCCAAAGTTTGGAAAGAAATTGTATAGATGGTGAACTAGCCGTATGTGTATTATATATGATTCTAAGGTGCACATTCTGGAGTAACCGAGAAATATGGATTTTAGTAAAGCAAGTCTAGGACTGGGGATATGACCTGGGACTGGACCGTGGTCAGTGCTGTCAGGCCCAGTGCCTCACGCTGGCCTTGAGTCAGTACCCCTCCCCCTCCCTGTCTTTCCTTCCGCCCCACTCATCCTAACCCTCCCTGGTCAAGGATGTGGGGGGAATATGGTTGAGGTGGTAGGATGGGTAAAGGTGTATCAAAGGCCGGGATCAAAGGGGCAGAAGTCGCTCACATACAGCCATCTGAATATGATATGACATATGTTTTACCTTGATAATAGACATATTTGGGACACGTTTTGAAAAGCTTGAACATGTCACAAAGGTGGATAGAGGTGGCATGAGCCTATGCTGGTGGCCGGCCTGTGACTTGCACGATAGCAGTAGGACCACATGAGCACGGCATGAGCCGGGACATGATGTAATACGGCCTGGTGTATGGCGGGAAAACTTGGCGTCACTTTTACCAGATGTGTACTCAGTATTGGGTGGTCCGGGGTGGGGTGGGGAGGGGGAGATGTGGTGGTTGGTGGGTTGCAGGTATTCTCACGATTTTAGGGGGTTTAAGATCACGCCATGTAGGCTGTAGGGACCTATACGTCACAGGACATGTGGGGGTGTAGATAGGAAGATCCCCATGTCGCATGTCGATTTTAAGAAAAGCCCATGTCGCATGTCACTAAGAAAATACCCATGTCGCTAGGGTCACTAAGTTTTGTTGATTTGGACATAACCGATATATTAATTTGAAACCCAAAATGTCTTGAGGGCATCCATAAATTATATAAGGCTACCGGCGGGGGGGGGGGGGAGAGCCAAATGCATACAGATCTGTACAGGGGAGGGGGGTTTTAGGACCATGTTGGCAAAGGGTTTTAGTATGTACGAATAGGGGGGGCGTCATCTGAATGCGAACATGGTGCAAGGGTGGGGGGGGGGGGGAGGGAGCAGGGTCGATTTTGGCAAAATTATGTGTGCAGGATATCTAACGGATGGCCCCTTGAATGTAAATGTTGGACATTTGATAACAAAAGTAATTATATTTGTAGAACATGGTGAATGGAGACTATTTTATCATGCAATCCTTGACCCTGCCCCCCCCTCCCCGCAACTCCACACACACACTGTGACACCCTACTTTGTGCTGGAAAGGAAAGGCGTGGCCTAAAAGTACTTTTAAACTTTTGAATCCTGGGGATGGGGGGGCATGACTCAGACCCCCACTTTCTGATCTGCTCTTCCCCTGTTACTTTTTGCTAGGCCAAGGTTTTAAAAAGTTTTGTTTCCGGTGACCCGACCGTGTCTAGCAAAACAGTGCCGGGTCCCCCTATTATTTTTTTTGATTTCTAGAAAATTTGCCTTTTTCCAGTTTTTCCAGTTTGTAAATCGCACAATTATTAAGGATTTTGCGGCAAAAACTCTACAACCAGGTAAAAACTCTAAAACTAGGCCCTAAAAAGGTGAAAACAAAAAAAGAATTAAAAGAAATGAAATCTGACCGGCCGGGTCTGCTTTGTCAGGACCATGTTACCGGAAACCAACCTTTTTTTTTAATGTTGGCCCTAGCATGCATATTTTACTTTAACTCACTTGCGTAAATCAGGTAATATCATGGAAGTGTAGACCTACTCTGTCAAACAGACCTTCAATAGTAACCTGTATTTCTGTATTCCTCGCACTATTTACTTGGCATTGATAAACCAGTAGGCCCTATATCATGCCCCAATAGTCAATTTCTCATACCGTGGCAGCAATGGTGACAGCTTTCTAAAGGCGTTATGTAAGTGTTTGTGTGTGGGAATGTGGAGCTGGGGCGATGACGGGTCTCTGGGATCGGCCCTCCCTCTCCCGCGGGAATGCAGCGCAGGAGGGGGAGGGCTTATGGTGCCATGTTGATTGTCGATTTTAAGAAATGGCCATGTTGCTGTGTCGATTATAAGAAAAGGCTGTCTCGCCGTGTCAATTTTAGGGGCTGACCCCCATACATGTCAGAGGTGTCCCCATCTAGAAGTACATGTAGCCCTACGGTAAAAACTCACTCATAAGCAGAATTTATCTGGCATTTTCTTTTGCTATTTATAAGCCGAATTTCTTCCCCCAAAGCTTATGGTCAAGGTTTTGACAAAATTGATTGATAAAAATAATCCTCAAAATCAAAAAAATTCAAGCCATCAAAATGAATAAAATACACATGTTCTAAGTAAATGTCGGTATTATCGCGCACCTTGTGACGATATATTACCTAAATATTCCTCACCAGTCTTTTCCACTGCATGGTTAGGGACAGCATTCCCAAAATGATACATGTTATAGATGAGATATGGGCTACCCTGTAAGGCTGGTCCACTTATATCATTATGATTTTTTATAAATTTTAATATTTTATGAAAAGTGAGCGATATAACAGCATGCCTGAACGATATTACCTCTATGGGAATTAGTATAGAAACTGCTGATTTTATTAGCAAGTATTAAAAATACCAACTATGCTTTTGTTCATCTCTGACTCCTGATATACATGTATAGCACATGTAAATCAAATGCAATAAAATTATATCAATTATAACTTGTCTAACTAAAAAAAAAATAATTAAAAGAAGTGAAAAATGTGCCTTTTAGGAGGGGGTGCGAGATATCACCACATGCACGATATTACCCACATATCATTTTCACGTGGAGTATACATACCTAATTGATATTCCAAAAGTAATAGGTGATAATAATGATAATAACCATGTTAAAATTAGTTGGTTTGGGGATCAGGGTCGGTGGTCAAACTCACTTTCTGCTTTTAACCAAGGTTTTCTTATTTGTCATTTTTTAAAGAAGCCGAATTTTCTCTCTTAAAACTGACATTCAGCTTATAACCAAAGTCGGCTTATTACCAAGGTTTTACGTATATGTAATTAATTGATGGCTACTTTTCTCTCTCTCCCTGCCATCTGGTAGCCTCCTACATATCCCTCCCCCTGCCCACCACCTCACTTCCCATATCTATTCCTTTATCCATTCCCCTATCCAAAAGTGACCCCTCTGTGCACCGCTCCATTTCTATCTCCCCCTGTTGTCAAAACATGAGTACTTCCTAGACCAAAAAGTAAAGGTTGGTTTTCAGGCACCCGACCAGGTCTACCAAGTACCAAACTGTGTGTGACTTTTTTTTTGTGATACTGTTTGGTATATATCAGTCTTAACAATTTGTAAATCGGACAATTATTTATTTTCGAAAATGGCCCACCAGAATAACGTACACATCAGAGAGACAGGGATAGGTAGAATGACAAATAGGTAGGGAGAGATTATGAAGGGAAGGGAAGAGGCAGGGACAGTGATAGGTAGGGAGAGGAAGAGGTATGGGATACATAGACACATGTTCGTGGGAATTGTTATCTCACAATGCAAAATGAACAATTCAAGTGTATGTTTCATGGAATTATTCTAAGTTGAAAACAAGTGAGATCTACTCAGTTTAACAAGTTAATATGATGAATTGATAGGCCGTGAGATCCTGCCATTATTAGTCAACACAGGCAGGCAGTGCCCCTCATCCCATCATGGTCCTCATGCACCTCAGGGCTATTCCTAAAATGTGTAACTTCCTTTTTTTTTGCGCATGACCAGGGTGGGGTAATTCCGGAACAGTTGCACAATTAAGGAATAATTATTCCCATCAAAACGTTCTGACATTGCAACTTCCAATATTGCGTGTGACATATTATGCCTATATAGGGTTTACTGGCTTCAATGAGGGTCTGGCGATCTAAGAAAATTTGCCTATGAATATAGTTTGGCATTACAATATTTCCAAGAAAATGTCACAAAAAGCATTAAAATCGTGTTACATGTATAGTATCTAGCCTAGCCTACCCGGTACATAATATCATAATGTAGAAATTGAGTGTTTGTGATAATTATTATTATTATTATTCCCACCCCTTATCTGAAGTCAGCTTAATTAGTGGCTGGGACGCTGGCTAGCAGGTCTATGGTTGGGATTCAGTTGTTACTCTAAGCATTACTATAAACTCAGCTTTAATATCTGATTCTAGAGTCCAAACATGCATAATATATGGGAATGTACTGTAATTTCAATTGTTCTTGGGATGTAGTGACTTACAGGTATCACCATACAATATCTCATGGTAAATTCTACACTGGAAACAGTTGGTTGTAGGTGTACAGTAGACTCTTAAGACTAGCAAATATAGTTATTTCAATGAATCAAAAAGTATAACCACGCTCTTGATGTAATCTGAAATCATAATCTTGATATTCATTTTTGCAACATGTGACTAATAAGGCCAAAATAAAAGAAGGTTTATTTCAGGTAACATGGCATGAAAATGTATACTCACCAAAAGCAGACCGTTCTAGAGATTATCAATCGTGTAGGGTCAGCATTGTGCATAAATGTAACACTAGTGAGTTACTCGCCAGAGCTGCATTAATGCATCATGACAACCAAGGGCATAGCAAATTAAAGCACTATGCTGCCTTTAAAGGGTTATATAAGGAAGTCACACCACCGCCACTGCAGAGGACATTGGGTCCACGTACAACGTAGGGTAGCTTCTCTTAGCAGTCTGAATTATGTCATTATTATCTAAAGCTGACCCGTTTCTTCTCATTAATTTTGTACATAATATTGATTTAATTTTACGAGTGATGCCAGCACTGACAAGTGGATATTTGACCCGGGCCATTTGGGTCTCAGTGCCAGGGTCCACCTTATGGGAGTGTATCAACTCTGTGGGGTTGGCATGATGCATGTACAGATGCAGCATTGACAAGTTACTCACCATGGCTGCCTTCTTGCATCATGCAGACAAAGGACACTTAAACACTATGCCGCCCTTCATGTTAATTTTGTAACTAGAGGTATCTGGGTTGACCGACATTTTATTCTTGTTGGTCACTAGGCGGCTACTTGCACTGTTGACAACATTGTTGCCTCACTAAAGCCCGCCTTTGAGGCCTGGATGACCCTTTCCGTTTAGTCATTATGATCCAGGGTCTATTGATGATTTCACTTTTCTCTGCTCTCTCTCCTATGCAGTGTGGTAAGCCGAGCCATCTCCCCCGCCCCTCTTATCAGGAAAATTGATCTGCACAACACTTTGTTGATAATTGTTTTTTGAAGTATAAATAAATAAATATAGATATTTCTGTAATCCCCACCCCCTCCACCCTATGACATTATGATCAGCACGGGTCTATTTTTCTGACCCCCCCCCAAAAAAAAAAGAAAAGAAAAAAGAAACCCACTACCCCCTCCCCTAGCCTGTGTTAAAACATGACCTATCAGCAGCTAGATTGTATGATATGCAGGTATCAATGACTCATCAGACACAACAGATTCCCCCACATAAATACAGTAACAATGCGCATCTGCACCTATTGTCGTGTATAAATCGTCAACATGTAAAATGCATGAAGTCGGCCATACATAAATTCTCACACCTAAGTGGAGAGTGATACCACGAGCTATACAAAGGTAAAGGCCCGATATCTCTTCATTCGTGGTGTCATAGCTCCATATTAGTCATGCATGCATCATGACGATAAATGTCTTAACATAATCACAGCATACTGCTGTTCATAATGGGTCAAATTGTGGCTCAATATTAAGTGCATTTTTGGTTGAAAACATGTTTATTGTCAACCACGATCATTTTGAATAATCTGTTCTTGAGTTTTCATCTATCAAACGAAAAAGCAATAGTTATGATTGCATATAACAATCGATTTGACGAATATTGATTAAATAAAGTTGCAATACTGATGTCCATAACAATCTTACATACATACAACCAGGGATGTAGAGGACTCCTTGAGGGCATGTTGGTGCATATTGTAATGTGGCGGTGTACAATTTCCAGACAATCTATCTGAAACATAATTGGTTGCTGGCATTTTATTGATTGTGTCAAAGCAAACTAAAATGGCTATCGGAATCACATCTCTGACCAGGTAACGTCGTGCATTAACTGAAAATTAATTCCGAAATTAATTCTTGTTGTCTCTTTCCGCGCACTCATGGTCCCAAGGGGCCAATATTAGGAGCACAGAGCAAAATGAATTCTGTCAAAAGTTAAATTAGAAGTGAAGTTATGAGTGGATTGGGGATCTGAATAGCCCTTAACTCTCTAAGGGCAGCATCGGGGTTTAATATGCTATGCCTTTTGTCGTCATGATGCATGAACGCAGCCCTGGTGAGTAACTCACTAGTGCTGCATTCATGCATTGTGCTGACCCTACTCAGTAACTTAAATGCACTGTGCTGCTCAGTATGCTGATAAGGCCAAATAAAAAAAGGTTGATTTCCGGTCACCCGACCGGGTCTAGCAAAACAGTGCCGGGTCTCCCTATTTTTTCCTATTCATGGGAAATCTAGCTATTTTCCAGTTTTTACGGTTTGTAAATCAGACAATTATTAAGGATTTTAGAGCAAAAACTCTCAAATCAGGCCTAAAATATGGAAAGCAAAAAAAAAAAAATCGGCCGGCCGGGACTACCTTTCCAGACCATGTTACCGGAAACCAACCTTTTTTAATTTTTATTTTGGCCTAAGTGTTGCTTTGAAGCATCATGCTCCCCTTAAATTATAACGGTAGCATGTCACTAAAAAGCAGCACAGATGTAGCCCTATTGGGAGTGACCCAACCCCAAAGGGTCAGCATACGACATCTGAATGCGTGTTACTACCCAGGGCTGCATTCTTGCATCATGCTGACCAAGGGTGTGGCTCCAGAGGGGTCAAAAGCGACCTGGCGACCTGGGCCGTTTTGGAGGCGACTTTTGACCTAATGCAATAATAAAAGTGACCTGACGACTTTTAGACAAAATTGACAACAATTAAGGGGGTCCAAAAAACGACTTTGTGACCTGGACTCCTTAATTTCGGCGACTTTCCGACCTCAGGGGGGGGGGGACCCCTCTGCACCCCCAAGGTTATAATGCATTAAGGCATCATGCCGTCCTTAAAGGCTCAAATAGTTCACTGCTGTGTCACGTCCACAAGTGCTGGATATCACAATTATCAGGTGTGTACACCCGGGGGGGGGGGGCACTGAGATATGATTTGGGTACCGACTGCAGCACAACTTTCTGGAGCGGTGGCGGTCGCATGTCAGTAGGACTAAAAAGGAGGGGCGGTCACTCCACTCCCAGGTTAAAGACAAGGGCGGTCACCCCTAGTCTCATAGGGAATTAGGGCATAACAGAGCACTAATTTATCACAAGACCATATTTGTTGTTAGAAAGGGTGAATTGTTAAGTTTGCAGTACTAATTGGTAAGTTTACAGTTTTAATTGGTGAGTTTGTCACTGCTCTGTCTGGACCTCAAACCTCACTTTCTCCATAATAGGGGGCGGTCACTATGCACATTTTCCCTCTACTTGAAAAGGCTAAGCAGGGGCGGTCAAAACACTGCCAGAACTTGTCAGTGTGAAAAAGGGGGGCTGTAGGGCGGCAGTGGGTAGTCAGCATCAAAGAGTCAGTGCCCCCCCCCCCCCCCGGTGTGTACATCTTCACATACAGGCCAGTTTTTGGCGCCACACCAGCCTCCACCATGAGCCGCTCCGCACCACGTGCCTCATCACACCCCAGTCACCCTCCGCCTCCACCCGGGGACGGACTCACTTACCGCCGCGCACTGATACACTGAGACGCCAGGCGGTGCTGCGGTCTGGGACTAGTTCCCGTTGGCGGCGCGGAGGGAGCTCCTGTTGATTCTACCCCGCGCTGAGTGAGGGGGAGGGTCTACCTGCGCCACAAGCACAGAACCACGTGTGGCCAGGGTTTTTATACCACTCCGCCTTCTGCTGGAGAAGCCATGTGGACTTTTATCAGACCCAAGGACTGTGGCTATTAGTGTATAATAGCCTCTAGAGTCAGGGATGCTTCGACTTTAGGACACGCAATTTGGATTTTAAGCATACATGTGAAGAGGTAGTCAAGTTTCCAGTCCAGTTAATCTACTCTCTAGGATATAGATTGATTTCGGATACACCACTTTTTTCCCATCAACATTGTGCCACTTGGAGCCGTGGGTCAAACACACCGGGTTATAATGTTGTTTATACCTGAGGCCATGGGAGGAGTGTATGCATGGCAGTGAGGTACACGAGTATATCCACCGCTTATGTTATTATTGATCCAGAAGAGCTTTCAAATATAAATGAGGAATAATTATTACGGCATGGGCGAGCTGCTCCCACTGGATCTACCCCAGTGTAAGACCACGTTCACATAACCACATGGTGCCCAGAGATGTGCCTGATAAGCTGATAACGAGTAAAACGAGTGCATAACGAGTATAACGAGTAGTACCAAGGCCAGGCTGTGTATAAACAATCCCGGGGGAGCATTCAAGGTGTTACGTAGGATAACACGTATGTGTCTCCTTGGGGGTCCGATCTACTCAGACTATCCAGGACACATTGCACGTATAGCTGACTCACTCCTACATCTTTATAATACAGAGGAGACGTGTGCAATACTGACGTATAAATAACCATTAGGAATAGTATAAAAGTGCAGTCCAGGAGTTCATTATAATGGACAGTAATGTTTCCATGGATTATTATTCACATACAGATAAAGGGGATTCCAGGTCTAAAGTTACAAAGATTTATAATGTATATAAAAGACAATATTCCCAGATGTTACCACGACCTATTGCATATCTAATGAAATCAAGCTATATTCTGGGTTTTGAAATACATGAAGAACACTGATTTCTAAACTACCATTGGATTATAAGTTACCACGGTGTTGGATTAACATAATTGACATTATGGATTACGGATACTAGGATTACCTTGGTTTATAAATA
Source organism: Harmothoe impar (assembly GCA_947462335.1). Classification (NCBI taxonomy): domain Eukaryota; kingdom Metazoa; phylum Annelida; class Polychaeta; order Phyllodocida; family Polynoidae; genus Harmothoe; species Harmothoe impar. The sequence continues at coordinate 67,404,885 of OX381706.1, forward strand.
AGATGATTCACACAGTAGTTAGCATGGTTTATAACTGAGATAGTTGGGGATAAACATGGTTTATAAGGGATATAATTAACATTAATGCCTCCAGTTACCATGGTTACCCTGGTTTATAAGTGATATAACGGACATTAATGCCTCCAGTTACCATGGTTACCCTGGTTTATAAGTGATATAACGGACATTAATGCCTCCAGTTACCATGGTTACCATGGTGTATAAGTGATATAACTACCATTAATTCCCCCAGTAACCATGGCTACAGTGACCATGGTGTGGCAGCTGGAGCTGCTGGTTCTGGGTTTGCTGCTGATGGTGGAGTTAGCAGCGCAAGGTAAAGTCCCAAAACGTACGTCATGCCATTTTCTACTTCTTATTATCAAACATACTTATGCACCAGGAGCTCCAATTCTGCCTTTTTATAATTATATAGCTTAATTGTATCATGATTGGGTCGGAGGTGTTGGAAGATAGGACCACCAGAGTGCCTATAGTACTGAAGTCATATCAGATAAATCAATTATTTGTACCTCTGTAAATTCTGAGTATGGAGACAACATATTTTGGGTGTGTAATTTCTCTTCTGAATGATAGGATAAATACAAACATACATGGTTATTCTTTATCATTATTTACATAATCATTTGGCGTGATGTCCCTGGCATACACACATATTCTTTGTATAGCATATACATGCTAGCATATACATTACTAATTAGTAAAGCACTCAGTGTGATGGTAGAATTGGAGTTCCTGATGTACCTTGTTGTATATTAGACTTGTTTTCTAATTGCTGAATGAAGTGCTTACCTTACATGGCTTCATATTTCAGATTGATGATAATTACTCCGCTTTATTGTCTGTTTTGCAATATGATATAGTTATTCAAATTTAATGATGTTTATGTCATTTCATTAGCATGGTTTATATACATGGGATCATATACATGTCTCAAAAGCCATGTTATTCCATACTTGTGATTATCTAATGTTATTCTCATATACTGCTTGGTATCCATAATATCAGCTACCTAAGAAAGATAACCCTGTAAGTGCTGCAGTATGCTTTAATCTGTTTGTAATGCACTATGCCCTTTGTGGTCCTGAGGCGTGAGAACAGGGCTGAAGTACACATTCTCCAAGGGTCGGCAAAATGTAGCCCTGACTATAGCAGAACTGCCAGTGCACCATCCATGCATCATCGCGACAAAGGGCATGATGCATTAAAGCACTATGCGGCCCATAAAGGGTTAACTTTGTGTTGTCGGGAGTTTCCCCTGCCCCTTGTATAGTATTAAGTCATGTTATTCCATAATTGAGTGGACGCCTTTTCAATTATGGATTTAACATGGTTCCACCCATATTAGCCCTTTAAGGACCGCAGAATTCTTTAATGCACCGTGTCCTCTGTCGTCACGATGCATTCGTGAATCCCCAGCAAGTAACTCGCCAGTGTGGTATTCATGCATCATGCCGACTCTATGGAACTGATACACTCCCCAAGTGTTCGATATTATGCATGAATGCAGCCTTGGTAAATATAGTCACCAGGGCTGCATTTATGCCTCATAACAAAGACCATTACACAATGAACCACTGTGCGGCGTTAAATGTTTAAAAGGGTTAAAAGGACACCTTATAACGGATACCTTCGGCAGGTAAACACAGGATGCAGGTGTCAGGTTCTATCACTATACTTAATTGTTCTTTTCATCTATCTGAATTTCTATAATACAATTATGAATTTCTAGGAATTGTAATATATATCCAGAAAGGTGGTATATCCACTGCACTACACTATACTTCTTTTAACAGAATCTCTATAATTTAGCTAATCACATATGACTAACCAGGGTTGGAGCCCATAGATTTATTTCTTCTTGAAATAGTCTCATTTCAATTTTCCACGTCCCATAAGCAGTTACTTCATTTTCAAATGAATGAAATAAAGCCTTATCATCGTGTTAATGGGGCCTACCGATGCAGTTGATCTTATTTCTTAGATAAGCATTTAAATGGATCCAAACTGGTAGTGTATAACCTTTCCATGTCAAAAAGAAAACGTTTTATGTTCATCATTTCGGCGATTTCTCATATAACCTTGTGAAAGATACAGATAGGCAAACAGACAAGATCTAACACCTATCTTCCTGGTTTAACAGATTGATGACGTTGATGTCCTTGTCCCTAATAGCTGCTTCCCATGAGGAACTATATCAATCACTATCTAAACTCTAAAATAGGTCCATAACAGTGATTCATTATCTGTCACCGTGATAACTTTTATGATATATTAAGATTTGAGCAAAACAGTGTCTTGATTATAGGAACGAATTGGAAAAGAAGTTTATTTTCCCATAATGGTACCTTTTATTGACATAATTATATACAAATATGCATAGGTCACCTTTGAAAGGGGGAAAGTGCTGTCTTGTCCAACTATAGGCGTCTATGGGTGTCCAGGCAGCTGATAAATGTTTATATAAAGGTATAATTACCCGCCAGCAAATACAAATGTTTGGTTTGGGGAAACTACTACATCTATAAATAAGAATTTAGCTAAAAGTCTTTTTATGAGGTTCGAATCTAGCAAATAGGTGGCTTCTGTGTAGGGACTAGCATTTCTCGTTTTATCCATTTCAATTCAGAATATAACTATGCTTAAGTTCTAGAAATTCCCATATGAAATGGCCTATGACATCATCATTTGTTTAAATTTCTATGGCCATTTAAAGGACATTTGACATTTTTTCAATAGGGAGATCAACATCAAATAAAGGCTCATAGTCAGGGTCACTTTTGAATCTTCCTCCCTCGGTGAGACTGGGCCGGTATCCCACTCAGCCTTCGTGGGGTACTGCCCAGTCTCACCTCTGGCAGAACGGCCAGAAATGACCCTCTTGCAATGGGCCCTTGTCTATTTATCCTACTTGTCCCAATATTCAATCTGGTTCCATGTCTTAGTGTCATCTTAGTGTCGGGCCTTCGGTCTTATCACTATTAATTGGCTCATGAGAGACACATGTAATCTCTCATGACAGTTAATTATTACAATCCGGAAGGAAAGTGTACCCTATTTATAAGGTTAAATTGGATGCCTCGTCTGCGCGGCCATGAAAGTTCTGTTCATGGAAAATCTCGCGAAATTCAGCTTGGTACCAGACATCCAGACACCTTACTCTGCCTGGAACAAGCTGCATTCCGAGAACAGAACCAACTTTTCAAGAGAACTGCTGGTCTTGTGTTCTTGGGATCAAGTCCTCTCCCTTTCGTTTGCTACAATTGTTACACAGACTTGTCATAAACTGCAGCTCACAGAGATTGCCTCACAGTAACCATTCACCTATTCTCTGAAACCTAGTTTTGAATTTATATATTAAAACTGGGAATGTATTTTAAATAGTATTTTAACATATTTCTGCTCCTTTTTGAAAGAAGAAAACGAACGGACAGAACTGTACTCTGTACTATATGAGGCCTCTAGGGTTAACACAGTATACTTATAGCTTTTAAAACATGATTTGAATCTAGAAATACTGTGTATTTGGCATCAGCAGGGCACACTTCTCCCAGGTGGGAGTAATGTGAGACACTTTGCTGCCGCACAGTGTGGTGTGGTTGGAATAGATGTAGCTGTGGAAGAAGGTGCCACATGCGGGATTTAACCCTTTGAGGCTAACATTTCACTTCAATGCACCAATATCTCTTTTGTCATTATGAATTAATGGCGATTAACTCAGCATTTCATTCACCCAATGCTATGGGGATTAGAGAATTTGGAAGGGTTGATATGATGCATGAATGCAGCCCTTAGCACTAGGGCTGCATCATGACAACAAATGGCATAGCTCATCAAAGCACTATGCAGCCCTTAAAGGGTTAATCTATGTATGGTGTGTCAGGTGCAGGGACCAAGGATGTCCACTAGTAGGGGTTCATCCTGCAACATCGGAAGCCTCTCAGTTAATGACATAAACATCTACAATTGCAAATGTATAGATTATATGGAAGGGATTTGTCACTATTTACCAGTTAACAACACCCGCATATAGCATGGGAGAGCACTATCTAGCCCTAAGGGTTAATTGATTTCCATTCCCCTGAATATGGGCAAATGCCATCTGGACATTATATGATCAGTTCACACATAAACCTGCTGGAATTGATCAGGATTATTAGAGTCTATTCCTAGCTGATTCCTTCAATAAAACCTGTTCAATTCAATTTAAGTTCAACCCCAAACTGCATGCAATAGCTACCAGGTATGGTGTCATGCTAGAGGCACACAGTGACCTAGGTCCAACATAGCCAGACCTGCATCCTTTGAACCTGCAATCTCACCCTTTAGGAGGCTTCCATAAAGTATTTGCAAGAAGGGGGTGGGGGGAAGTGGGGAGGTCTATTTTCTGGAAATCCTTGCGTTTATTTTACTGTGTACAAGAACTTTAATGGTGGGGTGGGGGGAATGTGTGTACATACTTAATATAAGCCCTCTTAACAACGGCATAGTACTCAATTTATGTAATATGTACTCTGTCAACATGCTGGGTGAATGCCGCCGTGGCCAGTCAACTCCTCAGTGGTTCATTCATGCACCTCTTTTCCCTAGACATGTTTATCTACTTGCATTGTAACATGCATTTCAATAATGCGGACACACAAAACATGTGTCGTATATATATATACGACACATATAGATCGCACAGCCGCAATAAATATTTGAAATTATAATATATAACACATACGGATGGATATGATATAAGATGAGGTGCTACAATCAATATGCATGGGTAACCAAGCTGGTATTACTACCACTACTGACAAAATCATACTACTGTATCATGGTCTGGTTTGTCTCAACACAGGTGTTCACCTGATAATTATCAGACATTATAGTTCAGTACATAACAATGGACACTTAAAGAATTCATGAAATATATCTTGTGTATGAAGTCAAGTATAAAGACCCTATACTAAACCCAGGCTCTGATCAGACCCAAACTCATACAATATAGAGAATAAGGAAAATAAACATAATAAACATCAAACTGAGATTAAACTCGAGTTACACAATAATATTATGATGAACACAATGAAATGTAGACCTTAAAAAATATAAATGAAAAATGTCATATCTCCATACATTCTCAAAATAGCTAATAATACTTGTTTCTGATATCCCTTTATACCATTAAGCAGGGTACTTGTTTCATAGTTTCTAATGACATAATTGACATAATTTGGACATTGCATGATAAATCCACATGTAACTCCACACAGAGTTGAATGACTGTTGAATGGGAAGAAAGCCTCATTGAAGGCATTTCCGTCAGTGAAATCTGTCTTTTTTTTCCTTTTATTTCTATAACTACTCAAATAGCAGTTGTTACCAGGGATGTCGGCATGCTAACACTATGTAAAAGCTCTAAGCACAGTTCTGCATGACCCAAGTCAAACAAAGTCACAGAAGCACCGTCTGACCCTACTCTGTAATGTAAAGAAAACACGACCCAACTACATGCTCAATATCCAAGGGTATGTTTGGTACAATTATCCCCATTTATCCGTAATCATCTCTGGGCCAGGGTCATCAAGTTTGATTGAAAACATTGGGCTTGTTTTTGCCAGGACAATCATCATGATGTATTATTCATTGTAGCCTTTATATCTAACTACACATAGAAAAAGCAGAAGAGAATGCATAGTAATAGTGTTAATGACAGGTAAGAAGTGATAAGACAGAGCAATATCTTTGTTCATGCCACTTTGGACAGAGACAATTATACCAGCATTGCCTGCTGTTGGATAAGGAAAAGTAAATCTCAGTGTTCAAAATAGACCGATGTGACTAAGCGTTATCATATGTTACAAATTGGTCCACTTGCTCATAATTCTTGCTTGTTAGAGCCAATACAGCACTGATGAGTTAATGGTCATGGCTGCATTGGTGCATCATAACCACAAATGTTGCTTTTTAGCAACACTCTGTCCTTAAAGGCTTAAAGGGTTAAACCCAGGGCCGCCACCATTGCTACTCCGGCTATGCCTTTAAGTAATGGCCACTCCCTTATATATGTTTGGGCACTACATCTGGACATTGCATGATCAATTCACATGCAACTCGCAAGTTAACCGGCAGGAAATTCTCATTAGAAGTGATTCCTTCCATAAATCTATTCAATCTAATTCAATTTCTACTCCCAAACGGCAGGGAACCAGGGAAGCTGACATGCCAGAACTAAGTAAAATCTCTAAGTGCTGTAATGCATGACCTAAGTCACACACACCTTCTGACTCCCTCCCCTAATGTAAAGAAAACACCATTCTACGTACCTCATTTCCAAGGGTAAATGATCGGTATTATTGCCCCCGCACTGGGGCAGGGAGGTATTTCTGGGTCAGGGTGGTTGATCACTACTTCATGGACGTTGGCATTACAGCAAACGTTTCATTGCTAGAAGTTACTATATTGCCCAATCTTTGCTTAAATGCAAATATTCATGCAGTGTACGCCACAGCGGATATTTGGTGTCAGAGGACATTGGGTACTCATATAACAGAACAATTTTGTTGGACAAATGAGTGGATAACCAATATAGTTACCATTCACAGTTCATATATTCTGTCCCATTAGACTTGAACTTATTGTGATAATCATACCGAGTCTAAAACTTGAAAGTAGCAGCTCCCATCATACTAACAGCACTCACCCAATCCAACAATCTCTGACATCCCCCTTTCTATGACAGGCACAGTGCATGGGTCCTTTAGTTCATCATGGAGTCTGGGGACTGTAAACAACATGTCTAGAGGAAGCTGTTGGGAGGGATAGGGACAGGGAATTGAAAGAGGGAGGGACATCAGGGTGCTTGAAAGAAAAAAGATCGAGATAGAGAAAGACAAACAGAGAAAAGCAGAGATGCAGGGGGTAGGGTCAGGAGGGCAGGAGCAGGGGTGCAGCGAGAAGAAGCAGGCCATGATGTTCCAAACCTGTAGTTACATTATCTTGTATTTATACACAGCCTGTTATCTATTGTAGCAACCTCACATGATGCTTAAGATGCTTAAATTGTGTAGCCAGGGCTGCATTCAAGGATCATGCTCACCCTATCCAGACAGGGTTGATGTATAAACTCCCGAATGATCACCATGTTTCTTGATGGCAGGTTTGACCCTTGTCTAGTATTATTCATGTTAATGCATAATTGAGGGGATGCCTTATCAATTATGGATCTAACATGGTTTACAGATATTAAAAGGAATCCACATGGGTACTCCACTTGGATAAACACAGAATCAGATATTTTTCTGATGCTTTTAAATAAATATTTTTATCTACTCTGCTTGTATAGAGTTTATTCCCTTTGAACGATGCTACATCATTTCTTTTCTCATCAGATATCTTTTTTTTTTTTTTTAAATGAATAATAATTATTAGAAAGATAGCTTACTACAAGGATTGTCTACTTTATGAAATACCCAAAGCCACACTGGCAAGTAACTTGCGAGCATTGCATTGCTGCTTCATGCCGACCATTTGGGAGTGTATCTCTGTAGAGCCATGATACTTGAATGCCACAATGATTTAATCACCAGGGTAAAGTGTTAACAGAGGAGTTTTGCAGCGTAGGTCTTGGATATGATTTCGAGCGATGATTTAAATTTTCAGATTAATATAGACATGTGCAGCCAGTACCAGCTGAGCACCAGTGACCTGACCTACCTCATGAGGGTGTAATTTGATCCTCTGTTAACACCCAGTGTGGTGTGTGTATGAATGTTGGTGTAAGATGCCACATGTGGGAGCTTTTGATGTCAGCCTATTACTTTAATTTGTTATGCCCTTTGTCATCATGAAGCATCAATAGAGCTCTGGCGAGTAACTCATGAATCATCATGTTGACCAAAGGCGCTTTATAGAAATGATGCTTTTATACACAAGGTTATACTCACCAAGGTTGCATCTTGACAGCGAAAGGCAAAGCTTGTCAATTAAGCACCATGTGACCCTTAAGGGTTAATCTATGTATGGTGTGTCAGGTGCAGGGACCAAGGATGTCCACTAGTAGGGGTTCATCGTGCAACATTGGAAACCTCTTCATGAATGGCACAAATAACCACAACCATTAGCGCGTATAGTAATTAAGGGAGGGATAGCTATCAATGCATTGGCACGATGTATCCTCCCCATAGGGCTATCACGATGCATGAAGGCAGACTAGAATATATTTAGGCACCATGAGGACAAATTGTGTGTAGCATATCAAAGCTCTATCTGGCCTTCGGGGGTTAATTGATTGCCACTCCCTTAAATATGGGGACATTACATCTGAACATTGCATTGTCAATTCACATGTAACCCCGCTGGCGTTGAGCAGGATTATTAGAGTCTATTCCTAGCTGATATCTTGAATAAAATTGATTCAATTGAATTTGATTCTAATCCCAAATTGCAGTATTTACCAGGTATGCTGTCATGCTAGAAGCACTGACTGAGATTCTGCATGACCTAAGTCTAACACAGCCACACCTGCACCCTCTGAACCCACACTCTAACCCTTTAATTCATGTGATATGTACTTTGTCAACATGCTCGGTGAATGCAGCCTTGGTGAGTCTACTCCCCAGTGATAGATTCATGCATCTTTTCTTACATGTTTATAAGCATTTATCCGTTGTAACATGGATATCAATAATGCTTACACACATGCCATGTTTTGTATGTATAGATCGCACAACAAAATCAATATCTAAAATCATAATATATAACACTTATGGATGGATATGATATAAGATGAGGTGCTACAATCAATATACATGTGTGTACCAGCAGCTGTTATGGCTGACACACTTATACTATTGTATGATAGTCTGGTTTGTCTCAACACAAGCGGTATGTTTACCTGCTCATTGTCAGTCATTGTAGTTCAGTACATAGACAGAGCTGAACACTTAAATGACCGAGTCAGTGGCTATCTGTCCCGTACTGCACATTGGCCACAGGCCACAGACAAGGTCACTTCTAAGTAACGCTCTGTATTTAATTTAGGGTTTAACATTCTAAAATTCCATTTTTAATGTCCTGGGGTCATGTGACACTTGCGAGTGTGCAGTATGACTGCAGCGTGCAGTATGGTCGAGGGTTACTTCACAAATGTACCACATAAGACAAATTGGCATCACCACAAAATGCATGCTTCATTACACATTATGAAATTCCTATTATAGTGATAAGTGATTGCAGTAAACATGTGCACCACAATCGTAGATAGTTGACTATCATAATAATTTCTTTGTGGATAAGCAACACAATAGAAATATCAAACTAATCTGTATGATAACATCTAGTAATTAAAACAATATCTATGACAAATATTCAGACAATGAGTTATATATTTGTAAACTGCAGATTATATCATCATACATTCTCAAAGTATTTAATGATGCTTGTTTCTGATCTCTTAAACAATCTGCTTGTTTCATTGTTTCTACTGACAGGATTAATGTGATTCAGACATTACAACATAAATCCCTGTAATATGTAACCCCTCAACGACCGTTGAATGGGAAGGAAGCCTCATTGAAGGTATTTCCGCCAGTGAAATCTGTCCAATTAAATTTCTATAACAACTCAAATAGCAGTTGTTACCAGGGATGTTGGCATGCTAACACTATGTAAAAGCTCTTAGCACAGTTCTGCATGACCCAAGTCAAACAAAGTCACACAAGCACTGTCTGACTCCAGGGTCTAATGTAATGAAAACACGACCCTACTACGTACCCGACATCCAAGGGTGTGTTTGCTACGATTATTCCCATTTATCTGTAATAATCTCTGTGCCAGGGTTGTCAAGTTCAATTGAAATATTGGGCCTGATTGTGCCAGGACAAACATCACAATGTGCTATTTATTGTAGCTTTTATATTTAACTACATCCAGAAAAAGCAGAAGATAATGCATGATAGTAATAATGATATTGGTGGTGTGAATTATATATGTATACTGTAAGAAGTGATAAGATAGCCCAGAAAAGCAATTTGACTTTGCTCATGAATTATTTGGCAGAGACAATTATACCAGCAATGCCTGCTGTTGGATAGGGAAAAAAGTCAATTTAAGCGTCCAGGATGAACCGACATGACGTTATTGTATGTTACAAATTGGTCCACCTGTTCTTTTTTCTTGTTCACTAGAGCCAATGCAACAATGGTGAGTTACTGACCATGACTGCATTGGTGCATCATAACCACAAATGTCCTTAAAGGCTTAAAGAGTCAACCCCTGGGCCACCGTATATATAAATGCTGAGCACCTGTCATGCCTGCACTCCGGCTATTGCTGCTTTTGCAGCAAGTTCTATGCATTTAAGTAATGGCCACTCCCCTATATATTGGGGCACTTCATCTGGACCTTGCATGATCAATCCACATGCAAACCATGAGTTAAACGGCAGGAAAACCTCATTAGAAGTGATTCCTTCAATAAAATCTATTCAATGTAACTCAATTTCAACTCCCAAACGGCAGTTGCTACCAGGGGGCCTATCATGCTAGAGCTAAGTAAAATCTCTAAGTGCTGTAATGCATGACCTATAAGTCACACATACATCCTCTGACTCCACCCCCTAATGTAAAGAAAACACCAAGCTACGTACCTCATTTCCAAGGGTATATGATTGGTATTATTGCCCCCACACTTGGCCAGAGAGGTATTTCTGGGCACTACATCACATTCTGGACATTGCATGATCAATTCACATGCAACCCGCAAGTTAACCGGCAGGAAATTCTCATTAGACGTGATTCCTTCCATAAATCTATTCAATCTAATTCAATTTCCACTCCCAACCGGCAGTTGTTACCAGGGAAGCTGACATGCCAGAACTAAGTAAAATCTCTAAGTGCTGTAATGCATGACCTATAAGTCACACATCCATCCTCTGACTCCACCCCGTAATGTAAAGAAAACACCAAGCTACATACCTCATTTCCAAGGGTATATCATTGGTATTATTGCCCCCACACTTGGCCAGAGAGGTATTTCTAGGTCAGGGTGGTTGATCACTACTTTATGGACATTGGCATTTAAGCAAACGTTTCATTGCTAGAAGTTACTATATTGCCCAATCTTAGCTTAAATGCAAACATTCATGCAGTGTACGCCACAGTGAAGAAAATGGTTACAGAGAACATTGGGTACTCATGTAACAGAACAAGTTCTTGGTACAAATAAGTGAATAACCAATATATCAACCATTCACAGTTCATATATTCTGTCCCATTAGACATGAACTTATTGTGATAATCATACCGAGTCTAAAACCTGAAAATAGCAGCTCCCATCATACTAACAGCACTCACCCAATCCAACAATCCCTGACATCCCCCTTTCTATGACAGGCACAGTGCATGGGTCCTTTAGTTCATCATGGAGTCTGGGGACTGTAAACAACATGTCTAGAGGAAGCTGTACGGAGGGATAGGGACAGGGTTTGAAAGAGGGAGGGACATCAGGGAGCTTGCTAGAAAAAAGATCGAGAAAGACAAACAGAGAAAAGCAGAGATGCAGGGGGTAGGGTCAGGAGGGCAGGAGCAGGGGTGCAGGGGTGCAGCAGGCCATGATGTTCCAAACCTGTAGTTACATTATATTGTATCTATACACAGCCTGTTATCTATTGTAGCAACCTCACAAAAACAGAATACCCGTATGATGCTTAAAATGCTTAAATTGTGTAGCCACAGCTGCATTCAAGCATCATGCTCACCCTATCCAGACAGGGTTGATCTATAAACTCCCGAATGATCGCCATGTTTCTTGATGGTAGGTTTGACCCTTGTCTAGTATTATTCATGTTAATGCATAATTGAGGGATGCCTTATCAATTATGGACCTAACATGGTTCACAGATATTAAAAGGAATCCACATGGGTACTCCACTTGGATAAACACAGAATCAGATATTTTTCTGATGCATTTTAAAAATATTCTTATCTACCCTGCTTGTATAGAGATTATTCCCTTTGAACAATGCTACATCATTTCTTTTCTCATGAGATATCTTTCATTTTTTAACTTTTGTAATTGAGTAATAATTATTAGAAAGATAGCTTTAATACTACAAGGATTGCCTACTTTATGAAATACCCAAAGCAACACTGGCAAGTAACTTGCCAGCCCTGCATTGCTTGCTGCTTTATGCCGACCATCTGGGAGTGTATCCCTGTAGAGCCATGATATTTAAATGCAACAATGATTTACTCACCAGAGTAAAGTGTTAACAGAGGAGTTTTGCAGCGTAGCTCTTGGATATGATTTCGAGCGATGATTCAAATTTGCAGATTAATATAGACATGTGCAGCTAGAACCAGCTGAGCACCAGTGACCTGACTTACCTCAGGCGGGTGCAATTTGATCCTCTGTTAACACCCAGTGTGGTGTGTGTATGAATGTTGGTGTAAGATGCCACATGTGGGAGCCTTTGATGGCAGCCTATTACTTTAACTTGCTATGCCCTTTGTCATCATGAAGCATGAATAGAGCTCTGGTGAGTAACTCATGAAGCATTATTTCGACCCAAGGCGTTTTTGTAGAAATGATGCTTTTACACACAAGGTTATACTCACCGAGGTTGCATCTTGAAAGGCAAAGCTTGTCAATTAAGCACCATGTGACCTTAAAGGGTTAATCTATGTATGGTGTGTCAGGTGCAGGGACCAAGGATGTCCACTAGTAGGAGTTCATGTTGCAAGATGGGAAACCTCTCCATGGACGGCACAAATAACCACAACCATTAGTGCATAGAGTGTATAAGGGAGGGATTGCCATCAATGCATCAGCATGATGTATCTTCCCTGTAGGGCTATCATGATGCATGAAGGCAGCCCAGAATACATTTAGGCATCATGAGGTCAAATTGTGTGTATCATATCAAAGCACTATCTGGACCTTCAGGGGTTAATTAATTGCCACTCCCTTAAATATGGGGACATTACATCTGAACATTGCATCGTCAATTTACATACATGTAACCCCACCGGCGTTCAGCAGGATTATTAGAGTCTAGCTGATATCTTGAATAGAATCTATTCAATTGAATTCGATTCTAATCCCAAACTGCAGTAGTCACCAGGTACTGACTGAGATTCTGCATGACCTAAGTCTAACACAGCCACACCTGCACCCTCTGAACCCACACTCTAACCCTTTAATTCATGTGATATGTACTTTGTCAACATGCTCGGTGAATGCAGCCTTGGTGAGTCTACTCCCCACTGATAGTTTAATGCATCTTTTCTTACATGTTTATAAGCATTTATCCGTTGTAACATGGATATCAATAATGCTTACACACATGCCATGTTTTGTATGTATAGATCGCACAACAAAATCAATATCTAAAATCATAATATATAACACTTATGGATGGATATGATATAAGATGAGGTTTTACAATCAATATACATGTGTGTACCAGCAGCTGTTATGGCTGACACACTTATGCTATTGTATGATAGTCTGGTTTGTCTCAACACAAGCGGTATGTTTACCTGCTCATTGTCAGTCATTGTAGTTCAGTACATAGACAGAGCTGAACACTTAAGTTAGTGGCTATCTGTCCCGTACTGCACATTGGCCACAGGCCAAAGACAAGGTCACTTTTAAGTAACGCTCTGTATTTAATTTAGGCTTAACATTCTAAAATTCCATTTTTAATGTCCTGGGGTCATGTGACACTTGCGAGTGTGCAGTATGACTGCAGCGTGCAGTATGGTCGAGGGTTACTTCACAAATGTACCACATAAGACAAATTGACATCACCGCAAAATGCATGCTTCATTACACATTATGAAATTCCTATTATAGTGATAAGTGATTGCAGTATACATGTGCACCATAATCGTAGACAGTTGACTATCCTAATACTTGCTTTGTGGATAAGCAACACAATAGAAACATTATACTAATTAGTATGAATATATCTAGTAATTAAAACAATATCTATGACAAATATTCAGACAATGAGTTATAAATTTGTAAACTGCAGATCATATCATCATACATTCTTCTTGTTTCATTGTTTCTACTGAAAGGATTAAAGTAATAAGGACATTACATGATAAATCCACATGTAACCCCACACAGAGTTGAATGAGTGTTGAATGGGAAGAAAGCCTCATTGAAGGCATATCTGTCAATGAAATCCTTCCAATTTCATTTCTATAACAACTCAAATTGGAGCTGTTAACAGGGATGTTGGCATGCTAACACTATGTAAAAGCTCTAAGCACAGTTCTGCATGACCCAAGTCAAACAAAGTCACACAAGCACTGTCTGACCCCATGCTCTAATGTAATGAAAACAGGACCCTACTACGTACCCAATACCCAAGGGTGTGTTGCTACGATTATTCCTATTTATCTGTAACAATCTCTGTGCCAGGGTTGTCAAGTTCAATTGAAAACATTGGACCTGATTGTGCCAGGACAAACATCACAATGTGCTATTTATTGTAGCTTTTATTTTTAACTACATCCAGAAAAAGCAGAAGAGAATGCATAATAGTAATGATGATATTGGTGGTGTGAATTATATATGTATACTGTAAGAAGTGATAAGATAGCCCAGAGTAGCAATTTGACTTTGCTCATGAATTATTTGGCAGAGACAATTATACTAGCAATGCCTGCTGTTGGATAGGGAAAAAGTCAATTTCAGCGTCCAGGATAGACCGACGTGACTAAGCATGATTGTATGTTACAAATTGGTCCATTAGAGCCAATGCAAGACTGGTGAGTTACTGGCCATGGCTGCATTGGTGCATCATAACCACAAATGTCCTTAAAGCCTTAAAGGGTCAAACCCTGGGCAGCCGTATATAAAGGGCTGAGCACCTGTCATGCCTGCACTCCGACTATTGCTGCCTTTGCAGCAAGTTCTATGCATTTAAGTAATGGCCACTCCCCTATATGTTGGGGCACTACATCTGGACCTTGCATGATCAATCCACATGCAACCTGTGAGTTAAACAGCAGGAAAACTTCATTAGAAGTGATTTCTTCCATAAAATCTATTCAAGGTAACTCAATTTCAAAACGGCAGTTGCCACCAGGGAGGCTGTCATGCTAGAGCTAAGTAAAATATCTAAGTGCAGTAATGCATGACCTATAAGTCACACATACATCCTCTGACTCCACCTCCTAATGTAAAGAAAACACCAAGCTACGCGCCTCATTTCCAGGGGTATATGATCGGTATTATCGCCCACACTGGGCCAGAGAGGTATTTCTGGGTCAGGGTGGTTGATGGACACTGGCATTTAAGCAAAAAATACATTGCATGCAGTCACTGTTGCCCAATCTTTGCCTAAATGCAAATATTCATGCAGTGTACGCCACAGTGAAATTGGTGTCAGGAAAGATTGGGTACTCATGTAACAGAACAATTTTTTGGGACAAATGAGTAGATAACCAATATGGTGACCATTCACAATTCATGTATAATGTCCGATTAGCCTTATTCTGATAATCATATTGAGTCTAAAGCTTGAAAGTAGCCACCCCCACCATACTACAGCTACACTACTGCACTCACCCAATCCAACAATCTCCCCCCATCCGCCTCTCCTTTGATAGGCACAGGGCATTTAGTTTATCATGAGAGGCCTGGGGCTGGAAACAGCATCTCTGAGAGACACTGTAGGGGTAGGGGTAGGGGCAGGGGCAGGGGATGGTGATAGGTGCATGGGACACATGGCGATTGAAAGAGAAAGATCAACACTGAGAAAAACAGACAGAGAGACAGAGCGTAGAGACAGAGAGGGGAGTGTCAGACAGGGTAGGGGCAGGGGTGAGCAGGGAGAAGGGGCAGGGGCAATCCGGGAGCAGGAGCAGGTTATGATATCCCAAACCTGTATATACATTATATTGTATTCATACCCAGCCTATTATCTATTTTAACAACTTCACAAAAACAAAATACGGTACCCGTATGAGGCTTAACATGCTTTTGTGTAGCCAGGGCTGCATTCAAGCATCATGCTCACCCTGCCCCTACAGGGTGGATGTATAAACTCCCGAAGGATCAGCATGTTGCATGATAGCAGGTGTGACCCTTGTCTAGTATTATTCATGTTGATGCATAATTGAGGGGACACCCAATCAATTATGGATCTAACATGGTTCATATATATAAAAAGGACTCCACATGGGTACTCCACTTGGATAAAAACAGAATCAGATATATTTATGATGCCTCTAAAGAATTGTTTATCTACCCTGCTGAAGTATCGAGTGTATACCCTGTGTTACAGTGCTACATTCTTTCTATTCTCATGAATTACCCTTCCATTTCTTGAGGCTTTGACAATTGATTATAAAGATAGCATATTACAAGAATGCCTACCTCAAGGGATACCGAAAGCAGCACTGGCAAGTTGCTTACCAGCACTGCATTGTTGCATCATGCCGATCAACTGGGAGTGTATCCCTGTAGAGTCATGATACTTGAATGCAACAACGTGCTACTCACCACACTCAAAAATACACTTGTCTCCAAACTCTTCAAAGTTATGGTCATAAAATAAAAGTGTCATAAACTCGTCTAAGTGACAAGGAAGCAGGTCCTCTAGCTGGAGATAGAAGACCCACTTGGCATGTGCCAGCCCAAAACCCGACATCTGCCAGCTTCAGATTTATTTGTGGGATGGTAACCGGATAGGTTAGACAAATTTTGACTCGTTTATTTTATGATAGTCACTTTGACGAGTCTGGAGACAAGTTTATTTTTTCAGTGCAGGGTCGTATTCATGCATCCTGATGACTTATTCCATGGTGCATTACTGCACTATGTGGGCCTTTAAGTTTCTAATGTGAATTGATTGCTCATAGGAATCTATATCAATCAGCGTCTACACTCTAGAAAGGGATTCATAAACCTTACGGTGATTCACTATCTTTATCAGTACCAGCCGTTCACCTGGTGTTATAATTATGGTCATCGTTGTCTAGTACGGGCTACTTTTTAATGATCATTTTTCAATGCGATTCAAAACGTGGTGGACTCAGAAATCGTTTCAATGTTGATCAAGCAGTTGCCAATGTTGTCAATGTTAAAGTGAATATTAGTGAATATACAATGGATCCCGTTGCTTGATGGTTATTCTCCCTCCCATGCCTAATAAGCTCTATGTCCAATTTGGTCCAATTTCAGTGTCATCTTAAATTGTTAAAGCTTCTTGCAAAAGAGTACAGATAGGGCCTAACTCTGTATTTCAACCCTTGAAGTGTTATCACTGGATTTCTATAGTGTAGCTCATGGACATGATTTTAAGCGACGATTCAAATTACCAGCTGCGTACCTGACTTACCTCAGGTGGGGGTAATATGAGGTATTCAGGTACCACCCAGTGTGAGCTGACAATCTAAATGCTCCAGGTCTTAGTCTGTAGTTGCTATCCCAGGTTAGTCATAGGGATATTGGTCAGAATGGTGAACTGATATTCACTAGGGCCAAATGGAATATGTCTAAAGCCTTAAACTCATAGAAATTCTAGACTTGAAAATATTAGCTAACCATGATTGGTGTAAAGGTAGCCAAGAACTGTCTAACAAGGTTTGTCGCTTCTGACTAAGTTTTGGAGTTCAAAGATTATCTGTGCGGTGTGTGCATGGATGTTGGTGTAAGGTGCCACATGTGGGACTTAATACTGCTTTAATAGCTTGCTATGCTCTTTGTCAGCATGAAAGTTGCTCTGGCGAGTTCATCGACACTGCATCATTCAAGCATCATGCCAACCCAAAGGGCTTTATACCAATCTGAAGGTTCCCCCTGATGTCAATTGCCAGGCCTGCATCATGACAACAAATGGCATAGCTCATCAAAGCACTATGTGGCCCTTAAAGGGTTAATCTATGTATGGTGTGTCAGGTGCAGGGACCAAGGATGTCCACTAGTAGGGGTCCATCGTGCAACATTGGAAACCTCTCCATGAACGACACAAATAACCACAACCGTTAGTGCATAGTGTATATAAGGGAGGGATCACTATCAACAATATCACCATTACCCCCACATTGGCATCACGTATCCACCCTGTAGAGCTGTCATGATGCATGAAGGCAGAACAGGATACATTCAGGCATCTTGAGGACAAATTGATGATGATTCATTTTAAAACACAACGTGAAGTGTTGGGCAGGTGTACAATGCCGTTCATAGAGGCTAGGCAAAAATTGAGGACAAATTGCGTGTAGCATATCAGAGCACTATTTGGGTCTTAAGGGCTTAGTCAATGGCCACTCAATGTATATGAGGGGAAATTATCCTAGACATTGCTTGGCCAATTTACATTTAACCCCACTGGTGTTAAGCAGGAAGAAAGACTTATTATAGGCTAGCCTTAGCTAAATCTTTCAATAAAACCTATTCAATTCATTTTCAACTCATAACTGCAGTAGTTACCAGGTATGCTGTCATGCTAGAAGCACTGAGTGAGGTTCTGCATGACCCAAGTCAAACACAGCCACACCTGCACCCTCTGAACCCGCCATGCAACCCTATAAGGGCCGTGTAGTGCTTTAATGTGCTATGCTCTTCTGTCTGTCATGATGGCATGGACAGCAAGACTCATGAATGCGGCTCTGGCAAGTAACCACCAGAACTGCATTCATGCATCATGCTGGCCCTTTGATAGTGCGTCTACCCTGCAGCGTCAGCAGGGTGCATAAATACAGCACGAGTGAATAAACATCTCCGTACTACGTGCCTAATATGCAAGGGTATAATCGGTACGATTATCTCCATACTCGACCAGAGATACATTGCTGGGTCAGCGATGTCATGCCACATTGGCAACACTGGTGGCAGTACAATTAAGGGGTTGTTTATGTCCTTGACGCTGACAAGGTAAACTGAGGATGGCTGCTAGAGATTTGGGTACGACAGACAAGAATTTGATGTGTCCTCCATTGCAGACTGCTGCTCTCTCCTTAGATTAGACTTATTGTGATAATCATACCAAGTGATCGCTGCCAACATACCAACAGCACTCACCCGATCCAGACAACAACTTCCACCCCCTGCCTCCTCTTGTAGGTGCAAGAGACGAGTCCTTCAGTTCATGGCCAGGTCTGGGGTTAGAGACTATACGGTCTAGAGGGGGAGAGAGACAGACAGACAGAGACAGAGATACAGAGGGGGAGGGAGAGGGAGGGAGAGGGAGAGAGAAGGGCTGGAAGGAAAACCGGGACAGGGACGCAGGCAGACTGGAGCCAGGGGGAACAGAATGAGAAACAGAGGGACAGAGAGACGGGGACTGAAAAAAGGAAAGAAAGAAAAATGAAATAGAGATTTAGAGAGAGACAAAGACAGAGAACAAAGAGGGATGATACATAGAGAGGTAGCCAGTGACAGAGAGAAATAGAAGGAACAAGGTGTTAAAGGGGAGAAGGGGGCAGGGTAGGGACAGGCAGGGAGGCATGGCAGCCAGCGGTAGGGTGTGCACTGTCTTATTGACTGCCTCCCCCACACTGTAAGTGGCAGTTGCACGTGGCAGGTTTGGCGCGGCTGAATCCCCGGTCTATAATCCAGTCTGGTGACCTGTGAAACCAAAGCCAGCTATGTAGGCCACTTGGCACCAGAGGCTCCCCGCCCTATAGCCATTATATACAGATTAACCCTTTAAGGGCCACATAGTGCTTTAATATACTATGCCCTTTGTCATCATCAAACATAAATGCAGCACTGGCAAGTAACTATCCAGTGCTGCATTCATGCATCAAGTACAACCCTTGGGAGCGTCTCAACCCTGTAGGGCTGGCATTATGCATGAATGCAACATTGGTGGGTTAATGGCCAGGTCAGAATTCATACAACAGGATGACAAAGTGCATAGCATATTAAATCCCTCTGCTGCCCTGAAAGGGTTAACCCCACTAAAGGAGCAGCTCAGTGCCTCCCAGGTTGTTATAAAGCACCGGCCTCAACAGAAATCACGATGAGCAGTTTGAGTGTTAAAAACTACCCGACACGCCACTGGTTCATTTTGGGCGTGGGACTTGTGTAGTGATTCACAACCTTTCACTTTGACTTGATTAATGCCTTTTCCTCTTCTGATCTTTATTTCACCTCAGTTCTTTTCCTTTTTGTCCACTGATATTGGAGAATAAGCATGAGCAATTTGCATGTGACAAAGTATTTTACAGAGTCCTATCTATCCTGCCCCACCCTTATAGTTTCATATTTTTATATCAAATTAGAGATCCTGTTGGACATTAATCAAAGTTTATACTATCAGTT
Source organism: Harmothoe impar (assembly GCA_947462335.1). NCBI lineage: Eukaryota > Metazoa > Annelida > Polychaeta > Phyllodocida > Polynoidae > Harmothoe > Harmothoe impar. The sequence goes on from OX381706.1 coordinate 67,425,183, forward strand.
TTAGAATATTATATGTATACTATTCATGTAGTATATAATGACAAATACTGTGCACTAACTCACCTAAAGGAAAAGAAGATGTATGCAAAAAAATCCGCATTATAATCATAAAAAGGCAATCTTGGCAGAAGACTTAGCAATTTGAAAAAGCGGTGATCATTTTTTCCATATTATCTTTTAGGAATACAAAGTGAATATTGAAGTATGTTTTATTAGAGTGAGGGATGATTTGTAGCAGAAAGCAAGCAATCTTCAGGTAGGCCTTCCTATATAATGTGTAATTCCCAAGTGTACCTATTAATCTCTCCACCCAACCCCCCTGGAAAAAACTGACAAGTACTGTGAAAGTATCTATATTCACGGGTGTAAATTTTCGCTGAAGTGGCAAAAAAGACTAATTCGCGGGTATTAATTCCATACTGTAGCATATAAGAATTTCGCGGATTTTTAATTTCCGTGAATATAGCGAAAATATATACCCAGCGAAATAAAGTATGACCACAGTAACTTGTAACTCAGAATACAGCAATGCTGCATCATGTCGGCCGACTCAGCATGCCCCATAAATGTAGCATTACTGAGCTACTCAATGCTGCATGCATGCATCAGTATTGACATAACTGATTAAAGCATTGATTGTGTGGATCTTTCTGTCAATAAACTTATTCAAACTCTAAAACTTATACTTACAAGGTAAAGTGTCTTTGATTTGTAATTGTGATGCATTCATGGTTTATTATGACTCTACTTGATAGATACGCTCCTCAAAGGTCGTCGTGATACACCAAAGCAGTACTGCTGAGTTGCGTATGCTGCAGATATAGTAATTTCTACAATCAATCCCCAAAGTTCTGTTAAATTATCTTCTCTATATATCGTGGTTATGGGGCAATTATTTGTCTCTATTTTTTATGAGTCTTGACCAAAATTGACATAAATTGACTGCAAATATCAAGTGGGCCAGTAACTGTGTTTGATCCATCACCATAGCCTCAATGCGTAATTACACATAACAAAACAAGGTTATTTTCAATTTAAAGAGAGCTCTGCATAATTCAGAACCATTGTTGGTCTCTTTCTTTTATTATGACCAGGTAGGCACAAAAGATAAGAATTGATTATTGTGTTGCATTGTGGTATCTACTGTTATCGGTCCACACTGCTTTTCACATTCAGTGACTACCACAAATCATGGAGCCTCAGGGAGCCACAAAGGTAACCACAGGCTTTGACCGGACAGCATGCTATACTGGTTGTATTGGTGCATGTCTAAGTGAAAATCCCTGGTCAACTTCCAATACTAGAAAGTGAACTGAGACCTTTGTCTGTAGATTTTTTGTTTTTGTTTCAATGAGCCCTTTCGAGACTCGTTTATTAACAAATTACACGTTCGTCATGGGGCGTAACATTTGTTAACATAATTATACAAAAGAAAATCATTATTCCAGAGAAAGTATGTCAGGCATGTTCATGTTTGCATACATTCATTTGGATTTACTGTAACCCTACTGTAAGAGTCAAGGAAATCAATAAGGGAATTATTCAACGTTGATAATGAAGTCTTTTGTGCGGAAGGAGAGGGGGCTCAATAGTAATTTTAGGTTAGCTTCAGAGAGCACATAAGTGCCTGTTCAAGTGCCTTGTGATCCTACATGCAAAGATAATTAGGGCCAAAAAAATTCACAAGCTGAAACATATGTCTTTCTATTGATATCACCATAGCTCTGATATAAGGGACAATTGAAGCAATCGGTCAACTGTATTATGTCTAAACAATTTAACTGAGACCAGAGTGCAATGAAATCAAAGTAAAACTATACTCAACAGAGGAATTGCCGCCATATCTGAGCACCTCAATCTGCACCCAATTTCTCAGGAGCCGTGTTTTTTAGCCTCACGAGTGGTCATGATGGTGTATTGAGAATTTGTAAATGGTGACTTTTCATACAAAAAGAAAAGTAGAAATATCCCGGCAATAGACTATCTTTGTAAATACGACAACGCCTATAGAACTGGTGAGTGGCCAGAATGGTGTGTGGTCTAGACTGATATAGAACTGGGGGGCGAGACACAACTAACGCACCTTACGTTAAAATGGTCATTAAAGCAAGGTAGCGAGACACAACAGTTTTTGCGCTATTTCTGAGACCCCCCAAAATGGCAATTTTTTGCGTTAAGTATTAACGCAGGCGTTAGGTGAGACACAATGAAAATAGGCATAACGCAAGTGGCGTTATGGCCGATTTTTGGCGCTAAAATCGGCCAAAAAACCAGATGACTTTTTTTCTACCTGGATGTCTTAGCGCAACTTTTTTTTTCCAATTAAATGGCATCTGGGGCCACATTATGCTTTGTTTATCAAATCTAAGACACTGGAGATATTCTAGACTTTATGGGGAACATCCCCAACTGTTTCCACCCTTTGTATCTTGAATATTTTAGAAATTATGATGAAAAATATTTTTATGCCTGAATGGATGGGAATTTGGTGAGTGGATTTTTAACGCAAAAATCATATAATGCAACCATATGGTATATGGAGAGAGGGAATGTCAGGGAAGAGACAGGAAAGGTCGGGGAAGAGATAGGAGAGGCCGGGGAAGAGACAGGAGAGGACGGGGAAGAGACAGGAGAGGTCGGAGAAGAGACAGGAGAGGTCGGGGAAGAGATAGGAAAGGTCGGGAAAGGCACTAGATTTGGAGTGTTTTCTTCACCTCTGGCACCCAGCCAGCTCTGTACTCTGATAGCTATTGTCTACCACTGTTTAAACACGAGGAGTCTATAGGGCTCCTAGGGGTTAGGCCATGGGCGCAGCCATATTCGGGGGTTGGAAGTTCAAGCAGGTAACACTAGGTGGAGACCTATAGACTCAGTACTGCCCTGTGACGTCATAAACCCCGGTTAGCTGCTCCACCTACTGGTCAAGGGCCTGTACTAGAGGTTCTCAACTTACCACAGGTGGTGCTGTGATCGACGGCCAGGTGCCCTATAGGCAAAGTTTCAGCTCTGTAGTGCCATTATTTACCGAGTTACAGAAGAAAAGACATTTTTTTGTATAATTTCTTTGACACTCAATTTTTATTTTTTTTATTTCTTTTATTATAAAGGTAGAAGTTGGACTTTACTTATCTATTCATTAAAATAATTCGAGAGCCATTTTTTTATATATATATATCCACTTTAAAAAGGGAGAAGGGAGGTCGGGGACTGTACTAGCTTACAGAATAATGGTTTAGGTCCACATGCCCTCACGCCCAACACAGCCCGGAATTTGCAGTCAGTGGCTATACTAATGCTGCACATAACGTGTACGATGGCCTGTTTGGTCAGTAAAACATGGATCCACACATCCATATGTCACTAAGCCCCATGTCGCATGTCGATTTTAAGAAATGGCCATGTCATATGTCACTTAAATGGCCATGTCACATGTCGATTTTAGGGGTCTATACCCATCCTATAGGCCTACCATAGAAACATTTTCGCCCCACCACTACTAGGCCTAGGCCTACATAAAAATTGTCAATACCTGTAGGCCTATAGGCCTACTATAGGTATTATAATATTCTCTACATTCTCTATAGGCCTAGGCCTAGACTATAGAAACATTTTCGCCCCCCCCCCCCCACCTACTAGGCCTAGGCCTACTATAGGTATATATTATAATATTCTCTATAGGCCTATACTATAGAAACATTTCCCCCCCCCCCAACTACTAGGCCTAGGCCTACTATAGGTATATACTATAATATTCTCTATAGGCCTAGATTATAGAAACATTTTTGCCCCCCCCCCACCTACTATGCCTAGGCCTACTATAGGTATACATTATAATATTCTCTATAGGCCTAGGCCTATTATATAGAAACATTTTCGCCCTTGGTAGGCCTATAGGCCTACTATAGGTATTATAATATTCTCTACATTCTCTATAGGCCTAGGCCTAGACTATAGAAACATTTTCGCCCCCCCCCACCTACTAGGCCTAGGCCTACTATAGGTATATATTATAATATTCTCTATAGGCCTAGACTATAGAAACATTTTCGCCCCCCCACCTACTAGGCCTAGGCCTACTATAGGTATATATTATAATATTCTCTATAGGCCTATACTATAGAAACACCCCCCCCCAACTACTAGGCCTAGGCCTACTATAGGTATATATTATAATATTCTCTATAGGCCTATACTATAGAAACATTTCCCCCCCAACTACTAGGCCTAGGCCTACTATAGGTATATATTATAATATTCTCTATCCCAGTGGGCACAAAATTCGGTTCAATGTTGAATCAATGTTGAATCAACATTGAATCAATGTTGACAACCATTTATCAATGTTGATTCAATGTTCTGTGCCCATTGGGATAGGCCTATTATATAGAAACATTTTCGCCCCCCCACCTACTATGCCTAGTCCTACTATAGGTATATATTATAATATTCTCTCTAGGCCTAGGCCTATTATATAGAAACATTTTCGCCCCCCCTCCACTACTAGGCCTAGACCTACATTAAAATTGTCAGTAGGCCTACCATCAAACACTAAGGGTCAAGTCATGGTAAGCCTAGGCCTATATTAAAATTGTCAATAGGCCTATGCTATAGGTATATATCATAATGTTCTCTACGCCTATAGGCATATACTATAGAAACATTTCCGCCCCCCCTACACAACTAAAAAGAGGCACGACTTTTTATGCCCCTCCCCCTCAAGAGGGGTCAGCATTTTTTACGCCCCCCCCTCCCTCATACCCCCCTGAAAGACTCCCGCCCCCCCCAAAAAAAACCCCCAGAAAACAATGTCAACCCTGTCAGTAATAAATCGGGTAGCCCTCCCCCCCTCAAGGATCGGGAGACATAGTGGGGCTACGCCCCAAACCCCCCCCCCCCCCTGCATCCCCCCCCAACACACACCCCCAGCGCCATCATGACAACTGGTGGCAACCAATTGAACTAATCGCCGATTCACAATTTCGGTGCCGATTATTGTTCAATAATCGGCAAAATGGGGATGTTTAAAGCTGTAAATAGACAGGGAATACATGTTAGCGTTCATTTGGAACTTTACAGCATGTTAATCCGTTTAGAAATAAGGTTTTTACACAAGAATATGTTTGAATCGACCAATGGCCGCCACCTGACCTTATGGCCGGATGTGACCTTTGACCTAACTAGGTCAATTTACACGGGTTCCCCTTGCAAAAAGTTGCGTTAAGATAAGTACCTTGCGTTAATCGCAACGCCTTGCGTTATGACATCTGGAAGAAACTTGTGTCTCGGGGGGTATGTTACTGACGATATTTGTAACGATATTTTAAGCTGAAATAATGCAAATAACTGAAATAACGCCGCGTTAGTTGTGTCTCGCCCCCCAGATGTGCAAATATAGATGCCTGATATGTCTGGACTTCCACGGCTTCATATTGTATGACACTAACAGGGCGGGGGGTGTTATATTTGGTTTTGTATTTGTTACACCTTTGGGCCCCTCGCAATCTGCTTAAATCCTAAGTGACTCAAATTGTATCAATAAATTAATTAATTTAAGTTCAAAGCCAATACCAGCAGGAGTAACCGATGGTGCTGTGTACTTTTACATGGGAGTGATGACTCACATGGGGAGGGGGATCAGCCCATGGATGATCAGCAGCACGCCAAGCAGCGTGTGATTGATAGACAATAATATGATGTCAATTTTCCCAGGGTTTGTGAGCAAACAACCATTGTGGATCAATGCAGTCAATAATAAAGTGAGTTATGGGGTTTGGACATTGAGTAAAATTGTAGCCATCTGATGAAGCAGAATACTGGCTAGGTCTGGCTGCTTGCCATCATCTGCTATGTATTCATCCTTGATATCACCACACCCACCCTTTGTGGTACTCTGGGCATGGCCTTACATACACTGATGTTCCTAGGCTCCCTATACGCCCAACCTCTCAGTCACTAGTGCCTAGCCTAGTTAGTCATTTTTTGGTTCCCTATACGACCAACCTAGGTCAGTTATTATTGTCAGGTTGGTCAGTACTGACCAACCCACCTTAGTCTTTTTATTTCCAGGGGGAGCCACTGAATGGTCATGACAGGTGGCCCCAACTAGTGGTATACAAATTAAACACACCAATGATGAACCTAGTTTAGCCACTACTGACTGACCCCTCGGTCATTTTTGAACTTAACTTTGCCATTATGACTAACACTCATATGACCAACCTAGGATAGTCTGTACTGACTAACCCCCTAACCCTTTCAATCTATGGATTTTCAGTGTACTCCACTGTACGTTACGCCCCATGTACTTGTAAATTCTTAGCACAGTAAATGTTGGTATAAGAGTGATTGGACATGGAGTTCTGGCATGGTTCTTTTACAACTGATTCTAAAGGGGAGGTACTTACAGCCATCCTTGAAGTTAGGCTGTGGGTGCATATATTTTCAGCGGTTAGTATTGTTATAACTGAGATACCCCCTAATGGTAACACCCTAGCCGACCCTGTTACATCTGGACTCTCACCTCTTCATATTGTAAAACCAGGATAGATTACACTGGCAGGGATGTGCTATACTCGATTCTGTACTTTGTGGCATAATACACCGCTAAGCTGCTTGCAATCAACTTGAATTCTGAATAACTCAAATAGGATTCCAATAGTAATCAACTTCAAAGTCAATACAGGCATAAACTCCATGTGAACAGCTTGTGATTAATATGTCAATATTCCCAGGGTCTGTGAGTAAACATCTCTGGGTCAATGCTCTCAATGAGAAATTGATAAACGTTATGGGGTATAGGACATTAAATTAAATTGCAGCCCACGATTATCCAGGCTTGGGTGCTGGACAAGATCTCCTGTATGTTATCCTCATCATCAAACCCACTGTTTGTGATACTCCAGGCCTTTGGCCTCTAGCGCATGCGCAACACATGAAATGCATCTATCATAGCCTACGGCCATCGGAAAGATATTAAGATTACGGGGAATATGCAATTTTAAGAATACCGGAGAAATGTACAGTGTTATGCAATTTTAAGATTATGGGAAATATGCACAGTCCTAAAATTACAGGTAATATGCATTTTTAAGATTATGGGAAATATGCATGGCGTCTAGTCACTTGGTCAGTTAAGCCCGGGCTACACAAGGGTGACACACTTACCTGCGGAACGTTGCGATCTTTCTATTGTTGTCTTTTGACAAATTTCACTGTATTTCGCTACATTTTGCTTCATTTTGCGGGAGTGTTGCCCTATGTAACGCCAGTAGCAGGGCAACACTCAGGGTGACACTCCTGCGAAATGAAGCGAAATGAGGCGAAATGAAGGGAAATGAAGCGAAATTTCCAAATGAAAACATGAAAATAAAGATTCCTTCGTTTCGCAGGTACCTGTGTCGCCCTAGTGGAGTCTGGGCAATAGTCCCCATCACGAGCTGGTTCTGCTTGCAGCTGACTCTAAAGGGGAGGTACATATAGTACAATAACAGCTTGTCCTGTGTAGGCCTAGGCTACTATGTGCATTTATGGTCAGGAAAGAACAAAAGTCTTGCAGTGAAGACAGTATGCCTACTTGGTCTATAGTTAATGGAACAAGCCTCACTGCAACAAGCTTAACCCAGAGACTCAGACCCTAGAGAATGGCCCAAAGTTCCTAGAAGCATTGAAAAAACTGCCTGATGCTCCCCTTCAGAATTAACTACCGTGTCCACCCAGATAAGCCATATTTGCTTTTAGTAGTTAGTTAAATACACTCTAAGGGCAGTGTGATACCCCTTTGTGAGAGATGCCACTAAAATGATAAGAATGACACTCGTACAGAGATAAAGACAGCCTCTCAATGATTTCATTACAATTTTATTGAATTATTCTTTTCTATGAAGTAGTGTCTTTTATTACTTCCTTTGGCATTGAAATTAGAATCGTCCTGTGTACGCTACAACATTAATGCCAATAAAAATTACCAACAACAACAATGCCTTGAGCTACTCGCATCTAATCCTTAAAAGTCAATGTGAATCAGCCATAAACAGCTCATAAATTCCAATTAATATATGAATGATCTAATTGGCGTTGTTATGTTTAAGTTTTGTCTCATTTCATAATGTAGACAATCATATGGAGATTAGCTCAGCACTAGTAACACCACCAATAGAACTGATGCTTTGTTTTAAAACCCATTACGCAGCGTTGGGCAGGCGTGTTATGTTGTTTATATGATATGTCAAATATATAATCGAATTTATAGTTACTGGGAAACTACAGATGGAACTGGGGGTGTATGGCGTTAGGGAATGGAAGAGGTGAAAAGCTAGGGCTATTGATATTATATAATTTTGAATTTTGTGCCAATATTGTATGTACATAGGAGAGCCCCTATGTGATACGAATGTCCTGTTTTTAGGAGGGAGACTGGATTGTGTAACACAAAACAAGGACAAAAAGACATGACAGGACTAATAACATTTAACATGAATGGGGATGAAGGCCAAGGAAATAATTATCTGGTCCCCAAATGGGAAATATACAACGTACCCCTCCACCCCCCCCCCCCCATAATGTCCCCCTAGAGTTATTAGCCTGATCAGCAGGTGATGTAAGCAGGGGGCATGTACACTGGGGTCCTGTCCTGTGGGAACCTGCGCCTTCCTCTCTCTGTACCTGCCTCCTACCTCTCCCCTTCTACACACACACACCTACCACCTGCTGTGTTAATTAATGAACCCTGTCACACTGGAGATGGCACAGGGTAATTAGCCAGTGATTAGTCATTAGATGGACTTAAGTATACCATACTGAACTGCTCCTGAACTTTGGTCAAGTATGGCATATTGCTTTAATGAACTATGTCCTTTGTCCATATAATCCATGAATGCATCACAATGGATACTAATGACACAGATTTGTAATGAAATAGTAACAGTAGTCTCTCATATTGTGTTTGGTTATATCCTTTTCATTAAGGTACATTCTGCTTATAGGTTGATGGTACTACCTGTGGGGACTTGGCTGGTTATACAATATGTTTACTGGAGGAGGGGTGGGGCAGATGGACAGGTTCATAAACATTATTCATATGGACTGGTTTTGGGTCTAAAGACATTTCATTTTCTCTGGTATTTCATTTCATCTCCATGTATATGTGGTATATTGTGCCTTGGTAGACATTCACGGAAACAGGCACATCACATAAACAGTGGCCTTAGACAGACAGATATCCAAAGCAAATCAGAGAGCAAGTCAAAATCCTTCAGGGGATCATGTCGTATTAGCCATCTTCTAATTAAGAGGAACATGCAGGACAGGGATTTGTCACTGATATGGGAATTAGTGCACCCCACCTGACCTCATCATTATTATGATATAATAAATGTATGGTCAAGACAATTTAGGTGAGATACCGACAAACCTTAGGAATTTATCCACATCTTATAACTCCACTGCAAGAGATAAATATGCAATAAATGAAATCAACGAGGGTGCAGTTAAAACCTGATATTATTTTGTGGAATGGGTCGGGGCTCAATTGCAGTCGAGAGTCAATTTCACAGAGAGAAGAAACAGCGTCAAAAGGGAGTCCAGGTTGCCTCAGAATGACTCCCCTGTTTGGGGGAGTCCAGGTCTCCTCAGGGAATCTATGTGACTCTCTGGATAACAAGGAGTCACACGGGAGAGTCATATTACCCAGAGAGAGTCACTTAGCCTCCCTTAGGCGACCTGGACTCCCCTAGAGAGTGGAGTCATTCTGGAGGCAACCTGGACTCTCTTTTGACGGTGTTACCTTTCTCCGTGTTGAAGTAGGCATATACATAACGATTCAGCCCTGACAGGTAACTGCAGGACTGCATATCTACATACGAAGTTGATGTATTTCTGGTGATTGAAATGTTGTATGAATGTATCCCTGGTGAGTAGACTTGATTGCCAGGGTTATATTCGTACTCCATGGCAATCAAGGATTAATCAACAATAATGCACTATTTCGTGTTCAAAGGTTTAAAATGATATTACCACCACAATGACGAAATATATAGTGCATTACTGGGCAGCTTCTCTATTCTCCTCTGTTTGTACCACAGGAGTAATCAGCCTAATCAGAAGGAAATGTACCCGGGGGTGGGGGGGGGGCACTCCCTCAGCTTTGTGTGAACACCATTTCAAGGGAAATGGTAGGGCTTTTGGACCTTAGGCACGGACCCGTGAGAGCCCTTGAAAAGGGTTGCTTTATAGGTAATTTTGGAGGATAAGGGGGAAAATGTAAGCAGGGTTCATGTACACTGGAGTTGACCCCCCCCAATACCTGCCTCCTACCCTCTCCCACCTATACATCCACACACTCACACAGTCATGGGTGTTAATTAGTGAACCATGTCAGGCCGGAGATGGGACATGGCACAGTAATTAGTCAGTGAATACCTGATTAGACATAGATGATATATCCTAATGTAGTGCTCCTCGACTGTGGTCAAGTAGGGCAGAATGAATTAATGCCTTTAGGGATGGAGTTAACTAAGGCTGCATTCATGCTTCATACTGACCCTACTAGGCTGATACACTCCAGAAAGGGCCAGCATGTCAACTATATTCAACTAATTACACATACAGAAAAGTAAATGTCTCAACTGTGTCTTCCAAGGGAATCTGGCAAAAATGGAGTGTCAAACAGCTATTGACTCTGCTATTGACACTGATAGAAGGAAGTCAACTCAAGTTGACACTGATAGTACAGAGTCAACTCAACCTGACCCTTAATATAAGCAGAGTCATTAGCTGTTTGACTCTCTATTATACCAGAGCCACGTGGGCGACACAGTTTACACCTTTACTTCTCTCTGTGCAATCAACATCTAAGGGCTGTGTTTATGTTAATGATAATGGCATCAATGTATATCTAAACATAATGAAAGAAGGCTATTCTTAATTTAAAGAGACCTCTGCATAATTCAGAAGCATTGTTGGTCTCTTTCTATTTTCATGACCAGGTAGGTACAAAATATAAGAATTGATTATTGTGTTGCATTGTGGTATCTACTGCTATCGGCTCACACTGCTTTTCACATTCAGTCACCACTGCAAGTCATGGAGCCTCTGGGCAACCAGAGAGCATGCAGGAGGAGATCTGTGTAGTCAACTGTCCCATAGTCACCAGTAATCACAACACCCTATCCAGAATTATCTTTTTGAGTGGCCTTAGTTCTGTTATTTTTGTAAGGGTGCATTTAGGCATTTTGGCAGTATCAGTGGCAGAGAAGTGCAATTATAGATAATTATCAGCGATGTGTTTTTGCAAGCTTTGAGACGCATTGAGAGAAACAAGCTTTATTTCATAGTGAATACGACACTCCCAGTGACCTAACCAAGGGAGGCCGTATTTAACACCCCCCGTGAAATAACCCTTGCTTGTATGTCATGGGTTGTCAAATCATCACAATTGTTGATTTAACCACTATGAATCAGTTTTTTTCATAGCAATTAACTGGATTTTGAAGAATAATATGAAATAAACACAAAGGAACACTCGTAGAGTTCCTCACTGAGGATTATTTCACTCAGCTTCGCCTCTTGAAATGATCCTCAGTGAGAAACTCTACTCGTGCACCATTGTCTATTTATTCACTGCACATTGACAGTGGTTGTAAACTAATGCTTATCCAAAGAAAAAAATAGAGGAAGAGTAATGGACAACGGTCCGTGGGCTTTGGTCTGTTTATGATTGGGGAGGGCTAAAATATGCAAACGTAAACAATCTGTGACTTTGATGACGTCGCAGGGCGATGAAATAAGGCCATGGGTTATTGTTATTCAACTGATCAGCAAAATATGGAATGCCTTGGTTAAAGCAGTCTTCTAGTTGAGAGAATCATGAAGATTCTGTCGCTGATATGGGGGTAGACTTCAGTTGTATTTGATACAAGAAGGCTATGAAAGATGGGTCATCAAAATGAGTGATCCGGTCAAAGACATTAAGCTGTAGTTCCATAAATCTACTAAAAGAGATTTAAGAGGAAGTAATTCGATGTTGACAATATATAGAGAAATAACAACGCCCATCGATACTGTCTCTGACGTATTTCACGAATGGGGGCTGGCCAATATCACATATATATGGTTTATGCATGTCCCAGCCCCTACATAATAAAATGAGGATTTGTGAGAGAGAATGTTTATAATCTAAACGTTATCCTGATGTTAACCATCATACTGAGATATTACTTAAAGCTGGGCCGTCGGAGAATAAGTTCAGCATTTTCTATACATAGACTAAAATAACAGTTCCACCAGAGGGCAGAAGTGTTTGGACAGGGGACCATGAGCATTGTCCAGCTACAACATATTCACCCTATCTTGTGCATGTAAGAGCTGAGCTACCAGCCCTTAAGAGCCCTCTTGTGAATCAAAACTGAACTATATCCAAAAGTGCTTTTGGCCTCACTTCAACCATAACGGCCAAGCTTTAAATCTAGACGCCTATAGTCCGGCTAGATCCATGCGTAACTAATCATTTGTCATATCATAAGGTGGTTGATATACCAGTATTGATTGTATACACTGCATTGCCTGACACACCTCCCCTTCACCCTGGATGTTAGCCCTGGAGTTATCAGACCAATCAGTAGGTGATGTAAGCATGCATAGAAACTCCAAATGCCCCAACCCTCAGTCTGTAGTGGCTATCCCACGTTAGTCATAGGGACTTTGGTCAGGCATGACAAAGTGCTATTCAAAAATGACTGAGGCAAAACAACATCTGACTATTGCCTTACTCCAAAGGACTTAGCCTAAAGCTCATTAAAATGGAGAGGACTAACATAAGTTGGACAGTACTGACCAACCTGGCAATATTAAATAACCTAGGTTGGTAGTGTAGGGAACCAAAAAATGACCAATGAGGTTAGGTACTATTGACTGAGGGATTGGTCGTATAGGGAGCCAAAGATGATCAGTCTGTGTACGAAGGCCCTGTCCAGAGGGAATCTGCACCTCCTCTCCCACCCCTCCTCTACACACACACACCTACAACCCACGGTGTTAATACATTGAACCCTGTCAGACCGGAGATGGCATGGGGTGCAGAGTAATTAGTTAATGATTAGTAATCAGATGGTACATCATAATGTGGTGTTCCTGACCTGAGGTCAAGTACGGCAAAGTGCCTCAATGAGCTCTGTCCTTTGTATGACCCTACTAGACTGAACTTAATACCGTAAATTCTTGTGTAGAAGCCACAGCTTGTATGAGAGTGAGAACCCAATTGTGGAGTATGGAATTCTCTCAAGGTATGGGTGAGGTTTCTACGAGTAGTTTGATTCGGTTGTATAGTACAGTAACAAAATAGCAATTTTAATACTTCCTTTGTAGCATATATGGTTTTCTCAAGGGGTGTGGTTTAATATGATAGGGGCGTGGCAACCGGGGGGGACGGGGACGGGGGGGGGGGAGGGACATGTCCCCCCCCCCATTTTTGACCAACCTCAAAAAGGGTCAAACCAAAAAGGTCAAGTAAAAGGGGTCAAGAAGGATCAAAATACCACTCAGTCCCCCCTACTTTGAAACTGCTTGCCACGCCCCTGTAAAGCGTTAGGCTCATGCGTGAGAATTCATGATAACTCTCTGGTGGTACCAGGCATGCGCATACCATACCGTGTAGCTCACACCACATCAGTGGCAAAGAAAGGGAATTGGGTAGAAATTAGAGATATTTACAGGGGGAAAAGATGGTGATATATATAGGCATGATGGCAATGTTTCTATTAAAACTTTACCTCCATACACATGGTAATATAACATTGTGCCTTTGCAAGCATCAAAAGAAACAAGCATTATTGCCATTTGCAGCACATCATTAGTAGTCTGATCTTGGAAATTAAGATGACAAGTCAGAAATTTTCAGATTCCTGTAATTTTTCTAATTTGACAAACAATGAAGAAATAGAGATGCCACTAAATTGACACAGCAGGTAATAGGGGAGCCAGTCTGGAATGTTGGAGAGGACCTGGTATGGCTTGCAATAGATGGTATGAATGGTGAATTAAGGTATTTTGAGGGTGCTGATTCCATATCTGCTGTGTGTAGAATGATATGTAGGTCGGAACAAGGTCAAAAACGAGGTCAAAGGTCACGGTTTTAAGGACCTCTAAAAGGTACATACACTTTGAGACAAATGCAAAGATACTGAACCTGAGTGTTATTCATCTTACATAGCCATTCTTATATATATGGTCCATTACCTGACTGACTATGGTGGATATTGATATGGTGCAAGGTCATGTTTTACAAGGTCAAACATGGAAAACACTTATAATTCTCAATTTGCTTCCTTTTCTATGCACGGATAATAGATACATATCTATACAGGCAAGATTTCCTGTCTAAGTGAATACCCACATGTTAACCATTGAGGACTAATGACATTAGAGGGTTAAACCATTGTATTTCTATGATAATCCGATCTACATCTGAATTTGATGTTAAAAAGGTAAATCATCAGAATGGGTTAATCAAGTTTGAGCCTGTCAATAATCTGTGCTGATACTTGCTATTGCATTTAGGAACCAACTATGACCTAGTATTCAGTATTGTAGTTTCATGTCGACTTATGAAAGGTCAAGGTCACATGTGGTAAAAGGGAAATGCTACAAAAGCAGTAAAGTCAAAATAGCCACAATATAACAGAGGCAATTAAGAAAGGGGGTATGAGTAACTTGTATGATACATTGAGATAAGTAGGTGAATAACCTCTATTTTAACATGCCAAATGTCATTTGAATAGTTTCAAGGACATTCTGGTTGAGAAAAATGGTCTAAATTGAGATCAAATGCATGGTAGCATTTCCTGTAGTGGGCATTTCAACTATTCTATTTTGCCTGCCTTGTTGCTTTCCTGCTTTGCATAAATGGACATAAGACATCCAAATGATCTTGAACTGGGGTAATCATGATATATGGCTGATGAATGAAAGAAATGGTCTAAAATGAAATCAAATGCATGCTAGCATTGACTATAGTAGGCACTTTAACTATTCTTTTATGTTGCTTTCCTGCCTAGCATCACTGAATATCAGACATCCAAATGACCTTGAACTAAGATAGGTACATTTTTAAGGCAAAATATTTAATGATTAAAACTCTAAGGCTCATATATTCAAAGAGGAGAACCTATTCAAATGCATCATCTGGAAAAAGCACAATGCTGATTACGATAGTTTAAAAGCTTAAGCACCCATAATGGTGCAAAGATAATTCATCAGTCATGCATCATGATTACCCAGGTTCAAGGTCATTTGGATGTCTTATGTTCATTTATACAAGGTAGGAAAGCAACATGGCAGGCAAAATAGAATAGTTGAAGTGCCTACTACAGGAAATGCTACTATGCATTTGATCTCAATTTAGACCATTTCTCTCAACAAGGATGTCCTGGAAACTATTCAAATGACATTTGGCATGTTACAATAGAGGTTATTCACCTACTTATCTCAATGCATCATACCCCTTTCCCTAACTGCCTCTGTTAAATTGTGGCTATTTTGACTTTACTGCTTTTGTAGCATTTCCCTTTTACCACACGTGACCTTGACCTTTCACAAGGCCACATGACACTACAATACTGAATACTAGGTCATAGTTGGTTCCTAAATGCAATAGCAAGTATCAGCACAGATTATTGACAGGCTCAAACTTGATTAAACCATTCTGATGATTTACCTTTTAAACATCAAATTCAGATATAGGTTGGATTATCATGGAAATACAATGGTTTAACCCTCTAATGTCATTAGTCCTCAATGGCTAATATGTGGGCATTCACTTAGACAGGAAATCTTGCCTGTATAGATATGTATCTATTATCTGTGCATAGAAAAAGGAAGCAAATTGAGTATCAAGTTTTTTCCATGTTTGACCTTGTAAAACATGACCTTGCACCCTATTAATAGCCACCATAGTCAGTCAGGTAATGGACCATACATATAAGAATGGCTATATAAGATGAATAACAGTCAGGTTCAGTATCTTTGCATTTGTCTCAAAGTGTATGTACTCTTTAGAGGTCCTTAAAACCGTGACCTTTGACCTTGTTTTTGACCTAGTTCCGACCTAGATATCATTCTACACACACCAGATTCGGAATCAGCATACTCAAATTACCCTAATCCAACCGTCATATCATCTATTGCAGGCCGTACCAGATCAAAGTTAAATATTGACATTTAGGATGCTTGGCTCCCCTATAAGGGGAAAACGTACCATTACGGGGATTTAGTGTCATAAACAGCCACTAGGTGGCCACTAGAATAGTTGAAGTGCCTACTACAGGAAATGCTACTATGCATTTGATCTCAATTTAGACCATTTCTCTCAACAAGGATGTCCTGGAAACTATTCAAATGACATTTGGCATGTTACAATAGAGGTTATTCACCTACTTATCTCAATGCATCATACCCCTTTCCCTAATTGCCTCTGTTAAATTGTGGCTATTTTGACTTTACTGCTTTTGTAGCATTTCCCTTTTACCACACGTGACCTTGACCTTTCATAAGGCCACTGGACACTACAATACTGAATACTAGGTCATAGTTGGTTCCTAAATGCAATAGCAAGTATCAGCACAGATTATTGACAGGCTCAAACTTGATTAAACCATTCTGATGATTTACCTTTTAAACATCAAATTCAGATATAGGTTGGATTATCATGGAAATACAATGGTTTAACCCTCTAATGTCATTAGTCCTCAATGGCTAATATGTGGGCATTCACTTAGACAGGAAATCTTGCCTGTATAGATATGTATCTATTATCTGTGCATAGAAAAAGGAAGCAAATTGAGTATCAAGTTTTTTCCATGTTTGACCTTGTAAAACATGACCTTGCACCCTATCAATAGCCACCATAGTCAGTCAGGTAATGGACCATACATATAAGAATGGCTATATAAGATGAATAACAGTCAGGTTCAGTATCTTTGCATTTGTCTCAAAGTGTATGTACTCTTTAGAGGTCATTAAAACCGTGACCTTTGACCTTGTTTTTGACCTAGTTCCGACCTAGATATCATTCTACACACACCAGATTCGGAATCAGCATACTCAAATTACCCTAATCCAACCGTCATATCATCTATTGCAGGCCGTACCAGATCAAAGTTAAATATTGACATTTAGGATGCTTGGCTCCCCTATTAAGGGGAAAACGTACCATTAAGGGGATTTAGTGTCATAAACAGCCACTAGGTGGCCACCAGTGCAGCAACAATCCATTATCCTAGTGACTTATTATGGATCTTATGGTAACTACCCCTTGTCCAATTTTGACAATCATGATCTCAAAATGATAACTATGACCTTGTCTTCCCAACAAAGATAAACATCTACTTGTGTGATCATCTAATTTTGACTAGACTAACGGCTTCCTTCAAGGACCAAATGTAGTATTATAGAGAATATTCTGTGTTCCCACTCGGTAGCACTAGTTTGTCAACTTAACACAGAGACAGGTTCATATTTGTTGCTAAAAAAAGCTCTTGACAATAATTTTGGGTGTAAGATTGTCAGGATCAGGAAAGGATAAGTGGCTAAAAGTGCCATGATAAGTAAGTAGAGTAATGCCACATTGTTGCATCGGTGGTGGCCACCTAGTGGCTGTTTATGACACTAAATCCCCATAATGGTACGTTTTGCCCTGTTGCGTCAGTAGTCCTCAGATAAAATGAATATAACAGAAGAGCACATAATATTTATATAAGAACTGCAATGATTTGGGTCAACAAAAGAGTAAGTTGATACATTATCTGTAGATCAATATCATTATAACAGCAAGAGACAAGTAAAATCAATGAGGAAAAAGTTCAAAGAGAATGTTTACGTTTTGCTTTGCGGGGAAGGTAAGAAGATCTCAGTTTTAATCAAGGGTCACCTACAGGTAGGTATAAATGTATATTTAGATCTATATTGGAGTGGCCCTGCTATCGGAGACAATAAAATCAATGATGAAAAGAATCATGTTCTGTCAGTTTAACTGAGATTACAGTATAATGTAATCAGAGGCGACAAAACTGATCTATACTTAAAATTGCCACCAGATTTGAACACCAATATCTGTACCCAATCTCTGGAGAGCCATCGTTTCCCTTCTAATCTGGTTGTGTTTGTGACATATACATTGGCAAATGATCATTTTTCACATCAGATATAGAGTAACAAGAAAGATAAAATGTATATAAAAAGAAGTGAAAATATACCGGAGATTGACTATCTTCGTAAAAATGACAAAGCCTATAGAACTGTTGGGTGGCCTGGGCTGAGTAGTGGGATGGTCGGGTCTGGACTGGTGTAGAATTGATGTGCAAATATACATGATATGTCTTCCCTCTCACTGCTCTGCGATACTTGATCCTGTATGAGGTGGCAAATCTTTGTGACATATCCAAATCTTCAGGTTGTTGTTCAATTTTGTCTGTGAGCAGATGTATACAGAACTAAGTTAACGCTAAATCACATTGTAGCCAACTAGGCTAGGTCTGGCTGCTTGCTAGCATTTCATGTACCCTCACCTTGATATTAAGATGATATTTTGATTCTTTCAGTGAGCTCTTAACGAGACTCTTTTATTACAAAGTATTACAGAAATAAATCTTGTGATGTTTTTATTTGTAACTGAAGCAAAAACCAGTTGATTCCAATACAAGACAGTGATTGACTAAGTTAGCATATGTTTTATGAGCACATAGACTTAAACTATGTAAAGGCTATCCATGTAGCACTGTTGTTTTTTTGGCCATTATAAGCAGTTCATGTTTGCCATTGTAGAATATAGAAGAGTTGTAGCATTCAGCTATATCAAGTGTTCGTTGTGTGCCACGCACATGTTCTTATCTCTATGCTTCAAAGAACGATAAGAAGTTGACTATATAGAATGCCATTGCAGGTTGCAAGTTGATATTAATGTATGACCTGTAGATAAGCACAAAATAAACAATTATAACAAAAAATAATAACGATAGGGTTGTGCTGTGTTTGGTCGTTGATACTTTCCCAACTTATCTTATCTATCTTATATGACATATGAATAATCTATGCATTTTGCTCCATACCCTCATGGCCATAAGTATTGCAATGACCTATACGCAGCCGAGAATGAGAATTCCTGAGTGGCTGGTAAAATATTATAGAAGTGGACTTGAGAGATCATGACCTCAATCTGCACTAGGTCATAATGTGGACCATCTGCTGCTACATCTTAGCAGTAGCAGCAACACAAATAAAACTACATCCCCTTCACCCAGGGTACTCCCCCAGGAGTTATCAGCCTAATCAGACATTGACATAAGCTGGGTGCATATACACTGGGGCCCTGTTCTGTGGCAAACGCTAGCATCAAGGTGAAGCTACCAAGGACGAAAAAGGACATTTCAACAAAAGGCCCTCTTTTCAGAGGGGCCAGATTATAGAGTGAACTTGATCCAGAAACCCAACATACTGATTCACACACAGACTTTATGAAAGATATATCATAGATAGATTAAGTTATTATTTCCTGAACTATGAACTCTTAAGAATCTAATCGCTCGATTTACTCTCATTTTGGCATTAGGTTAAAAGTGCCTGTGTATTGTCAATTTTTTGCCATATAAAGTAATCAACTACAACTACAAACCTGCATCTTACTGTATGGGCCACTATCAGAATACATTTCAGCACAATGAAATGCTTCTCCAGGCTTTCACCGCAGAATTCTAGGAGTGCAACCAGTGGTAATCATGACCGATGTTATCTTGCCAGTACCAGATCAAGTAATGGCAGCCCATATTAGTCATCCCGCTAGTCAGGATTAGGCTACTAAGGAATTTTTCACTAGGGAAATTTTAGGGTGCAACTGCAACCCGTTTCAACTGGCTTATCCCACCAATATAGATCTGGTTATACTTGAGACAATCCAGTTGACCTCTCTGCCTGCCTTCCAACCCCCTCTTCCACATAAACACCCACTCACGACCCCAGGTGCTAATCAATTAACCCTGGCAGAACTGATAATGCCAGGTCGGAGTAATTAGTCAGTGATTAGTCCATAGTAATAACTTGTTGCCTCTCAACTATGGCCAAGTTCAATCCATAGCTACCATACCCCTTTAAGTGCCACATAATACTTCTGCGCCCTCTGTTGCGATGATACATTATTGGCATTGATGTAAGTGTAGTGAGTCTCCCATGGCTGCAGTCATGCATCATGCTGACCCGTTAGGAGTGTATCAACCACATGATCGACATGCCTATGCTCAGTCATGATGACCGCAAAGGGCATACCACATTCAGGAACTAGGCTGTCCTTAAAGGCTTAATATTCTGTATTAATGGACATCAACAGCATGACCGAAAGCTGACCCCCACAGCTCCCCTGGCTCAAATTAAACATGTATTTGTTAATGTCTATATTTTTGTTAGTCTGATTGTGTCTATCCATCCTGAAAAATGCAACCCCCAAATATCAGATGTTATTTGATAATCATTATAGTTTTGGCCCGTCATTGTCCTATTACAGCCTTGCCTTTTGGGACATTCGTGGTGATCTTTTATTAATTATTTATTATTAATAGTTCACGTTAACATGTATGGCTTTTGTGTAAGGGGTGGTCTATTAATAAATCACTCCATTGCCTTCTAGTTCATAGCTATGCTGTAGGAATGTTTTCCCCATTAGTGCAGGGCCTTATGTATTTTCGTGGGAATTTCATGTTAAGGTAACCCCATAATACCAGTACATACATGAATATGTTCCCAGATTGTCCAAGTGTAAAAAAGAAATTGATGGGAATTTCTTCACCAGTTTTTCGTTGCTATGGCAGCCATTTTCATTGGAAACACTATAAAATAGAGAAAAGTCATAGAGAAACGTTATATAACGTTGTATAACATTTTTTGTTTACCGGGACGATGTTATTTGCTTAGGGAGTGCTCATTTTCTGACTATATAGCAGGTGAGAAATCCGAAGTGGGTGACATACTCTTTACTCCAACCCAGTGAAGGGGTCCAAATCTTTTACCCCCTGCCCTCCATTTGTTAAAAGAATGAGCACTCCCTTGCCATGCATGTGTGGGGAGATGCTTATATACAATATAAGAACAAGAAATAAAAGGTATGATCAGCAGCTATCTATATTATACAAATCCCTCCGAAAGTGCTTTCATTCATTTAATTCTTTAATTAGAAGAGACATGAAGAGTACTGCACTGTCACTCATTTGGGGCTGTATGAATGGGTACTTCCCGAAATGAATTTGTACTTTTTTATGAGGACATAAATACTGTCCATGTCTATAAAGTTTACAGCTAGGCAATAAAAATAAAGCAGGCACCGTATCACATAATGGACCTCTAAACGAATTAATCTGACAAAGAAACAGTTAAATTAGTAGGTAGAACCATATTCTACTGGGTGTGACTGAAACGTATTGCAATGTAATATCAGGCCATGAAAGGGATTAACTATTCTTAACCCTTTGGGGTTGTGTACTGCATTAACCCTTTAAGGAAGGATGTTGCTTAAAGATGAATTTGTTGTCATGATGCATCAATCCAGCCCCAGTGGGTAACTCACCGGTGCTGCATTGGCACATCATGCCAACCCTACAGGAGTGTCTGAACCCCGTAGGGTCGGCATGATGCTTGAATGCAGCCCTGGAAAATACCCATAAAGACGAGGCATTCACACATTGTGCAGCCTTTAAATATTTAAAGGGAATTACCACCACTAAAAACATTAACTCTGCACCAGACCCCAGTGTAAGGCAGTTGAATATGGAACTTGGTCCCTTCCATTCTTGAAGAGAAGGCACAAAGGAAGGTATGATGACATGGGAGTGAAAATCTATATGAAATGGACTATCTCTACAAAAGTGACAATGCCTATTGAGCTGGTGTATGGCCTGTGAGAGATGTGGTGATATATGGTACGCAACTGATGTGACAATGTGCATAATATGTCTGCACCTGAACTGCACCATATTGTAAAGGTAACAGATGGGTTGTATAGAGTACTACATCAATTGGCAAACCCTCATACTGTGAAGTCCTTTATATACACTGCTCCTTGTTTCAAACATCAGCTCTATTTATCTAAGCAAATAATCCAGTTAAATACACTTTCAAGTATTTTGTGGTCTATGATACAATCATGTGTAGTCACTTGACACTCAAGAAAATCGATGTTGCAGGTTCATTTAGTGAAGATGATATGTATTTTATAAATCGTTACATGGAATGAATATAAGGTTCCCGATGGTGATGAGGACCTGAGGGTTATTTAACTCATTGAACCTTTGACTTTGTTTTCCTTGACTCCAGAAATATGGCCACAGATATAACAATATTCTTAAAATCTATATTTGTCCATACATCTTAAGTGCAGGTTGGAGCAAAGCATGCTGGTTAATGGTCGGTGAGCTGTGTCAGTAGTAGACTACAGCTAGTGCTGGATGGAGTATAGCCTGGTGGTCAGTGAGCCGTGTCAGGAGTAGACTACAGCTAGTGCTGGATGGAGTATAGCCTGGTGGTCGGTGAGCTGTGTCAGTAGTAGACTACAGCTAGTGCTGGATGGAGTATAGCCTGGTGGTCGGTGAGCTGTGTCAGTAGTAGACTACAGCTAGTGCTGGATGGAGTATAGCCTGGTGGTCGGTGAGCTGTGTCAGTAGTAGACTATAACTAGTGCTGGATGGAGTATAGCCTGGTGGTCGGTGAGCTGTGTCAGTAGTAGACTACAGCTAGTGCAGGATGGAGTATAGCCTGGTGGTCGGTGAGCTGTGTCAGTAGTAGACTACAGCTAGTGCTGGATGGAGTATAGCCTGGTGGTCGGTGAGCCGTGTCAGTAGTAGACTACAGCTAGTGCTGGATGGAGTATAGTCTGGTGGTCAGTGAGCTGTGTCAGTAGTAGACTACAGCTAGTGCTGGATGGAGTATAGCCTGGTGGTCGGTGAGCCGTGTCAGTAGTAGACTACAGCTAGTGCTGGATGGAGTATAGCCTGGTGGTCGGTGAGCTGTGTCAGTAGTAGACTACAGCTAGTGCTGCATGGAGTATAGCCTGGTGGTCGGTGAGCCATGTCAGTAGTAGACTACAGCTAGTGCTGGATGGAGTATAGCCTGGTGGTCGGTGAGCTGTGTCAGTAGCAGACTACAGCTAGTGCTGGGTGGAGTATAGCCTGGTGGTCGGTGAGCCGTGTCAGTAGCAGACTACAGCTAGTGCTGGATGGAGTATAGCCTGGTGGTCGGTGAGCTGTGTCAGTAGCAGACTACAGCTAGTGCTGGGTGGAGTATAGCCTGGTGGTCGGTGGGCCGTGTCAGTAGTAGACTACAAAAGGTGAGTTTCAGCAGGGCAGCCAGGCCCCATACACCCCTCCCACCTCAGCATCAATTATTCCCCATCTCATGAAACATGGAGCAGGGTGTGCAGCCCCCACACCTCCCTGTACTACTACAATAGGAGCAGCTCAGCTCATCAACATGAATAATCACATTACACCCTGAGCTGCTCACCACCAGCTTCAATTCCCAGGTCACCAAAAGTGGATCCCAACACAAATTAATTCCAGTTTACATTCAGTATTGAAATAATTGTGAGTGACCGACGACCAGGTCTGGTGCTGGGTATTATTGACTTGAGCTTGGAGCAATTGCTCACTTAATAGCTAGAGGAAGAGCTCATTGAGCAGTTTTCATGCCCAATATATCAATTTGCCTGGGGTGCTTCAACCTCAATTTGTCTATGTGCAAACATTGTTTCTGGATGAATGACCAAATAAATGTTTAAAAGGGAATAATTCAGCAGAGATATGGGACATAGAACTACATTAACACCATATTGAATGGTGGTTTTGTGAGTCATTCCGGAAATTTGCCTCAATATAAAAAGTTAACTTGCGAATGTTGTTGAGGAGGGGAGGGGCTAGAGGAGAACACCTTTACATTATTGATTGAACCAAATTAAGTTGTAGCCCTCAGATGAAGCAGAGAGCTGGCCCACATCTGGCGGCGTGCCACCATTCCCTGTCAATGACCCACTACCCCGACGCACACCTTTTGTGGCTCTCTGGGCAGTGCCTTTTTACTACCCAGTACCACACACAATGCTAACCGCTTGGTGTACATTACGCTCTGTGTACTCATACATGTGTTTACGTGCAGTAAGGTTCATTGTCATATTTTTGTTGACAGGTGATTCTAGTTTTGCTATAGAAAATGAGGCACTATAGTAGCAGGTTGTCCACATGCCACACATTGGGAGTGGTTGGATGACTTTAGTTTAACCCAACCTAAATACTTGTAGTGAGGAAAGGTCCACCAAAGCTTCTACTATACAGACCTGGCCATAAGATAGCAAACCCATTTTAACCCTCATAGTCCTTTACTTTGCTATGCCACTTGTTAGTATGATGCATGCATGGATCTGTTGCAAGGCTATTCACCAGGTCAGTTTATTCCTGCATCAAGTTGACCAACAGCAGTGTAACAATCTTGTACAGTCAGAATGATGAAGGAATAAGGCCCAAAGGAGTTACTCACCAGAGCTACATGCATGCAAAATGGGATGTTATAACACACTGTGCTATCCTAAAAGGTTTAATATACACTGCCTTCCTGTGGCCCATCCCAGTATACACTGGCCCTGAGTGGTGTACTAACAGGCCGTCAGGGGGAGTCCTGGTGTGGATTTACAATGTGTAGTAACCTCCACCCACATGTTGTAACTGTCTCATATACACTCAGGTGTGATGGATGTTACTGTAAACCTCACCCGACACGGCTACACGAGAACATGTTCCCCTTGTGTACACCTTCTTGCTTCAGATCTCTCCTGGCTATGTTGTACTGTATTCTTCAATATGGCATTACCACTACCTCTACTGTAATATACAAAAGATTGTTAAGGTCAATACTGTTCTTTTATATGTATCGTTGTTATCAACGTGCCACGCATCTTAATAAGGGATGAGATATTTATTGCTAGTGGAATATGGGGCTTGGTGGATATAGGGGGCTAGGGGAAAAAATTAAAAGTTTAATAACAAAATGTTATAATAAACCACATACTGGTCCACTGGGATTTACTATGGCCTCACATTATTAAGGGCATGCAAACAATTCGAAAACTATAGCTGTAAGCTTACAACCAAAAGTCAATAAGCAAGGGCTTTATATTAAAGATGGTGTATCAGCTAAATATTTAGAGATTTTTTAGTTTTATCGTAATACTATTGTATATCCTATCCCATACATCTTCCCTAACTTTTAAAATGATTGGCAGTGTCTTAGTCGATGAGATAAGCACATGCAGTGCAATATCTTTTACTGTAGGTCGACACTAAAACTGTCTATGTTGTGGTACTGCATGGCTCAGTGCTTTCTCTACCAGGCTAGTTTCCCCTGTACTCACCCGGGGGAGTGACTGAGTCAGTGAGGTGAATAAGCAACATTATTTTCTATCTCAAATCATGCATTTATACACAAATATATTTAACATTGAGCACTACATATCATCTAAAATAATAACAAGACCCTTGACATTAAAATTATATCCATTTTGAAGAAAAGATTTGGGAAGTCTATTAGCCGATATACCATCTTTAAGGACTATATCGATGGCGGATCAATATTCATGCTGATGCAGATATGATACAAAGGAGTACTTAGTCATTATCCCTAGACCTTGTTATATCACCATATTTTATGTAGTATTCAGTCAATAGGTGTTACTAAGTTCCTGACAGTAGGGACCATTAGTAAAGGGAAAAGCTAATAAAAAGAATATTATTGGTTTAAAATGTTGTTTTCCATTGTTGAAACAAAGCTAAGTAGAAGAAGAAAGTAATCTGATTGGATCTAGAACAGGTACGATACTCCTGCCAAACACCAAGAAACCATTGTAGTGACAAACACAAATAGAAGCGTGCTCACATAGAAGCCACACAGTGACAGGCTCGTCAGCAGTATGGCAGATTACACTAACCGATACTGAATAGCTGTTCACACCCATTAACTCTTTATGGACCCCATATTACTTGAAAACAGTATGCCCATTGTCATCATGATGCATTTGAGTTCACTCATGAAGGGTCTGCATGCATGCTTCATGTCAACTCTTCAGGAGTGTATTGGGTAAGCCTAATGCAAGATGTAGCACCAACAATTTACTAGCCAGGGCTGCATTGACGACAAAGGGCATAGTGCATTAAATCACTGTGTGCCTGTTCAAGGATTAATCAACTTACTGTGCACCTGTTCAGTTGTACAACTTATTTGTTGCTAGTGTGGGTGATTGTTATCACAAAGGTCTCACAAGGCAAGGTAAGAGGCATTCTGGAATGGGACCATTGTTAGCCATCCAGCAACACTGCCATTGTTGAAGACTAGATTCATTGGAGATGGATGAAAGTGAATTGGCTTTGGACAGGTTTCCATTTTCAATATCAGATCAATTACCAGCTAACACATCCGCAAACTATCTAAAGAAAGGCACCTTAATGGCTGTTGAGAGGCTGCCTGTTAGGTGTAGCTTTACTCATTCTCTGGAGGTCCACACACCACTGAATGTTAACCCACTTTCCAGAATTGCTTAATGGTAACCATATGGACTTTATTAAAGCATGCTTAAGACATTCTAGTGTTATTGTCAAGGATTGCCAGCTGGAGGGGTTAAAATGGGCTTATTTCACTGACAACACATTGAAAATGGTACGAAGTGTACTCATCTGTGATTATTCTAGGAAATTAACACCAATGCTAAGCAATGCTATTGTATGGGTATGACCTGGACTGAATCTGGGAACTTCCAACCCATCTGTGTCCTGCTTTCAAGTCAAAAACCTGATGGGTCTCATTTGGCAGCCCACCTTAAAACCAGACACGGCCCATTAAGCAATGCTCGTAGGGAAGGAAGCTGTCACTGGAACTTTACCATATTGAGTAGCAGCATATAATGAGTCTATCTGATGACTAATCATTGACTCATTACTGGAGTCTGTGCCATCCAAGATCTGACAGGGTTCATTAACACACAGGGGTTATGTGGGTGTGTGGGTGTGTGGGTGTGTGGGTGTGTGGGTGTGTGGGTGTGTGGGTGTATAGGAGGGGGTGTTTGGGAAGCAGGTATAGAGACCCTTGGTTATACTACTTCTAGTTCCAGCTATACTCACACAAGGACCCTGGTATATGGAGATTGCCAGCATCACTTGTGTTGTAGTTTTCCTGGTGTGAGGTGATTCAATGTTCAGGGCTATCCAGTGGCTACCAGGCACTCATACATTTTAGGTTTCATTATGATCCAACTATAAACTGTATATATGTTAATCTTTAAAATAGCTAGGTAGTTCATGTTAGCTAAATCTAAAGCTTAAGTTGGAAATGATACTCTGGACCAAACCGAATCAAGTATGAAATATATCTACACGCGAGATTTATATCTCATGTCATGGACTCAGAATGAGACATTTTTGTTACTGCAGTACTGATATTATGCCCTGAGACCACAAATGTACAATCCATCTACTGAAACCGACAAGTTCAATCCGATGAAGCACTGTAATTATATGTATAGGACAATACAAACCCCAGTTAGCTAGTACAATACAGTTAAAACCACAGGCTTTAACTGAACAGTCTGGCTATACTGGGAGTAGATGACTGTATATACCACAAGGTATGACACAGCTAGACGTCCATCATCTTTATACCCCAGGTGGCCCTACTGTACCATGTATTGAGCAATAGACATGTGGCTCCACCTGAAGTATTAAGATGATGGTGGACTAACCAGTTTGTATATTACTAGCTAGATGGCGCTACCCTCTATGTCCAATTACATGGTACAGGAGGGCCATTTAGGGTATGAAGATGATGGGCGTCTAGCTGTGTCATACCTTATCTTATATACTGTCATCTACTCCAAGCTTAGGTGTGCTACTCAGTTTAAGCCTGTGGTTAAAACCACAATAGAGCATTTTAAAAATGTACAAATACATGCCTTTAAACAGTTAGTGTGTGGCTCATGGATGGTGAAAGTGTTACTAAATGTGTGCATGCTTCTAGATACTGAGTCTGAGGGGCTATGCCTGCCTGGACTACCACAAAAGGTAGATGTGATAAAGGAGAATGTGCAGTGAATGATGGCAAGCTGCCAAACATGGGCTATTGTTTTGTTTCACCTGCTGTCTACAATTTAATTTGTCGAATCAATGAAGTATATATGTACTCTATCCTATTCCCTTACCGTAACATTCAATAAAACACTTTTTACAGCACAAACACAAAGATGAAGATTGCCACCAGTCAATATGCAGTTAACTTTGTTGTATATCCCTTAAATCAGGCTTGCTGTATCATATTTTAGACAATATTGTATTTCTGTTATTCACCCAAATGGGATGTTTGCACAGAGACAAATTGAAAACTGGAGCACCCTGGGCAAATTGACATATTGCA
Source organism: Harmothoe impar (assembly GCA_947462335.1). NCBI lineage: Eukaryota > Metazoa > Annelida > Polychaeta > Phyllodocida > Polynoidae > Harmothoe > Harmothoe impar. The sequence goes on from OX381706.1 coordinate 67,453,650, forward strand.
TATGAATCTGTAATTGTTTGGTGAGCTGCTCATAAAGTAACTCCCCTCCCTAGGTGAGCAATTACTCCAGCCCAAAGTCAACAATACTCAGCATCAGGCCTGGCTATCGGTCATTCACTGGGAATTTATTCCAATACCGACTGTACACTGGAAATCATTTGTATGGGGATCCACTTTTACTCACCTGGGAATTGAAGCTGGTGGTGAGCAGCTCAGGGTGTAATGTGATTATTTGTGTTGACGAGCTGAGCTGCTCCTATTGTAGTAGTACAGGGAGGTGTGGGGGCTGCCCATCCTGCTCCATGTTTCATGAGATAATAATTGATGCTGAGGTGGGAGGGGTGTATGGGGCCTGGCTGCCCTCCTGAAACTCACCTTTGTAGTCTACTACTGACACAGCTCACCGACCACCAGGCTATACTCCATCCTGCACTAGCTGTAGTCTACTACTGACACGGCTCACCGACCACCAGGCTATACTCCATCCAGCACTAGCTGTAGTCTGCTACTGACACAGCTCACCGACCACCAGGCTATACTCCATCCAGCACTAGCTGTAGTCTACTACTGACACGGCTCACCGACCACCAAGATATACTCCATCCAGCACTAGCTGTAGTCTACTACTGACACGGCTCACCGACCACCAGGCTATACTCCATCCAGCACTAGCTGTAGTCTACTACTGACACGGCTCACCGACCACTAGGCTATACTCCATCCAGCACTAGCTGTAGTCTACTACTGACACGGCTCACCGACCACCAGGCTATACTCCATCCTGCACTAGCTGTAGTCTACTACTGACACGGCTCACCGCCCACCAGGCTATACTCCATCCTGCACTAGCTGTAGTCTACTACTGACACGGCTCACCGACCACCAGGCTATACTCCATCCAGCACTAGCTGTAGTCTACTACTGACACGGCTCACCGACCACTAGGCTATACTCCATCCTGCACTAGCTGTAGTCTACTACTGACACGGCTCACAGACCACCAGGCTATACTCCATCCTGCACTAGCTGTAGTCTACTACTGACACGGCTCACCGACCACCAGGCTATACTCCATCCAGCACTAGCTGTAGTGTCTAGTATGTGACTACAAATGGCACTACTATACTGAAATGAATAAGTGTTGGATTCTGTGCTGGAAGCAGTTTATTTTGTTCTTCTGTTTCCTTGAATCTAGCATAGTTAAAGTAGTTCAGTTGTTACAGTACACTCCAACAAGGAGACTGTCTTTTGTAGTCATGGTCCCTCGGGAAACACAAGCCTACCTCGTTCAACCTAACTGTCTTTACCTATACTATAATATCTGAATTTACATAGAAGCTTTAAATCGATTGGGCCGATGTACCATGAAATAAAATAAACAGTGTATAGGACTCCATAGAATGAGGGTTTACAGAATTCATATAACCCATCCGTTACCTCTTTATACAGGGGGCCTTTATGATAGGGAGAAATGGGAGTGCAGACATATTATGCATATTTCCACATCAGTGTTGTACCATACATCACCCATTCCCCTCATAGTCCACTGTCTGTTCAATAGCTATTGTCACCTTTGAAAGGATAGTCCATTTCATATAGATTTCCACTTCTATTCTATATTTCCCTTTGTATCATTTTGAGAATGAAAGGAACCACATTCAGAACCTGATCACTGGGTTTGGGTGCAGATTTCAGTGATGCTAGGTGCTGGTAATTCATTTCAAGTACAGTTCACCTTTCAAGGCTTGTCATCATATTGCAATAAATCTCAGTCACATCCAGTAGAACATCGTTCTTCCTACCAATTTAACTGTTTCTTTGTTGAATGGATTGATCGCTACATAGGGCCCCTATCCCATGCAGATGCCTGTTTTATATGCATGACATAGCTGTGAAATTCATAGCCGAGGCTAGTGTCTATGTGCTAAAAAAGGAAAAGGACAAATTCATTGGCATTAGTAAACATCTCCACTGAGCTTTATTCCCAAATGAGTGACCCGTCCTGTTGCTTCAAAGTAGAATATTGCTGTCAATAAAAGAAACTTTTGAAGGATTTCGATCCTGTTTAATTTCTAACGCATGTGACTATCTGAGTAACCAAGAAATAAACAGCATCTGAATCATACAGAACTCTTGTTAAAGTGTTCAGTGTAATTATGGGCTGCAGCCAATGGAGTCGTTTTTTCTCAACTACGGGGTGCACACAGAAAAGAAGTAGAATCACCGTGGCTCCCGACTTGATCACTGAGATAACTCTCCCCAGGACTCTAATGAGACTCCTTAACATCAGCAGGACTCTAAAATAACTCTATAATGACTCCTATTCTAAGACTCCCTAATGATTGGTAGTCACTTTAGAGTTGTAGGGAGAGTTACCTCAGTGATCGGGGCTGAACTCCCATTTGAGAGTTACAGTGATTCTATTTCTTCTCTCTGTGTGGGGTAAATTGCTGTACCTGGGGAGAAGAGGGGGAATCAACTAAATAAGCCCATGAATTGATAAAGCTTAAAGAGGTAAGCAGCAATCAGTTAGAACCATGTCTTGAGGGGGGGGGGGTAAAGAAATTGGCATACTGCTTTGATGCAGCACGGACGAGGGCCCATAAAAATATGGGGTTCAAAATTGAGGTAGATAGATAGATATAAACCTATATCATCGTGATATCTGCCTGCTTTATGCTTGTTGGTCAGCAATGGGTTTACCCATACTGTTGACGTCTACAAATGTCAACTGGGGTCATTAATATAGCCATGCCTTCAGGTTGACCACAGTAAAGGAGCGCTGCATTATGATACACCAATCAGTGAAGACTAATCACCCAATAATTACTGTGACCTGTGCCCTTCCAGGGTTAATTAATTAAGACAGTCGGTTGCTGGTGTGTATGTAGAGGGGGTAGGGGCGGGAGGCAGGTACAGAGGGAGGTGTACTTGCACCATGCTTACATCACCTACTGATTACTCCAGGGGGACTACCCTGGGGGATGGAGTTCCACATTTGTCAATACAGGTTGGTAGTCTACACTGTGATATAGTGAAGATTATATGTCTGCCCCAGAAGCTAGTAGTCTACTAACTATCTTATAATGGAAAAGAAAATGCGACCAGTCAGAGGGACCATACTGGGTGACTAAAGGGGTCTAGTCCTATGTGTGCTGCTGCCTAGTTAATCGTGTCATTTTAGGATGATGGTCTTCATTATGAATTAGAACAGCTAATGAAATTGCTCTCTCACAAATCCACTGTGGTGTATTTTGTAACCTAAAAACAAACAGGGGACCAGGGCCAGGGAACAGGTACTCAGAAATTCTCAGCCTTAGCTATCTTAATGGGTCCTTACAATACAAGGATTTCTGCTATGAGAGTAAGCTATCTTATTTCCAGACATGTCAACATGTGAAAAACCTGCATTTCAAGGTGCTAACAACTTGCTATGTAACAAAGCCAATTAGATCGTTCACATGTTAAATGAGCTATTTGTGGCTGATTGTAATTGAATATTCATGATTACCTTGAGTAATGAGAATAGCTTGAGGCATAAACTACAGATCAGAGCGTCATATTGATTTCATTGCTGGCCGGATAAAACAAACCTTGCCCAATAGTTCTAACACCACCATGGAGTGTGTTTAGAATTTGTAAGTATATGGGCTGTAATATAATCTAAGCTGTTTCTGTGCTTCTGCCTCTGAATGGTAAAAATGTGTGTGGGTATATATAATGTGTGTGGGGGTGGTAATGATAGCAAAAGAGTTGAATGTGGTGATAAGATAGAATGCACAGGGAATGGTGGGCAGTTAAATTCAGTGAGGGGAATATACTTTTTTTTTTAAATTGTAATATAATACTACTGTACTCATGATGCTCAATATAGCTACTACAGGCTTAAGTATAGCCTATGCAGCTCTGTCCTTGTAACCCTATACAGCTTTTCAATACGGTGCACCGAGAGCGCAGACATTTTGTGTATATTTTCACATTGCTTTAATGCCACACCAGACCACACTCTATCCAGGGCACCCACCAGTTCAATATGCATTGTCACATTCAGAAATATTGTCCATTTCCTATCCCATTTTTATTATTTTACCTTCCTTGTATGTTCTATGTTAGGTGACCATGTGTAAGTTAATTTTACACAAGCACTACCAGACTGAAAAGAAAACCAAAGTTTGATTGGAAGTGGGTGCAGATTTTAGTGTTCATATACAGTGGCAACTCTTTCATGTATTGTTCACGTTCATGGCCTTGAATATTATTGTACTTTAGTCTCACTAAAACTGGTGGAACACAATACTATCCATCATTGATTTTATTGTGTTCTTTAACAGACCTATGGTGATATAGATCTAAAAATGAATCATCTGTGACTGTGGAATAACAAGGGACCTGTATACCTGTACTTTAAATAACCTTGACTACAATTGTACCCCCTCCCCTTCAATACAAATCACTTGAATATCGACTTTTGATTTTTCCCTCATTGATTTAACCCTTTGTGGGTGAGCATCAACTATAGTTGATACCCTGGCTGGGTGAGCATCGACTATAGTTGATGCCATGCAGGGCGAGCATCGACTATAGTCATCCTAGCTCTATGAGATTCAACAATGCCTCGTCCTTGGGGACAATTTCTGCTAAATTCCTCAGAGCTGGTCATAACAATTTTTAGTCGCCCTCAAAGGGTTAAATGTCTTTTGCAGTCGAGTTATGGTTTTCTGCAGATAATGTTTCAGATTTTAAAAATCCGTATCAATCATTCTGGTGATGCCTCTCTGTTGTATCCATTTGATTCCACCGATTCCCAGGTGGCAGCTCAAAATCCCTCATACTTTTCTCAAATAGAAATGACAGGTTGTCCTGAAGGATTCTTAATTGTCCTCTCACTTTCCTTTGGGTAACCATTAGTATAAGGCCAAGTAAATGTGCTGTAAAGAAATAATTGTTTCTACCAATACTTACATGGGCACCATCTCTATATGCAGTACATTCATGAGGGGAATACTTAATAATGGAGAAAATAAATTCCGGCCTAAAGCATGTGCATCTGTATTCCTAATCAATCTTTCCTTAAATAAAACATCTCACCCTTTTAAAGACGCATTGTGCATCAGTGCACTACATGCTTTGGCATCATGAAGAATGAATGCAGCCTTGGTGAAGAGCTCACTATTGTCGCATTCTTCACTCAGGCTGATTATAATGGGTTGGAACACTCAGATAGAGTATGCACAATGTAATGTTGCAGGAGATAATATAATGCAGAAGAGGCTATTTGTTACTACAGTTACAAATCTATTTCATTGCTTTACATTGTAAAGTGGGGCTACACAGATGACCCCCCCCACCGACTTTAATCAGACGGAATGCTGGATTTGCTAGTACAAATATATAGGTCTGAAAGTGAAAATCTTTCAGCGGTAAGGCACCGCAGCAAATTATGGACAGTAGGGCCATACAATGCTAAAACATGATGAGGAGTTTTCACTGACACATGCACAAAGCAGTTTGGCATGCTGTCCTCATAAAGCATGTGGTTACCTCTGTGCTTGCCTGAGGCTCCATGGCTTGTGAAAGCAGTGCAAGCAGATAGCAGCAGATACCACAATGCCACACAATAACCAATTCTTATCTTCTGTACCTGCCTGGTCATAAAAAAACAAAGATACCTAAAATGCCTCTGAATTATACAGAGCTCTCTTAAAATTGAAAATAACAACATCGCCTAGTCATGTGCAATTTCTAATAGCAGCCAGTGCAATAACAATACTAGACCTTTCCCTTTCTTGGCAATTGATGGAATGCATCTAGACCAATTGTATTTAGGACCAATCTATATTTATTTAGTTTAAAGTAAAAGACAAGCAATGATAATGGTGAGATTGCAACGCTTTAGATGGTATAAATTATTGTGAACTTATCAGAAAACATGACTCATGACAGTCCTAGTTGTAACTTAGATTCTCTACTAATCCTTTAAAGATGCCATTCATCAAGGCAGCATTTCAAATTGAAGTGCACCAACGCATGCACCACACAACTCAACAGCACTGCATTGGTGCAGGATGCTGCTCCCTTCAAGGTGTATCAACGCTGTTAAGTCGGCATGGTGCATAAATGCAGCTCTAACAAGGCTACTAGCCAAAGCTGCAAACAAGGGGCAAAACATATTAAAGAACTTATGCTACCCTAGAAAGATTTGGCCTTGACCTCTGGTTTAAAGTGAATGTGATCACCACTTGAGGACAATGGTACCACTCCTTCGGGGACAGAGTTGGGCACTTCACCCTTTAAGAATGGCATAATGGTTTAATCAGATATCCCTGTTATTGTCATGCTGCATAAATGCAGCCCTGGTGAGTAACTCATGTGTGCTGCATTCATGAATCATGCCCAGCCTACCAAGTTGGTACACTCCCAAAGGGTTGGCAAGATTGACAAGGGTGGTAGTGTAGAAGTTATGTGTGTAGGGTGGCGCTGGTGAGGATACCAGGAGCACTGAATTGTTAGAATACCGTGTTATCAGATATTACCCCATGTGCAAGTCTACCTGACGGTTACTTTCTACTAAAATTATCAGCCTTTTCTTAAACAGCTAGTTTATTTGATGATTTTTAAACTTTGAAAAATTAGAACCTCCGCGATGATATACAAGTGTGAAACAGTAAGGGTGAGAGAGGATTGATGATTATGCCACATAATTCCAACATGCAAATTGCTCATGCTTACTCTCCAATATCGCTGGACAAAAGACTGCAGTGAAACAAAGATCAGAGGAGGAAAATGCATTAATCAAGTCAAAGTGAAAGGTTGTGAATCACTACACAGGTCCCACACCCAAAATGAACCAGTGGCGTGTTGAGGAGTTGTTAACACTCAAACTGCTCATCATGATTTCTGTTGAGGCCGGTGCTTTATAACAACCTGGGAGGCACTGAGCTGCTCCTTTGTTGGGGTTAACCCTTTAAGGGCAGCAGAGTGCTTGACTATTATGCCCTTTGATGTGGTTAAACCTTAAAGGGCAGCAGAGTGCTTTAACACAATGTCCTTTGTAATTGTGATGCATAGATACATCCCTGGTGAGTAATTTGCCAGGGGTAGGGACTCCAGAAAAAAAAGGGGAATTATCAAAAAGTCAATTTCTTTTCTTCTATTATGTAGAACATAAGAAACATAATGCAAATCTTTTGGAATTTTCTTTCTATCTATCACAGAACCTGGGCAATCATCAGATATGTGCCAACAAAATCCACCACGTTCCCCCAGTACATTTTCTATATGATTCATATCCAGTTTTTGAGTCAATCTGTGAGGTGGTGGTGCCTTGTCTCAGGCAGGTGAGTGGCAGGTAGTTATGTAAGCGGGTTGGAGGGCATCTGAAGTACTGGCCAGGCTGGGCCATGATTGAAAGACCTTCTTAACATGACCACCCAATATACTGCAAATCACTTCAGGGGGTGTTAGTATAGAGTAAACAAATTGCCCTAATGACCCAGTCAGAATCATTTTGATGTTTTTGGCCTAGGATCAGGTGAGAGCAGCCTCTGATTGCTTGCATTGTTTAACATCATATAACAACATATTAGACAATATCACATACCAAGAGCCAACAAGAGCCATTCACAATGTCATAGGGTTTCACCTGTTTGTTATATAGATAGCTGCACCAAAATACCCACTTGCTGTGTGCACTGTGCACAGGGGCGAACCTAGCGGATTCTGGGGTCCCTACCAAGGGCTTCATTCCTGCATCATGCCATCTCTACATGGTTGATATGCTCCTGAAAGGTCTGCATGATGTATTAATGCAGCATAGTTGAGTAACCCACCAAGGCTGCATTCATGCATCATGATGACAAAGAGCATAAGGTATTGAAGCATTATCTGACCCTTAAAGGGTTAATCTGTTTATAACGGCTATAGGGTGGGCAACCTCTGGTGCCAAGGGGCCTACATAGCTGGCTAAGGTTTCACAGGTCACCAAACTTGATTATATAGTGGGGGATTCAGTCGTGCCAAACCTGCCACCGTGCAACTGCCACTTACAGTCCGGGGGAGGCAGTCAGTAAGACAGTGCACACCCTACCACTTCCTCTCCTGTCTCACTGCCTGCACCTAGCCCCTGCCTCCCCCTATTGCATCCTTGCCAACTCCTCCCACCTGGTTATCTCTCTGCCTCTGTGTGTCTGTCTCTTTTTTCTCTTTTTTTCAGTCTCTCTACCCCCTCCCTTCATCCTGTCTATAGCTATCTGTCTCTACATGTCTTTTTCCTCTCTCACTATGATTGTCTGTCCCTCTGTCTGTCTCTCTATCTCGTTGTCTTTCTATCCTTGCCTCCTTGGCTCCCTCTACTTGCCTGGCTTAAGTCTGTTCTCTGTCTGTGTATGTCTTTGACTCTATCTTTACCTGTCTCCCTTAGTCACTCACTCTCTCTATTTCCACTACTCCCTCTCCCTTTATATTAAAAAAACGCTTTCAGTGATTGAGAGACTTTAAACGCCTACTCCAGCTGCACTAGCCACGCCTAAAGTTAAGACAACAGATTTTGATTTATGTATGCTGCACTAGCCTAGAAACTGACCTGGGCAATCACACAGGTAAAGAGGACCAACGCCCAGCCAGGCAGGCATGGTTAAGTTCTCTGCATGGTATCAGGTTCCACCTGGCCTCTGTATGGTACAAGATGTGCAAGGTGTACCTGTTAACACCTTTGAGTGACTGCTACACACATATGCATACAAATAATACTCCCTAATCTGAATATATATATATATATATATATATATATATATATATATATATATATATATATATATATATATATATATATATATCCATGTGAACTGTAAAGAGATCCTTCAAGAATGGGGGTGGAGGTTGGGAGGCTGGTTCGTTGCAACCCTCCCCCCTGTTATTAAAGAATCATTCTCTGAGCCAAGTACTCCCCTGTTCACTGTCTCCCACATCAACAATATTTCCCCTCCCCTAGTATCTACTGAAGTTCCTGTCATTCTTGGTCTGTCCATCCAGTGTCTCTAAATGTCTATCCCCCATCCCATGTCATGTCTCCCTCTCCCATTTATCTACCATCATTGGTTTCCTGTCCTGTTGGCATGTCTAATGTTGGTGACATTGATCAGGGCATGTTGTGGTGGTGATAAACCAATCACCCAATGTCACCGTACTGGCAGGTGCCTGCACAAGGGCCCCACTGCTGTGGCATCTTAGCAGCATGCCAGCAGGGGGAGGATGAGTGCAGAGTTATGGGTGTAGTTGGGGACTGGTCATTTTTCAACAACATAGGGGGAGTAGATTCGGTTAAGTGGGGAGGCACTTACGATGCAGTAACAGATTATCCTGTGTAGGTCTGCATCACATTTTTCTTGCTAGTCCCAGTACATGCCTTGTGAGGGGAAGAATATCAGTGATGGTAAAACCGTGTCCATGGCTAATGTCCTGAGCTTTATTCTCATATGTTGATATAATAGTAAATACTCAATTTGGTTTCTGATTTGGTTTTCCATTATCTTTAAACATGATAACTCCAATTGATGTGTGAGTGATGCCATTACCTTGTTTTCCTGAAACCTTGATACAGTTTCATGATTGAATGATAGATTTCTATATGAGTAGAAAAGGCGTCAGCTAATCCATGTGTGACTAGCCCAAGTTTCCTTTCATGTTAATTACATAATGTTTAGTAGATCAGTTGATTCTGCTGTAGGCCGGCATATGATCTTCACTATATCATAACTCCACTGGAGTTATCAGTCTAATCTATAGGTGATGTAAGCCTCTTGCATGTACACTGAGACCCTCCGTGATACACCCACACATTGACATAAGCCCCTCTGTTAATAAATCAACTCTGTCAGGGCTACAATGGCACAGGTTCGAGTAATTAGTCAATGATTAACAGAGGCGTAGGAAGCAAATCTTCATTGGGGGGGCCCAAGGGGGGGGCCACTCCAACCAACTTTAAGTATCATTTTTTATGCATGATGTATCATATACATCCTTATATTAGATTGTATGGAAAAGTAGTATTTGAGCCCCCTTTAGGTCTGATTTTGGGGCCCGGCCCCCTCGGCCACCACTTTCTTCTATGCGGGAGAGTTAAGGATTGAAAATTGTGTGTATTATATTACAGGTCTTGACAATTTTTGGGGGGGCCCAAACATATTCAGGCCCCCCCTCCTCAGTGATTGTGGGGGCCCGGGCCCCCCTGGCCCCCCCTTTTCCTACGCCACTGATTAACCATCAGATGGACTCATTATGTGGTGCCACTTAAATTTGTTCCAGTTCAATTGATGTCTACCGTCCCAGCCAGAATTGCAAAATAGGCCACATCTGGGACGGAGGTGGTCTGCCAAAATGGGACCAATTGTGTCTTTTGTCCCGGGCTATCAAGTGGCACCAATATGGGCTAGCCTAGATTTTGAAGTGCACAGATCCAGGTAAAAACTGCTTTGACACAACACCATACGAATTGTAATTTAGATGGTAACCATCAAGAATGATTGAAATATATGCAATTTATTGAAAATGATAAATGTGGTGGACCAAGGCCATCTTGGCTCCAAATCCCATGTCTGGATAAGCCCAGCTTGCCCTGATGAAGCCCAGAGGGGACCCATTAAGCAATGCGGGCTGGTTTACTGTCAGTAGTATGTGGGCATTCACAGCACCCGTAAAACTACACCAGAGAGATCACCACCCATATGCACAATGTGCTGAGGATACATTGTGATCATATTATGTGAATGTAGCGGCTTTGCCAACTTTACCAATAGGAACCCACCCAAAACCAATGTACTTCCACCTATACACAGCCAACTTAATAATGGCAGTGTTGTTGGATGCCTAACAATGGTCCCATTGCAGAATTCCCCCTACCTTGCACTATGGGCCCTTTGTGATAACCATTGCTGACTGCCATCAGATAACTTATGGCACCTTTCAAAACAAGTGCACAGAAAGTGCACAGTAACTCTTTAAGGGCAACATGGTGCTTAAATCTGCTTTGCCGTTTGGCATTATAATGCTTGAATGCAGCTCTGGTGACTATCTCATCAAGGATGTATTCAAGCATCATGCTGACCTTATGTTGTTGATACACTTATGTAAAGCCAGCAGAAACAGTGAATACAGCTTATCAGAAGAACACTACTGCATCTTGAGAACACAGGGTATTCAATGCATTCTGTGGCCGAAAAGTGCCAAATGGTATGAATAGCTTTTCAGCATCTTTTAGTGTATACACCCGTCATGCTGCCTACCAACCTGCCATTTAGTGGCTTCGATGTAAGTAGGGTTCTATTTCTGTTTTGTCACTACAATGGTTTCTTGTTGTGTTTCAGGAGCATCATGCTTTCTCATTTTTAACTTTGTTTCACCAATGTAAACTAGTATTGTAGACCATTAACAAAAATTGAAAGTATCAGTTCATAAATTATTTGCCCTCCACACTAAATGATAAGTTTGAAGCAATAATGTACTCGGGGCTGCCTAGCACTGGCTTGTATCAGAATATCTGCAATATTGTAACTTCAACATGTTTAAAAAATATACTAAAAAATATGTCAGCATATACCCCTGCAAGGAGGTTATTTTGTATCTTTCCGGGCCTAGCCCAGACAGAGGCATTCTTTGCACACATTAACTGTAGCTACGAAAAGAACAGGGAGGAATTCTGGAACTGTGCAATCTAACTCTGGGGCAATTCCGGAAATGCCCTACACAGTTCTGGAATGTACATGGGTTGTACAGGTTTTGATACTGCGCCTGACATATATACATGTTTAGTACAACATATCCAGGGGGAGACTGGGAGGTGTACACACGGGAACCTGTTCTCATGTAGCTGTGTCAGGGGAGGTTTACAGTAACATCCATCACACCTGAGTGTATATGAGACAGTTACAATGTGTGGGTGGAGGTTACTACACATTGTAAATCCACACCAGGACTCCCCCTGACGGCCTGTTAGTACACCACTCAGGGCCAGTGTATACTGGGATAGGTGGCAGGAAGGCAGTGTTTATTAACTCTTTCAGTTTAGCATAGTATGTATATCATATGAATGCACTTTTCCCATTTTTCACCACTATACATGCACTCTTCCAAGTGCCTCCCAAGGACAGTATTTATACATCAAGCTGACTTTACAAGGCTGGCACACTGCTGTTGGGTCAGTGCTAGTAGTCAGTGTGACTACAAAGGACAGTAAAGCACTATGATGCCTAGCTTTAAAGGGTTAAAATGAGTTTGTTATCTTATGGCCAGGTCTGTATAGTAGAAGCTTTAATGGACCTTTTCTCGCTATAGGCCTTCAAATTGGGTTACACTAAAGTCATCCGACCACTCACAATATGTGATTTTCAATGATTCCACTTTTCTTTGGTGGCTATATCTCTTAGCATATTAACTACACTAGAGTAAGCCTTCAGTGCTAAATATAAGTAGAATTTAACAATATTTTGAATCAGAAACTACTGCTGATTATAACTCATTATGATGTGGGCTCTGATGAGTAGAATATATAAACAGATATGAATAACCTGTTCATGTATTTGTTATAAGTGCATCCATTTCTATATGAAGGGTAGAATCACCAGTTAACAAAAATCATACAATAGATCTTGCAGCTTAATATACACCAAGCTGTTAGCATTGTGTGTGGTACTGGATAGTAAAAAGGGAATGCCCAAAGTACCACAAAAGGTGTTAGGTAGGGGCAGGGGGTCATTGACAGGGAATGATGGCAAGCAGCCAGATGTGGGCCAGCTTTCTGCTTCATCTGAGGGCTACAACTTAATTTGGTTCAATCAATAATGTAAAGGTGTTTTCCTCTGGCCACTCCCCTCCCCAACAACATCCACAAGTTCACCCTTTATGTAAAATATTGTGGCAAATTGCCGGAATGACTCATGAAACCAGCACTCAATATTGTGTTAACATTGTTCTATGGCCCATATCCCTGCTGTTTTATCACTTTGAACATCATTCACCAAGAAAGGATGTTTGTACACAGAGAGATTCTGGTTGCAATACCCCAGGCAAATTTATGTATATTGCATACTCAATGAGTTCCTCTTTAGGCTGCTAGGTGAGCAATTACAACCAGCTTAAGGTTGATCGCTACTCTTATCATCATGTACTTTTCATCCATAGAATTTCCTAATTTTTTGCCTGATGGTAGTTTAGATCATTAAGAAATGGAAAATGGAAAAAAATAGGGGGGGTCCCGAGCTACTTTTTTTTACACAGATTTTTGGGAAAAAAAAGTATTTTCTATTTTTGGCAAAAAATACCAAAAATTGGGAAATCACGATTTTTTTTCTTAGTGAACCACTGCCCACATCAATGTTATATTTGAAGCGAATAATCCTATATTGTGTCCTCAAATGGGAAAAAAAAAATCATGGTCTAAAAACAACCCTTTTGTGAAAAAAAAGTGGTGGTTATAGGATGATTGATTAAATTTGATGCAAAAATATTCAACAAAATCTAAAAAAATAGCAAAAATTATTTTTACTTTCTCAAAAAATAGTTCAGATCATTTGCTAACAGAAAAAAGTAATTCTGATAGGGGGTCCTGCGCATATTTTTAGGGTTTTGGGCCTTTAAAGTTAAAAAATAGGATAAAAACTGTCTAAATCTCATATTCAAAGGCCAAAATAATGGGTAAAAAGCCAAGGATCGGGGTCAAAAGTGTATATATTTTATACTCTTGGTTGTTTGAAGCACAGTCATGAGATCTATATCAATCTCAATAATGATTTATTGGTAAATAATTCCAATATTCTAAAATATGTTAAAAATAGCAAATATCACTGGCAACCGTTACCCCTTTATACAGGAAACCTTTATGATAGGGTGCAATGGGAGTGCAGACATATTATGCATATTTCCACATCGTGTTGCTCCATACATCACTAGCTATTGTCACCTTTGAAAGGATAGTCCATTTCATATAGATTTCCACTTCTATTCTATATTCCCCTTTTGTATCATTTTGAGAATGAAAGGAACCCTATTCAGCACCTGATCACTGGGTTTGGGTGCAGATTTTAGTGGTGCTAGGTGCCAGTAATTCATTTCAAGTGCGGTTCACCTTTAAAGACGTGTGATCATATCGCAATAAATCTCAGTCACATCCAGTAGAACGTCATTCTACCTACCAATTCAACTGTTTCTTTGTTGAATGGGTTGACAGCTACATAGTTCCCTTATCCCGTGCTGGTGCCTTCTTTATATTCATGACACAGCTGTGAAATTCATAGCCAAGACTCGAATGTGTTCAGAAAGTAATTGCCATAGAAATATGAGGTTCAAAAAGTGAAGTTTGATACTAGATATAAGCCAGTATATTTCTAATTTCTGCCCCATGTAGATTTCTACATTATAAGTTCTTCTGTCAGGTATAGTTTCACCCATGCTGTACACACCCAAAGTCAACTAGAGAGGTTAAAGTAATCATGGCTTGAGGTTGACCACAGTTCAGGAGCACCACATTATGATATACTAATAAGTGAAGATTAATCACTGACTAATTACTCTGACCTGATCCAACAGTCAGTCTGACAGGGTTGATTAACTAACGCAGCGGGTTGTAAGTGTATGTGTGTAGAGGGGCGAGAGTAAGGAGGTGCAGGTTCCCTCAGGACAGGCTCCCAGTGTACATTCCCCCTGCTTACATCACCTACTGATAAGACTCAAAGGGGGACTACCCTGAGGGAATGGAGATCCCCATTTGTCAATACAGGTATACACTGTGAAATAGTGCACATAGGTCTGCCCCAGAATACTTCCAACCATTTTATAATGGGAAAAGGAAAAAGGGGTCAGTCAGAGGGACCATTCTGGGGAACTACAGGTGTCTAGTTCTAGTTGTGTTGCTGTTAGGTCTACATTATGACATGGAACAGCTTATAAGCTTACTTGCTCACAAACTCACTTCATCTTAAAGAATTCTCAGCCTTAGCTTTTGTACCTAGCTGGTCATAAAAAGCAAAGATACCAAAAATGCTTCTGAATTATGCAGAGCTCTCTTTAAATTGAAAATAACAACATGGTTTCGTCATGTGTAATTTCCTGGCAATTAATTGGATATACTTGGTCCACTTGATATTTAGATTTTATGTTAGTGTAATCAAATGAATGACTAGTAGATAATGGCGAGAACAATCAAGTAACTCACCAGCATTGCATTGGTACATGATGCTGATCCTTGAGGAGTACATCAACCAAGTAGGGTTTACATGATGCATGAATGCAGCCCTGGCAAGTAGACTTGCCAGGGCTGCAAATATGCACCATGACAGCAGAGGGCTCTCACATTGAAGTACTATGCTACCCTTAAAGGATTGGCATTGACCTCTGGTTCAATGGTGTCCTTCAAGGACAGAGTTGGACACAATACTATTTAAGGACGGCATAATACTTTAATCCTTTATGCCAATTATTATCATGCTACCTAAATGTAGCCCTGGTGAGTAACTCAACCATGCTGTATGCACAAATCATACTGACACTACAAAGTAGGTACACTCCTAAGGGGCCGGCATAATTCACTACATTAGTGTATCCTGACAATAAATGTGATTTAATGGGGATACGTCATGCTTAAAGGGTTAACAAGGATGGTAGAAGTGATGTTTGTAGGGTGGCAGGAACAGAGAGTTGTTAGAGCATTGGGGAATCAGATATCATATGTGCAAGCCTACCTGAAGGATCATCACCCTTTTCTTACACTGCTAGTTTAACTTTTAATGATTAGAAACTCTCCAATGATATACAAATGTTAAACAGTTGGTGGATTGATGGTTTTGTTAAATAATTCCAATACACAAATTGCCCATGCTTATTCTTTAACATCAGTGGACAAAGGGCCGAAGTGAAACAAGGATCAGAGGAGAAAAAGCCATTAATCAAGTCAAAGTAAATGGTTGTGAATCACTCCACGGGTCTCACACACACAGAGAAGTAAAGGAGTCAACTGTGTCTCCCACGTGGCTCTGATAAAATGGAGTGTCAAACAGCTATTGACTCTGCTTATAAGAAAGGTCAACACTGGGTTGACACTGATAGTAGAGAGTAACTCAAGTTGACATTGATAGTAAAGAGTCAACTTAAGTTGACCCTTCATGTAAGCAGAGTCATTAGCTGTTTGACTCTCTATTTTACCAGAGCCACGTGGGAGACACAGTTGACACCTTTATTTTTCTGTGTGCACCCAAAATGAACCAGTGGCGTGTCGGGGAGTTGTTAACACTCAAACTGCTCATCATGATTTCTGTTGAGGCCGGTGCTTTATAACAATCTGGGAGGCACTGAGCTGCTCCTTTGTTGGGTTTTACCCTTTAATGGCAGCAGAGTGATGACTATTATGCTCTTTGTTGTGGTTAAACCTTTAACAGCAGCAGAATGCTTTAATGTGCTATGTCCTTCGTAGACGTGATACATGAATGCAGCTCTGGTGAGTAACTTGCCAAGGGCTTCATTCCTGCATCATGCCATCTCTTCATGGTTGATACATTCCTGAAAGGTCTGCATGATGCATTAATGTAGCATAGGTGAGTTACTCAATACGGCTGCATTTATGCATCATGATGACAAAGAGCTTAGGGTATTAAAGCATTATCTGGCCTTTCAAGGTTTAATCTGTTTATAATGGCTATAAGGTCGGCAGCCTCTTTCTCTCCCTCAGTCTCTTAACCCCATTGTCTCCCTCTCTTGTCTTTGTGTATGTCTCTGACTCTGTCTTTGCCGCTCTCACTCTCTCCCTCTCTCCCTCCATGTCCCACCCTCATTCCCCTTTCCCTTTACCTTCAAAAATGCTGTCAGTGATTAAAATACTTCAACGACCTACTGTAGATGCACTAACCACGCCCACACCTATATTCAAGACAACAGCTTTTGCTGTTTGTATGCTGCACTAGCCTAACCTGACCCAGCCAATCACAAAGGTTAAGAGGGCCAACACCCAGCCAGGCAGGCATGGTTAAAGTCATAGAACTTGCTGCCCCGGCAGCAATAGTCAGAGTGGAGGTATGACAGTTACTCAATCCTTTACCCCGGGGTTTAAGTTCTCTGCATGGTGTTAGGCTCTGCACTGTAGAGGACATGCAAGCTATACCTGTTTCAACCTTTAAATGAATGATACTCAAATACATACATACACACATCACTCTCTTATCTCACTATTCATGGGAAATGTTAAGGGAATGCTCATTTCTTAACAATGGAGGGGGATGGATGACCCTGAATAATCATTCTCTAGGTACTCTCTTGTTCACTGCCTTCCACCCCATCCATCCTTCTCCCTTAGGGAAGTTCCTGTCATTCTCTGTCTGTCTACCTGTGTCTCTAAATGTACCTCCTCCACCCCATGTCATGTCCCCCTCTCCCATTTATCTACCATCATTGGTTTCCTGTCCTATTGGTATGTCTAATGTTGTGACATTGATCAGGGCATGTTGTGTGGGTGATAAACCAATTGCCCAATGTCACTGTGCTGGCAGGTGCCTGCACAAGGGCACAACTGCCGTACCATCTTAGCAGCATGCCAGCAAGGGGACGATGAGTGCAGAGTTATAGGCCTAGTTGGGGAGTGGGCATTAATCAACAAGGTTGGGGGGTAGGGTCGGTTGGTGGATAAGTGGGGAGGCACTTATGGCGTGGTAACATATTGTCCTGTATAGGCATGCATCACATTTTTCTTGCTGGTCTCAGCAGATCACTTGTAAAGGGTATCAGTGAAGGTAAAATGGTCTCCATAGATAATGTCTTGACCTATATTTTCATATATACAGATAATTATGAATACTTGAACTTATTTGTTTTAGACTTCTTTTAAAATGTCCATTAATATATAAATGATGTTATTACTTTATTCATCTGACATTTTGATACAGATTCATAATTGCATAATAGAGTCCTATATGAATAGACAAGGCCTATAATCCATGTGTGACTAGCCCCAGTTCCCTTTCATGTTAATTACATAATCTCTAGTAGATCAGTTGATTCTGCTGTAGGCCGGCATATGATCTGCACTATATTATAACTCCCCCGGGAGTTATCAGTCTAATCTGTAGGTGATGTAAGCCTCTTGCATGTACACTGAGACCCTCCGTGATACACCCACACATTGACATAAGCCCCTCTGTTAATAAATCAACTCTGTCAGGGCTTCAATGGCACAGGTTCGAGTAATTAGTCAATGATTAACGAATAGATGGACTCATTATGTGATCCTTCTCAAATTTATTCCAGTTCAATTGATGTATACTGTCCCAACAGGCATCGCCTAATGGGCCCCATATGGGACCTAGGTGGGCTGTCAACTGGGACCAAATGTGTTTTCTGTCCTGGGCCAACAGGTGAAACCCAGATGGGCTAGCCTAGCATCTGAGGTGCACAGATCCAGGACAAAAAACACAACACAATACAAATATTTGCAATGTATTGAAAACGACCAAGTCGGTGGACTGAGGCCATCTCAGCTTCAAATCTGATGTCTGGGTAGGCCCATGTGTGGCCTTTCAAGCAATGCTGGTTCGGTTTACTGTCAGGAGTATCTGGGCATTCATAGTAGGGGTGAAACTCTACCCGAGAGATCACTGCCATCAGGCACATTGTACTATGGGTACATTGTGATGATATTGTGTGAATGTAGCAGCTTTGTCAACTTTGCCAATAGGAACCCAGCCAAAGCCAAAGTACTTCCACCTATCCCCAGCCAACTTGATAACGGTGGTGTTGTTGGATGGCTAACAATGGTCCCATTGCAGAATTTCCCCTACCTTGCACTGTGGGCCCTTTGTGATAACCATTGCTGACTGCCATCAGATAAGTCATTGCACCTTTTAAAGCTCTTCAAGTGCACAGAAAGTATTTTCAACTCTTTAAGTGCAAAATTTTGCTTTAAACTGCTATTCTGTGTGGCATCATATTGCTCGAGTGCAGCTCTGGTGACTAACTCTTCAGGGCTGTATTTAAGCATCATGCTGACCTTATGGGGTTTATACACTTTTGTAAAGTCAGCAGAAACAATGAATGCAGCCATAAACCTACCTAGGGTACATTCATGCATCTTGAGAACACAGGGCATTCGATGCACTGTGTGGCCAAAAAATGCCAAATGGTGCTGACCAACCTGCCATTTAATGGCTTCTATGTAAGCATGGTTATATTTCTGTTTTCTCACTTCAATGTTTTCTTGTTGTGTTGCAGGACCATTATGCCTTTTCTAGATCCAATCAGATTACTTCATTTTAATTTTTAGCTTTGTTTAACCAAAGTATTAGTATTTTAAACCATTAAAAAAATTGAAAGTATCAGTTTGTAAATCATTTGCCCTCCACACTAAATGATAAGCTTGAAGCAATCCCGAGCTTGGGGCTGCCTAATTCTGGTTTGTATCAGAATATCTGCAATATTGTAACTTCTACATGTTCATAAAATATATTATAAAATATGTCAGTATAGCCCTCAAACCGAAAAGTAGGGCATGAAATGTATGGGCAAGGAGGTTATTTTGTATCTTCTCAGGCTTAGCCCAGGCCAAAGCCTAAATGTTTTATCACTGCAGAGGCATTCTTGGCACACTTTATTGACACATACAGACAGGTGTAACATTTATGCCTGAGACTCTGCCTGAATGATTCCATCTTATCAACAAACATTATTGAGATATGCATTTATATTCTATATCTGTAGCTACAAAAAAAAAAGGGAGGAATTCTGAAACTGTGCAATCTAACCATGGGGCAATTCCGGAAATGCAGTTCTGGAATGTACATGGGAAGTCTGGAATTGCACAGGTTTTGATACTGGGCCTGATATATATATATATATATATATATATATATATATATATATATATATATATATATATATATATATATACATGTTTAGTACAACATATCCAGGAGAGACTGGGAGGTGTACACAAGGGGAACCTGTTCTCATGTAGCCGTGTCGGGTGAGGTTTACAGTAACATCCATCACACCTGAGTGTATATGAGACAGTTACAATGTGTGGGTGGAGGTTACTACACATTGTAAATCCACACCAGGACTCCCCCTGACGGCCTGTTAGTACACCACTCAGGGCCAGTGTATACCGGGATAGGTGGCAGGAAGGCAGTGTTTATTAACTCTTTCAGTGTTGCATAGTATGTATATCATAATAATGGACTTTTCTCATTTTTCAGCACCATACATGCATGCAATTCTTTTAAGTGACTCTCAAGGACAGTATTTATACATCAAGCTGACTCTACAAGGCTGGTACACTGCTGCTGGGTCAGTGTGATTACAAAGAACAGTAAAGCACTATGATGCCCTTAAAGGGCTAAACTGAGTTTGTTATCTTATGGCCAGGTCTGTATAGTAGAAGCTTTAATGGACCTTTTCTGACTATAGGCCTTCAAATTGGGTTACACTAAAGTCATCCGAACACTCACAATATGTGATTTTCAATGATTCCACTTTTCTTTGGTGGCTATATCTCTTAGCATATTAACTATACTAGAGTAAGCCTTCAGTGCTAAATATAAGTAGAATTTAACAATATTTTAATTCAGAATCTATTGCTGATTATAACTCATTATGATTTGAGCTCTGATGAGTCGAATATACCAACAGATATGAATAACCTTTTCATGTATTTGTTATAAGTGCATCCCTTTCTATATGAAGGGTAGAATCACCAGTTACAAAAATTATACAATAGATCTTGCAGCATAATATACACCAAGGTGTTAGCATTGTGTGTGGTACTGGATAGTAAAAAGCAATGCCCAAAGTACCACAAAAGGTGTTAGGTAGGGGTAGGGGGTCATTGACAGGGAATAGTGGCAAGCAGCCAGATGTGGGCCAGCTTTCTGCTTCATCTGTGGGCTACAACTTAATTTGGTTCAATCAATAATGTAAAGGTGTTCTCCTCTGGCCACTCCCCTCCCCAACAACATCCACAAATTCACCCTTTATGTAAAATATTGTGGCAAATTGCCGGAATGACTCATGAAACCAGCACTCAATATTGTGTTCACATTGTTCTATGGCCCATATCCCTGCTGTTTTATCACCGTTTGAACATCATTCACCAAGAAAGGATGTTTGTACACAGAGAGATTCTGGTTGCAATACCCCAGGCAAATTTATGTATATTGCATACTCAATGAGTTCCTCTTTAAGCTGCTAGGTGAGCAATTATTACCAGCTTAAGGTTGATCGCTACTCTTAACTTTTCATCCATAGAATTTCCTAATTTTTTGCCTGATGGTAGTTTAGATCATTAAGAAATGGAAAATGGAAAAAAATAGGGGGGGTCCCAAGCTACTTTTTTTAATACAGATTTTTGAAAAAAAAGTATTTTCTATTTTTGGCAAAAAATACCAAAAATTGGGAAATCTTCACGATTTTTTTTCTTAGTGAACCACTGCCCACATCAATGTTATATTTGAAGCGAATAATCCTATATTGTGTCCTCAAATGGGAAAAATAAAATCATGGTCTAAAAACAACCCTTTTCTGAAAAAAAAGTGGTGGTTATAGGACGATTGATTAAATTTGATGCAAAAAAATTCAACAAAATCTTAAAAAATAGCAAAAAAAATCCATAGACTTTTTTTTTACTTTCTCAAAAATAGTTTAGATCATTTGCTAACAGAAAAAAAGTAATTTTGATAGGGGGTCCCGCGCATATTTTTAGGGTTTTGGGCCTTTAAAGTTAAAAAATAGGACAAAAACTGTCTAAATCTCATATTCAAAGGCCAAAATAATGGGTAAAAAACCAAGGATCGGGGTCAAAAGTGTATATATTTTATACTCTTGGTTGTTTGAAGCACAGTCATGAGATCTATATCAATCTCAATAATGATTTATTGGTAAATAATTCCAATATTCTAAAATATGTTAAAAATAGCAAATATCACTGGCTCCAAATATATAAAATATTCAAAGTGCAATAAAATGCTCAATTTTGCTCGGAATTGTCCAATATTTGAATATGGCTTAGTGGGTATGTATATGTATCCAGTCCTCTAAAATTGGCTCTAACAGGGTTAACCTATATGCGCAAAAAAGTGCGCAGTAGTCCATATTCCATGAGTAGCGATCAGCCTTAAGTCAACAATACCCAGCACCAGGGCTAGTCATCGGTCACTCAATGGGCATTTATTTCAATACTGAGTGTAAACTCGAATTAATTTGTATAGGAATCCCCTTTTACTCACCTGGGGATGGGAGCTGGTGGTGAGCAGCTCAGGTTGTAATGTTACTATTCATGTTGACGAGCTGAGCTGCTCCTATTGTAGTAGTATAGGGAGGTGTGGGGGCTGCACATCCTGCTCCATGTTTCATGAGATGGGGAATAATTGATGCTGAGGTGGGAGGGGTGTACAGGGTCTAGCTGCCCTGCTGAAACTCACCTTTGTAGTCTACTACTGACACAGCTCACCGACCACCAGGCTATACTCCATCCTGCACTTGAATATCTATAGACAGATATAGCTTTCAACAATATTGTCCAGAAAATAGGCAAGTTATACTTTGGCCAAAAGTTCAACGAACCTTTGTATTTATTCAATGTAACGATTGATGAAACATATACAATCTTCACTAAATCAACCTGCAAAATCAATACTCCATCCTATTCTAGGTTAACAGTTAAGAATACAAAGAACAAAGGTGGCAGCACTCATAGCCTCTTGCTGCGTATCACAGAACAGCATAGTTTGTGTGGCTACATGTATGTCACTACTGGGTTGAGGTAATTGAATTTAGTTTGAAGCTTCTTACTTTTGCCCATGAACCTGTTGGGATCGGGATGCTACCACCACACTGCAACAAGGACACTGTCCTTACCTATGTAGAAAGTATTATATCTATATATCTGAGCTGGTATAGAAGCTTTAAATCGGTTCTGCTGATGTTCCATGAAGTAGAAAGCAGTGTATAGGACTTCACGGGATGAGGCTTTACAGAATTGATGTAATACAACCGTTACCCCTTTATACAGGAAACCTTTATGATAGGGTGCAATGGGAGTGCAGACATATTATGAATATTTCCACATCAGTGTTGCTCCATACATCACTAGCTATTGTCACCTTTGAGAGGATAGTCCATTTCATATACATTTCCACTTCTATTCTATATTCCCCTTTTGTATCATTTTGAGAATGAAAGGAACCACATTCAGCACCTGATCACTGGGTTTGGGTGCAGATGGTGCTAGGTGCCAGTAATTCATTTCAAGTGCAGTTCACCTTTAAAGGTCTGTGATCATATTGCAATAAATCTCAGTCACATCCAGTAGAACGTCATTCTACCTACCAATTTAACTGTTTCTTTGTTGAATGGGTTGACAGCTACATAGTTCCCTTATCCCGTGCTGGTGCTGGTGTTCAGAAAGTAATTGCCATAGAAATATGAGGTTCAAAAAGTGAAGTTTGATACTAGATATAAGCCAGCATATTTCTAATTGTTTCACTCATGCTGTACACACCCAAAGTCAACTAGAGAGGTTAAAGTAACCATGGCTTGAGGTTGACCACAGTTCAGGAGCACCACGTTATGATATACTAATAAGTGAAGATTAATCACTGACTAATTACTCTGACCTGATCCAACAGCCAGTCTGACAGGGTTGATTAACTAACGCAGCGGGTTGTAAGTGTATGTGTGTAGAGGGGCGAGAGTAGAGAGGTGCAGGTTCCCTCAGGACAGGCTCCCAGTGTACATGCCCCCTGCTTACATCACCTACTGATAAGACTCCAGGAAGACTACCCTGAGGGAATGGAGATCCACATTTGTCAATACAGGTATACACTGTGAAATAGTGCACATAGGTCTGCCCCAGAATACTTCCAACCATTTTATAATGGGAAAAGGAAAAAGGGGTCAGTCAGAGGGACCATTCTGGGGAACTACAGGTGTCTAGTTCTAATTGTGTTGGTCTACATTATGACATGAAACAGCTTATAAGCTTGCTTTCTCACAAATCCACTTCATCTTAAAGAATTCTCAGCCTTAGCTATCTCTCTGGGTCCCAACAATACAAGATTTTCTGCTTTGTGACTCCCTTACTGACAGACATTTCAATATTTTAAAAACCTGATATATGACAAAGCCACTTAGATGGTTTATATGTTAATTGGACTTTATGAGCTATTCATGGCTGATTGTAGTTAAATATTTATGATAACCTTGAGTAATGAGTAATAGCTTGAGGCATAAACTGCAGATCAGAGAGTCATATTGACTTCATTGCTGGCCAAATAAAACAAATCATCATTTAGCAGAACACATCGTCTCTGAGAATATAAGCGGTTATACAAGTACCTTGATAAGGCCTTATCCTACAAAATTGCCCTTATCCTACAAAATCATAATAGTTTGTAGTATAAGGGCTGTTAGTCAGGCCCTTATCCTACAAAATTTGCCCTTATCCTACAAAACACCTGCCAGGCCCTTATCCTACAAAATTGCCCTTATCCTACAAAAATATATAGTTTTGTAGGATAAGGGCTGTCAGTCAGGCCCTTATCCTACAAAATTGCCCTTATCCTACAAAACCTATACTATTTTTGTAGGATAAGGGCCATCAGTTAAGCCCTTATCCTGCAGAATTGCCTTTATACTACAAAACCTATATAAGGGAGGATTTGTAAGATAAGGGCTATTAGTCAGGCCTAAAAAAATGAACTACACCCAGACAACCTTTATCTTCATATATTTCACAAGAAAATCTAATAAACCTGAGATTTTGGGAGCACTCCTGGTGGCCATTTTGGAATACACAAGGAAATCAAATAAACTTAATCCTACAGCATACCTGTAGGCCCTATGCCTCTGGACTAGAGCTAGTCACAAAGGAATTAAAGCATCAGGGACCTTTTTGTAGGATAAGGGCAATTTTGTAGGATAAGGGCCTGACTGATTGTCCTTATCCCACAAAATACATAGGTTTTGTAGGATAAGGGCAAACTTTTTTTGTAGGATAAGGGCTGATTTTGTAGGTTTGTTTGTTTGTTTGTGTGGTTCTAGATGGTAAAAATGTGGTCATGGGTATGTATGTGTGGGTGTTGGTGTATGGTAGTGGGTGGGGGAAGGCCAGAGTACCACAACAGTTGAATGTGGTGATAGGATAGAATGTACAATGTGGTACAGGGAGTGGTGCCAAACCTGAGCTATTGTTCTGCTGCATCTGTGCGCTACAATTTAACTCAATGAATACAGCTGTAACTTGATTTGGCATTTTCCAAACAAGGTTTCATTTTCATCAGTTCCCTAGAACGGATGTTTTCTCACTGACCACAGACCAGCAGGAATTAAGTTATGTCGCATATTAAAGTAGTTGGAAGCCTTCGGCCTAGTTGATGAGGGGCGAATAGGCAGTTACTGAATTGGCAGTGAGGGGAAAATAGAGAATTTCTATTGTAATATAATATTACTATATAAGGATCACCCATTATGTAGAATTGCCAACTAATACAGAACCAAGTGTAGCATATGCATGTCTGTCATTGTAAGCTGATATGTTTATACAATGCCAAGAACTGTGAACGCAGACATATCATGTAGGCCTATATTTCCAATTGCTCTTATACCAAACCAGACCACACTCCATCCAGGGCACCCACCAGTTCAATATGCATTGTCAAATTTAGAAATATAGCATATTTCCTACATAGTTTTTTTATAACTGTTCTACCAGACCAAGGTTCAATGGGAAGTGGGTGCAGATTTTAGTGTTCAAATACAGTGACAAATCCTTTTCAAAGATAGTTTACTATCATGGCCTTGAATTTCATTGTCTCAGTAACGCTGGTGGAATACAATACTATCCATCATTGATTTTATTGTGTTTTTTAGCAAAGCTATGGTGATATGGATCTAAAAATGAATCTGTTGCTGTGGAATTACGAGGTAGCTGTATGGCCATATTTGTACCTTTACCTCAGTTGGCCTCGACTACAATTGAACCCCCTTCCCTTCCACACAGAACAAGTAATATCAATGTGAACTCAATTGTTCCCTCACTGATTTAGTTGTCTTTTGCAGTACTAGAGTTATGGTGCTCTGCAGGTAATTTAAATGAAATATGTTTAGGCCTAAAGCATGTTCACCCATATTCCTGGTCCACCTTCACCCAAGAAAACCTCATAGCACTTTGAGAGCCACATTGTACTTTAATGCACCATGTGCTTTGTAGTAATTATGCATGAATGTTGCATTCTTCACTCAAGCTGACTCTGAGAGGTTGGTGCACACTTTAAGGGCATGCATGATGTATTCTTGTGCTAGATGATACAGGATAATATATGAGAGATACTATGGTTGCAAAGCTATATTATTGATTTCAACTTTAAAGTGGGCTACACAGATCTCCCTATGCATGCATGGGCCAGCACCTCAACAGGACAGAATGCTGGACTTGCTGGTGTAGATATATATCCCAGAATTATCACCCTTTTCTTACACTGCTAGTTTATCTGGTTATATTAACTTTTAATGATTAGAAACTCTTCAATGATATACAAATGTTAAATAGTTGGTGCAGGATTGTTGATTTTGTTAAATAATTCCAATACACAAATTGCCCATGCTTATTCTTCAACATCAGTGGACAAACAAGGATCAGAGGAGAAAAAGCCATTAATCAAGTCAAAGTAACAAAGTAAACGGTTGTGAATCCCTCCACGGGTTCCACACCCAAAATTAACCAGTGGCGTGTTGGGAAGTTGTTAACACTCTTGAAAACTGCTCATCATGATTTCTGTTGAGGCTGGTGCTTTATAACAACCTGGGAGGCACTGAGCTGCTCCTTTGTGGGGGTTTACCCTTTAAGGGCAGCAGAGTGCTTGACTATTATGCTCTTTGTTGTCGTTAAACCTTTAAGAGTAGCAGAGTGCTTAAATGTGCTATGTCCTTCGTAGAAGTGATACATAAATGCAGCCCTGGTGAGTAACTTGCCAGGGGCTTCATTCCTGCATCATGCCATCTCTACATGGTTGATACACTCCTGATGACAAAGAGCATAAGGTATTGAAGAATTATCTGGTCTAATCTGTCAAGGTTTAATCTGTTTATAATGGCTATATGGTGGGCAGCCTCTTTCTTTCCCCCAGTCTCTTAACCCCATTGTCTCCCTCTCTGTCTTTGTGTATGTCTCTGACTCTGTCTTTGCCTCTCTCATTCTCTCTCTCTCCCTCCATGTCCCACCCTCATTCTCCTCTCCCTTTACCTTCAAAAATGTTGTCAGTGATTAAATTACATCAATGACCTACTCTAGGTGAACTAACCACGCCCACACCTATATACAAGACAACAGCTTTTGCTGTTTGTACGCTGCACTAGCATAACCTGACCCAGCCAATCACAAAGGTTAAGAGGGCCAACACCCAGCCAGGCAGGCATGGTTAAAGTCATAGAACTTGCTGCCCCGGCAGCAATAGTCAGAGTGGAGGTATGACAGTTATTCAATCTTTTATCCCGGGGTTTAAGTTCTCTGCATGGTGTTAGGTTCCGCCTGGCCTCTGTACTTTAGAGGACATGCAAGCTGTACCTGTTTCAACCTTTAAATGAATGATACTCAAATACATGTATACACACATCACTCTCTTATCTCGCTATTCATGGAAAATATTAAGGGAATGCTCATTTCTTAAAGTGGCATTCTCACCGAGCGTTTCCCACTCACAATTCTAGTACTGTTCTAGTCTGCTATGTGGTAAGTGTGAGTGGTGAGAATGCCCCTTTAACAATAGGGGGGGAGGTTGATGGACCACCCTGAATAATCATTCTCTAGGTACACTCTTGTTCACTGCCTTCCACCCCATTCTTCCCTCTCCTTTAGGGAAGTTCCTGTCATTCTCTGTCTGTCTACCAGTGTCTCTAAATGTACCTCTTCAACCCCATGTCATGTCCCCCTCCCCCATTTATCTACCATCATTGGTGTCCTGTCCTGTTGGCATGTCTAATGTTGTGACATTGATCAGGGCATGTTGTGCGGGTGATAAACCAATCGCCCAATGTCACCGTGCCGCACATGGGCACACATACCGTACCATCGTGATAAAACGCTATTCAATTTGTTAGGGATGTTATGCGGGCGCTTGTAAAAGACAGGCACTTATTCGAGGTCCTGTTTTGGTGTATGCTTAGGAACATTTTGTAGACCCCAGTGTAAGACACTATTACCGCCAAACGGATTATCGTGATAGTACGGTACCAAACTATCTTGGCAGCAGGGGGTCGACTGGATACCACTTTGTTCCTGCAGTGAAACGAAGGAAGAAACAACCAGCATACTAAGGGGAGGATGAGAGTGCAGAACAAAAAGTGGTAAGAGATAATATCGCTTTAGTAAGTTCCTAGTTATACTTATAATCTGACTTCATGTCTGAGAAGGAACATATCAAAAAGCTATAGAAAATATTGAAAGACCATAGCAAAAATATGCTCATATAAAAGAAGTTGAGGTTAAAAAAAGTACCAAAGTCCTCAGCAGATAAAAGGTAAGAACGCAGATTAGGGACAAACAGTCCCAATGGTGCTCGGCTTAACATTTTAAGGCCAGCATAGTGCTTGAAACCTAGACTTTACACCATGCCATGATCATGTATAATGGCTTGGATTCAATGTCATGAAAAAGCTTGTTTGTTACAATATTTTAAAGGGGGATGGTTAAACCGTTTTGACCCTAGATGCGGGGCCTGAAAAATGTCCGTCCGCTCAGACGAAAATCTACCAACCCCTGTTCGTAGATAGCCACACCTTTACGAGGTGGATGCGGGTAGTGAAAAGAAATAATAAGCCAAGAAAATTGGTACATATAACTAAGTGTACCAAAATTGCTGCATAAAAAGAAAGACACGTAAATGCCCCTCCGTAGTGATCCTAACCCTTTAAGGGCCACATACCGGTAGTGCTTTAATATGTTATGCCCTGTTAGGTCATAATGCCTGCATGCAGTCCTGGTAAGTAACCCGACAAGGTTGCATTCCTGCATGACGCTGACCCTTTGGAATGATGCTTTGATGCAGCCCTGGTCAATTGACAGCAGAGCTGCATGCATGCATCATGACGTTAAAGGGCATAACACACTAAAGCACTCTGCTACACTTAAAGGGTTAGCAGTAATAAGGAAGGACACAGGCTACTAGAGATCTACACACCCACCATATGGACAGCGGCAGGAGAAGTAAATGACCGATCATTGAGCGGTCAGTCAGGATTATTTAGCTGGGAGTAGGTTCTATGTGTCCAGTAGTGATAGGTGCAGGAGGGGCCTGTCGTCATCCATTACCCACCCCACCCCCT
This sequence comes from Harmothoe impar, assembly GCA_947462335.1. Taxonomy (NCBI): domain Eukaryota; kingdom Metazoa; phylum Annelida; class Polychaeta; order Phyllodocida; family Polynoidae; genus Harmothoe; species Harmothoe impar. The sequence goes on from OX381706.1 coordinate 67,482,990, forward strand.
GCACTGCCAACCTAACCCTTTAAGGGCAGCGTGGTGTGGTTATACCCTTTATCATAATGCATGAATGCAGCCCTGGCGAGTCAAACGTCAGGAGTGCATTTATGCATCATGATGATCCTATGGCGTTTATTTCAACAATCCACACTGTAAATAGTGAAAGCAGAAAAATGTCTTTTTTATACTGTAAACCGACAGTTAACTCTACTGCCCATGCACACTAATACCGTGGTACATATTGTAAAACTGCAGTAGATGCTACTGCTCAGCTACATTAAGTTTTAACACTGCATAATGTTCGGCATGTTTTTACCAATGCAGCACCAGAAAGTCTCACCAGCGCTTCATTCATGCATCATGAGTACAACTGAACATGAGCCATTCAGGCATCATTCTATCCTCAACTCTTTAAGGGCGGCATGTCGCTAAAAGATTATATTTGTGGTCAAGATGCCAGTATGCATTCAAGCATTGTGCACCTTCAGAGATGTCTCAACCCCATAGGCTCCACATGATGCATGAATGCAGCCCTGGCGAGTTACTTGCCATCGCTGCATTCATGTATCATGATGACCAAATGGATATGACTCATAGAGGCACCATGCTGTCCTTAAAGGGTTAGCGTCCACCCTGGAGGAGGCACAACAAGCTGCACCCACCCCGTGTGGTACCGCGGCCATTGATCCCGGGGCGGGATGTGTGCGCTCCTAATGATGTATAGCCTATGGATCATTAATACTGGTCAGCACCGCTAACCCTCTAAAGGCAGCAGGCTGTTTTAATGTGATATCTCCTGTGTCATCATGATGCTTGAATGCAGTCCTGGGGAGTGATTTGCCAGGGCTGCATTTATGTAGCATGCCGACCCTGTGGGTTGATGCACTCATAAAGGGGTAGTATGATGCATGGGTAGACTCTCCAGGGCTGCATTCATGCATCATGACGACCAAGGACACAATTTGTTTAAGCACTAAGCAACCTTGAGTGAGTTAAAGGAGGGGCCATGATAGATGAGAGAGCAAACAACACCGGCAGAAAGTTTCCTTTGTTATTTGTATTCAATTGCAACGGCAACTATGGAAGAGAGGACGCATGGCAGTTTGTATTGATTTTTTTACTGATAAAATTGATTGAGGACTTTGTATTGTATTTTCTTTTCTTGAGCTATAATGTGTAAAACACGTCTCTTTGAATATTATCATATCAAAGCACCTGCAGTGATAAAACCGACTATAAATAGCCACACCGCCACCTAAGCGTTTTTGGGGGTATAATACACAATGGCTGGCATATTATACACATTTGTAGACCGAGTGGCACAACAGAGGAGAAAGCAAACACAAAGTAAGATAAAAGAGGCCGCATGTCCTCTCCAGGGCGCAGGGCCGGCCTCCAGGGTCCCCCGCCAGCTGTCCCCAAGGGCCGGGTACAGGTGGAGACGCAGAGTGAATGTATTTTTGTCAGGGACAATAAGTGGCGTGACACCGCCTGTTGTTTACCCATCGGCCAGTGCGGCAAGTGCTAGGCACCCCGGTCCTCACTCTTCAGACTGATGTTTGGTCATTATGACTGAACTTCTTCTTGTTTTCTTTCTCTTTTTGGGGTGGAGGATGAGAGAGGCGCTTTCAGTCTCCATCACAATCTGTTGACTGTTTACCTACTAATTGGCCTATTTTTTCCTTCTTTTTTTCATGATATTCCTTTACTATAAACATTGCCTGTTCATCAGTATAACATTGGCTGGGGGTCTATAGAGATTGAGTCGCGTTTTCTAATAGAATGAGAGTAGTGTTATACTATATAGGTCATGACATTGTCCGCTGATATTGCAGGTTTAGCCAGTACCTACACAGCCTCTTTAAGGAATAAAATGTGAAAATTTGACACTTCAACTTGACACATTTGATAAAGCACTGTGCAGCATTTAAAGTATTGGATGGAGATAAGGCTTAGTTAGAGCAATGTGACAAGTTTAAGATAGAAATGGTCCCATGGACAAGGAACGATGGCAATGCATCGTCCTGCTTGAATATTGGCATTTAAGCACATTTTGAACTGCAACAAGTCTCATTTTAAGCATCTTTGATTTAATGAAATGGAACTCAAAGCCGCCTAAAGCCCTTAGGACAATTTCTGTAACAATTAGATGACATTTACTGAACTTAAAGCTGCTTAAAGAGTAACTTTAAGCAATAACAAGTTTTATTAAATGCCAACGTCCATGCAGTGGATGTTATTGTTGCTGTACAGTTAAAGTACAGGTTGGAGCAGAGTCAGGGTAGGAGTCTGCTAGGAGAGTGTGTGGGCCCTGCGTCCCTGACCTCTGATGACCCCTGTTCTGAACCACGTGACCCCACGTCTTCTGGCACTGTCTGCTGCTAGTAGCCTCGGTTCTTTGTTCTGGCGAGGTTAGCTTCTTGTAACGGGGGTCCAAGAAGGACGGGGTCTAGATGAGGGTGGGGAGTTGTCTTACGTTACCTGGCGATTTTAGAAGATGTATTGAAGTGTCAGTTATCCTAACTCAGATATCATGCAGTGAATCTAATTTGTAAAGGACCGTATGATGCCTCAAGGCTTCATGGGTTTTCTTCTGCCATCATGATGACCCAACATAACTTGGGTGACTGCATTGCCACACCATACCAGCACTTTGGAAGTTTATCAAGCCTGGCCCACTGTATACGACCAGCACTATCATAGTTGCCGTTGACATAAGGACGCAATAGATGTTGTCCTCAAAAGATTAACTTTTTGTCCTAGAAACCATCTTATCACATTGTTTTCTGTTACTTACCTTGAATTCAATATTCACCTGCTTGATTTCAGGTGCTGTTCCCAATGATAATTGCTGTTTAACCCTTTAAGGACGCATGTCCCTAAAATATGACATTTGTCATCATGATGCGTCAATGCAGCCCGGGCTAGTAACTCGCAGGTGCTGCATTGGAGCATCATGCCGACCCTTCGGGAGTGTCTCAATCCCATAGGGTCGGCATGATGCTTGAATGTAGCACTGGCGAGCTACTCGCCGGGGCTGCATTCATGTATCATGACGACCAAGGGCATGATGCATTAAGGTGTCATGCCGTCATTAAAGGGTTAATTTTGTGGACTAATCTGGTCTACTAACACATTCTGTGTGTCTTGTATTGCTCAGGTACATACTGGGTCCCTGTGCGTCCGACGTGACTCCCCTATCACCACCTGACCCCTGCACCTTAAACCCCACAGGGGGACAATTACCCTCCATGTTTAAGGACCTCAGCCCTTCCACCCCCTATACTACTACTACTTGTAAGCCCTTCCAGGCCTCAACAGCTTCCCTGACTCATACCTAACGTCTTCCCTGACCCCAGACCAATCCCTACGTTGCAGCCCCAGGGGCTTCTATCCTCTTTAGGATTGGTCATTTTCAAACCACTGGGGGGAAAGATTTGCACCCCATCACCCCTGTTGTGACCACTCCCATACCTTACCTCAGCCATCTCCTCCATGTCTACCCCTCCCCCATTTAATTCTGGCCATTCTCCCCATTCGAATCTGAGATGGCTATCCCCTCCCTAAAAAAATATGCCATTGGTAATGTTCACCACACCAAGCTTTTTATCATTATTCATTTTTACCTGATGGCTCTCTCTTTCTCTTCAACCACCCACACACCTGAACTGCCTGGGTTTATTTGACCTGTTTCCCACTTTCTGGTCTGTAAGCACCCTCCACCATCCATCCCGCCACTCCCCATCCCCCACTCATACTCTGAGTGTCCCTGAGGACGCGGCCAGAAGGGCCGACTCCATTAGGTCACCATTCACACACTCACATCTGCTCCTCACTCAGTCATAATTAAGGTCATCAGTGGATTCACTCCATGAGCTGCTCATCATGTCGGAGTTGCTCCTCGATTGAGCTGCTTCTTGACCCTTTTTGTGTGGGTATCTTGGGATTGACCAATCAGAGAGCCCCTTGTGTGAATGGTGAGGTCAAGTGACCTAAAGAGCCTATTTGGGATGGTAAGGACCTGATTCAGTTCTGAAGGACTAGTGACAGAGATCACTTATAAGCATCCTTTGTGTTGTGGTTAATTTCTATCCCTTCTGCATAAGTAACAATATTACCCCTACTACAGGAAAGTAAGGGGCAGTAGCCACATGTCTGCAGGTCGTATATTTGTAGATTTCTAAGCTACATCATGCTGTTTTCAATAGGTTCTACCTATCAGGGATTATTTAATCATAGATGTCTGAGAATGTAATCTCCCACAACCAAATTGGTCGCAGCCCTTACCTAGGGTCTAAAACAGATCCTTTCCCTTTGATCAATCCTCACACATAGAAATCAAAGCAGAAAGATCCCTCAGCTTCATTCCTCGTGTGTGTGTCAATCTCTCCCATTGCTCTCCGTCTGTATCATCTATTGAAGTGTGTTCACAAGACACAAGACTACAGTTGAATATAACTTGTCGAGTTTGGTCCAGAAGTACATGTGATGATAAGTAGCACTGGCATCCTACCAGTGTCTGCAATTCATGAATATGAAATAGTTCTGAATCTCCTTGAGTCCAACATCAGTTTCAAGGTGGCTTTTATTTCTTTTAGTATTGGTCCTAGAATTTCGACAATAAACCGTTATATTGATTATAGTTTATGTCAAAAATGTGATGATTTGCCTCACCACACCTGTGCCCTCCTTTCAGCCATGCACACAATGCCATTATCCTAACAGTAAATAAGTAAATTCAAAGTATATTTAAACTTCTTATTTAGACATGCAGATAGGGGTGCCATCACTGAGAAATATGTTACCAAAACAAGGCAATGCTGGAAGCTAGCCTCTCAGAGAGAAAGTCCCTTGAAGTCTAGAAAAATAGCCAAGTATTGCCTTACTCTCTTTGAATAGCCTGGCTCTGGAAGGAGAGTATTTCTGGCAACAAACAACTCTGTGTTATAGTTGCCAGAGAAACTATGAGTAGCTCCATTCCTAATGGGAAAACAAAGACTGATCCCATGAACCATGTTTGGGTCTGCCCATGCCCCAGCGGAATGGTGCATAATTGAGTGAGGCTGGCAGACCACCGGAGGGTCAGGGGAACACTTAATAAATCAGGAGCTACCGGTTACAAAGATGTGTGAGGGAAGGAGTATGATCCACTACATGATCTACACGGTGTGTAGTGCTGCCACACGTCATCATCTGTTAAAGATTAAGGCACTTCAGACAAGCTGCCATCATAATTATTATGTCACTTCATGAGTTATAATATTGGTGCATATGTGTAACTCATATGGCTGTTTTCTTTCTACTGAGCGTGAATAGAAATGCACAGAATCAGAGCGATAAAGAGGCTAAGATTTGGTTACATGTAAGTGTATAGGTATGGCTATAGAAAGGGTCATATATTCAGATTCCAGTACAAGTTCATGTAAAGTAGTGAGGACAACCTCAGGGTACTACACCTATCAAGGCTGAGGTATTGAATGGTAGGTGAGGAGGGCAATACATGACTATATATACATGCCTACCCCAGGTTCATACCATCTAATCAATAGAACTACTTTTTTGTGTTCAGAATTACGTCCAATTCATATCAATAGCAAATCCCCCTTAGCGCACATACACTTCAAATTGTGTTGCCTGTTACATGCTGTATTGCCTGTCATCATTATTATATCTTGTGTGTTTGATGCCTAATGAGAATGTATAGTGACCATGGACTACCGTATGCAGTACTGAGCTTTCTTGTAGTTTGACTTTGCAGTAACCTCGATCCCTTGCAGTCAATATATAGTGCGGCGTAAGCGTACCTACAGGGATGACTTTCCAGGGTCTATGACATGGTTCCTCTGTTAGTTGTGTGCCTGGATGTCCCTGACTTAAGCTTTATACCTATTGATGACTAAAATTGGTCTATATGTGTGGCTTATAGCCTTGGTCATAATCTGGGGGCTCCTGCCCAATGCTGCATACATGTATGGCTCTCATTGATGCCAAACCCCACAGAAAACATGATAGAGAAGAAAAGTACAATACCCAGCCATCAGAGTAATGAATGTATGGATGCAAATGTGTTTATTTATTATATATAAGTGTAAAATTGTAAATTCTTTGTGAATCTGTTGTAAATCCTGTAAAATGAGATTGAAGCATGTAGAACAAACAGACTGTGGTTTCTTGTTAAATGCAGACAGTGCTAGAACTCCTGGGGACCCCCTCACATGCATATAGCATGCAATCTACCTGGGATTCATCCACCCACTTTGACCTCCCCGAATCTCACTAGGCCTACACCTGGTCCGTAGAGGGCAGCACTAGTAGCCTCAGGGGGTATTAGAAATAGCCACAGTGATAAGCAACACAAGAAGTTAATTAAATTAAGGGACCTATCTACTGTACAGACTATTCGATACTGATGTACTATGGGGTAGTTATGTATAAAGAGCCCTATCATAAGGCAATATGAGAAAGGGAGCATTGTGACATATCGGTAACAGTATGGGGGATAGAGACTATTTATGTACAGTTCTTAGACCTACATATATCTGAAATATGTCTGATGTATGTCATTGAGTGGTCTGGAACAGGTGGGCATTGATGATGTGGATATGATTCCCTGACTTTGAATACTGTTGATTTATTTTACCTGTCATTGGTACATTCTCAAATGTCATGATAGAAATCTATATGTGGCATGTACTGGGAAATGGGGCCTCAGTGCACCCTGCACTAAGAGCCTTTTGCGTAGATCTTGTCACATATTACTTGGACCAATTGTATCTAGATACAGTGGACTGAACGCAATTAAAAGCAAAATTGTGCAAATTGTTATCAATATTTTCTAACAACTGGTGAATTGGAACAAAATAATAGGTGTGTGTACCTCAGATTTGTGCAAATTGGGCTCATGCAAAAACACACAGCCTTCCAGAGTTTCCCTCTTTCCCGGTCGGCAGAAGATTGCAACATTGCATCAACATTGCATCAATATTGCATCAACATTGCATCAACATTGTATCAACATTGCATCAACATTGCACCAACATTGCATCAACATTCCATCAACATTGCATCAACATTGAATCAACATTGAATCAACAATCTATCAATATTGGTTCATTGCCCTATGCCCACTGGGCAGTCTGCTCTGTATGCTCGTTACCTTCCCATTCGTGACATCTATGAAACACATTTACCGCCAGTGTTTCTTTGATCTGACTCCCACCTTCTGAGCGCCCTCTAGCTACTATCATCCTCTCCCCATCCACCCCCACCCACACCTTTAGTGTCCCTCAGGGGCTGACCAGAAGGACCCTCCCCATTAGGTCACCATTCACACACTCACATCTGCTCCTCACTTAGCCAAAATTAAGGTCATCAGGGGAATCCACTCTGTGAGCTACTTATCAGGTTTCTGACTCTTTGTAGAGGTCTTAATATACCTCTTGGATCAATGTTAGTACATGGTAATCAAAGCTGAAGTAGTGTCCTCCGGCTTCATTATTTGTCTGTGTGTCTCCCTCTCTCCCGTCCGTCTCCATCTTTATTACCTGCTGATTTGTGTTTACAAGACATCAGAGCACCAATGAACATAACTTGTCCCTTATAGTCCAGAAGTGCCTTTCATGATGAGTACCATTGGAAGTCCACTAGTCTCTCCAGTCTTCATATAAACAACTCTAAACCTCCTCAAAACCAACATATACATTGATTATAGCTTATCTAAAAAAAAGGGATGCTTTGCTTCACTGCACCTAAGCCTCTTTCCCAGCCATTCATAGCATGCCATCATCTTTATGGCAAATATCCAAATGCAAATAACTGTGTATGTACTCATGGTAGTAGGGGGCAGGGATGCCTCCAATGAGAAAAAGGGAGAGTCAGCCAGATGCTTAGTTTGTCACAAGAGTAAGTTACTTTAAGGGGAGACTGTCAACTAGCTCTCACATGTTTCCACTTTGTTGTTGTTGCCAAAAGAAATCGTACACAGAGAAAAGAAGTAGAATCACTGTGACTCCTGACTTGATCACTGAGGTAACTCTCCCCAGGACTCTAAAGTGACTCCCTAACAGTAGCAGGACTCTATAATAACTCTATGATGACTCCTATTCTAAGACTCCCTCATGATTGTGAGTCACATAAGAGTTGTTGGGAGAGTTACCTCAGTGATCGGGGCTGGACTCTCATTTGAGAGTTACAGTGATTCTACTTCTTCTCTCTGTGTAGAAACTCTTCGCAGTTCCTTTCATGATGCAAAAAGAAAGACTAGCTTCATAAACTGGTTAGGTTCTGTCAGGGAGACCCTTCATAAATCAGGGGTTGCTGGTTACAATGACTTGTGAGGAAGGGAGTATGATCTACTACATGGTCTACACTGTGTGTAGAGCTTCCATGTGACACCATCCGTTAAAGATTAAGGCACATCACAAGAGCTGCCATCATATCTCAATTGTGCTGGTCCATCATGATGACAAATGACCTTAAAACATTGAGGCATCAGGCTCTGTCTCACGACCTTGGGCCAATGTTCTTGTCTCTGACTGGGTGCCAGCTCTGACCGGGTGCCAGCTCTGACCGGGTGCAAGCTCTGACCGGCCTGAATAAAAACAGGTTATTAAGGGCAAATGATGATAAAAATGGGCAACTAATGACTAGTTAAAAGAGTTAGAACATCCATTAACATTTTCAGCCAAATTCTATCTCCATCTGCCCTAAATAACCCGTTTTTATTCAGGCCGGTCAGAGCTGGCACCCGGTCAGAGCTGGCACCCAGTCAGAGACAAAAACATTGGCCCAAGGTCGTGAGACACAGCAATCAGCACATTATTAAAGAGTTACAGTTGCACAAGGAGCTTATCAAACTGTGAGCAGACTCCTTCCTGATCAGAAAATAAAGACTGATCCTGTGAACTACGTTTCTGTGTGCCCATGTCCCAACAGGATAGTGCATGATTTATATTGAGTCTGGCAGCAGATCAGAGGAGCTGGCATCATACATATCACTTTGTTAGTTGTAGTGTTCACACCTGCGTACACTATATGGCTGCTTTTGTTCCATCGCGCATGAATGGAAACATATGGCACTCTTATTGTGCAGGGAAGAGCTTTCTTGTAGTTTCGGGTAAGCCTGATCTCTGGCGATCAATATATAATGCGACATATAGAAATATGCGTGCCTATGGATGACTTTCCAGTGTGTGTATGTGACATGGTTTCTCTATTAGCCGAGCCTGGATGTCCCTGACTTAAGCTTTATACCTATTGATGACCAACACTGGTCTATATCTGGTCCATAGTCTGAGTCATGATATATAGGTTCAGAGACTCAGACTTGAACCTTGAGGTTCAGCAAGTCCTAATCTGGATAAAGCACTTTGTACTCAAACAATCAATATGATTTTCATTGATGCCAAAACAACAGAGGAAATGTGTGAGTGATATAGTACAATAGCCAAGTATCACTGGTTGATATCAGACACAAGAGATAAAAGCATCAAAAACATAAACAGATCACTGTGTCTTGTGGGCTATAGATGGTGATGGGAGGTGCGTTGTGAAAGGCTAACCCCTGGAGACCCACTGACATGCATATAGCATGCAATCTACCTGCCTCACCCACCCACTTCCACTCACCTCACTCCCACCAGGGCTACACCTGGGCCGTAGACGGCACCACTAGTAGCCTCAGGGGGTATCACAAATAGCCACAGTTGATTAGATTAAGACTGCCTGATCTACCATATATACAGATTGCAATATACTGATGTACTATGGGCAGTTATATATCATAGCATGTGTAGAAAACCTTATTATTAGAAAAGGTCAGAAGTGCCTTGAGTGCCTTGATAAGGGATGATGGCTATTGATGTACAGGCCATAAATCCTCTGTCAGCGTCTGACACAGCTATGACCTACCGGGCACTGAAGCATTATCTCCATTAAAGGCACATGGAGGATGTTTGTTTTTACATCGGGATATGTCACTTTGTAGTGAACTGTTTAAGCTGGACAGTGTAAGATAGGTGTCTATGATCTTTGGAACTTGTTGCATATAGATACAATGGCCTGCACCCAATTGAGAGCAAAATGTGCAGATAAGCAATGTAGTATAAAAAGGTATGAGTCACTTTAGGTAATAGTTTTGGCAAGATACATGAATGCAGCAGTGAGGGGTTATTCTCTAGGATGACGACTATATATTGGCATAGGCCTAGGTCTACTGCAAGAATGCACTATGCTTCTCCAACTGGTTAATGATAATGGTGTCTTCTCTTTCTAATCTTTCCGCACCTGGATCTCAACTTCTAACTGCTCAGGTGTTGCTCACAATAACCCTTTTCAGGCCAGTTAATTGCTGTTTAATGTTATAGTAGGATCTCCCCTACTGGCACATTCTGTCTGTTCAGTATTGGTTAAGCAGGGTCACCACCTGACTCTTTCATCCCATCCCCCTGGGGGAACACTTACCATTCATGTTTAAGGACCTCAGCCCTTCCACCCCTTGCTCCTAAGCACTTCCAGGCCCCAGCACCATCGTCCACTTTTGAGAGCAGTAATTTTCTACATACCAAACTGGCAAGATGAAAAAGATTTGCACTTCAAATTTGTACCAATTTGCTTGCACACACACCCCCCCCCCCCAAAAAAAAAAACACACTTTTTTTTTTAAAATTCCATAAACCATTTCTCCATCCCACTCCTGATTCTCTACATCCCCCTATTTGGTGCTTGTGTTTCTTTGATCTTACTTTCACTTTCTGATCTGTGAGAACCCTCCACTCACCATCACACCTCTTGCCACCCCACCCCCACTCACCCCCTAAGTGTCCCCCGGGGGCTGACCAGAAGGACCCTCTCCATTAGCTCACCATTCAAACATTCAGACATCTTCTCCTCACTCAGACATAATTAAGGTCATCTGGGGAATCAACTCTGTGAGCTACTCACCAGGTCTCTGACCCTCATCATGGACCCAGGCCAGTGTCTAGGGGCCAAAAACAGATACTTGGATCACTGTTCACACATGGTAATCAAAGGTGGAGGAGTCTCCCTCTCAGGGCCTTCATTTCTTTGCTCTGTGTGTTTGTCATCCTATCCCAGCCCTCTTCATCATTTATTGAAGTGTGTTCATAAGATCTCAGAGTACCGAAGTACCAGAGTATCAATGAATATAATTTGTTGATCCTAGTCTAAAAGTACTTGTCAAGATCTATAGCCCTGGAATTGCACCAGTCTCTCTAATCCAATTGAATAGGAATTCTGAACCTCCTCTAAACCAACATGTATATTGATCATAGTCTATCCATAGAAGTGATGCTCTGCATCACTGCACCCAAGCCTCTCTCCCAGCCATGTGCATCAGGCCATGATCCTTTCCGCAAATGTTTTCTCCTTGTAAATACAATTTACCTTTAACCCATTAAGGATGGATGTCGCTAAAAGATGACAATTATCATCATGATGCATCAATGCAGCACCTGCGAGTTACTTGATGATGCATTCATGTTCACCCTACGGGAGTGTCTGAAACCCATAGGGTCTGCATGATGCTTGTATGCAGCACTGGCGAGTTACTTGCCAGGACTGCATTCATGCATCGTGACAACAAAGAGCATGATGCATTAATGCATTATGTTGTCCTCAAAGGGTTAATATGTTTATTTACTCATGGAACCAAGGGGACCTTCAGTGAGGAAAATGTGAAAGTCATTCAGATGCTTCAAAGCTCTCACTTTTCCCACTGTGTTGTATTTGCCAGAAGAAACTCCCTTCCTAATGGGAGAACAAAGACTGATCCCATGAACCATGTTTGGGACTGCCCATGTGCCAGAGGAATGGTACATAATTGATTGAGGTGGGCAGACTGTGCAGGGTAGGTAGAACCCTTAATAAATCAGGGGCTACTGGTTGAAATGGAGTGTGAAGGAGGGAGTATGATCTACCACATGATCTACACTATGTGTAGTGCTTCCATGTATCACCATACGTTAAAGAATAAAGCAATTCTGCTGAGCTCACATCATATAATGTGACCTTGTCAGATATAGTGTTGGCATCTGTGTGCATCTTATATGGCTGCTTTCTCTCTTTTAAGTATGATTAGAAACATATATAATCTGAGGTATGGTTACATGGATGTGTATAAGTATAGGTATGGGTTCCAATAAAACTTATTTAGACCAATCAAGACCGAAGTATGAGCAGTATAAGGACTCAGCAGTACTATAAGCTTACCCCAGGTGGTCATATAGCTTTTCATCTTTGACTACTTTGGTGTGTTAAGAATTACATCCAATTCTTTTATTATTCAGTTCCCATCAACATCAACATCAATATGTATACATGCACACTTCAATTGTCTCCCGCAGGTATATTTACTAAAGCCATAGATTTCCCACTTTATACAGAGCACAGACCTGAAGGTTTGACTTTCTGGTAATCTCTCTGCTAGTCCATATGTAATGCAGCAATGGATAATTACCAGGACATGGTTTCTCTGTTAGCCGTGCCTAGATGTCCCTGACTTAAGCTTTATACCTATTGATGACCAACACTGGTCTATATGTGGCCTATAGCCTCATCATAATGTATAGGTTCAGAGACTCAGATTCAGAGCCGCCTGCCCTCTTTCTCTGCTTTTGTCGGCATGTGGGATGACCAATGCATGGTCAGTAACCCACCTTTGCAGCATTTATGCATCATGCCAACTCTATTAGGCTGATACACTCCTTCAGGGTCAAATAAATGTTATCCGGGTAGGGAAGAGTTCAAGTTCAGGTTTACAGGTGAAATTATTTGTGCTCAAACAATCAATATACTTTTCATTGATGCATAAACAACAGAGTAAATGTGAGAGGGACATATCACAATACCCAGACATCACCGGTAGATATCAGACAATAAGGATAAAAGCAATCAATAAGTACACAGATTGTTGTATCTCCAGGGCCACAGATGGTGCTGGAGGGGGTCGGGAGGTGCTAGACCCTGGAGACCCACTGACATGCATATAGCATGCAACCTACCTGCTCCACCCACCCACTTCCTCTCACCTCAATCCCACTAGGCCTACACCTGGTCCATAGACGGCACCACTAGTAGCCTCAGGGGGTATCGCAAATAGCCACGGTGATGGGCAAAGTTAATTTAATTAAGGGCTGTGCCCTATCTACTATACAGTCTATAATATACTGATGTCCTATGGGGTAGTTATACCACTAGATACCACTAGGTAATGTGTTTAGGGAATTCATATTGTGATGTTGATAATGGGGTGATGAGGGGGGCTAAAATTGGCATGCAGTTCCTAAAAGCCGGCATAAACTGAAGTTTATATCTGATGTGTGTAGTGAAATGAAAGCATATAGAAACCTGTCATCTAGACATATAAATCCATCACTTTGAATGTTGATGCTTTAATGCGCCTATCATTTGTACAGCTACGATACTCTCCTTCGTATATCTTTGTAACTAATCAATCAGATCACATCAGTTATCATGTATCGGTCCTGCATCTTGAATCAATGTGCAGAACACATTTGATGACAACCCAGCCCCAGGGCAGGGGGCAAAGCAAAATATGAGCTAGGTAATATATCATGAGTTAATTAACCCTTTAACAAGTACATATAGTTTAAATAATTATACCCTTTCTCATCATGATAGGATGATGCAGCCATGTCGAGTAACTTTCCAGTACTGCATTCATGCATCATACAACCGATGTGGGGATGATACACTCTAAAGAGTCTGCATGATACATGTGAATAGAATCACCAGAGCTGCATGAACGCATCATGCCGACAAAGGGTACAGTGCATGAACGCCCCATGCGGTCCTTAACGTGTTAACCCTTTAAGGAAGGATAACATTTGTCGTCATGATGCACCAATGCAGCCCTGGCGAGTAACTCGCCAGTGCTGCATTGGTGCATCATGCCGACCCTTGTCTGAACCCTGTAGGGTTGGCACGATACTTGAATGCAGCACTGGCAAGTTACTCGCTTGGGCTGCATTGGTGCATCATGACGACCAAAGCACGATGCATTAAGGCACTATGCGGTCCTTAACGTGTTAATCTGGGAAGTAGCTTACTTAGGGTGGGCTGGCCCCTGGAGGTTGTGATTTGCCTCATCGGGGGCCACTGTTCAGGGTAAATTATTGATAAGGGAGTGAGGCTGAGTGGCCGTCGGGGCTGGTCAGTGGCTGCACTCAGGCAGCGGGATGTGACCCATCCACAAAGTGAGTCAAAAAGGGAGTCTGGGTTGCCTCCAGAATGACTCCCCTCTTTACGGGAGTCCAAGCAGATTAAGGGAGCATAGGTGGCTGCCTGGCTCAGTTAGGGGAGTCACATAAGGACGCCCCCCCCCCCCCCCCCCTGAAGAGGGGAGTCATTGTGGAGCAACCTGGACTCTCTTTAGACTCTTTCTCTATTTTCTGTGCATATCGAAGGGTGGAGGGGCAAGGGAAAGGGAAAGGGAAGAGGGGAAGGGACAAAGGGAAGGGGCGAGAGGAAAGGGGGAAGAGAACAAAGGGAAGGGGCGAGAGGAAAGAGTTTTTGTTATTAATGTACCCTGGAAAGGGATTCAGCATTTCCAGAATTCGCTACCGCGATAAGGATATTGATATTGGCATATGATGTACGATAGATATGGACTACACAGACATCAACAAAGACGTGAAATAAGACAGAATAAAAGAGTGCATGATGGTTGTGGTAAGAAAATCATTATTGGCAGGTGACAGTATTGATATACCATGCAGACCTACATATGAAACTAGCATTGATAAACTGAACAGCAGTTCAGCTAATACTTATAGGCAAGATTTCCAATTGGGCGGGGCAGGGGAATTATGGTCATGTCTGACCTTTTTAGCCTTGACCTCTCAGGCTTGACCTGTATGGGATTGGTCAATAGTGGGGTTGGCCCGAATTGCTGTGGTCCTGCAACTGTATCGACAGCTTTGTTGCCCTATTTTCTCCATAAAGATCTTGTTGACCCAGAAGCAGGGAGAGATAACAATGGCGATGCAGAGACTCAGAGACAGTCATTCACATCAAAATAACCCAAGAGGCCAAGGTGGATTGGTAGCCATAATTCTATTTCATATTATTTTGAAATATACTTGCATGCTTTGATCATATGAGACGAGGTGGCCGAGTGGTTAAGGCGATGGACTGCTAATCCATTGGGCTCTGCCCGCGTGGGTTCGAATCCCATCCTCGTCGAAATAGTTTTCTCCCACAAGCCAAACTTCCATAAAGCATAAAAATGATTGTTATACACCATCATAATATTACCCGATTATATGTAGTGAAACGCACCACAATATCATGATGTTATATGTCTGAACCGGCATGTTGTTGTTGCGAAATCTTATTTTGCAAAGTAATCTTATTACATATGAAGTTTTTCAATGCAATGCCAAGGAGATGCTGAAAGACAGAATCTCAATAGAATATTTACGTCTAGTATATACACAGGTTATGCCAAGATTTTTTATGTCAACTGTCCAGTTATGCAACAAGCACATCGAGCATTAAGTCCGGCATTAACTGCTATAGTCATAGTTTTGAGACACAGTTTAGGCTTTTATATGCTTCATGAAGAGGTCTCTATATCGAGGGTGTGTTGAGTTGCCGGGGATGGATCAACAGCTGAAACACCCCGCGTGTTTTCTGACGCCTATCCATGTTACCTTCTTTTCCATTGTAAATGTCACATGGCTAAAGAAAGATATCTGTACAGAGGATCAAAGGCATGGGAAAATGTTGATTGGCACATGAGGCATTATCAGGGACGTGGCAAGCAATTTCAAAGTAGGGGGGGCCTCTTAATTACTTGACCTTTTTGGTTTGACCTTTTTTGCGGTTGGTCAAAAGGTTGCCACGCCCCTGACTTCATGTATATTGTTTTTCTTAGTGTATTCACCTTCATGTTTTGTCTGTGTTGTCCCTCATCTCATTTAAGTGTTAACCATGGACCCTGTTGTCCCAGGTTCGGTCCGTATGGGCCCTGTGGACCTGCTGAACAGCCTTCGGCTGTTTTGATTTTAAAACTATTATCTTGACATGATTGATTATGTCATCATCATTACACCTACAATTATTAAGGGTCTTATGCAGGTACAACCCCAGGGCCCCCTATCTATGCCAGGATCGACAGTTATAAAGTAACAAATATCTTTATTTCACCCTCCAGGTGTAGGGCAACACATTGCTATGGCCTTGCAGCATGGATCGTCACCGCCGATGCATTCAGGCAGTGTCCATGAAATGCACCTTTCTTCCACCACTAAGGCCACTCAAAAAAAGAAAATTCTCATCACTGCGTGCATCTTTTTTTTCCCTTTTTTTTTTACGTTTTCGATGAAATATATGTTAAAATTGGAAGAATATTGGCCAGTTTGGTATCAAATTAAAGCTTATGCTGTCAGTAATGCAGTCAGCTAGAAATAACTTGCATTCAAACAGCTTTTGCTGATCAACAAACTCTGAATTACAAAAATGTGAAAATTGTAAAAATAAATAAAAATAAAATAAAATAAAAACTCGTCGTATTTTTCATGGCTTGGTGATGAGAAACAACTTTTTTTCAAAGTGGCCTAATTCAGATAATATCCAATACACACACTAAATCTCACCATGCCCTCTTCCCCTTGTGTGTTGCAGGGGGTGCCATAGACTGCTTCAAGTGCTACTCGGTAGATGGCAGTCTGAGGGACTGTGAGGACGACTTCGGGCCGGAGAACAAGACGGCACACCTCATCTCCCGGGGCTGCCGGGTCGGGGTACTCGACTTTGCCGCCCACTTCTGTGTCAAGATCAAGGGTGTCAAAGGTAGGACTGCTGCGGATACAGAAGCCCAGAAGGGTTCACCTTTGTGAAAAAAAAATTTCACTTTTGCAAAAGTTTTTTTTTCTCTTTTGCAAAAGTTTTTTTTTTTCACCTTTGCAAAAATGTTTTTTTCAATTTCGTGAAATTTCTTTTTTAATTTTTAATTTTTTCTTCTTTTTTTTTCCTTTCCTTAGAAGTTTTCTTTTTTTTTGTAAAAAAAAAACGGAAAAAAAACTTTGCTTGCTTGAAAATTCAAAAAGGAAATTCTGACCCTTCTGGGCTTCTGTATGCGGGGTCCTCTGGGCGAGGAGCATGTGAATGGCCTATATTTTGTATAGCTGTGACTGTCTATACAGAATAACTTAAAACTCAAAAGCTCAAAATGGTAAACTTTTATGTTATAGTATAGGAGAGAGAGCTCATATTATACTTTGGTATTAACTATTCCAGGAGAGGTAATATTATACTCATGATGAAGCCAGTTCCGTGAATAGATCACGCAGCATTCCTTCAAAACGTCATGCCGTTTTCTGATGTACATACCTGGGTGGTGTGTCGATTCCCCTACAATTTTGAGACCATCCTTTGCATTAGGATCAACCTGCTACTTTCTAATTTTTCTATGATAATAGGGGGATTGCGGCCTCAGAAAGAGAGAAAGAGAGTGAGAGAGATATATGCTAAGGTACACCTCCTATATATAACACCCCCCCCCCCCCCCACCTCCCCTCCCCACATTGTATCCTCTGCCGAGGGCCGTCCCTAATATCATTAGTGGTCACTTTACAAACCCGGCACTCCTGTCATATAAAATATGGATGCGCTTTTTGTCAGAATTATGGAATAATAATCACCTAAGTGTCCCCCTTAGTCATCCCGCCTGACACTCCCCATGCTCCGTCTGTTAGTGGGGCGGCTCAGCTCTATAATCATTCATTTTGTGAAAGAAGTATGACATGGCACTATAGATTAGTATAAATATATATATAGTTGCTGCTTATTCCAAGAAACAATTGGTCCTTAACAGTAGGGTAGGAAGATTGGAATTCATTTTTTCTATTTTGTTTGAGTCGCGAATCACCGCATTGACTCACGGGTCATTAGGTTGACTCACTGATTCCTCCAGTGAAGAGGTATATCACAACATTTATTGGAGATACCTCAGTGGCGTAGGAAAAGGGGGGGCCAGGGGGGCCCGGGCCCCCACAATCACTGAGGAGGGGGGGCCTGAATATGTTTGGGCCCCCCCAAAAATTGTCAAGACCTGTAATATAATACACACAATTTTCAATCCTTAACTCTCCCGCATAGAAGAAAGTGGTGGCCGAGGGGGCCGGGCCCCAAAATCAGACCTAAAGGGGGCTCAAATACTACTTTTCCATACAATCTAATATAAGGATGTATATGATACATCATGCATAAAAAATGATACTTAAAGTTGGTTGGAGTGGCCCCCCCCTTGGGCCCCCCCAATGAAGATTTGCTTCCTACGCCTCTGTACCTGCTTGTTAAAAAGCTATTTCCTGAGGTCAGACAATTATTTAGACCATTGGAGTCAGTGGGAGCTTCTTCTTCCTGACCAAAGCATTGCTAAGATCTGAAACACACCTTTTTTTGGCCTAATTAACAATATTTGTCAAAATCTGACTTAATTTAGCCAAACGAAAAAGGTGTGTTTCAGGTTACCCGACCATACCTAGCAAAACAGGGCCGACCCTAGAAATTGTTATCCAATTTTGAAAAAAAAAGGTATATTTTAAGTAAGTTTGGGGCTATTTCAGAGTCAATTTGGTGGTCCATGAGTCGCCGCCAGTGTTGGCGAGTCAGTGCTGAAGTTTGCGCATCAATTTTTAGGTACTTTTCATGCCATGGGATCAATCTGTCTTTATGAAACAATTTTGGGGCTATTTCTGAGTCAATTTGGTAGTCCAGGAGTCAACGCCATTGTCGACAAGTCAGCACTGAAGTTTGCGAGTCAGTTTTTGGGTACTTTTCAGGCCAAAGTAAAAAAAAAATCGGAAAAAGAAAAAAAAATCCGACCTACCCTACCTAGATTTTCAGACTATGTAACCTGAAACACACCTTTTTGGCCTTATCAGAAAGAGCTACCTTATAGTGGTTAGATATAGGTAACCGATTATGATGATGCAACAGGCGCTGAAATACTGGCAAAGGTTACTTCACCGGGGATATGAAATAGGGTGTTTTGTTTGGGCTGTTGTGGTCACTATAAGATAAATCATGACCTTGACCGTATTGGGGCATAATTTCCTATTTTGTGCATTAATGATTTTCAAAATCAGTTTCTTATCCTTCGAAGTATATTGTTGGGTGCCATGTTCTGACATCTATAGTCACTAAAATGATATCCCATTAATTGCTTCACCTATAATAGCCCCCATCTTATATTGAAAATAAACTTAAGGTGCTTCTATGTCTTAACTAATTCCCTGCCAAATGTGTCTTAACTAATTCTTTGTCAGCAATTTGTGGCGAAAAACGGCATGCTTCTCTCGCAAAATGAACAATGGTTCTAGTTATAGGCTAGACTAAAATATGTGTGATGAATATAGGCTCCTACACGGGCCTGTAGCTCTGAGGGGAGAATGAGTTCTAGCTGTCACTGACCCTTTGCTATGTATCTTGGTTCTGGGTCATCGATAATGTCATACCATCTAACAATATTTTTCATAGGGTTGTCTAAATTGATCTCTGGGGCCCTAATTTGATCAAGATGGTGAATATAATATTGCAGAAAAAAAGTAAAAGGCATCCAGACTATAGGCAAGGAAGGGTTACTGTGGTGGGAGAGTGATAGACAGCGCATGCGTCATGGGATCCATCATGGCAGCCCGCAAGGCACTCTGGGAAATCTAACATGCTAACACGTGACCCACTGTGTGTGCGCGCGCATGTCCATGCTGCTGGTCATTGATGAAGTATAAATATTATATTGTGAGCGCCGTATGTGGCATGTATACACGGTGGTGATTAATATTACATGATTAAGGTAGATGTGCATAGGTCTAGTAATGTTATGACCTGAAGGAAGTATTGCGCCTCATACAGATGACTTGTCCAGATGTCTATAGAATTAGTAGACTTGAAAGATGTATGCATAAATAAGCATATATATATATATATTTTATAGGTCTAACATGATGGACAAATTAACATAGACATAAACATTATAATAATGTAGATGCGACATGATGGAAAATCTGGGATAAAAATCGACCCACAGGGGTTTTTCTTTAAGTTCTTATATACCTAAAAATCGACACGACGACACGACCCTTCTGCTAAAATTCGACACGGCAACATGGTCAAAAATATGGGTACACAGAGAGAAGAAGTAGGATCACTGTAACTCTCAAATGGGAGTCCAGCCCCGATCACTGAGGTAACTCTCCCCACAACTCTAATGTGACTCCCAATCATTAGGGAGTCTTAGAACAGAGTCATTATAGAGTCATTATAGAGTTATTTTAAAGTCCTGCTAATGTTTAGGAGTCACGTTAGAGTCCTGGGGAGAGTTACCTCAGTGATCACGTCGGGAATTACAGTGATTCTACTTCTTTTCTGTGTGTACCCATGTAGAGGCACATGTATGTGCCATTGTCTTGACACTCCTGTATGATAACAATCCTCCATTCACCTGTCTCCTCTCCCTGTTGCAGAGAACGGTCAGCACATCATCATACGTACCTGTGCCATGGAGGACTGGGGCACCCAGTGTGGGGACCTCCTCTTTGAGCAGGAGAGCAAGATGGAGTCCATCACAGGCTGCCTAGCAACGTGTGACTATGACGGATGTAACGGCGCCTCTCATTGGTTTAGCCGCTATCACGTGATGGCAATGACGTCCATCACAAGTCTCCCTGTTTTATTATATAGCGTCTTCGCAGATGTCCGATACTTCACGTAGCGATTGTGTTAGCGCTACAAACTGCCTATTGTGATCAATTATTGGCTTGTGCATTTATCTGCGACCTGGAATTATTATAAATCTCTGCTCAAATGTCAGGTGGTACAGCATCTAGACAGTTTGGTGTGCCATGTTGGCCTCTGGAGAATGATCAGATACCTACATTGTGGGGCGTTGTTATACTAAGAGGTTGTATAGTATTTTTACTTTTAAGACAAGGAACAATGTTCTCATCTTATTTTATAGCACTGTTTTTGTATGGGTGAGTGATATTACTCACTACAGAAGTATGCGTAAACAACATGAAATCCTCGCTGCATGAATGTTAGCATTTAAACAACTATTGAAGTGGATGGTGTAAATGCCGCTTATATGTCATTATGTGCCTTCCCATGGCACTTACCAAACTTAAATAGTAAATTTAAACAATAAAAGATATGCTTAAATCCCAACGTTCATTCAGTACATGATATGGAACTGGATGGATACAACTAAAAACATTGTATGCAGAAAAGTACAAGGCTGGGACAGTGCACACAGGGATAAGGATACATGTGGTTCTTTAGTATGGGTAGCCATCTTGGCCTGCCATCCCAGCCACCTTGGCCTGCCATCGTAGCCACCTTGGCCTGCCATCGTAGCCATCTTGGCCTGCCATCGTAGCCATCTTGGCCTGCCATCGTAGCCATCTTGGCCTGCCATAGTAGCCATCTTGGCTTCCTATCACAGGCACCTTGGCTTCCCATCCCGGAATGTCTCGTGAGATTCAGGCTGGCACCCGACTCTGATACACCATGATACAACTGCAAGCCACGTTCGGAGATCAGAGCCAATTTATGATATCGGCTATGTCACTCTGTAATATGTTCTAGAACTGCATATCAGGGAGTCGAAGTCTGACCATATCTCTACCTAAATCTACAAACCACAGGTACACTTCTTTTTGGAAATGGGAGAAAACAGTAGGCTACTACTTTTCTGTTCTCCTGTACATACGCACTGCCAGTTTGCCCACACAAAAACCAGTTCTTGTGATGATCTTCAATTCCTACCACAATGTCACGGCCAACACCTTTCATACCCACCGGAACTGTTCTTTGGATATATATTCGTTTAAATGTATGAAAATATTCATTCAAATGAATAAAAACATCCATCGTTGTATATATGGATATCTAGACATTTATGACATAGGTATCTTTGGTCGCGATTGGTCAGAGATATATTGGATGAGAGATCTGCTGGGAAAGTACAGCCATTGATGGCAAACAATAAGAGACATTCCCCAAGGTGGACATCAGAGTGTTCACAGAAGATGACAAATGGCAGAAAGCCATTCCACGAACCATGCAGAATGCAGCTTAATATTTAACTCACGTGCCTAACTTTGGGTTAAACCTTATCAACTATTCACAAAAACGGCAATTGGCCCACGACTATTCTCTAGCCGACACGTACATCATACATATGTGAAGAGTGTATACTTATTTCATTTATCCAGAAGTCTCCACTGAGTACCCGTTATATAGGTATACCCATCCTTTTTAGTGAATTTATTTCTCGTTATTTTTTTCCCTCGTGTTCGATAGACCCTCTTCTTTTTCATAAGTATTATATTTGACCTGTGATAAATCACGAGACACTGTGCATTATAACGACCACACCCAAGGCATGATACAGCCACTGGAGGAAACTACACTGGCTACAAGAAGGTGTGCCCTCCGTGCCTCTACCAATATACTGACGACTCTGCAACGTTGAGATAAGACAAAACCACGCATACTCGCATTTTCAGTCTCGTTGTTTCTCGCGTGTTCTCGCCTCGTTGCCATGGACAATCACGTGACATTTAGCAACGTCGGAAGTCGCGTGGGAGTTGGTGAGAATAGGCGTGGTTTTGTTGTGATGTATGCAAACAGTCGGGCAGAGGACCTCTGGGTAAAAGAGATACTGGGTGAGGTATCTATCACTGTATTTACACGTACCACGTAGTATCTGAAACGTAGTAATTGATACTATAAGGGATGACAAAGAAGAAAGTTTACTGCAAAAAGGTGCATGGCAAGATTCAGGTTCACCTTTGATACATCATTATCAGACTTCAAATATTCAATATTAATTAAAGTTTCAAGATATGATATCCATGTTTCAAAATCCGATATATTACAATTATATATTGTATTGTATATCAAAGATCTAATCTAATCTAATGATACATGTATCGGAATTATTGACATTAAACATCAAAATCTGATATTGATTCAAGGAACTCTAATGTTGAATGTAAAAACTGAAATATTGAGTATCAATACTTGGATATTGAACATGTTTTCTCTGATGTATAACATGAACCCAAACAAATATCAACATTTCGATATGGGAAATTGAAACTAGAGTATTAAATATCGAAACTATAAGATACTGGAACTTCAATAAGTAGGTTCCAACCTCCGATGTCAAAGGGTTGAATGTTGATACTGAAGTTCTAAATCAATGTTGGTCATTTGACTTGCCATAATTGCATTTCAGTATGCCTTCAAGTCAATCGGGTGTCTTTAGGGCACAAGATTCTATTTAAAGCAAGATTAATTGTATGTATACTCGATATCGCCCAGTGTGAATAATTATGTTTAATTCTAATGTACAAAGTACAATTATAATGCATTTGCCATAAAGAATTGTTTGCCATTCAACATTACATGAGTCGTCTTGTCTTTACTGTCCCCTGTTTTCCTCAAAAGGCCACGCATCAAGCAAAAGGTAAGGTGTTTCAGACAATAGGTCGGATATCTCTTTTGTTCCAGGAAGTAGATGCAAATTGCCACATCATTTGACCGGCTTGATAGAAAACGGTTTATTTAGGGCAGATGAACATAAATATGGGCTGAAAAGATTAATGGATGTTATAACACTTTAGATTAGTAGTAAGTAGCCCATTTATATCTTCATCTGCCATAAAAAAAACCTTTTCTATCAAGGCGGTCAAAGATGACACCCGGTCAAAGACTATCAAATTGGCTCCATCTCATGAGACACAACCGTAAACTGGTGGCATAAGGCTGTGTCTCACGACCTTGGGACAATGTTTTTGTCTCTGACCGGGTGTCGTCTCTGACCAGGTGCCGCCTCTGACCGGGTGCCGTCTCTGACTGGCTTGGCTTGATAAGGTCAAAATACTAGCAGCAGGAGGCTAATTGTAATTATAACTATGATTATATAACAACCGCCATAACGTTTTTCCAAATCCTTATATATATGTACGCCCCGTCTTACATACCTTATATATATGAGTATAATTCTTTTTAAAACACCTTTTTCTGACACCTGGTCAGAGACGGCAGCCGGTCAGAGACGGCAGCCGGTCAGAGACGGCACCCGATCAGAGACAAAAACATTGTCCCAAGGTCGTGAGACACAGCCATAAGCTGGGACTCCACTAGCCGATTTTTTGGGTCATTCTCATGAACCGATCATATAGGTCTTTACAGTCTGATCAAGTCAAAACAAACACAAATTTCCTATCTGTTATTGTGCATAAATCAGCCGATTAGAGCCCTTTGAATGGGGAAGCATCAGACCTGTATGATAGAGATCGGATGCCCAGATCAGCCTGAGATGTAAAATCCGGGCTCAAGTCAGGACTTAAATTGTGTTACATAGCCTTGGCAATTCTATTTTCCACATTGTTTATAAACAAAGACATCATTTGTAAACATAATTCCTATCTACTTTATATCATTGTCATGGTATATGACAGAGCCAGACCCGTGAGAATTGCCCCGATCTGAGAACAAAATCGGTTAGTGGAGCCCCACCTATAGGCTACAAGATAGTGGCAGGGGGAAATTGGTATGTGAGCTACCCTCACCATGCTTTCTTTATAGTTTCTGCCTTATCGCTCATTTGTACAGACAGTGTACAAACACAAATAAATTGAATAACTGAAAAAAGTCAATATTCAATGCTAAAATAGCTACTAACCCACATTTAATACTTATGATCTTATCTTTGCTATCCAATAACATTGAAAGGCAATTATGTTATATGAGTCTCAAACCACCCTAATGTCAGTTAGAGTGAAATGTTTCTACTTCTATAACCTTTACACCCACGCTCCCCCTGGTGGCTCCAGAGTGAACCACATGCCCTGGATGTACCCACCCTTATCCCTTTAAGGACCGCATACTGTTTCAATGAGTGAAGTACTTGGCCATCATGATACATGAATGAAGCCGTGGAGAGTCTGCAGGAAACTAGGAATGCATGATGATGATTCATGCTCATCCGAATCATACTTCGTTGCTTATGCCAACCCTATAGGGTTGATACAACCCCGAAGGGTCAGCATGATGCATGAATGCAGCCCTGGTTTGCATTGATGCATCACGACAGCAGAGGACGTGGCACATTAAAGCACTATGCTGGCCTTAAAGGACTAAATACCAACATGTCACCTTGTCATGCTACCAGGTAACCTGGGGATTGGGGACAGGAGTAACCAAGGCCCAAGGCAATAAAAATATACATACTCATTGAATCAGGAACACATGTGTGTGTGTGGGGGGGGGGGGGCAACCTTTCAATCCTGCACTTGATCTACCCATGGCCTTCCAACATCTATGGACAGAGGGCGGCAGAAGGGTTTGTAGTTAGTGTGACTCATCATAATAATACACTGCTCCTTTGGACGGTATAGGTTTCCATCACATCCAGTTGTTCACAGATGGCACTAGATTAACACAGAAAGGAGAATTGTGCATACATGGTTGGGGATACTTCCACTGTGAAACAACCTGGACTAATTCCAATACTGAGGGTATGGAGCAACCCTTCAAGGACAGCAACACGCTTTAAAGTGATATACGCTAAGTTGTGGTGCATGAATGCAGACCTTGCAAGAATCTCACCCAGTCTGCGTTCATGCATTATGGGCTTGGTACACTTCCGAAAGGTAGGTATGATGCGCTAATTGAGTATTGAGTTATTTGCATTCACCGTACTGATGTATCGTCACAGGGAAAAGTAAAGGTGTCAACTGTGTCTCCTATGTGGCTCTGGTAAAATCAAGTCAAACCGCTAATGACGCTGCTTATATGAAAGGTCAACTTGAGTTGACTCTGTACCATTAGTGTCAACTCAAGTGGACCCTATATACAAGCGGAGTCAATAGATGTGATGACTATACATGCTTTAGCAACAGGCTGTCCTTAAAGGGTTAGTTTGACGTGAGTTGCTCCGTGTATACATGGGTGAGCTGCTCATGCATGATATGTGTGGACGAGAGGCTGGATTAGTACATTGATAGTCACCACAGCATGTGCACACTCTACTTGGATGCAACATGCAGATATGACATAGGACTAAAAAGGCAGGTATTCCGATCATTCATTTCTGTAGTTTAGTTGCCTGTCAATATAGCAGACGAATAACTCGCTAGCACTGTAGTGGGGCATCATATATACTGGTCATTCAACACGTGTAACGTTGCTATGCTGCAGCCCTGGAAAGTTCAAATATATCATTCCAATCATTAGAACCCAGAATGATATCATATTTCCCATTCATGGCGTTCAAAGCAAAACAAGCTAGAAAGGAATGTATATTTATACCATTTACATTCTGCTTTTAGTTCCATATGATAGAAGCAATTTGATTCATTTTCTGCTGTCGGCTTTAATCAATACAGTCCCAGCAGTGCCAGCATTCCTTCAGCATGATGCATGGATGCAATCCTGGTGAGTTAATTACCCAGGCTGCATGAATGCATCATGACAACGCACGATGCTACCCTGAATATATAGTTAATCCTTTAAGGACCGCATACTGCTTTAATTAATGCGCTATGCCTTAGTCGTAATTATACATCAATTTATTTCATGGTGAATACGGCCACCCTTTGACTTTACCAAGGAAGGCCGTATTTAACCCCCCCCCCCCCATGAAATAACCCTTGCCCGTACTTCACGGCCTGTCAAATTATCGAAATTGTTCATTTAACCACTATCAATTAGCCTTTCCAGAGCAATTATGTGGAATTTTGACAAATATTCTTAATTCTGACATGAAATAAACACAAAGGAGCACTCGTAGAGTTCCCCACTGAGGCTTCGCCTCGTGAAATAACCCTACTCGTGCACCTTTGTCTATGTATTCATGCATCATGCCGACCCTTCGGGAGTGTAATAACCAGCAAGAATGGCATGAGTTATTCACAAGGGCTGTAGCCATGCATTTATATGTAATCACAGCAAAAAAGCCCTCTACTATAGATCAATGCAGAAAGGAAGGGTGAGTTTTCAGAAAAGTTGTTGATAAAGCTATTGAACATTTCTGAAGCTTGACTGACAAATACATAAATATAACATCAAAACCCTGCATTCTTATATACACTATTTGAAATATAATTTTCCTGTGAATCCCCAGACATGAGAGTTCACAAGCATAGCCATCACGACCAATACTATGAGGATTCTGTTAAAACCAACATAAACTCAACCTTATCGTGAAAAGGTCCCCCTGTCTTGATGCGTGGCATATTAAAGCACTATCCGCACAGAGAAAAAAAAACAGCGTCAAAGGGGAGTCCAGGTTGCCTCCAGAATGACTCCCCTGTTTAGGGGAGGCCAAGTCGCATAAGGGAGCCTAGGTGACTCTCTAGTTGACCCAAGGGAGTCACATGTAGGAGCCAATGAAACTCACTCCAACTAGTTGATCGTAAATATTATCACCTCTTCATGTAGTGGATCGAATAAAATTAAAATATAGCTCCCCAAGTCATATGACTCCTCCAGGTGACTCCCTTAGGTCAGCAATAGAGTCACCTAGGCTCCCTTATGCGACCTAGACTCCCCTAAACAGGGGAGTCATTGTGGAAGCAACCTGGACTCCCTTTTGACGCTGTTTCTTCTCTCTGTGCGGCCCTTAAAGGGTTGAAGGACCGTTATCAGTACATGCACTGCGGCGTCCCCTGTCGGTGCAATGCATGCTGGGAAAGCCCCGTTATCTCTATGAGAGGTGAGGACGGCCAGGTGAGACTGACCCCTGTATGTGTGTCACACAGGGGGACCCAGGGGGGGGGGGCACTCCTTATCTTTTCTATAGTATAAATAAAAGAATTAACATACATAATATAGTAACTATGTGTAAATATCACCTTAAATTTGGGACCCTTATCACTGAGGTAGTTCAACAAAATAGAACCCTTTTTATGGAAAACTGAGCATAAAATATGCCCTATCATCAGTGACCATAGGAGAAATACCCTTATAAAGTGTGATCAATAAAAACGATAGAAAATGACCCACAAAAGGTATGCTTAAACGTTACCGTGATGTTTCTCGTTTGCTATAAACTTAACCCAAATCATATTTTATATCTGTCTTTGATGTTGGAAAAAGTTGGATAAATTTGTCACATTCGACCTTAAATTATACCTCTTTTGCTCCAAAATTGCCTAGCCTAGGGCCTAATTCACACCATTTCCCTTGTAATCGTGTTCACCTCTAGTGACCAATGCTGATGGAGTGACCCCCGGGGAGGGGAACTGATAAGGAACTAGGCCAACCACCATGGCCGTTCTACCTGCATTATAACACTGTAACGGCATCATACAGGTAGGTTAGTGAGGATATGGGTAGTGAAATGTCGTCTGCTTTGTAATAATGAGTCTGTTTGTTGTTTGGGATGTGTTTTAGGGGTTTTAGATTTGTTGGAGGTTTTGTGGTAGGATGTCTGGAGGTGTTTCTCAATGGGGATTCCACCTAGTTATGAGTGTAGGATAGTCCACCTTTCATATCCCGGGTTCCATACACAAACAAATATAGATCATGTTTGGCCCATTTACAAGATGGCTATAACTTTTAAAATGCATCCTGCACCAGTAACTACCTATATAGCTAGCAATATTTTGAATGTGGTTGAATGTGATTGAATATCTGCATATTTTTAGAATTGGTAGTTCACCAAGTCATGTGTGTAGAATAGTCCCCCTTCCGTATGTACATAAATGTGTGTACACCATACAGATTATGTATGTGCCCATTTACAACCTGGATATACACTATTATATGCTGCTTTTAAAATACTTTCTGAACCAGTGACTATCTATGTGGCATCTACCTTGATTCATCACCAAAACCCACTGCCATGGACAGAGATCATGAATTATGCAGAATACTATTGCATTGGAATCAACTTGATACATAGTGCAATCTAATTGTAAATGAAGGATCCAATTTCATACATGTATCATATGTAACATAATGTCGGTAAATCCCCTAAATTCTACTTTATTTAAGAGAGAGAGAGAGAGAGAGAGAGAGAGAGAGAGAGAGAGAGAGAGAGAGAGGAGAGAGATTGCTCACCGTTGGCTATAGTACATGCAGGTGATTGCAAAATGGAAATGGGGTTACTGCATGAACATACACCACAGATATTCCCTAGATGTTAGACCTATTAAGATAACGCTGTACATATGTACGGTGGCCGACAAGGCTCACTCCAAAAAAAGTACTATGAAATTAAAAAAAAAAAAAATCAATATAAACATGGGGAAATTTTTTTTTTTTTTTTCAGAAGTGATTTTTTTTTTGGAATTTTTTAAACATAGAAAATACTTGCTGTCAACTGTCAACTGCGGAAATCGTTGCTGTCAACTGTCAACTTTTTCAACATTCTGCTCTCTAAGCACATTCTGCCATCAGCAAATGAGATGAGCCTTGTGATTGGTCCTTGGTGGTGGGTACTTGAAATACTTGCAGTAGGGATTTCTCTGCTGGCTCAACTTGCTCCATAAGCCTATATGGGAATGAAGATTGTTGTGTTTTTGCGTTTTTAGTGATTTCTCGGAAACAAATTGGCCAAGAATTTAACACAGTAACCCTGCTAGGCCATGGAAAAGTCGTAGTGCATGTCCTGTTTATGAGCATCATCCCCATCACTGTATATTTCATCATGTACTTGCTATTGTCTCTGAGTGTTCAAAGAAAAAAATTGTACAAGCGCAAAAATGGAACATGTTGATACACAATGATCAATAGCATATCTTTTTTGTATTCAGTATTTGTTGGCAAACCCACCGCGTTTCGAACGTGTCTTCCTTGTCAAATAAACGAGTTTTATGTAAACTCACTGAACCAAAAAAAACAGAAACTTTCCTGTTTATGACCGGTCATAAACAGGACAAGAGAAGTGGTAAAAAATAGTCCGCCTTGAAATCCCTACTTCAAGTATTTCTTTGCCCTACTTCAAGTACCCACCACATAGGACCAATCACAAGGCTCATTTGCTGATGGCAGAATGTGCTTGGAGAGCAGAATGCTGAAAAAGTTGACAGTTGACAGCAACAATTTTCGCTGTTGACAGTTGACAGCAACTATTTTCAATGTTAAAAAATAAAAATATTTTTTTCACTTCTGAAAAAAATGATAAATTTGAAAAAGTTGACAGTTGACAGCAACAATTTTCGCTGTTGACAGTTGACAGCAACTATTTTCAATGTTAGAAAATAATTTATATTTTTTTCACTTCTGAAAAAGATGATAAATTTGAAAAAGTTGACAGTTGACAGCAACAATTTTCGCTGTTGACAGTTGACAGCAACTATTTTCAATGTTAGAAAATAAAAATATTTTTTTCACTTCTGAAAAAAATGATAAATTTGAAAAAGTTGACAGTTGACAGCAATAATTTTCGCTGTTGACAGTTGACAGCAACTATTTTCAATGTTAAAAAAATATTTTAAAAAAAATCACTTCTGAAAAAAATTATAAATTTTTTTTCTCCCCATTTTTTATAGTGAAAAAAAAATCTTTTTTTTTTATACTACTTTTTTTTGAGTGAGCCTTGTCGGCCACCGTATATATGGCTTTGTGTTTGTTTTTGATCAGACAATTCCTATTTATTCACTGATTTCTAGGAAGTATACGGCAAGGGTAGACCCACCCATTTAGGTGGGAGAGAGGAGGATTTTATTCAGGTAGTGGATCCATATATCTATTAAGTTAGGAATATAGAGGTTATTCCTAGATGATAGTTTTATAGTTTATATAAGTATAAGTAAACACTTGGAGCTTTGTATACCAAAAGGTCTTTAAGGATTGGTTGGTATTTTTCGTCAAATGAATTGTTAAATTAACCGTTAAAACTCCTACAAAAGTCACCATGTAGTGGTTATATGATACACCATGTATATAGTTAGCTATACTGTTAACCCAACAATAGTGCGGTATCTTATTATTAACCTAGCTAAAATAGATTATACTGCTCAGATACATTGTCTGGTTACATTATAGTAATGCTTTGGTGTCATTAACCCTTGATTTCGTTACCAATGTATATGTTTTAGTTTGTGAAGACATATACACTTTGTGAACATTCAGTTTTAATGTTGTACAATGTAATTCCCTTTAACCATAACCACTGCTTTTTAAGTGCCGTCAGTTAGAATTGTTGATACCAAAAGCTTTGGAGTGGAGGCAGTGAAGGTGTATGTTAACATATAGGCTGCTTTTATATCATAATGAAATAATTCTCGCCAGTATAATATTATTTCACTGCCTGTTACATTATTGTAACTGATGCTTTTAGTACTATTAAGCAGTTTTTTAAAATCAATTAATGAAATTCCCCTCCTGAAATAATCCTCAGTGGGGAACTATGCACGTGAAATTTTGTCTGTGTGTTTTGGAGCCAATGTTCATCTGTTGCAATGGTGCACCAATGTAGTGTTAGCTAGATGCGTTAATGCATTGCATAGAATGCAAGTTGAATGAATCTAAGTTTGTTGGTGCATGTGTTGGTGCATTCTGCTGATGCATTCTGACAGTTAAAATTAATGGTAATCTGATGAAGCAGAAGAACGTCATATTACGGCCCCCTCATAAAACTCATGACCAATTATTTACTTTTTTGGAAAGATTTTTATGTGAAATATGATTTTTTTTAAAGCCAAATATTGATGTTTTTTTTAAATGTCAGGCCTGACCCCTAGACGCTGCCGCCGCCTATAATGCTGGCGCGGCCTGGTGGCCAGAAGGAGTACTACGACTACGACAACCCCACCCTACAGACCGACATGAACAACGACCGGGGAGAGGAGGGGCCAAGGATGATGTCCAGCCACGAGTCACTCGACGCTGGCGTGGTGAGCAACTCATAATATATCTAACATGTGCTAATCATATCCATATAATTGCATCTACCTGCATGTTGGCCCTGGTCCTTGGTCAGTGGTCCGAATGAAACAATACAGTAACTAAACTCTAAGAACAGTGTGTTACGGGAACGTGTTAAAAGTGGCCTCGGTAAAGCGTGTTTATATGTGTGTGAACGTAAACACACTGTTCTTAGAGTGTACAGAAAAAGGTCCAATCACAAAGTGTAACAGAATGTATTTTACCACCACATGTCTCAGAAAGGTTATAGAATGGCAAAAGAAAGTATTCCCAAATTTGAGCAATATTTCACTTTATTTCTAGGTCTTTATTCTAGTTGTTATTTGTTCCACTCTCAGCCTTTTAGCATTCCGGTTACAGTGCTTGTTTGGCTAGTGTGCCAGATTAGATGCAGCCTTAAGTCTATATAGCTCTTGTTCTTGATTTGTTTTGGCATCCTTAGCTCAATATTGCAGGGGAAGAGTTGTTTAAGCTTTTCCATTACATTATTGGCAAGCTGTCCCCTTCCTCTTGTGTATTGATTTGTATGTACAAAATAGTACACTTTTTTTTCACTTTTTCCATTCTTTTGATCTGCTTTCCTGGCTGGTGAACCCTTCTGTCTTGGCTTTGTTTGTTGACAGCCCACTTTCTTTTAGGTTTGGTATGTATCCTCTGTTCCTGTGTCGACACTCTTCGTACTCTGCACCTGTTTCTGTTGTCCTTTGGCTAAACATACGGTGAAGATAATGGGGCTTAGAAAGTCTCCTTGTGGGATCCCAATTTTGGTGGTGAACGGGTAAGACGTCACTTGGTTTATTCATATTTACAGTTTGCCATCTTCTACCATGATCTTGATTATCCATCTTGTTTAACTTTCTGGTGCTAATTTCTGTTTTGCGGTCAATTTTCAATGTCTCTCTTCTTGCTGTGTCAAAGGCCTTTCTCATGTCTGTAAGTGCGACGTTGGTGATGTAGTTTTGAGATGAATGGAATTTTCTGTTAGAAGTTTACATGTGAATGCAGTTGTTAATTTCTCTGGCTGCTATTCATACTATACAATGCTCTGTTGATATTACTTGGTCTATCTCCTTATAATTTGGTTGATCGTGCCAGAATTCTCGAAGTGTTGACATGAGGATTATTGACCTAAGGTTTGATGGTTGTGTTAGAATTTTATCCTTCAGTTTTCCAGCATTCTGCTTGTCCGGGCTATTTCATTTAGAGTTTCTGCTATTTCCTTTTCAATTCCACTTCGTCTGCATACGAGTTTTGGTTGTCCTCCGAGGTATTTTTAGAATTTCTTTAAGTTATCTACATTAAGGTGTCTGTTTTTTTTCCTTCTGTCTTCCCTTCTCTGTTGGTCTAATTCACTGTTGAGCTCGTTGGTGAGTGATATTTGTTTGTTTGCAGTCTTATAATTTCAGTGCTGTAACTTTTTGCATTTCTCTCTCGGTAGCCCAGGATGTTCTTTCTTCTTTGTTGTTCCATATTTCCTAGGTGTTCTGTGGCTTGTCCTTGTTGTTCACTTCTTTTGCGTACTGTCTTTGGATGTTTTTGTCATGAAATTGATTTTCTTGGCCAGGTCAACTTGTTTATCTATATCTATGTCCTTTATTCTCGGTAGTGGTGTGAAAGAATCGTATACATATCGTCATGAGGTATGATCTACTATTCCTGACCTGTGGCATATCCTGCTCCATATTATTATGAAGTCAATTTGATTTCTGTGAGGGTTACATTGGTCCTCCTTATTTTACTATTTGGTGTTGTCAGAATGACCATTTCCATGATTTATGTTGTTTGATACAAACGTTCATGGAGGGGTGTAGTATTGGTAATTGTTAAATACCATTCAAAAGAATAAATATATTATATAGGCCTATTTAGCATGGGAAACGTTCATTAACCTTTGTTTATGGTTCTTATAATTTGTAACTTAACATTCTTTTCGCTGAATCCCTTCCAAGGTGAGACCGGGTATGATTAACATCATACCCGGGGACGACATCATAGCCGCCCCGCAGTCCCCCGACACACTCCTACCCGAGTCACAAGCCACGCTGCCACCTGGCGACGACATGGAGAAACCCAGCAAACTCAAGGGGCTATTCAGCAAGAAGGAAAAGAAAGAAAAGGAGAAGAAAGAAAAGAAAGAAAAGAAAGAGAAGAAGGACAAGAAAGACAAAAAGAAGAAGAAGGATGAGGATGTAGCTGTAGCTGTAGATGAAGATTTGGAGAGAGTGGAACCAGGACCAGATGATATAGAAGTCCTAGAGGAGATAGCCCTGCCACAGGCGGCTACCAAAAGCAAGGGACCGTCGTTTGGCGGCAAGTTGAAGGGTCTGTTTAAGGGTAAGGGAGGGGGAGGGGACAGTGAGCCTGTGGTGGTGAGCAGTCCGAGCAGTGAGGGAGCAGGTCTTGAGGCAGCTAACCCGGCCTACGACTCCTCCATACCCACCAGTCCTGTAGACTCTCCGTCTGGGGTAAGTGCATCATTATTCAAATGTTGGTTGACAATTGATGTCCAACGTTGGATTGACATCATAATCAAACGTCAGATTTTAGACCTTAGAGTGCTTGGGTAAACGTTGGTACAACGTCAGAATTTGACGTTGACATAACGTTGGGCCAACGATATGCCAACGCCGAAAAGCACTTGGGACAACGATAATGTACAACGTCATACCAACATTGACTGACGTCATACCAACGTTGGCCCAACGCATCTTTGCATGCTGGGGTAGGTTTGAAAACGTTTGTTAAACGTTTGAGAACAGAAAACATGTTCAAACGATTTAATTCGGAAAATGTTTTTTTTTGTCTTCTGAACATCAAGCCTTTTGATACAAACGTTTCTTAACAAACTATTTAACAACGTGTTGGGGAGTACCAAACTTCGCAAAGTTGGCCAATGTAATGATGGATCCCCTGGGTCAGCAGCGTGGCCAACTTTGGTGCCGTTGGTTATCACAAACATCATGATTTGCTCGGAACACTTGCATTTAGAAAATGTAAGACATTGTAAAATGCCTACAGCACGTTTTATTAAAGCGGCTAATAATTAAGTTACATTTTGTCTAATCAAACAGCTGAAAGTGTCCTTTAAGCATATTTAATCAGCTTAAATGCAAACATTCATGCCATCCTTCAAAGGTTAGGGCTGCCTACATACTAACACCCACTTGTCCACCCTTACAGGTAGCCGCAGACACGTCTATGTCTAACTACTACCCACCTGACCCCGCCCCGCAGACCAAGTCCCGCCCCCTGACGGCACTGCTCAGGAAGCCCAAGCTGCCCCCGCCCGACCCGGAAGCGGATCCAGTAATGGAGCTGAACCCGGTGCCCAGCTCCAGCCACATCCGGTGTAGTACCTTCCTCAACTGTGTGCTGGTACTCGGCATCTGTCTAGGTACGTGAATCCACATGGGGTCTTATTATCTAAAAGTGTCCTCGGTTTGTGAACCTTGAGGTGTTTTTTTTTTAGATTTCAGGTAAAAGTGTCTGCAGTGGTATGCGAATTGTAAGATCTGATTGAGTAAAATGTGTCGTCAGTGGTATGTGAAACACAGAGTCAGATTAAGTGAAAATTGCCTCAGGTGTATGTGAAACATGCTGTCAGATTAATTAACAGTGTCTACAGAGGTATGTGAAACAAGGCGTCTGATTCAGTGATTAAGTAAAAATGTCTGCAGTGGTATGCGAAACATGGGGTCTCATTAAGTAAAATAGGCTACAGTGGTATGTGAAACATGGGGTCAGATTAAGTAAAAGTGTCTGCAGTGGTATGTGAAACATAGGGTCTTACTTAGTATTAAGTAAAAATGGCTGCAGTGGTATGTGAAATATGGGGTCTGATTAAGTAAAAGTGTCTGCAGTGGTATGTGAAACATAGGGTCAGATTAAGTAAAATTGTTAAGTGAAGAGATGGCTGCAGTGGTATGTGAAACATAGTGTCAGATTAAGTAAAAAAGCCTGCAGTGGTGTGTTTAATTTATTTTTAAAAGATGTCTTCAGTGGTATGTGAAACATGGGGTCTTATACTAAGTAAACATGGCTGCAGGAATATGTGAAATATAGGGTCTTGTGATGTGAAAAGGTCCTTGGTATGTGAAACATGAGGTTTTATTCTGTAGAGGGGTCTTCGGTTGGTGAACCATGAGGTTCTATTCTATTGTCGATAAAAATGTCTGCATTGTTATGTGAAACTTGGGCTTATCTTATACTAAAGTATCCTTGGTGTGTGAAACATGAGCTTTTATTATGTAAAACTGTCCTTAGGCCCAAAAAAAGGTGTCTTTCAGGCAACCCGACCCGAAAAAAGGCCGACCCCAGCATTTTTTTCTGATTTTGGAGAATCTTTTTTTTTTTTTTGCAAAATATTCATATTTTTTCGGAAATTTTAGCAATTTTTTGGTCAGGGAGAACAGATCACATGCCTAATTAACTGTCCAGCCTCAGGAAATTGCTTATTAACAAAAACGTCCAATAATTTCATGATATTCCTAGTTATAGTAAGAGTCGGTGAGTCGTCTTGATGACCCGCGAGTCGATATGGCAGTCCGCGACTCATTCAAGGTACCTCCAACATTCAAAAAGAAAAAAAAAATCAAAAAAAAAATCCGACCTACCTACCCTAAATTTTTGGACCATGTTGCCTAAAACACACCTTTTTTTTTTGGCCTTATGTGAAAGCTGCTTTTTGCTTTTTAAATTCGTATGTGCATGGGATTTCAGATCAGTGTCTCCCAGTTTCGAATCCATTCTGTTTGAAAATTGCAAAAATAATGAAATCTCTCCGGCAGGTATCTTGTTCCTGATCCTGAACGCCGTGCACTACAACCCGACCCTGGCCGTGATCGGACCGTGCTTCCTCGGTCTGTCCGTGTTCGCACTCATCGGGAAGACCTTCATGACCCTGTTCTGGCAGGAGGACCCTCTACCACGACTCAAGCCTTACGTACAGAAGTTTGAGGACTCCCTGGGACCCAAGGGAGGTGTGCAGACCGTACAAAAGCAGCAAGTGATTGCGAGGTGAGCTCATCGTTTGTGTCTTTTATGTTTGGACACTTTTATCACACACTCATACAGCTTTTAAGTAAGAAATAAATTGGTCTGTGTACTGATAATAGATGGTCCAGCATTTTCATATTTCTTTGTTAAAAATTGAGATCAACCTAAAATGTTGAAATGTACAATTATTAAGCTATTTTTCTTTGGCAAGAAGCTTCAATTCAACGTTTACTTAAAGTAGAGTCTAAAACTGTTCTATTTCCTATCTTCCTAAAACAAGCGCAACCACTTTAATAAACCCACCCAGTCCTCTCTTTTTGGTGCCTTAGTTCAGATATAGCACAGACATTTTGTGTTCACTATATCAAAATGTCATGAATTCCGAGGCAATTAGGCAAAAAAAGAGAGGCTTGTTTCAGGTCACCCGACCGACCCTATGTAAATAGGGCCGACCCTACTTTTTTATGCAATTTTGAAGAAATATTAGTATTTTTACCCTTTTTTGATCAAATTTAGGGTTTATAGAGAGGCTGGCTAGTACATTCACGTTAAAAAAATAAAAGAAAAGAAATGGACTTATAAACCCTTAACTATAAAATATATTTTATAATTCCATCATCTCACAGGGCTGAAAAGGCCAAATAAAAAAAAGGTCAGGTAACATGGGAAGCAAGTCTAGGGTGGGAAGGTCTGATTTTTAAAGATTATTTTATATTATTTTTTTAAAACTTGAAAGTTAGGCAGCCTCTCTGTTTACCCTAAAATTGACCAGAAAGGTGTAAAAATGTCTTCACAATGGCATAAATTCCGATACCGCCTTTCTTTTTTATTTACTTTTTAACATGAGCCAACCTCTGTGTAAACCTTAATTTTATTTTATTTGGCCTAATATCAAATCCTCTGTCTAACCCTTATACAGGTCGTCCCACTACGGGCAGCAGTACGTGAACTACGGTCAGCCGCCCACCCAGCAGGTAGCTATGGCCGCCGAGCCGCAGCGGTACGGCATGGGCTACAAGGTCACGGTGGAACCAGTCATCATAGACAACGCCGCACAAAGGTAAACCACCAATTAAAAGGAGCTGATACTGTATTTTGAGGCGCGCTATTGTTGTAAAATCACCACATTAAAAATACTCAAAGAAAATGGGAAAAATAACACTAAAAATGGGACCTAAATTACATAATTTCATAATGGCCTGGCTGAGATTTTCCACCTCTAATGACAAACTGTGGATATCTGAAAATCCTTTATGTCCTTTTATGGCTGCTATAACTGCTTTACATGCGGGTTGTATACCCTTCATACAATAAAGGGTATATTTCAGCCGCATAGAACAAATGCCGGGGCCCACAAATCGTTGTCATTTGATGTAAAATAGCCCCTCGGACGTAGAAAGTATACATAGGCTATATAGAAACATTTCAAAAGTAAAATGCATTTACTATAACCCATTCTTATTTACTATTCGCATTTGTTATAGCTCATTCTTATCTTCCTCACAGGCAACCAACACAACCGACACAGGCGCCCACGTTCATCTGAGGGGAGTGGAGTAACTGCTGTAAATAACTGATATTTTATAACACAAAGTGCCCTTCACGTATACCATGATGAATAACTCTACCAAACCATTCTATGAAACAAAATGTTACTGATTGCTATTTTTCATAGTTGAAACTAATTATTTGTGTATATATTGTGATTGCTATCTGTGGGTTTGATTGTGGTAGTACATGAATGCGATTCGTTTCATTTGTCTAGGTCATTGACATTTTATTTTTCATGTATTCTACATGAATAACTAGAGACTTCTAGAATGTCACGGCGCTATTTGGATATTCGGTATTTTAGATGCATTATTTCGAATGCTCGAAAATCAATCAGTCCGTAGCCTTTTTGTGCAGTTCGCCTATTTTGGGAATCACAAGTTGTAGGAAATATTAATGAAACGGTTAGTTTATATCATATGAAAAAGAAGTGAATTCCAGAGACATATCTGATGTGAAGACATGTGTAACAAATATGTCAATCGCTTGCGAAGAAATTGCAAGCCAAATCTGATGGAAAATTGCGCACAACAAATCTATGAATATTGATGAAATTGCGCTATTTATCTTTTGATTTATCATACCACTTTTATGAACAAATAAAAATAGTTCCATTTATGGTGACTGTGATTTTCTTTCTTTCATCTTATCAAGTCGCATATGATGTAATCTTTGACTTTATACAACATTGCTCTGAGATGTCCACTACATCATTGTTTTATGGTGAATCCACTCTGCCTGGGTTACACTTGCACATGCACTTTGATTTATATAGGGTTCAGTTTGGTTATCTAGAGTTAATGATTTTACCCTGACTCAGGCTCTCACTCTTGCCAGGGAAGAAGACATAGTAAGTGGCAGGGTTGTCTAGAATGGTTCACGTAATCTTTGTATAGAGATCAATGGGAGAACAGAAGATGTGATATGTTGATTCAAGAAAGTGCAAAACTTTGACATGTTCTTTTGCTAAGTAAAAATGCAAATTTGCGGGTATATTGAAGATTGTGTGATATATATGACATGTGAAAGCAACAAATGATGCAAGAATATTAGCATTGAAATGGATAGTTTAATAATGAAATGTGATTGTGTGACCAATTGAAATTGTCTTAACCAAGGTTTAGAATGGCCTCACTAGACTCAGGGGTACACCCTGAGTCAATAATGTGAGGTGAAGAGGGCCATACTCAGCAGCAATAGCTACCCAAGAATAGAGTTATTTCAGTTCATTATTCTAACACTAGATGGCACATCGGTAGTGTGGTTCCCCCTGCAACAGAAAGGGAGCACTGTAGTAGCGGTTTGCACCCATTTTGCAGCAGACGAGTCATCAGAAGGCCTCTCTGCAGGGTTCAGGTCTCTAACAGAGGTGCCACCCTCCGAGCAGATTCTTGGTCATGACTCAAACCAGTTATATATGTAGATTAACATGCGTTATCGATATGGATTAAAATGGCCGTATCTGTACAGACGTAATTGACCATGACGGTTGGTGGCATTTCTTACTACAGAATGGTTTGTGATAGATTGAAGCTGTCTTCTTAAAACTTGTACTAAGTATTGGATGAATCTTCCACTACAAGGATTTATTCTTCTGTATATGATCTAAGGCATACTTTTACTATTTTACTATTCTTCTCTGCTTATAACTTAAGCTATAGGACGGGGAGATATATATTTCTGGTGGGCGGGCGGCGGGGGTAGATGGACCTTTTTTTTTTAAAAAAAAACACAAAAAAACCCACCATAACGTTAATTAACCACAGATGCCTTTAAAACAGAAAGGCTGCAATATTAGAGATCCGTACATTTACAATGTCCACATACTTTGATGGTTGCTAGTAAGGTTGCTTTACGCCTAGATAACAACTAAGGTATTTTGAAGGGCCGTGGTCGAATATGTGAGGTAAGTGGAGGCAGGAAGCATACCCCCTACACATTTACCAAGGCAATGGTTCTTTTACATCTCATACTACATAGGCACAGTGTGAGATGGACAGGCTTTTGATATGCTGCATGTCTACCACAGCAGGGGGGGGGGGCAGCTGCTGGGTCTTGAACCCACAGACGTTGATGCCTTAGAAGGCCTAGACTTAATTAGATTTTATGAGACATTAAAATAACAAGACTGTGTGGTTCCTGTAGTACGCTCCATCTTTACTGAATGCGGCAAATACAGGAGTAGCATGATTGTTTCCTAGTATACACAATAACATCTTCTGCCACAGTTAACCCTTTAAGGCCAGCAGAGTGCTTTAATGTGCCATGTCCGTAGTCGTCATAATGCACCAATGCAGCCCTGACGAGCACTCGCCAGGCCCACGCCGGTCATTCAGATTCTACGCCAGCTTTTGCAGTGTATTTGGCAACATTGCACAGCCCTAGCGAATTACTCGTAAGGGCTGCATGCCTGCATGAAGACGACAAACGTACATAGTGCATCAAAACATTATGCTGCCCCTGATGGGTTAAAGTTCACCATTTATTTTGTTTTAAGCCAGATACAATGTCGATATATATACATAAATGTAAATACCTAAAATCACATGAATATCTACAATACCGTGCAAGAAACAGAACACAATAATTGTCCTATTTAATAATAATTTCATTGTATCCAATACATTTATTTTAAAATCTATCCATAATAAGTCGTGATTTTAGAGACCACTATAATTTGACTTGCACGTTTCCCATAAGGATTCCATTACCAAAATCTCACAACTAATGTCACCACATCACCACATTGTCTATACAGGCGCTAATAATATCCTTCAATTTTATTTGCCTAAGTCTTAGACGCTTTTATCGACAATACAACCAGCGAGATAAGCAATTCCGTATCTAATACGGTACAACGGGTCGGGTCGCGGCGGAATATGTACAATATGGTTCCGCCGCAATCTAGCAGACCCTAATCTTTACTCAGTTACTACCCATATGTTTGTGTACAAGTGGGTAGCTGTGTGGAAAGGAGGGGCTCATTCCGCCAGGAGCACAGAGCTTTAGTGCATCATGCCCATCATCGTCATGATCTGAGTTTATTTAGCATGGCGACCAAGAGCATCAAAGCACTGTGCGGCCCTTAAAGGGTTAATAAGCAGGGTAACAGCCTCTTGGCTACAGACAAATATGGCATCTTTGTAGTTCTGATAACTCATAGATAGTGCTTCTATTATATGTTTGGGTAACGTTTTGTTTCCGGGTGTAACAGCCTAGGTTTATAAAACCCAAAGATATATACTCCTGGCTCCAGAAACTTCAAGGGGCGGGGGGGGGGGGGGGGGGATTCCACTGCCAATGATGTGTCCAATGCATGAGCTGCAGATAAGCGTACATTGGACAAACCATCGGCAGTGGAACACGACCTTAAACAGATGCAATGTGTTCCCGTTTACCCAGGGCTCAACAGAACTATAGATCAATACAGCAAGAAAGGGTGGCTTCTTCATGATAAAGTATGTAAACGTTGGTTTTAGCAGAATGCTCATAACAATGTCAGTAATATCCATGTTTGCAACTATCTCATATCAGGAGATTCACAGGACAATTAGCCTTTAACATGGTTTGTACTAGAATGCTGGATTTTGAGGTTATATTGATGTATGTGTCAGTCCCGCTCCAAAAATGCTCAAAAACTTTATCAACAATTTTTCTGAAAAGTCACCCTTTCTTGCTGCCATTGTCTATAGATACATGTGACATCAGACAGCTAGTGATGCTTAATACAATGATCTAGAAAAGGGGAATGCACCATAAAGACACGTATACATTGTCAGTCACAAAGGGCTAACAAGGTGGTCATCAGAAATAAAATGCTGTAACCCTGGAGAACACATTGGTTAATTGCCATGATGCACCAATGCAGCACCAGCTGCATCAGTACATAGCGAGGAACCTTCAGGAGTGTATCATTCACCAGGGCTGCATTCATGCATCATGGAGACAAGAGGGCATGGTCCATTAAACTACCATGCAGCCCTTAGAGGGTTATTTCATGGGCTTTTATAGGACAACAGTAGTTTTACACGATACTCATATGTTTCCCATTTATGAAACAAGTCACTTAAACAGGGTTCCCACAATAATTTCAGATCAATATTCCATGACATTTCCATGACATTCCATGACAAAACTCAAATTTCCATGACATTTATAAAATTATTGTGTGGGGTCATGGGGCTTGGCCCCTGAGAAAATGTCTAAAATCTAGAAAGCATATGGTACATTCTCTGAGATTTTGTAATATCAATTCTATTATTTTCAAATTCCATGACATTCCATGACATATGACGAACTTTTACAAAATTCCATGACATTCCAGACAGCTTTCAAATTCCATGACTTTCCATGACACGTGGGAACCCTGATTATTTCAACGGCTGTTATAAGACAACAGTAGTTTTACAGGATACTCATGTTTCCTATTTATGAAACAAGTCACTTAAAGTGTCCTACAGATCACTCTCTGTTATTCTCCAAGACAAACAAATACTATCACAAAAAAGATAAATGACATAGACTAAGTCTATGTTCAAAGTCTGGGCATGATAGAAGTCTATACCTTCGATGAATAACAACGTCCGTTAAGTTTTAGATCTTGTTTCAAAGCGCATAATCAATTTCAATCTTTTCATATATCGCAAATTGTGTCTGCTGCTTGCAAACAGCAGACCCTAGCAAGGATAATTTGTTGTACAACGATAAATATCCCTCATAAAATGCCGGTAAATATAGTTCAAAACTAACGGATATACCTTTCGCTTGCTTGGAATCATTATTTATAAACGAATACCTCTGTCAGTTATTGCTCATTCGTCATACTACTACAGCATCTACACCTTTTATACACACAGCGATACATGTTAACTCTGGCATTCTTACATAATCTCATATGTAAACTCAGAATCATAATTACTCAGACAAAAGGAGACCACTGCCAGTCGGTCAGGGTTTTAGATCAAAGTAGAACTGTTTTGGGAAGAAGATGAAAGAGTCTATAGATAATACATGGTTAACCCATTAAGGACAGCATAATGCATGTAGTCACAGGCCTCCACTGAGCTGTGGTGGAGATCTGTGGGGTGCTGTAGTATTAGTATAAAGGCCTGACACTGTGGTGGTCCGGTCATCCAGGTGACCACGTGACCAAACACTACATACAGGTAGTTCCCACACCAATCACCAGGCCTATACTAGTGACATCTATTGATTGTATTGGGAACTACCTGTATGTAGTGTTTGGTCACGTGGTCACCTGGATGACCGGACCACCACAGTGTCAGGCCTTTATACTAATACTACAGCACCCCTGCAGACGATCTCCACCACAGCTCAGTGGAGGCCTGTGCCTGTAGTAGCCTGTAGTTAACATTTACACCAACTCAGCACCGGCGAGTAACTTATCAGTACCACACTGGTGCATCATGCTGACCCATGGCAGAATCGACCCTGTAAGGTTGGCATGATGCATGAATGCAGGCCTGACGAGTCACTTATCCAGGCTGCAT
This sequence comes from Harmothoe impar, assembly GCA_947462335.1. Taxonomy (NCBI): domain Eukaryota; kingdom Metazoa; phylum Annelida; class Polychaeta; order Phyllodocida; family Polynoidae; genus Harmothoe; species Harmothoe impar. Next base: position 67,526,972 of record OX381706.1, read on the forward strand.
TAATGCTTTCTGACGCCAAAGGGTATAGCGCATAAAAACACTAAGCTACCCGTTAAGAGTTAAGAAATTGAGATTTGTGATTGAATTAAGTGAACCATTACACTTTCAACATAAAGATTTATCTTTGCAGTATTTGTCAGTTAAAGGCTAATATATTATTACCGTATTTACATTGAAATAATGTATTGCTTTAAAAAAATATGTTTTCTTGGGAAGCTCTCACTATATATATATGTGTGTGTTAAAATACACTATGCCACCACTATATGTCAAACCCATTACTCTATAGTATACACGACGTTAGACACCCAATACATACACTAACAGTAGCCACTTCTATATAGAGCACATGTCCCTCTCCAACAGTAACCTAGAGCTGGGTAATAATGAGTTCAAGTCGGATGCATTCTATGAAAGCCAGGTTTAGGTAGGATACAAATAAACCATTAAATTGTAAAACCCGTATGTTGGTTTGTGGAATATTTTAAGCAGTCTGTTTTGAATAAAATAACAAATGTCTAACTTTAATTTAAGTCTCTGTGCAGACTTTGTGCATGGTGTGTTTTGTGTGATTCTGTGGGTGTTGTATGTAAATCAACCTTCAAAGATAGTTGTGATTCCGGTCACCCGAAGCTATCAGAGTCAACCCTATATTTTGAATGAGCATTTTCCGCAAATTTAACTTTTTTCCGTGTATATTTAGCCAAAATGGTAATTTAAAAAGAAATGGGCCCGACCCTATCTTGCTTCATCGCATGTTACCGGAAACACACCTATCTTTTCAGGGTCTTTTAAGTTTACATCTGCCTTACTATGAGTACCATGAACGTGTAATATACAATACTTGTAGACATTATAATCTATCTGTCTCTCCCCCCTTTTAACTACCGTCATCTAGCTGTAGGCTATATATAACATGTGTACTCATACCGGCCAACACCAGGCAAACTTGTGGCACCAAGAGAAGCTTCGCCCCGTGTACATATATATATATCAGTCTTTAACGGAGGCCGACTTGAGTTTCTAAAAAAAGCTGCTCTAAGTAGTCGGCCGGCCTACAGTCAATCCTCCCCGCGCTGTTTAAAGAAGCCGCTCTCGGTGGTGCTCTCACGGACCGTGATGGTGACGTCATCAGAGGTGACGTCAGTGATGAGCACCTGCTCCAGGAGGGGTTTAGTGTCTGCGGGGGGCTTCCAGTAGGCGCGCACCTCCGGGATGGGGGCCACCTCCGTCTGGATGGGCCCTACATGGTTGCCCGGTTGAGTCTGTAGTAAGGGGTCGGTGTGAGGGGGAGGCTGCGGGGCGGCGCTCCCACCCAACCCTTCCTCCGGCCCCAAGCCGGCCACCTCGCCTGCTGCTGTGTGATGTCCCTCCGTGACGACACCGTTAGCCTCCTCCTTCTTGTGTTTGGGGCTGGTGGCCGTCTCGGCAGCACCGTCCGGGGCGGTGCAGATGGTGCCGGTCACCACCCCACTACTGGTGGTGGTGCCCTGGTCGTGCTTCCTCTTGTGGGGGAGCCCGGAGGTGGCAGTGTTGGCGAGCCGGTGGCCGTGGGGGAGGGTGAGCTGAATGCGGACCGGGGGCACGGTGGGGGTGGTGGGGGCGGTGGTGCTGGGGGTGGTGGGGGTGGTGGTGCTGGTAGTGGTGGAGGATGACTCGGTGGGTGTGATGACGGGGGCGGCGGGGGTCACCTGTGTGGTGGTGATGATCGGGGTGATGACCGCCGGTTTAGCGAGGGCCGCAGTCAGGGAGGTGAGAGTCCGAGCTGCGTTTGTATTCAGCTTCTCCTTCTGTACAGGAGCCTTGGCCGCCGGTGCTTTACTCACAATATTCCCCTTGGGCAGCTTAGACTTAGGGGATGCCTTCTGCATCTGCAGGGTCTGCTGCAGGGTGCGGTTTTTGGGCGGGCGGCCTCTCGGACGTCGCGGCTTATTTAGGTCTTTTGTACGAGGGCGGCCCGGCCCGGGATATTTGTTTATCGGAGGCCGCTTTACCTTCAGCTTTAGTGGCTTCACCTTTTTAGGCGTGCTGCGCTGAGATGCGGCCTTAGCGGGTAGAGAAGCCTTCTCCGACCCGGCCCCCTTGTCGTCACCCCCGTCCCGCTTACTGCTCTCATCGTTGAGCGGTTTAAGCGGGACATCTTCCTCTTTACTGTCATCGCTGTCGTCACTGTCGCTACTTGACGACGAGCTGCTCGAATCCTTGTCGTCTGAGCTGCTGGAGTCGCTGTCATCATCAGACTTGGCGTTGTTACGGGAAGACGCACCCGCTACTTCCTGATGAAAGAGAATAGATAAATGGCACATTAGGTTATGCTTAGATGAATGATGAAAATATGTATGGGTCATTTTAACTTTCATCTACTGTGAGAACCTTGGCGTTTTATCTCCAAGAGGTTTTTGAAATTTGTAAATCCCCCCAATCAGAACAGAACTTGGGTGCATTTTGAATATGTTTTTGAATGATTATAAATCTCTTTTTCTTTTCGTTTAAAAAATGAGTTGGGCAGATAGTTTTTGTTGTTAGTCAATATTCATCAAGCAGTGGTCATTTCTTAAACAAGGGGGGTGGAGGGTTGGTGGAATTTTGGTTGCACCAAAAGTCGTTGATCCTCCCCGGCGAGAGAGATTCAAATGTTGTTGTTTTTTTTGCTCTATCCCCCAAGACAGTAAAAATCAACCATGGATTAACATACATACAAGATTTGCCTTCCATTTTTTCTGATTTTTCTGGTCAGTTTTTTGTCTCAGAATAACACAATTTGTTCACCGATGAACGGTTCAAAAGAGGCAAAAAAGCTGATATATGCAATATGCTAAAAGATTAAAGCACCTTCATTAATTTCAATTTTATTTCATATAGTAATATACTTTGAGGTGGGGGGGGGAGGGGTGGGGAAGGCAAATAGTGTGTAAGGCTACATACATGTCCTTACTACTCAGATGTTAGATTATGCCACCTTCCCAACTATGATACGTGAATCCTATTAATCTAACACATTACACAAGCGTCTTGTTAAATCTATAGAACTTGTCTAAATAGAGAAAATCTACGGACATTTGTCAGCTAGTGTAACTTATCTAATAGTTAGAACCGATATAGCCTATCTGGAGCTATACAGCTAATTGACCCTTAACGATCTGCAGTGTGCTTTAATGTGTTATGCCGTTTGTAGTCGATATGGTTGAATGCAGCCCTGTAAAGTCTATTTGCCAGGGCTGCATTCTTCCGTTATGTTCAACACTTGAGGGTCAGCAATGGCGAGTTACTCGCCAGCCGGCAGGGCTGCACTCATGCATTTTGACAACAAAGGACATAGCACATTAAAGCATTATGCAGCCCTTAAAGGGTTAACTGCAGGAAATGTATTAGATGTTAGAGTGGAAAGTAAGCAGGAAGAACAACATGCCTTGAACGGTGTTACCTTGGGCCTGGGCTTCTTCGGTTTGGGTCCGCGTTTAGCGCCCGATGTAAGCGAACCATCATGTTGGCTGAAACACAATGAAACAGCATGAAGATGAGACAGAGGAACAAATGGATATGGCCTGTCACATGATGCATCGAAATAAGCCTAAGTAGCCACACCCCCGACTTTGACAGATCCTATTACTAGTATTAACCCCACAGTGCACTGGTGACCTGACTCAGTACTAGCTGCCACTTCTACGCAAAAATTTATGGTGTGTATTTTGACCTCATCCAATTAGACCCGTCTAGCAGTCTGCTGTACTGTAAAGTGTCCAACCCGCAGATTATACGAGAAACAAATCCAATTGCAGGCTTTAAAACATTCTCAAAGTCAAGGTGTAGATAATCTAGTGCAAGTTTTTTTTGTAGTATAGTCTATAGAATATAGGCTAATAGTAAGCCTTGTAGTACTAAACTAGCAGTTTTCATATCCTAGATGCAGGGTTTAACCTAAATAGCTTAATAGGGATTAGCCTAGGGTTAACTGAAATCCAATGGCAATGTTACTGTATCTGGATGCTTATTGCCAAATATCCAATACAAATCAGATTTGCGTCACTAATGTGGTGCATGAAAATGAGTGTTTCAGCAGTAGGCCTACCAGGTCGGGCAGGTCCAGCCTCCAGGGCATTTAAAGCTATGAAATCATTTATATAAGACCCTGGACAGTGTGTCCCCATGTCGATCTAAAAACCTATCTGCGGCTATCATGTCTCCTGTCAAATATTTAATATAAGAAATCACTATGTGATAACGTCGTATTTTAGTAGTGGTACTGAACCATTCAATGAATGATTTACTGATTAACATTTCAGTTTAAATTCAATTTGTCATGCCATGATTGACTCTACACTGAGACGTCTAGCAGTTGCAGTAGTGTATCACTTCACTATCAGTATCACTGTATCAGTGACAGACTGACAGACACAAACTAAATGAGATTTAGCCTAGACTTTCCTATGCTACAGTTAACTGATAATTATAGAGACAGAAAATACAGGCCATACACATCATGTCAACCCATTCTGATTACAGAATACAGTTACACTTACAATTAACGTCTGCATGATGAGTAAACAGCAGTGGACATACCTTGTTCTGAAAGCTTCTATCAATCTCTGGTCAAGGATGTTTTCTTCTGGCTCCCACGTATTGTGCCTGAAAACAACAGGACGTCAGTGTTAAAACGACAATTAGTTACTCCCCTGCATTACACAAACACACAGATTAATGCCAACCGTTTTATCACCAGAGAATGAACTGAATACACATATTATTGAGTACTCACTTGGGACTCCATCCCTTCCATTTGACCAGGTACTCAACGCGCCCCTGAAACACAAATCAGAACACAACGTTTTAGCCGGGAAAATACAACGCCTTGGCGTATTGAATGACATATTTTCTGAACGTCAACATTACTATACCTTTCTCGTTCTCCGTTTCTGGATGCATTCCGCCGCAAATACTTGCTCCCCGACATCGGACAACTCCATGCCGGCGACACGAGAAGATCTGCAGTCTTTTTGTTGTGTCCCTTTTGGGGGGGTTTTCCAACGACCGCCGATTTACCAGTCCATCCCATAATGATCGTGACGTCACGGCTCAGACGCCGCACGGGAATCCTCACCAGGTGGCGCGCAGGAGCAGAGTGTGGATTCCCGCGCCTTTCCAGACGCGGCAGACTGGGCTTTCATGAAACTGACTCTGAAAAATCAGTGATATTTTAATATAAAATACGAATATATAAAGAGGCCTATACATGGAATACATTTAGGAGAATAGCCCTATAGGGCCTAGGGCCTACATGAAATAAATGTATATTTATAGGCCTACCGGTAATTGAATGACTGTGTATATATATAGCATTAAGCATAGGCCTAATGGTACCTATTTAAATAGGTCTACAACAACTATGCTCCATGGTCTATAAGCATGTTTATATTGGTTTCTGCATACCAGTATATCAAAATCCAAAAATAATGCCTGACCCCCTTTAGAGGGGAAGGGGGGGGGATCATCTATGAATTATTTTTTTATGCCGAAGTGGTGGCGTAGCCACCTGGTGGTGCCGCCAGGCACCACCAGAACGAGGTATATGATGTTTGCACTTTGCCAGAAGTCAGAACGGGCACCGCCATCTTGGATTGTGCCGCCATCTTGGATTAAGGTGTCGAGGGGCTGCATGGTGCGCTCCTCCATGATGCACTCCCATACTAAGCACTCCTATCTGAGATGCACCGAGTGGCTGGTGTGGGGAATCCCCACAGGAGGGTGGTACAGCCTGGCACACTCACAGTAAACATACTGGAGGAGTGGTGACAGGTGTCCAGGGTGTTCCTCCTCTCCTGTCACACAGCCCCCCGCAGGGTGGATGGGTGACAGGAGGATCAGTCTATTTATAGACTGATGGATGACTCCTGGTCCTCAGCCTGACAGGGCTGAGGAGTATAAATAGCCTCTGGATCCTCCAGAGGGTGCCTTATCCCACCAGGAGGCTGGGACTAGTCTCAACGTCAGACCAATGTTGCGTCAGCCTGGCGATAGGTGGCGGGAGGGGCGCCTTACATAGGTCTGACTGTGGGGTCCAAAAAACACCCAATTAAGAGTTTTTTCTCTCCAATTTTTCACTTTAAATGGTGAAGACCCTCACAATTTAATAAATGAACATGAACTTATGTTAGCATTTCGAAAAATAATACAGGATAATAGTGTTTTATTTGTAAACAGACCGCTGTCATTCAATCCTGACGGTGCCGCCATGTGGTTAGTCACGTTGAGGGCCTATGGAGAATGCACCCATTATCGCCCACAGAAATATAATGTAGAATTTCTCCCTTCCCTGTTGTGTCATATTGATGCCATTTAAAACATAGCTTGATTACATCATAAACAGCACTCGGTTTGAATGACATCAATATGACACTAGTAGAACACGCCAAACTGCCATTGTTTACACTATTAAACTCTTAAGTACTAGGGTTCTTCTGCGTCCCATCAGGGGCGCCGTCATGCACGCAGTCAGACCTATGTAAGGCGCCCCTCCCGCCACCTATCGCCAGGCTGACGCAACATTGGTCTGACGTTGAGACTAGGCTGGGACCCACACTGGAGCTGCTGCTGTAACCAAGATGCCTGGAGTAGGGCTAGGAGCTGGGTGCTCCTACCCTACCTCCTTGTAGACATACATGTGAGGTGGCACTCACCCTGTATACTACCTCTACTCTGTGACTACAATAAAGCTGGATATCAACTCTAATCTATTATGTCTCCTTGTCGGATCATCTACACTAAATGACCTCTCGACACTGGTGGAGAACTCTTGGCTGAACCCACTAGAAGTTAACCTCTTCACAGGCCATGAGTGATATTGAGACAGATAGTTTTGGTTTTGATTCCACTTGATACAGACACAGACACAGGAGGATAGACCACTGCCACCACACTGACTACACCACACAGCCACAGCCAAGTCTACCAATCACTACACCACCACCCAGCCACCTGCCTTGCTGAGCAATATGCTGCCTGCCTGGTATATCACCACCCCAGCCTGGAGACACTCACCAAGGAGGAGAACCTCTGCCGTATTTCATCACCCTATCCGGACACCAGGAGGGGTAAAGGTAGGCCCAGCCGCACTGCTGCTGGAGTATCACTGGAGTTTCAGGTTTATTCAGAATGTCACACACACAAGCAGTAGTCTCACAGGTATTATTGCAATGTACATGGCAGGGCAGGTTGGAATTAGCCCATGCTAAACAAAGGACAAAGGCCTATTTTCAGTCGTAGTCTATGGTTAGTTCCCCCCCCCCCCCTCCTCAAACCAAACTCCCCCATTAAACCTAAGAGAAAACATTGAGTATTGCGCATATAGCATTGGTGACTTAGTGTCCCCCTAGGATAGAAGTCACTAGGCATGTGTTATACCACATATATATATACCACCTTATCTCTGCTAGTATCCATACACCTGTTGTATGGACTCAGCTCCCTCCCACATTAACACCCCCCCCCCCTAATTACCTTTTCATTTAGTTTCCTGAGTGCATGGAATGTTGCTATGAGCCCTCAGTGCAGACCATACTGTGGCTCAGTGTTGCACTATAGTCTACTCCAGTGCCCCTGCCTCTGTTGCAGGGTACCAGAGCACACTGGAGTCATAAGTATGTAAGTAGGTATCCCAGTAGGCGGCCGCTGGCCGTGTCCTCGCATAAAATCTCCCTAAAACACCTGTTTTTATAATTGCTTTTCTATCCATACTATTTGGAGCATGGCATATCTAAAATATGCTACTGAAAGCATTCATGTGCATCCCCATGATTCATCACGATACGTATATCAGGATGCTAGGTACCCTTGCCGATACTGTAAAGTTAGCTAAATGTCAGAAAACAAAACTTCTTCTTAGTGAGTAGTCCTGCCTCCCTGGACTGTCTATATACCAATTTCGCTCCTACGCCATAAGAAACACAGTCCCAGGAGCTAAGCCACTGTAAGCAGGACACTCTGTGCTACATTTTGAGGTAAAGAATATGGGGGTAACCCTATTAGAAGTGTTTTTAAACCTAAAAAAAAAAAAAAAAAAAAAAAAATAGGGTTTTGGGGCAATTTCCGGCTACTTTTGGATGTGGAGTACACACATATTTGGGACCATTTGAAGTTTTTTTAAAGTTTTTTTTTGTTTGTTTTTATCCCCCCCCTATCACTTGCATAACTATTATGTGGTGCATTTGGCGGTGTAAGAGCGAGAGCACCATGAAGTACCCAAGCTGGAGGACACACTATCTTTGTGCCGCTCTTGCTTAAACGCCATTAAATGTACAGGGTTGGGGATTTTAGGACCGTAGGCAGCTCACCGTAGGTCTTATTTTAAGGTATAAAATGTTACGTAGGCCTATTGTAACCTTTTTTTAAATTCAACCAACACACATTTTTGGGCAGTTTTCAGCAATTTTTGGCAATTTTCGGAAATAGTATGCACACATGTTTGTGGGCTTTTAAAAAGACAATTTTTCCCTCTATCAGATGCTTTAACTAGTTAGTTGATGCGATTAAAGAGGTGAGAGGGAGAGCATCATGAAACACCCAACCCCCTGTCCCAGAGTCCAGGTATGAAGGCACATTGCCTAACCTAATGGCTATATATAGGTTACATAAAATGTTATATGGTCATCTGTTAACCCTTATGACACTCATAATTGAGATTCCATACAAAAATTAATTAATTATAGCTATTATAAGCTCATTTGTGCCAAGCATAGGAAACAACAATGTCAGTATTTCTAAATCATTATGTAATAGGCCCAATAGTTACATAATTGTGGTGCTGTGTTATAGGAATAGTAAAAATGAGTTGATATTAAAAGTAGGTTTCAGAGGACAAAGAGGAATTTTGTTATAAAGTAGCCCAATATCTGCATTTTTGCAGCAATTTCAGAGAATTTCATGATTTTCAAAGGATCACTTCATATTATGTAATATTTTTAACAGACAAAAATTGCTTGGGACTGATGTATACTATATTAGGCTATGCCCAAACGAGAAATCAACTTGGTATATGAAACCACCTTTCTGTGCTATTGATTTGAAGTTTGTTCCCTTTTCACTGTCTGAGGACATTGGGAAAACTGGCATTTTCCTTATTTTTAAATTGAAAATTATGAAGTAACAAGATTTGAAATTTAAAAACATTTTTCTCAAATCTATAGTAACATTTATTACAGAGGGCATATCAAAATACATTAGAATGCACCAATTGACCTATGGAAATAAAACATTTCCTGGGGGGGGCATGCCCCAGACCCACCCCCACCCCCCAGTGCGTCACGGCGCTTCGCTTACTGCGGGGCCATTCTCTGCAATCGCCAAAATCTCACCCTTTTGCCTCACTAAAAGTTGAGAGTTCTGGAACTGTAACTTTTAAGAAGGAATACAGGTTTGAGCAGTTAGGCCTGTAGTATTCCACCAGAATGTTAACACCAGATTCAGACAATAATACCACATGGCCATACCTTCATTTTTTTTTAGTCAGTTTTTAAAGGCATTGTATCTTCAAGAGTTTGCTTTGGTGATTGAATATCATGCTTAAGAGGCTATGAAAAATAGTAATGAAATCACCCCCCCCCCCCCAATAAACCTTTTCCGATTGCCCTGATTTTAGTGCCAATACACTTTTGGATGCTCAATGATTGTTTTCCATGCCAGATGATCTGTTTATAGTCTGATAACCACCTTGCCCTACAGTATGTGCCCGCACTACTTGACCCCCCCCCCCCCCACACCCAATGCCGTCAGGAACCAACACCCCCTCCACCGGGTGTGATCAATGACATCGGGAATACCAGAAACCTATAAATAGAATCACCAGGAAGACCCTACACCATACCCCCTCCCCCTCCAAACCCTGAGGTCTATTTATAGAACCATGACACCACACACCCCCACCACCCATTGCACATGTCAGGAGGACCATTTGACATGGGAAAACCAGGTCGACTTGACCTATAAAAAGAGACAGGGCCTCCACCCCACCCCACCCTGTCACAGCCCCACTGTAAGAATGAAACCATCCAGCTACCCCCTCCCCCCCCCCCTCCCCCCCTCCTCAACCCCAACTCACCGTCAATACACAACATATATCAGAGACACTCACACATTCTCAATGACCTGACCACGCTATTAAAGGAGGGCTTATAGGGATGATCACAATTAAATTAGCGCGCCACAAGTTACTCATACTACCCCCCCCCCCCCCAGAACCCACACCAACTCCAGACCCCAGATCCAGGACTGTGTGGGGATAGAAAGTATGCAAGAAGATCGGAAAATCATCAGAATTGAACCATTTTTAACTTTCCAGAAATATCGATTTTTCTTTCTCTACAACAATAACACCTACAAAAGCTGTGTGGGGATAGAATCTACATCTATCTACTTAGGTATTAAAGCCTGAAAATTCTTTCAACAAGTAATTTTCCCTTTGACGATATGAATAGGAGATTAATAAACACAGACAACTCAGTAACAAAATAGGGCATTTGTCATATCCCTGAGGTCGAAAAAAAATTTAAATAAAGTAAAAAAACAAACAAATTTTTTTAAGGCCCACAAAATTTCGGTACTTAATATAATATATTTAGCACTGCCCATAAAATCCATAGACCACAATGTAATTCCCACCTACCACCCCTATTAAGAGTAACCACATATACCCTCATACCCCCACGGGAAGTGCCGCCATCTTACACCCCTCCAAACACACACCAACCCCCCCCTTAGCCCCTCCCAAGTAAAATCCCACACGGATCTACACATAACCCCCCCCCCCCTTAGTACCTTAGCCTTCCAGCCAAAGGGGAGCAGCTCAAATCAGCAGAGCTCCTACAGCAAGTATATGTGGATAGACTTTCTCATACACCCACACCTAAAAATAGGTAATAATTAACTCCCACTTATTTGAGGTGTCTACCAAAATATATCCATAAATTTGGCCAATCAATATAAAGAGTCAACATACCAGGTATTAGGGTTATTTAATCAGATTGCTCTCGGCACAGACTACCAGGAAAAGTAATGTGCCTAGAGGCCGCCAGGCAACCCCTTAACCACCAGTTGAGACACATACAACCACCCTAACAGTCATTCTAGCATCTTTTCTTTAAAATTTTTGTACACAAATAACAAATACATAGGTAATAATTAACTCCCACTTATTCCAGGTGTCCACCCAAATATATCCATAATTTTGGCCAATCAATATAAAGAGTCAACATACCAGGTATTAGGGTTATTTAATCAGATTGCTCTCGGCACAGACTACCAGGAAAAGTAATGTGCCTAGAGGCCGCCAGGCAACCCCTTAACCACCAGTTGAGACACATACAACCACCCTAACAGTCATTCTAGCATCTTTTCTTTTAAATTTTTATACACAAATCACAAATACAGTAGGGTAAAACCAAGGTATACAGGGACTATTTAATCACAATTCTGGTGTGGTGCAAATCCAGTGCCTGGTGTGGAGCTGAAGCGGTAGAGACCAACCACATATCGGTCGACTATAGAGATCTCTGGCTTGATCTGGTGCGTGTATACACGGAATGCAGCTTTGCATTGGGGAGACCGCAGCAGCGTGCCCTATCTTTTTTCCTCTGCATACACCGGTGTGAAGGCCTCTGTTTGGGAATTAAGAGGACCAGGTGGCTTGAGAAAAGACATCACAATATTTTTCCCCCTTTGTTATAATACATTTCAAAATTTATTTATTAAAAGCTTATTTCTGGAAGACCAATACAAGTCTACTCAAACTTTCGATCTTTGAAAGCCAACTTCAGCCCGACCATGGCAGGGCACCTAGTATAGGGTAGGTGTGGCAACACATACCCTAATGAATATTCATACATGAGCTGCTCACACAGCCAAATTTAGGGATAGCCACTCCCCTCTGGGGTAAAGTTTGACAGGGATGAATTAGCCAGCTTCCCGACGATCCAAACTTAAGTGGAGTCCCCAACACCTCAAATTAGTTCTACAAAATTATCCAAAGCACTTACATCCCCAGCACTTCTTGGAAACTTTTCACAACACCTAAACACTCTTTTTCACACAAGCTGATCACCGGATTTCTCAGGTAGCAGGAGGATGGGCCTCAGGCTGAGGTAGGTGTACAGCGGACGCTTGTACCTTTTGGCATTGATTCTGCATTCACTATTTTCTAAAACTGAATTTATGTCCCAGACAAACAAATCTACGTTGGCGTGGTCAAAAGTGCTCGTAATAAGCTCCGCGGATATTTAACCCCCTCTGCACCAGATGAATATTATCTAGACACCACACTAGGGCCGACACGTCCCCAGCGTACTCTAAACCTTTAAAAATATAGATTAGACTATAGCACCAGAAGCCATGGTTTCACACCAAGCTTTCTGGCCTTTATTTTATTTTTATTTTTTTAATTTTTTTTGATGGGCGGACATCTAGGATACATCACCCCCAGTATACATTTCTATATTAAGTTAGCGTCTGGAGAACTCACACTAGTTCCTGAACGCTGCAATCATTGGACAGGAGACCCACAATTTCATGATTTTGGGCCTAATAGCTTTAGAAACCCCCCCCCCCCCCCTCAGTACCCCCGACACCCGGAAACTTTGACCCTGAGACAATGCACACGTGGCAGTACAACAGCGGAAATCAACTTGTTTCCAATAAGCTAAGGATGTGGGAGCTACATATAGACCACCCTACCAATAAATATTTGTGCTACCTCCTGTCAGTGTCAGGTCATACCTGTCACTGACAGGAGGATCAGAGTCAACCCCCTCACCTCCCCACCTCCCTGACAGGGATCTGCTCGCGCACAAATAGGGACACATGTCAGCACCCTTCCCCCCTCCGAGAACAGGCATCAATAAAACACCTCCCCAATAGGTCCCACTGGCACGGTTACACCAGGATAATCGAAGTTGGGGAAGGTCAACGCCCCAGCACATAACCCCAACACCCCTCCCACACCCTGCCTGTCAACTGGTCCATAAGACTTGTGGAATCGAGGGCAACATGGCCTACATGTATGGTGACAGCGGAAGACACCCCAAACACCCTCACGTGCTGGGTGGACCATTTGACAAACAGGAATTGGGACTTTTCGACCTAGAAGAATTGACATAGCGACACCGGCTGACCAATCACAGCCTACTGGAGGAGGCCAGTAACACCCACCCCCCTCACCCCACACTATACCCCCACCCCCCTCTTAGACATTGTGGTGACGCGTGGGACAGTTCTAAAAATAGAACTGTCGGATCTTCAACCCCACACCCACCTCAGACAACCAACACACCTACAAAAGCGAGGACACAAACCCTATTTATAGATTAAAAAGAAAGAGTTATAACCCCCACCCCACCATTACTGACCATATATACCAAACACTGATAGATCCATGTAAGCTGACCTTGCACCACGCTAAGGAGGACTTGTGGGAGTAATCACCTTTAGGGTTAGCGTTCCACAAGCCACTCAATGGTACAATAGGCCCCCGAACCCCCGAACCCCAAGCTGTGTGGGGATCGACATCAGCCCACACCTACCACTGACCCCGGGCTCGGGATTGTGTTGGGATAGGGCATTTAAGAAAACCATAAATTGACCAGAGTTAAACCAGTCATTTTTTGTTTTCCCCAAAAATATCAATTTCTCTCTATTCACACACTAAAAAGATTTTGGTGGGGATAGAAGCTACCCCGGTCCATGAAATAATTGAAACCCCAACATTTCGATCACAATAAGTAATTGTTCTTGGCAAGTATAGTCTATGTGAGAAAATTTTAAAAAAAAAAGAGAAATTTTTGAGATTTAAAAAAAAATAATTTTTAAGACACAAACAATGGAGCAACAAACATGGCTTTTGGCATATCCCTGAGACAAAGCTTTAGCATTGGCATAAATCACAGTTAAAGCCCACTAGATTGGGGCCCGTATAAAATCATCTGATTAGCACCCTCAACCCCCACCACCCTCCCTCCCCCCCCCTTTTTTTTTTTTCTCTTTTCTTTTTCTTTTTGTTGTCATGAGGCCTTGACCCTGGGAGACATAGGCAACAAATTAGATCACTCAGACAATGGAGTGATAGCACCTCATCGCACATGGACTGACAGGCCAACCCTCCCCCCCCCTTCCACCCCTTTTATATGTGCACCTGTGTGTAAGGAAGATTGTTCACAGCTGTGTGGGGATTGTTCACAGCTGTGTGGGGATTGTTCACATATGTATGAGGATTGTTCACAACTGTGTGGGGATGATCCAGGCCTGCGTGGCTGTGACGTTGTGAGCCTTTTGTGTGACCTGTGACTGTGACTTCATTGTTTTGAACCTGTTATTTTAAAGTGATTTTCTTCGCATGTGTGCTGGGCTTCAATCGATACCCAGCTATGGCCTCCTGCCCTTGGATGATCTACTCCCTTCAGTTTGCCCCCTCCAGCACATTACAAGCAGCAAAGGATGCCAGCTGGAAGTCGTCCAACCTGCACCACGAACTGGCATGATTGGACCCATACTACGAGACGAGGGCGCAGCCCTACCAACGGACACATAGCTGGTGTTAAGGAGAGTGCTGGGACATCTGGCTGCGGCAGAGATTTACCCGGCTGAGGTTTCCCATACAAGACGCAGTCACCCATTAACATGGGACTTGATATGGGGCCTTGGTACTTGCCATGTCTTGCAGCCTTTGGGTATTATCAGGGATGCAGTGAAAAGGAAAAACACCAGCAGCATTAAAAGGAACACAAGTCCAAGGAGCATTTAACTTTGAGGCACCGAGGGAGCTTTTTATCCACATTCATACAATATGGATAATCTTTAGCATTTTTCTATTATTAATCATACAGGGCGCTTGATAAGAGACTTTTCGTCAGCCCCTAGTTTCAGCTATCCCTCGGTGAACCTCCAACGAACACTGGCTGCTGGGGCATCCGACTGCTGCAGAGAATTACCCAGCTGAGGTTTCCCATACAAGATGCAGTCGCCCATTAACATGGGGCTTGTTATGGGGCCTTGGTACTTGCCACGTCTCGCGGCCTTTGGGTATTATCAAGGATGCAGTGAAAAGGAAAAACACCAGCAGCATTAAAAGGAACACAAGTCCAAGGAGCATTTAACTTTGAGGCACCGAGGGAGCTTTTTATCCACATTCATACAATATGGATAATCTTTAGCATTTTTCTATTATTAATCATACAGGGCGCTTGATAAGAGACTTTTTGTCAGCCCCTAGTTTCAGCTATCCCTCGGTGAACCTCCAACGAACACTGGCTGCTGGGGCATCTGACTGCTGCAGAGAATTACCCAGCTGAGGTTTCCCATACAAGATGCAGTCACCCATTAACATGGGACTTGTTATGGGGCCTTGGTACTTGCCACGTCTCGCGGCCTTTGGGTATTATCAAGGATGCAGTGAAAAGGAAAAACACCAGCAGCATTAAAAGGAACACAAGTCCAAGGAGCATTTAACTTTGAGGCACCGAGGGAGCTTTTTATCCACATTCATACAATATGGATAATCTTTAGCATATTTCTATTATTAATCATACAGGGCGCTTGATAAGAGACTTTTCATCAGCCCCTAGTTTCAGCTATCCCTCGGTGAACCTCCAACGAACACTGGCTGCTGCCAACATTAGTATGGTTTGTTTTTACACTTAGCATTTAAAAGGTTCCATAGCAACCACCCTCGTGACCATAACCTGCTATCAACAGGGAGGGTTGCCACTCCTCCAAGAGGGGTATTTATAATCGTTCTGGTACCAGGTTGTGTGCTGAAAACACACCGGTACCCTATCTCACTGCATAACATGTGTCAAACCATTATAGGATGGAGAGTATCATACTCTCTGAGTATCATTGCATTTTTGTAGCACGCATACATATGCTTTAGTTACGACACAAATTGCCCTGTTGATGTAAAAAGGGCACCAAAAAGATCTTATTTTTACTATACGTATCTTAAAATATCAATACAAATTGCCCTGTTAATACAAAGGGCTCCAAAAAAACAAACAAAAAAAAAACAAAAAAAAAAACACACTTTATATTCTCATTACATGTATCCTTACAATAAAACAAAATTGCCCTGTTGATGTAGGGGCGCCAAAAAGATCTTATTTTTAAGCACTCATATGAGTACCGGGTGTGCGTGCATCTTCACACCTCATAATGTATTCACATATCTCTATGCTTGTGGCACGTGCCCCCGCACCTGGGCGACTGGTCAAGCCATCCACCCAGGCCCGGGGACACAGGTCCTTGCGGCCACTGACTGCCCTGGCTCAGGGCACTACTTACCCTGTCCCAGGCCAGCAGGCATAGGCCTATTTAAGGCCACGGATCAGTGTTGGTCTCATCATATATTGACGTGTTATTTAGCCATACTTAGTAAGCCACCATTAAGCTTTTCACACACACCCATAGTTTTTAGCATTATTTAAGAATCTGATCACAGGACGGGCGACAGCAGGGGCTGAGACCCACTATTTCTATGTTTAGCTTTGGGTACCACTAAGGTACAGGATTGGCGCCAAGTAACAGTGAGTACCACTGACGTCACTAAGGCACGTCAAAGATCAGACATTTAATCTTGTGTGTGTGGAACTAAATAAGAGTTGATAACTAGCATTGCATAATATTCCATGTTTTAATGAGAATAAAAAAATATAAAAAATAATAAAAAATAAATTAAAAAAAAAAAAAAAATTGTACAGAAAAAGTGACGCCATTGTTCTAGTCACCAACTTTAACATTTCCCAAAAAAAAGTGACGCCATTGTTCTAGTCACCAAATTTATAGCATATCAGAGACAGTGACACCATTGTAAAGCCTAGTCACTTAACTGCTACCTTTAGAATGTAACCTACATGATTGATTTGCCACCCACATACTTGCCTTTTTCAACATTTTCTGTCAAATGCCGATCGGACGATCGCTTGAGTTTATTTTACCATGGCTATAATCTACATAATCGCGGCCAGCCTATACCTACCACCCCTTCCACCGACCCATTTTTGTTAATTTTTACCACTCACTCCTGCCAGAGCTCTACCTTAAAGAGTTTTTATTAAAGTTTAGGAATTAATTCAAAATTATAATCAGTTTCCCCCACCTTTTTCTGAAACTCAGCATTCTTGAAACCACTGTTTTCTCCGAGGTGAACGAGGAAGATAAATGATAAAACTCCGCTCAGCACTATGTTCCTGGTTGCATGAACTCACTACTTTGAGACTGAATGCCCAGTTAGCCACACATGTCCCACAAACCAGACCGAACAGGTTTTGGGTTTTTCCCTGCTGGGGCGGGTCAGCCACAGTCTAACAGTGGACCATTAGCACCACACAGGCTTATAGCCCCCTGTGTGTAACCCCCACTGTCCTTGTGTGATTGGCCGGCCCGAGCCGAGAACAGCCTTTTCGTTGAATATGCTAATGGATTCACACCTGCGCGCGCAGTGGACACACCATAGTGACCAAGGCGTGCCAGAGAATTTGAATCCCATGAAATATAAGTTGGAACACAAATTTGGCAAAACTTCGGTGCAGATTTTCTCTATGGTGGTGCATGCACAGGCACCGGTTACAAGTGCTTGGAAATTATTATTTTGATTACCACCCATCAGTTCTCTGGAAGGACAGAAGCTTTGCTCCAGTGGAGATAGTTGCACGAGTCAGAATACACATTTATGACTTAAAAAGCCACCCCTTCCCCCCCCCCCCCCCCCCCCCACCTCCAATTTTATTTCTTAAAACCCATAGGGAAGGCCGCCCGCGGCATTGTGATGTTTTGGTATGCTATTATCCTCTTGCGAGCGTCGGCTACGGTATAATTTCTATATATCCACACACAGCCACAGTGCATCATGTACACGGCCTATGGCCCCTCTCCTTGCATTCTTGCACGTCCACTCTGTAGTGATACACTCACGTGGAAGTGAGTGGGTGTGTGGGGATGTGTCGAGGGGCTGCATGGTGCGCTCCTCCATGATGCACTCCCATACTAAGCACTCCTATCTGAGATGCACCGAGTGGCTGGTGTGGGGAATCCCCACAGGAGGGTGGTACAGCCTGGCACACTCACAGTAAACATACTGGAGGAGTGGTGACAGGTGTCCAGGGTGTTCCTCCTCTCCTGTCACACAGCCCCCCGCAGGGTGGATGGGTGACAGGAGGATCAGTCTATTTATAGACTGATGGATGACTCCTGGTCCTCAGCCTGACAGGGCTGAGGAGTATAAATAGCCTCTGGATCCTCCAGAGGGTGCCTTATCCCACCAGGAGGCTGGGACCCACACTGGAGCTGCTGCTGTAACCAAGATGCCTGGAGTAGGGCTAGGAGCTGGGTGCTCCTACCCTACCTCCTTGTAGACATACATGTGAGGTGGCACTCACCCTGTATACTACCTCTACTCTGTGACTACAATAAAGCTGGATATCAACTCTAATCTATTATGTCTCCTTGTCGGATCATCTACACTAAATGACCTCTCGACAAAGGTGTCACAACACAAATTTATGCTATGTGATAACAATAATATAAATCAACCTTTGATAGTTCCTGAGGTTAATTATAATCATACCTACTCCCCTAATATGGACCCAAGGAATTCAATAGTTCTATCGGTTTGTTGCTAATACAGCTGGTTGCCTAGCAACAGCTATTCTAATTGTTTATCTGCCTAGCAACACACATTTCCATGTTCCTTAGGTTGATTATTTATACCTACCCCCCTAATATGGACCCAAGGAATTCAATGGTTCTATTGGTTTGTTGCTAAAACAGCTGGTTACCTAGCAACGGCTATTCTTATTGTTTATCTGCCTAGCAACACACATTTCTATGGTCCTGAGGTTGATTATAATCATACCTACCCCCCCTAATATGGACCCAAGGAATTCAATGGTTCTATCCATTTGTTGCTAATACAGCTGGTTACCTAGCAACGGCTGTTCTAATTGTTTATCTGCCTAGCAACACACATTTCCATGGTCCTGAAGTTGATTATAATCATACCTACCCCCCCTAATATGGACCCAAGGAATTCAATGGTTCCATCCGTTTGTTGCTTATACAGCTGGTTGCCTAGCAACGGCTATTCTAATTGTTTATCTGCCTAGCAACACACATTTCCATGGTCCTGAGGTTGATTATAATCATACCAACCCCCCCTGATATGGACCCAAGGAATGCAATGGTTCTATTGGTTTGTTGCCAATACAGCTGGTTGCCTTGGAACGGCTATTCTAATTGTTTATCTGCCTAGCAACACACATTTCCATGGTCCTAAGGTTCATTATAATCATACCTACCCCCCCCCCCCCCCCAATATGGACCCAAGGAATTCAATGGTTCTTTTGGTTTGTTGCTAATACACCTGGTTGCCTAGCAACGGCTATTCTAATTGTTTATCTGCCTAGCAACACACATTTCCATGGTCCTAAGGTTGATTATAATCAAACATATCCCCTTATATGGACCCAAGGAATTCAATGGTTCTATCAGTTTGTTGCTTATCCAGCTGGTTGCCTAGCAACATCTTTTGTAATTGTTTATCTGCCTAGCAACACACATTTCCTTACCCCCTAACATGGACCCAAGGAATTCATAGGAAATGCCATATTTGAAGTAATATCATCCTTCCCCCTGATAACCCCTTCCCGGCCCTGCTTTTTAGGTGTCTTGAATGGGTTCCCTTCAAACATACCAACCATGTAGACATTATGTTTCTTCGAATGCAAGAATTGCGGTTGTTGCCGCGTATAAAAATGCCTGAGGCATTTTTTACGCGGCAATAACCGCAATTCTTGTTAAATGCTATTTCAATTTTGGTTATTTTTAGGATGATATATCTACATTTACCACTATCGTGCTCATTTAGTATTAGTAGGCCTATATACACTAAGGCCTCTACAAAAAAAAACACAACAAAAAACAACTTTGTTTCACATCACTAAGCTGTGAAAAATATGATTAGGCGCTAGTGTACAAGTGCTTATATGGGGAAATTTAGACTTTTGGCGATCAATTTTCACATTTTAGTAATTCTGAGATTCTTGATATACAAAAGCTGTTATAATGCACGTTATTCCTAGCTGACTGCATTACTGACAGCATAACCTTTAATTTGATACCACATTTGCGAATGCTCTTCCAATTTTAAAACATTTTTTATAAAGAAAAATTATAAAGAATCCCCCCCTCATCTCGATTTTTTATAATGCGCACAGTGATGATAAGCCAGTTTAAATTTTTTTCAGAGTGGCCTAACGTTCCTGTCAATATAGGGACCTTTAGCAAACCTGACGTAGCTCATTTAACGCAGACGTATCCTAATTCCTATCCTTTCAATACTGCTACGTCTGCGTTTAATGAGCTTTTACGTTGTTGCTAAAAGTCCCTATTATTTACATGTCTCTCATCTTTCCTTACCAAGTCGAAGAGAATTAAAAGAGTGATTCCAAGCTAACATAAATACGTTATGTTATGTCAAAAGAACGTTTATTGACGTTATATAACGTTTTGCTATGATAAGAAACCATAGAGCAACGTTTTATAACGTTTTTTGTTTACTGGGTCCTGAGATGACTAACGAAATGTCTTAATACAAGAGAAGTTGCACATCAGATCCGGCGCCATGGTGTAGTGGTGAGCACATTGGACTTTGAATCCAGGAGCCCGAGTTCGAACCTCGGTGGTGCCTCGACATCATTTTCAACCAGAATCTCTAAATGGTGTCAACAGCACCGGTTATTATTAAGCCTGCTTCTAAAGCACGCCTATCGGGTAGTAAACCAAAAAAATACTTCAGTCGAGCCTTAGCCTACGTCAAAATACCCTTATATAAGGAGCCATAGAGAAACCTTCTGAAACGTTGTATAACATAACCCCCCTAGAGGGTTGCCGTCTGAGCCTGTGTCTCACGAGATCGGGCCATTGTGACCCTGCCCCGGCCTCTGTTTTCTTTTTTCTTTATTAACACTACACACCTTTGTTTCATATCCAGGGCTCTGCCTCTGAACCCCCTTATCTTTTCTTTGTTTCAGACTACATAGACAGGTCATTTTACATAAGTGACTCACCTAAATGAGAGATTTATTTTTGAGGTGTTGTTCCTTAGTTTTTTTCCAGAGAATCCAAATCTGCCTGGGGCCATCGCGAATTTTGCATATTAAGGTGCCTAATTAGGATATTCTAATGAGGTAGGCCAATTAGCAGGTTGGATAAGCAAAGGTATACTGTCAAATTGGTCCAAATCTGATAGAAATGATAATATACCCTTAGATATGCCTGATGATCAAAATTGCAACCCTTCATAATTTTTCATTGAGGCCTTATTAGCATAATTTATGCGAAACTGAAGATATATGCATAATTTCCCTCACAAAATACTGGATGATAGAAACACATTATTCCCTGCAGGAAAAAATCTTAAACTTGGCACACACATCCCCTAGGCCATGAAAAACATTCATAAATATAGGGCCATAGCACATATAGACCGTAGCCATTATTGCAGCCATATTTCAAGATGGCCGCCACTGAATATTTCTAAATCATTTATCTCCTCTCCCAGCTAGCATTCTGACGTTGTACCAACGTTGGTTCAACGTTAGCTGGCGTTGGCATGACGTTGGACATTGACATTGTCACAACTACCTTTTGGCCGGCGATTTCTACTATGTGCCAATGTCGCCAATGTCGCCGTTGGCATGACGTTGGCTTAACGTCGTACCAACGTCAGATATTGACATTGTGCCAATGTCTACCCTACCACTTTATGGTTAAATATGACATGTGTTTGTGGTGTTTCTTTCAACTTTGATCATCAATGTGTGATTGGAGAGAATTAGTGAACATAGTTTGCTCATCATAGAGGCCTAATGGCTGTGAACAATCATCATTTAAGTTTTGAGTTTGAGTTTTAATTGTTTTTATTGGCCATAATTTCATTGCAAAGATGCTGTTCCAAATACAGCCAAGGAACAAAGAATATATACAGTCTATTATCACAAGGCACATCAAAACCTACATGGTCATTTGGAAAATCAGATGACAATAGACATAGTGCATCATATAAGTGCATTTCTCTATTTTCATTTCACCTTAATCTAAGCTTGAATGGCCAAGAAGTGATGCAGATTCTTATCCTTTCCCTACACCTTATCTACCTGTCATTGCCTACAAAAAGGTGTCCTCATCGGAATACTGCCAGGATTCTTTTATATTTCATAATAAGGGAGTAATCATTTTTTTAACAACGGGGGGGGGGGCAAAAAAATGTGGACCCCTTGACCGGGGGGGGGGGCAAAAAAATTTGGACCCCTCTTGGGGGGGTCAAAATAATTTAACCTGTTTTGAGCCAAAAAGCCTGCGCGTTACTATGCTTCAAAGGGCCCGCACGCGAGCCGATTTTCGGCCGTAAGGGGGGGGGGGGTAAACCACTCGACCGGGGGGGTGTAAACAATTTCGCAGGCTCCGCGCCGAAAGCCACCACCCCCCCTGTTGTTAAAAAATGATCACTCCCTTAAAGGTGGTAATAAGGAATACAATGGATTATAAAGAGAATATACTTGGTTTCAAATGCTATATAAAACACCCATGACCCCCAGTTATTAGCCAATTATGAGAAAGATAATGTATCTGATGGGGAATATCTTCTTACAACCTCCAACGCCATCTGGTGGAGGTTGGAGATACAGCATTATGCCAACGTTGGAATGACATTAATTATCCTCTGTTGTATAAACGTTGGCAACACATTGGGAGTATTGCCAATGTTTGTACAACGTAAATTTAACAACGTTGTACCAACATTGGCAGACCAACGTTGTGCCAACATTAAAATGTTGCTTGCGACCTGCCGATGTTGGCCCAACGTACCGTTGCTTGCTGGGAGCTTCTAATCAACTTTGAATCACGATTCCAAATGCTAAATATACATTCTTTTCACATTTTTAGCAAAACTACAGAGTTATCTGGCGGTGGGAGGGCATTAGAGGTGTTTTAGAAAGTTGGGTGGTACAATTTTATGACTATGAAGGATATACTTTTTGTCAAGGCTCATTTTTAAGTTTGTGACTTTTGCCTATTTTGCAAACAGGATAGTATTTAGTGGCACGATCTAAAGGCAAACTATTTGTAAGAATATGCAGTGTTTGTATTATTTTGTAAATGTCCAGGCAAGGCATGCAAGAGCATCCCAACCAAAACACAAGAAAATTACACAACGAGAGCGCTTTCATGAAATAGATTGACCTTCGGTAGTTGAGATGACCAGAACTAGTTACATGATACTGATTACTTCCATTAACCATGCATGATTTAAGGGCCACATATTGCTGTCATGTGCTATGCCTTTATCGTCACTGCATGAATGTATCCGTAGCTGTTCTCTCCAGGGCTGCATTCATACATGATGCCGCCCCTATAGGTACTGGTAGGCCTACTCATAACTAACTACCAAAGGCTGGAAAGGATCGTCATAACACATGAATGCAGCAATGGCGAGTAATTGTACAAATGTGATCTGCAGTAAATAACGTGATCTGCAGTAGTGCAAATAACGGCAGACAATTCAACCGTGATCTGCATCAATGCAAAAAACATTTACCTACATCAAGGGAACTCCACCTGTCCCTCACATGCACTATCTCCATCTAAACATGTAGCCCTATGTTAGAAGTATACATACATGTAGTGGTATTTACCTTGTGAAGGGGGACATACGGGACTTCTAGGAAGTACGTGGGGATTTTTTTTTACATTACCCAGGGGCCAGTTGGGAAATTCCTCTCATAAAAGTCATCAAAAAGCCAAATTTTTTAAAAAGTGATCAACTTGGCGAGAAAGTGTCGAAAATCTTAAAACGGTCAATTTACCTAATGATTGTCAATTTGACAAAATGGCCAAAAAAGCAGATCACATTATTTTGATGCAGATCACGTTACCTTGATGCAGATCACTGTTGGATGTTCTGCCATTATCTGCACTACTGCAGATCACGTTAGTTACTGCAGATCACGGTAGACTTCCAAAGGCTTCAGCCCCCAAGAGGGGTAACCATTTTTACCCACCCCCTCCTCCAATCCCCCCCCCCCCCCCGTTGAATAAAGAATGAGCACCTCCTTGTTGTGATGTTAGGCCAAAAGATAGAGGTTTGTTTCAGGTCACCCGACCGACCCTATCAAAATAGGGCCGACTCTACCTTTGAATGCAATTTTGAAGAATTTTTTATATTTTTACACCCTTTTCAGGTCAATGTTAGCTTTTAAAAAAATTGAAAACATTTTCCCAATTTTTACACGTTTTTTCTTGACTTTAGGGGTATCGTAGAGGGGCTGTAAAATTATTATTTTTTAAATACGACCTACTGACCAGGGCTAGACTTTTCCATGAGGTAATAACATCAACCCGCCTGCAGCATAATTTTCCTTATTATTATACGAAACCTGGATCCAGAGCTTAAAATGTATCATCAACTAGATGGGGTGCATTTCCTGCAGGTCACTGACCTCTGGCTGTGTCTCACGACCTTGGGACAATGTTTTTGTCTCTGACCGGCTGCCGTCTCTGACCAGGTGCCGTCTCTGACCAGGTGCCGTCTCTGACCGGCTTGGCTTGATTAGGTCAAAATATCAACAGCAGCCCAGCTAACAAAAAAACGTTATTTTACGTCAAAATAACGTTCTAAAACTGTATATAACGTTATGCCATAATGAGGAGCCTTAGAGAAACGTTATATAACGTTAAATAACGTTACAAAATGTTGTATAACGTTTTTTGTTTACTGGGACTGGAGGCTAATTATAATTACAATCATGATTATATAACAACCGCCATAACGTTTTTCCAAATCCTTACATATATGAGTATAATTCTTTTTAAAACACCTTTTTTTCTGACACCTGGTCAGAGACGGCACCTGGTCAGAGACGGCACCCGGTCAGAGACGGCGGCACCCGGTCAGAGACAAAAACATTGTCCCAAGGTCGTGAGACACAGCCCTCTACCTGCCTTTTAGTCTAAATTAACGAAGTTACACCTCACTCACTGGTTGGCCATTTGCATTTCAAAAGCTGGTACAACAATGAACAGCACGCCTTGTGTGAATCTGATATGGCTTAAAAGGGGCTCTATTTGAATAGAAGAATATTTTAATTGGTCATTTATAAAGCATATCGAGTAGAAGTGGCAGCGAAGACAAAAAACTCATATGCTTTTAAGAAAACTAGAAAGGCTTTCATTGCGGTTCCCACCCTTCCAGGCTGTGACTAGCACCATCCGCGTTTGGAATACACTGGGGAAAAGAACCATCTCTCACCAGATGAAAAATGTCGTTGAAAATGGAGAAAGAGGGCTATCTTTTAAGGCAAATCCGTGATTTTACAGAATCTTTTTTTAGCTACATGTATACGTTTTGTGAGAATCAACACAAAGTCAGCTTCAGCAGAATGAGAATGTTTCTCACATACATAGTAGGCATTCCCCAGCTGAAGGGATGATGTCAGTTGGGAGTTGAGTGCGAGGACTGCATGGTCTTTCATATAGGAGGATATTGTTTCAAATAGCATTAGGCAGTTGAATAGCCACCTTGGCGCCTGATCAGTGTTTCTAAAGAAAAAGAAGTACGCGCCCTCTCACTGACACGCCCATTCCCCTATCTGTTACATGGGGAATCTCTAACCCTCACCATGAATGGCAAACTATTACAAAGCCAACAATGCAATACTATAGCAGATTCAAAAAAGAGTTTGGACCACACCTCAATTTAATGGAGACCTTAAGATGCATTGAAGTAACATTGCAGATAGCCGAATACTTTGACCCTTCAAGGTTCGCATGATATCTTAAGACTTCATAACCAATGATTATATTTGTCATTATGATGCATGAATGCAGACTAACTTACCAGTGCTGTATTGGTGCATCATGCCGACCCTTGGCGGTGTATCAATTAAGGGTCATCATGATGCATGATTGAATTACTGCATCATGCTGATAAACAGGCATAGTACAAGTGCTATGCGACTCTTAAAGGGTTAATCCACCCTGAGAGTATAAATATCAACGTCAGGCCCTCCCTATGGGACACATAGGGGGAGTCTAAATCAAGCATCAGTTCATTGGCAATTGAGAAAGGTTAAGCAGTGGGTACTGGTGAACTGGATGTAAACCAGCGTTTATCAGAGTAACTCACAATGGGAGAAGCTTTGATGTTGAATGTCTCCAACATGACTACGGCCATGATGGAGGTGGCTGAGGAGCCCCTGCCGGCCTGGGTGGTCATCTTCGACAACGTGCAGATAGCCTGGACCATTGTCGGGATCATCGTGAACCTCGTCACCCTGGTTACCCTCTGCCTACATGGCGACGGCTTCGCGGAGATCATCGGCGTTCTGCTCAAGTACCAGTCCATCCTGGACGCCGTAGTCTGCATTTTCTCCATTACGCTGTTCAACGTGCCTTGGAAATTCTGGACGGTGGGTGCAATGAGCAAAATGTCACAAGCTCAAAAGCGTGCCTTGACGAAAAGCATAGTCTTAAAAAGCATATCTCGTGTAGTCTTAACACCTACTAACGCAGCACTTGCTATATGCTTTTTTGTTAAGGATCGCTTTTTTAAAGTTGTTGATAGCGTGCGTAGAATGGTATATGTTTTTTCTTCATCAAAATCGACTTCAACTTATTTCAATATTTATAGTTGTATTGATTATGTTATGGACATGTAGACACCATTGAAAGAGATATACAAATGTTCTTACAGTTATTTTAAAGTTTATAGTTTTTTTTTGGTTATGTTCATTGATTACATATAGTGATAGGAAATACTAATATGGCTTTAACATAAGCCTCCTTAGTCTGAACTACTATTTCTGCGACACATGATATGGCTGTGATCTATGATGAAACTGTTGCATGTTATCACATGGACATGCACTCACCCCCATCACCAAGGGGGATCGTGCATAGCAGGCCTAATAATGAAATGTTAGATGTGGCCAATGGGTGAGAATCACATTGAGAATGTAGCATCCTTCCTCGATAAGAAAAGCAGTGTATTATCTTCCTCCCGGAAGTTCAGTTTCATCACTCGTTAAAGCAGCAACTCGACCTGCTCAGACCTCCTCCAACTCTAGCATGAATATAATATTTATAGGACCATCATTTGTTTTTCTTTAAGGAAGGGCAAACTTGCATAGCACATAAGGCCTCTCTAAAGCATAATGGATGGGTTAAAATACAGATATTGATATGTCTATGGCGGGAAGGAAAGCCATCTCCGCAGAGACCAATGCCAATATGACCTCTTGTGGTCGAAGATGGAACTAAAATGGCCCAGTCTTGTGTGGCTAGTACACTTAGAGCAATCAGCACACACTTATGGTGGAGGTCTACATACAACAAATAAATAGGGGAGTATATCATGTAAAATCTGCATGAATACACATGAAAACCCTTATGGTTGTGGATGGGAATAATGCTTTCATTATTCATATAAATAGGAGCATAGTGAGAGGTAGTTCACCTCAAGCCCAATAGGGGGCAGAATAGAGTAGGTAACCTGCAAATCGTTATGTTATCCGGTTTACAGTTGGTTGACTTTTATTCTCAGAAGAGGTATTTCACCTATTTTCATATAGAAAGAAGCACCCATATTATTTGTAGATCAACCAGTCCACATATGAGTCTGTGAAGGTTGCTGACATGTTATAATCTAAAATTCGATGCTTGGAGCTCGAGTAGCTGCTTTAACTAAGACCTGCCAATTCAACTGACCCATAACCTGTATTATCACAATACGAAACGTATAAAAAAGATCTTACCAAAATGTTCCCATTATTCCGAGCTGCACCCATACACCTGGTAAGGGTCTTTAAGTTGCTTGTCTGTGGGCCCGGATTTTTGCTAAGATGTATCCTGCTAAATATAAAACATTGTGTTAGAAACAAACAAGTAACTCCAATAAATTGTTACCAATAGTAATTGGTTCAGATTTGGTTTGAACCAACTTGGTGTGTCTGGCAGCTGGCATTTATCAATTGTTGCCTAATCATAATTAAAACATATTGTTATAGGCCTCTTCAAAGGAGTTTAC
This sequence comes from Harmothoe impar, assembly GCA_947462335.1. Lineage (NCBI taxonomy): Eukaryota > Metazoa > Annelida > Polychaeta > Phyllodocida > Polynoidae > Harmothoe > Harmothoe impar. Next base: position 67,555,083 of record OX381706.1, read on the forward strand.
TGGTATCGTTTTAGGTAGTAACCAAGGAAATAACCTTTCCTTAACAACACAAAAATCTGATCATTTTTTTTTATAGTAGGCCTACCTTAGAGTGCAAGTTCTCTTGCTTAAAGTTGATTAAGTGTTATTATATAACCCGAAGCGTTGCACGATCACCTCCCAAACTAATCATTCAAACATCAAACTGCTTAATAAATGTTTTTCTGTGATACATCTCAACTTTTCACACATGTGTTGCCCATGCAGGTGGGTAATAGAGTGGTAGACACCATAATCTGTCAGCTGTGGCACGGACAGTACATCTACTGGGCCGCCAACCTCACCTCTATATGGAACCTGGTCACCCTTGCTGTAGAGAGGTAGGTGCATGTCAAAATCTCACCTTGAGATAATTTATTATCAACTTTTTGAGATATCACATAGGTACTGAGATGATTAATTTAATAGTTATTAATTAATGTCGATCGCTATATGTTCGTTATATGAACCTTAGATTGATTCAAGCAACTCTGATGGAAACTCTGATACTGAATATCGAACTATGATACGTTATCAAATATCAGTGTATCAAACGTCGATATTAAAGATTAATACTTCAATATCAACTTCAATATGAACTTATGTTTCTTTCTTTTTCAAACAATGCAAATTTATTTGGCATTTTATGAAATAACAGTTTCACTTATTCCATCGATAACCATGTTATCGGATGTCCTTTCACATGATCTTAGTTTCATGTATTGATTAAGATCTAGAACACAGAAATATGTATAATTTAACAGGAAATAGATAATCTATGCTGTAAAAATTCAAGTGTTATTTTATCGTTTTATCCTAAGTACTGTGGAACTTCCCAGTATATGATATGTATGCGAGATCCTTTTGAAAATCATTCTGATTATTTTCATAAAAGTACTTTGTCACCTAGGTACATCTTTTAAATCAATACATGCTATATCAAATATCAAGACTCCAATACCAAATATTGAAGCTCCAACATCAAAGTTTCAAACATCAATATCAAACTTTAATACATGGTGTGAACATTTTGCTTCCAGGTACATCTGCGTGTGTCACCCTATGAAGTATATCCTCCTAACCAAGAAGAAGCTTGTCTTCTTCATGCTCGGTTGTCTCTGTATCGGACTCATCGGCCCTTCCGGCTCCATCCTCCAAGTGCGCATGCGTGATGGGAAGTGCTACCCAGAGTACTTCTGGGACGGAGAGGCCATGAAGCGGTTCTTTGCCTTCTTTGCTATTTCCACCTTTTTCAGTTTCTACGCTGTTCCCTGCGCCCTGGTGTGTTTCTGCTATGGGGCAGTCATTATATCCTTCAGGTAGGTACCACAGGCGGCGCCACTGGCGTTTTGCAACATTATTCCAAAATTAGACAATGCTGGAGCCAGGAGTATATATATTATTGAGTTTTATAAACCTAGGCTGTTACACTTAATTAGATACAAAACAGCATACAAACACTTATAATAGAGGCAATATCTATGAGTAATAATCACCTTATTCATCTTTAGCCAAGAGGCTGTTTTTTTCTGCCTATCAACGCTTTAAGGGCCGCATAGTGCTGTGATGCTCTTGCTCTTCACCCATTGAAAATACACTGTAAAAACCCAGGCCACATGCCCCCTCTATTCAGAGTCTAATTGCCCATAGTGGAAATTTTAATGTGCCCTGCCCTTCAAATATCATATTGTACTGGCATTTGGAACACATTTGAGTAGGATTCAAAAGATGGAAAAATATGGGACTGTGCCACTTTAAGCTGTTTTGTCATCTTGTTTTTTTCTTATGTAGATGCATCGGATCTAATCATCCTTACAAATGAAAACTAGCCAGCACCCCTATCTATACAACAATCTTTGACGGTCCTTTTATATTTAAGTTATGTCGTCCACCAGTTTAATAGTGTCAAATCATTAAGAAAAGATAAAAGAAATAACATGTGCATTTCTATGGGATATATAAGGTAATAGTAATGATGAGATGTGATGAGATGACGAGGAAAGTAAATCGTAATGATATAAATTATAATATATTCATAAAACAGCGTGGATATTCCTTTTTAATACTTTTTAATAATTTTTTTTCAGGAAGCGTGCCAAGACATCTCTGGGTGCCTCGGGTGCGTCCAGTGTGATAGACAAGGCGTCTTCTGAACTCACCAAGACGGCTGTTGTTGTCACCATCATCTTCATCCTCACCTACAGCTTTGAGAACTGGTACTACCTCCTAGCCTATACTGGGTACACCGAGTACATCGTCAACTCACCTGAACAGAAGATATCCGCCTTTGGGGTGGTTGTCAACTCGGTGGCCAATCCCTTTGTGTATGCCAGTTTCATGCCGGCCTACAGACGGTCGCTGGCCAAAACATTCAGACTAGACAAGCAGGACTAATTATTTCTAATTTAATTAGTTTAATTTATTTTTTATTTTATTTTTAAATTCAATCAAATTATAGAAAGGTTGTCAGCATCGACGACTTATGGAGAAATGATTTATCGTCAAGATGAGTATCTCTGGTATGGTGATGTTGATAACATTGCTGATGGTCTGCCTATTAGAACCTGGCGGAATACATTTTATACCGATGAAGCAATTCCCCGGCATTCACCATTGAATTGCAAGAATACAGCTGGAGCCTATTGTTACCAGTGCTTATCACGCCAGTACTAGATCAAGAAATGGCTGCGTCCATAAGGCGACTAACTTGAACCCTATAAGGATAATAATTGTAGCCTATAATGATTGGGTACACTCCTTACATGGTAGTTACTCATTAAATGCTCACAATGCCAAAGCCATAATGTAATCATATTTCCGCACTAGTATTCTACTACTCGAGTGAAGACACTTGAACTAAAATGACTATATTCATGACAAACTGACAAAAAAGTTTTGATATGTTCTCATATTGTTTATTGAAGAATTGTATCACTATAAATACTCCTCCACCGGAGATGTAGATGCAAATAAAATTACCCAAAACTCAAAAACTCAAACTCAAACCTCTTGTGGCACTGTGGTGTGGCATAAAAATGAGTACAATTGGGTATTTGTATAATGTACTTTATTATTGCACAACCCTCACACACTTCCTCTGACAGCATGGACACCTTGGGCCGTCTACCTGATGGCAATGAGTGACCTTGAAATATGTCCTAAGGGTTCATACTATAAGGCTACGAGTGGGGTGGAAATGATGTGAGTAGGATCTTTGGGAGTAACAATACACTATGACTAAACACAGGCATAGTCTTATTATCAAGACTGTACATTACACTAGGCTACACCACTGTTGCATAGTTTGTATTAGCAGTGGCAATTAAAGTGACATGGTCTGATGACAGAGCTCAAAAAATCAATTTGGTTAAAAATGAACCATAATGTTCAATATGGCCATATTTCATGACCCAAACTACTTTTTGCCCCAGAATTCAGCTAATTGTCAGTTTTATACTCAATTTAAGACTTTTGGAGTGCACACTTTGAAAATACACTGTAAGACTATACCTGTGCTCATCCCAGTGGGTACAGAACGTTGATTCAGCGTTTAACTTGACATTGTGCCCAATGGGATGTAACCCTCTAAATTGCCTCTTTTTGCCCATCAGGGATATTTTATCGTGGCTCATCCTACAAATATGATACCGTAATAACATTTGGAGCACATTTTGAGTCGAATCAAATATATGGGCAAAATCGGACCATGTCACTTAAACCAATGCATTTGATTACCTAGAACCCTGGCTGACAACCAATTGGCTGGTATGCACAGTTATCTAGGTTATCTAGTCATTATATGTCTTGGAAGCTGTGTGCACAGATGACCAGTGTATGTGTGCTGTTATTCCCAGGTTGGCAAACACATTCCAAGATGGCTGCCACTCCTAAGACAGATTATGTGACCTGGTGTCATTTACAGTCTTAGGCTACTAAAACACTAAGTTCACCGTTATAGGTCTAAGTCACTGCTATCTGTACACAGCCAAAATTTTCTTACTAACATAAATAAACTCGCCTGGCGGATTACGTTTTAAGAAAATAATTAATTCCTAAAACTAGTCCTTTGTCCGCCAGGCAAGTTTATCTATCTTATATTCTTGAAATGAGAAAATTATTTTTGGCAGCGTATGGATGCCGTGTTATGAAGCATACCTTATGCTGAGACTGCGATAACAGAGACAACAATAAACCCTTATATGTACACCTGCCTCTTGTCCTGTACATTTGACTGTATAAACATAAGCCCAATCGCCAATCGTCATATCTGCTGGAGCTGCATTGGTGCTTCAAATCATGACGACAAATGAACATAACCTTGAGAATAATTTCACGCATATATACTATGATATAGTCTGGTAGCCAGGTCAATTCCCATATACTACTGATACACACTTTGTAGCCTGGTAGTCAGGTCCATTCCCATATACTGCTTACACACCATATTATAGCCTGGTAGTCAGGTCCATTCCCATATACTGCTTACACACCATATTATAGCCTGGTAGTCAGGTCCATTCCCATATACTGCTTACACACCATATTATAGCCTGGTAGTCAGGTCCATTCCCATATACTACTAACACACACACTATGTAGCCTGGTAGTCAGGCCCGTCTCTGAATACTACTTGGTGCGTTATTGGCGGAAAGGAGACCTTAGTCACCGCAGCCCCCTCTCGTGGGAATAGCTTAAACTAGCCATCAAATGTTACGTTACCTCTCATGTCGTGGATGCTAGACCCTTAGTATTAACCATGTAGGGTCAGCATGATGCTTGCAGGCAGCACTTGAGAGTTACTCGCTGGGGCTGTATTTAAGTATCATAGCGATAAAGGACACAATGTATCAATATGCCAAAATGACTCTGTGCTCCTTCAGGGGTTAAATAGAATACCGTATTCGACCCCCAAAATTTGCCAGGATCCTATACTATAATACACATAAAATTCCCAAAGCTGTCCTCTCCCACATAGGAAAAAGTGGAGTGCAGGGGTCGAGGCCCCTAATCAGAATTTAAAATGGCTCAAATACTACCTTTCTATATACCTCTCTATATAAGCGTGTATATGCACCATCATGCATAAAAGCTGATGCTTAAAACTGGTTGGCGTGGGCCCCCATGCCCCCCCCCCCCCAATAGAGATTTGGTTTTGGTTTTTAGCTACAATGTGCGCTTATTACGTCGTATACGGTACTCAATAAGTGGTCGGACTACCCCCACCGTCCTATGCTGTAACGTCGTTAGTGTCCGTGAAGCCGGACGCAGCTCTTGTACCTTATGACTACATCTGAGGGGAGGCTTATAGGTTTTGCATCGATCTACAGAAGTACAGGAGGTAGCGGCTAATCTGCCCACCACACAGACATAGGAGGCCGATGGTACTTTGGGGGAATGAATTATCTCCCAATTTGCTTCTATGCTTTTGCTACATGTATGCAGCCAGTACACACATACCCACGGTATATGCCAACAGGAACTTGGCCGTATACAAAACAGAGAGGAAAAGAGGGTTGGAAAGTGGAAAAGTTAGCAGTGACCCACTGTTAATTTTACAATAAGTCTTGTACAATAATACATTGGCGCTGTGCACTAGAGACTCGATCCAATATGTTTTCCTCCATCCAACATGTAATACATTTTTGTTAAATCCAGGGGAAGAGTATATTGGAAAGTTGAGTGGTGGAATCCATGCAAAAGACAGTTACAACATCAACCCGTTACTATGCTATGGTATACTAGTAACGCATAAATGCAGCCCTATATCGAGTTACTCATCAGGGCCTCACTCATGCATTATGCCAACGAACGGTACGACTTACCTCTCGGCTGGACTTCCTATTTACAATGATTGAAATGCAGATATATATCTCGTGTAGTTAAAAAAGGATATCTCCTGTAGTCTGAGAGTATTTCTCCTGTCGGCATATCCCCCATGGTCTTAGGCCAAAAAAAAGAGGTTTGTTTCAGGTAACATGGCAAGAAAATGAAGGGACGGTAGGTCGGATTTATTTTTTTTAAACTTTTTTTTTTAAACATGAAAGTACCAGCCGCCCCCCCCGAAAACCCTAAAATTTACCAAAAAAGGGTAAAACTACAAGAATTTCTTCAAAATTGCACAAAAAAACGTAGGGTCGGCCCTGTTTTGATAGGGTCGGTCGGGTTACCTGAAACAAACCTTTTTTTTTGGGCCTTACTACTCTATCCCTCAACATAGCAACACAATCTCTCCCAATACACTAAGGGGAGTAGTCTTAATTAAACAACAATGGGTTCAGTTATAGTTGTGTTATCAGTTTGACAAAAAGGGAAAAAAAGAAAGGAAGAGGGATAGGGCAGGAAGACTACAGGTTATGCTTTTTGAGACTACGAGAAACATACCATTTGTCAAGGCACACTTTCTAGTACGTGGGAATTCATGCATCTTGCCGACCCTATGGGGTTGCAACACTCCTGAAGGGTGGGCATAATGCACCAATGCAGCACTGGCGAATTACTCGCTGGGGCTGCATTGGTGCATCATGATAACAAATGTCATCTTTTAGCCCCTGTGGGGGAGGAAGTTGTTCCCACATACCCTTGTCCACCCACCCGACTCCTATCAATATGGACCGGGTTATTTTTACCTACCCCGCGACTCCCCGTTGTCGAAAAAGGAATTTCATCGCCCCCGCCATTTATAAATAATGACCCCTGGCTAACAGGGTGAGGCAGGTATTGACTGCCGAGGGGCCCCTCGTCCCATCTTATTACCCTGAGTGAAAGTCCTTGAACGGCTACGGCCTTTGGACTATTGAACACACATGAATGCCTCAGCCCTCACAACCAAGGACGCATTCAGGCCCCACTCCTGCCGACCCACGGCCGTTTTCGTACCTGTGAATTATTTATATCATGGATGTCCATTCACAGTTCCAGGGTCGTAGAAAGAAATTTGGGACGGGGGGTGGGGGAGGAAATGCCATTGGGTGTGTTTGTTCGTGTGGGGATTGCTGGATGGTTAAGTTTGCCCTTGCGGGGTCTCCAACACTCCAGTATACTTAATATGTACTATTTTACAGGAAATGTTCCACCCACGTCGGTCGATTTACATGCTTAAGATAATACGCTGGTTTCTCATCAATTGTGATTTTGTTTTTTGATGGAAAATATGTTGAAAAAAAAAGAAAAAAAAAAAAGATTCTCCCATTTATTTCGCTCGACAGTAAAGTTGTTTTTTTAAGAAAATGCCCTCGTTATATTTTCCAGTGCTTGGTGAAGAGAAGCCACTAGGTTACTGCAACAAGAATTTAGATCCTGCAAAATAAGAAATCCATATCAGAACAACATGTTGTATAATCATTGGTTTATTTTATTTCCATATTGGTCTCCCTTCTACACTATGGGTGGCAACAGATATAATGGGTCAAGGCGGAGGCAGAATTTAAATGTGTACTACAAATCAGGGTCTATTCTAAAGGAAGTATGAACCCTTTGTGAACAGCATAGTTCCTCAAGGTTCACGTTGCATGATGTACCAACGGCACAACGATAATCTTCAGGCTTCAGAATTTAGTCAGTAGTGACGAACATAGTCCTTTTTCTGACTCCCTATATGGCCAACCATGGTCAGTTAATACTATCAGGTATAGTCAGTAGTGTTCAAACCACCTTAGTCATTCCATTCCTATGAGTATAAGGCCAAGTCTTTCAGGGTATGGCCTTAATTTTGCCATAGTCAATTATGAATATCAGTTCTTCATTCTGGCCAATATCCCTATGACTAACCTGGGATAACCACTAAACTGATATTCCTAGGCTCTCTTTACTACCAATCTCTCAGTCACTAGTACTTAACCTGGTTAGTCATTTTTTGACTCCTTATACGACCAACCTAGGTAAGTTAATATTGTCAGGTTGGTCAGTACTGACCAACCCACCTTAGCCTTTTAATTTCTAGGGGGAGCCACTGAGTGGTCATCATAGTATCTTATAGGTGGCACCAACTAGTGGTATACAACACACCAATTATGAACGTAGGTTAGCCACTACTGACTGACCCCTTAGTCATTTTTGAATATAACTTTGTCATTGTGACTAACACACCTATGACGAACCTTAGTTACTCAGTACTGACTAACCCTTTCAACCTATGGATTTTCAGTGTACAGACTATAAGGCCCAGAGCTTTTCGACTATCAGTGCAGTAACCATGAATAAATTGCACCGATTCATTATATTAGTACATCATAGCTACACCCCAGTAATGTATAGAACCCCTAGGGTCTCTGGGTTATCGCTAGGGCTTGTGGTCCCTTAGCCAGCCATGACTTCTTCCTCTTTCCAATGATATATAACATGGTACTATCGAGTAGATAAAACTGTACCACATCTACAATAGTTTTCACGGAGTAGCATTGGCCAAATTTAACTTTAGTTCGCCATTAGCGATTTTGCAAATGGCCAGCTCGAACCCTGAGTCTAGATGATTCAGTGTGGTTGAACTATTCGCTAGGGCATGATACCTTAATGCATCATGCCCTGGGTCGTCATGATGCCCTTGGTTACCAGTGCTGTAATCAAGCATTGTGCTGACCCTACAGGGTTGAGACACTCTCAAATGGTCGGCATGATGCACCGATATAGCACCGGCGAGTAACTCACCGGTGTTGCATTGGTGCATCATGATAACAAATGTCATCTTTTTAGCGACATCCGACCTTAAAGGGTTAAAGCACTATGCCTCCCTGTAAGGGCTAAGTCTGGAGTAGCGCGTGACGAGCTGAGTGTGGTATAATATATAATAGCCGTCATCCCCCGGACATGGCGCTAATTAGGGCCCCGTGAGGAGGGTCAAGTCCCGGCCAGGCACTAAGGGTCCATTAAGCCGCGTTAATTAGACTAATCCACTCCCAACCCCCCCCCCCCCCCCCACAAACACACCCACTCAGCTGTCCTACACCAGCCTCGGCCAGCGTCCATCCTATACCAGTTGGATAGACTGGGAGCAAGCTGCCATACCGCCCAACATACATCTTTTAGGTATCTCTGTCATGTGTAAATGTCAAATACACAATAGCATAGTGATATACTGCATCATGCCATTTGTCGTCATGATGCATGGGAGTCACTCGCCGGGGCTGCATTGGTGCATTATGACGTGCATACACACACATTGATAAATGAATGAATGACCCAACAAAGTGGCAAGTAGACAGAAAGGCTTCCCTCAACCCACTATTACATGTATTTGGATGATATTTTAACAAGCCTTTCGAAAAAAAAACTATGGTACTTGGTGAACATTTTGTGGCAACTTTTAGTTTTTTGATAAATAATAATGATACACGTACACCCTCTATAGCAACGCGTATATACCAAACAGATGCATAATGAATTAGAAGATATGGTAAAAGGGGCATGAGTTAGTCACAGAATAGGCAATGGGGAGCCATCGCGTTATTCATATACAACAGTCTAGACTGTGGGAAGTGGTATGACAGATTGGCCGCACAGAACCTTCATTATGATATACTGTAAAAGGGCACAGTGTCACCCTCACATCACAGCTGATAAAATTACCAGACATTAAGTTCATTGTTTGCCATTATGATGATTTATAGCAGCATACAGCACTCTGCCATGCCCCTGCCTCTGTAACGGCATTCTATAATGGTGGTAGACGTAACAAATCACCCCTACGTATAAACCGGCACAGACAGAAAGGAGTCTGATGGACCCCCTTTTAGTGTTACACATGCCTCAAAATAGTATCCCTGTTGAAGAGTCCAGTCTTGTCTGACTTTGGATGGCGCTCTAGCACCAGCCTCCCTTTAAGAGAGCTCATCCTTGCCCAGAGCCGTGGCTGATATTCTAGCCTTAGATTCATTTCCTTTATAGGTGGTATAGTCAGTACTCTTTGACATGCCTAACTTCTTAAAGGGAGTTTAGCTGACTCTCTTTCTTCTCTGTGAGTATCCTGTAGTGGTGTAGGTGACAAATCACCGTCCCTGTGCAGACCTGTGGTACCTGTTATAGGCACCAGGGGGCCTATCAGGTCCAATGCCTCCACCATAAAACATGTTGACCTTGTACTAAGAAAGACTTTTTCCATATAGGGCTACTAAAACTTCACTATGGCTCAATCTGGTGAAGGAAGGAGACCGTAGCCAAATTAAGGGATTACGTATACGGAGATACGGTTTCAGGATAATATAGTTACTGTTATTATGGCCAAATTAATGAAACGCGTTTGGGGGTGGTGGTAGAAACCTCCTAACCAAATTATGGGTATTTTAAACGTTTAAACATTTATATGGCTAATGCAGATGTGGTTTTAAGACAGATGCTGCTGACTGGGTGATTTTGATAATTACACATACAAAGTACAACGACCAGATATGACATTGCAGTACGAGACTAAAGCATTGTATTCAATTTAAAGACAGTTTTCTAAAAGTTAGAATAAGAATATTTACAGGTCAGATTTTTGCCACCAGATGGCTTCTGGATGCCCAGCCTCATTTGTCTTTAAGTATGATGGTCAATATGTTTCTCGTTGAGGCATAGACCTGAGAGGCTGCACTGACGTTATCAGCACTCATACAGGTTAACGGCTTATCAGGGCTTCATATGCTCAGGTCAGATAAGCCCTAATCCTATTAAGGGTACCTGACTCCTCACCCCCATATGTATTGGCCAGTTAATTCCCTGAGGGCTGGATAATCCTGTCTCCAAATACCTACATATCTAATCTGAGGCTACTATGTGGTATGTATTGTGTGTAGGACATTGCACTGGATGCCTGTCCTTCATGAATTTCAAATTTATTTTAGGAGCAAATATCGATTATGATCTTATCTAGATTAAATTAATTTGGCTATTTAACATCTCGTTTACTAGTTTTTCTTTATAGCATTTGCCATAAAAAGCTATACTAGATTATTTATGATCTTATCTATATTTATTTTGTTATTTTACTTCTCTTTTACTAGTTTATTAATAAGATTTTCCATAAAAATTTATACAATTTGAACCTCTATATGATACACTAATGGTAGAGCTTAATGTTGTTGTGAGGTGCGGTACTACATAGTGCTTTAAACCCGCAGGTCTCGGTACCCCTCCACCGACAGTCAGGGCGCAGTCGGGACAGGTACTCAGCCCTATTTATAGGTGAGCTGGGGCTTTCAGAGCTGGCTGTAGCGGACCCCTACAGACGATGCATAATTTACTACAGACTTCCTCACACCTTGTGTTGAGGAATGCCGCAGTGCCTAAGGAATTCATATCAACCTCGACCTCCTCATACTAAACCCACCCTTACCGCCTGTCATTGGGGGACACTACGTGCTTGGGCACAACTACCCATACATGTACATGTATATCACTGCAGACCTTTCCTATATAAAATATCTCCCAAGCTCTAATATAAATGTCTCGTCAGGCCAGGCTGAAGAGGCCACACAGCTACTGCTCTTCTCTCTCTCTCTATCCTCATGTACCCATTATTTATCTTCAATTTACAGGAACATTTCTGCGTGTGATGCTGTTGCACATACCATACTTTTAACACTTCATGTTAAACCTTGGTGTGTACACTTTGAAACACAGGCAGTGTCTATGGTTAGTTCAGAACAGCTGAAGCTGCTTTGGTGATTTAACCTACTATTTCTAACCCTTTAAAGGCCTCATAATGCTCTAATGTGCCATGTCCTTGACCTTTATGACGCATGAATGCAGCCCTGACGAGTACCTCGCCAGGGCTGGATTCATGCATCATACCGATACTATGGAGTTGATAAACCCCTTAAGGCTTACCATGATGCATAAATGCAACCTGGTGATGGCATATCAAAGCCCTATGACCCTCATAGTGAAGTTTTAACATTGTATAAACCCCACGCATATTCACAATAACACTTATGAACGCCACAGTGGAGAAACGGTTTTCCATTGTTTTCTCCAATACAGCTTTCCTAGACATGCCAAGTGCTCGGCAGCCTGATTGAACTGCTTCCATCGGCGCCCCTCCCACGCTAGAGGTGCTCCTGTGGTTGTGGTGTTCACTAACTTTGAGCACCTCAGTCTGTCTGGGGAGCACCTCTCCATCTGCTCATAATGCACTCTCCAAGCAGATCCTCCATTCACTACTTCCAGCTGCACATAATATACTTCCATCTCTGCCAAAACGCTGTGGATCACCGCTAAACTGTACCTATTCAATACTTGTAAAGATTCACATGTTCAGCTACAACAATCAAACTTTTCAGGGATGTAAAGGTTTATCATATTTACAACTACCTCCATGGGCTACATACATGTCAGCCATGTCAGTCTGTGGGAATAGAATAATATAGTCTGAGAGAAAGCCTCTTCTTGTGTAGGCAGACCGCTAACGTGTGATACAGATTTGAGAGCAGAAAGGTAGTAGTTTCCCCCCAACCTTCACCCCCTACTTCCACAGGAGAGTTCATACAGATTTCAGGTTGAGGCAGAGATAAAGTACAAGTCTCTAACAGGGAGATTGGTGCTGTAGTGCTGTAGCTCTACCACGTTCCCGCCGACCCCCCTACCCTGCTCCCACCCGGCCTGCACCCATTGATTTTCTGAGGTGCTGCAGGAGGACAAGTAGCTGCCTCAGCCGCCACCACCGGTGTGGGCGGTCATTCCGGTCAGAGTACACTGAAAAAGTAAACTCGTCTCCAGACTCGTCGAAGTGACTGTCATAAAATAAACGAGTCAAAAGTTGTCTAACGTATCAGGTTACCATCCCACAAATAGAATCTGGAGCTGGCAAATGTCGGGTTTTGGGCTGGCACATGCCAAGTGGGTCTTCTATCTCCAGCTAGAAGACCCACTTCCTTGCCACTTAGACAAGTTTTTGACTCGTTTATTTTATGACCGTCACTTTGAAGAGTCTGGAGACAAGTTTATTTTTTGAGTGTACCTGGGGACTAAGTGCCCCACCAGAAGGGACCTCGATTTGTGTTGAAATTCTTATTCCATAGGTCAAATGAAAGACAAAGTGTGTTTCCTTCAACCGACCCTAAATATTAGACATTTCAATTTTTATCTCTACTTTTTCTACCCATGCTAAGATTTCAGACCATGTCGGCTGAAACAAACCTTTTTTGGCCTAAGCATATCATGTTTGTAAAGCATCCTCTTAAAACTCCAAAGGTGACTGGGAAAAAACCCACTATAGGAGCTGACTTTTGTGAATGAACCTATAGGTTAATGGTGATATGATCTAGCAACACTTAGTGTAAACTAGCGTTACTGCACTAGTCTTAACCTGTTTAAGTGTGGGACAATGTGTCTGGAAAATGCAAATTGTATGAGGCTTGTTCTATGCAAGACCCTGTCACAAATGGGAAGTATTTTGTTTTGTGTGCCATATTCCATGATATTAAAGGGACTTGCTACTTATCGCAGGATTACTGATGTTCTATTGACTTTTGCAAATAACTTAGTATTATGTTAGTTTGATGTATTATCTAATAGAAAATCGAATGAAATTGTCATGTCACGGTACTAGCTTTCATGATACGGCCATTTGAGCAAAGGAGTACTTTAACTATAGAAATGGATGGAATAACAGCATTTTCACATCATCATGGATAATCCCCTTCTTCTATTGAGATTGCAACTAAACCTTGGGAATGTATAATGGACATCTATACAAACATTTTAGGACTAAGAAAACAGGGGGTCACGGATGAAATGAGTAAGGTATGAATTTTAGAAAAATATTTCTTTTGCCTTAAATATAGGATCCTATGGGTGTCCTAGCAGTGAATATATGTGAACAATGGAGGTATACTGTCCAAATAGCATATACAAATAGTTGATTTAGGGAAAGTGGTCTATGTAAGAATATGAATACAGCTTAAAGAATACTTTTCACGAGCTTCGATTTTTGCCACCAGGTGGCTTCTGTGTAGGAACTAGCAATTCCCTTTAAATGGACTAACACAACACTAAACAGTATGACATAGAGTTCTATTCACCCTTAATCAAAAAAATTGGATGAGTCTAACTGTTCCTGATAGCTCAGGTGTCAATGGTGACATGCTGTTAAAGTAATTGTCTCTGTAATCTAATAAAATCATGTGATAGAACTTCAAGTTTTTGGGCTCGTAATATTCAAGATTGAATCCTGCCATCAGTTAAGCAACAATCGGTTTAAAATGTATGTTTCATGCAACATGATCTGAGCTACTAGACAGCATTCTTCACCGTTACGACTCATTCATTCCCAAATTTGGTCATCTCAAGGAGTCACACCTGAAAATATTTAACTTACCTCAGTGAAATATCTCAGTTAGCACGACAAGCCGTACGTCGATGACTCTTGATGAAAGATTCTTGTGAGAAAGGTGCTCCATATGGAGTGATGATTTGGGCTGTGGACGACCAGCAGGCCCGGCCAACACATTGTGGGTGAGCACTGTCCTGCCACTGCTGCTGCTGCTGCTTCCCAGTCACCGCCCCGCACTCAGCCACCTGACCAGGCACCATCCACGTTCATAAAACACTGACATATGGGCTGTATCTCAGCTTATTGACGTATCAGCTCTTTTTTTTAAATTACAAATCTTTTTCTTTCTGTGAAAGGAGGTATTTTCATAAATTGACTTTAATTCTGACGGAGAAACAAGGGGTAATTTGGCAACATAAAAATGCAGTAGTAAACCCTCTAAGCTTAGACGTTTAACCTAATTGTCGGGTTTTGCCCAGAAATAAGGAACCCTTCAAAGGCCCAGCGCCCCTATATATAGAGCTGGGTGCCTGTCCCGACTGCAGTCTGACTGTTACTTACGGTGGCCGACAAGGCTCACGCCCAAAAAAACACTGTTATGAAAAAAAAAAAAAATTTCACCTGAAAAAACAGGCGAAAAAAAAAAATTTAATTTTTTTTCACAAATATTTTTTTTTTCATTTTTGAAAAACATGAAAAAAAGTTGCTGTCAACTGTCAACTACGAAAATTGGCGCTGTCAACTGTCAATTTCCGCCATACCGCCCTGCGCCATGTATACTTTGTTATACAGCCTCCCATTGGTCCGGGGGCGGTACTACTTTTTCTTCATATTAAACGAACGCACTGTCCTCAAGTTAAACAATACCCAGGGTATGCCATTCCTTCTGCAGTAGAGCACGCGGTAAGTCACAATTTGTTCATACTCCTTCTTGTACTGTACGCTATGTAATACAATACTATGTGAAATGTCTCATGTTTACTGTATTGTACGGTGTTCTGTCACGTTGAATATACATGACGGTATAGTGAGCAGGCATTATACGTGCAATAACGCATACCGCCCGATACCGCGCCGACCTGCTGCCATCTGGCGGTATATTTCCGTACCATAACGTTTCACGCTAGGCGGCGACACATCCCTATTCTACTTCCGGTCAAAACAAGGTAAGTCTTCACGTACGGTCTTTCTGCATTGTTTTATTGTATTACAGATGAAATAAGCTAGAATAAAACGGATAAAGTGTAGAATATGGCTCAACTACATCGTTACTATCTACTGTATTAAGTACAAAGCATGTCTTAGCTCTAAATTAATCGTGTGGCCACTTTCCGAGCGCACGCCTTGGTGGATAATAAACAGGACGTCGACAATAAACAGGATGGTGATAATAAACAGGATGGCAATATTAAACAGGACACTCATACGAATCATGTGAATATTCCACAATGTGACGCAAATATTTTCATATTGCAGATGTCTCTTCCATATGAAACCCCGTTGATTGCCCCGCAGTCTGGCTGCACCCAGCAAGAGCTGGACGACTGGGTTGCCAGAGTCAAACCTCACTCACAGCACCTTCTGCCCGCAGACCGCATCATATATGATGATACAAGGCACAGGGCCAATTCAAAAAGATATTACTCAAAGAAGTTCAAAAAGGGTCCGGCGGCAGCGGCAGAAGCCAGAGAATACCACAGAAAGCAGGCAGCAGTACGTACAACCATTATGGCAATTTCCATGTGGGCATTTCAGTAACATAATATATGAGGAAAATATGTTCCGACAAAATTAAAGATATTTACACTCCTTTTTGGAATATATTAAAGAAAGAAGAAAAAAATATATGCTTATTATAATGCGTTTGTATCTGTTATTTGGGGCTTTTCGTTTTAAAATGTGGACAACTTTATCTGATATATAAAAATGTGCTGCAACATACCCTGCAACTTTCTATTACACTTGAATAACACAGATTGTTATAATCAAATTTTATTAATATCAATCCTTTATCATAATGATTTTTTAACATATTTTGAGAATGGAGGGATATTAAATGAAAAAATGTGTGCCAACGAAGAAATTCAAAAGGTTTAAAACGTGCCAAACACACCCCGCTTTGGGGAACCTTTTAAGCTATAGCATTTTTTCACCAAAGCTTTTTCATATGTAAATTATGCATCCTATCCCTCATACCCACACAGTAGGGCTGTCCCCCCATCCAAATATTTTTTAAACCCAAATGAGCCAATATCCTGGGTGACTTTAGGTGACGTTTAAACTGGGAAAGAAACAACTTCAAATGCATACATATAATTTTTTGTTTCATGCCAGTGGAAGAAATTAACTCCCTTTACAATATATTCAATTTAACCCTATTTTTTGGTACATTATTTATCCACAGAAATACCGGCCGCTACCAGGGACCGATGAGTGGGCTCACGCCCAGGATCTGAACAACAGGCTTCATACGCAGTACCGGGCAGAGGCTGCGGCGCAGCAAGTCCAGAGCATTGCAGGACCCTCCACCCCGTCAGATCTTGAGCAAGGTAAGCCTTATTGTTTCTACTATATTCCAGTCATTACGCTGTGCACGCTACGTTGGGAAAAGTAAATCATACAGTACACATGTAACGCATCCTTTACCCATGTACTTCGTTGTACACAGGAGACATACCGGTAGATTTACGGTAGGAGTAAACAAGGGAGGCATACATATTTAAACACGGGTGGGCTATACCTTTATCACATGGTTCAGTTGTCCCCCCAACAGATGCCTCCCATCACAAACTGTACAAGTATTACGGTATATAATGGGCTTAATGTAGACAGGAGACATCCTTCAGTACCGGTATCCAGTGTCCTGTTTATTATCGGCTAAATGTACACCACATATGTAACACTTTTTATCTTTCCTTTTTCAAAACAGAGGGAGAGCCGGACAGCGAGCAGGAGGGGGGCGGGTCGACGGCAACTGCCACCAGCCCTGTCACCCAGCGTGACTGTCAGGAGGACGAGCAGCAGAGCGAGCAGGAGGGGGGCGGGTCCCCGGCCACTGCCACCAGCCCTGTCACTCGGTGGTCACTGGAGAACCCTCCCACCTTCAACGATATCCCATCAGCTTCACACGGTGGGGTTTTCCAGACATTGCACTGTAAGTACGGCAGAACAAAATCAAAATTCCCTATATATATCAGTATCATATAAAAAATTCTCTGCACGCTCTACATACGGGGTGGGAAACAGCTTTGGATAAAGGAATGGTGTATGAGATATAATCCCTACCTCCCACATCCTGTTCACAAAGCAAAAAAATTTTTCTTTCCCTCATTACAATGTAATTTATTTTATCTATAGCCGAGGTACACGTGGCACAACAGCACTCCCCCGCTGTTCACTCCACCCCTCTTCCCGGGCCCTGTCCCGACCTGTCTACCTTCTTTAGCCAGGAGTGCGCTGAAGGTACGTACACTACTCACTAGTACTACCATATCACTGTTGGCCATGCTGTTTAGCGTAGTCCTGTTAATTTTTGGCGGGAATAATACAGCAGGTATCCTTCCCTGTACCGTCGGCATGGCGTGTCCTGTTTATTTTCGGGGAAGCATAGACACGATATATTCCTCTTTCCACCCAGTATAGCAGTAGTCCTGTTTATTGTCGGTAGTATGTAGACCAGAGTAATCCTTCAATATACCAGGAGCATGGCCCGTCCTGTTTATTATTGATGCTAGTTACACACAACAGATGCCTCCCATCACAAACTGTACAAGTAGTACGGTATATAATGGGCTTAATGTAGACAGGAGACATCCTTCAGTACCGGTATCCAGTGTCCTGTTTATTATCCGCTAAACACTTTTGATCTTTCCTTTTTCAAAACAGAGGGAGAGCCGGACAGCGAGCAGGAGGGGGTCGGGTCCCCGGCAACTGCCACCAGCCCTGTCACCCAGCGTGACTGTCAGGAGGACGAGGAGCAGAGCGAGCAGGAGGTGGGCGGGTCCCCGGTCACTGCCACCAGCCCTGTCACGGAGGGTGACAGTCAGGAGGAACAGGAGGACAGCGAGCAGGAGGGGGGCGGGTCCCAGGCCACTGCCACCAGCCCTGTGAGCCAGGGTCACACCGACCAGCAAGAGGGGGACACGGAGCAGGAGGAACGCGACACCCCCATGACAGCCAGCAGTCCTGGGTCCTCCTCTTCCTGTGTTTCAGAGCCGGGGACCCCGGACCCTGACTTTGTGCCAAGTCAACAGGACTCAACCAGCTCTGAGGAGGAGGGGGCAGTGGGCACACGGTATGTATTGTTTTAACGCTTTGCTATACCGAAAATGTAGTATGTAATGTAGCAGACATGTAGTGTAATTCGTGATGCACATGTCAAGTGGTGTCCTGTACCAAGTCCTGTTTCCATGTAATGTCATCCTTTTCCTTTAGTATCTTCCTGTCCTTTCATTTCTATTTATTTTTAGTGCAAACCGTTTGTGTATTTTCTTTACAGAACGCGGAACGCGGAGGAGGAAATGCTGCGCACAGCAGCACTGACGGTCATGATGAAGATACAGAGGCAGAATGAGGGGAAATAGAAGAATTTGTTAATTTATTGCGTTCGCTTTTATTAAGTAGCTCGGCCCAAAAACCTAACATTTTGTATATCCATATATTATTGATTTTGATGAAAGAATATCATTCAGACATGCATATACAGTAATGACAATGACAATTCAGATACGATTGGGAACTTTATGTGGTATTTCAGAGGGGTTTGGTTTTATCCCAGGTGTGTCATGTACAAAAAGGCGCAGGGGTGCAGAGAACACAGGGGGGGGGGGCCTCACTGACCCTCACCCACCGGGAGCTGCAGCAACGGGCTTGGGTAACCACTACACAGGCGGTCTCTTTGAGGCTATATGTCATATTTTTTAATGTTGTGCGTCTGAATGCGGTAATATATACAGCATGTTTGTGATTTTCTATGATATCATCAGTATTTGGGTGATGCATTCCCATTCTCATGTAGTGTTCTACTGGGTATTTCACTCGCTGTGACTATTTAAAGTTAGGACATCTGGTACTATAGCTGTGAGTATAATATTATACATAAAAATGCTAAAGTGACCTATCTACAAAGCCTTTTCGCTTGAGTGTCAGCCCGCCAAGAATGGTACGAATGTCTTCACATTAGGTCCCCCTTTTACATAAAAATGCACTCATATATGTATACTGGCAATGAGTACTATATAGTTTCCTAGATGTTAAGTGTATTCTTGTTATTTGTATTATCTTTTTGCATGGTATTTACATCATTGTGTGTTCATGTATCTTTTCATACAGTAGGAAAGATCTTAGTTTTCATCATATACGAGTTTAATGAACAGGGGTAATAAACAGGACACAGGATACCGGTACTTAGTTTTTATGCTATAACAAATGTATGATACCATGGTAATGTTTTGGACAGTAACATATTCTTCACGCTATGACATAGTTGGTCTTTTAATTTGGCATCACGGTATATTATTTTATACCTAACCCGTATAACGTTGAAATAAGGCCGCATGACTTGAACGGATTGTTTATCATCACAATGCTGTCAAATAAAAAAGTAAGGCGTTTTATTTCTTAACTTGTCTCTCTCTCTCTTTTATGTATTTATCTACATAAGGTAGAGAAAAAAAAAATCCCTTTCTTCAAATTTTGGACAGTTTGAGACCTTTTGCGAACCGTGCGGCAGGGCTTTTAGTGGGCGAGGGTGAACGTGGTGCCTTCTTCAGTGTTGCAGCATTTCTTTCCTCTACTTGGGCCATTGTACTAAGTGGTAGGGGGAAGGATTTGACACATTTTTTCTTCTGTAGTCTGTCTGATCTTCTGTGCGGGGGGGGGGGGGGGGTACAGAAGGCGGACCCAGTGCTGTTCTCTTTCTTGTTGCTGCGGGTTCTGTGGGAAATAAATTTCATGTATTCTCCATTTTAATCCAGGAAACTGGCTGATGGTACTTATTTGCTATAGTGTAAAAATATTTTTTGTAGTTGTAGCATAAGTACAGGGAATGAGACAGCACATTTTGGCTCAGGTTAAATTTCCTTTTAATATATACATGTAGACACGAGACGGGCCATTTCGTACATATCTTTCCTATACAGTTTTGGTACCTGACATAGGGTTTTAAAACAAAAAAAGGAATGCCATTAGGTGGGAATATCATGTATATAGTATGGCGCATATTACTATGTATCAATTATAAAAGACCAGCGCTCAGCGGTGTGTAGTGTGAAAATTGATTTGCCCAAAAAATAATTTTAAAACTTTTCAATAGGCGTATGCTAAATGTTCAATTACTCACCGACTAGAGACCTGGCTTCCCATACGGTAAGCTGGGGCATCCTCTTCCTCGGGCTGAGGTACAGTGGGAGGAGAGTTCACGGCCTGTTCGGTGTGTCGCTGACCCAAACCCTCTCCTGTCTGCTGTTCTGCTTCCTCTCCCTCTGTGTTCTGTGCCTCAGTGGCACCCGGTACAGCCTCCTGTCCTGTCACGTTTCCTGCTTGCACTTCCACTTCCGTAGATTCCTCAGACTGTTCCTCTCCTGTCAGCTCTTCTGCTTGGACTTCCTGTTCCGTTGATTGCTCGGACTGTTCCTCCGTTGCATCGTTGTAGCCTTTCAGCACCGCCCCTGGGAAATCGCGCAGGAACTGTTCCTTCATCTCCCGAGCTGAAACAACATATATCTTCCCATTTACCCAGTCAGTGTAATTTTGTATGCCAACTTCACATCACACTGGCCCTGCGCCACAGGACACAGATACTTTTTTTGGAGGCTTCATTTAATACAGTCCCCCACTCCTGCCATTTACTCCCCGGTGAGTGGAGCACATGATACATGCTTTCTCCACCCCATACTGTAGACAACATTCATCCTGACGTAAGGCAGTGTAACCCACATATGGGACAAATCCTTTTTTTTTGGGCACACCACACTCCTTACATGCAGTGTAGGGGTACACGGCCCCTAAATATATAGAGAAAAACAAAGAAATTTACCTTTTTCTTCGGTGAGCTTCCCCCTTGCGTTGGCCGCACTCAGCTTTTTGGAGAGCAGCACGCGTGCTTTCTTCTCTCCCTTCAGTTCTGAGTAGGGGCGTGTAGCCTCGTATTTCTTAAGAAAGAAAGACAAATCATACAATACACTCATCTGTTTATTTTTTTTGAACATACTTTCCCCCCACCCCCTTTCCAGTATGGTAAACGTGGGTAACATCGGTGACATACCGACCATGTTACCCAAAGGTTCCTCACATGTCAAGTGCTCTGTCCTTTACCACTACTTAGTGTGCGTTTGAAAAAAAAAAGTTTAAAAAATAATCAGAGAAAAAAAAATATATACAGCACACCCAATGAAAAATGTGTAACAAGGAAAACGTTGTGCCTTCGCGGGGGGGGGGGGGGGGGGGATTTTTCAACATTCAGCACGTCACCCACATTTACCCTACATTCCATACTTGTCTTGCCATTTCCACCCTCACTCCCCCCCCCCCCCCATCCGCCTCCACGGCCCCTTTATACTCACAGCATTTGCAGCCGCCCTGTTGGCCTTGTGCAACTCTGGCCACTCCTGCTTGTTCTTTTCTAACCACTTCCTGTGGTCCGCCCGGTTGGCCTGCTTCACCTCTTCCAACTGAGGGTTTTTCCTGGGCATCTGTGTTAAACAGAAAAAAAGACACCATGTTATCCTTCCTGTATGAAATACGGTGCACCCCCCCCCCCCCCCAAGTAGTGCATGAGAAACAATATTGGTGTGTAGGAATACCCCCGCAAAAAAGGCCCCCCCCCAAAAAAAAAATGGGTAAAAAAGAAAAGGCCCTCCCCTGTCAATACCCCTAAAAAAAATGCCCCCCCTCACATGCTCCCCCCCCCCCCGGCCATACCAAATGAGCACTCCCTGACAGACAGTTTTATAATAGTTTACTTTCTAGGTCTGATGCGGTAGACAAGAGAGACCCCCACAGTAGACAAGAAACATCCCACCTTTTTTAGATACGAGACAGCCTTATAACATTATAGGTCTGATGCGGTAGACAAGAGAGACCCCACAGTAGACAAGAAACATCCCACCTTTTTTAGATACGAGACAGCCTTATAACATTATAGGTCTGATGCGGTAGACAAGAGAGACCCCCACTGTAGACAAGAAACATCCCACCTTTTTTAGATACGAGACAGCCGTATAATGTAGACACGAGAAGCACCAGCACATTAGGCTAATCCCGTCGACATACCTCATACCCAGCCCCCTATACGTTCAACACAGCATGGCATGCCGGATTTCTGCTTCCTGACATATGTATACACATTGTACAGCATCTTTCCTACCTGATTCATTCATGTTTTCGGTAATAAGTGTAAGAAAGGCATAATGTTACCGTGAAACGTATTGTTGACTGAATGGCGCTCCTGCGTAGTTATTGCTATACGATGTAGAGGTCGCTCCCATCCCTTCGTTCGGAAGCACTCCGCTAGATGGCAGCACTTTGCAGTATGTCTCGTGTCTACCGGGCACACTGTTCGATGAGGTTATGTCGTGTCTACAGCGATTGCTATGTCACAGTGTGTAGTTTCCACCGCCGCGCTCGTCTTTCCGGCAACATAACCAGACCGAATCCTGTTTATTATCGTCCCGTTCAATTGTATGTCCGGATGATAATAAACGGGATTTCATATACGCTTGGACGATAATAAACAGGATCCTGTTTATTATCGTGTGCTGCATATGTATCGATATATCGGGTGCAATCAAATATCTTTTGTTTCCCTTTTCAGAACTACCAGCAAAATGGAGTACGAGGAATTGTTCCACAGAAGTTGCAAAAGATGCCCGTGTAAAAGGCTGGAGATAGTGGTGGGGATAATGCAGTGCGTAGAGTGTGGCCACCTTGACACAGAGCACAACACGACACAAGGTAGTATATCACAGTTACACCGCCTACTATCCTGCCTTTTCATCATATGACTTCCTGAAATATACTTCCTACATTACTGTGCAATAATACAACTGTTTCTCCTTCCATTATTGCACAGAGCTACTGCCAGACATACTGTCCAAATTGGTGCTGCTGGGGAAAAGCAACGAGATGATCCTACGATACCTCAGACAGTTTGGGCTGTCCTTCAGGTATAGCATTAGGAGAACACTGCTCCATTCATTTTCATTAAATGTACAGCTGGCTTCTGCACACCTCTACACTTTTCCAAGTACCGTATTTCCCCGTGTATAAGCCCGGGCTTCTACAAGTACTAAGTGGCAAACTGACCCGGCTTATACACGGGGCAGGCTTATACTCGGGGCAGGCTTATACTCCTATACCTAAAGAAATGCTCTTATGCCTTTACATAATTTCCAGAATTATCTACTATTACGACATATTGATGGCAATATTTTCAACAATTTGGTGACCAATTCAAGCTTTATTTCTCTTAAAAATTGAAGGAAAAATAGTCAAGTGGCAAGCAGTCAATCTTTATTTCTTTTTTTCCCAATTGCCAGCCTCAGTACTTTGAAAAGGCGGCTAAAACAGTTTGGCATCACCAGGACAGTACCGCTGGAGCCGGAAACCGTCCTAAATCTAGTGCAGGTGTGTAACATTACAGTCAACTGTATTCCTTTTCATCCATATCCTTTTCCTACCTGAGCATAGCACAAATAAACAGAGCAAACTTATATCACAAAATTAATTTGTCATGACGTCATGTAGTACTATGTCATGCTGTTTTATTAATACTGTTAACACTAAACCAAGTATATGAATATTGTTTCCGGTATAACCATAGAATGCTCAGGAGAAGTGTCAGGAGACAGCAGGCTACAGACGCGTGACAAGGATTATCAGAGACAAATTCAACGTGGCAATAAAAAGGTATTTCTCCCAACTTTGGCGTGCTGCTTCGAAATATTATTTTCGTCCATATACCAACCTACATCTCCAGAACCCTTTGTTATACCGTATGAATCATAAAATCGGTGGACTGTATCGTGTCTACCGCGGGATGCTTGGTGCAATACTGTGTACTGTACACCGCAGAATACTAAATAACAGAGTGAGTGAAAAAATAAATTCTTTCCAAATAGGGACGATGTCATGGCAGCGGCCAGGGTGCTGGACCCGGAAGCCGGGGAGAGGAGGAAGGGAAAGAAGTTTGTACGGCGCATCTTTCAGTCACCGGTATGTACAGTATAGCTAACATAATATGACATGGGAATAACATAGAACGTTCCATTATTTGCTACGACATGTAAATGTACGTTATAATACAAAGTTCCATCCCTTTTATACAGGGGCCCAATGACTGCTGGTCAATCGATGGCCATGACAAACTGGCTACGTATGGGATTTATATACACGGAGCGATAGACTGCTTTTCACGGAGGGTGCTCTGGTGCACAACATATACCACTAACAAAAATCCAAACTTCGTGGTCAAACTATTTGCGGACACCATACAGAAGTTGGAAGGTATGTATACTTTTCCTTACAATATTATGTTCACTGTGTGTCCGCCATAACACTTGACCCGTACACACAAAATACATGTTATACTGTAACACAGGGAAACATGGGAAACCGGATGAAACCTAATGCAAGGTTTTATTTTTCTTCTTTTAAACAGTTGTGCCGAACAGAGCAAGGTTCGACCCGGGTACGGAGAACACGCTCAGCATAGAATTGCAGATGTTCCTGAGGCGTAATGGGACGGACGTAGCGTCGGAGCGACCGGCAGTGGTGGACAAGTCCAAATTGAACCAAGTAAATTGTTTTTCCCACTTTATATAGCGTAAGGGCAGGAAAAAAAATAATATCAATGTCTACAACATGTTCCTTCCTAACTATTATACTGTGCCTCTTTTGTGTTATTTCTACAGAAAATCTAGTGCTTTTGGTCCGGCATGTACAGGCATGTCACGTATGGCCTACACCAGCAGTTCACACAAATGTTGCGAGATGGGCTGCCTGTCGACGTACAAGAAAACCGGTATGAAACTTGTATATTACCACGAAAAAATATGAAACAGCATGTTTTTTATGTATCAAAGAAAAGAGTTTAATTTTTTAATGAAAAACAGCAGTCCCATTGACTAAACCAAACAACGCCGTATTTCACCCACCCGTGAACCCGTGAAAAAACCAATGGCCGTAATACGGCCCTGTGACGTCATCAAAATGGTGCTTAATTTACATTTGAAGGGGATATAATTAGGCTATCATAGGCCCTCCCCCCATCACAATTTTCGTATTTTAAATCGAAAATGATAAAAAATTAACACAAAGGCACACTCATTTCAAGTCTGTTGACCGGTGTGCCACATTTCGCTCGGCGTATGGCCTCGTGAAATACGGCCCAAGGTCAAATGGTGAAACAACCCGGCCAACAGACTTAAATGAGTGTGTCTTTGTGTATGTATTTCATTTTGTGTAACGCACCCATGCTTTGTTTCACCTGCACAGAGACGCGTTCATTTACGTCTACCTCCCATTGGTAAAGCGGCAGGTGGACGACTACATTCGTGACTGGAACCTTCACAAGATTCGCCAACAGAAAGGCGTGAGTCTGCCATGTGGAGGATGTCCAGACGACATGTATAACCATCCTGATCTTTTCGGTAAGCCCGTATACATGAATTTCTCTGTTTCCCTTCCCATGTTGTTAAGCTATTTGACCTCTGTATGTGCTCGGCCGTTGAACTGTTTGTCACCAAATAATTGGACATGTGATATATGTAATTTTTTTTCTTATTTAAAATTTGACAGGGGGCGAGCAGTGTGGGTATCATTACGGTGTTGAGGCGGCAGATGACATGGAATTCGCGGCAGAGTACCATGAGATAGCAGACCACTTTGAAGACATTGTACCGGCACAGTTTAGGGCAGAGGCAGACGAATTCCTGAACCAGAACAACATGGTGTTGTGCATGCAGAATGCCCAAGCTATTTTTCTAGCTTTGTGTGATCGTTAAATATAATGTGTAGAACATGTCGATGCAATGTAAATAAAAGTACAGAGAGCATGTGAAATAGAAAAAAAAAGTTTCAGATGGTATAATCATATAACGTGTAGCACATGTCGATGCAATGTAAATAAAAGTAGACCGAGCATGTGATATTGTACAAAAAAAATTTCCCAATTGTATCATGATTTGACTATATTATTTTTATGAAATGGTTCACTTCTGTGTGTAACTAATAAAGTGTCATGGAACAGTAGACAAATGCACATAATTTTTCCTGCCCTCACTGAATACACTAGTCTATCTTACGCTTCACCACGCTGGCTTCTGCCCGTAGTAGGCCTCCTCGTCGAAGAGAGAACCTATTACTTTCCCCAATTCCTTGGCTTCCGGCCGCTCCTCTGGCTTCCAGCTGAGAGCCATCTGTGTGACGGGTAGGAGGGCAGGGGCCACCTTCTTAATTCCTTTCGGAAAGCCTTCAGCAGCCATGGCATTCTTCACGTCTTGCCTCATGGGATAGTTCAGTGCTCCGTTGTTCGCATTTTCTACAATTATTAAGGCGGTTGCGTACACATCTACAGAGGTTTGCCTCTTCAGTTTCGACCCGTTGTACACTTCGGGGGCCATGTACGCGAAGGTACCCGCTCCCGGGCCGCCCCCGAAGTTTGTGGCATAGGTGCGCTCCTCACGAGCGCTCTCCTTTATGCGGGCGATACTGAAATCTAGCAGCTTCACCTCGTAGTTTGGCGATATCATAATATTCCCTGGTTTGACGTCTGAGTGAACGACGGGGATGCTGTGCAGGTAGTTCAGAGCCAGGCACAGCTGCTGCATTACGAACATGCTGTCGTCTAATTTCAGCACTTCCTCCTGTCAGAATGAGAGACAATCAGCTCCTGTCATAAGGGTTACACAGAGTACTACATCCAGCCGCAAATCAAGACGAGTTGTAATGTAATTGGCACACCGCTGATTCGGTCTCCACATGCTGCCGACAAATAAAAAACAGGACGAGCCATGTACTTGGTACGTCAAAGAATGTATCGTGACTACATGCTGCCGACAAATAATAAACAGGACGAGCCATGTACTTGGTACGTCTAAGGATGTATCGTGACTACATGCTGCCGACAAATAATAAACAGGACGACCCATGTACTTAGTACGTACAGGGATGTATCGTGACTACATGTTGCCGACAAATAATAAACAGGACGACCCATGTACTTAGTACGTACAGGGATGTATCGTGACTACATGTTGCCGACAAATAATAAACAGGACGACCCATGTACTTAGTACGTACAGGGATGTATCGTGACTACATGTTGCCGACAAATAATAAACAGGACGCGCAATGAACCATATAACGCGGGACAACCCATATCATGGCGACAGTGCGGAAAGTGCAGTGTCACTTGAAATATGGTACTCACTTTGGCCTTGATGGTCTTCATTTTCCGCATTTTCTCGTAGATGCGCGCCAGATTTCTGCCGTTGCACAATTCCATGACGATATGTATCTCATCTTCCAGTTGGCATACGGCCAGCAATCGAATAAGATTGCGGTGACGCATCTTTCTGTATGGTAAAGAAAAGGGGTTATTTTTCTAAAGGACTAGTAACATGCATATGGTATTAAAGGTGGAACACAATGGAAAGCACGGGCATATATTTGTTATTCAGTTTGTTTACTATGACACAGCGGGGAGAAAAGAACAGTGAACAAAGTGGTTTATTATCGTACTCACCCTGCAATGTTTATCTCTGCCAAGAATATGTCGACCGAGTGACTCGTCTTAATGGTTTTTACAGCAACTGGTCCAAAAAAATCACCTCGGTACACCGCTCCAAAGTTGCCTCCGCCAATTTTGCTCGCGTAGTGGACCGTGTAGTCTTTTGGTTCTATGAACTGGAGTCCGGACTCTGAAAAATAAAAAAAGTGAAGACAGCTTGTATGATAGGTATAAAGTGTACTGTCTCTCCATGTTGGTTTCATTATTTTAATTTTGGCCACTAAAAGAAAGAAGGAAAAGATTAACTTTACCCTTCTAGTATCAAGTAAAAATAAAATGTATATCATATAACACAGTACTATGCTACATTGTAAACACCTTACAGCGTCTCACCTTGGAAGAGATTTGAGCACTTCAGCACGTTCACCCGGCTGATGTACCCCTGCAACAAAACTTCATCCTCCCCCATATAGCTGAGCTTACACGTGTAGCGTCCGGGGGGGACCAATATGAACGGGTCCGTCAAACCCAGGAAGCGCTCCTCCCCCTCCTCCAACGCAAACCATTCGTATACCAGGTCCTTGCTCAGGAAGGGATACGCCACCACCCCTATGTAGGTCGTCTCTAATGTTGTGTATACCTGATATGGCGACTGCCATAACAGGGTCATACCTGTTACAATAAAATAATAGAAATTGTGCTACAACAACAGAAAGAGGGGCCATTTAAAAATATTAGCAAGTTTGAATAATTGTTGAATCAACATCGAATAAAGATTGGTAAACATTTATCCATCTTTGTTCAACCTCCTGTGCCCACTGGGTTACAGGGCATCATACAGAAGGGAGAATTCCCACATGTTGCTGTGGGTAAAATAAAGTATTTAACATAGGATAGCAATGCCGGTTGCATCTGTGTATACAGGGGGTGGGGGTCCTCTACACACACACCATCAC
The DNA here is from genome assembly GCA_947462335.1 of Harmothoe impar. Lineage (NCBI taxonomy): Eukaryota > Metazoa > Annelida > Polychaeta > Phyllodocida > Polynoidae > Harmothoe > Harmothoe impar. The sequence continues at coordinate 67,584,028 of OX381706.1, forward strand.
CTAGTTCATCGGAATGGGAACTTTTTTCTCAATCAAATGAATGAACAGCCGAACAAGTTATTCATGTACGAAAAATTCTGCTCCTTCTAAACCATTTTTGTGTAAAAAAGCACCTTCTAATCAGGTATTATTACTATAGAAATGTAGAGAAAAAATCTTGGCATAGCAAATCTGCTCTTTAAAACAGTCTGCTCCTTATTACCATCCTCCTCATATCGAGATTTCACTGTAGAGGTGTAAATCTTCCTACCTTCGTCCTCAGCCATATCCGGCCACGCGTTATCCTGTGCGACGGACCGGGGGACTCTAACACCATCTTCCAAGTGCATCTCGATTTTATATATGTCCGTTTCCCCTGATACAAAATAAAACTTCTGTTATGCTGTATGACAGCAGGAATATCTTACATTTTCCAACAGCTTCAAATAAATAGACACTTGAATAATTAAGTGTGAAATTTTGTTGCAGAAAATCTACTTTTTTCCTATACATTTTGGCTCCTGCGTTAAGAAAATTAAAAATTTAAAAAAAAACGCCCTACTGAAATTTTTCTCTGCTTTGGGATGAGAAACCAGACTTTTTTTTTGGAGTGGCCTTGATATGTCATGGAAAAGGTAAAAAAAGACATAAAAGTTATGGTACCTTTCACCAGCTTGGCCAGCAGGTAGTTGTGATCCGGGTTTCTCGACTTCCACGGGATGTAGGGCCCGACCACTTCGTCTGTGTCTGTGAAATATTGTAGAGCAAAGGCGGTGACGGCAGTCCCGATCTCTTCCTGTGCATAGTTGTCTGGAGGGGCCATCGTGCTAATCTTCCTTCTCGCTACAAAGTGAAAGGTGAACAAAATATACACAGGAAAAATTGTCTCATGTAACATTGTAAGGAATGTACGTGAAAGGAAGTCAAAGCTATGTAGTACTATAATATCTCTGCCTGAACAAGAAAAAAGGACGTAAAGTTTATCACATAGCAATTTATTTCATGTGTCTCTTTGTAATATTTTTCGGGTTTCTTTACCAAATTAAAAGAAGAATGAGAAAGGAACTTGCAACAAATAACAGGGAAAATCAGTTGAACGTGACAAAACATGAACACAACCAAATATTATATCACCTCACCTTCTGGCGCTTGGGGTAAATCCTGCACAGATTGGGAACAGAAAAAACACTCATTTTTGCTGTCCAAGTACGTCATATGTTTCATACAGAATGAGGAAAGAGGACATATTTTTTGTTTTGTTTTTATTTTACAGGGTACAAAGAAACAGGATTTTTGCCGGTACTCACCTTCTCCTCCTCCTGTGTTCTGGGCCTTTTTTTCCCTTCATACGAGTGAGTGGAATCAGGTGGAGGTGGTGGGGAGGAACTTCCTGCTGGCCTTTTTTTCCCTTCAGACGAGTGAGTGGGATCAGGTGGAGGTGGGGTGGAGGAACTTCCTGCTGCGGAAGAAGGGACTTTGGTGTTTCTCTTGGCAGAGCGTTCTGTGTCTTCTTTTCCAGCACTTCCCGTTGTGGCAGTTTTCTTTCGGCGAGACGGAATGTTGACTGGGGGTAAATCAAAGCTACGCTCGGTGTCCGACTCGTGTGTCCTGCTTACCTCACTCAACAGAGAGTCCTCCTCCTCCTGTAAAATTTTTTGGGTAGTTCAATTAAAATGCAGTTCCTACTACATTAAAAGCACAGGTAGTACTTTTGATGAAAGTAAGAAGACTGGATGGTAAAAGCACCCAAAAAATTGAAGGATGTAATGTATTATATTTCCACTATGTACTATGTGCTAAGGCCCAAGAGAACAGTTCATGTACGCTGTATGTATTAGAAGAAGGGAGAAGTGGCTTACAGAGGACACCTCGTTCTTCTTGGTGGGGACAAAGTACCCCTTTCCGTTCTTTAATAACGTTTGGACCTCCCGATCGTTGTTGACCTCCGGCCCTTTTAGTCCGCCCAGGAGCAAGGCCGAGTGAGATTTGCTCAGCGTGTCGTAGGACACCATAGCGAAGACGCGGGCACAGCGGTCACGAAGTCCCTTGAACGTGACTTCTTCGTCCGGTTGGAATTCGATCTGGAAGAACACCGGTGTGACCATCAGGTACAATATAAACACAGAAAGAACGTGAGATGGTACTACATTACACCAGGCATTGCATTATGTTACATGACATAACTTGTTGTGCTACGTTGAGTCGGCTAATTAGGGGATGTATCGCGTGTACATTCGGCCGATAATAAACAGGACGCGCCATGTGCTGGGCAGGATAACGGATGTGCCGTGTCTACCACATGCCAATAATAAACAGGATGTATCATGTCTATATACCTAGAAATAATAAACAGGACGCGCCATGCGCTGGGCAGGATAAAGGATGTGCCGTGTCTACCACATGCCAATAATAAACAGGATGTATCATGTCTATATACCTAGAAATAATAAACAGGACGCGCCATGCGCTGGGCAGGATAAAGGATGTGCCGTGTCTACCACATGCCAATAATAAACAGGATGTATCATGTCTATATACCTAGAAATAATAAACAGGACGCGCCATGCGCTGGGCAGGATAAAGGATGTGCCGTGTCTACCACATGCCAATAATAAACAGGATGTATCATGTCTATATACCGAGAAATAATAAACAGGACGCGCCATGCGCTGGGCAGGCTAAAGGATGTGCCGTGTCTATCACATGCCAATAATAAACAGGATGTATAATGTCTAAATAAAGAGAAATAATAAACAGGACGCGCCATGTGTGTATGAAATGCTGACGACCAACAGGACTGCTGTCCCCATATACAGCACTGGCGACGGGCGTCACAAGGATGAACATGGAAAAAAAGTGATGCGGGCTAAAGGTCGAGTGAACAGTTCTGTTCATTCTACAAAACTTTTGTTCGTTGCTGGTTGTGTTTATTTCATCAGCTTATTATTTATAATGAGTTTATGTGAAATATGGTAAAGGGAATAGTCATAATATGTTTGCTACACTTACACTGACAGTCTGGATTCCACGCCTGTCCTTTTTGGCACGGTTACCCCAGACACCCCGGACCTTGACTCTTTCCCCCCGCGTTATTTCGAAAAGCTGTCAGAGAATGAGAAAGAAAGAATGGAAGAATGCAGTATGAGAGAAAGGACCTGGTTACAGTACATACGAAAAATGGGTTATAAATAGTCTACATGTATCAGAATGCTAACATGAAAATAGAAGTGGCATATAACATACAGAAAAAATGAAAAGCATGTATATACGGTACTGTATAGCCCTATATAGTATCAAAGTAGGCTTCATACTAACCCGGCGCACCGGAACCTTCTTCTCTACGGGCGTGGCAGGGATGTTCCGCAATAGGACTTTCCTTTTTTTCCCCACCTTTTCCATCTCGTTCAGCAATTTTGCTCCTGTAACATGTGATTCACTTTGTTGTACTGCGTGTGTCAAACAGATGGTAAAAGGAGAGGAATGGGACAATAAATTTTCAAATGGCATGTTAGAAGGGGAAAGGAGGGGTGACAAAAGGCCTGAAAATAATGTAGGTCATAATGTGTTATACGGTATACTTACTGGGTACATCGGGCACCTTGTGCAAACCTGCACCATGGCCACAATCTATGCAGTCGTGACAGCCTTCCACAACTGTAAATAGTCCGCACTCACATTCAGGCATACTGCACTGGCCCATTTTCTCCTGCAGAAAAAAATACACGTATTATGTCTGGCAAATAATACAGTAGAACAACATACGAAAAATATTACAAAATAAGATGGTATAAGTAGGTGAAGGGGATATACAGTACTATGACATGGACTATATTCCTGAATCCTGTGTGTACTACCTGGGCCAAATTTATCTCTTCTACCGTAACAGAAGAAACAGGAAGTAGGAAAAAGTGTGGCTGTTGGGAGGGATGTTGAGTGTGTACTATATACGATAATAAACAGGACTACATGTAGTAAAATTGTGATAATATTTTGGTGGCAGTGGAAAGGTACATTGAGGTGTTAACACAGCTGTATGACAGTATGAACTTGCATTACTGAAACTTTATTCTGTTTGTAACATAGGAAAGATGTATGATACTTACATGGCGACGGGCCATGTGAGGGGCGCAGTTGTTGCAGTAATGTGTGCCTTTTTGCGAGGAGAATTGAGTACAGAAGCACCCACTTTCCACACACTTCCCCCGTGTCACTCCCTCGTGGTCCACTGGAAAGGCAAAAAGATATATTTTTTATCGCGGGTACATTCTGCCGATAATAAACAGGATGCGCCATGTGCTGGCGAGTGAAAGGGATGTGCCGTGTATATGAAATGGGAAAAATAAACAGGATGTATGATGTCTATATACCGAGAAAAAATAAACAATACACATTACCATACAAAGCTGTGTGTTGAAAATACTGACGGGGGTGCCAGTGTGTTAGTTGTGTATACTACTACCACGTGCGTGAAAACAGCAGGCGTGTTCATTTCATAACGGGCGATAATGGGTGGATTAGCATGAAATGCTACAGGCTACCACATAGTTCAATACAAAATAAAGTACTGCACACGTTACGTGAAACACAGTGTATGAAACTTACTTTAAAGTCTTGCAGGTGCTGGTAGAACAGCAAGAAAAGGATTGCAGTTATGATCCAAAAGCTTGTCCCTCGTACACGCCACGCGGAATCGCACCACTCACGCCGGAAGTGAATACTTTGTTTAAGCTGAGACCGTGCAGCCGCTGCTGATAATAAACAGGACGCCCCGCATCGCTTTCATCCCACGGGCAAAATAAATTGAAAAATAGCTGGAGAAAGTGTATTAGTTGTATTGTAAGATCAAGTGCACGGTATTATAAGACATATGAATCGAGGTTGCAGTAAGGTAATAAGGGGGAAGGGGCATCCGAACAGCAGGAAATTGCGAACTACGTTCTGCGTATATCATATCATTACGCCCCGCCGACAACCAATGAAATGCCGGCTCTCTTGACACAGCGGCATGCTGTTCTGCCGCAGGGCGGTATGGCGGAAATTGACAGTTGACAGCGCCAATTTTCGTAGTTGACAGTTGACAGCAACTTTTTTTCATGTTTTTCAAAAATGAAAAAAAAAATATTTGTGAAAAAAAATTAAATTTTTTTTTTTCGCCTGTTTTTTCAGGTGAAATTTTTTTTTTTTTCATAACAGTGTTTTTTTGGGCGTGAGCCTTGTCGGCCACCGTAGTAACTGGACGTGCAGTAAGATCTGCGGGTTTAAGACCACAAATTCCCACATTCCTTCAGCGCTATCTTTCCCCAGCTTAAAGTGCGCGGAACAGGGTGTGTCTTTAAACGTCTGAAAATAGATGGTGTCCTATTTGTACCTAGGTGCTCGTTACTGCTGCTGCTGCTGCTGTTACTGCTGCTGCTGCTGCTGCTGCTGCTGCTGCTGCCAGTAGACATCACATCAAGCAGTAGTTGGGGAGGAGGCCACAGCAGGGAGAGGGAACCAGCCACATCCATAAGGACCACCACAACAGCCGTACCAGCCATTGGCACTGCAGGATACCCCTCTAGATGAGTCGTGCAACAACCCAGGGTCCTGTCCTGGCCCCATTAATGAGCAGCTCAGGGATTGTACAGTGAGGAGTGGATAGGACGTAGGAGCTGCTCGTAGTGAGGGGTAGGAGTCCATAGGGTAGTGTTGGAGGACTGCAGGAGGAGGAGTAGTAGGAGGGGGAGCAGCTCATGACAGTAGGAGGGAGGAGTATACATACTACTAGTACTGCTGCCAATCTGGGTGTCACCCAACCCAACTCTCTGCTGCACCGTCACAACCCCCACCAGCCACCACCAGCCACACCACCACCACCCACCATCTGGACACCACCACTGCCTGTATACACCGTGAGCAGCTCGGACATAAGGCTACAATATTGGCGGCGTGAGAGCAGCTCAAGGGAACAGGTTGACGGCGGGAGAACAGGTTGACTCAGGGGGAGGAGCAGCTCCAGCAGACAGTGCCGTCACCAGCTGCCACACACACCCTGTCTAACAGGACAGGGGGACAGCTCAGACATCCAACCTCAGCTGGATCATACTACCATCAACTGGATCCTGTCCTGTATCTAGCCAGCCCCCTTCTCCCTCCTGGAGGTGTTGCCTCATGTAGGCCGTCCCTCCTGTAGCTACCAGTACAGGTTTAGTGTGAGCAGCTGGTGAGCAGCTCCCACAGGGATGACCTCATCGTAGTGGTAGAGTCACTCCAACCTCAGCTGACCACCGTCTACCAGGAGGACACAGTGTCCATATCAGCAGGGTCACCTCCAGGGCACTTGTGTCCATATAAGCCTGCAGGATTACCTCTGAGTGCAGGCCCTAGGCTTATACATCATACCAGGCACTAGGTTTATACACCATACATCTAGCTTATAGCCACTACCCAGGGGGAGACATCACTGGTTGTGTACAGTGTGGGAGACAACAGTAGGGGGACTACTATTGAATGAGACACCAAGGCTGTCTCAGCCGTCTCATACAGTGCATGAATAGGCCAATAGCGGAATACATTTTGGACCAATGAAATAATTCCCTCCATTCACTGCAGAATTGTTAGGGGTCAACTGGCACCCATGTAACAGCTGTTATCAGTCCTTATATTACCAGTACCAGATTAAGTAATAGCCGTGCCCACAGGACAATACGCCTGATTCCTATATGAGTGAATACAGTGTTTATATCCAACCCCTACCATTGCCAACAGCCATTGCTGTAGTAGTGTGAGGTATACACACATATGTCATACAGTCTGTTCTATACTGAATAGCTCCACCACCCATACTGGAGCCCCACTGAGCAGCTCAAGCTCTAGTTGCGAGCTGCTCTGGCAGCAATAAAAGTAAAGCCCACCGGATTACATTAATATCCTCCACAGTCTATTGAGTACCACAACCCCCCAGAGTGAGTCCACCCACTGAGCTGCTCCCCTACAGTCTGCGAGCTGCTCATATACATACGCAGTACCAGCAATAGGAGCAGATCCCGCCTGGATTACATTAATCTCCTGCAGCACAGGGCGCCAGTGTAGTTGGTACCCCATGCTCCTGCGTCCCCTGGACCGGGGCCTCCACGACGTGAACCACAACACTGGAGTAAGGCAGTCAGACCACACCCCCGGGATGTCTTATTACAACGACAATGGGCGCCCCATGTCCAATGGTATCCGCATGGCGGACGATCCTGTCCATGAGGAGGAGGCTGCTATACACAAGGTGAGGGCCTGGGCCTGTTTGAGCTTTAATTTTCAGCTGCACACAGAAAAGTAAAGGTGTCAACTGTGTCCCTCCACGTGGCTCTGGCAAAAATGGAGTGTCAAACAGCTATTGACTATGTTATTGACACTACTAGTAGAGAGTCTATACAATTTGACACTGATAGTAGACAGTCAATTCAAGTTGACCGTTCATATAAGCAGAGTCATTAGCTGTTTGACTCTCTATTTTATCAGATGCACATGGGAGACACAGTTGACAACTTTACTTATCTCTGTGTGGAAGAAGAGGAGGAAACTGTGTCTTGCCATGTGTGCCCCAACTTTACCGTTCACAGAGAAAAGAAACGGCGTCAAAAGTGAGTCCAGGTGGCCTCCAGAATGACTAGCTCTCTGGATCATATGACTTCCCCAGGTGACCCTCTTAGGTCAGCCAGAGAGTCAGGCGTTAGAGTTAGGCGACCTGGACCCCCCTAAACAGGGGAGTCATTCTGGGGGAAACCTGGACTCCCTTTTGACGCTGTTTCCTCTCTCTATAAACCGTTTAGGAGTGACATAGCGCTTTTATGAGATGTGCCCTTTGTCCTCATGTTGCCTGCATGCATCAGTGTACCAAACCTACGGGTTGATACATTCCACATGACTGAATGGGAGAAGGTCTAGTGGCAAATAGGTGTCCACATATCCTTAATTACTATTAGTAAGACATGTGACATACACAGAGAAAAGAAGTAGAATCATGGTTACTCCCAAATGCGAGTCTGGACTCAATCACTGAGGTAACTCTTCCCACGACTCTAAAGTGTCTCCCAATCATTAGATGGTCTTAGAATAGGAGTTATTATAGAGTCCTGCTAATGTTAGAGAGTCACTTTAGAGTCCTGGGGAGAGGTACCTCAGTGATCAAGTTGGGAGTCGCAGTGATTCTAATTCTTTTCTCTGTGTATTTAGGGCAACTTTGAATTAGCTATAAAATAGTTTAGGAGACCATTTAACAAACTTGGCTGATTAGTTACGAGTGCCTTCTACAACTTCTTCTGTAAATCGTGCTGCCATCTATTGGGGAACATTTCATATTTAGTAGTATAGAGCAATGATAAACCAACTCAGGATGGGCGGATTGATATTCTACTCACACATACATGTAAATTGTACTATATTAAAAATTATCAGTTACATATTTATATGCTCAGTTTAGTATACATATATTCAGCATGGGCAACTTGCTATTTTACTCAGGAATATATTAAAATAAAATAGAATTATAAAGTACCAATATACAGTTCTATACCTAGCTTGATCTACATATTTGCTGTATCAGCAGTCTGTAGCTGCAGCCATTTCCAAGTCACGTGTTGAAGATGAACTCATTAGTAGCTGCAGCCTTAAGGTGTGGAGACTGCTGCTTGATTAGACAGAATCAGCAGTCACCCCACCAGCTGGGGTTGGGTAATCAACACAAGCCTTCATTTAACCCTTTGAGAACCACATAGTGCTTTAATTCCTTTTTATGATATCGATGCATACATGGGCATATTGGGCTCTCTGGAGTGAATCAAACCCTGTACGGAGGTTGCATTCATATATTACTGTAAAACCTCACGTAAGGGTCGCTTGTGGCTAGTATGTGAATCAGATCAGCGGTGTGGCTTGTAGTATCGGCACAGGGTCGGGGTGCAGCTTATACGCGAAAGTCACCACAATCAGACCACTGATGTGGCTTATAGGATCGCCTTAAAGTCGGTGTGCGGCTTATACGCGAGTTACGCTTATATGCGAGGTTTTACGGTATGAAGACAAAGGGTATAGCAAGAACTATGCAGCTCAGGATTAATTGAAGAGAGCTCCAAGTAAGCACACAGCTTTACACATGTTTCACTAACTACCAGTGGGGTGGTCCAATTAAGGATGGCAGTGATGGGCTGATGGGAAATGGGTGAAGCTCTTAGTGATCTCACTTTACCACAAGTCTACATTGGAATAAAGTGGAAAAGTAGAAAGTGGTGGTCAGCTATAAAATGGTGTCTAACTATGCAGCTAATGAGATAATCCCCTTCTGGGATTATCCAGATCTCTGCTGAAATCAACAAAGCTCCATTTCCACAGACATAGGTATGAAGACAGAGGTTGGGAGCTGTGGTTGACATACAGCATACCAAAGGCCCGTCCATCTAACACTATGCCTGTGTAGTGCCGGATGTAAAAAGAACCATTGCCTCGGTAAAAGTGTAGGGGTATGCTTTCTACCTTCACTCACCTCATAGATTCGATAATCATCACCACCACCCTTGGCACAGCCTACAATGGCATTATGTGCCTGTCCCCCCAGTAGGGGCTTCAAAATGTAACACATAGACAAAGGTTCAGGAGAATAAGTCCAAACTGACTGTTTCCCTGCTGTGAATAAGGAAACAAGAGGTGTGCACCAATAAGAGTGTATCCCTCTATACATTTCATATTATCATTGACAAAACTATATCCAGACGTCACTACATAACAAGGCTTTCAAAGCTATTTTTATGATGTCAGGGTGAAAGATGTGGCCATAGAGAATGAGATGCAGTATGTCCACACCCCTCAGAAGACCTAGTCTCCCTATGCTTAAAATATAGTATCCCTTCCCCAACGTGCACTATAAAATCTAATCAATATTTCCTATGGTGCACTTAGCACCCTGTTGTTGATGTCAGCCATTTTACCGTTAATTGATTGCTTTCAACTTTTTCACTGTGTGTGATTATCCATGATATGGTGGATGACTCTATCATAAATCCTTCAGAGCTGTGTAAAGTATAATGAGGCATGGCAGTGAATGATATATTGCCAAAGTGGGGGTGAAAAGTGTGTGGGCAGGGATAGCGCAGGTTTTACATTATTTAAAGTCGGTAATCAGTGTATCAGAGTTAATTGTGTTAGACGGCTTGAAGGTCCTTGCCGAATTAAACTATGTCATCTAATCAGTAAATACTGTATTGGTGGATACTTTTACTAAATGAGTATCAATTGACCACACATGAGGGTCGACATGATACTAGAATGCAGTATGCCATCCTTAAACTTAAAAGTTAAAGGGTTAGTGCACTATTCCCCATATGTCAACACGATACATTCATGCAGCCCCGGTTACATGTAAATGCTGCATCTATACATCATTCACAGGATTCACATATCCATGAAGGAATTGTAGTGGTCAAAACCAATGATTGAGACAAAGTCCTTGTGACAAGTTGACTTGCTACTGTTTATCACCTTTTCCACATGACAGTAGGGTTACAGGTGCATAAGCACTCTTGCAGAGTTGATGAATGTCCTGTAATCACATACACACTGGCCACAGAAGATCTAATCCCTTTGGTAGATGCTTATTTCCTATGGTTGACACAGTAGGACACACACAGTCCATACACTGCTTAATGTTTTCAAGTGTTGAAATCTTTGTAAGTCCTTTTGTGGTTCTAAATCAATAAATGGAACTGTAAATGGTAGATTGTTCATGTAGATTCAACTTAAACTTTAACTGTACAAATAACATTGCCTACTATAGTCCTCAGGTCCAAAGGTCACCCTTTCTTGCTGCATCGGTCGATAATATAACATAATATAGATAACATAATATTCATGACCCTCTGGCCGAGTACCAGGACATAAATATATGATTACTTATGGTGGCCTTATACTGGTTCATAGCTTCCTGTGGGCAGTATATATATAGCTGGCTGCAAGGTATGGACATGGAAAGGTAATGATGCTGCACAGGGAATCGTATAAAGTTTAGTTCAGTTCTTAAAACCTTACCAGGACATTAAAGTCTTTTCATTTCTGTAATTTTCAGCAAGATAAAACATATCTTATATAACCGTAATATCACTCTGTATCACAAATAGGGCTGACCTAGATCACTATTTGGAATTATAATATTTTCCAGATATTAGTCCTGAGTATATTGGATCGAATTCACAAAAAGCAGTTTCACAAAAATCTCCCGTTTCTGAGGTAAAACAAATACGAGACATATGTGACAAAGTCCCACATATGCTATACAGGGACGGAGCTTGGAAATATCATATCACATATGGTATTTAGGCTGGATAATCAACCATATAGTATGTATAATTAGTGTTATGGCATAGGGGCCCTCTCCATAATGTATGTATTAGATAACCATGGCTGCACAGTCAAGGGAGATAATTCACCACACTATGCTTAAACCTTTCAGGACAATGCAGTGCTTTAATATGCTATGGTCGTTGTCTTTATGATGCATAAGGCCAGTGTTATATTCATTCCAAGCCTACATGGTTGATACACTTCTGAAGGGTCAGTATGATGCACCAATGCAGTGATGTTGAGTTACTCAGCAGTGCTGTATTCTTGAATCATGACAAAATGATGACTGACAAAGAATGTTTCATTAAAGGCATCATGTCATCTTTCAATGGTTAGGGATGTACCAGTACAGGGGGGGGGTAGCCTAGGGACATTCAAACCGAGTAAACTCTTGCTATCAAATTGCACTGGAGGGCACTGCCTATGTAGTCTAGACTACTTAAGAACAATTTCTATATAAAAGAAGTTTGAAGCCACAAAGTCAATAGCTCCTCCCCAAGGCCTTTGTCAATGAATGGGATTTATACTGCGTGGATGCCACACTTGGTAGCCGGAGACTGGTGGTATCTTTACCGGTTATAGCCAAAAGTCGATCCCAAAGTAATAGGTGTTTTTGTCCCATTGTTTCTAGTATCAAATTGTGTATTTGTCCCAGGTAATTGGTGAGGCACACATGTTTCCATTCATCTACACTGATATTCTTAGGCTCCCTATACGCCCAACCTCTTGGTCACTAGTGCCTAACCTAGTTAGTCATTTTTTGGCTCCCTATACGCCCAACCTAGATTAGTTATTATTGTCAGGTTGGTCACTACTGACCAACCCACCTTAGTCTTTTTAGTTCCAGGGGGAGCCACTGAGTGGTCATCACAGGTGGCCCCAACTAGTGGTATACAAATACAACACACCAATGATGGACCTAGGTTAGCCACTACTGACTGACCCCTTGGTCATTTTTGAATATAACTTTGCCATTATGACTAACACTCATATGACCAACCTGGGTTAGTCTGTACTGACTAACCCTTTCAACCTATGTATTTTCAGTGTAGTATCCATTAGATCTACTTCATTAGTGTTGAGAGTAAACAAATTAGGTATTTCTACAATGGCTTGTGTGAGACATATATGTGTATTGTGGATAATATGAAGAGCTATCACTCTATAGACCATATATAAATATGTGTTAGATTCCATCTGGAAGTACTGACACTTCTGGAGGAATTTCATATGGAAGGCACTTTCCACACAAATAGAAATTTGATTACCGATAGAAAAAGTCAATAACTTATCCCTTCCCCAACGTCTTTGCCAATGTATAGGATTAATATTGTGAAGATGTTACCCTTGGTTGCCCAAGGCACATATTTGTACTGAACAGAAGAAATTTCGCCCAAAAAGTAAAAAAGCCCAAGGAAAAAGTCAATAGCTATGCCCTCTCTCGTGGCCTTTGCCGATGTATGATATTGATATTGTGGAGATGCTACGCTTGGCAGTCCGAGACTATAGCAATGTTGAGAACATTTTATCCGAAAGTAATTTACTGCATGGCTTTACCTGTTGTTGTGTTTACCCCAAGTGTTCGGTGACCTACACGTTTTTTCATTCACGTAGCCTACATTAGATTTTCTATTTCATTATAGTTTTGTTGGGGAGTAGAAAAATAAGATATTTAAATTTGAATTCTTTTGGGATGGAAAACTAACATATAGTCACATAGCATTTTTGTAAAAAGATAATGGGGAATATTTTGATTTCATGAAAAGGTATCTTCGATCTTCTCCTACTGTCCTAGCCATCTCCACTCACCAGAAATAACTATAACTTATAAGGCAGATACGAGCTGGGGAGGAAAGGAGAATGATTTAAAATAAGTTAAATAAAGAGATCTCAAGTAACCTCACTACTGGACACATGTTTCATTAACCACCGGCTTGGGTGTTCCAATTAAGAGTGGCCGTGATGGGCTGATGCAGCCGTTCTAAGAAACAGGTGAAGCTCTTAATGATTCCCTTTACGACTTCAAGTCTACATTGGAATTAAGCCAAATAAAAGAGGAAAAGTGTCGGTTGGCTGTAAATGGATTCTGACTAGTTGGATTTGCAGGGGGCTGTCGTTTCTGATTAAGACTATTTTAGATGGGGTTTGCATGTTCACTAGTGTGTTCAACCGTACTAAGGGCATCTTCGTGCTATAATCAGATGTACCGGTTGTCTTCATAATTCACAAATATTATAGCCCTGATGAATAGCAGTGTTGTTTTCCTTCATCATGTCGACCCTATGTAGTTGATACACTCTTGTTAGGTTAGCATGATGCATTAATGCTGCATTTACAGGGTCAATCATTCCCTTTAATACTTCTAGTGTATATTGCAGAAATATTCCCTGTAATTATTTATCTTTGCCACCATGTCTAAAATCATACAGACGCAATAGCCCCCTTCTGAGATTAAACAGATCTCCTCTAGGAACAGTAGAACTCCATTCTCACAGGGTCCACACGCATAGATATGACATCAAACGCTATGCTAGTGCGCTAGGACAGCATACTGTGTTAATGCATGGCATGGCTGCATTTAAGCATTATACCAACTTACGGGGTTGATATACCCCCAAAGGGTTGTGATATGCCAGGGCTACATTCATGCATCCTGCCAATATTCCGCATTAGCGAGATACAGTGGCTCCACCTTTTGGACCACTGGTAACAATCATAACCCTTTGCTCTGCAAGGACCAGCTCAGCCAAATCTCGTGGCCGAGATTAGGGTACAGACAGGGTGCAGGTATTGTGAATAGGATGTACCTGGACACTCCTAAGGTCACCTGTGTCCAGTATAGTGTAGTGGTTAGCACTGTGGACTGACAATGCTGGGAGCCCAAGTTCAAATCCCTACCAGGCCAAATAACACTATGTCCTTTAAATACATATTTCTACATTTTCTTTAGTATTGTGAATAATGTATTCTGTTTATAAAATTGCTATACTTATGAATTTGATTACCAGGCATTGCCTGGAAGAGATTTGAACTCAGGCACTCTGCATCATGAGTCCACAGTGCAAACCACTACACTATACTGGACACAGATGATATTAGGAGTGTCCAGGTACAACCTATTCACAATACCTGCACCCTGCTTGTACCCTAATCTCGGCCACGAGATTTGGCTAAGCTGGTTGCTGTGAGTACTGGGAATAGACCTAGTACCAGTGGGAATGGCGCTATCCACTGATCATCTTGCTAAGGCCCTATAGGGTGTACTCCACTAACATAATGTGTTGTCCTTGAAGGATCAACCCACCCTTTCAGTTGACGTCAGCTCATTTTACTGCCAATTGATTACTATAAACTTTCTCTTCTGACATGTTTATCAATATCATGGTGAAGTCTCCATTATATACTGATATAGTTTCTAGATAAATCAGACATTTATAACGAGACAAGGCAGTGAATGATGTACCATTAAATGGAGGGTGTAAACGTATGTGGGCTGGCATATTACAGGGTGTTCATCATTCATAGCCATTTATCATAGTATATCAATGTGAACTGCATTAGACAACTTGAATGTCTTCCCCAATGCAGTTTTGTGTTCTTCAGTCCATCTGACATGGGAGATTATCAATCATCAGATATACATGATTAAGTTTACCTAAATTTACATCTGATGCTGTACCCACATCTCATCTAATATTGAAGACTGCAAAGGGAGCTAGAGCCTCTAATGAATTGAAAGCATCTCTTTTATTCAGACTAGTTCCCAGAATAAAGGGATGTAATTTCATTAGCACAGTCTGTAACTGGTGTATACCTATACTAAATGCTGATTCACAATACTGACAACACATATAACTAGTAGATAAATGCTAAATGTGTCTGTACCACTGCTGTTAGTCAACAGCACTCCAACATATTTCCCCTCTTCTGTTTTATTAACTATACAGCCAGCTACATAAAGGCCATGGCATCGGGCATGGGTATTGACTTTTAGGATAAGTTGTTTGCGATACAATACTAATAGCAATGGGTTAGCTGGGTGGCGGTGGGTGGGGTGGGGAGGTAGTTATAAAGGCTACCAATTGTCCAATCGTTGACATAAAATTGGTATGTAAGCTTTATATTGCAGTATAAGTCATTAATGTATGATGGCTCATGGTGGCCTTGCACTAGTCATAAGCTCCATAAAGTGTGCTGTATATAAATAGCAGGCTATAAAGTGGGGCCATGAAAGGTTAATGATGCTCCAGGCAGAATTCTCCAAAGTCTAGTTTAGACTCAAAACCCAACAAAACTATACAAAATGGAACTGAAATAATTTGATTTGAAAACTCATTTGAAACACAACACTACATACTTGTCTTCTTTTTAACCTTTACATCCTTTTTGGGTTAGACAAGGAATTTTATTCATCATAGTGCTTTGATTTAAGATTCACACGTGCTAAACATCATTTCTAGTGTGAATCTTAAATTAAAGCATGATCTACAGGTACAGAGCGCGGGTAGCCTAGGGTCATTCAAACCGAGTTAACTCAGAATTTCACAGAGCACTGCACTGCCTATGTAGTATAGACTATTGAGGAACAATTCCTATATAAAAAGAAATTTAATGCCACATAGAAAAAGTCAATAGCTCCTCCCCAGGGCCTTAGTCAATAAATGGGATTCCTACCGCAAGGTTGCTACCTTGGTAGTTTGAGGCAAATGGTATCTGTACCGACCAGCAAAAAGTCGATCCCAAAGGAATTGCTGTATTTGTGCAATTGCTTCTAGCATTAATTTGTGTGTGTGTCCTAAGTAATTGGTGATGCATGTCATGTTTCTATACATCTAGCATCCATTAGATTGTATAATTAATTACAGTTGGTCTTCAGAGAGTAACAACATGCAGAATTTCTATGATGGCATGTGTGACACACCATATTCTAGATGATAAGATGACCTATCACACTAGAGACCATATTGACCAATTGGCTTGGTATGTGCACTGTAAAAAATCGATTGCCATTTCTGTAGGTGTACAGTAGATTTTACTGTAGGTGTACAGTTTATTGTAGGTAAACAGTTGAATCTGCTTAAATCTTCAGTGCATTCTACTGTAAATCTATCAAACAGTATATAATATTCTACTGTAGATCTACAGTAGATTTTACTGTGTACCTACAATAACTGTTTACAGTTTGGACGTCGGGTAAACAAGCTCAAACCTTGGGAATATCGTATTCCAACTGTGCTAAATATGGATAACCAGCCATAACATTTATAATCAATGTGATTACCTCGGTACCATCTCCATTACATGGGGCTCTATTAGATGACCATAGCTGGTAGTATCCGGGGGATGTGATATACTGTGTACATGAAGTGAAAACTGAAGTGCGTTGGAATAAATAATATGAAATATGGCTTCTAAAGCCAGCCTGTAGAATTACAAAAATGAGTGCAGAGAAGAAATTCATGTTAGACGACCTTTACACAAATTCCACAAAAAAAGAAGTTTAATTCGAGATGGGAAAAGCCTCTGTCAATAAATGGGATTGCTGTTATCTCCGGTGGCCAGAGACTGGTGATATCTGTACCAAACAGCAGAAATTCCAGCCCAAAGTAATTATCTTTTTTACTACTGCCTTACGCATTATGTATTTGGCCCCGGTAATAGTTGGAATTTAACCCAAATGTTATTGACGGTTTATATTTAAGACAGTTTCCACAGAGAAAGAGGTTTAATTCCATACATCCAATAGCTTTTCCGTCTCCTTGCCCATGTATGGGATTAATATTGTGAACAAGCTATGCTTGGTAGTCCTAGACCCTGGCTATAATTGATCCGCATCAACGAAAGTCACCACAAAGAATTTTACAGACATGCATTTACTTTAAATGTTGTATTTGCACAGCTTAACTCCAGATGGAAAAAGTCAATAGCTTTTCCCATCCCTGTAGGCTTTGCCAGTACACATGTATATGGTGTGGAGGGGGTCATAGTTCGTAGCTTAAGACACCCACTTATATCAGTTCCCAAATATATTGAAATTTTGTACTAGAACATTAATTTGTCTGCTTGCCCAGGCAATCGGGGACGGATTAACTTTCCCATTTCTCTAGCATCCATCAGATTGCCCATTTAAGTACGGTTGCCAGGGAGTAGAGACAAGGGAGATTCATATGATGGGCTTTATAACCGCACTACAGTGCATCGTGGCTGGTAAAAGAGTTGAACTATTCTATCCCTCTATAGCCTATACTTTGTACAATCTAAAACATAGGATTTTCTCGCATTAGACTTCTCATTAGTAGTAAGATGTGGAGACTACTGCTTGATTAGATGGAATCAGCAGTGATCATCAGTGACCTCACCGACCGGCAGGGGCTAGGTAATGAACACAGTTTCCATTTTAAGGGCAGCATAGTATTTCAATGTGTTGTGTACTTTGCAATTGACATCATGATTCATGATTGCTGCCCTGACTGTAGACGTGGACTTTCGGTAGTATATCAACCCTGCAGGGCCAGCATATATGTGTGTAAATGCATCCCTTATTAGTAGACTCGGCCAGTAGAATCTACTGTACAATGGATTTACAGTATAATCTACTGTAGATTAACAGTAGATTTTACTTTTTAGTTACAATGAACTGTACAACTACAGTAGAATCTACTGTACACCTACACCTGTGTCAAAGAGCAAAGCAAATTAGAGAGCTATGTGTCCCTTAAAGGGTTAAATGAAGAGATATCCAAGTACCTACACTGCTGCTGAACACGTTTCATCAACCACCAGCCGGGGTGGTCCAATTAATGGTGGCCGTGATGGGCTGATGGGCTCGTTCTAAGAAACAGGTGAGGCTCTTAATGATCCCCTTGTGTACATTGAAATTGAGCCAAGGGAAATTGAAAAAATGTTGGTCGGCTATTAAATGGATTACCACTAGCCAGATTTGCAGGACGCTGTTGATCTCTGATATAGACTTATTTAGAGGGATTTCGCACCTTCCTCAGTGATTTCACTCACCAGAATTGCATTGTCTTGCCGATCCTTTGGAGTTGCTGCAATCACATAGGGTCCATATAATGTGCTATTAATTCCCTTTAAAACTCCTAGTGTACATTTGATTTAAACAGTGAATGTGAAAAAGCTTTATTCGACTATAGCAACAATGGAATTGAACTTAAAAATGAATTCACACGAGTAGTATTTGTGGGGAATTTCCCCACCTTCTTATTTGTCAGCATGCAAGCCATATATCTATAAACACACATAGGCAATAATTTGATCCCATTCCCGATTACATAGATCTCATTTTGGGACAGCAAAGCCTCATGTTCACAGGGTCTCTTAATTGAAGAATTAAATCAGCCACCCTTTATGTTGACATCAGCTCATTTTACTGTTAATTTATTACTTTTAACTTTTTCTCTGATCTGATTATCCATATCATGGAGAATGCTCTATCATTCTATATTTCTGAGATAAATCAAACATTTATAAGTGAGGCTACCCAGTAAATGATGCATCAGCAGAATTGGAGCGTGAAAATGTATGGGCAGGGATATTCCAGGTTGTTCATAACACATTATATAGCCATACATAAGAGTCTTGTAATGTCAATTATGTTTGACAGCTCGAATGTCCTTTTTAATCTACTCTTGGGTTCTTCAAAGCACCTGATATGAACAATCATCAGTTATCAGATAAACATTCATAATTTCAAGAGTGAATTTAATTTTGAATATAAATTGCTGGCTTATTTAGCACACACTTGTACTAAATACAGATGGACTACTGACTACACATGCTATCATATTGCTTTTCTGTACCAATGCAGTCTATAGTACTCCAGGACTGACTGTAATATTCAAACTCATTGGAATGGAGATACAATAGGCAATGGAAAGTACAGGGTCTGGGGGGGGGGGGGGGGTTATAATCACAGCTACCAATTCTAGACATGAAATGACTAGATTACCTTTTTATTGAAGTTGTTGGTCTGCAAGTAGGAAAAGCTATTCTCCAATATTTTTATTGCAGTTGAGCATGCTTAGGGACAGTATCGTAAGCCATGATTTTACAATGTTATCCCTAAAGCTACAGGATTTAATTAGTTTATATTGGCAGCATGCCTGTAATTGGTTGATTGCGCCAGAACCCTATATCCCAGTGGGCACAGAACATTGAATCAACATTGATAAATGGTTGTCAACATTGATTCAATGTTGATTCAATGTTGATTCAACGTTGAACAGAATTTTGTGCCCACTGGGATGGACCACATAGTGCTTAAATACACTATTCCTCATATGTCCTCCATATGTCCTCCATAAATTTACACATCAATGATGCAGTCATACATCATGTCAACCCTACATGATTCACACATCCCTGCTAGAACATGCTGCACCAAGCAATAAGTAGCAAGGAACCCCCAGGAAAGAAACTTTCCGGTGGTGTGTTGGTTCATTACCGAAGGGTTAGTGTAATACTCATGACCCTCTGGCAGCCTACCAGGACATCAATGTGTGATGGTGGCCTGTGCCGGCTACAACTTCCTGTGGGTTGTATATATAAATACGTAGGGCAATGAAAAGTTAATGACGCTCCAGGGGGAAGTCTAGTTTAGCACTGAAAACTTGACCAGGAAATTGAGAACTTCCTTGAAGCAAGACACTCAGAATAGCTTGTCTACTATTTAACCTTTATAGATTGCTATGTGTCATGAGTTGGGCCTACAGCAAAGAGCCTGCACATACATATTGATTTCAGATACTGCCGGACCTTATCAAGATCAAGTTTACATGTTATGTTATCCTCCTTTCGTTGTACCATGGGTGTGAGCTATATAAAGGACCATATCCGACATAAGTATGCTATAAATGGATGACAGGAAATATCATATACATAGGGTTTAATAGCCTGGGTAATCAACCATAGCATGTTTAATTAGTATTATAACATAGGAGCCTTGTCCATAATGTATGTATTAGATAACCATAACTGGCCGAGACAAGGGAGCTAATCCACTACACAATGCTTAAATCTTTAGGGATGACATCATGATTTAATGTGTTATCCTCTTTGTTTTCATGATCCATGATGCCAGTAATGTATGCCTGCCCTACCTACAGAGTTGATACACTTCTGCAGGGTCCACATGATGCTCCAATGCAGTGCTGGCCAGTGCTTCATTATGTGAATTATGAAGGCAAATACACCATAGAAGCATCATGTCGTCTTTAACGGGTTAAGCATATAAAGGTACAGAGAGGCTACTGCCTATGGTCATACAAACCAAGTAACCTCTGTTCATAGAAATACACAGGACTGTGCTGCGTACATAGTCTAGACTACTTAAGAACAGTTTCTACATAAAAAGAAGTTTAATGCCAAATAGAAAAAGTCGATAGCTCCTCCCCAAGGCCTTGGTCAATAAAAGGGATTTATACCGGCTGGATGGTACGCTTGGTAGCTGGAGACTAGTGATATCTGTACACACTAGCAGAAGGCCCATCCCAAAGTAATTGTTGTTTTTGTACCATCGCCTCTAGCATTAATGTGTGTGTGATTGGTGATGCACACATGTATGTGTACATGTAATATGGATATCCAATGTAGTGCGTTGGAGTAAGTAATATGGCATTGCCTTTAAGCCAGCAGATTGTCTTTGTATGTGTACATGTAATATGGATATCCAATGTAGTGCGTTGGAGTAAGTAATATGGCATTGCCTTTAAGCCAGCAGATTGTCTTTGTAGTATTTCAAAGGAAGAGAGAATTCCACAAGTTGATAAGAGCTGTAGAATAGCAGAATATCCATTTGAAAGTATTTTACATAAATTCCAGAGAGGCTTTATACATTTTACAAACAGTTTCCAAACAAAGAAAAGTTTAATACCAAGGCAATGATTATCCCCCCCCCCCGTATGGGATTTATATCGAGAAGAATGTACACACTAGAGACATCTCTACCAAACAGAAGGAATATTATCCCAAAAAATCAAAACGCCATTAGAAAAATCCAATAGCTATGCCCTACCCCGCAGTAAATGTATGACTATGAGATTAATAGTGTGAACATGGTACGCTTGGTGGCCCAAAGCCTGGCTCTGTCTGTTCCACATAGCAGAAATGGCCTCAGGAAGTTATTGACTGACGTGCCTTTACTTTCAGTGTTGTGCGGTGATGCGCCAAATGACTTTACTCATAGATCTAGCTTCTATTATATTTTCCATTTAATTGTGATTGTTTGGGTGTAGAAACATAAAGATTTCCTGTGATGTAGCGGTGTGGATCATAATAGTGTTGTATTGTCAATTCCATTTCTATTACTAACTCTGTGTCTGCCATATAGTACCATACGCAGGTTTGTAACCATGCATCTACTGGCTGTGACGAGTGCATACCTAGCAGCACATGTGACGAATCAATATCTGTGTATGTATATCTCCTACCGGCACCCGTAGTTAGCACTAGTAAACAAGACTATTATACCAAAGCAACACCTCATCCCCAGAAATGGACATTATTCTTTATCATAGTTAACTCTTTTATGAAGACCTCATATTATGACAATGGGGGCCTATTCTATTAATTTTGGCTCTAGAAGGAGAGTGAGAGAGAGAGAGAGAGAGAGAGAGAGAGAGAGAGAGAGAGAGAGAGAGAGAGAGAAAGAGAGAGAGAGAGAGACAGTTAGAGAGAACGACAGAAAGAAAGAGAGAGGGAGAGAGAGAGAGAGAGAGAAAGAGAGAGAGAGAGAGAGAGAGAGAGAGAGAGAGGGGGGGGAAGAGAGAGAGAGAGAGATCATGGGTGTAAGATAGAGATAACGATGCAGTTTGCTACTTACTCTAGGTACTGCACTGCCCGGACACTGTTTATACGTAACAGATTCCACACCCAAAAAGGTTCCAGATGGAAAAAGTCAATAGCCTTTTCCACCACCGCAGGCTTTGCCAGTATATAGGCTGTGAAGGTGTTATGGGTGGTAGCCAAAGACACTAACTAGGCCTTGTATCTCCTCCCCATGGCAGAAATCTCATCTCAAAGTATTTGATGTTCTGTGCTTTTAGCTTTTAGCAATAATTTGTGTTTGCCTCAGTTGATTGGTGACACACTAATGCATCTGTTCATCTGGCATCCATTAGATTCCCTGTTTAATTACGGTTATCAGAGAGTAGAAACATGGCAGATCCCTATGATTGGGCTGTGGCACACCCCACTGAATAGTCTGGATTACAATAGAGAACGTATTCTATCCTTTCATAGCTCATGCACATTGTACCGTTTATAATTCTGCTCATGTTAATTGTACAACTTTGAATAGCCCGATGATGCTCACCTTTCTATGTTATCAAGTTCACTTGTTATCATGATGCACCAATGCATAGCCCATGGGCATCATGTCAGCAACCCCTTTGCCAAGTTATATCATATTGGTATTGCATTAAATAAGTACCGGGAAGTAAAGGATGCAAACCAGACACAGCTTTCATGAAATATACAAAACAAAGACATCCGAATCAGAAAGTAAGGGGATTTATTTCATGGTGAATACGGTCTATCAATGATAAAGCAATGGGAGACCCGTTCCCCAAGGGGCCGTGCAATAACCCTAGGTCGTATTGCACGCTGTGGTCGTATTGCACGTTCCCAAGTGGAGTGGGGGGTCGCTATGGGGTCTCTATGGGGTCGCCATGGGGTCGCTACGCTACCGACGGTCACGTGACATGTGCGGAATTCAAAATGGCGGCCGACGGAAGTAAACAAAGGCCAGGGACGTAAACAAATGCCGTGAAAGTAAACAAAATGGACTCCATTGCTATTTTAGATTGATAAACCCTGAAATAAACACAGAGCGGCACTTAAAAGTGACCTCTTCACTGGTTATTGCACTCGAGGTGCCTGTCCCGTATTGCACTAGGCCTTCGGCCAGCGTGCAATACGGGACAGGCACCTCTCGTGCAATAACCACTGGCTCAGTCACTTTAGCGTGCAGCTCTGTCTATGTATAAATTGGCTTCAGTTGGGTAATGTCATTAATCAATGCATTGTTCACTTAATGCAGCCCAGACTGTACACTGAGAAGCATAAAACTGCCATGCACAGCGGTGTAGGAAGCACTTCTTTTTTAGGCCACTCAAAGAAGTTATCTCTCATCACGGCGCATATCATAAAAATACTTTTTTGATGAAAAATATGTTAAAACTGGAAAAATATAGGCAAACCTGACATCGAATTAACGCTTATGCTGTCAGTAATGCAGTCATCTTGGAGAAAGTTGCAATATAGAAGCTTTTTCTCATCAATAAACGAATTACTAAAATGCGAAAATCCTAATTAAGAAAAAAAAAGATTAATAAAAACGCCCTCATCATATTTTTCACTGCTTGGTGATGAGAAATAACTTTCTTTTTTATTAGGTTGGATGGAAAGGGTGTCGGGGGTGCCTTATATGATTTTATATAGGTATATATAGGAGACCGTCTCATTATCCATTCATCTCTCAGCGTCTGGCTGTGCTCCATCTTATTACACAGCTGAATGCTCCACAGCTGGAGGGGACTCCCTTCCATGGCCCTCAGCTGATTAAACATTTTAACCTACCTTCTGAGGATGACACATTTTAACAGACACATTTTAACCTTTATCATGGCCCCTTTTCTCATTGAGTCTGTTGTGAAAGCTACACTTCTTCATATTGTTTTAGTGACAGAGTGCTGACAATGCGGCAACTTATTGGAGGCTGTCAGAGAAAGGTTTCATACCAAACATGGGCATTTGATAAACCTACCACACATCACCATGTAAGTAGTATATGGACATGGAAAGCCTTACTCCTTAAGTAGTACATGGACGTGGGGAATGGCTCCAGGCCAAGTCCACTTCAAACGTGTTTCTTATCACCACGTGCGTCTCCCAAATTGTATTTGGGGGTTTTCTTTTCAGATATTAATGGGAAAACATGATAAAAATGGGTGAAGTGGTATGATTGTCATTTATTAGAGTGTCCTTTGGGATATAGGCCCACTAATTAATACACTCCATTTTCAACAAATAACATAAGCCGCACAGGGAATCTGATTCTGGCAACTTTAATGCTGTGTAGTACACATATAAAAATGTATGTATAAGCTACACCCCCAACTCTCGGCTGATCATATCAGCTGCACAGGCGATCTGACTCGCGTACCAGCGCGCACGGCTTCTATGCAAGAATTTACTGTATACATTCCCAGACATGGCTGCACTAACAGTGACAAGCTGGTCCTGGGATGGACTTAACCCAGACTCCACAGCTGGAACCTGGTGTATTACAGAAGCCCAACCTGTCTGTGTTAAACCTTAGACGGGCACAGCCAGTGTCAGTCACCAGTAATGTACCAGGTTAGGGCAGTCACCCCTGATCTGCTAACCCCTTTAAGGGCTGCATATCACTTCCATGTGCTGTGACCTTTGTTTTCACACTGTTCTTACATGGTGACCTCTTCTCGCCCAACTACCTTGTAGCCAGTGTGAGCAGCCAAGAATACTACATTAGGACTGAATAACAAAGTTATGGAAGTACTCAATCAAATATCTTGTACTTGAACTTGAGGAAGAAAGGATCATCCATTGACCGACCATATTGACCTGCCAGAAGGGTGGCTTCAAGCCCCAGCTGCGACTCATCCATGGACTCACCCCTCTCCCTCCTCCCAGAAGACTGCTATTTGTGTCTGGGCAGTGAGATCAGCCCGGTAGGAAAGCCCGTCACCCCCCTCCCCCGCCCCCCCCCCCACACACACACCCCTATAGGCTGTGTGGCTGTCATTCTAGGGCTGGCTCTATAGTACCAGTATACCACAGACCTATGTTTCTCCCTCTAAAGGTGGCATGTTGTTTTCAAAACAACAATTGTCATTCATCATGATGCACCATGCCGACTGTTGGGGATCATCTCAATTCCATAGGATCAGCATGATACTTGAATGCAGTCGTGCTCAGTCTTGATTACATCACGTTGAAGCCCTATACTGGCCTTAATCAGGTTAACCCCTGAAGGACGGAATGATGCCTTAATGCATCATGCCTTTGGTTGACATGATTCTTAAATTCAACATGCCGAGCCTACGGGGTTGAGACACTCCTGAAGGGTCGGCATGATGCACCAATGCAGCATCCTTAAAGGGTTAATGTGTGGGGGGAATATCAGCCCTGGAGGACGATCACCCCCACTAGCCTTCCTGTCTGTCATTCATTGGCTGGCTCTGGTTCCAGTGTAAATACCACAGGTGTTTATTTTATCTAGAGAAATGGTGTGTTTACAAGCAGCAGCCAATGAGTGGGATATTGCCAGCCACTAGTGTGAGGTGATAATCATCAAGTATTGAAAAAGAATAACGAATCTACATTTAGCTACTTCGAGAAGCCTTGCGCAAATTTGCCAACCACTTATTAAGAATATAATTGGCTTTACATGTCTATAGACACACTACTCTGTAGTACAGACTCTATGCCGTGGGGCTTAGTGAAGGATGGAGTGGGGGTGGATTCCAGCAAGTTGCGTGGGAGGGGTTATATATATAGGCTTCCTATGGACTTGTGGAGACTGGCAACATATGTACCGAACAGCAGAAATTCCACCCCAAAAGTGATTCGACAGGCATTGCTGGAGAGGTTTAATACATAAGATAGTTTTCACACAAAAATACGCTACATGCCACATAGAAAAGCTCAATACCTATTCCCTTCATTAAGGCCTTAAATTAAGATTGAGAAGAGGTTAGGTTTGCTAGCCTCAAACATTGGTGATATCTGAACCAAAAGATGGAAATCTCATCCTTAAAGCCAAAGGCCAATAGCTTTTCCCTACCCTGCAGCGCTTGGTTCCAAAAAGCAGAAATTCCACTGATTGATTGATGGAGACGCATTGTTGTTCTTGTCCTGAGCAATTGCCGAATCACAAAATGATTCCACTCGTCCAGCCCCCATTAGATTGTCCTTTTGATTATAGAGTAGCACCAATCAGAAGGCTTGTCTCATGTGCTGATGGCAGAATGTGCTTGGAGAGCACGATATGGATAAAGTTAAGAGTGACAGCAGTGATTCTTATTGAACTTGACAGTGACAGCATCGATTTTCAATCGAGTTGACGCCGACAGCGCCGTTTTTTATGTTGACTGCAACCTTTTAGAAATTGGATGAGAAAAGTGTATTTAAAAAATATTACTACTTTAGAATTGGCCCTTTAACAAGTACATGGATATATACTTTGGAATTAAAACATGTCCACTGTTGTAAATGCATCACAACGTGTCCATATGCGAGTGTCTTCGCAAATATACATATGATCTCTTTTAAAGGAAATTTAAGCTTTTCCTGCCTTATAACAGTGAAGCGTTTCTTTTTTAGCACAAAACTAGTATGAAACCTGGCTAGGCTCTAGCAAATTACACAGTTGGATGAATGCCAGATGTAAGGCTTCCTTTCAACCTGAAATATTCAGATGATAACACATTTTAACTTGCCTTCAGATGGTATCGCATTTTAACATGCCTTTAGTAGTCTTTTAATCCCTGGTAAAAAACATCAATTCTTTATTTCAGCAAGACTGCTGACAATGTGGCCGCATATTAGAGGCTGTGGTAGTAAGGTTTAATACTCCCTATGGAAATGTATGATAATATGCAAATTGTAAAGGATCTGTTTCAATAAGAGGATCCTTGTGTGTCTGTTATAATGACTTGTCCTGAATATATCATAGCTTGCCAGTGGCAAAATAAGCTTTCTTTTGCTGCAAGATTAAGCATTTTTTTCCAAGCTTAACGGCAAAACGCTTGCTACCTCTTCAAGAACAGTCGGAACCGAGGAAGGACTGGTACTCTTGGCCTTTATAGAGGAGGTGGGGTTTAAATGTAGGAAATACATCCTGGAGCGAGGGTGTGTATGTTTATTTTAGCAATGATATACAATACAGCTAAGTAGTATATGCACATGGGGCCCACACCCAGGCTAACACAGTGAGTAGTATATGGACATGGGGCACACACCCAGGCTAACACAGTGAGTAGTATATGGACATGGGGCACACACCCAGGCTAACACAGTGAGTAGTATATGGACATGGGGCGCACACCCAGGCTAACACACTGAGTAGTATATGGACATGGGGCACACACCCATGCTAACACACTGAGTAGTATATGGACATGGGGCGCACCCCCAGGCTAACACACTGAGTAGTATATGGGCATGGGGCACACACCCAGGCTAACACCCTGAGTAGTATATGGACATGGGGCATGCACCCAGGCTAACACCCTGAGTAGTATATGGACATGGGGTACACACCCAGGCTAACACACTGAGTAGTATATGGACATGGGACACACACCCAGGCTGACACACTGAGTAGTATATGGACATGGGGTACACACCCAGGCTAACACACTGAGTAGTATATGGACATGGGACACACACCCAGGCTGACACACTGAGTAGTATATGGACATGGGGTACACACCCAGGCTAACACACTGAGTAGTATATGGACATGGGACACACACCCAGGCTGACACACTGAGTAGTATATGGACATGGGGCACACCCAGGCTAACACTGAGTAGTATATGGACATGGGGCACACACCCAGGCTAGCACTGAGTAGTATATGGACATGGGGCACACACCCAGGCTAACACTGAGTAGTATATGGACATGGGGCGAACACCCAGGCTAACACACTGAGTAGTATATGGACATGGGGCACACACCCAGGCTAGCATACTGAGTAGTATATGGACATGGGGCACACACCCAGGCTAACACACTGAGTAGTATATGAACATGGGGTGCACACCCAGGCTAACACAATGAGTGGTATATGGACGTGGGGCACACATGCAGGCTAACACACGGAGTAGTATATGGACATGGGGCACACATGCAGGCTATCACACTGAGTAGTATATGCACATGGGGCACACACCCAGGCTAGCACACTGAGTAGTATATGGACATCCCTACTCTGGTTCCCTACTCTGGTTCCCAAATCCTTCAGAAGGAAGGCTCTGGGGACAGCCAAATGACCTTGAACTTTGGATTTTGCTGGGTCTGGGCAACCCCTACTGGTAGGCTGGAACCAGCGAACAGGAACAGGAAATGGAACCAGAATGTATGATGGTAGTTTTAGGTAGATTTACCATCAGCCAAACCAAAATCCCAACATGTGGCAGTTACCAGAGCCTTCCTTCGGAAGGATTTGGGAAGGAGAGTACACACACCCAGGCTAACACACTGAGTAATATATGGACATGGGGCACACACCCAGGCTAACACACTGAGTACAGCCCTGTGACGGAACGATCTAGGTCTGAAAACCAGCGCCGCAATCTGATGGGGAAGCCCTGTAAACCCCAAATAGCTCAAAGAGGGAATCCCGAGTGATGACGTCATAGCGCGGCCAATCACAGCCGTGCACACAGCAGCGGTGGCCTGGCCCGATACCTACTACGGGCCAAGTACAGGCTAAGTGGTATATGGACGTGGGGCACACACCCAGGATAACATGCTGAGTAGTATATGGACATGG
This sequence comes from Harmothoe impar, assembly GCA_947462335.1. NCBI lineage: Eukaryota > Metazoa > Annelida > Polychaeta > Phyllodocida > Polynoidae > Harmothoe > Harmothoe impar. The sequence continues at coordinate 67,612,931 of OX381706.1, forward strand.
GGCACACACCCAGACTAACACACTGAGTGGTCTATGGAAGAGGGGTATTGTTCCAGGCTAGCAGAGAAAGGTTTTTGTTCAAATTAACATATCTTATTACTATGGACAGTCAGGAGGCATATTGTACACATATCAACCTATTTTGGGTTGCAAACAGATCTTTAAGCCTATTAAGAAATTTAGTAGGCCTGCAATATGCAGCAGGAACCTATGTTACAATACTATGTTCAAGATCAACTCCAGCCAGTCAATGTGCAAGTGCTCAAGTTTAATGCCATGTTTAAACAGGGGTTATCTTCAACTAGGTTCTATCCCCAGCATACAGGACCGGTGCTTGTAAAATACTTAAAGTGAAGGTATCGATTAAAATAATAACATCCGCTTCCAGTGTTTATAACAGCCATATTCAAATACCCTGTTCTTATAAAGGTCTCTACGGTAATAGACTAAAACATACACGTAATTCACCAGGGCTGCATTCAAGCATCATGCTGACCCTACAGTGTCGGCATGATGCACTGGTCCATGAAGCACCAGCAAGTTACTCTCTGGGGCTGTATGGTGTATCATGATGACAAATGTCATCTTTCAGTGCCGTCCGTGCTTTAAGGGTTAAGGGCCGCATTGCACGTTAATGTGCTATGCCCTCTGTAGTCCTACTGTCTAACATGGTGACCTCTCCTGCTCCTTGTACCCAGTGAGATCAGACAAGCAGAAGGATGATCCTTGTAAGGACCATATGGACCTGTAAGAAGAGTAGCTACAGGCCACAGCTGCCATCTACCATTTGACACTGCCAATCCTCTCTCAGTAGACTGGCATTATCCCTTTAACGACAGCAGTGTCATAGTAGGCAACTTTGTTGTCATGATGCATGGATGCAACCCTGGATAGCAAATAGACAATACCACATTCATGCATCATGCTTGCCATACAGTGGTAGATACACTCTCAAAGGCCCTGCACGATGCCTGAATGCAGTGTTGAAGATAATGCCGTAAGACGGCATGTCATCCTTAAAGGGTTAATGTGTGAGCAGGGAAATCGGCCCTGGAGGACGCCCCTGCCCAACGGATGCCTGTCTGTCATTTTTACGGCTGGCTCTGGTTCCAATGTAAATACCATGGTGTTTATTTTATCCAGGTAAATGGAGTTTTTATAAACAGCATCCCAAGTGGGAGGTTGCCAGCCAGCAGTCTGGGGTGATAATCATCAAGGTTTTGAAAATAATGAAAAATCAATATTTAGCTACTTCGGGCAGCCTTACGCTAATTTGCCAACCACTTATACAAGTATGAAATTGGCGTTATGAGTCAATTGGCATATAGCTGTGTAGTATAGGCCACATGCATGGGACTTAGTGAAGGATGGAGTGGGGAGATATTGGGGATGGGGGGGGGGGGGTTGGATGCCAGTGGGTTGCGTGGGAGGGGGATATATATAGGCTTCCTATAGGGCTTGTGGATTTGCATTCTGAGCTAGAGATCGACTAGGGAATTCCATCTCTATGATCTATATCTAAATTTTATAGCAGAGGCATTATTCTTCGAGCATACTCTTAGCTTAAACTGCATTGCATAAGATGTAATACATTAGTTGCCAGCGACTAAACATGGCGTCAATATTACAGAGAGATTAACCCCATGGCGCCCCCACTTGTTACAGAATGGTAGACCTGCAGTATACTGGTGCCGCTGGGTCTCAGGCCTGGTGCCTCCACAACCTGCCTGGTCTAACCACCTACTGGAGCACTTATTGATTTCTCCAGGCGTGGGCGCGCAGCTCGGTTGGGGGAGGTGTCTCGGGTGGCCTCCTGGTGGTGCGGGCGGGTACTAGTAGTAGCAGTAGTTCGGCTGGTGGCCATCATTGGCGCTGTTTGCACTGAGTGGCAGCGGCGGGTGTAGTTTATTATAGAGGGTGGTTTGTGAACCCCAGCCTGCATTATAACACGGCCCTTGTTAACCCTGCCCTAGGTGCCTGTATGCTGGTCAGGGTGAGAGCCAGCACTTAAAGGACTGTAATGCATCATGTGAGTCTGCATCTATGCATCTTGCACCTTGGAGAAGAGTGCATTGACTATTTCAGGTGGTACGATGCTTAAATGCAGTCCTGTTGACTTACTCATCAGGTCTGTATGCATCATGCTGACAAAGGGCCACACAATTTAAACCACTATGTTGTCCTTAAAGGGTTCCTGCTGGCAGCGGTACCTCAAGGCATCTCCTAGAGGCTGACAAGGCTACCAACCCCACCTATTCAAGCCACAGTTAGGCTGACCACAAGAAAGCCTTCTTTGCCCCCGCCAGCAGATCAATATGTTTGTAGAGCCGGAGGGACTGTTTACATAAACGGCCATAGATGGACGCTGTCATCTGTGTACATTGATAACACCAATAGTAGTATAAGGAAGCCATATGACGTGTACCACCATGAGCCTGTGAAGCAAACTCTCCCTGTCAGACTCTTATACTTTATCTCTGATTGTACCTATGGCTATGCACTACAGGAACTTTTCTGTGGAGGGAGGAGGGGGGGCAGTATGGCTTTCTGCTCTCCTATTTGCATCACACATTGCCAGTCTGCCTACACATTCGTAAACAGTTTCATTAGATCTTCAATCATCACCACCACAAAACTTTAGCTGATACTTCTGTGAGTCACAAAATTATTTACTTACATGTATATCCCTTCAAGTATATAATGCATTGACAAGAATGGGATATGTAAGTTGTGGCAATAATCCTCCCTTTTTAGGAAGAGATAAAGGAAACATTAGAAGAAAGTCCTGCTGGGAGAGTGTGCAACGTGGTCTAGTGTACACAATGCCAAAAACGTTGCTACTAGCTTTGTAGGCTGCAGGATATCCCATGCAGTGTAGAGAGTCCATAGAATCTCATAGTGAGGTCTGCCCCACCATACAAGATAAAAACATAGGCATTAGGATAAAAAAAAGTAGACCTATCAGATGTGGATGTACACAGCTTTTAGCGAAATGAAATCCATCTCATACAGGCTTCTGGCAGTAATAAGTCCATAAATAGGAGTCTATATACAGTAATACTACTGTAAAGGGCTTATATTATTGATCTTCATCTATATATTATAGTTGAGGCAATTTATGGATGGCACTAAATTCATATTCCCAGCAAGACTTTTTATTATTATCAATTATCGTGTAACTAATCAAAGAGCTGGCATGAAGTTCCCAATCTGTATTAAATCTGTTTATCATTTTGGTATAAAAGTTCTCAATATTGGGGATGCACTCTTTACTCACTGGTATTGTCTTTCACATGAAACCCAGTGAAGGATACCCTTTACTAATGAAAGGCTGTCATCACTGCCCAGTGTGCATACAATCCACTGCTACCCTCCCATTACCTGTGGTCAGGTGGGTGTCCAGTGGATGCCCGGGGGACATCCCTTTATATTGGCTCCTCCTGTACTATAGCGCCCCTGGACACATCCATCACCCATCCTGCGTGTCCTGTACTCCTCCTGTGTAATGGGACTGTATACACTCAGCTATTGGTTAGGGCGTCCCTAGGTTTTATGATGGTATTGATCTCAGTTGACCTATAAGGGTTTTGCAAACTAATAAATGGTTTGGTTAGAGTGTGCCAATAGGATTTAGAGAAGCAATATTCATGTAGGTAGAAGGATATTGGCCCTGGGTCCTTAATCAGGGTATAAGATTGATCTGTATAAAACTGATTAAAGTTTAGGTGTACATAGTTCTTATCATAGCCATAAGCCATAAGTTTAAGTAGGACCATATCTTAGTAATGGTACTACAGGGTTCCCAAGATGCAGGTTCCACCGTCTTATCTTTCATTCCTGCAGGGACTACCATGTCCAAATGACTATATCTAGTCTCCACGTCTGCCCTATAACATCATGTGTCTGAGGAGCCAATAACATCAATACTGTGACGTAGACCACTGCATGGACTACACCGAACCTTCTTAACAAGAATCAACTTTGGATCGATGCATAATTTATCGAACAAAGGAGCATGTATTGAGTAGAGCCAGCACACAGATAGGGTACTGGACTTCGTCATCCCAGCATCTGAAGGTGGTATAAACAGGTTACCGCACACCATTGGTTTCTTTATTGAATTAGTTAGGGCTCACTGATTTGTAGTATACGGCGCAAGTGGCTAGAATAATACGTCTCGCAATATGAAAATAAAAGCATCATGATTTCTATATTAACACTGATCAATTCCATCTTCTCTGCTCACACCCTATTGCTAGCATCCTATACCCTCTGCTTTTAACTACTAATACTGCGGCAGCAAATGATATCCCCACTGCCCCCTCACTATATCCACTGCTTTTAACTACTAATACTGCGGCAGCACATAATGTCCACTGCCCCCTCACTGCTTTTTGCAGCACATATTCCAAGTATTCACTCTGGACATCCTAACCATCCATACAGCAAACTGACCAGTGCAGTGCCATCTCTTGTTGTCAAATCCATTTATGTGCCAGGCACCACACTAGTGATTTCACACTCCCCTGCCCACAACCAATAGTTCGGACCCTGGAGAGTGCTGTGACTGCCATATGGAGCCCTGCCCAACAGCCCCTGCAATACCTACCTGGGTGCATTGTTCCCATGGTAAAGGTACAGCCTGACCCAGGGGCCGTGGATGCTGTACGTGGACCAGTTACTTGATGGACAAATATGCAATCCTGAAGTTGTTAGTTGATATAGCTATGCCTCTAAAGTATAGGGTCTTATGCTATCAATATTTTGCTAGTTTATTGATGCCTGCACTTCTACATTGTTATGTCATTATTACCTTTTGTATAAGTTCTTACCAGTCTAATTACTTCATCCATAGAAGCGTATCAAGTTGAGTGGCTCTATATAAGAGAACATGTACTGAGAATTGATCTGTCCTGGTAGTAGCCGTGCAGGTGGTGTCATAGTGTTCTGCCCCAGCTGCTGCTAATGGAGGACGGCACCCCAGGGTGTGTGCAGGCCATAAGGTCTAACTCAGATGGTTAGACAAAGTGGTTATACCAGTAAATATTATGTCTAAAAATTACTGGAAGAAGATGTGATGGGAAACCACAGGCCTATGCACTTTAGATTCTTGAGAGTAGAGTTAAAGCATATTTTATGTAAGGTTTGTACAGGAGGAAAGAAAGAAAGAAGCGGCTGGTAGAATATGTATGGATCAGAGATCTATTGAAGGATACATTATATTGTTCAGCCTAGTGAGGAGTCAACATTTTGGAGTTGGCGGTTCTGAGGCATTCAATATGTTGTGATAAAGCTCATTGACTGTGATCTGTGCTAATGGAACCACATGCAACGCCCTGCAGAGTGATAGTGTTCACCAGGCATTTCTATCATAGCTGTCAACTCCCCGTAACCAGCAATACATTATAAATGTCCCCAACACTGTTTATGATCACCACCAGGGACCTATCACCACTATATTACAGAAAAGTTGTATGGCTGGGTGGTATCCAGTGTTTTGCCTTATCATTTCCCATGCAGTTTATATAGCGACTAGGAGTTGTGGGAGGAAATAGACAGTTAAAGCATAGATCTAGATGTGTGAATGCATATATCAAAATGCATGCACAAAGAACAGCAGCAAATAACAAGTTTATAACATGCAAATGTTGTCTGTTTTATCAGATATTGCTAACCCACTATCCACATCTCAATAGTGGATACATTTAATATCATACCTCTACATCTAAGTTAATATAGAGTGGTATATTTCACACCTGTCATAACTAAAATAGCAGTACATTATTTATGATTCGGTACAGGTGGTTAAATTACTCATATGATACAGGCACATTGTTTCATGTATGTAATTATTGCTTTGTCAATGATTCATCATCTCTGATCTATTGCCTGCAACCATCCATCCGTTCATCCATTCATTATCACAGGAACATACTGCCATAATATACTCAGCTTTATAGATGATAGATTGATAGATATCACAATACACCACAATAAGTGCCAGATTGATAGATATCACAATACACCACAATAAGTGCCACCTAGACATTGGATTAATCAGTCTATTGTCTCCATGGGCCATCAACCAGTTGACAAATTGATGCTTTTACAGGCCATTAGTCACCCTGCTATTACCAAAGGGGGGAGGTCTTGCCTAGTCAAATAGAATGGGTAACTACTGCAATAGCTGCTAATATAAAGAAACTCACAATAAGGAGAATATTTGCTCAAAATATGGCTTGTATTTACCCTGGATTTCGTTGTAGCCATTACTATTGGCATTAGTTATACATATACCTGATTCTGAGTTGATCATTTGCAGTGAAAAATATAGTTTCTAGTCAATAAACAAGTGTACAGAACTGGATGAACATTGGTTGAGTATAGGTTTTGTAGAAGTGACAACTGGTTTTAGACAATGCGCCTCCCATTGCTGTAGCAAAATTATGTTCCTGAGTCACACATACCCAGCCTTATCAATATGACAGACAGTGGGAGGAAGGTTATTGGAGAAGAGAAGACTGTCACAGACTACAATAGCAGGTTGATTGCTTTTGGTCCGACTGTGGGAATGGGCACTGTCAGCAAGGCTGGTCTGACAGGAGATAACTGAAGGTACACTGTCGTTGTCGACAGTGTTTGCATCTTATGAATGATAAGGAGTGAGCCCCTTGTGTGCAGTTAAGTGATCCATCACCCTACTCAAATAATTATGTGTACTCAGCAAGAAGCAGAGGGTCAGAGAATGAGTGGATTCAGACTATCTTAGTATACTTTAGTACTATACACAATACAATATATGTATGACAATATACCAGATCTTATGAGGTAAGCAAGTAAATTAGACTCACAAAATAATGGCAATGGATACCTGATTACATATCAAAGGAAGAAATGTAACTGTGATGTAAAAAATGCCAGATAATGTTACTGGTTCTGAAGAAATGTTTGCGCTACACAATCAAATATAAGCCAATATATGGAACGATAACCCTCTTAATATAGCTACAGTATGTGAGGCAGGTGCTTCAGGCTTAGAATACCTTCAGGCCTGAATAAAATATGAGTATCCCACAATGAACTTCCCACAGTGCCTACTTAGACCCTATAAGTACCTATTCAATTGTTGATGACTGTGTTACGGATAGAACCCTCCAACCTCTGGAGAACAAACAAACATGAATTGAATATTCACACCATTGTCCATATAATTATGTGTCAGTATGGTTTCCCTTGAGAACATAGGAAGATATAAATGATGAAACTCGAGGTAATGTATTAAACAGAAGATCAAATAATTTGGGTATTTTAAAGATATGAACACACAAGGACATTGGATCGCAAGGGTAGCTCTAATTCAGCCAACGCATATTACAGAGTTCTAGGGGTAGAGGCAATTTAGTGTCTCTTGAACATTATTCTCTGCCTGTTTGCAACAGAGCACTTGTGAACACAATGACACAGTGCCCAGGATTTATTCACATCAACATCTCACTGTCCCTCACAGGGTTTATTAATACACAGGATGCACTTGGGTAATGGATCCAGTCATTTGTGGGAAGCGAATAAGAGGTGCCTGCATGTGAGTAGCAGGATCTGTTCCATACTATGTCATGTGTGCCTGGGCACCCTGGCCTAGGCTAAGAGTCTGTAAAGGAGAATGTTGGAATAGAATAATGGTAATTAAAGAGGTGAGCAGAGATGACACAGCTTATAAGGGAGGGGGAGAATTAATTATCAAATTGTCTACTTAAGTGACAAATAAATTCTGTTTGTTGCAATTTAGACAGATTTAAAGGAAACAAACAATCTGCAAGTGTCATTATATTGACATGATTAAAACTGAGGACCAAAGTGAATGGGGCAATAATGGCAAGTTTTATAGGAATAATGATGAATATAGAAATGTTTATTTACAGATTGTAACTACCCCCAGACACCACCATAATAAACTATTACACATCGGCACTGGATACTTCAGATGCCACACATTATTCTGATAGTGCTCCCTCTAAGTTCTCCTTCTAAGGTGGTCAGCTGCCAGGCTTCCTACACTGGGAGTATATTAGGTTGATTGCTGGGGAGCACGCACACTTGGACCCTCTTGTGGTACGCCTGACATTTAGAGTGCAGAAAATGAGTGCAATCCAAACAGCGGTCAATGACCTGACCTAAATAGATACCAACCTATTGTCCTACTTGCAAATGATATTAATTTAGGAACTTGTCCTCCAATGTCCAGTGCTTACTGAATAAGTACACAGGGAGAAGATGGAAGCTCATCAGGGTCTTTATTTACATGCTGTGCGTGTCTATATCAGTACAGGCTCAACAGTATCCTAGCTGGTAATATATAGAGAGAGGAAAGCCAGTCTAGATGACAACAAAGATCAGCTGGCTATGAGGACAGGATGCATGTCATTTTTATTACCTGGATTGGAGGCCTGGAACAATTGATAATACAAGCAGTGTGTTAAGATATTATGTATGATGCATACTGACTATCTGTTAACCATAATGGTAGCATTTCTCATAGTCAAAATTGTCTAAAGGTTTATGAATCTCCTTGTGATTTCTATTCACCTACTAAATCATGATACGGCATCTTGAAAAAAGGCCTGCTATGAATTTTACACTTTTACCTGGTCCTATTTTGTATTTTTTGCCCCAAATCAAGTTAAACTCTAATTGCAATCACAGAATGAGAAGTAGGGTAAGTTAGTTTTCTCTCTAAGTATACTTTACCCATCCCATGCACTGAGTGGCAGTGATGGGTGAAGTTTGTGAGCGCGAGCCGGCATTATAACATGGACCTTGTTAACCCTGCTCTGGGTTCCTGTATGTTATAAAGCGTGGGAGCCAGCACGTTAAGGGCCACATAGTACTTTGATACAACATGCCCTTTGTTGTCTTAATTCAAACCTACAGTCCCATAGAGTCTATTAACAAGCACTACATATATTCAGATGTATATTATACATCCTGCCAACCTTTCAGAAGCTTAGCAAACGAAAAGGTTATATGATGCAGGAATACAACCCATGAGAGTAGACAAAGGTCAATGCACATTAAAGTATTATGAGGACCTTTAAGGGTTAAGGGTGGTTTTAGTACCTCAAGGCAGCTCCTATAGAAGCTGACTAGGTCATCACCCCAGCTTTTCAAGGCGCAGTTGCGCTGACCACAAGGAATCATTCTTTGTCCCTCCTTTGGCAGATCAATATGTTTGTAGAGGGACTGTTTACATAAACGGCCATAGATGGACGCTGTCATCTGTGTACATTGATAACACCAATAGTAGCATGAGGGAGCCATATGACGTGTACCACCATGAGCCTGTGAGGCACACTCTCCCTGTCACAGACTCTTAGTCTATGTCTGCCTGAACCTACAGAACACAGGACTTCCTCTGTAAAAAAAGGTGGAAATAAGTGTGCTTCTCTGCTCTCCTATTTGCATGACACACTGCTGAGACTTGAAAAGGTTCCTGCTACTATCTTCAATGTTTTCCACAATACCATTGCTTACATGTCAGAATTCATGCTTTGTATATTCCTTTGAACATATGAAAAGGTTCATTGTATCAAGTATCTTTGAAAGTATGCCGTAGACATGTTTTGGAGGAGACCTATAAGAAGTAGAGCCTGTAGTAGCAGATGAAAGACATGCTAGGCGAATGTGCAGGTCTTATCACACATAGCTAGAAGGCTTTGAGTAGCTTTGTAGGCTGCAGGAAATGCCATGCAGTATAGGGAGTCCCCAGAGGCTCATAGCAGGGTATGCCCCACCATACAACAAAAGGCATCTATAGGCATTAGGGCAAAAAGCAGATATCACATGGGGATGTGCAAAGATAGCAAGCTTTTAGTGAAATGAAATTAATTCCATACAGAGCTCTGTATAAGGGGGATAGTAGTGGAGGGGTCAATGTACTATATCGGTATGACATTATCAGCTATATATTATGGTTGTGCCAACTGTGCATGCAATTACAAGACACTGTTGCCCTCCAATTACCTGTGGTCAGGTGGGTGTCCAGTGGATGCCCGGGGGACATCCCTTTATATTGGCTCCTTCTGTACTATAGCGCCCCTTGACACATCCATCACTCCTCCTGCATGTCTTACAGACCTCATGTGGAATGGGACTGTACAGAATGATGTATTGGTTAGAGCGTGCTTTGCTTTCATAATGGTATTGATCTAGGTTAGCCCATAAGGGTTTCGCAAACTGATGTATTGGTTAGAGTGTGCCTAGGATTTAGAAAAGCAGTAGGTAGTAATGTAGGTAGAAGGATATTGGCCCTGGGTCCTTAATCAGGGTACGAGATGGATCTACATAGAATCGATTAAGGTTCCCCATAATTTATGGTATGAGGAACCATTTGCAGCTATGTTATTCTTGTGCAGCCTCAGTGGGTGTGTAATGCTGTGGATGTAACTTTGGATACCCAATCGGTCTCAAAAATTCATTTCATTTAGTGCATTTCCCAAAGGAATCTCTCAGCCTGGCTCTGAAAGACTCTGTATAGGATACCCAGTGAATATAACAGGTGACAACTTGATATTGTATTACCATGTGATGAGAGACCAGGGGAAGCTGCATGTTGTCTTGTGTACCTACCAACCACAGATCAAGATGGCTGTATCATAGTGTATGACAATATCATGACAACAAAGGACCTGTCTGGAGGAGCTGCCATGTCCAAATGACTATATCTGGTCTACAAGTCTACCCTATGATGTCATGTGTCTGGGCAATATTATCTATACTGTTACGTAGACCATTACATGGGCCATATTTAACCTTCCTTAATCAGTATTGACTTTGGATCGATCCATTATGTATTACACAAAGGGGAATGTATTGAGTACTGATAACCTGGAGATTGGGGACTGGACTTCATCGAGCCTGCATTGAGGGCTGGAATCAGGTTACCACAGACCCTTCGTGTCTCAAAGCTAGAGGGGCTAAGTATAGGACTAAATTGAGGACCTTGAATTATATAGGTCTCTACAAGTAGCCAATTGTGGCATACAGTATGCAAACAGTCCTACATCAACACTGATGGATTTGATCTTCTCTCCCCTATCCCCAAGGGGTACCATTCTATATCAACTGCCTACAGCAGTACTAAGGCAGCACAGATGCCCGCTGCCCACTCACCATGACCCCAACCATACAGCAAAGTGTTCAGTGCAGTGCCATCTCCTGTTGTCCAATCCAGCTCAGTGCCAGGCACCACACTTGTTATTTCACACTCCCTTGCCTGAAACCAATTGTTAGGACTCCAGAGATTGCTCGCCTGCCCTGTCCAGTTGGTGCCCTGCCCAATAGTCCCTACAAGGGCTACCAGGGTGCACTGCTCTCACGGTAAAGGCACACCCCGACACAAAGGTGGTGGATGCCTGTAGCTGTACTAGGATTGATTGCTCAATGAACAATTATACGGGAAGCTGTTAGTATTGATATAGCTATCCCTCTCAAGTGTGTGTCTTATCCAGGCAATATTCTGTTAATCTATTTGATACCTTTGGATCTGCACTGCCAATGGACGACTTCACGAGTATGTGTGCATAGGGCAGGGCAGGACATAAGGGCTAATGTGTATCTAGGTTAGACAAAGTGGTTATATCAGTTGATATTATGTCGGAAAATGCTGGTCATTGAGAATAAAATTTAAGCAAATTATATTAGGATTTGTAGAGGATGGGAGTGAGAAAGAAGCATGACAGCTTAGGTCTTTGAGAATAGAATTAAAGCATATTGTATGTGAGATTCGTACAGGAGGAAATTGATAGGAGCACATATTGTATGGTCAGCCCAGTGGGGAATCAATACTTTGGAGTTGGTGGTCCAGAGGCATTCAGTATGTTGTGACAAAGATCATTGACTGTGAACCGTGCTAATGGAATCACATGCAATCCCCTGCAGAGTGATAGCATTCACCAGGCATTTCTATCATAGCTGTCAACTGCCTGTACCCAGCGATGTGTTATAAATGTCCCCAACACTGTTTATGATCACCACCAGGACCTATCACAGGAACTCCATTTTGGTGGTTATATGGTTGGTGGTATTCGGTCCACCGTTTCCTATTCAATTTTGACAAGCGGAGTCAGCTTTGGATTGAATAAAAATTTGAAGCATGAATTGAAAATCAGGATAATTATAGGTAACAAACTGCACAAAAAAATAAGAGGCAAATAAACCTTCAGGAGAAGAGCGGTAAATGACATTATTACTGCCAGTAAATGTTGTTTGTTCTATCAAATGTGGCCAACTCTCTACTTAGAGCACAGGAATGGGGTGAAAAAGCGAAGGGACATAACTATGAAGCAGTATATTGGACACCTGTTATAACTAATCCTAGCAAAATAATGCATTATTCATATTTGTGGTACAGATTTTTAAATTGGCATTAGAAGTTCAGATGACTTATGTATAAATTACTCACATGATACAGCCACATTTCTTTATGAAAATAATCATTACTTTGCCAATAATCCATCGGCTCTCATATATAGCCTGCCAACCATCCAACCGTCCGTCCATTGATTATCACAGGAGCATACCACCCACCATAATATACTCATCTTTACCATATAATGGACACCACAATGGACCATCATCAGTGTGATAAGTTCCACCTCACCATGGCATTAGTCTATTTACTAGGTGGGCCATTGAACAGTTAGCTGATTGCTCATTAGTCCAGCAGTTAGTGCCAACATAGGCCTTACCTAATCAAATAAATAGTCTTATACAACAGCGGGCACAGAGAACAAAGCATTTAACACCTCTTGTATACTGCATACAGCTAGTGGTATAAATATGTTATAGGCCTTTACAAAGCTGCATGGGTATTCAGGGAAGGGAGCCTATAAAGCCATAGGCCTAGTCTTGGTAATCGTCTTATAACTACTACAAAAACTGCACGAGCTGCTAGTATAAAGAAACTCGCAATAAAGAGCCTGAGCCCATGTCTGAGTTAAGCATTAAGAGTGAACATTGTATCGTCTAAGCAGAACTGGAATAATGTTGGTTGAGTTGAGATTGACTAGTAAACCAACAAGGTAGAACCAATTTATAATCTACAAGGTGTATACCTTAAAACCTCACGTATAAGCCTAATTCACGTATAAGGCGCACCCTGACTTTAGGCTGAACCTACAAGCTGCACTGACAACCTGAATACGGTCACTTTAGTTCTGTTCCATAGTAGCAAAAACTCGCCTATAACCCAGTGGGCACAAAACATTGAATCAACATTGATAACGGGTTGACAACGTTGATTCAATGTTGATTCATCGTTGATTCAACGTTGAACTGAATTTTGTGCCCACTGGGAAGTCACACTCTGACCTTGGGCCGATCCTATAAGCCCCACCGGCGGTCTGACTCGCGTACTAGTCACGGCTTATACTTGAGGTTTTACGGTGGTTGTGAAATCCAGTATGAGGCCTATGTGACTCCCATTGTTGCAGCAGAATGATGCTCCTGAGACTGACAGCTCACCCACCCACTCAGACCCAACCTCATCAATATGAAAGGCAGTCGGAGAATAGTTATTGGTGAAAGCAGCTGGTCACAGAACGACAATAGCATGTTGATTCATTTCCATCCAACAGTGGGAATGGGTGCAGAGCTGGTCTGACAGGCTTACAGGGCCTAAAGCTAGCCTGCTGTATATCTATGACATTTACATTTTACAAATTGTAAGGAGTGAGCACCTGTATAAGCAAAAAAGCATGGGTTGACCTAGATCATTTTAGGGACTGGTCTAAACATGCCCCCAGGAAGAATTTCTTATTTATTGTTTGATATGGTCAGTAGACTAAACTATCATATAGAAGATATAAAATTGAGTCTTAAGACCTACACAAATCACCAAACACTCTTGGTTGTATTATAAGTAAACAGTGTTTTCTGTTATGAGGTTCATACATTAAGAGGGTTAAGACTAACTCAGTATATTCCTGACTGACTACACAATGTGTCAATATGTGGGAAAATTAGGGAGAAAAATAGTAATATCATAGATGCAGACCTATACAATCAATAGAACAAGCCGGTATATTGAATGATAACTGTCTAAATAATAGCTAAGGAGCACAGGGCAGGTGCTCTAGGCCTAGACACCCCACGGGACTGAATAAAATATGAGTATCCCATAGTGCACTTTACATGGTGCCTACTTAGACCCTTTAAGTACCTATTCAGTTGTGGTTATATGGGGTATTGACAGAACCCTCTGAAAGACAAACAAACCCTCTGAAGGACAAACAAACCAGAATTAAATAGTTTATACCATGTGAACATACGTTGATGGGAGTGATAATGTACGTATAGCTCATAGTGAAACATCCTGGATCAGGGTACTCGTTTTATCTTTCAAGATTGGTCTGAATCGGAAAGTTTGTCGAAAGAGGAAGAGACTATGTCATGCATGAAGGCACCCTCATTCACATGGGCACCTGCATGGTAAGTATGGTGTGTTGGGTTTTGGAGGTATTCACACTGCTGAGTGGTCCCTTGTTTCTAATATGACTATTAATGGAGACTTTATAGGAACAATGGTCATGAATATAGAGACACTTATTTACAGATTGTTAGTGGCCCCACGCGCAACCATAATAAACCATTATACATTCACTCTGCATACTTGGGATGCCACACATTATTCTGATAGTGCTCCCTCTAAGTTCTCCTACTAAGGTGGTCAGCTGCCAGGCCTTCCTACACTGGGAGTATATGAGGTTCATTGCTGGGGAGCACGCACACTTGGACCCTCTTGTGGTACACCTGACATTTTGCATGCAAAAGGCAAGTGCAGTCCAATGAATAGATCCTTACCCATTGTCCTGTCTGCAAGTGATACCAATCTTAGAACATGTCCTGCATTGAGGTGCACATTGAATAATTCACTGAGTCACTCAGCGAGTTGATGTGAGCTTGTCAGAATCTTTATTTGCTTTTGTTGTGTGTGGTTCTGCTGAACAATATGTGGGCTGGGAGCCTCGAGAGAAAGACATGCCAGTCAAAGCTAATCAGTGTGGAAATAGGCGAAGTCCTGTGTGAGAATGTGAAGAGTATGTTGACTACCTGAAGGCTTTCTTTCTAGTTTGAAATTCTCCATTGCACCTCTGCTGATTGTTTCTCTAAGGCTGGGCTATTGACCACGAAAGAAATATTACCACTTTTACAAATAAAGAAATCCTTTTTATAATCACTTGGAATATATTTATAATATGGTGATATGATATATTCGATTTTAAATAAACAATTACTGATTTAGTCTCTGTTGCTAAGGGAATAAATTTTGCTACAGTTTTGATCATCTTTCTGGCAGTAGTGTATATGATATATGAGGAGCTGACATTGAGACAATGGAAAACAGATGGTAGCATTCCCAGCATATTCATATATAGATGAAGGTCATAGATACTTCTTTTTATGCATCTTCTCACTTCCATAGTCCATGCAAGCTGGAGAAATACATCGACACCTCCTATGAGCAGAGGTTCCACAGCCATAAATAATTATCTCATTTCAAGAACATAAGATTATTTAACTCGACTGGTGGACAAAGCACTTGTTTAAAGAAAATGTATTTTGTTTAATAACCTTATTTTCCTTAAATGAGATAATTGTTTTTGGTTGTGTACAAATTATTTTTGTTATGCTTACATTACGAGCAGAAATTGGGCCTCTAGTAGCGTCTTTTTGTTTAAAAAAAACACTGTGATCAACGTTCTACTAATGAAAATTAGATTCTTTGATATAATGTAGGTGAGATATCAAATTGTCTAGGTTTCACCACTTCTTTCGCTTCTACTCCATCATGGTGTCATGGGACATTTATGTAAATCTCATTAGTGAGAAGGAAGTAAAATAAAAGACAGATGAGTCATGAATATAAAACACAATGTGTCTAATCTGTCTGGTCTAAAATGCAAGACTTGATACTTTTAGTGAAGGTCATGATTTCCTTTTTGAAGCCTTACTCATTTCTTCATCGCCAATGAATCACTTAGACTAGGCTTTAATCTCATTATATAACCTTAAGCAGTGCCTAAAACAAGTCCAGAATAAAAAATCTTAAAACAAAATAGAAGTATAATCATTATTTTTATCTTACTTTTATGATAGTATCATGAGTCTCATAATTAAAACTGTCAATTGAGTAATATCCTAATGTCAGCCCACTAGCCTACTAAGGTCTATTAAAAGGTTTTTAAATTGGGAACCCTAACAGTAACAATTTCATTTGTAGTTTATATTTACATTGTATGCGATGATATCTGGGAAGTGAACAAACTTGAACAATTAGTAAACACATTTTACACAGATGAAATATAGCCTTTGTCTCCCCGCAACCCTGATATTTCAAAATCATGATAGGATAAGGCCTGTGCATAGTTAAACTCTAAGCGTAATTATAGAGTGATCCACTGGTAGGGTGGCTTGGTTTTCTCTCAAGTTATATTTCATCCATTTAATGCACTGTATGGCAGCGGCGATCATAGAGAGAGTGGTTTGTGAGCCCCAGCCAGCATTATATCATGGACCGCGTTAACTAACCTGGGTGGCGTTAAGTGGTTAAGGTCGTGGACTACCTAGCTCTTTTCCTAAAGGGCCACATGGTGCTTTACTGCACATAATATGCTCTTTGTTGTCTTGGCACAATACAGCCCTGGTGAGTCTACAACTTGTGGAACAATAAAGTGTATTTCTGTGTATATTTCATTTTATCGAAGCCAATCTCAAAATCCTCTTATGGAAGGGCTGTTTAGCTTTGATTACTTCACTGGCCCTGTAGTTCATTTTCTGGAAGGGATTGTGGGGAAAGGCCCCAGTGAGTCTCTCTTTCTTCACATGAAAGAAACAGAGCTCTACACACTAGGGAACACCTCTATTCTCCCAGATATCCCTCACTAATAAAAGGCTGCGGTCACTGTGAAGGGAGCAGACAGTCCACTGCTGCCCTCCAATTACCTGAGATAAGGTGGGTGTCCAATGAATGCCCTGGAGACAGTGTTGGGTTGTGTAAGGGTCCCCGTGCTGTCTGTACCGATAACGTTCTTACCATTCCCTATTATATATGGATAAAGCTGTGTCTGAGAAGTCGTGACAACTGCCATACTCTAGAGCAGCAGCCACCATCATTCCACAACAGGAATCGAAGCCACATTTTCCAAATACCGGGGTGCAATACTCTGAATATAGTGTTGGCCAGAATAATAGATGGGTATGTTCAGTTTATTTACCTGGTTTTATATCCCTGTACAGAATTGATTCTGGATCAAGTAAGGTAACTCGGTTCTTCCTCATAAGAGGTGCTACATATTTACCACTATGACGTTGGCGGTTTACATTGGGTAAAGGCAAATCCTGACCGCCATCATTTATTGCTATCCCTGAACCCAAACCAAATAGATGCTCCATATTTAGCAACTATCTATTATTTATTATTTCAATGCTACTGCAATATTTGCCAACTCTATTCAATTATTCAAGGCATCTTGGCACCAAACAGAGAGTTTAATGAGCTGTAAAATAAATGAGCACTAATAAGTTATATAGTTTTAGCCCACAGGGGGAATCGATTTATGCTGATGCCATGATAAATGGCAGTTGCCATGCTAGTCTATTGTGGTATCCATCATATCATAAAGCTGAGTTTATAATGCTGTAAAGTTCCTGTGGTAACGGATGGATTGATGTCTGGCTGAAGGCAATAGATCAGAGATGATTAATAATTGACACAGTAATGACTACATGCATGATATAATGTGGCTGTATAATGTGATTAATTCATACATATATGTCTCCTAAAAACCAGTAGTTCCTGCATTACGTTCTAGAGAGCTGATAAGGTCAACTAACAAAGCCTATACGGTATATTCTAGATTTCCAGGGCTAGATTCACCAAGTTTATGGAGGCTAGTTTATTGCCTTTTTTCAGATAGTCATACACTGTAAATAGTTGGTTACAACTGGAGTTATCAACTTAAGTTGTAGTATCATCCATATATTCTTATTGGTGCTCAAATGCCTATTTTATCCATAGCTAGTGCTTCATAGAACCTAAAAGCAATGGTAGATAGCAAAGGAAAGACTGAATACAACCCTCTATACAACCCATACACTGGTTTCTCGTAACATAATGAAAGTAGGTCCTAGGTGGTGATCATAAATATTGTTGGGTACATGGATAATGCATTGAGCTGGCTAGGGGGATTTGACAGTTATGATACAAATGAGTGGTGAGCACTATCCCTCTACAGGGCGTTGCATGTGATTCCATTAGCACAGTTGGCAGTCAATGAGCTTTATCATAGCATATTGACTGCCATCCAACTCCAAAATGTTGACTCCCCACTTGGATGACCATATGACCTCCCATCAATCTCTGGCTACCTTATGTGCAGTATTGTGGATGCCTGTTTTCATAATGTATAGATCATGATTTTCAATCCTGAAACCCCTCTACATCTTGCACCAAAATCCTAGCCTATTTAAATTATCTGCTTGTTTTGTTGTACACTTAGTTAGTGTACAAATCCTATTTAACTCGTTAAGGACCAAATACTGCTTTAATGTATCACACCTTTTGTTGTCATGATGCATGTATGTAGCCCTGGCAATCAACTTACCAGGGTTGCATAAACATCATGATGACAAATGACAATTGGATCTATAACAGCCCAGGCTTTAATTTTGCTCTCAAAGACCTCAGATGTCAGCATAAAATACCTCTCACTCATTCACATAAGCCAAAAGGCCTCCTTTGATTCCAATCATTTTTCTCTTAGCTTAACAATGATTATTGGTGTATGATAGAATACTGACTAGTTCCACCCCAACGTCTAAGCTAGCTTAAGTTAGACCCTATATCCTGCCTGCCCCTCCCACACCTTTACCCTGAGGTGCCGTCCTCCATTAGCAGCAGCTGAGGTAGGACACTCTGACACCACCTGCACGGCTATCTGCAGGACAGATCAATCCTCAGCATATGCTCTGATACATAGAGACACTGTTCAAACTGTGATCCACTTCTCAGGATAATATAGTGCTCAATTGAACTGGTTCTATATACCAACATAATTATAGAGAAACTGATACAGGTGATTGTGTGGATACACAGACAACCACATCTTGACATGTAGCTAGATGAAGGCAAAGCTAATCTTTGATACAAGAGTGCCCCATTTAAGTTTGTAAAAATTAGACTAGATTAGATCTAATAGATTTATAACTAACATTGCATCAATAATAATTTCTTTGCAGACCAACATAAAGCTATATCACTAGTTATCTGATAATTGTTTATTGAGGAACAACTCCTACGCCAGCTACCAGAATTCTACCACCTCGGTTTCTAGGTGTACCTTTGCCACCTTGTAGGGGATGTTTGGCAGGGGCCCAGATGGCAGATGCAGCTCTCTCCAAGGTCCTGACCCTTGGTTGTGGCCTAGGGAGTGTGAAATCACCAGTACTGGGGCAAGCACAGAAGTGGATTGGACAACAAGTGATGGCACTGCACTGGTCACTTAACTATATGGTGGCGGGTCATGGTGAGTGGGCAGGGGTGGGCAGTGGGCAGCTGTGCCACCTTACTACCGCTTTAAGCAGTCGATATACGCTGCAAATAGCTAGTGCGCATAGGCAGTATAATCTATTGTATGTTTGCAGTACAGCTATTACATACATGAGTAGTAGAATCTGCTCTAGGCTTGCAGTAGGTACTACAGTATTGATATAGATTAGGCCAAAAAAAGGTTTGTAACAGGTAACCCGACCGACCCTATCAAAACAGAGCTGACTCTACCTTTTTTTATGCAATTTTGAAGAAATTTTCGCATTTTTACCCTTTTTTGGTCAATTTTAGGGTATTCAAAAAAGTTGGGTAGTACGTTCATGTTAAATTTTTATTATTTTTAAATATGACCTTCCGACCCTACATTTTCCTCCCATGTTACCTGAAACAAACCTTATTTTGGTCTTAGCAGTAGAATCTACTGTATATTTGCAGTAGAGTGATCGAGTATATATCTTGATGTGCACAAATAAGACTGCCCCACGTGTCCTAGACAAGATATATCATACTTATCTCATTTCTCTATTCATGACTCAACTATCAATCATTTTGCTCTCATGAATGAGATTTGAGTAAATGTCCCGTGACACCATGATGGAGGAGGCAGAAGAGGCAAGGTGAAATGTAGACGGTCCCTCATCTCACCATTGTCCCCATGAAAATATCACATATCTCATCCTTACAGTTGGTTCTAGTACCTCCATAGTTAAAATGACTTTGTATTCAAAGTTATCCTTGAGTTAAGTGCATACAATGATATGTATGGGTGGTCATATAGTATATGGAGAATGATATCTAGATGTAAGCATGTTGTATTGCCCGTCATTAGGCTAATGCATTACAATTAGATCTGCTGAAGTGAATGTGTTTGAGGCGTCCCATAAATCTCATGAAAGCATAAAAGTGAAATGATATAGGTATGGGCTATTTGCCTCCTAGGCAAATAGTACAGGAGCCTATAAAGGGAGTATACCACTGATGGAATTGGCCTTGATTCTGTCAGTCAGATGAGATTCGTCCATAAGTTAAAGATTATAGACTTTTATCTGATGACCAAATTCCTGCCGAGCGACATTAGTGGAATACACACTTAAGACTGTCAAGCTATACCCATGTATGAGAAAGCCTGGAATCTGGTCATATGTTTTATCTGCAATGCATCTTGAATATGAGTTAACAGATGGCTGCTGTAACACAGGGAAAGGAAGATACAACACCTTGCCTTACTGAAAGAGGAGAAATCAATGCATTTGATTTAAACTCAATCTAATTTGGAGTAATACAGCTATGTTGCTATTTCTATTCTTTTTAGATTATTACAGTTTTCAATTTCCCTAATAATGCTATCTCTCTTATAGAAATTGGTTTGCTGGTTTGTGATCTACCTAGTTTAATATGCAACAAGAATTTGGTCTTAATTGCTTCGGAAGAGGTATGCCTGCTAGTGAATAATGGACTGGGAAAGAGGTCTAACAACAGAGACAGTCAATATGCAATACATTTAACTTCATATCCTCACGTCCAACTTTTCCCATTTCCACATTGATGTTGTGCCTGATTAGCATCGTAAAGCTGATCAGGGACGACGATTGCCTCAGGCCTTCAAGCAATGGGAATATCCCAGATAATGAGCATTCTGTACACTCTCCCAGAGCAGTCTCAAAAAAGACTATACCCACACGCTCCAACTGCATCATGTACTCATACTATAGAAGGCCCCATTGACCTACATAGCTTTAATCCCCTCTTGTTTTCTTCCCTACTTAGCTAGGGAGCAATTGCCCTATTGACAATGCATTGATCTATTTAGGATCCCTTGACCTCTAGAGTACACTCCCTTTTTTGCATTCTAAATGTCAGGCCTACCTCAAGAGGGTCCTTAGAAGTGTTCATGCTCCCAAAGAATGAACCTAATGTAGCCTACTCGATGAAGGGGTTTTGACAGACAACTGGTACAGTTGGAGGATGCACTCCCACTGCCAAGTCCGTCAGACAAATCATTAGCCTAATCTTAGCCCCATCCAACACCCTATAAGGCCAAAAAAAAAAAAGCTTTGTTTCAGGTCACCCGACCGACCCTATAAAAAGAGGGCCGACCCTACGTTTTTTTATGCAATTTTGAAGAAATTTCCTTCTTTTATACCCTTTTTGGGTAAATTTCCGGGCCTTAGGAGAGGCCGGGTAGTACTTTCATGTTAAAAAAAAAAGTTAAAAAAAAGAATATCCGACCTACCGACCCTACAATTTCATGCCATGTTACCTGAAACAAACCTCTTTTTTTTGGCCTAATTACTATGTCTTGTAATTTTGATGCATTTATTCAGGAGGGAACAGGTTAGGCTCCTTATTAAAAATTGGGCGATGCCTATATTCTCCTGGCTCCCGAGGGCCTCATAATAACGACAGTTTACAGACAAGTGGCATGTACCAGGCAATCACAGAACTAATTATATTTAGGAAAAAGAATATATAAGAGGGTAAAGTTGGTTTTTAGGAAGACATAACTTTATAAAACATGTAGAGTATATCATAGCAGACAGGCAAAAAAAAAACTTTCTTAGAGAGGTAAGTAGGTTTTTCCTGTTTTTCTTGAAAGCATCTAGAGTAGGAATACACCTTTCCTCAACCCCTAGATTATTCCAGAACTAGGAACATTTATAACTTACACTGCTTTTAACGGCTTGTAATCTTCTATCATATATCTTAAGGACAGGGCCATCATGTAGTCTGGTTTCCCTGGCAGACACTATTAGGTTGAAATCATGTTTAGTCATAGTATAGGCGTGAATGGCAATTAGTTTTTCCCTTCTTTCCTCTAAAAAGTTTATTTTCCCATCCTTATGAATCTTATCAATACTAGTTCTAGGGGGTGAGTACAAGGCAATTTTTAATCCTCTATTTTGTAACCTTTGTAATTTAGTTAGTAGTGTTTTGTTAGTGTCATGAACAAGAATACCTCCATATTCCATATAGGGAAACATTTTAGTTTTGTTAACTCTGAGGGCCTGTGTGAAGGACATATGGCTTCTAAAGCATCCAAAGATGTGAAGTATTTAGTACTAATTATAAGTTTCCTTTTTAATGTTAACCACTTTCAAAATTAAATTAGATTTGATAATTGAGATTAGAGGTTGCTCTGTCTCCATGGTTACTCATTATTAATTAGATTTATCAAAATAAATCCCCAGGAGATTGCTGAAAATATGCCTTGTGTTCACAGTTAACATTCCTGCCAGATTCAATAGCTATTCAGTGATTGTTTTATCTCAAAGCAAATCCGATCTTCCATCCATCAAGCCAACACATCATTCAAAAGGGGAACAGAATAGAGATCTGAATGATTACAGGGAAAAGCAGAATCCATTAGGCATGCCGCAATGCAGTAAATCATGGTGAGGGATTGGCCAACCGGCGAAAGGTAGATTTTGGTTGGGACAACATATAGTGAACCATTGACAGGGGGAGATCAAAAGCATTTCGATACCTCTTGAGGGGGCACTAACAATATTTCAGCCCTTTTAGCAAAATAAAACAGTGTGTTACTATATATATGAAGTAAGAAATGGGCGAGAGAAATAATCTTATCATAAAAAGATGCCCGTTACATCCTAGTTATCTGTTTTACTATATGAGGCCTTTTTAGTACACATTTCCCAACATGGTTATGGGTGTAGCAGGACTCAAATTACAGCAGTTAGGTGGTCCTAATATCACAGATGCGTCTGTAGCACTCAGGATCCAATTAGTTGTTCATATTTACTAGTAAGTCTAGACCAGACCTTGTTATCTAGAGCCCACACTAACGCTGCACCTAATGTCTGCAGCCATAGGCAAGGTACAGCATTTACATGTATGGTATCTGTCCAGAAGCAGATTAGCCTGAGGGTAATGCAAGTTGAAATACAAGCTAAGTATACAGCATGTTGTATATCTATGTATCATACTGTTTATGTAATCATATTTTCAAATGGTTATACAGTACATATCAAAGCATATTGTTGTATTGGGAGCTATTTTAGGGAGTGAATTATAATAAAGAAGTCGATTGAATCCAACTCCCTTCGTTATAACTAATGATTTTGAAGAGGTCTGTTGTAACTGATGGCCTATTACTCTGCCACTGTCCAAGTCCCTCCCAGCATAGTAATTGCCCTGCTCATCCTCCATGTCTAATACTTCAACATCCCTGCAGGCCCAATCCAGTTTGTTAGCACTGTAATGGTTGTACAAACCACATTGACAGGGTGCCACCAAGTATTGGCTTGAAACTTCTGCACTGGGGAGTTACATATAGGCCATATAGGCCGGACAATTTGCAGGGATCTATTTAGGTGGCCATTGTTTTGATTCCCTGGCTTTTTTCCCTTGAAATGTCAGGCATACCACAAGAGAGTTCGTGCTCACCAGCAATCAACCTAATGTACTCCCTGTGTAGGAAGGCCTGGCAGCTGACCACCTTAGTAGGAGAACTTAGAGGGAGCACTATCAGAATAATGTGTGGCATTCCAGGTATACTGAGGGATTGTAATATGGTGGATTATGGTGGTGCCTTGTTGCTCTTACAATCTGTAAATAAGTGTCTAGTCATGACCATTGTTAGTATAACGCTCAAAAATTAATGCATACTCCACCTTGGTCATCAGCTTTTAGGACCTCAATATGTTGACAAATGAAGATGGCTCGCTTTTGTTGGAATTAAAACAGCCAATGAAATACATTTGTCACACAAGAAGCCAATTTGAAAATAACTAATCCCCCTCCCCATCAGCTATCTGTGTCATCTCTAATTAGCTCCTGAACTAATAATTCTTGGTGGTCCTACCCACAGTCATTTTCACTTTAATAATAGCACCCCAGGTTCTTATCCTGAGTCATCAGTTTTGTGCTGGCTTTGTATGTTATATAACAGAACCCACCCCATAATGCCCTACATATGGTGATCTGCTAGAACTATTTCATTTTTATACACATTTTCAAAGGAGCTTTAGATTATATCACTGCTTGCAGGTTATATTGAATATAACCTGTATTTTCGTTTATTTGTCCTGTATACACAAGATTACACCATTACATAAAATAATAGTAAATAGGTTATTTGTGTGCGACTGGGAGAGATTTTTCATTCAGTGACTAAAAAGAACAGTTTGCAATACAATCAATGAGCAAATACCATCATTTGCTCTTTTTTTTATATTGTTTATTTATCCTGATACCAATAGGCTATGCACAAGGCTTGCCTGTATTAGATGATACCAGCCTTAACCGGTCTGGTTCTTTCTACCACAACTTTCATAATATAATATCGAGTAGACTACACAACTAGTGTGTCTGTTTAAATACTAAGTTAGATCAAGAACCTGAGTTAGTATGTCTCTTATGAGACTTAATAGTATACTTCTAATTCTCCCAATATATTAAGGAGGTAAGACATCCATGTACTCACATCTCTTTCGAAACGTGAGATGGTCACATTTATACGAACCCTTAGGTGTTCAATATGATTTTAGCTAATGGCTGGGTATGGCAGGCACCCTTAGCAGTAATTACATAGGTACAAGGCTACACAAGCTTATCTTTTAGTACCTTATGTATGTGGTTATTCAATTGGGGGTAGGAGGCAATACTTTTGATATCCCTGTGTGTATCTGACCACAATTTGAAGGTCCTATATTCAACTGATTTTTCATATTTGATATTTATATTATTTACAGTTTTAAGTACAGGGAAATCATGTGCTCTGGTTCTGATATTGCGCTGATCGACATACTTCCTTATACCAGTCCTTTTGAAGGTGAGGCCCAACAGTGAGGCCCAACGCAAGTCCTCCAGCTTGTTTACACCCGACAGTCTATGGAGAGTATCAGTAGAGACTCTATTTTCAGGCTTAATACATACCCTGAGGCCCCTGTTCTGCACTCTTTGGAGTTTGACCAGGTTCCCTGCATTTGTAGCTGAGTAAATGACATCCCCATAGGTGAAATGAGGCAGTATCATGGATTTGTAAATTTCCAGACTGGCCGCTTCATCTGAGTCAAATCTAACCCTATTTAATAGGTAAATCTTATATATAATAGCTTTCCTAGTAATCTCTACATGTTTATTAAAGTTAAGGCAACTATCTATTGTTATACCTAGATATTTAAACTCATTTGTCTTCTGTAGGACTGTATTACCCAATAGCAACTTTGGAAGGATAACTCTTTTCAGTTTCTTTGAGGATGATGCAATGGGCATGTATTTGGTTTTTTTGGCATTGATAGTTAATTTGTTTTCTACGCACCACTTATAGAGATTAGCCAAGTCTGCATTCAACATGGGGGTTGCGTCTAAATTAATAGGGGAGGATATGTATAAAACCGTATCATACAATTTGATACAATTTTATTGCATACTTACTTATTTAGAGATGACTGAACATATGAATGATATAAGTTTTCCAAGTATTATCATTCCTCCCAAACTATGTTTTCGACGAAAACCTAGACAACTTTACCTGTTGTGAGGAAAGTATATACACCATTTAATATAACTTGTATTCCTGTTCATTTGTGCTCTGGAGGTCTGGGTTATGTCAATAATGCATCCACTGACAATGGCTGAATAGGCACTTATATAACCCTAAGTAGGCACAATGGGAAGTGTATTATGGCGCACTCATATTTTATTCAGGCCTGTGGGTATAATAGGCATAACGCCCATGCCTCGGGTGTGGTAGCCTTTAGAAAGAAAGTGATCATCCCATATATTGAGGTGGTCTATTGACTATGGATATATATATTGATGCTCTATAATTTTAGGATATATACTAGGGTTGTGTAAACCCACACCTTGTGTTTACTGTGGTTTCTTAGAAATATCAGAACTGCCTTTATTGTCATATCACATGCACAGAAATCCAGTGCGCAAAGGTTCCTGTCGTTCAGACAAGCACTAATCTTGTGCCCTTAATAATCATCCCACATGCACTAGACCCGGTGACAACAGAGTCCAAATACCTACCTCTAATCTCTCGTTCTGCCATTGTATCATGTCAGATATCTGAAATAATTGGAGACAGAACAAACCCTTGGCTGGCATTCAACAAAGCTTAACAGGGACTAAATATAGATTGGTACATAATGTATAGGACAAAGGGAGAGATACTTAGGATAGTCAACATGCAGATGTGTGACTGGACGTGATCCAGCATGTAATGTTGGGGGATGCTAAATCAGCAGGTTGTTCTGTGCCATAGTTATCTTCATTGAGTTACTTTTCTTTTAATGGGAAAAATGGTCACAACTGATTTAGATAGCATTGGGTCCAGATTTCAGCCATACTTTGTTTTGAATATAGCATTATCTTAAAAGAATTAAATCACAAAGAGGTCCAAATTTCTATTCCCTCCCAAAAAAGTAAACCCAGCAACCTCTTCCACTGATCTTGAAAAGTAATGGCATGCACTGACAATGCACAACAAACATGAAACTCCCTCTCCTAGATACATGTACAGTGATCCGATCTATTCACCCTCCTCCCAACAATATACATCCTTCTCTACAAACCAATTAGTGCAGTATGACTACCCCCACACCCTTCAACCTTCTAGGTTTTAGGCCAGTCATTCCCCAAAAGGAATTGATTAGAAAATAACTAATTTGTACAGCTCTGCCGATTTCATGTCATAAGTGTGTACGGGACTAAATTGGAATTTTACAGAAATGTTAACAATGAGGCTACCTTAGATGCCAGGAGAACTATATTGACAGAATCCTATCATGTTATTCAGCGATAGTGCTTGCATTAATCACTGCCTTGGGAACAATCAATCAGAAATACTTTATTGCTTAGGACAACCATTCATCAATACAATATCATGGTGCCAGTATCTATTTACCCTTTAGGGCCGACTGAAAAAACACATTTCTGGTGATGGGGCCGGGCCATTTTTACATCCCATAGAGTTAAGATGACTATAGTCGATGCTAGGCCCCCCATGGCATCGACTATAGTTGATGCTCGGCCCCCCCATGGCGTCAACTATAGATGATGCTCGGCCTTAAAGGTTTAATCAGTGTGTTATTACCAGTTATAAATAATTAATACATGCAAATTGAACAACTCAGGCACTGCCCCCTATAGATATATACACTGCTATAAAAACTCCCTTAGGTTTTGTATCAACCCTTTAAGTGCCACATAGGGAATTTATATGATGTGCCGTCTGTTTTCACGCTAAACAATTTTCTAAGGTTTAACCTAAAACTTTTTCTCTTTCTCTTTTACAGGTAAGGTCGATTTCCTGAATAAAGCGTCAACTGAGCTGGTAAGACAATTTGGAGAAGTGGTGGGGGGGGGGGGAGGGGTTGAAGCACTTGCAAGGGAAGTAGAGGTTCATATGTATATATATAATTTATATATAAATCCAAAGATAACGGAGATTCATAGATTAGATAGGTAAGACTATCACATAAAGGACTTTCTGTCATACCTTCTAAGATCCTGACAGAATGTAGATATGTCCTTTAATTTTGAAACTCTTTAGCAATCATGCCACAATTGCAGAGAGCTCTAGCATCCCCCATAACTGTAGTGTCTGACTTTGTCCCTTATATATCACCCTTTACCACATAGCAATTTGTATATGTATGACTCTGGTCGACAGGAGAGTAATAAAATTCATCAAATCTCAAATGTTGACTCCATCATTTATTATATTTGTCCCTGCCAAACTCACCCTTTCAAAACATTATAGGTTGCAAGCTCTAATAAGGCATCCTACAGCTAGAACAATATTGTATCTCTAGGCTTATCATGGTTTGTATCCACAGTATAATCTACCCATTCCAACCCCATTAGTTTGCCTGACTATAAATAAAAAAGATCTGATGACCCTGCATTCCTTGAAGCCTTTAATCACCAAGATCAAGTGAGGAAGAACCAAAAAGCTTGCTTCCGGTGTCCTGTGACTCACGCTACCTCTAGACTGCTGTGAACAGGATTTGAAAATCAATATAGCAGCAACCTGTCAAAGTGGGTCGGACATGCATTACACTGCAACCAAACCAGGCTAGGCCTGGAGAGATATTGGGGTATTGGCCCTTTAAGGGGCACATATAGCTTCAACTCAATATGGACTTCAGGCATTCACGACTATAGCCCTGGTGAATCAACTTCCCGGTGCAGTTATGCATCATGTTGACCATTTGGGAGTGTATCAATCCTGTAGAGTCTACATGTAAAATTGCATCCTATTTTCTTGCCTCTTAGCAAAGATTTGAATATGTTATTTATATCTGTGCATATACATAGAAAAAACTCCACGCCATTGACATACATGCACATCATACTTCACTCGTTGAAGCTTGGTCATATCACACGATGCCAAAGGCTGAGTGTGATATGACCCAGCTTCAACGAGTGATGTACAATGTGTATTTATGTCAATAAGTGGGGTTTTGTGTTTATTACATGGCCCTACTGTCCTAAAATGAAAAAAATCAACGAATTTGAAGGACATGGAGTCTGACTTCACCGTACTCCATGGGGGTATGGAGTACGGAGGTCCCATAGGCTTAGTATAGAGAATAGAGTATAGAGGCCATACCACCATGTTACAAAATGGAATCTTCCCTCCCCAAACGTGAGGTAGTAAACAGCAATACTAATCTCATTCCTCATGCCTTTGCATGACCATGGTTCTAATCTAATTCAGGAAGAGCTATCCAAGCCTGACCGTGCAATTGGCTTCAGTTCGACTTGTTTTAATAAGCTACAAATGTAGTGAATACTATTGCCTGCCAAAAGCCAATTTTGTACAATGAAATGTATTAAATATATCTGGGTACATCTCGCCAAGTACATCGAAATTCATTATCGACACAATGTCTGTTAGTCTGCTAGAAATAAGTCAGTCCTGACTACTGTCCTTAATTAATCCCATTCTTCCTCTGGCACCGGAGAAGTAGATTTGAAGGCTTATGCTTTCAACACATTGGGAATACAGTGTAAATCTCTTTTGTTGTTATCCAAAATATGAAACTGTATTATCAAGCAATGACTTTTATTGCTGTATCTAAATATGATTAACATCTGTCAGGGAATACTGTACAACCTACATACAATTTAATCAGAAAAATAGCAAACTTATCCCAGGAAGAAGGGTAGGATTGATCAATGCATGCTCCTACTCCTGGCCATGCAGAAAAGGCCCCATAGTATAACTCTAGTCACAAGACTTGTGTGCCAACCCTGGTTAACCATTTAAGTACAGCATGTTGCCTTCAAGCAACATTAAATTTTGTCTTCATGGACCAATGAAGTCCCAGCAAGTGACGCCACTACTTTGGTGAATCATGTTGTCTGCATGAATGCAGCATTAAAGCAGTATGCCATGCTTAATGGGTAGGGCTACTTTATAGACCAATGCAGCAAGAAAGGGTGATCTTTCATTTTTGACAAAGATATAAATGTAGCCTCAAAATCCCGCATTTAAATACATATTATTTGACGGATAATTTGTCCTGTGAATCCGCTGATATGGGATGCCCACAAACATGGCCATTACAAACAAGGAGGATTAACACAACTTTGTTGTGAAAAAGAGAAACCTTTCTTGCTGCATTTGTCTATAGCTGTGGTCAGGTTACTTGTGTAAAGACTGTCTGGTTAATGTATCCGTAGTATAATCTACTCATTTAAAATTCAAATTTTCCTGGGCCTAAAAACAAGAAAGTTCTTGTAGGCCTACTCAAAATACGGGACAACATATCATCTGAGGAAATATAGAATCATTTCAGAAGCTGATCCAGTAGAAAGTATTTCCAAAGAAGGTTCGGAAAAGCTGCAAAAGTAAAGGGGGAATGCTGCCCCAGGACCCTCCTAGTCTGGTCGCTGCGCTTTGCTTGCAAATTTGCTGCGCTGCGCTTGCAACATTTTGTACCCCCGATAATTTGTCCCTGGAGCCTATGGTCATCTCTATACAATCCTCCCCCCCCCACCAGAAATATTGCCAGACCTTTGCCACCCAACTTTCAAATGGTTGTGCCAACTGTGATCAGGTGGGTGTCCAGTGGATGCCCTGGGCACATCCCCTTATATTGGCTCCTCCTGTACTATATCGCCCCTGGACACATCCATCACTCCTCCTGCATGTCCTACAGACCTCCTGTGTAATGGGACTGTACAGAATGATGTATTGGTTAGAGCATGCTTTGGTTTCACAATGGTATTGATATTAGTTGACCTATAAGGGTTTCACAAACTGATGTATTGGTTAGAGTGTGCCTAGGATTTAGAAAAGCAGTATTAATGTAGGTAGAAGAACATTGGCTCTTGGTACTTAATCAGGGTATAAGATTGATCTATATAGAATTGATCAAGGTTCCCTACATTATGGTATAAAGGAACCATTTGTTTGTGGAATGCATTCTGGATGTTAAGACTTTGGATGCAAATTGATCTCACATATTCATTTCAAATAGGAGATCCCTGGCTCTACAATAATGATCTAATATGTTCATTTCAGTTAGGGGAGTACTAAATGCGTTTCCAAAAGGGATCTCTCAGCCTGTATAGGATACCCATTGAATATAACGGGTGACAACTTGTATTGCCATGTGCATGTTGCCTTGCCAACCACAGATCAAGATGGCTGTATGTCAATATCATGACAACAAAGGACTTGTCTGGAGGGGCTGCCATGTCCAAATGACTATATCTGGTCTGCAAGTCTGCCCTATGATGTCATGTGTCTGGGCAATATCATCTATACTGTGACGTAGACCATTACATGGACTATATTTAACCTTCCTTAATCAGTATTGACTTTGGATCGATCCATTATGTATTACACAAAGGGGAATGTATTGAGTACTGATAACTTGCAGATTGGGGACTGGACTTCATCGAGCCTGTATTGAGGGCTGGAATCAGGTTACCACAGACCCTAGGTGTCTCAAAGCTAGAGGGGTTAAGTATAGGACCAAATTGAGGACCTTGAATTATATAGGTCTCTACAAGTAGCCAATTGTGGCATACAGTATGCAAACAGTCCTACATCAACACTGATGGATTTGGTCTTCTCTCCCCTATCCCCTCTAGAGGGGTACGATTCTATATCAACTGCCTATAGCACAGATGCCCACTGCCCACTCACCATGACCCCAACCATACAGCAAAGTGACCAGTCTCTTGTTGTCCAATCAAGCTCAGTGCCAGGCGCCACACTTGTTATTTCACACTTCCCTGCTTGAAACCAATTGTTAGGACTCCAGAGATTGCTCACCTGCCGTGTCCAGTTGGGGCCCTGCCCAATAGTACAAGGGCTACCAGGGTGCACTGCTCTCACGGTAAAGGCACACCCCGACACAAAGGTGGTGGATGCCTGTAGCTGTACTAGGATTGGTTGCTCAATGAACAATTATACGGGAAGCTGTTAGTATTGATATAGCTATCCCTCTCAAGTGTGTGTCTTATCCAGGAAATATTCTGTTAATCTATTTGATACCTTTAGATCTGCACTGCCAATGGACGACTTCACGAGTATGTGTGCATAGGGCAGGGCAGGATATAAGGGCTAATGCATATCTAGGTTAGACAAAGTGGTTATATCAGTAGATATTATGTTGAAAAATACTGGTCATTGAAGATAGATTTAAGCAAATTATATTAGGATTTGTACAGGATGAGAGTGAGAAAGAAGCATGACAGCTTAGGTCTTTGAGAAAAGAATTAAAACATATTATATGTGAGATTCGTACAGGAGGGAATTGATGGGAGAACATATTGTATGGTCTGCCCAGCGGGGAGTCAATACTTTGGAGTTGGTGGTCCAGAGGCATTCAGTATGTTGTGACAATGTTCACTGACTGTGAACTGTGCTAATGGAATCACGTGCAATCCCCTGCAGAGTGATAGCATTCATCAGGTATTTCTATCATAGCTGTCAACTGCCTGTACCCAGCAATGTGTTATAAATGTCCCCAACACTATTTATGATCACCACCAGGACCTATCACAGGAAATTCATTTTGGTGGTTATATGGTTGGTGGTATTCGGTCCACCGTTTCCTATTCAATTTTGACAAGCGGAGTGAGCTTTGGATTGAATAGAAATTTGAAGCATGAATTGAAAATCAGGATAATTATACGTAACAAACTGCACAAAAAAATAAGAGGCAAATAAACCTTCAGGAGAAGAGCGGTAAATGACATCATTACTGCCAGTAAATGTTGTTTGTTCTATCAAATGTGACCAACTCTCTACTTAGAGCACAGGAATGGGGTAAAAAAGAGAAGGGACATAACTATGAAGCCGTATATTGGACACCTATTATTACTAATCCTAGCAAAATAATGCATTATTCATATTTGTGGTACAGATTTTTAAATTGGCATTAGAAGTTCAGATGACCTATGTATAAATTACTCACATGATACAGCCACATTTCTTTATGAAAATAATCATTACTTTGCCAATAATCCATTGGCTCTGATATATAGCCTGCCAACCATCCAACCGTCCGTCCATTGATTATCACAGGAGCATACCACCCACCGTAATATACTCAGCTTTACCATATAATGGACACCACAATGGACCATCATCAGTGTGATAAGTTCCACCTCACCATGGCATTAGTCTATTTACTAGGTGGGCCATTGAACAGTTAGCTGATTGCTGCTTTTGCAGCTCATTAGTCCAGCAGTTAGTGCCAACATAGGCCTTACCTAATCAAATAAATAGTCTTATACAACAGCGGGCACAGAGAACAAAGCATTTAACACCTCTTGTATACTGCATACAGCTAGTGGTATAAATATGTTATAGGCCTTTACCAAGCTGCATGGGTATTCAGGGAAGGGAGCCTATAAAGCCATAGGCCTAGTCTTGGTAATCGTCTTATAACTACTACAAAAACTGCACGAGCTGCTAATATAAAGAAACTCGCAATAAAGAGCCTGAGCCCATGTCTGAGTTAAGCATTAAGAGTGAACATTGTATCGTCTAAGCAGAACTGGAATAATGTTGGTTGAGTTGAGATTGACTAGTAAACCAACAAGGTAGAACCAATTTATAATCTACAAGGTGTATACGGTGAAACCTCACGCATAAGCCTAATTCACGTATAAGCCGCACCCTGACTTTAGGCTGAACCTACAAGCTGCACTGACAACCTGAATACGGTCACTTTAGTAATGTTCCATAGTAGCAAAAACTCGCCTATAAGTCACACTCTGACCTTGGGCCGATCCTATAAGCCCCACCGGCGGTCTGACTCACGTACTAGCCACGGCTTATACTTGAGGTTTTAAGGTGGTTGTGAAATCCAGTATGAGGCCGATGTGCCTCCCATTGTTGCAGCAGAATGATGTTCCTGAGACTGACAGCTCACCCACACACTCAGACCCAACCTCATCAATATGAAAGGCAGTCGGAGAATAGTTATTGGTGAAAGCAGCTGGTCACAGGACGACAATAGCATGTTGATTCATTTCCATCCAACAGTGGGAATGGGTGCAGAGCTGGTCTGACAGGCTTACAGAGCCTAAAGCTAGCCTGCTGTATATCTATGGCATTTACATTTTACAAATTGTAAGGGGTGAGCACCTTTATTAGCAAAAAAACATGGATTGACCTAGATCATATTAGGGACTGGTCTAACCATGCGCCCAGGAAGAATTTCTTATCTATTGTTTGATATGGTCAGTAGACTAAACTATCATATAGAAGACATAAAATTGAGTCTTAAAACCTACACAAATCACCAAACACTCTTGGTTGTATTTTTAAGTAAAAGGTGTTTTCTGTTATGAGGTTCATACAGTAAGAGGGTTAAGACTAACTCAGTATATTCCTGACTGACTACACACTGTGTCAATATGTGGGAAAATTAGGGAGAAAAATAGAAATATCATAGATGCAGACCTACACAATCAATAGAACAAGCCGGTATATGGAATGATAACTGTCTAAATAAAAGCTAAGGAGCACAGGGCAGGTGCTCTAGGCCTAGACTCCCCACAGGACTGAATAAAATATGAGTATCCCATAGTACACTTTACATGGTGCCTACTTAGACCCTTTAAGTACCTATTTACAGTTGTGGTTGTACGGGGTATTGACAGAACCCTCTGACCTCTGGAGGACAAACAAACCTGAATTAAATCATTGAACCATATGAACATACTTTGATGGGAGTGATAATGTATGTATAGCTCATAGTGAAACATCCTGGATCAGGGTACTCCTTTTATCTTTCAAGATTGGTCTGAATCGGAAAGTTTGTCGAAAGAGAAAGAGACTATGTCATGCATGAAGGCGCCCTCATTCACGTGGGCACCTGCATGGTAGGTATGGTGTGTTGGGTTTTGGAGGTATTCACACTGCTGAGTGGTCCCTTGTTGCTAATATGACTATTAATGGAGACTTTATAGGAACGATGGTCATGAATATAGAGACACTTATTTACAGATTGTAAGTGGCCCCAGGCGCAACCATAATAAACCATTATTCATTCACACTGCATATTTGAGATGCCACACATTATTCTGATAGTGCTTCCTCTAAGTTCTCCTACTAAGGTGGTCAGCTGCCAGGCCTTCCTACGCTGGGAGTATATTAGGTTCATTGCTGGGGAGCATGCACACTTGGACCCTCTTGTGGTACGCCTGACATTTTGCATGCAAAAAGCAAGTGCAGTCCAATGAATAGAGCCTTACCCATTGTCCTGTCTGCAAGTGATACAATCTTAGAACATGTCCTGCATCAAGGTGCACATTGAATAATTCACTGAGTCACTCAGCAAGTTGATGTGAGCTTGTCAGAATCTTTATTTGCTTTCCATGTGTGTCGTTCTGCTGAAAAATATGTTGGCTGGGAGCCTTGAGAGAAAAGCAAGCCAGTCAAAGCTACTCAGTGTGGAAATAAGTCCTGTGTGAGAATATGAAGAGTATGTTGACTACCTGAAGGCTTTCTTTCTAGTTTGAAATTCTCCATTACACCTCTGCTGACTGTTACTCTAAGGCTGGGCTATTGAATACGAAAGAAATATTACCACTTTTACAAATAAAGAAATCCTTTTTATAATCACTTGGAATACTTTTATAATATGGTGATATGATATATTACATTTTAATCAAACAATTACTGATTTAGTCTCTGTTGCTAAGGGAATATATTATGCCACAGTTTTGATCATCTTTCTGGCAGTAGTGTATATGATGTATGAGGAGCTGACATTGAGACAATGGAAAAACAGATGGTAGCATTCCCAGCATATTAATATATAGATGAAAGTCATAGCTACTTCTTTTTATGCATCTTTTCACTTTCATAATCCATGCAAGCTGGAGATTTACATCAGAGGTTACACAGCCATAAATAATTATCTCATTTCAAGAACATAAGATTATTTAACTCGACTGGCGGACAAACCACTTGTTTTAAGAAAAGTTATTTAGTTTGATAATCTTATTTTCTTAAAATGAGATAATTCTTTTTGGTATTCATTTTGTTATGCTTACATTACGAGCGGAAATTAGGCCTCTAGTAGCGTCTTTTTGTTAAAAAAACACTATGATCAACGTTTTACTGATGAAAATTTGATTCTTTGATACAATGTTGGTGCTATATTAAATTGTCTAGGTTTCACGCTTCTACTCTATCATGGTGTCATGGGACATTTATGTAAATCTCATTAGTAAGAAGGAAGCAAAATGAAAGACAGATGAGTCATGAATATAAAACACAATGTGTCTAATCTGATTGGTTTAAAATGCAAGACTTGATACTTTTAGTGAAGGTCATGATTTCCTTTTTGAAGCCTTACTCATTTCTTCATCGCCAATGAATCACTTAGACTAGGTTATAATCTCATTATGTAACCTTAAGCAGTGCCTAAAACAAGTCGGGAATAAAAATCTTGAAACTATTTTTACCATAGGATCATGACTCTCATAATTAAAACTGTCAATTTTGTAATATCCTAATGTCAGCCCCCTAGTCTACTAACGTCTATGAAAGGCCTTTAAATTGGTAACCCCAACAGTAATAATTTCATTTGTTTTTTTCTTAAAACTCTATGTGATGATATCAGGGAAGTGAACAATTAGTAAAACACATTTTGAACAATTAGTCAACACATTTTACACAGAGGAAATATAGCCTTTGGCTCCCCCCCACCCTGATATTTTAAAATCACGATAGGATAAGGCCTGCGCATAGTTAAACTCCAAGTGCAATTATAAAGTGATTCACTGGTAGGGTGGCTTGGTTTTCTCTCAAGTTATATTTCATCCATTTAATGCACTGTGTGGCAGCGGCGGAGAGAGTGGTTTGTGAGCCCCAGCCGGCATTACATCATGGTCCGCGTTAACTAACCTGGGTGGCGTTAAGTGGTTAAGGTCATAGACTCCCTAGCTTTTTTCTTAAGGGCCACATGGTGCTTTACTGCACATATATGGTCTTTGTCGTCTTGGCGCAAGGATACAGCCCTGGTGAGTCTACAACTTGTGGAACAATAAAGTGTATTTCTGTGTATATTTCATGACTTTATCGAAGCCAATCTCAAAATCTTCTTTTGGAAGGGCTGTTTAGCTTTGATTACTTCACTAGCCCGGGAGAATGTACTTCAGTTTCTGAAAGGGATCGTGGGGAAAGGCCCTAGTGAGTCTCTCTCTCTCTTCACATGAAAGAAACAGAGCTCTACACATTCGGGACCACCTCTATTCTCCCAGATATCCCTCACTAATGAAAGGATGCGGTCACTGTGAAGGGAGCAGACAGTCCACTGCTGCCCTCCAATTACCTGGGATAAGGTGGGTGTCCAATGAATGCCCTGGAGACAGTGTTGGGTTGTGTAAGGGTCCCCGTGCTGTCTGTACCGATAACCTTCTTCCCACTCCCTATTATATATGGATAAAGCTGTGTCTGAGAAGTCGTGACAACTACCATAATCTAGAGCAGCAGCCACCATTAGTCCACAACAGGAATCAAAGCCACATTCTCCTAATACCGGGGTGCAATACTCTGAATATATTGTTGGTCAGAATAATGCATATAGATAGGTATGTTAAGTTTATTTACCTGGTTTAATGTCCTTGTATAGAATTGATTCTGAATCAAATAAGGTAACTTGCTTCTTCCTCATCAGAGGCACCACATATTTACCACTATGACGGTAGCAGTCTATGTTGGGTAAAGGTAAATCTTGACCGGAGAATCAACCAACATCATTTATTGCTATCCCTCAATCCAAACCAAATAGAAGCTCCATATTTAGCAACTTTCTATTATTTATTATTTCAATGTTATTTGATATAAGTCGCTACTGCAATATTTGCAAACTCTATTCAAATATTCAAGGCCTTTTGGCACCAAACATAGAGATTAATGAGCTCTAAAATGAGCACTGATAAGTTATATAGTTTTAGCCCACAGGGGGAATAGATTTATGCTGATGCCATGATAAATGGCAGTTGCCATGCTGGTCTATTCTGCTATCCATCATATTATAGAGCTGAGTTCATAATGATGTAACGTTCCTGTGGTAACGAATGGATTGACGGCTGGCAGAAGGCAATAGATCAGAGATGATTAATAATTGACACAGTAATGCTGCATGCATGATACAATAATTATGGCTGTATAATGTGATTAATTCATACATGTATGTCTCGTAAATACCAGTAGTTCCTCTATTACGTTCTATAGAACTGATAAGGTCAACTAACAAAGCCTATAATTTATT
Source organism: Harmothoe impar (assembly GCA_947462335.1). Classification (NCBI taxonomy): domain Eukaryota; kingdom Metazoa; phylum Annelida; class Polychaeta; order Phyllodocida; family Polynoidae; genus Harmothoe; species Harmothoe impar. The sequence goes on from OX381706.1 coordinate 67,651,265, forward strand.
ATGGTATATTCTAGATTTCCAGGGCTAGATTTACCAGGCAGATATGGAGGCTAGTTTATTGCCTTTCTTCAGATAGTCATACACTGTAAATAGTTGGTTAAATTAAGTTGTAGTATCATCCATATATTTTCTTATTGGTGCTCAAATGCCTATTTTATCCATAACTAGTTTTCATAGAATCTAAATTTCATGGGAAATAACAAAGGAAAGACTGAATACAACCCTCTATACAACCCATAAACTGGTTTCTCGTAATATAATGAAAGTAGGTCCTAGGTGGTGATCATAAATATTGTTGGGTACATCGAGCTGGCCAGGGGGATTTGACAGTTATGATACAAATGAGTGGTGAGCACTATCCATCTACAGGGTGTTGCATGTGATTACATTAGCACAGTTGGCAGTCAATGAGCTTTATCATAGCATATTGACTGCCATCCAACTCCAAAATGTTGACTCCCCACTTGGATGACCATATGACCTCCCATCAATCTCTGGCTACCTTATGTGCAGTATTGTGGATGCCTGCTTTCATAATGTATAGATCATGATTTTCAATCCTGAAACCCTTCTACATCCAGAACCAAAGTTGTGGTCTAATATACCACCTGCTTCTTTTTGTGTACACTTATTTAGTGTACAAATCCTAGTTTACTCTTTGAGGACCAAATAGTGCTTTAATGTATCACACAGGCCCGGCTTTAATTTTGTTCTCAAAGACCTCAGCTGTCAACATCAAATCCCCCTCACTCATTCACTAAAGCCAAATCACATCACCCTTTTTCTAAGCTTACGAAGAATTATCTATGATAACATATTCACCAGTTCCACTCTCGCCTCTAACCTAGCACTGAGTTAGACCCTGTGTCCTGTCCTGCCCCTCCGGCACATACACATACAGAAAAGTGAGAGTCATTGTCACTAAAACTGCCTGACTCTCAGGTGAGGGTAGTTTTACCAACAGTGACTCTCACTTTTCTGAGGGTGTACGCAGGAAGATATTTCACTAGGCCCGGAATAGAATATTCAGATCCAGTGTTTATAAAGCACCACCACTATTAGAATAGACCCAATATGGGTAGGAATAGAATGTAAAATGGTCATTTTATAAGGCATTTCACAAAGCCTATTCTATTGGGAGGGATAGTTATCACTCGTAAGATTACTATTAGAATACTTCATGAAATGACCATTACATTCTATTCCTACTCATATTCAGCACTGGTATCTCAGATAGAATATTTAAGATTTACAGTTCCTCGTGAAACAGCTCCCTGAGGTGCCGTCCTCCATTAGCAGCAGCTGATGCAGAACAATCTGACATCACCTGCACAGCTACCTGCAGGACAGATCAATGGTCATTCCATTGATACATAGAGACACTAACCAGTGATGCACTTTTCAGGTTAACATAGCAGTGGTTCTATATACCAACATATGGCCGATTGTGTGGATACACAGACAACCACATCTTGACATGTAGCTAGATGCATGCAGGGCTAGCCTTTGATACAAGGGTGTCCTATTTGAGTCGGTAAACATTAGATTAAATATATCTAATAGATTTCATACTAACATTGTATGAATAATAATGTCTTTGTAGACCAACATTAGAGAAAAACTACATCGCTAGTTATCTGATAACTGTTTATTGAGGAACAACTCCTAGGCCAGCTACCAAAATTCCACCACCTTGGTTTCTAGGTGTACCTATGCCATGGATGTATTGCACCTTGTAGGGGCTGTTTGGCAGGGGCCCAGATGGCAGATGCAGCTCTCTCCAAGGTCCTGACCCTTGGTTGTGGCCTAGGGAGTGTGAAATCACCAGTACTGGGGGCTATCACAGAAGTGGATTGGACAACAAGTGATGGCACTGCACTGGTCACTTAACTATATGGTGGCGGGTCATGGTGAGTGGGCAGCGGTGGGCAGTGGGCAGCTGTGCCACCTTACTACCACTTTAAGCAATCAATATGCTAGTGCACACGGGCAGTATAATCTATTGTATGTTTGCAGTATGTGCCACAGCTATTGCATACATGAGTAGTATAATCTGCTGTAGGTTTGCAGTACAGTGTACAAGTATATATACACATACAGAAAGGTAAAGGTGTCAACTGTGTCTTCCAAGTGGCTCTGGAGAGTCAGACTGCTAATGACTCTGCTTATATGAAGGGTCAACTTTAGTCTACACTGTTCGTACAGGGTTGACACAGTTGACACCTTTACTTATCTGTGTCTAGATGTGTACAAATAAGACTGCCCCACGTATCCTAGACAAGATATATCATACTTATCTCATTTCTCTATTCATTACTTATCTATCAATCGTTTTGCCCTCATGAATGAGATTTGCATAAATGTCCCGTGACACCATGATGGAGGAGGGAGACGAGTCGAGGTGAAGTCTAGACGGTCTTTCATCTCACCATTGTCACCATGAAAATATCACATATCTTACAGTTGGTTCTAGTACCTCCATATTTAAAAGGACTTTGTATTCAAAGTTATCCTTGAGTTTAGTGCATACAATGATATGTATAGGTGGTCATATAGTATATGGAGAATGATATAGATGTAAGATTGTCATTAGGCTATTGCATTACTATTAGATCTGTTGAAGGCGTCATATAAATCTCATGACATCATATGGCTACTGTAACGTAGGGAAATGAAGATACAACACGTTGTCTTACAAGAAAAATCTAATTGAGAATAATACAATGTAGCAGTTTTTAATTTCCCTAATGCTATCTCTGTTATAGAAATTGGTTTGCTGGTTTTCCATCTACATAGTCTAATATGCAAAAGGAATTTGGTCTTATTCACTTGGAAAGAATGGTATGCCTACTAGTGAACAATGGACTAGGCAAGAGGTCTAACATCAGAGATAGTCAATATGCAATGCATTTAACTTCATATCCTCACGTCCAACTTTTCCTACTTCCACATTCACCTTGTGCCTGATTAGCATCGTAAAGCTGATCAGGGACGACGATTGCCTCAGGCCTCCAACCAATGGGAATATCCCAGATAATGAGCATTCTGTACATTCTCCCAGCGCAGTCCCAAATAACACTATCCAAACGCTCCAACTGCATCATGTACTCATAGAAGGCCCCACTGACCTATATAGCTATAATCCCCTCTTGTTTTCTTCCCTACTTAGCTAGGGAGTAATTTCCCTTTATGACAATGTTCAGGGTGTGGGGTATGCTGGATGTTCACGTGCATGGACTGAAATCTCCCTTTGTCTACCCTAATGACTGATCTCCCTTAGGGTTCAAAATTCTCCTGGGCAACTCATGTCATCTAAAGTAACTCATTGGCTTTTTTTGCGGTACCCAGTACCTCTTCTTGAAGACTTGCCATTTCCTTAGATAACAGTAGTTCTGTTCAAAATGATGCTGATAATTATAGCCAAACCTAACATGTAATCAAAGGCCCTGATAAGGTCAAATTAACTGACTTGTGACAGAGTGAAATATTCAACAGGCACTTAGGTGTAGGTGTAGAGGATTCCTAAATTAACCTACTTGCAGGCAGGTTATAGGTATTGATCTATTTAGGATCCCTTGACCTCTAGAGTACACTGCCTCTTTTGCATGCTAAATGTCAGGCCTACATCAAGAGGGTCCTTGGAAGTGTTCGTGCTCCCCAAGTATGCACCTAATATAGCCTACTCCCTGAAGGGGTGCTGGCAGACAACTTGTACAGTTTGAGGAAGCACTCCACTGCTAAGTCTGTCTGAGAAATCATAAGCCTAATATACCTCCCTTCAAAACCCTATAATTACTATGTCTCGTGGTTTGTGATGTTTTGTTTCCAGTTTATTGTTAACCACTTTCAAAATTAACTTAGATTTGATAACTGAGATTAGAGCTTACTCTGTCTATATGGTTACTCACTATTAATTAGATTTATCAAAATAAATTGCCAGGCGATTGCTGAAAACATGCTTTGTGTTCACAGTTAACATTCCTGTCAGATTCAATGGCTATTCAGTGATTGTTTTATCTCAAAGCAAATTCGACCCCCCATCCATCAACCCAACACATCATTCAAAAGGGGGACAGAATAGAGATATGAACGATTACAGGGAGAGCAGAATCCATTAGGCATGCCGCAACGCTTTAAATCATGGTAAGGGATTGGCCAACTGGCGATTGGTAGATTTTGGATGGGCAAAAATATAGGGATCCATCGAGAAGGGGATATCAAAAACATTTAGACCCAGTAAAAGTTTCATTCTTTTTTGCGAAAACCCCATCGTGTTACTATAGGTAAAAGGGTTGGCCACAATCAATTTGGACATTTGGATTGAGTGACAGAGGAGTTCAGACCCCTCTTGTGAGGATTGGGAACCAAAAGAGAAGTTTACTTTGTAGCAGGTGCATTGTTTGATAGTATACGAACTATGAAAGACAAACTGGACCAAAGAAATGTCATTAAAATTATGCTTATTACATGTTGGATGTATTACTGTATGAGGTCTTTTTAGTTCATATTTCCCAACATGGTTATGGGTGTGACAGGACCCTGATCATATTACAAGGCAGTTTAAAAGGTGGTAATCTTATCACAGATGCCTCTGTAGCATGCAGTATCCAATTAGTTGTTCATATTTACTGGTAAGTCTAGACCAGACCTTGTTATCTAGAGCCTACACTGACAGTGGCTGTACTTAACGTCTGCAGCCATAGTTCAGGTACATCATGTACATGTATGGTATCTGTCCAGAAGCAGACTCTGCAGGGTTATGGTGATAGATTAGCCCAAGGGTAATGACATTCTTAGAATACAAGCTAAGTATACAGCATGTTGTATATTTATGTATCATACATTTTATATGATAATAATTCCAAATGGTAATACAGTAGATATCAAAGCATATTGCTGTATTAGGAGCTTTTTTGGGGAGTGAATTATGATAAAATAGTCAACTGAATCTGACCTCTCTGTTATAAATAATGATTTTAAAGACCTTGTTGTAAATGATTGTCTATTACTCTGCCTGTGTCCAAGAGCCTTCCACCATATTAATTGCCCTGCTCACCCTCCGTGTCTAATACTCCAACATCCCTGCAGGCCCAATCCAGTTTGTCTGTAGTGTAATGGTTGTCCAAACCACATTAACAGGTTACCACCAAGTATTGGCTGGAGACTTCTGTCGTGGGGAGTTACTAATACTAGTTTGAAGGTGGTATGAACGATTGCTGCAAACAAAGCTACATCGTTTAACTTATCTAAGCTATTCTGATTATACTTTCTTTTCTTGGAATTGGGGACATTATAGAACCTATATTGAAATCAATAAGATTTTTATAGAATTATTGCAGCTGACAGGCAGTCAGTACCAACAATAAAACAGGTCAGACTGCCTGCTAAAGAACAATTCCCAGTTAACAAATAACGTTATACACCATTTTATAGCATTATATAACGTTGTATGTCAACGCTTTTCTAAGGCTCTTTAGTATGGCATAACGTTATGTAAAGTTTAAAATATATTTTGACATAAAATAATGTATTTTTGTTAGCTGGGAGTAATTAGGGATGCACATATTAGAAGCCTAAAAACCTCATGCCTGAGACTAAAAGCAACAAGCCATGGCCAGACAGATTAAACCCTTTAGGTTTTATGGTCATGACTCATCTACCTTTCATTTTACCCCCTTCTCACTAACACTGCATAATAATTCAAATTTAAACCCCTTTTGTCAGTGCTTAAAGCTGCAGTCGAGGTGCTTAAAGAAGGAGCCACAGCTTGTCTGCAGATTTAACCTACTTTAAGCAGAACCTACTTTCCTCACTGCACGAACTTTGCCTTTTACATTGGATTTACATTTGGTGTAAAGGCCGATTTTACAGAACATTACAGACCATTACATACATTTGCAAAAATATTTACCTAAAATGTAAAGCTGATCAAAATTGATCTTTGCATGGCTTTACTACCCTGATCAAAGGTCGTAATGGCTGTATTTACACATTGTGCAAGTGCATGTAAATGTGAGTAATTTCGATCTTTACACCTCGCACAAACCCCTGTAAATGTGAGTAATTTCGACCATTCCACCTTGCACAAACCCCTGTAAATGTGATTAATTTCGATCTTTACACCTTGCACAAATCCCTGTAAACGTGAGTAATTTGGCCTTTACACCCTGCACAAAGCTCTGTAAATGTGGGTAATTTTGATTCTTACATATTGTGTAGTGCACAGGTATATTCAATAATAAAACCCCAGGAAACCCTACCGTGGGATACATCACTTTTAGGGAATGGACATATAACCATTAATGGAACATTCTATTCATTTTCATCAATTGGTACAACTTTTAGGGGACGTTTATGGGCTTCCCCGGGTCTGCCCTTAAGGTCATTGGTCAACCTCCAGAGACATGAGTCCGCCTCCAGAGACCTGGGTCCGCCTATAGAGCCCCCCAGGGGTAGGGGTCCGCTCCCAGGGGCAAGGGTCCGTCCCCAGGGGCAGGGGTCCGTCCCCAGGGGCAGGGGTCCGCCTTATGACCCAAGAAGTCCAGCTCTAAATGATGAGAGTAACTGCAAATATCAAAGTCAATTATATACTTAGAAACATAAATGAATAGAGAAGTTATTTAAATTTCCAGATTTTAAAAGGAATGTATATTCTACACCCAAAAACACAGCAGGCAACATAATCTCTCAAATTAGAACGAAATAATTCTAAGCCTTATGAATAATATGATTATTCCTACCATAACATGCCATTGTCTATTCAATTAAAGTAATAATACCTCTAATCTATTGTGTATATCATGCACTAGCATATGGATACAGAGGAATCATCTTCCAATGAGTTTTATACTAGAAGAAATATATAAAGAAATATCAAATGTATATTTAAAGGAATGGTATTTCATCTCTTACCACTTTAAGACACGACCTGTCCTCACCATGTCCAGCAGCTATGTGTGGTGTGTACTCCAAAGTCCAGTAGCAGGGCTAAGTTAAGGTATGTAGGTCAGTGGTCGCTAATAGCGGTGCGGTTAAGCCTTTGGATTGTTCATTTTGTGATAAAGGCATGGAATTTCTACCACAGAATCTACATATCCCAGGGAACATTTTAAGAGATAGAAGCACCCTGAGCTCCTTCTGGAACCAAGATGGCCGCCATCTGAACATAAAGTACCTGGGAAAGGACAATCAGACACTTCGTATTGGATTTCCAAGTGTGATACATCAATGTATAGATTTGAGAGGGTGGGAAACTCAAATAAGAGGCTCAAAAAATATTTTGGTAAAGATCTGTCAACAAAATAGTTCCCATAGCAACCAGCATGTCTACCGAACATATCAAAAACTTTGAATTTAGCAATTCTTATTGGATTCTTTTTGATCATACAAAGGTTTCAGGGATGTGATGTGATAAGGGATGTAGCTCAGTGGTAGGGCAATTGCTTGGCAGGTGAAAGGCCCCAGGTTCGAGTCCCTGTGTCTCTAAAAGATCATTTTCGGAGAAACTCTGTCCCTCACACTAGCGGAGACACCAAGCACACTCAGGGTAATGTCAGCTATACAGCAGGGGAAAAACTATTTTGGTAAATATCTATCAACAAAATGGTTCCCATAGCAACCAGCATGCCCACTGAAGGTATTGAAAACCATATATTAAGCAATTCTTATTGGATTGTTTTCTGAAACACTATCATACCAGGGTTGCCTGGATAGGATGTGACAGGGGATGTAGTTCAGTGATAGAGCAATCACTTGGCAAGCGAAAGGCCTCAGGTTCGAGTCCTTGTGCTTCTAAAACATTATATTTTTGAGTAACTGTATCACCCACATTGTGATATGCAAAATGAAAAATAATTATTCAACCACTATGAGACCAAATGCGTAGTGAGACTCATTCGCTTTAAGAAATATTACATTTACATATGCACCTTTCAGAGATAGCAGTCTAAGAGCCTCCAACATAATGCAGTGCATTTGAGCAAAGCCTTTTGATGCTGATATTACCAGTACATCCTTTCTTGCATCCTCAGTGAATAAGTTCATAGCATGATTTAGACAGTTGCTTATTGTAGTTTTATCCACAGTGGGTGCCATCCAAGTGTGTCCCATTGCCAGCCCAACTCAGACAGATCTGGCAATTCAGGATTGGAGTGCAATGCTTTGATCCAAATGTTAACTTGGACTTTTTTTTTCTGGCAAGCCATTAACTGCTGATCTTGAAAATTGTAATATGGGCCTTAACCAATGCCCCTATGCCATGAGAATATGCAAATAGGCATAGAGGTAATGTCCTGGGCTAGTGGCCAAGGAGTGAAATATGATGCATTGGATATGGGGACTTCTTTGGCACATTCACAGCATCTAGTAATATGCAATTCAAGATGACTGCCTTGACACCAGGCTGGAGCTTACCATTTGATACCAGTGATGATTGTGCTAAATGGTTTCCATAGGAGACGAATAGGTCAAAATCTCCATTGCATGTTTAGCAACTATATACAGTCATGAGAAAATATACCTGTCATTCCTAAGTGCTTTTAGTTTCATCTTTTTGTTTGATTCAGTCTTCATGGGAGATGTTTTGAAAAATGGCAGCTTGTTTTTCTTGATTGTTTCCATTTTGTGTGGATTTTCTAGCCTGTCCTTAACAAACTACTTGTACATTTCTTAACCAATATCCTTGATGCTCCGAAGTGTGTTGCAGACAATGTCTTCCATAATCATAATGTCGCTAATGTCAATAAGCAGGTCTTTGCTTTCTTGCATGAATAGATTACCAATATCTTGCATTGCCTGTGTTGATTCATTAACATCCCTGTGCAATGCATTTTGAGCAGATAGCTTATCATGCTGTGCATGAGCTTCACCTTCTGGCAGGCGTGGTTGCAGCTGCTGAAATTCTGCTATTATGTTTTTTTGGGCCACCATCCAGTTTCTCAGAGCTGCAGGACTATCTGTCAGTCTGACTGCACTACAGAAACTCTTGGTGAAAGCATTATTCTTCGCATGACACTGATCCAGAGCCATTGAATAGAATCTGCTTTGTGTCTTGTTGACAGCATATTTGCCAGACTGAAAGTCAGCCCCTTTATCAGGGTGCTTCTTATGAAGAGCAACCATATCACAAATATGAATGAACACAGATCCTGAATAGTGTATGTGGTGCAAAGCAAACATCTAAGGAACAATTTTCACTTGTGACTCTTTGTGCACATAATTTGAAACACTTTTTCACTTTGAATATGACAGTCTGCTTGCCATGGAAACACTGTCCATAAAGTTTCAGGGAAATGACCAAAATGATACACAACATTGCACATAGAATCTGAAACAAGTGTTGATTTAGCATTTTTCAGTATGGCTGTCATGTAAAGTGTTTTCCTATAAAGTCATATATATGAATAAAGTCAATTGTGGAGGTGATCCACCAACTTGTCATAATCAAAAGGATTCCACTCTCCCAGTAATTTAATTACTCATCAAATAAAAATTGCCAAGTGACTTTTTGATTTTTCTTCCCCGGCAAATATAATGGTTGCTAGGAAAACATATTTTCCAATGATTAATGATGGAATTGGGACCTTAAGGTGGGTCGATCCCATTGAATCAAAGTGTTCAGAATTTCACAAGTTCTTTTCTGTGGGTACCCTAAATCATTTGAAAATGGAAAATGAAAAGAAAAATAGGGGGTCCCGGGCTACATTTTAAAATATGGAATTTTGAAAAATAAAAGTATTTTGTTATTCATTAAAAAAACGAAAATAATGTAAAAATTTCTATGATTTTATTTTCTTTCAACCAATAACCACAGAATTCTGAAATGTCACACAGTTAACACTAGGATATCTACCTTTATTCTAAAAATAATTTCGGAGTTTTATCATTTTGCATTCTGGGGGAAAATGACATCTTTTGGAGAAGAGTAGCAATAAATTTGTATTATTTCTTTACATAATCAATGAAAACTAGTAGTAAAAATGTTCAGATTATTCTTAAAATTTCCCAATAGATTGCTCAGATTATTTGCTGATGAATAAAAGTAATTTTGATATGGGGTCCCGTGAATAATTTGAGGGTTTTGGTCATTTGAAATAAAAAAGTAATGGAAAAATGGACTAAATCTAATCTTTGAAGCATTGCATTATGGGTAAATTCCCAACAATCTGCATATCAAATGACCTTGCTATGTAGGTTTGGATATAGTCAAGCAATTTATTAACTTTTATGCTCTTTCATATACCATTTATTACTTCATAAGTGAAAGCTCCTGAAAAAATCATAGAAAATTCCCAAAATACCTATAATTATCATATCAAAATATAAAGTGCTCTAAAATGGTCAATTTTACTCAAAATCAACCCAAATTTCTTTTGAGTATAGAATATGGCCCCAGCCATATGCATACAAAATATGGCATCATTCTGCCATATTAAAGCCATATGCGCAGAAAGATGCGCAGTAGTCCATTTTGCAATGGCCGCCACCCACCTTAACCACCTCCACATCTTGGTATAACAGGGTTATACCAAACAGTCAAATAAGAATTGCTACATACATAGTTTTCATTATCTTTGGTAGCTATGCTGATTGCTATGGGAATTTAAAAAAAAAAGTTTTTGGAGACACCGGAACTCGATACTGGGTCTTTTCACCAACCAAGCAATTGCTCCATCACTGAGCTACATCCTCTGTCACATCACATCCCTGAAACCCTGGTATGATAGTATTTCAGAAAACAATCCAATAAGAATTGCTTAATACATGGTTTTCAATATGTTTGGTTGCTATGCTGGTTGCTATGGGAACTATTTTCTTGATGTTTACCAAAACTTTTTTGTGAGCCTCTTCTTGAGTTTCCCACCCTCTAAAACATATATTTTGCTGTATCACACTTGGAAATCCAATAAGAAGTGTCTGATTGTCCTTTCCCAGGTATTCTATGTTCAGATGGCGGCCATCTTGGTTCTAGAAGGAGCTCAGGGTGCTTCTATCTCCTAAAATGTCCCCTGAGATGTCTAGATTCTGTGGTAGAAATTCTATTCCTTTATCACAAAATGAACAATACCCTTGATATCTTAAGCTTAACTGCAACACTATAAGATGGTGAGGGGGAAGCGGGGGCTAAGGAATTGCAAGGGGACTACAGGTCTTTATAGCTATCTTTATACATCTCTCTCTATATATATCTTCATACCATTTACTATGAAAATGTAATAATAAAAACTATTTTTATTTAAGTTTTCAGTTAGCAGAATGTAGACACGTCTTTTAACTTTGTTAAGTGACACTCTCTATCAATCATGCCAAAACTGCTGGGAACTCTAATATACAGATTTGTTTATGACTCTGGTTTACAGAATAGACAATGGATCAGCATTTTGGTGTAGGATGCATGGCCTGGTACACAGTTTTGTGAAGGTCAGGATAATGTTTATATGCATACCATTTGATCACCAGCAATAACTATTGTTTAATAGTTTGTTGTAAGCAATCAATCAACCTGCAAACAAAGCAATGGGCAGTATACCTCATGTAGCACAAATCTAGGTCTATTTGTTGTATTCCTAACTCACATGGTAGCTCATTGTGTGGTTGTACTATACAGCATAATTGACCTAAATATCTCGAGGCTTATCTTGGGTTGTATCGGCAGTATTCCAAACCCATTAGATGGCCTGACTATAAAAAGAAAAGATCTGATGACCCTGCATTCCTTGAAGCCTTTAATCACCAAGATCAAGTGAGGAAGAACCAAAAAGCTTGCTTCCGGTGTCCTGTGCCTCACGCTGCCTCTAGACTGCTGTGAACAGGATTTGAAAATCAATATAGCTGCAACCTGTCAATGTGGGTTGGACAAGCATTACATTGCAAACAAACCAGGCTAGGGCTGAAGAGATATTGGGGTATTGGCCTTTTAAGGGCCACATATAGATTCAACTCACTATGCACTTTGTCAGCATTATGCACTCATGACTATAGCCCTGGGGAATCAACTTTCTGGACTGCAGTTATGCATCATGTTGAACCCTGTATGGCCTTCATGATCCTTCAATGCAGCCCTGTTTGCAGCCCTAAAGATCCTCTTTATACAGGCCTTAACCCTTTAAGGCCAAGCGTTGACTATAGTCGACACCATGGGAGGCCTAGCGTTGACTATAGTCGACACCATGGCAGGCCTAGCGTCAACTATTGTCAACACCATGGCAGGCCTAGCTTCGACTATAGCTGATACCATTTACATAGGAATACTATAGGAATTTATATAAGGCCCGTCCTTCTGGGAACTAATGGTTCGCAGAGGTCGCCCCCATGGCAAGCTACGTATTCTTTTTGTCTGGATCCAAAGGGTTAAAGAGTTAGACATGGGGCGAGGGAATTCATCGTCTTGGGGGACTTAGACAAGGACAGGGGCAATCAGGCTACCACAGACCAGTTTATACCCCTATCTCTTACACAGAGTCGGGTATATAGGAAATAATCATAAATATTGCTTAAGCTACTTTATATTTGTGCTCATACGATGGAATCTTCTCTCACCAGACTTGAGGTGGTAAACAGTAATGCTATTGTCATTCCTCATACCTCTGCATGAAAATAGTTCTAATCTAATTCTAGAAGAGCTATCTTAGCCTGAGGGGGCAACTGGCTATAGTCCGACTTGTTTTCAAATAGACTAGTCAATACTATTGCCAGCTTACAGCTCTTTTTGTACAATGAAAGATATTACATATATCTAGGTACAACTCGCTAGATTACACTTCATGAATAGGAAATTCATTATGGACACAATGTCTGTTAGTCTGTTGGAGATAAAATAAGTCAGTTCTGACTACTGTCTTTAATTAATCCCTTTTGATAGATACTGCATGGTTAATCACTATGCCTCTGGCATGAACAAATTATAAGTACACTTGAAGGATTACGCTTTGAACAACACATTGTTCCGTAAAGCCTTATAGTTGTTATCCAAAATATATAACCGTACTATCAAGCAATTACTTTCATTGTCAGATCCAAATATAATTACATGTTAGGGAACACTGTGCCATACAAGCTACACACCATTTAATCGGAACAATAGCTAACTTATCCCAGGACGAAGGGTAGGAATATTCAATACATGCTCCTGGAGATGCAGAAAAGGCCCCATAGTATAACCCTGGTCATGAGACTTGTGTGCCAACCATGGTTAACCATTTAAGGATAGCATGTTGCCTTCAAGCAACATTACATTTTGTCTTCATGGACCAATGAAGTCCCAGCAAGTGACCCACCGCCACTACTTTGGTGTATCATGTTGTCCGCATGAATGCAGCATTAAAGCACTATGCCACCCTTAATGGGTAGGCTCTTTTATATACTGATGCTGCAAGAAAGGGTGACCTTTCATTCCTGGAGCGTCACTGACAAAGATATAAATATAGCCTCAAAATCCCACATTCAAATATATAATATTTGATGGATAATTTGTCCTGTGAATCCGCTGATGTGGGATGATCACAAACATGGCCATTACAGACAAGGAGGATTAACACAACTTTGTTGTGAGAAAGCGAACCCTTTCTTGCTGCATCGGTCTATAACAGTGGTCAGCTGCAGGTTACTTGTGTACAGACTGTCTGGTTAATCCATCACCAGTCTCCAGGGTCTACCTCAGACAGGGTACACTGGTCTAGATTTACCACCAGATATCAACAACTATAATTAGATCTGAGCCCTGAGTGGCACTGAGAGGGCTTAGTTATCAGTACCACCCAAACCTTTGAGAGCCACAGAGGGCTTGAATGGAAGATGTATTTTTCTCACAATCCCCCGGTTTCGCATTCAAGTGTCATCCCAGTGAGCACAGTGGGTACGCATTCTTAAGCGCTTACTAAGCCCTACAGAGATTTGACAAGGTTTAATAAGCGCTAAATGATTAATTGGTCTCACTGAGACAGTGAACCTATGAAGTTGATACGCTCCCTAAGATTCTCCCTGATGCATGAATGCCCTGGTTAAGGGCTGCATTCATGAATTATGACAATAAAGGACATACAAAATGAAAGCATGATGTAGCTTTTAAAGGGATAATTGCCATGTAATTTGACCATGCTCTGGCCACAACCCACCATCTGGTCTAATTCATATAAAAAGCTTTATAATGTGATCTGCTTAATGGCACCTGCCATTCCATGAAACCACTCAGATCTCCATTCCCTGCTTTTTCTGAGAAAGGTGTCGGCTTGAGAATTGGAGGATCAGTTCTGTTGAGTAAAACATTCTCTGACTAACTGTTTAATCTGACTGAAATGTTAACTGTGAACACAAAGCATGTTGTGAACAATCTCCTGATGATTTAATCTGAATTCAGGCAGAGATAAATCAGGCTTAATGTTGATAACCATGATGACAGAGGAATTTAACTATTAAATTGTATACTATTTAAATCTTTCATTTCTTATGTTCCAATATGATTTATTTCACACTATAGACATTTTCTACCTAGCAATCTACCTCATAAACTATATGATACGTTATAAATAAGTATATATAAGCATTAGCATATTAAATTAGGTATTAAGAAAGTGAAATGTACCTGCCAATTGCAGAGGATTTTGGATATTGGATTGATGTAATGAATGAAGGAACAAGTGTCATGTTTGGTTGAGTTAGGCCAGACAGCATGTATTATAAAATCCAGTAGCCACTTCTCTCTCCTGCCACCCCTATCATTGTATGCCCATTTGCCACGGGACACCCACATTGTATCAACCAGTGTAGTGGCATCTCCTGTTGTCAAGTGCCAGACACCACACTGGTTACTTATCACTTCCCTACATCTACAAACTATAGGTAGCACCCCATTGGTCCCTGGGGCCCATATGTCAAAGTTCCCTAGCCCTAGCCCAGATTTGACACACACTATAAAAATGTACAATAAATGGTTGTTTCTTGAGGGAAATCAGATGTCAGTATGTTTCGAAATATTTACAATGTATTTATGATTATGATAAAAAATGTTTTCATGGGCTGACAGATCTTGGTTCCCTCTGGTAGCCCTGGATAGGATAAAAAAGGACCATAACCCAGATATGGGCAAGTCCAGCTGGCCCAAGTAAAAACACATATGGACCCCATTAAACAATATTGAGTGGGTATGCTGGGAGGCGCTCCGATTGCCATCTACAGTTGGAAACGTCCACGCCCACATCTAGGTGCAGTGTTCCGGTGGTAAATAAATGCCGTGACACAGATATGGTGGAGACCTAACCAGGTCGGAGCAACGGCGAGGAGGATAGGACGCCCTCAATTGAAATGTCCGTCCTCATTCCCGGGGGCGGTTTGCCCCCCCCCCCACCCTCCCTACCCCCTCCCTTCAATGTGGGTCAGTGTGCGGTGTACGTCGGAGGGTGTGGGGGGGGGGGGGGCGGGTTGCTGCACCAAAAGCCGTCAGTGTTGCACGAAAAGCTGTCAATGCCGTCGATTCCACATGTAGCATAATACATGTAATGCTGAGAGGTGTGGGGCTTCTATTTGACGGTTGGACATCAACTTGTGGGTGGGGGGGTCATGTGGAGGAGCATGACATTGTGTATGGTTTCAGGTGTATGTGGTTTCTTTATAGATCATGATGGGTGGTGAGCGGGGGAGTGTGTGTGTGTGTGTGCAGGGAGGGGGGGGGGGTTGGGGACTGACTCAAGCCATAGCCAGTAGTACTACATGTACAATGTACCGGTGGTACCTCATTCTCAGTCTATCCAGGTTCACTAAACTCGATTTTTCTCAGTTGCTCCAGCAGATACATCTTAGATCTCTTGGATTTACCTAGAATATACATGTAGCTACTACACTATCTACACAATTTCTTTCTAAGGTTTGAGAAAAAAATCACAATTGCTTTACAGTTACAGTTTTCATAGATTTTCTTCCAATCTGTTAACATAAAGCCATTTTAACAATTGTTGTCGCCATCTAAACACAATATAAATTCGTAAGCATATTGATGCATCATTTTCAATTGCATTGAATAAGTTTTTATATGTCAAAACTACAATAGATTAGTTAAATTCTATGTTAATAAATGTTAAGTTGTACAAGTCTAAAATGATAGCCATACATGAGGACGCTGCTATGGCTCACACCCTGGGAGTCCTCCGTTATGAGGACGCCCCTGGATGTAGCCATGGTGCAAGAAGCTGGAGTTGCCGGGACCTGCTAACATCTGTTTTATGATTAAGTTCTCAACACTAATGTCATGTTGGTGAGTTGTTCACAGACACTACATTGTTCTACAGTCTAGCCCTTTAGGTATGATGCATGAATGTGGCCATGTAAGGTATGCCAGTATCACAGGAATATTGCAATCTCATCGTCAGACCCCTCAGCATTGCCATAGTACACTAGTCCAAAATGTCTATATTTGAATCTGAATGTAATTCAACTGACACTGCTGTTATATTGCGAGGCATGCAGAATTGAACTGTTATGTATTCCAACATAGGGATATAACAGGTTCTTATATCATATTGCCATGTAATTATCATTAGTGCCCCAGTAAAGCTTGTTGTAAATCATGAAACCATTCATTATTTATCCAATGCAATCATGGTGTGTAATCATGGTGGTTTACCCTTTAGAGGCTGTAGAGGTGTCCTGACAGCTTATGGCATGTTGTGGTGGTATGACAGTAGGATCAGCAGGTGGTACACTATAATCACTTCCCCCTACACTAGCGGTAATGAATGGGACCACGCCTTATATGAGAAGAAAGATGTATGATCGATTACTGCCTTCACTATATCCTGTTATTACCTTGAGGATATAATGGCTACTGTCACACCACAAATGTGAAATGGTGTACATGTAGCTGTGTCTCATGGGATTGGGCCAATGTGAACGTCTTTGACTGGGGGCCATCTTTGACGGGTGCCATCTTTGACTGGCCACCATAAAAAATAATCTAAGAAAAAATAATTTGCTGTCAGGTCAAAGATGGCCCCCAGTCAAAGACATTCACATTGGCCCAATCTCATGAGACACAGCCATGTATGTGCGTCTTAGGGTATGTGATACAGGCAGAATAAACAACCCAACGGGGCTGCATTCATGCATCATGGCGACAAGGACATATCAAAGTGATCTGCAGACCTTAAAATGGTTAAAGATCCTTACGCAGAATAACACTAGGTGCTATATGGCGGTTCCCACACCCACTCAAACTCAGTTATATTAAGGGAGTGGTCATTTTTTAACAACAGGGGCGTTGGTGGATTTGGGGGGGGACCAAAAAATTTGGACCCCTTGAAGGGGGGGGACCAAAAACATTTGGACCCGCTCGCGTGAAAATCCACCGACCCCCTCCCCCCGTTGTTAAAAAATGACCACTCCCTAAGATGACAGATTGTTGATGAAGGAGATCAGTCACAGGTAAACAATAGCAAGTTAGATATTTTCTATTCAACTGTGAAAATGAGCATAACCTGTAGAGCTGGTTTAAAATTAATTTTAGATTTAAAAGGGAAATACCTAGCTAGCCTGCCTTTATTGATAACATTTACAATTCATTATATTATCTTTATAATTTCGGACCTCTTTTCTCATTGTGATCAATAAAACATATTGCCTTGAATTATCCATTATCCTACTACTACCCAAACCAAATACAAGCCCTATTTTGAGTAAGCATCAGCTATTCTGTTATTTTATCATCACTTTAATAGGAGAAGCTACTGCAATATTGCCAACTCATTTAATCAGGCAAGGCCTCCGTTGGCACTAAACGAACAGTAAAATGATCATCAATTAGTTAATAGGTTGATACCCCACAGGCTGAATGGACTCATGCTGTAGTGAGGTGGCACTCATCACGCTGATGACATTCCATCATATAGAGCTTGGTTAATAATGATGGCATGTTCATAATGGATGGATGGGTTGCTGCAGCCAATAGATCAGATCAGAGATGATACCTTTTTGACACAGTTACTATATCATATATGACCCAATATAGTTGTACCAATTGACATAGGTCGCCTAAATACTCGTAGCTATTATCATATTGGACAGGTGTTTCCTCGGATACAAAGCCCTAAGTGTATTGTTTTCAGGGATACAAGGCAGATAATGACTATGGAGTTTGCCAGGGGATGCTAGTTTATATATGCTAGTTTATTACCTTTCCATGTATAGTCGTACCTGCCTGAACATACTGCCATTGTCATCTGAGTCATACAGTACATACTGCTTCACTTGGTATGACAGTAGAGATTTATCCCATACTAAGAGAATAACAAAACACAATATAACGGTAATCATATCTATCCTTGTGAAACAAGTTGTGGTCTCATTTGTCTTCCACTACATCACTGTAGGAACACTGGGCCTAGAATCTGATTTTAGCCCATCAAAGATGACAGATGGGGAGCAAACAATGTTTAGCAGATTTTGTCTATCTGTAATGTAAATACTTGATATTCTTACATGATAGTTGGTAGAATTCTAATTTAAGTATATGTGGTCATGTAGGCAGTTGCCAGTCTCATTTAATCAAGCCATAATACAGAAATCAGCCTGAAATAAAGATTGAGGATTCTGCCTCATGTCAATTATATGTGTAGAGTTGGAGTATCAATCAAACATTTTAATCTTTGCTTGAATACCTAATTTAACAGTGTCTAAATTATATGGGAAATGACAAAGCATGGGTGAACACAAACCTCAGTACAACCTATAATATAGTGGTAGACTTCTCATGATAAATGGTGAAGGTAGGTCCCATGTGGTGCTCATAAACACTGGTGCCTACAATGATAATGCATTGCTGGGTATAGGTTAGCTATGATGTAAATGATTGGTGAGCTCTATCACTCTGCTGATTCCATTAGCACAGGTTGCTGTCACTGTGCTTCATCACATCATATTGGATAGAAGCCAAAATGTTGCCTCCCAACTGTGCTAGGTATATAATGTGTTCTGCAATTATTCTCTTGCTCTATAATGTCATGGGTACTACATAACATGTATATATGCGCTCATGTGAATAGCTGTTTTTGCTATCCAGAGCATGATATTTTCGTTGCATGCCCAGCATTGTGATATAATTCTATCAAGCCAGCTGCTTCTCTCTTTCTTTCTTTCTTTCTTTCTTTCTTTCTTTCTTTCTTTCTTTCTTTCTTTCTTTCTTTCTTTCTTTCTTTCTTTCATTCTTTCTTTCTTTCTTTCTTTCCAGCTTTAGTGTACCTGTCAAGGGCTACATAGTCATTTAATGTATTGTATGCTGTTCATTATTATGATGGGTTGAATGTAGCCCTTACACACTTGAACTCAGCATTAGATACATACAAATAAAAATATGTGTACTACACTGTAAATAGTAAGTGTAGGTATACAGTAAAATGTACTGTAGTTCTACTGCACCTACTGTACCTTCATAGTAGATTCTGCTGTTTACCTATAATAAGCTGTACACCTATAGCATATTCTACTGTACACCTACAAAAAAGTCAAACAACTATCATCAGTGTACTAGGTCTAGCTATTCTCAGATCTTCATCTGGTTTAGTTCATTAAATGGTATGTACTAGTTCAACCCCTATATCTATTAAAGCTGGCACTGAGTGAGATCTCATGTCCTGCCCGCTCCTCCCACACCTACCCTGGGGTGACATCCTCCATTAGCAGCAGCTGAGGCAGGACACTCTGACACCACCTGCACGGCTAGCTCAAGGACAGATCAATCCTCAGGACATGTCCTGCTATATAAAGACACTGAACTGTGATGCACCTCTATGGATACTATAACAATGAGACTAGTTCTAAATAGAAACCATACACATGGTGATGTCATGGTTGGATAAGCAATCTGTGTATCCACCCATGACATCTTGGAATAAAGTCAAACAAATGCAGACCTAGGTTTGGATATGAAAGCTCTCAACTATGAACTCTGTCAAGGATCTTTTCATGAGTATAGCATTAAACAATAAAGTATCCTTGCATAATATCTAAGTAGCATCTCTATATCACTACCAACAGCTTTTGATACAATACCTATCCTAGCACAGGCACCCACCACTTCTGTGTCAGGGTGCGCCTTTACCATGGGAACAGTGCACCCAGGTAGTCCTTGTTGGGGATGTTAAGCAGGGCCCCAGATGGCAGATGCAGTACTCTTAAGGGTCCTAACTATTGGTTGTGTGCAGGGGAGTGTGAAATCACCATTGTGGCGACTGGCATAGAACTGCATTGGACAACAAGATGGCACTGCAGTGGTCACTTTATTGGTAAAGTGGTTAGTGGGCAGTGCATCTCTGCTGCCTTAGTTAGGCAGTGGATACAGGATAGAAGGGGTGGGTGTAGAGGGGAGTATATGGGATTAGTTGGTGTAAATGTATTATGTATGTGCTCCTCTAAATTCTAAGCATACTCTAACCAATACATCTCCTTGGGACGATTGTGTGTCCAATAAATTGATAATAATGATACATCAGTTGCTATTAGTGACACCCTATGATATAGGTTAAGAAGGTTTTGTAGTCCTGTTATGTCTCACTGCGGGCTATTAGATCTAGTAGGGACCTGTATACTTCAGGCTGGTCAATGTGAAAGGCCATGTCTTCCTATACCAAACATCTTCCCAAGGCCTTGACTAATTCAATAAAGACACTGATAGTTTGGAGTAACTTAGTTAGAGACCACCTTCTAATGCAGGGATGATGAAGTCCAGGCTAGTCTACGTCCCAATATAGATGCCCATTCAGACACATTACATCATACAGGGCAGACTTGCAAACTAGATATAGTGATGTGGACATGGCAGCCCCTCCAGACGGGTCTGCATGGCTAGGATAATAACCATTTAAGGGCAGCATACAGCTTTATTAATTTCCTATGTAATCTGTTGTTATCATATCAAGATATAGCTATATCTAAATCTAAACCCAACATGGCAGCTTACCCAGGCAATAATATAAAGGTTTTCACCTACGACATTCAATGGGTATCCCATAGATTATTTCAGAGGGAGGCAAAGAGATCCCCCTCCTGGAAAAGGTATTAGGCACCTAAATGAAATGAATTCTGGGTGGCCAAAATCATGACCTCCAGATTGCAAAACATAAAGTCCTGACCACCAGAATAGCATTGCCAAAAATTGGTCCTCATATCATTTGGGGAACCTTGACCAATCCTATATAGATCAATCTTATACCCTCTGATACCCGGACCAATGTACTACTGCTTTTTTAAACCCTAGGCACGCTCCAACCAATTCATCAGTTGCTGAAACCCTGATAGGTTTACCTAGATCAATACCATACCAAAACCTTGGCACGCCCAATGTGCCGAGGGGTGCTATAGTACAAGAGTAGCCAATATAAAGGGATATCCCCAGGGAATCCACTGGACACCTGCATGACCACAGGTAATTGAAGGGTAGCAGTGGATGTCTGCATTGACCACAGCCTTTCATTAGCAAGGAATATCCTTCACTGCAACAGCCGGTCTGCAGAAAGCTACACTTTGAGAGTTCAGAGATAATACTCAGCACAGAGGACCCTCTTGTATCACAATAGGAAATTAATACAATGTATTCTAGGGGTCGGATTCCTCGTGCCTTGGTGATAAGCCCTCAATATCACTTGGGTAATCCGGCTCCCCTCTGTACCATACCGATCCAGTAACGTACGGCACGTTCAGATTGTCAGACGGGGAAGTAGCTCAGTTGGTAGAGCAGCAGGTTACGTGATCTGTGGTCGTGGGTTTGAGTCCCGCTTTCTCCAGATGATTTTTCTGCGACCGTTACAGTATTGATATAGATTATGGGATTAGAGTTGAATAAGGGCCATAATAAATTTCAATGAGGCTAAACAATAGAAAATACATCTTGACACACACAACTTCCCCATGCATCTTAAACCAGATATATCATACTTATTGTACTTCTATATTCATGACTCCTCCATCATCCCGTTCCTGAAGCTATCCTGAATGAGATTCACATGAACGTCCCGTGACATCATGATGGATTATGAAGACAAGTAGGGGTGAAGAAATCTAGACATTCAGTTATCTCACCCATATCAACATGAAAAGACCACACATTTCTCCCATACGGTTGGTTCTAGTGTCTTCATAGTTAAAATGTCTTTATATCCAAAAGTATTAATCACTTAAGTGCTGTTAGCCTGTTGTGCTGTTTGTCATAGGATAATTTATTACTAGGTGTTTCAGAAATCAAATGTAAACACATTATATGAATAAGTAAGCTGGAAGCCTAGCCTTCTGATTTCTATTAGGCCCAAAGAAAAAAAGGTTTGTTTCAGGTAACCCGACCGACCCTATCAAAACAGGGCCGACCCTATGTTTTTTTATGCAATTTTGAAGAGATTTTTGTATTATTACCCTTTTTTGGTAAACTTTTGAGTTTTCGGAGAGGCCGGCTAGTACTTTCATGTTAAAAAAAAAAATCCAACTTACTGACCCTACATTTTCTTGCCATGTTACCTGAAACAAATCTCTTTTTTTGGCCTTATCCTCAACTCATCTCATAAACATCCTTCAGTTAATATCAGATCCAATTAGTTGTTTATATTTTGCAATAAATCTAGACTCTTGTTACCTAGAGCCCATACTGTTATATGATACCCGCACTATAGTGCCTCAGGGTTCAGGTCAGGTATGGCCTGTGAATAATATGGTATCTGCTCCACAGCAGAGCCTGGAGGGTCAGGGTGATAGATTAACCTGAGGGTAGCTACTCATGTCCCCTCACCACAGCTATATCTACAGGGTCCTGCTGTATGATCAACACATACAGCCATTAGCAGGACAATGCATTGCATATTAGTTTGATGGATACTTCATTGATATTTTGTAGATTAAATTATGTGTAGATTGTATGCACTTGCACATGCAGCTTCCCAGTGATGACGCCTGAAATACAATTTATGTGTGCAGCATATCTAATGTATTGTATATTTTAGATATGTTAGATAAAGATATTAAAAAAAACATCACTCTAGTGGGACCTATTTTGGGGAGTATACTATAATAAGGATTTCAATTGAATCTTTATTCCTACATCATAGACAATGCTTTTAAAGAGGTCTGTTGTAACTGATGGCCTATTACTCTGCTACTGTCCAAGTCCCTCCCAGCATAGAAATGGCCCTGCTCACCCTCCGTGTCTAATACTCCAACATCCCTGCAGGCCCGATCCAGTTTGTCTGCAGTGTAATGGTTGAACAAACCACATTGACAGGATGCCACCAAGTATTGGCTTGATACTTCTACCCTGGGAAGTTACTAATCTAGAGGCAATAAGAGTGTAACAGCATTCTTAAAGATTAAAGACTTTAAGTAAATGCACATTTCCAAAGGTGCAGTTCTGACTATAGGTTAGGTAAAACATGCTTTAAATGCCAGGGCCAGGCAGATATTGGAATCATGTAGCTTTCTTTATTTCTATTTTTATAGAAGTTTGTCTGACACGTCATAATATTGTAGTAGACATGTTTTTGATTGATATTTATTTGAAGACAATAAGGTTCAAGTAAATTCTGACAGATGATGACTTTATTTGACAAGTAAAATGAACTAACTGACAAAATGCCAGCAGATCCTAGTGTACTTTTGTAGTTGTGGTCTGAAGGGCACACTACCTAACATTGTAACTGACACAATGCTCCAATAATGATGCGTAATACAATAACATTACATCAGTGATTTATATCTTGCCTATAGCCTATTGTGCAAGGCACATGTCTGGGCAAGACCACTTGCTATTCTGCTAGCCTCCTGTTTCAGGCTGTACCAATGGAACAATCTATCAGAAATGAACAAATGAAAAATAGCTTGCGTTTCACTAAAGGTACCATGCCATGACCAGACAGATTAGACACAATGTGTTTTATATTCATGACTCATTTATCTTACATTCTTCTTCCTTCTCACTAATGAGATCTGAATGAATGTCCCATTAAATAATGATGAATGAGGAAGACAAGTAGGGATGAAAGCTAACTGTCTTATTATCTCCACAAAATGAACATTAAAGGATTATATTTTATTGACATTTGGTCATAGAGTTTCAAATGATTCATGTATCCAAAATTGTATTTGAGATACTGCAACTTTTGTTGATACAGATGGTACCATGCGGATGTACATCACATCCAGTGAATTGGTGCTAGAATATTATAGGCCTCATTATACTGGTAAAACTAAATGGATTCCAAGAAAAAGAAGATGCTTTAAAAAATATGTTGGAGGTGTCTTAATCAATCTCCTGGAAGCATTTCAAAATGTTAACTATCCAATAAAGTGTGGGAAATGCTGTCACCTAATAAATCAGCTTGCAATGAATGTATTACTCCTACAGTCTACATTAATATTATCATAACATGTTCCCTTAGCAACGGAAACAAAATCAATTTATATGATTCCTGATTTAATCCAATGTTGATTTAAGCCAAGTTTGGTTTCAATCTAATGTGTTGTGTTTCTATAATAAATCAAATTCAAATAAAAAAAACATCATGGATTTCTAGATTTGAACAGATACCATGGTAAATTAAATCAATATACCTGGTATTGACAATTTTGATTTGGTTTACAATAACATAGCCTTAGAGCAGCTACAAGGGGAGGACAAAATCAAGCAAATAAAGTATGGATACTGGTCAGCATAATGCTGATTTAGGAAAAAGACCCTGAAAAGCTCGCAACAACTTATAGACTGACTTAGTGAAATATTCAATGACCACCTTGATGTAGGTCAGACTACAGGACGGGTTCCTAAATTGAACTACTTGTAGGCAAGATAATGTATACTGATCTATTTAGGTATCCCCTGACCTCTGGACTACACTGCCTTTTTGCACTCTAAATGTCAGGCATACCACAAGAGGGTCCAAGTGTTCGTGCTCCCCAGCACTGAACCTAATATACTCTCTGTGTAGGAAGGCCTGGCAGCTGACCACCTTAGTAGGAGAGCTTAGAGGAAGCACTATCAGAATGAGGTGTGTCATTTCAAGTATGCAGAGTGACTGTGTAATAGTTTATTTTGGTGGTGCCTGGGTATACTTATAATCTGTAAATACCTGTATCTATATCCATGGGTGTTATTATCTGAAAATGTAACCTAGCGTTGCGTAAGCTCAGACTAATTTGAGTAGACTTGATGCTTTCCGACCATACCAAATAATGATTGCCTTTTGTGTTCTTGTACGAATGTTGCCAGGGCCAAAGATATTTCAGGGTAGTCCCTGCTCAGTATTTATAAGATGTAAATGGTATCAATCAGTTGCCGGGTAGCTGCAGTTATATCTCCTGTAAGGCAGGCCCTGTACCTGGTACCCTTTCCCACTTTCCTACAGCTTGGTAGAAGGCAACCAGCCTGCCTTTGTAGCCATGGCACTGTCCAAAGTGATGTATTGGTTACTGCCAGACTAGGTTTTAGAATCAGAAATAGTAGGTAACAGGCGGCTGGTCAGTACTGTAAGTCGCAAAACATACCTTTTATGAACGCCTGTCCATAGTGCCCCACAGCTAAAGATGAGGAAAATCCTTTACATTATTGCCAGCATAACTAGAGAACTGCCTCTATTGTCATATTGCGTGCATGGGAATCTAGTGCATAAAGGTTCCTATGATTTAGACACAAGCACTGTTCCTGCCTTTTTAATAATCATCCCACGTGTACCAGTCCTGTCCAATGACTATACATCTAATCTCTAGGACTGCCCCATGATGTCTTACATCTGCAATAACAATGTAAACTGCCCCTTAGCCAATATTGAACAAGGCTTAACCGTGGATAATTTAGGATCTGTACATAATGTATTGGACAAAGGAGTAGACACTTAGTAAAATCAGCATGCAGATTTCTAGGGGACTGAACGTGATTCAGCATGTGATGTTCATGGATACTAAATCAACTAAAAAGGTTGTTACCCATTACTGTTATCGTTATTGAGTTACTTTACATTTAATGGGGGATCTGGTCCTGCAGTAACAGCAGAATAGCCACAAAAGTCTCTTTCCTAAATCAACAGCAGTTAAGTGGGAAAATCGTTGTCAATACTATAAGAGTTGGTGAGTGAGGAATGGGGATTTGATACCACACCAAGATAAGTAATTTTGACAGGATAATGGTGCGAAGGGTTCGAATAGTTATAAAGGTGGTTTGGTGTTTATTTCTGGGAAGGTATAAAATGAGATTCTATGGATCTATAACAAGATAATACACATCAATAGGACTGTATTATGGAGTGGTAGGTTCAGTGATAACCTAATAGTCTACCCTACTAGATGCTTGATGCTAGATGCTTGGGCTTTATGTTATTATTTCCTAAAAGGTTCAGAACCCAGGGGAGGAGAGTTATTGATGAAATTCATGCCTCATATTGACCATTTGGGAAAAGAAATCCCCCTGTACAGTGTAGGGTGAGTATGAATGCCGTAACTAACCAGGGTTGCATGAATGCATTGTGACATTTGAACATTGAAACAGTGTTCGGATATCTACCTCTGGATCAGAATAGGTAACCACAACACCTTATTCAGATGTCAGTAATGGTTACATTACATGCTTTAGCAGCAGCTCTACCGCCATGTAACCATAGGACAGTATATCTGGTACCTGATATAGCTAAACAGCAGTGCATTATTTATATCTGTGGCACAGATTTGCATGCCGATACCTGATTAGAGAGCGGTGTTGCTTTTTTTAGTAGACGTCAAACCTGAACCAGCTTAGAATCAATGTTTATTATGACCTGTTACTGGTGGCAAGAGTCACTCATTATGTAAATGGGTTCTAGTCTCTGGTTATATTGTGATTGCAGTGTTTGCCGTTTAGAGGAATGTATGTTAATACAAATGGAATATGTGATGTACTGCATCAAGCTTTAACATTGACAAATAACACTTATGATATTACTTTTATGTAGGAAACAATACCCACCACATATTGTGACTCAGGACACCCAGTGTATCTGATCCAAGCATTCATTAGGGCGTATATCTCTACTGCAAAAATATATAGATTCTCCATTCTTCATGTTAATCATATAACTCACCAAACCCTGCATTAATAACTGTCATCCCATTCTGTCACTGTCCTACACTATAGATATGAGTGTAGAGATCCCATAGTGTGTTGGTATGACAGTAGCATCAGCAGGTGGGAGTCATTAGTTAGCAGATACCACCTCAGGGAAGCAGCTAACGGGACGACAGCTGGTATATCAAGAATAAGTCTGATTGATTACTGCCTTAGCATGGGATTTTACTGTCAGTACTCCCACGCCACAGTACTAGTCTATGTGTGCTGCAAGCCATAGATCTGTGATTGGCATTCTACGTATAGGGCACCCTCATCTGTTGATAAGTAATGATGTGCCCCCTCTCTAAATCCATACTTATCATGACCCAACGTCTGAGACATACAGAGAAATAGAGAGTACAGTGGCCCAGAAGGGCCAAATGGAATCAAATCAAAACACAAAAACTGAAACTCAAAACGTGAAAAATGTAACTCAAAACGTTAAAAGTGAAACTCAAAACGTGAAAGTTGAAATCAAACGCTAAAGTTGCACCTGCCACTGCTAATGCTTCATTGATGCATACATCTAGATGTGCTTCCTATTGCCTCTCAGTATAGACTTGAATATTAATATTAATACCTCTGCTCTCAGTGATTCATGGGATGGACTTTCATTACTGCAGATGTAAGGTGTTAAACGGCAATGCCCTTGTCATTGCTCATCCCTCTGCATGATCCATAGGATTATTCCAGAAAAAGCTATCCCAGCCTGAGGGTCCAGACACTTCCAGTTCTCCTTGCTTTCAAATAAGCTACTCCCTGCCTGCAGCCCAGGGCTCTTATTGATACAATGCAGAGTGATATTTATATAATTGGGTACATTTGGCCAGATTATGAATAAAATATTAGGCACAATGTCTATTTGTCATTCCTGGAAGAGTCATTCCTAAATGCCTCTAAATCCGCTTTGCTAGCTATTGCATGGTTAATTGGATTTCTTCTTCTTCTAGAGAAACCATTGAACATAATATAAATGCCTATCATCAAACAACTTTGTATAGATTTTCATTGGTGGAGCACAAATAGCGTAAGCAAAATTGTCAGGGAACATCATGCCATACAACATTCATACCATTTAATCAGTACAATAGCTTGATAAGTAACTTGCCTGGACTTCATTCATGCATCATGACGACATTGCACAATAAAACATGATGCAGCCTTAAATTAAATCAACATAGAACAAGTCGCTTTTACTCCATATAAACCTATCATCATTTAAAATCTCCGGCCCACAGCGGATGGTTAGTATGCTAGAGGGCCCACCCACGCCTCCACCTAACTTGCCCTGGCCCAGAAGTTGTGGACACCTGTCATCTGCTCTGGCATTGAGTGCTAAACACCGCAGTGCTCATGACTATATGAACGTTGTCGGGACAAGTTATGTGTGAGGGCTTATTACTATCTTAGATGCTGTAAATGTGTGTATAGATGACACATTGAGGCTGAAAAGAATGGTGACAGATTGTACTGCTGAGTGAGAGGAAAGGTTCGACATCATGGTATAGCAACTACTCGGAGGGGTGTGGCGTGCAATATGTCATGATAAACTCATTTTCTCTAAACTGTGCTAATGGAATTACATGCAACTCCCTGCAGAATCAGAATGAGAGTGCACATGTGCACCACCCATATATATCATGACTGTCAATCCCTGACAACATGCAAAGCTGTTATTGGTATGATTCTGGTTGCAAGAAAGGACCTTGAAATACAGGGAATGTATTTTAGTTGGTTAAAATGTGGTATCTGATTTAATTTAATTTAATCATTTCTGATGAGATCATATTTTATTGTATTCAGATGAGTGCTATGGAAAACATTCATTAGAATAGGGACATACAAGGTATGAACATACCCAAACTATATATACTACTTGTGCTGATATTCCCTGTGATATTGACATGCATACTGAATGAAATATGTGATGTCATGCTTTGCCTGAATAAAACGCTGACTCTCTTATTACTCCAACATAGGGATATGATAAAGCCTAATATCTGATACCAGGCAATTATCATCAGGCCTTCTCCACCATTCATTATTCACTGTGTGCACTCATGGTGGTATACTCTGTCCCGGCTCTATAGAATTATGTTGTGTTGGTATGACGGTAGGATCAGCAGGTGGTAGAAACTAACTGTTTTACTTCCTCCTACACTAGAGAGGACTAATGGAACCATGCCTTATATGTCAAGAAAGATGCTTTACATAGTAGAAGTGTCCTGACAGGTTATGACAGTAGGATCAGCAGGTGGTATACACTATAATCACTATCCCCCCTACCCCAGAGATAATCAATGGGACCACGCTTTATATGAGAGGAAAGATGTATACTTGATTACTGCCTTCACCATGTCCTGTTATTGGTGAGGATATATAGTTACTGTCACACCACCACTGTAGAACGGTGTACATGTATATGTGTCTTAAGGTATCTGATATAGACAGAGTACCATCAAGGGCTGCACTTATGCCTCGTGGCAATAAACACATAGCATGTTATGTGAATTCTGTCTCCTATATCACCTGTATGTGACTTGGTCGATTGATTGAATGATACTATATTGTTGAGCGGGCATACAAAAAGATCATCAATTGTTATTATGTTTGTGGAGCCGTTAGTGCTCCTTTTGAATGTATCGTATTTGTTGAAAATCACCAAGTGAATAAATACGTTATAAACTCAAAAAAGCACTCTGCAGACCTTAAAGTGTCATAGGAATGCACAAGCTGAATCTAACAATGCATTATAGCAGTCATGATCACATGGCGAAAGAAGTGATGATTAATTGGCTTTCTATCACTTTAGCAGAATCATACTGGTCCTCCTATAGTATAACGTCTTAGAGGGGAGATTTCAGAAATAGTATTATTCTCATGATTTCTCACTTCTTTTTTTCATTCCGATCAATGACACATATTACCCTGAATCATCTATTATCTCCAATAGTAAGGGGCCTTCCATAAAGTATGTACACATTTTTTTCCAGAAAATAGACCCTCCCACCCCCCTGTTGCTTTATGTACACATTAGGGAGACCCCCCCCCCCTAAAGTGCATACTCATTTGAGAAACTCACCCCCCCCCCAATTTTTTTTACTGGAGAGTGTACCCCTCCCCTCTTTAACCCCCT
Organism: Harmothoe impar; assembly: GCA_947462335.1. Classification (NCBI taxonomy): domain Eukaryota; kingdom Metazoa; phylum Annelida; class Polychaeta; order Phyllodocida; family Polynoidae; genus Harmothoe; species Harmothoe impar. Next base: position 67,681,489 of record OX381706.1, read on the forward strand.
CTCCCTATGGGCGGAAAATCGAAACACATGGGCCCTTTGAAGCATAATAACACGCACATAAAGTTTTCTTCCCCCCCCCCCTTTGAGGGGGTCATCATTTTTTACATCACCTTGTCAAGAGGTTGACATTTTCTTTGCCCCCACCCCGTGTTTTTAAGAAACGATCACTCCCTAAATGACTCATGTAGGACAACCACATATGTGAAGTGGCTCTATAATGTAACTATCACACCCTTCCATTTAAACACCCCCTCCCCCTCGAGCATTGCAGTCGAGGCAAGGGTATGTGGGATTTGGGAGGGAAGGAAATGGGATGTGGAGGGGATACAGAGGAGAAGGATATATGGAAGGGAAGGGGACGTGGCAGGTGAGGAAGATCAGCACTCCTCCTTACCCCCAGAAAGCATGGGACGAGTGGGAGGAGCTAAGTACAACTGGTACTCGTCCATACATAAATTATACTCATTACACAATGTTCAAATGTGAATGGGATAAGCCCCTCAGACCCTGAGTGACTGTCAGCCCCCCCCCCCCCATCCATGGGACCTCAGCCACTAATGGGCCCTGACCCCATCAAAATGTGGTTATACTCCACTGAAATAGGATACTCTATACCATTTCTCTCTCTCTCTTTCTTTCCCTTTTTCTTCTCTCTTCTTCCCCCTTTTAACCCCCCTAGATCCGCCACTGATGTGATGCAACTGCAATAGCTATATCATGGGCCATGAAGAATGTTAAGCAACCATAAGTGAAAGATTGCATCAAAGAAAGTAATGAAAGTCAGTTTTATCCACCAAAAAATGTTTGGATTGCCCAAAATTCTCTCACAAAAACAAAGTGAAAATGCGTACATAAAGAGTATGCTAAAATGGCTCTTGAACCCCCCCCCCCCACCCCTGTTTTCATGTACGCTTTTGTATGCATTTGCCATGACCCCCCCCCCCCACCCTCCCTGGGTGCGTATATACTTTATGGAAGGCCCCTAATGGCTACCCGAAGCCAATACAAATTAATTGTACATTTTACAGACCTATTTTTAAGTAAATATCTGACTATTTTTGTTCCTCCAATGTCACTTAATATGAGCAGCTATTATAACATTTGCCAACTCATTTAATCAACCGAGGCCCCTGCTGGCACCAAGAGGGGGACTAAAGGAGCTAGAAAATGAGCAGCAACTAATTAGCTGGTTGATACCCCACAGGCTGAATAGACTCATGCTGTGGTGAGGTAGCACTGTTCACGTTGATGACGGTCCATCATTTAAAGCTGGGTTTATAATGTTAAATGGATGTATGGATCAATGGATGCAGACAATAGATCAGAGATGATAGCTAATCGACTGGTGACTACAACATGTATAACACAATATTGCTGTACCATGTGCTTAATTGATAAAGGTCTCCTAATCAGGGGTTGATATTTTTATATTGGACAGGTGTTTCCTCAATTGACTGAACCCTAAGCTTTCTATAAAAATAACTGACTGTATATTGTATCTAGGGTTACCAGACAAATAATGTTCATGGAGGTGGGCCGGGGAAGCTAGTTTATTACCTTTCCATGTATAGTCATACCTTCCTAAATATACTTCCATTGTCAGATAACCTGTCATCTGAGTAATACTGCTTCACTTGGTGTGACAGTAAAGATTTATCCCATACTAAGGGAACAACCAAACACAATATGACAGTAATGGCATCTACCCTTGTGATACAAGTTGTGGTCTCATTTGTCTTCCACTACATGGGCATGTGTATTTATACATAAGGTTTGAGTATCAATTAGACATTTGAATTTATGCTTCAATACCTAATTTATCCATAACTCTTATTTCACAGTGTTTAAATTATATGGTAGATGACAAAGCAAAGGGTGATCACAAACCTCAGTACAACCTATAATATAGTGGTAGACTTCTCATGATATATGGTGAAGGTTGGTCCCAGGTGGTGCTCGTAAACACTGGTGCCTACAACGATAATGCATTGCTGGGTATATATAGGACAGCTATGATATAAATGATTGGTTAGCTCTATCACTCTGCTGATTCCATGAGCACAGGTAGCAGTCACTGTGCTTCATCACATCATATTGGATAGAAGCCAAAATGTTGCCTCCCAACTGTGCTAGGTGTATAATCTGTTCTGCAATCATTCTCTAGCTCTATAGTGTCATGGGTACTACATAAATATGCGCTCATGTGAATAGCTGTTTTTGCTATCCAGAGCATGATATCTTCCATGCATGCCCAGCATTGTGATATCATTCTATCAAGCCAGCTGCTTCTTTCTTTCTTTCTTTCTTCCTTCCCAGCATCATAGTACATTAGTGTTCCTGTCAAGGGCTGCATTGTGATTTAATTTCGGTATGCTGTCCGTTATCATGATGCCTTAAATCTAGCCCTTACACACTTGATAGGGCTGCATTCATGCATCATGCACAGAGCACATTAAAGCTTTATTTGCAGTGGTCAATTAGCCATGCTCTAGTTTTGAACTCAGCATTAGATGCATACAAAAGGTAATACTACACTGTAAATAGTAAGTGTAGGTATACAGTAAAGTGTACTGTAGTTTTACAGCACGTACTATAAGATTATAGTAGATTATGCTGTTTGCCTAGAATAAACTGAACACCTATAGCAGATTCTACTGTACACCTACAAAAAGAAGCAAACAGCTATTAACGTTGTAGTAGGTCTAGCTATTCTCAGATCTTCATCTGGTTTAGTTCATTAAATGGTATGTACTAGTTCAATCCCTATGTCTATTAAAGCTGGCACTGAGTGAGATCTCATGTCCTGCCTGCTCCTCCCACACCTACCCTGGGGTGCCGTCCTCCAGCAGCAGCTGAGGTAGGACACTCTCACACCACCTGCATGGCTAGCTCAAGGACAGATCAATCCTCAGCACATGTCCTGCTCTAATAAATAAATTATCTCCACATAATATCTATGGTAAAAGACTCCATACCTAAGTAGCACATCTATAGCACTACGAACAGCTTTTAACCCCTTCACCACTGGGTCTCTTGTAACTCAATGCAATTTTGTGCAATATATTGGCTTACCGCGTGGAAGGGGTTAATACAATACCTATCCTAGCATAGCCACCAGGCACCCACCGCTTCTGTGCCATGGGAACAGTGACCTAGGTAGCCCTTGTACGGGATGTTGGTCAGGGCTCCAGATGGCAGTCACAGCACTCTCCAGGGTCCGAACTATTGGTTGTGGGCAGGGGAGTGTGAAATCACCATTGTGGTGACTGGCATAGAACTGCATTGGACAACAAGATGGCCCTGCAGTGGTCACGTTGCTATATGGATTGGTAAAGTGGTGAGTGGGCTGTGCATCTCTGCTGCCTCAGACAGGCAGTGGATGCAGGATGAAAGGGGTGGGTCTGGAGGAGAGTAGATTGGATTAATTGGTGTAAATGTATTATCTAAATTCTGAGCATACTCTAACCAATACATCTCCTTGGGACGATTGTGTGTCCAATAAATTAATAATAATGATATATCAGTTGCTATTAGTGAAACCCTATAATATAGGTTAAGAAGGTTTTGTAGTCCTGATATGTATCACTGCCGGCTACTAGTAGGGACCTAAACCAAACATCTTCCCACAGCCTTGACTAACTCAATAAAGGCACTGATAGTCTGTAGTAACCTATTTAGAGACCACCTTCAAATGCAGGGTTGATGAAGTCCAGGCCCCTCTGTCCAATAATTGTATATTGATGCAGTGTTGATTCTTCTAGCATCAGGGTTGGCCTTCATCACATTATAGATGTTGTTGCCCATTCAGGCACATGATATCATACAGGGCAGACTTGCAAACTAGATGTAGTGATTATGGCAGCCCATCCAGACAGGTTTGCATGGTTTGAATAATAACCATTTAAGGGCCACATGTGGTTTCATTCATGTCCTATGTCATCTGTTGTTATTATATTAAGATATAGCTATATCTAAATCTGTGGTTGGGAGGTAAACAACCCAACATAGCAGCTTACCCTGGCAATAATATGAAGGTTTTCACCTACAACATTCAGTGGGTATCCAGACGGCAAAACATAAAGTCCTGAATCTGCACCAGAATAGCATTGCGGCAAATTGGTCCTCATATCATTTAGGGAACCTTGACCAATCCTATATAGATCAATCTTATCCCCTATGATACCCGGGCCAAGGTACTACTACCTAAATGAATACTGCTTTTCTAAACCCTAGGCATGCTCCAACCAATTCATCAGTTGTTGAAACCCTGATAGGTTTACCTAGATCAATACCATAGCAAAACCTTGGCACGCCCAATGTGCCCAGGGGTGCTACAGTAAAAGAGGAGCCAATATAAAGGGATGTCCCTAGAGAATCCACTGGACACCCGCATGACCACAGGTGGTTGAAGGGTAGCAGTGGATGTCTGCAGTGACCACAGCCTTTCATTAGCAAGGGATATCCTTCACTGCAACAGCCAGTTTGTAGAAAGCTACAATTTGAGATGATACTCAACACAGAGGACCCTCTTGTATCACAATAGGACATGAACACAATGTATTGATATAGCTTATGTGATTAGAGTTGAATAAGGGCCATAATAAATTTCAATGAGGGTTAACAATACAAAAATCTTCACCCACACAACTTCCCTAACTTATCTTAAACCAGATATATCATACTTATTGTATTTCTACATTCATTACTCCTCAATCATCCCACTCCTGAAACTCATGAGTGAGATTCACATAAACGACCCATGACATCATGATGTATTATGAAGACAAGTAGGGGTGAAATCTAGACATTCTATCATCTCACCAATATCAACATGAAAAGACCACACATTTTTTCCTGTACCATTGGTTCTAGTGTCTTCATAGTTAAACTGACTTTATATCAAAAAGTATTTATCATTCTAGTGCTGTGAGCCTGTTGTGCCAGTTTTCATCAGGTTAATTCATTATTACAATTTAACTTAGAACAAATATGCTAGAGGTGTCTCAGGAATCTCCTGCAAATATCAAATGTAAAAACGTTACTTAAATAAGTAAACTGGAAGCCTCGCATTCTAGTTTCTATTATCCTCAATTCATCTAATAGCCATCCTTCAGTTAATATCAGATCCAATTAGTTGTTCATATTTAGCCATAAATCTAGACTCTTGTTATCTAGAGCCCATACTGTTACATTATACCCGCACTATAGTGCCTCAGGGTTCAGGTCGGGTATGGCTTGTAAATAATGTGGTATCTGGTCCGCAGCAGAGCCTGTAGGGTCAGGGTGATAGATTAACCTGAGGATGGCTGCTCGTGTCCCCTCACCACAGCTATATCTACAGGGTCCTGCTGTATCGTCAACACATACAGCCAGTAGCAGGACAATGCATTGCATATAAGTTTGGTAGATACTTCATTGATATTGTATCGATTAAATAATGTTTAAAGTGTATGCATTTGCATTTGCAGCTCCCCAGTGATGACACCTGAAATACAATTTATGTATATTTTAGATATGTTAGATAACATCACTCTAGTGGGACCTATTTTCAGGAGTATACTATGATAAGGATTACAATTGAATCTTTCTCCCTACATTATAAACAATGCTTTTATAGAGGTCTGTTGTAACTGATGGCCTATTACTCTGCCACTGTCCAAGTCCCTCCCAGCATAGAAATGGCCCTGCTCACCCTCCGTGTCTAATACTCCAACATCCCTGCAAGCCCAATCCAGTTTGTCTGCAGTGTAATGGTTGAACAAACCACATTGACAGGGTGCCGCCAAGTATTGGCTTGATACTTCTACCCTGGGAAGTTACTAATCTAGAGGCAATAAGAGTGTAACAGCATCCTTAAAGATTAAAGACTTTAAGTAAATGCCCATTTCCAAATGTGCAGTTCTGACTCAGGGCATAGGTTAAGTAAAACATACTCTAAATGCCAGGACCAGGCCGATATTGGAATCATGTAGCTTTCTTTATTTCTATTTCTATAGAAGTTCGTCTGACGTCATAATATTGTAGTAGACATGTTTTTGATTGATATTTATTTGAAGACAATAAGGTTCAAGTAAACTGTGATAGATGATGACTTTATTTGAAGTAAAATGAACTAACTGACAAAATGCCAGCAGATCCTAGTGTACTTTTGTAGTTGTGTTCTGAAGGGCACACTACATTGTAACTGACACAATGCTCCAATAATGATGCTTAATATAATAACATTACATCAGTGATTTATATCTTGCCTATAGCCTATTGTGCAAGGCACATGTCTGGGCAAGACCGCCTGCTATTCTGCTAGCCTCCTGTTTCAGGCTGTACCAATGGAACAATCTATCAGAGATGAACAAATGAAAAATAGCTTGCGTTTCACTAAAGGTACCATGCCATGACTAGACAGATTAGACACAATGGGTTTTATATTCATGACTCATTTATCTTACATTCTTCTTCCTTCTCACTAATGAGATCTGAATGAATGTCTCATTAAATAATGATGGATGAGGAAGACAAGTAGGGATGAAAGCTAACTGTCTTATTACCTCCACAAAATGAACATTAAAGGATTATATTTTATTGATGTTTGGTCATAGAGTTTCAGAGACAAAACAATTTATATATCCAAAATTGTATTTGAGATATTGCATCTTTTGTTGATGCAGATGGTACTATGCCGATGTACATCACATCCAATTAGAATATGTTGGAGGTGTCTTAATCAATCTCCTGGTAGCATATCAGAACTTTAACTGTAAAATAAAATGTGGGAAATGCTGTCACTTAATAAATCAGCTTGCAATGAATTTATTACTCCTGCAGTCTACATTAATTTAATCATAACATGTTCCCTTTAATAGCAACAGAAACAACATCAATTATTCCTGATTTAATCCAATGTTGATTTAAGCCAAGTTTGGTTTCAATCTAATGTGTTGTGTTTGTATAATAAATAGAATTCAAATGAAACTAACATCATTGATTTCTAGATTCTCTAGATACCATGGTAAATTAATTCAATATGCCTGGTATTGACAATTTTGATTTGGTTTTCAATAACATAGCCTTAGAGCAGCAACAAGGGGAGGACTAAGGGAAATCAAGCAAATAAAGCATGGATACTGTTCAGCATAATGCTGATTTAGGAAAAAGACCCTGATAAGCTCACAACAACTTACAGAGTGACTCAGTAAAATATTCAATGACCACCTTGATGTAGGTCAGACTACAGGACGGGTTCCTAAATTGAACTACTTGTAGGCAAGATAATGTATACTGATCTATTTAGGTATCCCCTGACCTCTGTTTGGGCTACACTATCTTTTTGCACTCTAAATGTCAGGCATACCACAAGAGGGTCCAAGTGTGTGTGCTCCCCAGCAATGAACCTAATATACTCCCAGTGTAAGAAGGCCTGGCAGTTGACCACCTTAGTTGGAGAACTTAGAGGGAGCACTATCAGAATAATGTGTGACATTTCAAGTATGCAGAGTGACTGTGTAATAGTTTATTATGGTGGTGCCTAGGTGTACTTATTGTCTTAAATACCTCTATCTATATCCATGGTTGTAGTACCTATCTGAAAATATAAAGATTTGCGGAAGCTGAGATTAATTTCAGTAGACTTGATGCTTTCCGACCATACCAAATGATGATTGCCTTTGGGTTCTTGTATGAATATGGTTAGGGCCAAGGAAATTTCAGTCAGTCCCTGCTCAGTATTTATAAGATGCAGATGGTATCAATAAGTTGGCAGTAGCTGCAGTTATCTCTCCTGTAAGGCAGGCCCTGTACCAGGTACCCATTCCCACATCCCAACAGCTTGGTGGAAGGCAGTCCTCCTGCTATTGTAGCCATGGGGCTGTACAAAGTGATGTATTGGTTAGAGCCGGACTAGGTTTTACAGTCTGAAAAAATAAGTGACTTGCGGGTGGTTAGTACACTAAGGTCAAAAAACATATCTTTTATGAATCCCCATCCACAGTGCTCCAAAGCTAGATGAACAAAGACATTTTCATTAGTTCCAGAGAAATACCTCTATTGTTATAATACATGCACAGGAACCCAGTGCATAAAGGTTCCTATGATTTAGACACAAGCACTGCTCCTGCCCCTTTAATAACCATCCCACGCGGACTAGTCCTGTCCAAATGGTTACATCTAATCTCCAGGACTACCCCAAGATGTCTTACATCTGCAATAACAACGTAGAATGCCCCTTAGCCAACATTGAACCAGGCTTAACGAGGGATAATTCAGGATCTGTACATAATGTATTGGACAAAGGAGTAGACACTTAGTAGAATCAGCATGTAGATCTATAGGTGACTGGGTGTGATCCAGCATGTGATGTTCCTGGATGTGAAATCAGCTAAGAAAGTTGTTCCCATTACTGTTATCTTTATTGAGTTACTTCACAGTTATTGGGAGATCTGGTCCTGCAGACATAGCAGAATAGCCACAAAAGTCTATTTCCTAAATACATCAGCAGCCAAATGGGAAAAGAGGTGTCCATACTGTAAGCGTCGGCAAGTGAGGAATGGGGATTTGATACCACATCAAAAGTGTAAGTCTAAGATAATTTGACAGGATAATGGTGTGAATGGTTCGAATAGTTATAAAGGTGGTTTGGTTTTTTGTCTGGGAAGGTATAAAATGAGATTCTATAGATCTATAACAAAACAATACACATTAATAGGACTGTACTACAGAGTGGTAGGTTCCGTGACAACCTAATAGTCTACCCTACTAGAGTTAACACTGGAGAGCTGGTAGGAATACAGACAGTCAAGATGTTATGATACACTTCATTCAATCCCAATTTTCCAAATAGGATCCACTGCTAAATTAATGTGGCAATTTGTATCAAAGCTGTCGTCTCCCACATGCCCAGTATTTTCTGTTATTAATGTGTATAGACCTACTCACCTACTGACTTACATTGACTAAACTACAAGGAATGCTTTTTGTCAGTTGCATAAAATGTGATGCATGTGCTTTGTGTTATTATTTCCCAAAAAAAGGTTCAGAACCAAGGGGAGGAGAGTTATTGATGAAATTCATGCCTCATACCGACCCTTTGGGAAAAGAAATCCCCCTGTACAGTGTACGGTGAGCATGTATGCCGTAACTTACCAGGGTTGCATGAACAGTTGATGAATGCATTGTGACATTTGAACTTGCTAGATACAGTGTTCGGATATCTACCTCTGGATCAGAATAGGTAATGACAACCTTATTCAAATGTCAGTAATGGTAACATTACATGCTTTTGCAGCAGCTCTGCCGCCGTGTAACCATAGGACAGTATATCTGGTACCTGATATAGCTAAACAGCAGTGCATTATTTATATCTGTGGCACAGATTTGCGTGCCGATACCTGATTAGAGAGTGGTGTTGCTTTTATTAGTAGACGTCAAACATGAACCAGGTTAGAATCAATGCTTATTATGACCTGTCCATAGATATATGTGTTTTAGTCATTGGTGATATTCTGATTGCAGTGTTTGCTGTTTAGATCAATGTATGTTGATACAAATGCAATATGTGATTAATTGAATCAAGCTTTAACATTGGCAAATGACTTACAATAGAATCTATTATAAATAGGAATCAGTACCCACAACATATTGTTACATATTGTGACCAAGTGCACTTCATCCCAGCTATCATTAGGGTGTATATATCTTAGTGCTGTAAAATCAAATACAGTTATTGCAGCGACTAACCATCCAATTATCATTGGACTTTCTCTATGGTTCATATATACCTCATCTAACCCTGCATTAATTACTGTCATGCCGTTCTGTTACTGTCCTACACTATAGATATGAGTGTAGAGATGCCATAGTGTGTTGGTACGACAGTAGCATCAGCAGGTGGGAGTCATTAGTTAGCAGATACCACCTCAGGGAAGCAGCTAATGGGACCACAGCTGGTATATCAAGAATAACTCTGATTGATTACTGCCTTAGAATGGGATCTACTGTCAGTACTCCCACACCAGACACAGTGCTAGTCTATGTGTGCTGCAGGCTATAGATCTGCGATTGGCATTCTACGTATAGGGCACCCTCATATGTTGATAAGTAATGATGTGCCCCCTCACTAAATCCATACTTATCATGGTAATAACCCAACCGCTGAGGCATACAGAGAAATAGAGAGATAGTGGTCAGTCACAACAACAGCCCTAGAAGCTATCCTTACAGGTATCTAAAACAAAGCAGCCACATTTCCAGCATTTGATCACTGCCCTGGAACAATCACTCATTTCTGGTGAACTGCCTACAACAACCAATTCATTAATGAGTCCAGCTCTGGGGGTATCTATTAACCATCATCCATCATCCATTGTGCTATTAACCCTTCATTGAGAATTAGTACCATGTTGTTGCCTCATCTAAACAATGAGATTATGTGAGCCATGGTATAAGTGGTACAGTGAAAACATTGCTTTGCCATTAGATGAGATAACATTAATTCTGGCACTTGCCAGTGCTACAGCCAGTGATGCTATCTACAATGGGATTTGCGAAATTGTTCTAAATCGTATTTCTTTCTCTTTCTCTTTCACAGGTAAGGTCCACTTCTTGAATGAAGATGATGAGTACATGTCCAGTGAGCCGGTAAGACAATTGGGGACAGAGAGGGGGCAGGTACAAACGAGTTTTAAGGAGAGTTTAAGGAGAGTACACATTTATTGCCTAGGTGACTAGATAAAATCACAAATTTAAAGGGAATAATGTATTATAATGTCATATAACACACTTCCTGTCATGCCTACTTGAACCTTGTAAATAACTATTTACTTGGTGTAAAGGGAGATTTAATTGACAGAAACCATTGACATCTACAGGACAAGAAATAACATTAGCTGAACAGAACTTATAGATACTTTACACATGTAGATGCATACATCTAGATGTGTTTCCTATTGCCAAGACTTGAATATTTGATATAAATATGTCTGCCCTCAGTGAGTCATGGGATGGACTTTCATTACTGCAGACATGAGGCGGTAAAACAGCAATGTCCTTGTCATTCCTCATCCCTCTGCATGACCAAGCTTTTTATTCCAGAAAAAGTTATCCCAGCCTGAGGGTCCAAACAGTTCCGGTTCTCCCTGTTTTCAAATAAGCTACTATTTTACTACTCCCTGACTGTTGCCCAGGGCTCTTATTGATACAATGCAGGGTGATGTTTTTACCCCTGTATAATTGGATACATTTGGCCAGATTAGGAATACAATATTCAATGTCGTGCACAATGTCTATTTGTCATTCCTGGAAGATTCAGTCCCAAATTCCTCCAAATCCCCTTAGCTAGATATTGCATGGTAAATTGGGTTTCCTCATGTTCTAGAGAAGCTGTTAACCATAATATAAATGCCTATTATCAAACAACTGTTTGACTCATCAGATTCTCATTGGTGGACCACAAATAGTGTAAGCAAATGTCAGGGAACATCATGCCATACAACGTTCATACAATGTGATCAGTAAAATATCTTAATTAATAAGTAACTTGCCAGGACTGCATTCATGTACCATGACGACATTCCACATTAGAACACGATGCAGCCTTTAGATTAAATCAACATAGAACAAGTCTCTTTTACTCCATATATACCTATCAGCATAAACTCTCTGGCCCCCAAGTGATAGTTAGTATGCTAGAGGCGCTTCGATTGCCATCTACAGTTGCGGCCCGCCCACACAGGTGTCTTCACCTTAGTGCACTCTTCCCATCATTAAAACATGCCTTGACATCGAAGTTGTGGACACTTGTCATCTGCTCTGTCATTGAGTGCTTAAAATCAAAAGAGTGCTGCAGAATTATTCACCCATATTATATTATGTATGAATGCATCTCTGGTGTGTTATGATTGAGGGCTTATTGATTTTTAGGATGATGTAAATATATGTACAAATGACACATTGAGACTGAAGTGAGTGAGGAAAGATTGTAGTGCTGAGTGAGTTGCGACATAATAGTCACGACTAAAAGTTGATGTCTACATTGTGAAGGGGCGTGGCGTGCAATATGTTATGATAAACCCATTTATATAATGACTGTCAATCCCTGACAACATGCAAAGCTGTTATTGATATGATTCTGGTTGCTACAAGGAACCTACATGAATTACAGGGAATGTATTTTAGTTGGTTGAAATGTGGTATCTGATCTTAATTTAATCATTTCTTATAATATTCAGACCTTCTATGTCATGAACATACTTAAACTATATACTTGTGCTGATATTCCCTGAGATAGCGACATGCATACTGAATTGAATATGTGATGTTATGCTTTGCCTGAATGAAATGCTGACTCTCTCATTACTCCAACATAGGGGTATGATAAAGCCTAATATCTGATACCAGGCAATTATCATTAGGCCTTCTCCACCGTTCCTTATTCACTGTGTATACTCTGTCCAACTCTGTAGATCTACTTTGTGGTGGTATGAGAGGAGGATCAGCAGGTGGCAGAAACTAACTGTTTTACTTCCTCCTATACTAGAGAGGACTAATGTGACCATACCTTATGTATCAAGAAAATTGCTTGATGCCTTACACAGTACAAGTGTCCTGGCAAATTATGACAGTAGTGTAGGGGCATGATATTACATATTAATCTCATACACGGTATTTCCGGGTAACGTCTGTTTACTCGGCTTCTCCACCTGGAGCTAGTGCACACAGTTCCCGGGAGAGGGCGCAGGTCCTCTTCAGGTGACCGTGTGCCGCTCTCAGGTGGGCGGCCGACCCACCCACCTGGCCACGTGACCTAAGAGCCGGTGTTATATAAGACCCATGTGTTTACCTGGAACGGCAGTCAGTGCAGGCCCGACTGACGAGAGACTTCACATGTCCAACCGTGCGGACAGAGTTGTATGCTAAGAGTTGTATACTGACCGTTTCCTCTATTTATAGAGAAACCTGATTTACCTGTGTGTATTCATTCTACACTGATCGTTCCCTAGTAAAGGAACTAGAGTTATTATTCTTGTGAATAAAGATAGATATATTCTCGCACCTGGAAACTGCCGTGATCGTTGTTCTTTAACCTAGAGTTAATTACGAACCACCACACTGGTGCCGTGACCAGTAGCAGCAAAGGTAGCAGAACAAGCTAGTTGTTCGAGAATATGTTCGGGTTATACTGAACAGGAAGTCCTTGATTGGACAGACAGTCCTTCAGTGGACGGACAATGGCTACCGGTGGTAGCCTGGGCGGCTCTGGCCCAGAGCTGAGTGAAGGGGAGTTGGAATCAACTCGCCTGGAGGTGCCAGGGATGGACCCTGGAGAGGGCTTGAAGCCAGGACAGAAGAAGAGGAAGTTGCAGGATCTTTCCTGGGTAGAACCCTATGTAGGGGATGAGAGATTCCAGAGGGAATATGACGAGCGTTTGGCTCGGGAAGAGGATGACCTCTACTGGGAAAATGTCCGATTGGACAAGCAGTCAATGGAAGATCAGTATGCTGCATTGACTGATGAATTGACTTCCCTGGTAAAAGAAAGGGACGAGATCCTCTCTGAGAATCAGAGGGTAAAAGGAACTCTGATAGAAGAGAGAGAACGGTTGATAGAGGACAACCGGTATATGAAAAAGAAGGTTGCTCAGGAATCGCATGAATACCAAAAGATTCAGGCAAAGATTGCTGAGAACCAGAAGGAGAATGAACATTCCGAATCTCTTAAGGAGAGGTATGAGAGGGAGTTGAAAAAATACTCTAGAGAATGGTATGCCTTGAAAAAGGGGACAGAAGAGCTCGAGAAGGGCAGAGACCAGTTGGTCAAGGATAACGAATCCACCAGGATACAAATCCTGGAAGAAACGGAAGAGTTAGAGAGGAAACGGAAAGCTGAGGTGGAAGCTGTCTGTTCCCTTGAAGCTAGGAAAACTCTCCTGCGGGGTGAATTGTTGAAGGCAATGGAACAGCAGGGGGAGGAACAACTTCCAGCTGGCAGGCCGGAAACTGTTCCGGATAGTACTCCTACTACTGGTAAGGAGGAAGCATTACCTCAATTCGATCCATTTATTAATGATAATGGATTGAGGAATGTGGAAGACTCTGTGTATAAGAACAGAGAGAAAGATTCAAGGAGAGTGAATGTTACCGGGCGCTCTCTTGGATGGGAACCAGTTAATCATGCCAGAATTGGTCCGGTTAACAGGGAAATGTCTCCAGAGGAGGAAGTGTCTCGACATTATAAAAATAAATTTCGAGATGAAGTGGTGAATCATAGTTATGGCTCATTGAACCCCTTCGCGGGAGATGACCCGGCTCTATATGGGAATCCGGGAGGTTATGATAGCAAGGGTAATTATAGGTATTGCCCAGATGCAACTTATTCGTACCCACCTCCGGCCACGGAAAAACACTCGGGAGTCAATAAAGATCCTGAGATTAGGCCGAGGGATAGGATGAATAAGGGGACCCAACCGGGAACAAAGGGAAGGTCAAACCCGGTGCATAAAAACACTAAGGGATTGTCAGGCTATCAAGGCCCACGCTTTGATGAGGGTTCAGAATCTGAATCAGATAAATCATCTGACGATGTACCCAAGAGAAAGGTTCCTTTGAACCGGCGAGTCACAATGACCCCGGCGGAGCACCGATTACATAATCGAGACCCCGCCATAGGTAATTTGGGACTAGATTGCTCTAGCCGAGGTCAAGACGGTACAGACTTACTGGCTTGGAGTAGACGCATGTCGGGTCAATTAGTGCATTCTAATTATGCCGCTAAAAGAACTGCACGTGTGACTAAGCCTTACAGGGGTGTACGACCCTGGAAGGAAGAATATCAATCACTTCTAGATGATTGTAAGTACAATTGCTGGAACAAGGAGGAATCCTTGGGAGCTTTTGTGATATGGTTGAGTGACGGCCCGGGTAAGATAGTGGTTGAAGAATGGAGGGACACTTACGGGCCCGAAGCTACATACGACCAGTTGGAAGTATTAGCTTGTTATACTTTTGGAAAAATGGTGACAGTAGATCACTGGACTCTGTTTCAGAGAAGAACGCAGAAACCAAAGGAATCTGCTAAAATTTTTGGGCTAGAATTGCAGCGATTATTGCGGCAGGCTAGGCCAGAATGGAGTAGGGATGCTGAATATTACATAGAATCCCTATTTGTAAGATTTATTAGTGGATTGAGTGATCCTGAACATGCTAAAGTTTGTGGTAGAGCTTGGGAAGCTGGGTCTTCCTTAGCAGATTTGTTCATGGCGATTGATCAACATGACAAAAAGAAGATACTGTTGGCTGGTATGATACCCGCTAATAGGGGGCAGCGCGTCTCTGGAATTGAACATTCCTTAGATGGAGACGATTCTTCTGCGGAAGAATCTGAAGGGGAGGAGAGAGTAGACGCCCTTAAATTCAAGGGTCGACAGAAATCTAACTCAACCCCAGCTTCCGGGAAACTTCCTAGTAACAAAGGTTATTCGGAAACCACCCGGAAACCCGACATTCGGGAGCCTCAGACTGTACCCAGTCAGAAAACCCAGACCCCGGAGACGACCACTCCGGATAAAACAAATGCGTCAGGAAACTCATTAAATACCTTAATGGAGTCCATGATTAAACGCATGAACGAGGTGTTTGATAATCAAACCAGGCGCCGCCCTAGGGTCGATCGTAACACTGTCCAGTGTTACAGATGTCAAGTCAAAGGGCACTTTGCATCTGAATGCAAAGCCGAGAAACCTGTTTTAAGAAGTGAGGTTTCGGGAAATTAGAGGGGGTTACCGGGGATGGCAGGACGGTAACCCCTGAGGAAATATGTCAGATTATCACCGACGTTGGCGGTGAAGATTCATTAGCAGTGAATGCGTCCAGCAAGAAGGGAGATGGGACCGTACATCCCGGAAACCATGAGGCTGGGGAGACTGGTACAACAGGCGCCCAGGGGTGCGCGTATGGGAAACCTAGTGCCAGTTTAGAGGAGTCAATAACCAAAGAGTTGGTTAAGGTTGGAGGAACCAGGCTTCCCCCGGGCCATCCTTGTCTGGAACACCTGAAAGGATGTGGATTCGACCTGGGCACTGATAGTGACCTTCACCGGTTTACTAGGAATCCCTCAGTAACTGATGGGAAGAGGTGGTACGTTTCCTGTTCTGTACAAGGAAAGACTGGGGAGTTTCTTATGGATACTGGAGCTAGCCACTCCATGGTCTCTAAGAGATTCATCAGCTTATTGCCGAATATGTGTGAGAACCTCACAATGAGGGTAAACGCATGTACGGCCGATGGTACCAGAATGAGGACATTTGGACGGACTTTTCTGATAATCTCTGTGGCCGGGAAAGAATTTGTTTGGGCCCCGACCATAGCTGAGATTGAAGATGATGGTATTCTTGGTTTGGATTTTGCGGCGCTTTTCGGTGCGACTTTGAATCCGAAAAGTGGGAAGTTGAAAATTGAATACCCGTATGATATGACCATACTCTGTAAGTTGAGAGTGATAAGTAGTGTCGCTAGTGTGGCACAGACTGTGAAGATTCCCCCGGGAATGACCTGTGACGTGTTAGTCAGTTCAGGGAGGCTAATCCAGAAAGGATTAGCGGTAATCGAGCCGGATATGGCTGTATTATCCCGGAAGGGATTGGAATCTGCGGATACCCTAGTAGGGAATTCCAGATGGACAGTGACACCCATTTCCAACCCCGGAAACTCCACAGTATATCTTGAGAAAGGCACTGAAGTTGGGAAAGTGATACTTGCGGAGGCAGTCACCGGTAGCCACCAAGACCTGAGGTTAGAAGAAGGAGGGGAAGAGGAATTGCATGAAGAGTTAACTAAGTTGTTAACAGGATCGTCCATAACGGATGAGAATGATCAGGAAGCCCTAAAAGCTATGCTGAAGAGATGCAGGCAAGCTTTTGCCGCCCCAGGGGAACCCCTGGGGAGAACCAATAAGGTATTGCATGAAATTAAAACCGGGGATAACCCCGCTTTTAAGATTCCTTATAGGAGATTACCCCTCAAGAAGAAGATTGTAGCTGAGGAAGAGATAGCGAAAATGCTGAAGGATAATGTTATTGTTCCCAGCATGAGCCCTTGGTCCTCCCCTGTGTGTATGGTAACCAAGAAGGACGGTAGCATACGGTTCTGTATTGATTACCGGAAACTGAATGGGTTGACTAAGAAGAACTCCTATCCTCTTCCTAGGATAGATGAGACGATTGATTCCCTGGGAGGGAATGAATGGTTTTGTACCCTGGATTTACAGTCCGGGTATTGGCAAGTAGGCATGAAGCCTGAAGATATGGAGAAAACCGCGTTTTCTAGCCATATTGGGTTGTTTGAATATAAGGTAATGCCGTTCGGGTTATGTAACGCGCCGGCCACCTTTGAAGCCATGATGGAGACGCTGTTAAGTGATTTATTATGGCGGAAATGTCTAGTTTACCTGGATGACGTAATTGTGTTTGGAAAGACCTTTGCGGATTGTTTAAGTAATTTAGAGGAAGTCTTAAACCGAATCATGTCTAACGGTCTCAAATTGAAACCAAAGAAATGCAATCTGTTTAAGAAGGATATTAACTACCTAGGGCGGATTATTTCCACCGAGGGGGTTAAGGCGGATCCGGAAAAGATCAGGAGTGTAACTGAATGGGAAGTCCCCAGGGGTCCTAAAGATGTGCGATCCTTTCTAGGATTCTGCTCATACTATAGGGATTTCCTGCCGGGGTATTCCCGGGTAGCCTATCCGATCCAGTGTTTGTCACACTGGACACCCGGAAGTAGGAAGGAGGAGTTCCCATGGGGGAGGGAACAGGACACAGCTTTCTTAGCAATAAAAAAGTTGTTTGTAGAGACCCCGGTGTTAAAGTATCCTACCCCGGATGGTCACTTTGTATTGGATACCGATGCTAGCAATGAGAGTATTGGGGCCGCCCTCAGTCAAGTCCAAGGCGGAGTGGAGGTTCCCATTGCCTTTGCTAGTAATACTATGAGTAAGACCCAGCGTAATTATTGTACCACTAAAAGGGAATTGTTGGCTGTGATAGTTTATACTAAAAAGTTCAAACATTTCCTTTGGGGGTCCGATTTTACGCTAAGAACAGATCATTCCTCTTTGAGATGGTTATTGAATTTCAAAGATGCGGAAGGAATGATTGGACGTTGGCTAGCACACCTTTCCGAGTTCGGTTTGGAGCAAAGTCAGATCCAGCATAGAGCTGGGATAAAGCATGTAAATGCTGATGCACTTTCCCGACGTCCTATCAGGAAGTGCGAAAACACCAACTGTGATGACTGTGGTCAGCATGAAGCTGTCATAGCCGGAGCAAGGATTCCCTTTGAGATCAAGGGAACTGGGGTTCTGGAGTGGTCCATGGGAACCATCCGGAAATTCCAGGAAAAGGATCCTAACCTTAGCCGGTTGTTGGTATTGTTACCTAGGAAGATACGGCCCCCGCGGCCTGAGATTTCCCTGGAGAATCGGGAAATGAGACGACTAATAGCTCAATGGGCAGAGCTAGAGGTCCAGAGCGGAATCATCTACCGGTGGAAGATTAATTCATCCGGTAGGAGAATCCGGCAAGTGGTAATACCTTCCGGTATGAGGAGGGATGTTATGTATTATTGCCATGGACACCTGACCAGTGGACATTTCGGAAAAAAACGTTCCCTGGAACGTCTGAAAAGGAGATATTACTGGCCAGGGATGAGTAGTGATCTATTAAGATGGGTTGCTACTTGCCCGGATTGTTGTAAAAACAAACCTGGGCCTGGGATGGGTAAAATGCCTTTGTCCCAGGAGTTGTTTGGTGTAAGATTTGCGCGAGTCGCCATAGATATTATCAGTGGGTTTAAAACTACCCCTGATGGTAATACTTGTATGATGGTCGTCACTGACTATTATACTAAGTATACGAGAGTGTTTCCATTAGCGGATCACAAAGCAGCAACCTGTGCAAAAGCTTTTGTTACAGGTTGGGTATTGCATCTTGGGGTTCCCCTAATGATGCATAGTGACCAAGGTCGGGAATTTGAATCTGATCTTTGGCAGGAAATGTGTCACCGACTGGCGATTTGTAAGACGAGAACAAATCCCTATCGACCACAAAGTGATGGAATGGTTGAGAGATTCAATCGTACATTGATTCAGGTTTTGAAATCCCTGGTGAATGATAGAATGGATGACTGGGATGAGCAGTGTGATTATGTATGCCATGCATATAATAGCACTGTCCATTCTAGTACTTCCTGTTCCCCGAATCTATTAGTTTTCGGGGAAGATTTGATAATGCCCGCGGATCTGGTATTCGGGGTGGTCGGAATGAACCCGGAAACCCCCTGCCATGTGATGTTTGTGGAGTCATTAAGAGATCAATTCAAATATGCTTATGAATTGGTGAGAACTGAACTGCAGAAGAATGCTACCTGGCAGAAGACCGGCTATGATCTAGGCCTTAAGCCGCGACGATTCAAAGTTGGTGATCAGGTAGTAAGATTACATGAGCCGTTATCGACTCTGAAACTTGCTAGTAATTGGGACGGGCCCTTTGTGGTTACCCGCATAGTAAGTGACAGTACTGTAGTGATACGTTCATTACAAGGAAAGATGTATAAATCTAATGTAGCTCGACTAAGAGAGTGGAAGGGGAGAGATTTGTCCCTGGACTCGTATGAGTTGGAAGTTGATACTTTGATAGAGGAAAGTGAACAGCGGAAATTAGTGAAGGAACCTCCCCGGAAACGCGGAAGGCCGCGGAAGGAGGTCTCCCGGAAACTAATGGTGCAGAAGCCCGTCATCCCAAAAAGATCCGGGAAGAAGGCGGCTAATAAAGTCTCGCTGGCTGAAGGGAAAAGGACCCGGAAGAGTGTGGTTAAGGCTAAATCCACTCTGGAAAAGGCGTGTCCTAGAACCAGGTCTAATGTTATGCCTAAAAACATAAGACGCAGTCCCCGGTTACTAGCCAGGGACGGTATAACCTAAGCCGGTACACAACGAGTGTGGTGTCCTGTAATCTTGTTAAATATTTAAATGTTGTAATCAGTTATGTGTGGAAGTAAGTACGGTCGGAATGATCGTGATAGTCCCCCTGTCAAGGATCCCATGGGTGATGAACGGATAATCCGGTGAATGTGCTTTATTATGCCATTCATATATATTTCATTGATACTCTCGACGAGTTGACAGAGCGTAAGGATTAACACGTGGAATAAGGGTACCTGTTTACAATTAAAACGCGCGGTGACCTGGTTCCAAGGAACTGGGTCACGGGACGCGCGGGGTTGCGCATGCGCGGTGGCGCGCCTTATATAAGGCCCGCGGAGCGGCGGGAATCGCCAGTTGGGGTTGAGAGGCGGTCCAGAGCAGACGTGAGAGCTCGGACACGACCACTGTCGCTGTGGGGAGGTGGATCCCCTATAAATCCATCAACAAACACTTTTCTTGAGTGTGACACAACAACATGTCTTCCGAGACAGACCACCAACAGGTGGACCCTCTTCAAGAGGGCGACTCCGCTAGCGGAGGAAATGTGGTTGTTAATCAACCTGACCTCGTGGACCAGGAATCTCTGGATTTCCTGGAACAAGGGGAGATAATGGACGTCGACGCTGACTCTCAGTCACCGCTTCGCCCTGCTAATGTCGCCGCCAATTACTTGGAAGGTTTAGACATTGAGGCCATCAGCCCTGCTGACGGTCGCGCTGATACCGGTGAAGCTGAGTATCAGGATCAGGGTCTATTGTACCATGGGAAACCGCCGACGGACGTTGAAAAACCCCGCCCGGCCGTACCAACCCTGGGAGGCTTCATGTCCAATTACGACGGACGTGAAGTAGAACTGCACGAGGACGTGCTAAGGCTCACGGCGGAGGGAGCTCCCCGCCGGATTGACTCACTCACGAGCCAGGCCATATTGCTCTTCCTGTTAGTGGAGGAGCAGGAGGAGATGCCCCCGGACTGGTTTGTGTACTGGGAGGCACTCCAGAAAGGACTACGCGTATGCTACTGCTTACGACGAGCTGTCTTCGATTTACATATCGCGGACATAGACCGCTTAATGCCCGCACTCCCAATTCTGTCTTTGGACCCGAATTGTGGAGTTGCCGGGATGTTGTTGACTGGTGTCAACAGATACCGGGCGCGAATCGGGAAACTCCGAGAGCCTAAAACCCGGAAGGAGTACGAGATTGCTGCCGCTAATACGCAGGGGGTAGTTTCGTATGTCCTGGATGTAGCCACTATTGAAGACTACATGGATTCTCACCACGTCAAACGAGATATTGCCATATCTTGTTTGGTTGATGAGGCGGTTCGTACAGTACGAACCAGATCTTCCAGTGCGGAGGAGAAGGCGCGAATAAAAGCGCTGAAAGCCACACCTAGGGGGCGCGGCAGTAAAGGTGAGAGGGGGGCCTCAAACCGGTCAAGCTCGGCCGACAGCAACCAGTCGGACGAGTTTGTCCAGGAGAGAGGACGTCAGGCTCGCCGGAACGAGAAGGCAAGATTAGCTAACTTGCCGGACTCTGTATTAGCAGAGGGATTACCGGAACAACCTTCCGGAGGACAGCCCGTTATTCCCGGGGCTGAGGAGGTAACGGATGAGGCGATGGACATAAACGAAGCCAATACTCCGGAACCCTCCAACACCACCACCACCACCCCGGCCCTTGTGGCAGACATGACCGCCGCCGCGGGAGCAGCGGCCGCCGTGGCGGCTGCGCTGGTATTTAATCCAGCACGTCTCAGCCCTCTCCGTAGTCCGGCTCATTCGGATCCGGAAGAGGGAGAGGTTCCGGCTAACGCTGAGGAACCAGGAAATGCCCCAGAGGACCCCATCCCGCCTAATGACGTGATGAGGCGAGTCTGGCAGAACGCGAACAATAAGTTCCGCGTGTTTATTCCCAATTCATGGGAACAGTGTCCGATTGGTCCCACCAATTTCGGATGTCCACTTGCGACCAACTGTAAAGGTCAAAGTGACGATGAGGATTGGATCCGGAATACCCCCCGGGACCGTCCTCCGTCTGCTTTTTATCAGCAGTGGCTAGATCAACTCAGGATCCTGCCAGACACTTACTACAGTAAGGAGCAGAAGGAAAAACTTCTTTTTGCGGTTAACCGCTGGTACAGCCAGCGGGAAAGGAATTGGTGCCCATTCGCTACATGTGTAGACACGATTGGCACAGACAGAACCGTGTTTGTAACAAAGCAACGGTTTCTGCGTCACCTCTGTGAAAATCACATGCACCACTGTGTGGTGTACCACTGTGATATCACAGTAGGTAGGGAATCCCAGCTATGTAACGGGTGTTTAGAACCCCGGAGAGGTGAGCTTATGCGCCACATGAAGGATTGCCATAACATGGGAATCAGTGTAGCTCGCAATCGTGTGAATGCGCTACATGACGCCGTATGTGATCAGTACAAGTCACTCACGGAGGAACAAAAGGCTAAGATCCGGCCGGCAACTCCCTTCTACTGCGAGGTCGCAGATGGGAAGTTCAAAGCCAGGATTGCCAGAGTGGACGGACGACATAAGTTCGCCATGAATGACGAGGAGTATACGGTGTTATGCACTACCCGTACTTCCCGCAGAGGTGGCGGTAGTTTCCGTCAGCCGGAAACCCGGGGTAGTTCCCGGGGGAAGAGCCGGTCCGCCCGCGACCGCTCTCGATCTCCTGCGGTCTCACCTGGACCAAAACGGAGACATGCCGGATCCAATTTAGAGGATCTCGATAATTCCTACTATGGGATTTATCATGCCCCGGAAGGTCGCGACTATTATCGCGAGTATCCAGACCCGCTGTTTACAAACCGGAAAGATCGGAAACGTGATTCCGGTGGTCAAGCGGCGGCGACTAACATGGATTACCGTTCCAGACGTCTGAGCAGTTCAGACAGTGCCACCAGTCAACCTGACTGTGGAGGTGCCCGGCCTAAAGAACCGGCTACCAGAACAAAGGCTTCCCTGCCTTTGACGTACCATCTGGGGACAACTGCAAAGCTAACCCCCAGGGACGTCCGGTCGCCCACTACCCCAACTCGGGACATGCAGGGCTTGACCGTGAAAACGGAGCCAAAATCACTAATCTCAGTGGTGACGCCTCGGGGCATAACTGTCCCGAAGGCTGCAGCGGTTGCGAAAGCGCCGCAAGCGGATGTTAAACCCGTGATTCCTGTAACCCAGGATCCGGTTGTCATCCAGCCAGTCGCGGGCACCTCCCGCACTGAAACTACCGGTGGCGTAAAGTTAAAATACGTCCCGATAGTCAACTACTTCTCTAGGGAAGAGAAGGCGAGCTGCGAAGTGGGACAAAGGATTGTAACAGAATTCCAGGAGTCCCAACGCGAGCTGGCGGTGGAATATAACACCAAGATGTTAGGCCTGTTCACGCATGGCCTAAAGATTGCCCATCGGGAGGAGAAAGCATTGGTCGCTGTTGGCAATGCTGACTACTTGGCTAAAAAGTCAAGGGAAGCTGCTTCAGGCCAAAAGACCGCTGAAGCCGCCGCAGGGTTCGTTCAGCAAGAGAACGAGAAGTTAACCAAACGGTTACAGGACATGAACGTAAAATTTTACGGGGTGTTCGGCGTGACTATCGATACCTGGGATGGCACAGCTGAGCACGCGCTTGCTTTAATGAGGGCAAGAGATGAACCTTTAGGTTAAAAAAGACTAATAGAAGGTTCTGAGTCTATTTCTAATTTTTTTAGGAATAGAGGAGGGAACTATAATAGTTTCCGGATAGATTAATTGTTCTTTCATTTAATCTGACGTCATAAATTGTTTATGACGGGGTTTCCCTTTTTGAGGGGAGGGGCATCTTTTTAGATGCATATGGATCAACGCGGGGGGAACCTTCCGTGGAAGCTCTGGACTTACCTAACTACTCAACTCTCAACTGTAGCCTACCGATGGGGAATCAGGACTCCACCGGGAAGCTACCAAACTAACGTCCCTGAAAATAACTTCTGGGATACGTTACCATGATGTGTTCCTGATACTATTATGCTGAGTTATAAACTGTTCCCGTCCAAAGGATTACGTGTCAAACAGACAATGCTCGTGGTTCCAGTTCTACTTATATATTTCATGAACATTCCTGGAGCTAGGATTACGTGTTAAACGGACAGTACTCGTGGTTTCCAGCCGGATTATAGTTATATATGTCATGAACTTTACTGGAGCGAGGACGGGATACTTATCGAGCTGTATACATATGAACTTACCTTCGGGTGATATTTATCCAAGAAACAGTATTAAGAAGAGGAGAGCACCTCACTCATTCGTCTATTAGAAGCGGAGAGCACCTTGACCACAACTAGATCACCAGTAAGCTATATTTAATTGTAAGGGTTTCCGGGTACACTGCCAGGTTACTCATTAAAACGTTTTTAATATATAAAATATATCATTATTATGTGATACAGATCACCTCAGGTGTTCCAATAAGGTATTCTCATATTTACCTTATGAATCAGGTTTCATAATATGCTACATATGAAGATTGTATGATCTGATAAGCTAGGAAACGTGGTTACCCGTAGTGTTTATATGAAGTCGTTAAGGCTATGTGTATATACTAAATATACCGCCAGGTATTGTCGTGTGTGTTGACTCTGTTGTATGTTGCGAGAGATATTAATACTCCGGTTATATAATCGGATTACCCGGCTTAAAACAAAGGCTGTGGTTACTGTTATCCATTGTGTGAATGTTTTCATTAAATCACAAATCAATGTAAGACGCTGGTGGTTGTGAGTCCTTATCAGGACTGGTTTTTTAACTTTTCTGTTCAACTTAAATATATACACACCCCACGCGCATTTTTTTAATAACCGAGTAAGGAAACTTCATAAGGAAGTCATATCGAAATGTGTCAAGCCGTTCGATTGTATGTATGATATTATATTCACTTGTCATAAAACATACCTAAATCATCTATTATGGTTGCTATTACAGTGTAATGCCATATTTATATTGAGTTTTATGATCTCGCTTGTGTAGTGTGTCGTGTTAATATGTTACGCCCCTAGTTACTGTATAGACAATAACTATAAAGTCGTTGTTCTAAAAGGTTTTCTATGTACTAGGAAAACAGTATATATATTCGTTACCACCTAGTTTTGTCTAGGGGGGGTAGTGTAGGGGCATGATATTACATATTAATCTCATACACGGTATTTCCGGGTAACGTCTGTTTACTCGGCTTCTCCACCTGGAGCTAGTGCACACAGTTCCCGGGAGAGGGCGCAGGTCCTCTTCAGGTGACCGTGTGCCGCTCTCAGGTGGGCGGCCGACCCACCCACCTGGCCACGTGACCTAAGAGCCGGTGTTATATAAGACCCATGTGTTTACCTGGAACGGCAGTCAGTGCAGGCCCGACTGACGAGAGACTTCACATGTCCAACCGTGCGGACAGAGTTGTATGCTAAGAGTTGTATACTGACCGTTTCCTCTATTTATAGAGAAACCTGATTTACCTGTGTGTATTCATTCTACACTGATCGTTCCCTAGTAAAGGAACTAGAGTTATTATTCTTGTGAATAAAGATAGATATATTCTCGCACCTGGAAACTGCCGTGATCGTTGTTCTTTAACCTAGAGTTAATTACGAACCACCACAGTAGGATCAGCAGGTGGTATACACTATAATCACTATACCCCTACTCCAGAGATAATCAATGGGACCACGCTCTATATATATGAGAGGAAAGATGTATGCTTGATTACTGCCTTCACCATGGCCTGTTATTACCTTGAGGATGTATGGTTACTGTCACACCACCACAATGAAATGTTGTACGTGTATATGTCTCAGGGTATCTCATATAGACAGAGTAATATCAAGGGCTGCATTCATTCCTCATGACATAGCATTTAACGCACTCTGCAGACCTTAAAGTGTTTTATGTGCAGATAAGCTGAATATACCAAAGCATTATAGCAGTCAATACTATAATGGCAACAGAAGTGATGATTACCGTGAGACCCCGCATTTAAGCCGCGGCTAGTAGGCAAGTCAGATCGCTGGTGTGGCTTATAGGATCGGCCCAAAGTCAGGGTGTGGCTTATACGTGAGTTAGGCTTATATCGCGTATATACGCGAGGTTTTACGGTAATCTGCCTTCTGTCACTTCAGCAGAATTATACTGTTCCTGCTATAGAGTGTGGTGGTTGACACATGTAGAAACACCCCGGCCCAAAATGACAGGCAGTTGGAAGAAGGTTATTGGTGATGGCAGCTAGTCAGAGGACGACAATACCATGTTGATTCTC
The DNA here is from genome assembly GCA_947462335.1 of Harmothoe impar. Classification (NCBI taxonomy): domain Eukaryota; kingdom Metazoa; phylum Annelida; class Polychaeta; order Phyllodocida; family Polynoidae; genus Harmothoe; species Harmothoe impar. The sequence goes on from OX381706.1 coordinate 67,707,754, forward strand.
TTCTTTTCAACTGTGGGAAAGGGCATCACCTGCCAAGCTAGTGTGACTTATAGGGGAGATTTCTGAAGCTATACCCTGCCCTCATTGACAATATTTGCAGTTCATACATTATTTTATCCGTATAGCTTCTCACTTCTTTTCTTATTGTGATCAATGAAACACAACACTAATATTAATGGATACTCCAGAAGCCAAACCAAATTCACTGTGCAAGCCCTATTTTGAGTACCATCTCATATTTTGTTATTCCAATGTTATCTTGATATTAGCAGCCACTGAAATATTTGCCAACTCTCTTTAATCAACCAAGGCCTCTGTTGGCACCAACGGGGGACTAAACGAGCTGTAAAGTGAGCATTGATTAGTTAAATGGTCAGCAGCCCACATGCTGAATAGACTAACGTGATGGTGAGCTGGCACTTATCAGACTGATGATGTTATATTGTGGTATCCATCATATTGTAAAGCAGAGTATATTATGGCAGTATGTTCCTGTGATAATAAATGTCTGAGTGGATGGCTGCAGACAAGACACCAGAGATGATTATATTGATGATTATATTGGACTGGTGTTTCATCGAATGACAAGCTCCTAAGCACTATTTTGTATCTAGGGTTACCAGGAAAGTATGTTTTAGGAGGTCGACTGGGGAAGCTAATATATTACCCTTCCATGTATAGTCATACCTTCCTGAATATACAGTCATTATCAGATATCCTGTCATCTGAATCATACAGTATACATACTGCTTCACATGGGGTGACAGTAGAGATTAATGTGAGGGCTTGGCACGGAACATAGGGAACAGAAAAGGCCAATCTGAAGGTATAATCAATCCTACTGATTATACAAGTTGTGGTCCTATTTGGCTTTAAATAGACTAGGTGGGATTTCTTATATAAAGTTGGAGTATCATCTACTTTTTTGATCTATGCATGAATGCATATTCTATTCATAACTCTCACTTTAAAGGTTTTAAAATCCTATGGGAGATAACAAAGGAAGACTGGATACACCGCTCCATGATTCAACCCACAAATGGTGTCCCTGTAATATAGTGAAACCCAGTGGGCACAGAACATTGAATCAACATTGATAACTGGTTGGCAATGTTGATTCAATATTGATTCAAAGTTGATACAACGTTGACCTGAACTTTGTGCCCATTGGGACGTAGGTCCCTGGTGGATGGTGATCATAAACACTGTTGGGCACATGGGTAATACATTGTTGGGCATGAGGTGTTGACAGCTATGATTTCAATTCCCCATGACCACCCTTACTCTGCAGGGCTTTGTATCTGATTCCATAAGCGCAGTTCACAGTTGGTGAGCATTATTACAACATATTGAATGACTCTCCACCAGCCATCCCTAGAAGGATGACTATATAATATGTCCTCCAATCAATCTGTGACTCATATGTGCAGTGATGCAGATGGTTGTTCTCATTACTAAGAGCATGTTCTAATTAAATCTTTTTGAGAGCATAGCTATAATACTATAAACAATTTCTTCTATAAGTTCATTAAGCAACCAATCCTCATACATCTCTATGCACCCAGGTTGGCATTTCAAAGGCTGTTAGGCCCCAGATGGTAGATGCAGCATTCTCTGGGGTCCTAGTTATATTGGTTGTGGCCAGGGGAGTGTGAAATGACCAGTGTGGTGCCTGGCACTGAGCTGGATTGGACAATACAAGATGGCGCTGTACCGGTCACTTCGCTATAGGGTTGGGGCCATGACAAGTGGGCAATGGGCAGCCCTACTACTTCTATAGGCAGTCACTATGCACTACACGTTGTAAGTTTAACATGAGAAGTAGAATGTACCATCAGCTTACAGTACATAATATTATGGTGTTGGTTTACATGAGCATTAGAACCTGCTTTAGGTTTACATCACGTAATAAGGTTTAATAGTACAAAAGCGGATATAGATGAAGTTCATCGGTTTTGATGAAAATGTTAAGTCGGGTTTGTTGTCTTACTGTGTATATTGGGATAAACATCTCGGGGGCAGTAGACTTTCATTTGGGTCCCAGCACCTTGAGAGCGATCTGTTGACCGACCCCTGTTGGCTAAAGAGTTGTCCAATATTTTTGGTTGCACCCCCGCCCCCTCCACCAAAATCAACTTAAATATGACCACTCCAAACTTAATAAAGACGCCAATGGTCTGTGGTAACCTATTTAGAGTTCACCCTACATTTGTCCAATATATTATGAATCAATGTAAAGTCGATTCCTGTTAAAGATTGTTAGTGGTGGTCTACGTCACAATATAGATGCCTTTTAGACGTCATTGGGCAGACTAAATAGAGTCATTTGGAGTTGGTAGTCCCCCAGGACAAGTCTGCGTGGGATGAATATTACCATCTGAGTGCTCTCGTTATACAACAGGAACAATTATTGTGTTTGTTCCCTGTGCACATTGTTATTTACAATAAGGGTCACCGTCCACAGAGGATAAATCGGCCGTATAAGGCCATTCTATATGCAATTTACATAGGGAATGTATGGTAATTTTCTTGATATACGGCCGATTTATGCTCTGTGGATGGTGGCCATAATGGAGATATTTGTCTAGATTTGTCATCTCAGCGTACCCACTTAAAACGCCTACATGAAAAAATCTTACTTATCAGGTAAAATCACAAATGCCATCATTGCTAAAGAGCTATTACATTACATACGAGGCATGCAAGATTTCCAGTTTTATGTTCCGTAGTTCCTAATATTGTTCGGCAAAGGATATGTACCATAACATGGATATTTAGCCTTATATCAATATCTTTAGCCTCATGTCAATGAAGATTTATGCCAATGTTTTTTTTTAAATAAAGACTCATAACCTTTCTACATAACCTGTACACAAGTATATTATTCCAACTGTATGCATTGCCCAGTGCACTGCCATTGAATTCTTGTGTACGAAAGATATGCTAGATAAACATTGATAAGAGCTATCATGCACCCTGGAATTTGCAAAGCTGCACTATGCATCATGTAAAGAGCTAACCAATAGATCATTCTGTACAGGAGTACAGGACATGCAGGAGGAGTGATGGATGTGTCCAGGGGTGCTATAGTACAGGAGGAGCCAATATAAGGGGATGTCCCCAGGGAATCCACTGGACACCCACCTGACCACAGGTAATTGGGGAGCAGCAGTGGATTGTATGCTCACTGGGCAGTGAAGACAGTCTTTCATTAGTGAGGGATATCCTTCACTGCAACAGACTGTTTTTGTAGAAAGACGGCAACTTGAGAGTTCGGAGATGAAACCTTCACCGCGCACCATGACCCCAGCCTTTCGTTATTGAGGGATATCTTGGAGAATAGAGGTGTCCCCCAATGTGTAGAGCTCTGTTTCTTTGATGTGAAGAAAGACACTTATGAGGGTCGATGAAGAAACTGAATCCCATCCGTCAGGGCCTGTGCGGTCAGCAAGGAGGCTATGCAAACCTCATTATAAGGTGATATTCTGATTGATTATTTCCATAACTACATAAAAAAAGATGTGATCCATATTGAATATTTCTGCGATATTGTAAAAATAGTACAGGAAAAGTCAATATAAAGGCACCCAATCTGGACAACCCACTTCACCAATGGTAATTAGAAGGCAGCAGTGGATTCTCAGTTGGCAGTGACCACATGCCTTCTGTGCATTTTTGCCAGATATATCATGATGAATGCATCTTCATGACTCATCTATCAAACAATTCTGCTTGGTTCACACATATGAGATTTGCAAGCCTATTACCCCATAATCGAGTAGGAAATCTTAATATGCCATCTCATCAATATTGATTGATTGATCAATAATAAAAGATAACATATTTTATCAGTACAATTGGGTCTATGCCTCAGCAGCTGGAAGGACTTCCATTCCATTCGCCTCTATTCAAAACATCAGAATAGACACTTAGAGGTTCTAAGTATACACCCTTTATTATTTTTGAATATAAATTATCTATCCCATATACTTGGCTGTTCTATCTATACTAGCACAGCATTGAACATTAATGTGTGCATATTCCATTGTGCTGGATATTAAAACATTGTATGATCTACATTGGTAGGACATTATGCATCCTTACAATTAATTGTCAGGTTTAAAATAAGGTATGGCCTTGTATAAGCAAAGGGACAAGGAGGTCTAAACATATCTCTTAAGGACAAAAGATAGATCTTGAATGAGTGTCTGTCTGGGGGTTAGGCTTTCAAATGTAAAAGGGCCAGAGTGCGTGTTTAGAATGGTAAGGTACTTTATTAAATGGACTCATTGTATCACCTGTGGTCCTTAGGAACCTCAAAGATGAGAGCATATGACCATACCCATCGAGTCATTTACTTGCTGAGTCCACGAAAAGATGTGACCAGGCTGATTAATTGCTTTACTTCTGATACAGTTGCTCACTCCTTATCATTCATAAGATGTAAATGCTATCAGCAAGGACAGTGTACCTTCTATCAGACCAGCTCTGCAGGCAGTGCCCATTTCCACAGTTGGACAAAAAGCAATCAACCTGCTATTGTCGTCCTGTAACCGGCTGCTTCCACCAATGACCTTCCTCCCATTGCCTGTCATATTGATAAGGCTGACTGGTCATGTGAACCACCATGCTCTGGGGTAGAAACAGCCACAGCCAGTATTCTGCTACAACCCTTTTTTGGCTGAATACTGAGAATTCATACTACACAGTATGTGCTATATGATAAACATGTTTTTCTGCATAAAACCTGGTGTGTTGCCTCTACTACCAGCTGTAATTGATTACAGAAAGCTACTGTTGGCCCCAACAGGCATCACATGAGCTGTACAATCAGCACCAATTAGTTATAACTGATAACCCCCAGGGTATCTAAATGTTGAGATATGGGCTCCATGGGGAGTCAGCGCTCATAACATCACACACATTATGGTACAGCTGGGTTTGTTATATATCATATAGCAGAGCGAAGCAGGGTACATGTAATACTTTATGGTCAGCATTGTGGTTTGATCAGCTATATTCTTGATGCTCATTATACACAAATGCAGCCCTGGCGAGAAGCTCATCAAAACCATGCAATATATGCTGACCCTTTAGCTGGAGATGACACATGCAGCACTCTGAAAGGCCTTACCATTGGTTGTGGGCAGGGAGTGTGAGATCTCCTTCTGAGGGACCTAGCACTGAAGAGGTGGAGATGGCACTGATCTGGTCAGTTTGGTTGGTGGAGGAGGGACAGTGATGGGTGAGCCACCCTACCCTGAGTAATGGGTATAGGATGGTGGGGACAGGGTGTGGAGGAGAGGAGATGGAATTGATCAGTGTTGATGGATTGGAAAGAGGGCTTTGTGGCTATTCTATGTGTAACTGCAGACCATTAGGGAACCAGCACCATTAGTAGGGACCTACAATTCAGGCTGCCTGCTCTGGGAACTAATGCTATATTCTCTTAGTGCAGAGTGGCGATTTCACACTTACATGACCACACATGTGACTCCCAATACCAGAGGCGTAGGAAGCAAATCTTCATTTGGGGGGGGGGGGCTTGGGGGGGGCCCAGGGGGGGGCACTCCAACCAGCTTTAAGTATCGGTTTTTATGCATGATGCATCACATACATAGATAGGAACTGGTTCTTGTGACGTCCTCGAGAGAATACTCCACTTTTGGCGCCCCTCTCGAGAGGCCCCCGCAGGGGGGCTCGAGAGAGGGGTGCCAAAAGTGGAGTATTCTCGAGAGGATGTCACAAGTACCAGTTTCTATCTTTATCCCATGAGAAAATGGACAAAGGTCACGATTCTAATTTATTATCATGTTCTAATGTAAAATAGAAGATTAATATAGAAGAATGGACACATATTTAACGAGTAACTAAGCCCTTTGCATCATTGCATCAACCCCCTTCAGTACCTCAATAAGTTGTGTCACATATTCAGAAGCCACGCCCCCTTAGAAACTAAAGTGGGCCAAGTTGTCAAGGACGCAGAGGATTCTCGCTCTCGGTTCGAGTAGCAAATACTCATTTTACTCCATGATAGAGAACCCTCAGCTTGATTCCGGTTTGATATTCGAAGTCTACGTATCAAGTTATACTAGGGGGTATGTTCTCAAAGCTTAGATAGTGTTAATTATCTCGAAAATAATCATTTAATGACAGTTGATCTGACGAATTTTAGCATGGGTTGCCGAGGACCACTTTTGTGACGTAATCTCATTGATCCTAAAACAGCCAATCAGGGCGCCCTGTTTTTTACAACCTTGACAACATAGTAAAAATGCTTGACAACATGGGGTATCACTTGACAACATCGGGTATCGTTACTCATACCCTATGGCTTAATATTCTATCCAAACAACACATCGAGTGGGATAAACACCTTTATTTCATGGTGAATACGGACTGTCAAGGTTAAAGCAATGGGATGCCCGTTCCCCACAGGAGCGTGCAATAACCCTTGGTCGTATTGCACGCTGGGGTCGTATTGCACGCTCCCGAGGGTCGCCATGGGGTCGCCATGGCGTTTCTAGGCTACCGGAGGTCACGTGACTTCCGCGGAATTCAAAATGGCGGCCGACGGAGGTAAACAAACGCCGCCGAAGTAAAGAAACATCGGGAAAGTAAAGAAACATAGACTACATATCTATTTTACATCGATGTACCCTGAAATAAATACAGAGCGTCACTTAAAAGTGACCTCGTTAGTGGTTAGTGCACTTGCAGTGCTTGGGCCCTATTGCACTAGGCCTACGGCCAGCGTGCAATACGGCCCAAGCACTGCTCGTGCACTAACCACTGACTCTGTCACTTTAGCGTGCAGCTCTGTCTATGTATTAGACTGTATGGAAAAGTAGTATTTGAGCCCCCTTTTGTTCTGATTTGGGGACCCAGTCCCCTCTGCACCCACTATTCCCTATGCATTAGAGGCAAGGATTAAAAATTGTGTGTATTATATTACAAGTCTTGACAAATTTTTTGGGGGGCCCAAACATAGTCAGGCCCCCCTCCTCGGTGATTGGGGGGCCCGGGCCCCCCCTGGCCCCCCCTTTTCCTACGCCACTGATTATACATGGCCTTCCTATGCCCAAAGCCTCCATGTATAAGTTCTACTGTGTTTAAATCAATATGGTCTCGTCTCGTTATGCCTGGTTGGACGATGGCAAAGCATGGTCTATATCAAAGTATAGACGTGTATCATTGTTCTACTAGATTGCTGACCCCAGATGTCTAGTCTTGAGCTGGTCTTGTCTTGGCAGTAGGTCTGTGTGAGATAAACTGCATGGGAGGAACATTAAGGGGTGAGAGTGTCATTAGTGGGAGGATTGGGACTCCCCCTGTACCTGCTAAGATAGCAGTAATTGCCTATGTAAAGGGCATCCTGACATACAGGTAATGTGTAGAAGGTCAACTTGAAAAGTATGTTATTTGTTCATCTGGTTCTACAGCCCGACATATTGGAAACTTTACAAATGTTGTAATAGATGTTGGCACCTGTCTCTGGTTATGTTTTATTTTCAAGTACTGGTATAAATATAAGGCACTAGTGTATAAACTCAGATAGAGATGATCTTAACAACATATGAATAACAAGTCAAACTAAATCCGTGCAATGCCTTTACTTTACAAACAGTAAGATTCCAGTACAAAATATACTAGATTAAGCAGATATATGGTTCCTGCATTATTATAACTACCTTCAAAATTGGATTTATTCATTAATTTCAATTCATGGTTTCTCTGGATCCATTGTTAGTTGATGTTTATCAGACTTATTTTTACCAAAATCTAAATGTAATCCTCAGGAGATTGCTCACAAAATCAATGGTTTCTAGGTGATTGTTTTACACCAAGGCAAATCAGATAACCATCCATCTACCCAACACATCATTCAAAAGGGACAGAGTAGAGACCTGAATGACTGCATAGAAATGCAGAATTCATTAGGCACAGCAGATTACAGTACGGTTAGAGATTGGATGTGGAGGCAGACCTAAACCTTTTCAGCGAGAAAACAATGCATTAATTTAAGTTGAACCTGCTGGGGGGGGGGACGTTAAAGTGTTTTATTGGGTTAGAATAATACAAGTACAAGATATGCATTATAGCTAGTAGCTGCACTTTGCCCCTTTGCAAATTTATACTCATAAACAGTTGACAGAGAAAATGACAAAAAAAATTACAACAAGGTACCAGAAACATCAGTAACTACCTCGTAGCAGAACGCACATTGTAAGACGGTATAACATTATGTGTGAAAGAAAAAACTGGAGCAGAGAAATATCCTCATTATATCCACGCTCGCTGTAGGCAGGTTTAACTGTACAAGCTTCCCTTTATACTCTTTCATCACTTGGCTAAGGGTGTGGCAGGAAGGAGCCTGATCACATTACAAAGCAGTTAGGTGGTGCTAATATGGGAGACACCTCTGTAGCCCTTAGGGCTCAGATCCAATTAGTTGTTCAAATTTACCGGTAAATCTAGTCCCACGTTATCTAGGGTCCATACTGATAGATAGCAGCCACATTGTATGGCCTCAGGGCACAGGTCAGGTATGGCATGTACATATATATGGTATCTGTCTTCCAGCATTCCCTGGAGGGTCAGGGTGATAGATAAACCTGGGGCCCATTTCTAAAGTTTGAACGATTCATTTTGCTTAATATCGCTTAAGTAAAGCAGTGAACGATTCATTAAACCCTTACATATAGCAGTGAACGATTCATGCAGCCACTTACATATAGCTGAATCATCCAGGTATACATATATCAAATAATCATCCATCCCTGCCTCCCGGCCTCCCTGCCTCCCTCCCTGCCTCCCGGCCTCCCTGCCTCCCTCCCTGCCTTCCCCCTGCCTCCCTGCCTCCCCCCTCTCTCAGGACGAAAGCTCTGGACGATAGCTAGCCCTGGACGAAAGCTCTGGATGAAAGCCATGCATTGGACAATTTGCTCTGTATGATTTTACCAGATATTAATGTTTTCCTTTTGATGCGATCGTTTCCCATTGAGAAACGGGCCCCTGGGATGTCTACACAAGTCCTGTCGCCACAGCTATATCTACAGGGTCCTGCTGTATTGTCAGCACACAGTAGAAGGCTATGCATTATACATACATTAGTATAGTGATATTGTATACATAGTGATATTGTATACATACATTAGTATAGTGATATTGTATAGATTAAATTAGCTGCAGTTTGTTTGGTATTGTAGCTCCCAAGTATTGAACCTGGAAATATAGGTTATAGGTATATACTTTCTTATTATAATATTAGATCAATGTTATTCCCAAATGGTAATCCAGTAAATATCGAAAAGCATTCCTCCAGTGGGACCTATTTTGGGGAGTAAATGAAAACAGTGATTTTAATTCGATTTGATTCCCTCCATTACAGATAATGGTTTTACAGAGGTCTGTTGTAACCTGATTGCCTATTACTCCTTCCCTGACCAAGTCCCCTGAGAATAGTGTTTCCCTGCTTACCCTCCGTGTCTAATACTAACATCCCTGCAGGCCCAATCCAGTTTGTCGGTAGTGTAATGGTTGCTCAAACCACATTGACAAGTTGCTACCAAGTATTGGCTTGAAACTTCTTCCCAGGGGAGTTACTAGTCTAGAGGCAATGGTGGTTTACCAGAAACCTGAAGGCAACCTAAAAGATTGATTAGAGGCTTTAAGTAAAGGCAGATTTCTTTTGCAGAGTTCTAAATTAAGAGCAAACAAACTTGCCTATGGCTTGTCTGTTAACATTTCCTTATCAATAAAGACATGATCAGACCAGGCCTACATCATAACCATATAGGATTCTTATGTATGTTTATTTTACAGAGGTTTGTTCTATATGCCATACAGACAGGCTCAGGTTGGTGTGATAGATAGTAACTTTAATACAAGGTAAAATAGAATAATTGACAGAACACATCAATAACTCTGTGTAACACAGCAGTGCTAAACCAGTGATGTATGTCTTGCCTCTCAGTGCTACCGGAAATGTACAGCTCTAAGGCCACTTAAAATTGATTATCAGCTTTGAGGACACCGCGCGCATCCTGTAAAAAGGGCCAAAAAAGGGTGCATCTAAAAAAAATCAGAAGACATGCTCCAAAACAATGAATATCTCAGCTGATAATAGGGGTAGAAACAAAGTTTAAAAGGCATTTTAGACCTTATTTATATGTGCAGACCATCAAGTCATGCAAAAGAAGAAAAAATGCCCTCCCGCACCTCCAAGAAAAAGTATATAAAACAAAAAGCCTCCCTCCCTCACCATTTTTTTCCAAAAAGTGTCCGCAAAGCTGATAATCAATTTTAAGTGGCCTAAGTTAGACTGCCTATTATCCAGCTGCCCTCCTGATATAGGCTATATCAGAGTTGCTGAACAATTTGTTTGACCTGAACAACTAAGAAAACTTACACAAATGATCATGCCTTTCAGTAAACGTGGCATGCCATGACTAGACAGAGTGAATTGAATTGAATTGAAAATTCTTTTATTTATACTGAAGGTATTAAGGTCAGAGACCTTTGATTTTCATACATTCAGTTTCATAGTAGATCAATTAGGTTTTTTATTCATGACTCATCGATCTTCATTTTACTTCCTCCTCACAAATGAGATTTGCATAAATGTCCCTTTACACCCTGATGGAGTAGGAAGACGAGCAGGGATGAAACCTAGCTGTCTTATTGTCTCACAAAGATTACATTATATCTCCATTCATCGTAATATGTTACATTAGCAACAGACACTAAATCAACCATTCCTGGTTTAATCTAATTTTGATAAAATCAAATGGGATTTAAATTCAATTTATCGTCACTTATCAAATGTGACAATAACCACAATCGCAATTACAATGGCATCATTGACTTCCCATTTTGCACAGCTGCCAAAACAGTTCAACCAGTAATGCTATTAGTATTGGCAGAATCTGACAGGTAGCAATATTGGCAATTGACTAACCTTTTATATCAGGCAGTAACGAATCGCCATGCATATTACGATGTAGGAATTGGCTATTTCATCATGCATTGAACCTTTTGTCAACTTAAAAGTGTAATTCTGTTCAATGGGGAGAAAGTAAGTACATATGAATACTCAAATTGATCACTTCTGAGGGTTATCTTACTTGGCTTCAGTAGTGAATATTTCTTGTGAGCCTATGCCTATGCTATTCTGATAAAAGCAATAATTATCAACTCATGCAATCAATTAATTGGCCAACAAGGCATTCTTTCCTAGAAGACCCGCTGGCCTCTGTTAGGTTCCTCACTCTCTAGATCACCAGGCTGGACAAAGTTGAACACGATGCTGACATAGACACACACAGCATGTAAATAAAGACCCTGATGAGCTCACATCAACTCACTGAGTGACTCAGTGAATTATTCAAATAGCACACCTGTGTAGGTCAGTCTGTAAAAACAGATTCCTAAATTGATCCTAAGTGCAGGTGGGACAATGTAACAATCAGAATCAATTTTGCCATCTCAAGTATGCGGAGTGAATGTATAATGGTTTATTATGGTGGGACTGGGGTGAAGTTACAATATGTAAATACCAGGCTCTATATGCATGATCATTGTTCCTATAAGGCTAGCTAATATTGCAATATCCAGCTGGGTCATCAGATTTTATTATGTCAACAGACTGACACATACAGGTGGTTTCTTCCTATTGGACTCATAACAGCAGATGAAATACATTTGTCACACAAGAAACCAATCTGAAAATGGCAGCAGCTGTGTCATTTCTGCCTACCTCTGTAATCACCATTGTACTGCTACCCACACTCATCTCCCTAGCTCTTATCCTATGACATCAAGTTTTGACAACAGTCATAGGACACACTATTGACTATATTGAATCCTGAGTTTTAATGCACTTTGTGGTGAATAGTGAGATATGGATAGAAGGTCCTATTGCTCTGGGACTATGACTTTATATACACAGTAATAGGAAGTGTTCCGCAGATGACAAAAAACATTTGTTTTAACATTTCAAAATGTTTAACTGGGTATGGATGAATACATTTTTATCTAAAGCCTCATTTAACTACACGATTTGGACTCATGCCTATGAGATTTGCCGTTAAATTTATCTAATATCAAAGTTTCTACATTTTAGAAACGTTTTATAAACAACATTGTTAGTTGGGTCTATGTAGTAAAGGCGTTAAGAGAAAGGTAAGAACAGAGATGGCGCTGGAATCACCAGCAGGCTAGAACTCTGTTTTATCTTGATTGACTAAAAACTACTTTAGCAATACAATGTCACAGCTACTTCTTTATAGCTAAATGCAAATCTGAATAATTTAGTCTGCTGTTTTTCCAGTACTATCATTCCTACCAACCTATATTCTCAATAGAAGCTTAGACACGATTGTGTCTTGTAGGGATAATCATATGGATTATTTAGAAGATATGCATTCCCTCTCCTTTCTCCTCTGGAAGCTAGAGGATTCTGACGATTATGCATCCATTCATAACAGGTGAATAGGCCCTTAGAGGGTATATGTAGGCACCATGGCATAGGAAGTGTACTATATGATAGTTATATATTATTGAGCTCATAAAAAACATATATAAATGCAATGAATCAGGGCACGCTATAGCTACAGTCAGATCTCCTGCCAGACCAGGTCTGCATATTGTGCCCTGCTACTATAGTGTCCTGGGACTGTACAAAGTGATGTATTGGTCAGAGCCAGAAAAGGCTTTAGAATCTGAAATAGTAGGTTACAGGAGGATGGTACTAAAACGCATCATTTTGTGAATGTCCTCCCATATGAGTCCAAAGCTAGATAAACATTATTTACATGTAGACCTTTACTGCATTGCAATTACATTAAGCTGTGCTATAGCCAAAGAATTGCCTCTATTATCATATTGCATGCACAGGAAGCAAGTGCATAAGGGTTCCTATCATTCAGACAAATACACTAATTGTGTCCCTTTAATAAACTCCCCACACATACCTATCAGGGCTACTGCCATGTCCGAATGACTATCTAATCTCCAGAATGTCACAAATCTGTAATAACAGAATGCAGGCCACCCATCGGCTGACTTTGAACTAGGCTTAACGAGAACTAATTAAACAAAAGATATTGTATTGGAGAAAGGGGAAATACTTAGTAGAGTTATCATGCAGGTATGGGAATGGACGTGATCCAGCGTGTGATGTTCGTGTATGCTAAATCAGCTTAAGAGGTTGTTATGTGCTATGGTTATCTTTAATGAGGGAAGCGGCATATCATGATTGAGTTTGTCACAACTAATTTAGGGTGCTGTGGGTGCAGATATGCCGTGTTCGACCACACTTTGTTCTAACTGAATAAAGTATTACCTTATAATAATGATGCATCGGCCTGGATCTCAGGGCAGTACTACTGGTCTTGCAGTGGCAGCAGAATAATTACACAGCTCTCTTGCTGAGATACATCAATATTGATATATTTTCTCCCAATCCCTAGCAATGTATACATCCATCGCTTAATGAGGGCCCGAGATTTGTTTTACACTAGATGGGGCTTCAAGTAGTTCAGGTAAACGCGATCCCAGTTTTCACACATGTTTTCTCACCTGTAGATAACATGAATGAAAACTGGGATCTCGTTTACCTGGACTACTTGAAGCCCCATCTAGTGTAGAACAAATCTCCTCATTAAGGCATGGTTGCATTATTATCAAATTGGGCTGACCCGTGTCTATTTACAAGAGCGTTCCAAAATGTTTACCTGCCGCCCCTCTTCTATCAAACCCCTCCCAGCAAGTTTCAATTTTTCGCGACAGGCTTCTATTAGGTACTGGATTTTAAACAATTAAAATGTTTGAAATTTTTAACCGCACCAATGTCAAGGGGTTCATACGTCTCCGTACCCCTAAGAAAAATGGAAAATACACCCCCTCCAAATGCCAAGTAATAGCATGCACTGACATAGCACAATAAAGATGAAGCTCTCTTGATTATAGATAGTTGTCTTGGACGCTAAAATAGATATTGACCTCTAGCAAGTGACAAACTAATCAGTTAAACAACTAAAAGTAATAGGAACGTAGGGAAAGGCTTTAATGTGTGAGGAATGGGGATTTGATAGAACATCAACAGCTAAGTCCAAGACCATTCAACTTGAGAATGGTCTGATTAAAAGTTGTTTAAGTTAAAAGAGGTGATTTGCTGTCATATCTCCTGATGGGTGTGAATGTCTGTAGGCAAAATATGAGGTTTTATGGATAACAAATAATCCACATCAAAAGGACTGAGGTGCAGAGTGTCTGCAATACAGTCCATTTTAGTATTCTTAATAAGATTGGGTGACAGCATTATAGTCGGCCTTGCTGGGAGTCAACATTGGAGATGTGTTAAGTGCAGATGTGTTTAACATGGTGTGACAAATCTGATTCAATCCCAACTGTCCAATCCGAATCCACTGCTGAATGAAAGTGTTCACAGACCATTTGTATCATAGCTGTCAAGTCCCCCAACCTGGGCAGCATGTTCTGTTATTGACGTGCCAAAGAGTGACTCTGAGCTACATTGACAAAACTAAAACAGATACTGTATGAAATGTGATGCCCAGTCTTTGCTTTCCCCAGAGTCATGAATGGCTTTCTTGCATCATACCGACCCTTTCAGCAGTGTATCAACACAGAAACTCATAAAGGTTGCACTCATGCATTGTGATCATTGAACTAGCCAGAAATAATGTTTAGATATCATGGATCAGAATTGGTATTAACACAGCCAAAAATAATTATATCATTTCAAGAAAATAATATAAATAAACTCGCCTGGCAGACAAATGACTAGTTTTAAGAAAAAACATTTTTTCAAAACCAGTCATTTTGTTCACCAAGCGAGTTTATTCATCTTATTTTCTTGAAATAAGATAATTATTTTTGGCTGTGAACAACCCATTGTTCACATGGGTGTAATATAGTTGGGTAGGAAGCAGGGGGTCCCATGCACCCGAAGACTATATTTTTTTAACTTACATTTTTGGAATCCTGAATATCTCTAGTTACGGAATATCTTCGTACCCAAGGTGAAATCGTGTCCCATCAGGGTCATTGGCGGCCATCTTGTCGGCCATCTTGGCTTTTTCATGAATTATTAGTAAAACCTAACTTTCTCTATAGATTTCCAACCGTTTGAGCTACATGCATGAAATTTTTATATGAGGCACATAACTAATCCCACTATGTACACAAACAACCATTTTGACCTTGACCAAGGTCAAGGTCATGAGAATTGACCTTGAACTTGAAAATTGACCAAATTACGTCATTTGACCATGTATCAACTGCTGTCAGCACTTTATTAATGGCATTTTCTCCATCTTAGGATTCTTGTATGAAGAAGACATCAATATCAAGCTATTCAGTTCATTGGAATTGAGATTAGATGAGATTTTACCATAGTAACATTGCATTTTCAATTATCGGTATATTTCAGGATTTAGCCGTAGAAAACATGTGATTGGCTCTGGTATGCCAGCTACTCATTTTCCATAGATATTTTTGGGCACTGATATCCATCTCAACAGTAACTGTGAGAATTAGCTACAACTATGACCTTGACCAAGGTCAAGGTCACTTAATTGACCTAGAATTTGGATAAATCATCAAATGAGCACCTAAAGACCTCTTAAAGCAATATTAGAGTGTTGAATAAATCACAATATTTTCTTTTATTCATTTCTTTTTATTAGACACATTTCATGAACATATCTATATCATTAAAACATAGTTTATATACATTTTTGCCATGACAACCATTTGTTGCCATCATAATTCGGCATGGTAACAACAGCTCTCCATTATTGGACATATTGCAATTTTCCCACTATATAACATATTTTCAGCACTTTCTCAAAGATAGTGGATTCCCATTGCTTATCTTTTTGGATAATGAATGCTCTGATATATATGACCTTTATCAAGGTCAAGGTCACTTGAATTGACAATAAAGGTTGGAAATCAATAATTGAGTGCTTATCGCCCTGTGAGAAGGAGCCAAAACATGAATCTACCAGTGTCCATCTTTGCTGTCCAAGTATACTTCCTAGTATATTGAAGGGAGAGCCTTTGGTTATCTTTCCTTCCAAGAAGCTGGTTGCCACTGCCGGTGGAGCCTCAGTGTCCGGTAGGGCTCTGGTGGGTGGGACGCCGCCCGGTGGACCGGTGGGTAGTCAGTGTCACCCGTGGTCACGGCCACCGTTCCAGCACAACCACATCCTATCTACTGTGTGACCCACACTGCACCACTCCAGCAGGTGCTCTACTGCACTCACAGCACATGGTTTAGTGATGCAGTGTGAAGCCTTCAGTCAATGTGTGACCTGATTGGGGATCCATTTGTCCCTGGATGGGTGAGGGGTGCTCCCCTGTATCTACACAGACTGTGGGCGGTGGTGCATTCTACGGAGGAGTGTTGCAATGGGCTACAGATACAAAGAGGAGTATGTATAGTTTTACAGCATTGACATTGCTGAATGGTATAAAATCCCCATGTTCAATGCCTTTCATGTGTAAAATGCAATTTCTAGGTGGAAGCTGCTTTGACTCTAGTCCTTTTGACCAACCCCCATTGTCACTCTTGAATCTCTTTGAATTCTGTTTGACTAACCACCACAACGCTATTGCTATGTTATAATTTGTTAACTATCTTGACTATCACCAAGGCACTGTTATAGATTGGTCTACAATAAGGACTTCACCTGAAACAGTATAGGACCTCACGACGGCCACCTCTTACATCAGCCTGTTATGTAACTTACACTGGGCCCCTGTACCTCTCCTTTTCTCAGTCTCCTGGGTACCACAGGCGCCCTGGTGTAGGGTTTTACTGTCCACATTTTGGATAGTTGATTCACTGTGATGGTATGGACTGTGAAATATTAGAGAATGCATTCATTACTAAAAATGTACAGACAGAGGAATGTTGATATTGTCAAGCTTTTTGTTTTATTAAGGGACAAAAAGTGCTTTAATGTGCTATGCCCTTAGTTGTCATAATGCATGCATGAAGCCCTGGCAATGATGCTAGGGCTGCATTCATGGATAACCCTTTAGGAGTTGATGACGCTGTAGGGATGGCATGATGCTTGAATGCAGCACTGGCGAGTTACTCCCCAAAGCTGGAATCATGCATCACGATGACAAAGGGAATAATGCATTAAAACCCCCAAGGATTTTGCACAGGAAAACCATACCTATAGGATATAATATCTTTCATGTTCCGAGCCAATGATTAAGGATGATGTAAAACTATAGATTCTGTCCTTCTGGGAGTGGGAAGGTTGGTCAACCACTGCCCTAGGACTTGCGGCTTGTGTCCCCTGAGGGGAGGTGGCCGGAGATGGCCCGAGTGTTGTCTTCCCTTCTGCAACCAGGACCCCTGTGTAAGGGTACCTGGCCTAACACCTTTTCTGGTCCCGGAGATGATGGTTGGTGGCTCGGGCTCGTCACGCCCTGATCCACCCCCATGGATTGGGGTACCTGTCCGGCCATGGGGCACTGTGTGGCCTTCAGATCCTCCGTCAGGCCCCCCTGAGAGTGAGGTGGCTCAGTTACCACCTCCGCTGGGTCGGGGCTTGCAACTGCCGCTCCAACTGCATATCCATTTGTTTGTGTTGTTCAACGTCCCGTGGACCGACAGTAGGGATCAGGGCGATTTGCTCCCCTGTACCTCAACCCTGAGGGGAGCAGTGACCCGTGGAGGCCTTTAGCGGGGCTGCTGCTAATCCCTCGTGCCTCGACCCTGAGTAGAGAGGGGTCCATTCGTTGCTTGGGTTCCGCACTGCCCAGTGGGCACAAAGTGCAGTTTGATGTTGAATCAGTATTATATCAACATTGAATCAACATTGACAACCATTTATCAATGTTGATTCAATGGTCTGTGCCCACTGGGTGGTAGCCTGCCACACTGGGGAGCAGGGCAGCAGGCCAGGGCCAGCCCCCCTGTGCCTCAACCAGGTTGGCAGGCACCTGTGACTCCTGGTGTGATGACCTGGGGGCACCCGTTGCCATAGGAACTTTGGAACTGGCCACCGCTAGTCTCCTGTCCCTCAACCAGGATGGCCGGGGGGAATGAAGGAGGATGTCCCCTGCCCACTTCCTCTCATCAGCGCTGTGTGACACCAACACCTGGACCACTGGCTGGGTCCCCAAAGTAAGAGACCTGTTCCTCATCCAAGAACACTTGGACCTCAGGCTCCTTGTCCCACTGTGAGTCACCTTCTCCCTCTGCAAAGAGCACAGAAGTCGCCCTTGTCTTTTCCCACCTGAATCACTGAGGTGGCGATGCAGGTGGGACTCCCCCTTCCAGGGACTCAGCCACCAGTACAACACAGGGGCTAAGGAGTGCTGTCCTGTCCTCCTTTACCAGAGAGGTGTGAGCAACAACTAACAGCTTCGCGGGGGAAAGGAAGATGTTGGGTATCGCTGGGGGCCAGCTGGCAGTTTCCCCCACTCCACACACCACTTTGCAGGGGTAGCGGGAGACAACTGCCACTGCAGCCCATCCCCACTCTCATCAGGGAGTGACTTCCTGGACCCAATGCCTAAGGGTCATACGGCAGCAGACTGTTCCGCGGTGAACTCTCCCTCCCCTTCCTCTATATGTGGGGTGGAGTCCATCTCCCTGTCAGAGGGATCCGTATCCCACTCTGAGAGGGGGAGGTCCACTTTGTTAGCGTCTGTCTTACACTCGGAGGAGCCGGGTGACGCCAACACCGACGTCACTTCCTCCGGCGGTTCAGGTTGCGGACATGTGTGTGGTTCAGGACTCTAGTCACCAGAGGGTGGGCAACAAAGTCCTGAGCGCCCTCCTGTGGCAGCTGCTGGATAGGGGGACTTCTTCTTCTTAGATCACCTCCCCTGCGACCTCGAGGCCATGCCTGACCCGGTCAGTTGTGGTTGTGCTGGAACGGTGGCCGTGACCACGGGTGACACTGACTGCCCACCGGTCCACCGGGCGGCGTCCCACCCACCAGAGCCCTACGGGACACTGAGGCTCCACCGGCAGCGGCAACCAGCTTCTTGGAAGTGCTGAGGATATGCTCACAGGATAACCAAAGGCTCTCCCTCCAATATACTAGGACATCTACTTGCAGCAAAGATGGATACAGGTGGATTCATCTCTTTATGGAGCTCATTTAAGGTGAAAAATTCTATGTTCTTAACTACGTTTTAGCTCCTTCTCACAGGGTGATAAGCACTCAATTATTGATTTCCTAACCTTTATTGTCATTTTATGTGACCTTGACCTTGATAAAGGTCATATATATATCAGAGCATTCATTATCCAAAAAGATAAGCAATGGGAATCCACTATCTTTGAGAAAGTGCCGAAAATATGTTATATAGTGGGAAAATTGCAATATGTCCAATAATGGAGAGCTGTTGTTACCATGCAAAATTATGATGGCAACAAATGGTTGTCATGGCAAAAATGAATATAAACTGTTTTAATGATATAGATATGTTCATGAAATGTGTCTAATAAAAAGAAATGAATAAAAGAAAATATTGTGATTTATTCAACACTCTTATATTGCTTTAAGAGGTCTTTAGGTGCTCATTTGATGATTTATCCAAATTCTAGGTCAATTAAGTGACCTTGACCTTGGTCAAGGTCATAGTTGTAGCTAATTCTCACAGTTACTATTGAGATGGATATCAGTGCCCAAAAATATCTATGGAACATGAGTAGCTGACATACCAGAGCCAATCACATGTTTTCTACGGCTAAATCCTGAAATATACCAATAATTGAAAATGCATTGTTACTATGGCAAAATCTCATCTAATCTCAATTCCAATGAACTGAATAGCTTGATATTGATGTCTTCTTCATACAAGAATCCTAAGATGGAGAAAATGCCATTAATAAAGTGCTGACAGCAGTTGATACATGGTCAAATGACGTAATTTGGTCAATTTTCAAGTTCAAGGTCAATTCTCATGACCTTGACCTTGGTCAAGGTCAAAATGGTTGTTTGTGTACATAGTGGGATTAGTTATGTGCCTCATATAAAAATGTCATGCATGTAGCTCAAACAGTCTATAGAGAAAGTTAGGTTTTACTAATAATTCATGAAAAAGCCAAGATGGCCGACAAGATGGCCGCCAATGACCCTGATGGGACACGATTTCACCTTGGGTACGAAGATATTCAGTAACTAGAGATATTCAGGATTCCAAAAATGTAAGTTAAAAAAATATAGTCTTCGGGTGCATGGGACCCCCTGCTTCCTACTATACTATAATGGCTACACAACATGCTATAGCAACAGCCATCTACTTATAGAGCAGTATATTTTGTACCTGATATCACTTACCACGGTCAAACAGCAGTGCAATACTATTTTCTGTGGTACCGATTTGCATACGGATACCCGATCAGAGAGGGATGTTGTCTTTATTAGCAGACATTAAAACCAACTTTTTATGTTAGAATCAATGTTGATTGTGGCCTGGCACTGGTGGTAAGAGTCATTCAGTCTATAAATGTGTTCTAGTCTAGTTGTTTATATAAATATTCTTCCTGCAAGTGTGGCAGGCATTCTATTGTTATTACTTACAAACGTGTGTGCAATAAAGCCTATGTTGCATTGGACATAGTTAGAAGAGGATCCTTTGATTTTGAATAATCAGGCTATTATCATTAGGCCCTGTCTACCTATGTGTTCCTGCTATATGACCACCGTAAAACCTTGCGTATTAGCCGCCCCCTAACTTAGGAAAATCATATAGGCATATCAGATCATCTGGTTATAGTGAATTTAATATTATAGGATACATCTAAAGACGCCGCACCCCACTTGGGGGCCAATCCTATAAGCCGCACTGTCATTCTGACTCAGGTACTAGCCGCAGCCTTTACGCGAGGTTGTACGGTATAGATCTACACAGAGAAAAGAAACAGCGTCAAAAGGGAGTCCAGGTTGCCTCCAGAATGGCTCTTGGGTCTTTATGTGACTCAGTGAACTATGTGACTTCCCCAAGTGACTCCGTTAGGTCAGCCGGGGAGTCACCTAGGCTCTCCGATGTAGCCTGGGCTCCCCTAAAGAGGGGAGTCATTCTGGAGGCAACCGGGTGACGTGGTTTCTTTTCTCTGTGTATGTAGTATCAGCAGGTGGGAGTCATTAGTAGATACCACTTCAGGGAGCAGCTCATGTAGTGGAGCACCAATTGGACCACGACTTGATTCACAGTAATGACTGTGGTTGATTACTGCCTTCATATTGTTCTGTCAATCCCTTAGTTGTATTAGCGCGTAAGCCAAGCCATTTCTGACTGCCAAATTGAGGGTTTGGTCGCCACCATGATTTTTAGATAGCTATTTGTATGGGGTATTAGAAAATATGAGGTGGCCTTGCCTCAGGAGTAGCTTAAGGTCAGGGCAGGGCTTCCCAGTGGGCACAGAACATTGAATCAACATTGATAAATGGTTGTCAATGTTGATTCAATGTTGATCCAACATTGATTCAATGTTGAATTAAATTTTGTGCCCACTGGGTTCAAGGTCAGAGAAGTCTAGAAAAATCTGAAATTTATTGATTCACATATGCAAGTGAAAAGACACTTTAAATTTGAATTTCCCAACAATTAAAATATCTACGGCATACTACTCATTCAGGGCATCACGAAAAAGACAAAAAAGATAATTTTGCTCAAGGTCAACATCATTTTATTCAAGGTCAATCTCAGAAAAGTGACTTTTCTATAAAATCGGTTAGCTTTCAACTCTAATAGATTCCTCGAAAATATCCAGACATTCACCATAATGCATGAGGGAATACCTACATAGTAAGGGATCATGGAAAAACGAGGTGGACTTCCATATCACATGGCTTTTGGTAAGGCATGGCCTCATTCCACACTGATGCTGTAAAATAGCACAACACACTTAAAGGGCCAAAACCTGGCAATAACTTTGTCTTTTCATGTTAAAAACCTAGAATATGCTATTCTGTGAGGCCAACCCAAACGTCTTTTTCATTTTTATTTTTTAAAGGTCAAGGTCACTTAAATCAAGGTCATATGTGTAAAATTAGACGTTTGACAAAAATCAACTTTGGATGGTTATAAAGTTAACAGAAATATCATATAATCCACATATCCACATCAATAACTGTCTGTGCATAGCATCAAATATATGCAGTTTAAGAAAAAATGTGTTTGAAATCCATGTTGTACAGTAAAGAGTAGGTTTAGGCCTCTTGTCACTGTTCATATAAAATAGAAACTGCATATAAACATATTGGTCTCAAATTACTCTGGATTAAATTTACTATGAAGAGTTAAGTAATTAGATCTGACCTTATCTGACCTTCATTGGGTTCGAGGTCATTCAAATTATGGTTATTGTATGTGATACAAACTTATAAATGATGACAGGAACATCTAATTTGTAGAGTGTGTTCAGATTTATTGTATTAGACTACTAGTCAATGTTGCTTTCCTCACTTGAGCTGTCACTCATTTGCTGTTGAATCTCGTTGTGTATCATATTGGCACAGTCATCCAGTTTACAGGCTGGTGTGCACTGCAATCCATTATTAACACAAGGGCATTTAGATTGCTGGCAAGATCTTGAGCAAGTGCAGGCCATCAATTCTAAGACTACCTCTGGGGCTGGAGAACCTCTCATCCAGTCAATTGATAGATTTGTGCCTTCAATGATCCAAGCATGATCTTGGGGGTTTGAAATTACTGGGAATGTTTCAAGGCTTCTTCTCCAGATTGCTACTTGAAAGTTAGCCCTTAGGCAATGCTTGTACAAACAGTCCTCACACGGTAGCAATTGCCCAGACTCAACATCACCATGCTTGACCCTGAACAGCTCATATCTCAACTCATTCACCCTCTGGATCTTCAAACTGGCTGCATACATTTTGCATACAAATTCTTGCAGAAGTGTTACCAAGTCAGGGGACATTGTCCAGTGTTTCCCTGCAGTTTGCATGACAGTTTGCATGTTTTTGTCCGTCATTTGAATCAATGATCAGAATTATTAAGGTCCTGTCATCTATTGTGTGTTCCTATTCACATGTACTTTAATACAGTCAAACTAGTCTATAGGAATCTGGAGTTATACCCGGTGGGTCCACCATTTTAAATTTTGCTGGTTGAGGTTAAACCCACTGATGAGACATACCACTATGGGTACAAATAGGGTCAAACAGGGGACAGGTCTGTCACAGGCTTGTCAGCTCTTACCAGTGCTTGTCGCCATAACCAGCGCACCTCCCTCCTGACCCCTATAATTATATGAAAATCACAACATGCCTGGTTCCAAATTATTGTTTTCATGACCATTATATGAAATGGTTTTAGGGACACTAGGAGTAGTAGCCCTATATCCTGCATCTAAAGGCCTGTCTTCTCCTTTACTTGGTAACAATGACCCTGACCTCAGATGGGGTCACTACTGCAATCTTTTTAAAGATACTGATGATTTTGGTATCCATCTGATATCTAGATATATCTAGATATATCTAGATATATGTTTACATACATATATCATTCTGTCAACAACTGAGATTTTAAGACATTTTAGTCATTTGGCATCATTGTACCCTCCAATAAAATGACCTTGACATGGATATAGGTCAGGTCAGATGAGTTCTTTGGTATGCCCTGCCCCAGTGATATTTTAGAAGTTGATATAAAATAATAAGGAAAGGTCAAGGCAAATGGGAGAATCTATATGTCTAAATGCTGTTTAGACCAGAGGTAAGAGGCTTGCACCTACACTAAGACACATAATATGTGAATTAACCATATTATTCTTTGAACCCCTCTGTATAGCTATACAAAGACACACATTTATAGGCCTATGTATATAAACATATTTGTCAACTTTATAGCCATCCAAAGTTGATTATTCTCAGTTGTGATGTGATTTTACCTGATATGACCTTGATTTAAGTGACCTTGACCTTTATGAAAGGGTCGTTTGGGTTGGCCTTACAACATAGTATATTCTAGGTTTTTAAAATGAAGGAAAAGACAAAGTTAAACCAAGGTTCTGGCCTCGTAAGTGTGTTGTTGTTAATCTGCTATTTTATAGCCTCATGGTGGAATGAGACCAGGCCTTACGAAAAGACATGTAATATGGGAGTCCACCTCATTTTTCCATGATCCCCAACTATGTAGGTATTCCCTCATGCATCATGGAGCAATTCTGGAAATAATCCATGAACCTATAACAATTGAAAGGTAACTGTTTTGATAGTAAAGTCACTTTTCTAAGATTGACCTTGAATTAAATGATGTTGACCTTGACCAAAGTTATCTTTTTTGTCTTTTTTGTATTGCCCTGAATGAGTAGTACATCATAGCTATCTCATTTGATTGGAAATTCAACTTTAAAGTGACTTTTTACTTAAATATGTGAATCAATAAATTTCAGATTTTTCTAGACTTCTCTGACCTTGAAGCCCTGCCCTGACCTTAAGCTACTTCTGAGGCAAGGCCACCTCATATTTTCTGATACCCTATACATTTAGCTATCTAAAAATCATGGTGGCGACCAAACCCTCAATTTGGCAGTCATGGTCACTCTCAGCCAGATTGGCTTACGCGCTATATCTGAGACGGCCACTGTCACACTACCGTAAAGCCTTGCGTATATGCCTTACTTGCATATAAGCCGCACCCCGACTTTGGGCCGATCCTATGAGCTTATATGCGAGGTTCTACAGTACAATATTATTTCCAGTATGCCGCAGTCTATCTGGGAATGCCGTTCGGTGGAGAAACAAGACTTCCCTTTCTATAATTAGGCCCCCCTATTCTGGAAATATGGAACCCCTTCCTCTGAGACACGTACGGAGAAAGTCTCTACCCAGTGTTCACTCAATTTAGGAGCACTTTTATGATTGGGTATCTAACAATTAATGGAAATACCCATAAACTATTCAGG
Organism: Harmothoe impar; assembly: GCA_947462335.1. Lineage (NCBI taxonomy): Eukaryota > Metazoa > Annelida > Polychaeta > Phyllodocida > Polynoidae > Harmothoe > Harmothoe impar. Next base: position 67,732,688 of record OX381706.1, read on the forward strand.
AGACTGAACCCGACCATACAATCCAGCCATATGTTATGCATTAATCACTGCCATGGGAACAATTCATCATCTGTATCTTATTGCTCATGACAACCAATTCATCTAAACAATATCATAATAATGCCGATACATTTAGTCCAACTGTATCCCATGATGAATGCGATAAGCACCATCTCCCCATGGTGCTGGTATCTATTACCCTGTGTCTCATTAGGGATGCATATTGCAAAACAGAGATATTTGTCATGATGCTCCAATACAGCACCTGCAAGTAACTCGATGGTGCTGCACTGGTGCATCATACCGACCCATTGGGAGTGTCTCAACCCTGTAGGGTTGCCATGCACCCGTGCATCTGTATTCTGACGACCAATTGTATCCTCATGACCAATGGCATGATACCTTATTAAGGCATCATGCCATCTGTAAAGGGTTAATACATTTAAAGTTAATGTTTCTCATCATCTTGTATGAATGGAGCCCTGCCAAGGCTACAAGCCAGTATTCACGAACCAAGCTGATGCTATGAAGAACTCCCAAAGTGTTGGTATGATGCATGAATGCAGTCGTCTCAAGTAGACTTGCTGTTAATGCATCTGTGTACGGCAAAGGTTTAACCATGTATTTGTTCCAAGTAGCTATAGAAAGCTCATTTTGCCACCCTCCTCATAAGAGTATTTTGCATTTGGTTATTCTCCATGACTTGGTGATTGTGTTTTCCACTGTTTAACCTAATTTTGTTTCTTTCCTATTTTTCAGGTAAGGTCCACTTCCTGAATAACGCTGATGAAGACCTGAGGCGGTAAGATAATGGAGGGAAGTGGTGGGTGGGGGGCAAAGGAATCAGAAGTGGAATATATTGAATTGAATGTATACATTCAATTCCCTTTAATATGAAATACATAGATTCTAAAAATAGAAGAATTGAAAGTCAATCATGTATTAGTATACTATGATGCACATCCCAAGGTGCCTAAGTAGACCATGATTATATAAGTGCCTTTTTACTAACTCTGAATCAAGGCATAATTAATAGAAGCCTCTGTCCTCCTAAGGGCAAGCAATAACATTGAGTGAATGCATGGTGGAAAGTCATTTTATTTTCTGTTGTGATAAAAGCAAGAAGAGAAGCTGATAATGGACAGTCTGGAGGTTCATTGAGCGAGTCTAAGAGGAAATTATATGAGCATAGATTTTGTCATATTTATCATTGACACCTTGTATCCCAGTTATAACAAACAATGATTATTCAAATATCTTAAAACATAAAAGAATTATATGAGTTTTCAGTTAGCGGCCTGTTAGGAATATAGACATACTTAAAAGTTGAACATCATCAAGATGAACAATCAATCAATGGTGTCAAACTGCAGGGAACTCTGGCATTCCCATACATGTAGTGTCTGACCGTGTCCCTTTTTCCTCCCCCTTAACTAGATAAAGCACTTTACCATTGTGTGTACTTGCGACATGTACTTGGATAGGGTCCCTTTTTGCAGCGCCCCAGTCAACATAAGTCAACAGTCTTTTGTTGGATAAGGTGCTGCAAATGATAGTGAGGGGCATGCAGTGGTATTAGTGTCAGTAACTTTAAATCCCTATCACAGGGACTCTCTAAAAGAGCATATCAGGGAGTAACAGGGAAGACTGACAGCTACTAGAAGTTGCGTCAATATAGTGGACACATGTAGGGAAGTGAAGCTGAAGTGGCTCAAAGCAAGTACCTCAAAGGTGCAATTTAAGAGAAATCCTGTGATTAACTAAAATGTACTAGGCTTGAAAGTATGGTAGCAAACTTAATGGATGCGACAGACTGCAGTGACTTGCTGTTGACTTCAATCTTGTATTTACTAAACCTAACGTAGCCTTTTTCCTTGTACAGTCAGTCATAGCATAAGACAGCTTCTATCTATTCCATCAAACCTTGTTTTTGTCATTATATCAGCCTTAAAGCATTAAAGCAGACTAGTTGCAATCACATTGTGCAGTAACCGAACACCAAATAACACTATATCAAATATAATGCAGAGATGCAAGGCCATTTTGACTATGAACACAGCCAATTCATATGTTGATATTGGTGAGATAATGGAATGTCTCGGTTTTATCCCTCCACCTTCTCATCAATCATGATCTAATGAGACATTTATGCAAATCACATATCTGAGAAAGAAGCAGACTGAACAATAGATGCATGTATTAAAAGCCCAATGTCTAGTCTAAGATGCATGGTATAGTACATTTTGTGGAGGTAAGGATGATATGAATAAATTGATCACCTTCAAAGAATTGTGCATAGCTAACTCTCAACTTTAATTCAATCAACTTAGGATAGGATACTAGACTATAAGCCAATTATCCAAGGAGTTAAGTCCAAATATAATGGAACATATATGGGGCAGAACGCTTGCTCTCCCCGGCAACTGTCTGAGGAAGTGAGAGATCCAAAGTAGTAAAGGTAAAAGGTAATTTGGGCTGACTCTAAATGTTGCAAGAAGGATTTTATACATTCCCTACTTAAGACATAATGACTGTATTCTCATTTTTCCTGTGAGATACATATTTTTTAAGCATTGTAGCATGAGGAATACTGCAGCTTAAAATGTCATTGCAGTAGTGTAATCTCAGTACAAATAACTCATCCTAGTCCCCATAGTTAGTCTAACTCAGAACAGAAGATATATTATGATCCTGCACTTACTTGAAGTCTCTAATCCCAAAGATCAAGTGAGTGATTAAGAGGAAGCTTGCCTTCAGTAGCTCGTGCCCCATGGCTGCCTCTAAATTGCATGCTGTGAACTGGAGTTAAAGAATCAATATGGCTCTGCCATGTTAGTCGATGTGGGACAACCACTACATTGCCAACAAACCACATGTTGGAGTATCAGACATTGGATTGAGCGGGGGTATCACCACTATTGAGAGACTTATACAGAGACAGAGTTTTAGTTGAGGAGCTGGGATTATCTGCTCATCCAATCTCAATCAAGGGGCAGATTAATAGACATTTGTGTTACAATAGTCACAGGCTCTCTCTCTCTCTCTCTCTCTCTCTCTCTCTCTCTCTCTCTCTCTCTCTTTTTCTCTCGCTCAATGCTTCTGTCTTTCATGCCCTCTCTATTTGGGTACAACGTTCCTTAAAGCATGTACATGTGGCAGTGACCTTATACACCTATGCTGCCTATTCTCTTGCCTCTCAGCAAAGACTTCAATATTTCATCTTTATCTCCGTGCACTTAGTGATTCATGGAATGGGCTGTTCCCTCTCCGGACGTGAGGTAGTAAATAGCAATATCCTTGTCATTGCTCATGCCTCGGCATGACCCTGTTTCTAATACCAGAGGAGGCTCCGAGCCTGAGGGTCTAACTGGTCTGACTTGTTATTGGTGCGATGAATGGTATTATATTTGTTAATTTTGGCCAGATTTGAAAACTCAAGGGCTAATATGAATATGATGGTTACCAATCCACATAATGTATGTTAAAGATGGAGGCCTCTGAGGCCTGTGCTTTCAAAATGGTTTGCTAAAGCTTTTTGGATGTATTCCGAAATATACAATCCCATTATCAAGTGACTTGGCATGTGCATGACTTCCATTGTTAGATCCAAAAGGGGTTACCACATGTCAGGGAACATTGTGCCATACAAGCTAGACACCATTTAATCAGCACAATAGCTAGGCCAGTAAACAAATAACGTGATACACCATTTTATAACATTATATAACATTATATGTCAACGTTTTCCTAAGGCTCTTTAGTATGCCATAACGTTATGTAAAGCTTAAGACGTAAAATAACGTTATTTTGTTAGCTGGGAGGTAATCTCAAGAAGACAACAATAAATCTTCAGTCCATGGTCCTGCTCCTGTATGTATGTAGACTATCCTGAAATGCCACATGTGTTGTCAGGAAAATTTGTGTACCTACCCTGGTAAACCATTTAAAGACAGCATGTTGCCTCAAAGTAACATTAAATGATTTGTCATGATACTTTTTAAAAATTGTTTATTTATCCTGATACTCATAGGCTATGCCTTTCAGCTTGCCTGTATAAGTAAATACCAGCCTTATTGGTCACAGGCACAGGTACTTCAATGAAGTGCCTGTGAGTAACTTGCCGCCATTGCATCAGTGCATCATTCCTAACCTTCGGAGAGTTTTAAGCATCGTTCAGTATGATGCATGAATGCAGTACTGGCGATCTACTCACCAGTGTTATATCCATGCATCATGGAGAAAAGGGGCACAGGGCATTAAAAAACTATTCCATTTATAGATATTGTAGCTGTGGTCAGGTTACTTGTGTACAGACTGTCTGTTTAATCCATCACCAGCCTCCAGGGTCTAACTGAGACAGTGTACAAGGGTCTAGATTCACCACAAGATATCAACAACTACAATTAGATCAGACCCCTGAGTGCCACTATTCTTGTCATCATGTTGCATCAACACAGCCCTGACCAGCATAATGCAGGCCCTATGGGGTTGATACACTCCTTCAATGGTGATCATGACGCTTGAATGCAGGGGTAGATCTGACAGGGCTGCATTCGTGTATAATGATGACAATAAGCCTACTGAATTAGGCAACTATGCTGTCTTTAAGGGTTAGCTAACCTCCTTGTAATATGGTTCCTTCCATACAAGCCGTATCATGCGGTTTAGTTCATATGCAGTTCTTTCAGGCAACATGGTGCTTTGTTGTCATCAGTCATGAATGCACCTCTAGTGAGTAGACCTGCCAGGGCTGCATCCATGCATCATGACAACAAAGGCTGTTAAAACACTGCATGACTTTTAAAGGGATAACTGCCTTGTAATATGACCAGGTTCCAGCCACAACCAGCCATGTTGTCTAATTCATAGTAAAAGCTTTATAATGTGATCTGCTTAATGGCACCCGCCGTTCCATGAAATCACTAATGTTTTCTAATTATTTTCTTCTTGAGTGTGTCAGTTCTGGCATGGAGTAAAATAAGCACAGAACAAACATTGAATTTAGCAGGAATGTTAACTCAAAAACAAGGCAGGTTGTGAGCAATTTCATAAGGATTAGATAAGAATCAAGCCTGATAAATCTTTTTTAATTGTGGATGAACATGAGTCATGATTTTGTTTTCAGTGTACAGAGAATATTTCACTGGGTCGTTACGATAGGCATTGGTCTATTTTTTTAGTGTAGTGAGCAATATAATATGAAACCCATATATTACTACATAAAAGATTGGTGTTGAAATTCTAGTTCTGTTGAAGTCATTGGTCTGGAGAAGTCAAGTTCACTTCATATACCATCGGACAAGTTTCAGATGGTGAACCCATTGTACATTAATTGTAAGGGACATTATTGTGGAGTTTTTGAATCAAATATGATTACTTGCTATGAAAAAGTGGAGGAAGGGGTGCTTTTCTGTGGTCTAGTAAAGTTGTCATGCGAATTATTCTATTTTCATATCATTTCATGATAACAAATAAAGTGTTTTGTTTTAAAGAATGAGAATTGATTTTTGTTGACACTGTCTTGATAAGTGAAGGTACAGGCAATGCTATGTTCATTAAATTAGCCTTGATAGAATATATCATAAATATTTTGCTGTCTGACCAGAAGCCTGAACAATGTGTTTCCCCTTTGGTCTAGACTGGCCCCAGAATATCGAGAAAACTATCCTTTGTAATTCATCACAGACCCTTTCTCCTTGACTGCACACCCCATCCCGACCATCTGCCCATGGGAATCCCTTACACCCACACACTATACTGACCAGTGTGGTGCTATCTCCTTTGGTCAAGTCCACTCCAACACTGGTGGGTTTTTTACACTCCCCTATCCACAACCAATGGTTAGTATGCTGGAGGGCACTCCAATTGCCATCAGCAGTTGGGCCCTATCCATACCTTTACCTGTTCGCATGGTTAAAAAAGAAAGACACACCCTGACACACTTCTAAATGCTGGAAACCTATCTCCTCTAGGTTTGAGTAGTGCTTAATGGCAATACAGTGCTGGTGAGTAATTCACTGGCACTACATTACAGCTTCAGTGGTACAACTTTTTAGATATGATGCATGTACTCCTGGCAATTAGTTAGCTCACCAGGTTACATGTCTGCATTGTGACAGAAAGGGCATAATGTACAAAAGTACATGGTTGTGAACGGTAAAGTTTACATTTTCTAGACAATGTAAAAAGGATAATGAGGCTGTAGTTCAGAGCAAGAGAATGGGAATAAGATTCTATGAGTTAACACTATGGAAGGGTGTGGAATTCAATATGTTGTGATAAACCCATTGGCTCCTTGGAACCTTGCTAATGGAATCACATGCCTGCAGAGTATAATCAATAGTGTTCATGGTCGCCGGAAGTGACTTACATTATATTGTACTTAACTACAGGAAATATTATATTACATGTAGATAGTTGTATGGTACAAATGTTTTCATCATTTCCTATGGATGAAGCCTTGATTAAATGTGGTCAGATTCAGTTTAGAATCATAGCTTGCAATATCAGTATACACATCAAATTGCATGATATTTAGCTATGAATTAACCTTTGAAAAAAGATAGCGGTACCTGACATTACAATAGTATTGTATCATATCCTGGATATTGGCAAACCACCAACTATTCCATACATTATTCATATATGTGGCACAGAGTTGGCATGTTAATACTAAGAGTGGGGTTGGTTGTATTACTAGACGTCAATCATGACCCATTAATAGCAGTATTATATCATACTATCAGCAGGTGGTGACAGTAGCTAATCCCTTATTGGTTGTACAGTGCTGTACTGTTCTATGAGCTTTCTTGTCATGTTGAATGAATGGAGCCCTGATGTGTACTGCATCAGCTAGAAAGTATCATGACAACCCATTGGAGGTGTATCAAAGCGGGTCGTCATGAGGCATGAGGAATCAATGCAGGTGTAGGGACACTAATATTAGTATTATAGTCGAACGCCTACAAGGTAGTTCGGGCGGCCAGAGCCAGGGGGCACCCCTATCGGAGGCGGACAGTATATAAGCTGTCCTCACCCCCTTGCTCCGGCAGACCTTCTCAGGTCTCTGACTGTGTCATATAGTGAAAGTTATTGAAAGCTGAATATACATTGATCGAACCTCATATACTTCAAGGATTAGCATTGTTGTACAGGAGAACGAAATAAACCCTGTTTTCTTGCATCTCTACATGAAAACTGCAGTTCGAGTCCTTATTTAATCGAATTACATATAGACGAACTCTACACTGGTGCCGTGACCAGGATTTTTATGTAGAAGATAGCGGACTGACCCTGGCAGAGGCTCAGTCAAGGAACGGGGGGGATGAAGGATCAGGGACCGAACTGGAGGATGGGGAACTGGATTACACAGTCGCCCAAATAAATGAAATCTGGGATATTGCCTCTCGAATGCACACCCCAGAGAATAAGAAATCTCGAAAGAGGAGTCTGATTTTTCGAACTCCGGGAGAATTTCCTCCTATCAGAACAATTCCGAACACCAATCCGTTCAGAGGGAACCCATGGGCAGACATGCTTCCCTCCGAACCGAACCTCGGACATATGGAACGAGACCTGTCTAGAAGAGGTCGACAGGTCCCTGACTACGACGCCTACTGTGAGAAATTGAAAGCAGAGGAGGAGGAGATGAGGGGTCGGTATACAGCCATGAATGAGGATTTGATCCGACTGGCCGACGAAAAGGCAAGGGTAATCGCCCAGAACCAGAAAGAAGCTGAGGAACTGAGCGAAGTGAAATCCAGAATACAAGCGGATAGGAAATATATAAGTGAACAACTGGCTCTTGAAACCTCTCAATTGGCTAAAGTCCAACAGAAGGTTAAGATCGCTCAACACAGTCTGACAGAGGAGCAAGCACAACTCCAGAAAGAAAAGGAAGAGGCTCGCCGAAGTCGGGATCTTCGGGATACCTATGAAAGCGAGATCGAGCGACAATCCAAAAGGGTCAAGAAAATCAAGGCGGACTATTCGAAGGAAGAAAAATCCGGCCAGGCCCTGAGGGAACAGTTTGAGCAAGAACGAGAGGCGTTGAAGCAAGCCCGAATTGACATGAAGGCTGACCTCGAAATTCTTCAGAAAAAGAAAGACGAAATCAATGATACCTATCTGGCCTATCAGAGTCAGATGGATGAAATCCACAAAGAAGAAGAGGCTAGAAGCCGGGAACCGACGAACGAGGGAGCCAAGCTACCTAAGCACGTTGCATCCACGCCTAGTCCGATATTAACTACCGTGGATCCAATCGAGACCCGGGGGATCGTTTCGGACGGGAAGTACGCACGAACCCAAGGGAGGACTGCCCCGAATGAGGCTGACCGTAAAGTCACATATGGGGGAACCGAGGAGAAAGAGATCTCTAGCACCCATGATATTACGAGTGAAGCCCCACCCAAACGAATGAATCATAGTTACGGCTCTCTACATCCCTTTGCGGATGACACACTGGCGGGACACAACTATACGGTACCACCACCACCGATATATAATATAACCTACCAGTACCGGGCACCATTACCCGGAGCCGGATCGAACGAAGGACACCAGTCCTATAACGAAGGGGGTGGATCGCTTCCGAGCAGGGGGGCAGGTGGTGCTCCGAACCCCGGAACTAACCCGGGAGGAGGAGCCGGGACTGTGCCGGACCCTGGTTCATACGGAGGTTACCCCCCCAGCCCTGATCGAACCCAGCCCAATCCAAGAGGAGGGACACTAAGACCGGTCCCTGCCCCGAGAAGGTTGACAAAACGATCATCTATGGGCCCGAGGGTTGCTGCGATAGTGGAATCCGATCCTTGTATACAAGGAATGGGGATAGACTGTTGCAGTCGGACCCGGGAGGATGAGTCAGAAATTATGGAATGGAGTCGGAGGCAGTCTGATCGACTGGTATGGAGTCACAACAGTGCCCGAAAGCCTGTTAGAACTCCCCGGCGGTTCAATGGAGAGAATTGGAAGGAAAGCTACCAAGACTTTTGCGACGATAATCGTTACCATGGGTGGGACAAGGAGGCTTCCTTAGGTCCCCTCATTAAATGGTTGAGTGAGGGTCCGGGACGAATAGCTGTAGATGATTGGCGAGAGACGTATGGAGAAGATGGAAACTATGACCAATTGGTGGCAGCCGCCACACATATCTTTGGTGTGTTGTCCGCGAATGATCCTTGGTCGGAGTTCCAGGTACGAACGCAAAAACCAAAGGAGTCTCCGAAAGTGTTCGGGCTAGAACTTCAAAGATTGTTGCAAAAGGCCCGACCTTATTGGAGGCGTGATGATGAATATTTCTTAGATGAACTATTCACACACTTTATAAAAGGACTGAGGGATCCTTCCCATGCTGAACTCGTCCAGAAAGAATGGGGACGAGGTTCATCGATGGTAGACTTCTTTTTGGCTATAGATCAGCATGAAAAGAAGAAACGATTACTTGCTGGGTTCGTACCCAACCAAAGGGTGGCGTCTGCACATACGGCCACTCCCGAGGAGAGTGATTCGGACGATGGTTCGGGTGAAGAACGAATAGCAGCCATCGGGGGTGACAAGTGGGATAGAAAGAATCGGTGGAAGAAAAATGTTAGTAAGCCACCCGAGAAGGAGAAGCCAGTGGAGGCAAGCTCTAAACCAACCCCTACCCCCCAGGTGGTGGAGTTATCCGAGAACGAAAAACGGTTGATGGCCATGATGGAAGAAATGAAAGGGTTGTTGGACTATCAGAAACGACCGAAGCTAGATAGGGCAACGGTGAAGTGTTTCAGGTGCCAAGAGACCGGACATTTCGCAGCCGAATGTACGGCTGAGAAACCAGTTTGGCGAGAAAGGAAGAGAGAGGAGACGGGAAATTAGAAGGGGTTGTCCGTGAAGGCAAACTGACGACCCCGAATAAAGTATGCCAGGGTACAATCCATACGAACGCGATTGAGGAGTCTGTAATGTATCCGCCCAGCAGCATGGGAAATGCTAATGAGCCGAAAACATGTGGGGCTGGGGGTATTGGTGAGACAGTTGCCAGGGAGAGCAAAGAAGGGAAACCGGTCACCAATAGAGAGGAAGGTTGGGTAGAGGAACTATCCAGGATCGGGGGGATCCGCCTTCCCCAAGGTCATCCGTGTCTGGAGTATTTGAAAGGATTCGGATTCAATTTTGACATGACAGACGACGTCAAACGGTTCGCAAGTAATCCCTCGATGATGGGAGGAAAGAGATGGTATGTGTCCGTATCTGTAAACGGCAGAATGGGGGAATTTTTGTTGGATACCGGAGCTAGCCACTCCGCTATGTCAAAGAGATTCTTCGATCTGGTGTCGAGCATGGATGACGACCTCACAACGAGGGTAAATGCATGTGCGGCTGATGGGAGCAAGATACGAACGTTTGGTAGGACTTGTATGATCATCTTGGTTGGCGGTAGGGAATATATCATTACCCCTACTGTCGCTGGGATAGAGGACGATGGTATCATTGGGATGGATTTCGCTTCCTTATATGGGGTAAAATTGGACCCCGTCACTGGAGTGTTGAAATTAAATCATCCCTACAAAGACAGGATACAATGCCTGGCACGTGAAGTAAGTGGTGTAGAGAGTGTAGTGCAGACGGTAAAAATACCTCCCGGAATGGCATGTGATGTCTTAATAGCCTCCAGTAGGATGAAGAGGGGCGTTCCGGGGGTTTTCGAACCTAATGTGACAGTGTTGGGAAAGAAGGGTTTGGAATCGGCCGACACCCTGATAGGAAATATAGCATGGGGAGTAGCCCCCATAACGAACCCGGGTTCGAAAACCATCTATCTAGAAAAAGGCACTGTAGTGGGAGAAGTGATATCCGCAGAAGCGGTCACCAGTAGCTTTGAAAATGGAAGTGGACTAGTCCCGAACAGTGAAGTAATGGAGGAGGGATTGGCAAAGTTAATAGAAGGGTCCGGAGTAGAGACAGATGGACAGAGGAATGCCCTGAGGGAGATGTTAACTGAGTGTAGTTTAGCCTTTGCGCGGCCCGGAGAGCCGTTGGGACGAACGGATCAAGTCCTACACTCAATTAACACGGAAGGGGCGAATCCAGTAAAGATACCATATAGACGTCTTCCGTTGGCAAAGAAAGTAGTGGCGGAGGAAGAGATTACGAAGATGTTGGCGGAAGGGGTGATAACCCCTAGCACCAGTCCTTGGAGTAGTCCAGTATGTATGGTAACAAAGAAGGATGGGAGTATCCGATTCTGTATAGACTACCGGAAGCTAAATGGCTTGACTAAGAAGAATTCGTATCCGCTCCCCCGGATAGACGAGACCATCGATTCCCTTGGAGGAAATGAATGGTTTTGCACGATTGATTTGCAGTCCGGTTATTGGCAGGTGGGAATGAAGGAAGAAGACAAGGAGAAAACAGCGTTTTCGAGCCATGTAGGGTTGTACCAGTATAACGTGATGCCATTCGGACTATGTAATGCTCCGGCCACGTTCGAAGCCATGATGGAGACCTTACTGAGTGACTTGTTGTGGAAGAAATGTCTAGTGTATCTGGACGATGTGATAATATTCGGAAAGACATTTGATGAATGCCTGGGAAACCTGAAGTTAGTGTTACAGCGAATAATCTCAAATGGATTGAAGCTGAAGCCTAAGAAGTGTAATATGTTTCAGAAAAGTATTAACTATCTAGGACGGATCATCTCTACGGAAGGGGTGAAAGCTGATCCGGAGAAGGTTAAGACGGTAACGGACTGGAGCATTCCTAAGGGGCCGAAAGAAGTGAGATCCTTCTTAGGGTTTTGTTCTTATTACAGAGATTTCTTACCAGGATATTCCCGGATAAGTTATCCAATTCAATGTCTGTCGCACTGGACCCCGGGGAGACGTAAGGAGAAGTTTCCATGGGGAAAGGAACAAGGGGAAGCATTCGAAACCATTAAACGGTTGTTCGTGGAAACACCGGTTTTGAAATACCCCACTGCGGATGGTCATTTTATATTAGACACTGATGCGAGCAATGAGAGTATAGGGGCAGCTTTGTCTCAAGTCCAAGATGGGAAGGAGGTTCCTATAGCATTCGCAAGCAATACAATGAGTAAAGCGCAAAGAAATTATTGTACGACAAAGAGGGAATTGTTGGCAGTGGTAGTGTATACAAAGAAATATAAACACTTCTTGTGGGGATCTGATTTTACATTACGTACGGATCATTCCTCCCTGCGGTGGTTATTGAACTTTAAAGATGCGGAAGGTATGATAGGACGGTGGTTGGCACACCTATCTGAGTTCGGATTGGACCACAGCCAAATTCAGCATAGAAAGGGGGCTAAGCATGTGAACGCTGACGCGTTGTCGCGAATCCCAGTGAAGAAGTGTCAGAATGATGGATGTGACGATTGTGGGAAGCATAATGCCGTGCTGGCAGGAATCCGAAAGCCTTTTAGGGATCTCGAACCGGTAATACTGGAATGGGATGAGAACTCTATTAAGAGCTTCCAGGAGAGAGATGCGAATAGTATCCGTCTGACGATGTTACTTCGAGAAGGAAGGGTCCCGGATCGGCCAGCGATATCGTTGGAGAACAGGGAGATGAGACGACTAATAGCTCAATGGACAGAGTTAGAGGTGGTAAATGGATTGATTTATAGGTGGAAGACGAATGCTTTGGGAAACAAGTCAAGACAGATCTTTATTCCTACTGCCATGCGAAGGGATATAATGTTCTTTTGCCATGGGCATCGGACCAGTGGCCATTTTGGGAGAAAACAGTCTCTGGAAAGGCTGGCTAGAATGTATTACTGGCCAGGTATGAGTACGGATCTGTTGAGATGGATAGACACTTGTCCGAAATGCTGTACGAGCAAGCCAGGTCCTGGGCTAGGTAAAATGCCCTTGACCCAGGAATTGTTTGGAGTAAGGTTCGCGAGGGTGGCAGTAGATATAATTACAGGATTTGTGACAACTCCGGAAGGAAATACATGTATGATGGTGGTAACGGATTACTATACGAAGTATACGAAGGTATTCCCGATGAAGGATCACAAAGCAGCGACTTGTGCGAGAATGTTAGTTAAAGGATGGATCCTATACTTGGGAGTGCCTCTGATGTTGCATAGCGACCAAGGGAGAGAGTTCGAATCGAATCTATGGCAGGAAATGTGTCATCAATTGGCCATTTGCAAGACCCGAACCAATCCGTATCGACCACAGAGTGATGGTCAGGTGGAAAGATTCAATCGTACCCTAATACAGGTCCTGAAGAGTTTAGTAAATCAAGAGATGGATGATTGGGATGAGCAGTGCGACTTTGTTTGCCATGCTTATAATAGCACGGTACATGCGAGTACGAACTGCTCTCCGAATCTGTTAGTATTTGGAGAGGATCTGATTATGCCAGCGGACCTAGTGTTCGGAGTAGTTGGTATGAATCCAGATGTCCCGTGTCAGATCATGTTTGTGGAAGCGTTGAAGGAACAATTCCGGAAGGCGTATGAATTAGTAAGAAAGGAATTAGGAAAGACAGCTAAATGGCAGAAAGTGGGCTATGATACTAATCTAAAGGTTCGGCGGTTTGCGGTAGGGGACTTAGTAGCGAGATACCACGAACCTCTGGTTGGCATCAAGCTGAGAGATAATTGGGATGGTCCGTGGAGGATTACCCAGAGGGTAAGTGATGATACAGTCCTGATGAGGGATACCTTCGGGAGGAATCAGAAATCGAATGTGGCCCGGTTGAAACCATGGAAGGGGAGAGAGTACTCCACGGAAATGTTCAAGATGGGACAAGAGGAGAAGGAGGAAATGAAAAGGGAGTTAGATAAAGTAGTCGAGAAGAGGGGTCCGGGGAGACCTAGGAAGGTGAAGAAGGAAACGGTGCAAGTTAAACGAACTCCAAAAAGATCGGAGAAAGCAAAGAATGTCTCGGCAGGTGTAGACAGGAAGAGAAGGACTGTTCCCTCAATGGCTAAGAGGGAACGGAAGCAGACCGCTCCGAATGTCAGGTGTAAAGAGAATCCAGTGGGGGTTCGTCGCAGCCCTAGGTTGAGAGAGAGGGGTGCTGTCACCTAACCTGAAACACAACGATGTAATCAGTTAAGTATTGTCATAATTACCGGGGTAACCTGGTAATTCGTCTTCTATATAGGAATGATCACGATAAAAGTCAGAAATCCAACAAACTTACCTGTGAATGTGCCAGTGGGTAATGGACGGATAATCCGGCGGATTAGTAGTTGCTATCCGTATTTAAATCCATAATGACTCGAGATGAATTCGACAGGGCGGTGAGGATATCAGTGCTATAATTACCTGATCGTAATGCGTGACGCGCGGGAAGAGTGAATGATTGTTTATATTTATCAAGCGCGGGAAAACTGAAGTCTCGCCGAATGCGCGGTATCTCGCGAGACCGACGCGCGTGCGCAAAGGTCGACGCGGGTCAACGATCCGCCATATTTGTTTACGGTTCGCCGGACAGAGCAAGGGGAAGCGTATCAGAGCACAAAAAGCGAGGATATAAAGACTGTTTAAAGTGAACTCGGTGTAGAGCAGGTGGGTGAAGTCGCCAGGAGCCCGTAGAGAGGGTCCTGGTACCTGTCATTCATTTATTTTATCGAGTGAAAGAACTTGAGTGTCACGATGGCTTCGGCGTCTGGCTCTCATTCGGAACGATCGGCCCTCGACGAAGTGTCCGAAGCATTTATGGACACTGAGGCGATGTCGCCAGTTACCAAGAACGAAGAAAGCGCATTGAATGAGGATAATTCCGAATTAGAAGAAGGTAGCATGGGAATGGAGATTGAAGAAATCCTGGAACGATCGGACGAGCCGCTGCTCGAACCGAATCTGGACGGATTTAAATCAAGGTACGACGGTCGGGAAATCCATATTCACGACCGAATCTTAAAAGGAGAACGAAAGTGTTGGGACGCAGCCACCAGAGACTGCGTTCGACACTTCCTATCACCGACTGAGTATGCAGCACTGCCATCCGAATGGCTGCTGTTTTATAATCAGACTGAGGCTGGACTGCAAGTGAGTCAGTCGTTCAGAAGGGCCATGTTCGATTGCGAAATCGCACATCGGCAAAATCGCCTTCCGAACGTCCCGCATGTCTTGACTGACCATACGGGGATGGGGGTTACCGGAATGGACATCGCAGGAGATGTACTGTACCGGGAACCTGACATGGAGAAAGAACCCAGGACTGCAGAAGACTGGGTCGAACGAGCGGAGCATCCGGAAGTCTACACTCTCAATGGAGACGAATTGCTTCGTCGACTGGAGGAGTGTTCGGAGCCGGAGGAGAAACTGAACGAAATCATCAGTACGATGATTCGGGAGGGGACCTACGCCACTAGGGCATACGTACCCGGGCTGGAGGAAGAGATGAGCTCGGCCCAACATAAAGAACGACTGGCATCCATCCGAAAGGGGAAAGCGATCCTGAAGGCCGCCAAGAAAAAGGGCAGCCTGTCGACGGAGAGCGAAACCGACGGAGAGGACAACACCAAGAAAGCGAAAGTTAAAAGTGTAAAGGGAAGAACAAAGAAAAAGACTCTGACCGACACCGAATCTGACAGTGACCAGGGTGCCTTCACACCGGTCCTGTCAGCGAAAGAAAAAAAGAAGTTGAAGGAATCAAAGAAAGACGCAAAAATGACTGTGCCTCCGAAGGTGATTGCTAAAGTCACGGAGGCAGTAGGCCAGAAAGATCCTTCAAGTGATAATCCACTGAAAGGACGTATAGCTGCCGTACAGGCTGCTGCCGCCGCCAAGGTCAGCAATATTATTAAAGGAGCGACTAAGAAGGCCAGCAAAGTGACTGAATCCGAGGACAGTCCGGACGATGAGTCTGGACCCGACTCGGAGGGCGAGCCTCCGGAAACCGATCCGGATCCAACTACACAGGATCCGGAGGAGAAGATGGAGGTTCCGAATGAGGAAGGGCCAGAGGAGGTGGAAGAGGGAGAGAATAGAGAGGAGCCGAAAGATGAGGGGGACCAGGAAAGAATACAACGGATCTGGAAGAATAGTGAGGCGAAGTTCGCGCACTTCATTCCAGGTTCGTTTGAAGAGTGCGCGAAGGGCAAGAAATCGTACGGTTGCCCCGAACCCCGAAATATGAATGGCGAAAGTGATGATGAGGATTGGATTCGGGAAACCGAGGAAGATCCCTTGCCATCCGATTTTTATAAAGAATGGTTTCAACAGTTGTTGAAATATCCCGAAAGTTACTACATAAGAGACCAGAAGTCGAAGTTGCGCTGGGCCTACTTATGTTGGTATCTGAAAGACGGTGAGCGGTATTGCCCGTTCACCATTTGCATTGAAGAGAAGGGAAGGGACAGGACATATCCGTCAGCAATGCGGTTCCTGCGGCATCTCTGCGAACGGCACTTCCACCACGCTGTGGTCTACGAATGTGCCAATTCGAAAGGACAGAGGGATAGCGCAACCTGTGATGGTTGCGTTACTCCGAGAAGGGGTGTGATGCTTCGCCATCTGAAGTATTGTCACAGCCCCGGACTGAGTGCAGCACGCGAGAAAGTGATGAGCCTGCACGATAAAGTAATGATGGAATACAACAGAATGATCCCTTCGGACTTCAAACACATCCACGTGAAGACCGAATCATTCTGTAATGTGCATGAGTCCACGAAAGGCAAGCTGTGCGCGAGGATTGCACTAGTGAGAGCTCGAGGGAAATTCCAAATGACGAACGAACTATTCTCGAGAGTATGTGAATGGAGGGGTGATCCACCCAAGGCAAAGATTGATGAGAAGAGGCGGGCTAGCCGCAGTCCAGCGAGTGGCAGAGTGAAAAAGAATCGTTCCGATTCGCCCGAGACCTCGGAGTTTAAGAAGCCACTGGCTGTGGCTCGTGACTCCAGGTCGAAGCAGCAGAAGCGGAAAGATTCGACTGAGTATCAGTCGCCCATGAGTGGGGGGTCGGACTCACGTCCTTCCTCGGCAGCATCATCGGCAGCAGCGTCAGCTTCGCAGAGTGATAACCCACCTGCTTGGTTCGACCGGAAAGATCCGACCCCTGCGCCGGAGTCAGGTGACTTCCCAGAGTTGGGCAGACAGAAGGTTCCTCAACGTGTCGAACCTGAAATGACTCAGATTCCGGACAATAGGCCCCGACTGAGCACAAGACCGGTGGATATGTATTTTGATCCGAGTGACAGAGTGGTTTGCGCCCAAGCCCAGCAGGCGGTGGACGATTTCCAAGAGTCGCAGAGGGAATTGGCTGTCCGATACAATCAGGGGGTGGCGAATTTATTCGCCCGCTCTCTGGTTGAACAGGAAGCCAATACAAGAATGTCCCTGGAGAAAGAGAACGAGGCGCTATTGGCCGCCGAAACTAACAAAATCCGGAACGAAGCCAAGCTAGCCGCATCAAGGACTGCTTTGGCTCAGAAACGACTGCAGGAGTCCAATGACCGGAACGAGGCTATGAACGTCAAGTTCCAGCAGGTATTTGGTGTGTTCCTGGACGAGTGGGACGGCACCCGCGAATCCGCTCTGGAACTCCTAAAGAACCAGAGTGAGGAGGGGTGAACCCACGATTCGAGAGTGAGAAGATATGAGTGAATTGATATTCGAAAGAGAATGAGTTAGTGTGGTATGAATGTCTACTGAACAATCGAACAGCAGTAACAGGAGTACGCAGGATGAATTCGGTGACCAGACATCTGAAGAGGAGAGCACCGATCACCCGTTCGGAAGAACGTGTCTGTTCAGTCAGAACAGGGACAGCAGTACGAAAAATGAAGAGGAGAGCACCACTAACCCGTTCGAATGAACGTGCCTGTCCAGTTTGGGACAGGACGGCTGTTGAAGAGGAGAGCACCACACACCCGAGTCCCTCCGAAAGGATGGTACTTCGTGCCTAACCAATGTTCAGAAAGGTTAGGATGGCTGCCCGGATCTTCAGGTTTTTTTTGTTCCTGTTTTTTTAATCATGAGAGATGTCAAGTTGTTCTAGTCGCTAATCTGTATATGTTTGTATGTATACTATACCTGTGTCCTTAATAATTCGAAATGTGTCTAGCCGTTCGGATGTATTACCACCAGTGTAAATAATATTAGTTTTGTATATGTTTATATACCCTACTGTGTTCACGACGTAACATAACGCTTTACTAAAATAAACTCAGTTGTATGAGTTTATACTATATTGTATATATATTTAAAAGAGTAAGCGTATGTAATGTCTGGGGGGGGTGGTGTAGGGACACTAATATTAGTATTATAGTCGAACGCCTACAAGGTAGTTCGGGCGGCCAGAGCCAGGGGGCACCCCTATCGGAGGCGGACAGTATATAAGCTGTCCTCACCCCCTTGCTCCGGCCGACCTTCTCAGGTCTCTGACTGTGTCATATAGTGAAAGTTATTGAAAGCTGAATATACATTGATCGAACCTCATATACTTCAAGGATTAGCATTGTTGTACAGGAGAACGAAATAAACCCTGTTTTCTTGCATCTCTACATGAAAACTGCAGTTCGAGTCCTTATTTAATCGAATTACATATAGACGAACTCTACACAACCATGAAGGATACTCACTGGGGCTGCATGCCTGCATCATACTGAAAAAGGCACAATGGAATAAAGCACTACGGAGCATCTATCCCAGTGGGCACAGAACATTGAATCAACATTGATAACTGGTTGTCAATGTTGACTCAATGTTGATTCAACATTAATTCAACATTGCCACGAATTTTGTGTCCACTGGGATAGGGTTAATACCTACTCAGGGGAGCGGCTCATGTTGTGGGGGCCACTGGGACCACGCCTTATATGGCGTACAGAAAAGAGGTAGGCTTGAATACAGCCTTCACATTGTCCTTATCCTCCCTTGGGTATATGTGCCTGTCACAGTAGCATTGGGAATTAGTATTGTGTGTGCCTCTGGTGACAACTTACATAGGAAGGCTCTATCTGGAGTAATGAACTCGTCAACTACACTCTAAGAACAGTGTGTTGCGGGAACATGCATAAGGATTTCAACACACACGTTTGCAACACACATTTGAGTTCAACACACTTTTGGCAAAGGGTGTGTGGTGTGTAGTGTGTTACACCAAAATGTGTGTTAAAAGTGGCTGCAGAATAGTGTGTTGATAAGTGTGTAAACGTAACACACTGTTCTTAGAGTGTAGTAAATATGGAAACCCTTCATTCTGAGATGTACATAGCAAGGACATGTCACTGGCAGTTATAAACCACACTTTTAATACCATCAACCTATTCAAAAGACACATAGATATGTATAAACAAACACACAAACACATAGCTACATGTAAGAAAATAATAATTTGAAGCACCATTCAATCGTCTAAACAGCCAAACTAAATCTACCATAACACTGTACAGGCAGGGAAGTATTGATACCCAGTAATAGGTCAACAGCCTTCTGTCCCTGCAGCAGCAGACTCACGGCTACTGTTCCTGCACCCCTGACCATGGTGGTTCTAAAGGTCTCCTCCACACCCACTCAGATTATTGGTAGGGGCAGATGGTCACAGGACTACAATAACAAGTTGGTTGTCTTCTATCCAACTGTGGGCGGTATCTTCAGAGGTGGTCTGCCCGTGTCGAAAGAATTTCCATCTACTTAACAACATTTTCCTGGTTATTTCTGACTCAACATTGGCGAGTCTCTTAATGAGAAATGGAGACTGCATTGTCCTAGTTATCCAATGACAATGTGCATAATTCTGGCATTCCATCGGTCTAATCTTACCTAACCCCAGTCCATCATAATAAACCAGTACAATTTAATTAATATACATTTACTTTCAAAAGATGCCAGAGAATATTCTGATCGAGCATCCTCTAAGTATTGTTTTTATAATATGATTGAAATATTGAATTGAAATCAGATTAAATGAAGGAACATTAATATTCATTTGCTTTTGTATTTAGGAATCCTGGTATCTAGCAGTACTGCTCTCCATTACAGTAGTCATATATTTACCACGAGGTGACATTAAGACAATGGGAAACAGATGGTTCCTTCCCCAGCATTCTCATACATAGGTAAAGGTCACGCAAGCATCCTTTCCTACATCTTTTTGCTTCTCCAGTTGATGCAAGGAGGAGATTTACCAAATACATATAGAGGGTTGGGTTTTTATTTCCTTCTCAAGACCTTCATCATCTACACACATTAATGATCGGTCATGTTCTTTTTACATTGGTTTCGCTGAGATAAACAGAACATCAAAGTTTCACTCCTAATCCATGATGACATAATGGGACATAATATACAATTTGCATGAGTGTTTTACAAGCAGACTTATAAATCTTGGAAGAGATGAGTCATGACTATAAAAGACTATAAAAGTCTGGTCTAGGATGCATTGCAGTACTATTGTTGAAGCTCAGCATCATTGTGGTCTACTTATGGTTGTTAACTTCCTGAGAATTGTCTAATGGTGTAGATTTATTTCTGATTCTAAAACATTGCAGTGATAAGGTAGTATTAGACTCACAGCAGGTCCATTGATTAAACCAAAGAATGCCGTATTTCACTCTTCCCATGAAATAGCCCTTGTACATATAATATATCACAGCCTGTCAAATCATCATAATTGATCATCGAACCATTATAAAATAGCATTTTTAGATCAATAAAGTGACATTTTGAAAAATATTGTTTAATAATAAGATGAAATAAACAGTAAGAAGCATGAGTATAGTTCGCCACTGAGGGGTATTTCACTTGCATTTAAAGTCGAATTTATCCATCATACCCTAGTTCAGTGCATCCAAAATTTATTTGCTGCTCCTAATTACAAGGATTAAGTGATGGGCCAACAGGAAGCCTGATCCCGGGTACCCAGTACCCCAAGGCTGCCTCTAGGCTGATAACATCTCCTCGGGAACGGGAGTTTAAAATCAATATGCCTGTGACCTGTCGTTGGAAGCTATTACACTACCGACTAACCAGGGGTTCCAGAGATAGGCCTGCAGGGATATTGGATTATCAGTCACAAGATGAGCAGGAGATTCACTATCCTCTGAGGACTAGGGGCAGAGTAATAGGCAATTAGCCTTAAAATCCAAATTGGTAACATAGTAAGTTGCATTAAACTAAAATAACTATCAATATTTATTACATTCTCAAAACAAGGCCCAACCCAGCAACGCTCTTTCATGCTCTTTTATACTATCTGTACAACAAGTTTGAGACAAATGCATGGGATACATTCATGGTTTAGACAAGCTTCTACCATCACTGGTTCTAAACCTTGCCCAGTGGGCACAAAATTCAGTTTAATGTTGAATCAACATGGAATCAACATTGAATCAACATTGAATCAACATTTATCAATGTTGATTAAATGTTTTGTGCCCACTGGGTAGTACATTGATTTCATCATCTATATCATATTCTAGAGAGGGCATAGAGGGCCCACAAGGTAAAATTATTGGTTTGCTGTATCTGCAGTAAACCTTTTGCTCACTCTCATTGATTCATGAGCCTGACTTGTCCTTCCCCAGATGTGAGATGGTAAACAAAATGTCCTAGTCAATTCTCACGCCTCAGCATGACCCTGGTTATGATTCCTGGCCAGTCTGAAAGCACATGCAGATATATTTTGTTTCAATATGAGCTGGTTATAAATACAACACGGCTACAAGCACTGCTGTTTTTCATTGTAGTGAAGGGTGAGGCCTTTATAATTATGACTAGATTCAATTGCACACATTTATGAGTCTGGTACAGAGAGCATGTGAACTAACACATTATTGTGGATAAGTTAATAACAATACATGTAGCATAGGGATTGCTTAGGTGAATTGTAGCCACCCTTTACAAACAGGAAAACAGGAACAAGTCGGCACGAAACTCATGACGGGCATCGACCACTGACGAATCTTCTTATGGTATTGCTAGTAGGCAGGCAAGGTAGACCCTCTGTCAGCATATTTCATGGAATGGCCTTTTCCAATCATACACTTCCATAGGCCTATCAGTAACACTCAGACTTGCTGATCCTGCATGGATAAAGCATCTGCACATCATCTTAAACCAAGCACATCACTGTAATCTTATGACTTTATTGAGATTATATTCAAGATCCCAGTGGTACCATCTGATTGTTTATACTGTTAGCACTGGTGTATATATATGCTGTGTTTAACATAAATAGACAAAGGTTCATTAGTATAGTTCCTCACTGAGGCTTATTTCACAAGGCGAAGCTAACCAAGAATTATTTCACGAGGTGAAGCTGAGTGAAATAACCCTCAGAGAAGAACTATACAGGAGTGCTGCTTTGTGTTTATTTCATATCATCATTAGGAATATTTGTCGAAATTCCACTTAATTGATCTTGCTATCTATGGTTAGATAATCAATTATGATGATTTGACAAGCTGTGAAAAACAGGCAAATGGCTTTTAACGGGAGTGAATCAAATCAATGTGGCTCCCGTATTCACCAGGAAAAGATAGAGGATATATTTTTCCAGGCTCCTCGTGGGAATGGCATAACTCACATTGTAGGTATGTGTTATGTGTGTAAAGGCCAGAATATGGCCGGAAATATGGACCCCATCCCCCTAGACATCTATGGAGAGAGTCTCGGCCCAGTCTTCAATCAATCTAGAAGCTATATACTAATCATCATGATTGGGTGATAAAACAGAAATACCCATAAACTATTCAAGAGAATTATATGGACTGAACCCTATCTTATAATCCACCAATATATCATGCTCAGATAATCACTGCCTTGGGAACAATTCATCATCTATATTTTATTGCTCATGACAAACGATTCATCTATACAATGTCACAATAATACTGATACAATTAGTCCAACTGTATCCCCTAATCAATGTGATAAGCACCATCTCCCCACGGTGCTGGTATCTATTACCCTGTATTTTATTAACCCTTTATTTAAACATGGCATAGTGTTTTACTTTGTTGTCATAATGTGAGAGTGCAGCCCAGTCAAGTCTACAATCCAGACCAGTATTAATGAACCATCCTGAGGCTCTGGGGTTGATACACTCCCAAAGGGTCGACATGATGCAGAAATGCAGTCTTAGTGAGTAAACATGCCAGGCTGCATTCAAGCATGGCAAAGGGCTAATAATGTATTGGTCATAAGTGTGTAGCACATTTGCGCCCCTCCCCCTCTAATACAGAGGAATCTGTTTTTGCTGTTCGTCATCACTAAGTGATTGTGTTTTCCAAGATTTAACCTAATTCTGTTTCTTTCTTATTTTTTCAGGTAAGGTCCAATTCCTGAATAAAGCTGATGAAGACCTTTCTTCTGAGCTGGTAAGATAATGCAAGGATAAAGGTTGTCTGGTAAAGGAATTAGAAGCGGAAATAGACAAAGGTGCATGAGTTTCAGTCTGTTGGGTGGGTTATTTCACGAGTTGACCAAGGGGCCGTATTCCACAAGGCCGTAGGCCGAGTGGAATGCGGCCCCTTGGTCAACAAGTGAAATAATCTGGTCAATAGACTCAAATGAGTGCACCTTTATGTTTATTTTTTACCCTTTTCGATTCAAAATGAATTATTAGGGTGTATAGGGGGGTTGAGGGCCTAAAACAGCTTCTTTCTATGCCGTTTAAATGTAAACAAGCCGTCATTTTGATGACGTCACAGGGCCGTGAAATACGGCCATGGGTTATTTCACGGGGGGTGTGCAATACGGCGTTCTTTGGTTAAATCAATGGGACTACTGTATTCCATAAAAAATGTAATATGGAATTCCTTAATATAGAATTATATCGATTTGTTTTTAAAAGGACATTGACAGAATAAAAGGCAATAATTTACAAATAAAATGTATACCATAATGCACATCCCATGGTCCCTATATAGAATATTTAACAGTTTAAGTGCCTTTGTACTACTCTAAATGGACCTTTTAATACCAGATAAAGATTTGAAGCTGAATCCTTACTTGAGGCAATATAGACTGTTTGCAAGCTTCCATTGATTGGGGGTCACTTTACGTTCTGTAATAAAAGCAAGAAGAGTAGATAATGATGTACAATCTGGTGCTGCATTTAGATAGTCAAGTCTGAAAGGAAATTAAATTAACATTTCACATTTACTATTGACACTTTGTATCCCATAAAAACCAGCATTATTTAATTATCTTAAAACATTATAAGATTGTTCGAGTTAGCAGTCAGTCAATCAATCATGCCAAACTGCAGCAAACTAAAGCATGTCTGTAGATGTCTGACTGTGTCCCTTTTGTCTCTCCCTTTACTACATATAGCACTTTAATAAGGTCTCTTTACCTAGTGTTCTAGTTAACATGATTCAACAGTCTTTTGTTGCATAAGGTGACAGTCCTACATCATGATAGTGATGACATAGAGAAGGGCATGCTGGGGTATGAGTGTCATTAACTGTAAAATCCCTATAACAGTGACTGTCAAAGATAGCATAGCAGGGGGTAACAGGGCAGAAAGAGCTGACAAAGCTATTAGAAATTGCCTCAATATAGGGGACACATGTATGGAAGTGAAGCTGACGTGACTGAAAAGTTATAGTCTAAGAGGTATAGTCTAAGAGGAATCTTGTTGTTGACTAAGATAGAAAGTATTGTAGCAAACTTAAGGGATGTGGCAGATTGTAATGACTTGTTGAGTTCACTCTTATATTTATTAAACCTAATCAACATAGCACTTTTTCATTTGTAAAAGCACGAGACATCTACTTTGTCTTCCATCACACTTTGTTTTTGTCCATTATATTAGCCTACAAGCATTAGAGCAGTCTAGGTATGATCATATTGTGCAGTAACCGGACACCAAATCACACTAGATCAAATATAATGTTGCGATGCAGGGCCATTTTGACTATGAACACAGCTAATTCCTATGTTGATATTGGTGATATAACGGAGTGTCTCAGTTTTATCCCTCCACTTTCTCATTCATCATAATAATTATGATGAGGCATTTATGCAGATCTCATTACTGAAAGGAAGCAGACTGAGCAATAAATGCATGTATTAAAAGCCCAATGTCTGGTCTAAGATGCATGGAATGGTACATTTTGTGAAGGTCAGGATAATACATGAATTGATCACCTTCAAGGAATTGTGCAATAGCTTACTCTTAACCATAATTCAACCAACTTTGGATAGGATGCTAGACTATAACCAGTAAACAGTCTGCCCTCAAATGTTCAAAGAAGCAAATTATTTGAGGAGATAAATCCAAATATAATAGAATATAAGTTCCTAAGCAGCTGTCTGAGGAAGTGAAAGATCCAAAGTGAGGGCTGACTGTAAATGATGTAGGGGGAATTCTACACAAGCCGAACTTTAGACGTCATTTTGTCTGATACATCTGTCTGATACATCTTTTCAAGACATTGTACTATGAGGAATACTGTAGCTTAAAATGTCATTCCAGTATCATTTCAGTACAATTAACCCATCCGACACCCCGCAGTCAGTCTGACTAAGAACAGAAAATATCTGATGATTTTGCTTTTACTTGAATTCTCTAATCACAAAGATCAAGTGATGGAGCAACAGGAAGCCTACTTTCAGTAGCTGGTGCCCCACGGCTGCCTCTAAACTGCAGGCTGTGAACTGCAGATAAAGAATCAATATTGCAGTGACATGTCAGTTGATATGGAACAGCCACTACATTGCCAA
The DNA here is from genome assembly GCA_947462335.1 of Harmothoe impar. Lineage (NCBI taxonomy): Eukaryota > Metazoa > Annelida > Polychaeta > Phyllodocida > Polynoidae > Harmothoe > Harmothoe impar. The sequence continues at coordinate 67,758,337 of OX381706.1, forward strand.
GAAACCACATGTTGGAGTATCAGACGTTTGATGTGAGCAGCGGGATCACCATCATTGGGGGACTTGGACAGGGGCAGAATAATAGACAATGATGTTACAAAAGCCCACTTTGAAATCCCTGCCTCTATCTCTCTAACCCTGCCTCTATATCTCTCTACTATATCCCTCTTTTTACCCATCTCTCTTTCTCTATCTCTCTGTCTCTCTGTCTCTCTGTCTCTCCCTCACTGTCTCTCTCTCTCATTCACTCTCTATTAGGGAGTAACGTTCATTAAAACCTGTGGTATACATGGGGTAGTTACCTTATACGCCTACACATAATGTTGCTGCTTTTCTCTTGTCTCTCAGCAAAACCTTGAATATTCAATCTTTATCTCTGTGCTCTGAGTGGTTCATGGAATGAGCTTTTCGCACTCCGGACGTGAGGTAGTAAATAGCAATGTCCTTGTCATTGCCTCGGCATGCCCATGTATCTAATACCAGAGAAGCTTCTGGGCCTGAGGGTCAGTCTGGCTTTGGTCCCACTTGTTTTCCAATGAGCTAGTGATTACTATTATCTGCCTGAATACCTGTGTTTTTGTTGGTGCAATAAATGGTATTATATTTGGTTAAATTTGGACAGATTTGAAAACTTACAGGTTAATATAGATATGACTGTTCCCATGATATCTGTTAAATACCTTTCCTCTGTGGCCTGTGCTTTCAGAATGGTTTGCATAAGCTTTTTGGTTGTAATCCGAAATACAAAATAATCCTATTATCAAGCGCCTTGGCAAGTGGGTGATTTTAATTGTTGTATCAAAAAAGGTCAGGGAACATTGTGCCATACAACCTACACATCATTTAATAAGTGCATCATGCCCACTCTCCAGGGAGAGTCTGAACCCCTGGCAAGTTACTCACCAGTGTTACATTCATACATCATGATGAAAACGGCATAGCACATTAAGACACTATGCCATCCATAGGTAATGTAGCTGTGGTTAGGTTACTTATGTACAGACTGTCTGGTTAATCACCAGCCTCCAGGGTCTTTCTGAGTGTATGGGGTCTAGATTTACCACCACAGATATCTATAATCAGACAACTATAATTGGATGTGATCCCTGAGTGCCGCTAATCTCTTTGTTGAATGCAGCCCTGACAAATAACTCACCAGTGCTACATTCAAGCATCGTGCGGACATCATGCCATCATGGGGTTGGTACACTCCTCAAAGGGTCACCATGATGCTTGAATGTAGCACTGGGGGTTGCCGCAACCTTTTGACAGGGCTGCATTCATGCATCAGGTTGACTGTGGAAATAGTGGGTTAAAGCACACTGCTGCCTTAAAAAAGTTTACCTAACCGCTTTGTTATATGACTGGTTCCTGTTACACCTACTCATGTGCTATAGTCTATATCTATAATGTCTAACCCTTTAAGGGCAACATGACTCTTCAAGGAACTGTGCCTATTTGTTGATTCATGAATGCAGCCCTAGTGAGTAGACTCACCAGGGCTGCATCCATGCATAATGATAAAAATGGACATTAAAACACTGCATGACCTTTAAAGGGATGACTGCCTTGTAATATGACCAGGTTCCAGCCACAACCAACCATGTGGTCTGATTTGTAGTAAAAAGCTTTATAATGTGATCTGCTTAATGGCACCTCAGGTTTCCTACTCCCTACTATTTGAGAAGTGCATTGGCTTGCAGAATGGAGGATCAGTTCTGCTGAACAGACATTGAATTTTGCAGGAACTTTATCTCGAAGAGAATCATGTACACTGTAACAGCTTTATTATTCATTGTTCCATTTTTTAGTGTAGTGAACCACTGAATGAAGGTTCACTTTCCAACTGACAAGATCAGCATACTCATTGCACTTTGTCAAGAAACTGACATCTTTAACTGTCATTTCTGTAGTTTTTTTGTCGCAGAATAGGACTTGGGCAGGACAAGCGCTATCAGAATTGTGGTTGTTATTCGCACGCATGTGGCATGCAGATAGCATCGGCCTAACACAGATCTCCTTAACTGCACTCAGCATCCTCACCATCCGATGCTCATTTCCATGGGACTCCCACACACTATATTGACCAGTATAGTGCCATCCCCCGTTGCATAGTCAAGTCTGGTGTCTGCCCACAACCAATAGTTAGTATGCTGGAGGGCACTCCGATTGCCATCTACAATAGGGAACCGTCCACGCCTGCATACGTGAGGTCTTCCAATGTTAAAAACATACCCTCACAAAGAAGTAGTGAGGACCTGACATCTATAATTGAGTGTCTACCACCAATGCAGTGCTGGGGTGAGTTTGTTACCAATACTACAATGATGCTTTAGTCCAACCCTTCGGATGTGATTTATGAATGCTGCTGTGATGTGTTTTGCCAATGCATTATGACAACAAAGGGCTTAAGCATTAAAGTATGTTCGCAGAAAATTTGTGGCAATAGATCAGGTCCCTATGGGTATTAGTAATGTATGCAACTGGTAAATTCTAGAATTTCCAAACATGTGAGAAACACAATGAATTGCCCAACAGGAGACCCTCATGTTGGGGTCGGTGCACAATGCCACAAGCAGTTCTTGCACTCGTAACTTCCCTGTATAGAATATTGGTAAAGCACCTATTATTCCATACATTATTCATATATGTGGCACAGAGTTAGCATGTTACTACTGATACTAGGGTTGGTTTTATTGCTAGATGTCAATCATGACCCATCAATAGCAGTATTAGATCAGTATGTTAGCAGGTGGCGTACAGTAACTAACCCCTTAATGGACACACTTTGCTGTATTGAACTATGAGCGTTGTCATCATTTTGCATCAATGCAGCCCTGGTGAGTAATGCTTCAGTGCAGCATAAATGCATCATGACAACCCTTTGGGAGTGTATCAACCCTAGGGTCGGCATGCGGCATGAATGCAACCCTGAAGAAAACTCACCAGGGGTGCATTCCTGCATCATACCGACAAAAGGTCTAACATGATAAAGCACTATGCAGCATCTATAGGGTTAACACCTACTCAGGGAAGCGGCTCATGTAGTGGGGGCCAATGGGACCATGCCTTATATGACATACAGGAAAGAGGTAGGCTTGAATACAGCCTTCGCATTGTCCTTATCCTCCCTTGGGTATATGGACCTGCCACAGCAGCACTGTAGTAGTGTTTGTATGACAGCTTACATATGCAGAGGCAATGAAAATGTCAACTGGTGCATATAGAAACCCTTTTTCTGTGAAATAGATAGAAAGATCTTTTAAATACCAAGAACCCATTCTAGAGATATATAAAAATTATATCTGTAAACAAACACACACAAATATAGTATATGCAAGAATTCATCCCGGGTGAATGTGAATATACCATAACAACAAAGTCATGACAATTTAAAGCACTATTTGCAGCACTCTAGAGTCTAAAGAGTTATAAACATCGAAAACTGACTCTACCATAACACTGCACAGGCAGGGCGGTATTGATACCCAGTAATAAGTCAATGGGCTTTCTGCCATCGCAGTAGCATTCCTGCACTGGCTGTTCCTGCACCTATGACCATGGTGGTTCCCAAGGTCTCATCCAATCTATGTTTGGCAGATTCTGTCCAGTACCTTCTGATCAATCTCTATGCCAACCCAGCGCATCACAAGCCAATAGGCCAAAATGGCCATTACACAATATGGATTAGAAAAAATATATAAAACATATATTTCATATTAACCATTCAATTCAATTATTTGAATGAGGATCTAAACAAGAAATCCTGAAATTCTGATTGGTCATGTTTAGTGGTGGAAATTGCTGATCTTACAAGGAACGATATCTTTGGATAGCGATGTCGGTAATGTGTAATGCAGATTAAAGAAGACAAAACCAGAGTCCAATTTCTTCCTTTTCCTCCTACAAAAGAGTTCATAGAGTATGTAGCTTGAGGCAGAGATGAGTGCAGGAGTCTCTGCTAAGGGAGATCGGGTCACCTCCACAACCACTCAGCCTTATCAATATGACAGACAGTGGGTAGAAGGTTATTGGTGAGGGTTAATGGTCACAGGGTTACAATAGCAGGTTGATTGCCTTCTATCTAACTGGGGGAATAGGCAGTGTCTGCAGCGAGCACTTTTATATATTGGTAGAGGAAAATGTATAGTTTCCCTAATTATCCAATAACAATGTGCAATAACAAAGTTCATTTAATTTAACCCACCCCCAGACCCACCATGCATAAGTTCTCAGGTTTGGCTATATTAAGTTCATTCCTGTGAGCATAAACACTTTTCTGGTCTGCCTGACATTTAGAGTACAAAGGGCAAGTGCCAGCTTCAATTACTAGAGATGTTCCAATCGGATGAAGGGTTGAGGCTATTGCTGTGCCTCTTCAGCTTTTCCAATTTTCTTTTTTTTCACAAAGTAAAGATAGATATCGGTATATTTGTAAGTGTCATTAATTCAGTTAGCTAGAAACAACTTGCAAAATGTTTGCATATCAATCAGTCAATAAACTTTCAACCTCTAGAATGTGCACTTATTTTTGAGTGACCTTATCGTGTATACACTGCTCATATAGACGAAGTCATGCATGAGGATATGAAATTGCATATTGATTATTATCTACCTCTATTGCAGTCCGTTATTTCCCATCAGGCATATTCTGCCTTTATCTCTCTCCCATAGGGATAAACCCTAGGCTTCAAACAATGCCTTTTTATGCATTCATGTCTTTCTAACCCAATTTACTGAGCTAAGCCTGTAATACAGAAAGTTTATAACACTAACCTGAACAAGAGCATTTGCTCTGATAACAAGTTGAGAATATTGAATTAGAATCAGATTAAATGAAGGGACATTAATATTAAATTGCTTCTGTAGCTATCAAAGGGAACACGATATGACAGTACTCCTCTCCATTACAGTAGCTATGTGTGTACCAAGAAGTGACATTAGGACAATGGGAAACAGATGGTTCCTTCCCCATCATTCTCATACATGGATAAAGGCCAGACAGGCGTCCTATCCTACATTATTTTGCTTCTCTTGTTACATCCTGATATAATGGGACACATATTATAAGCAAATCCTGTTAGTGAGGAGGTAGATGAGTCATGAACATGAAAACTAAATGAGTCTAAGCTGTCTCATCTATTGCATGGCATGGTCCTTTTGTTGAGGGTGAGGAAACTCAATCCTGATTTGTAAAACATTACGGTGATAAGGTAAGGGGGGATATAGTCATTTTAGGGACTGAGATACTGTTTTAAAGCTAGATATTATGACGGTGTATTTCTGGATAATATCTCCAGTTGGATCCATATCGACTACGCCCCTTTGATAAAAATAGATTCAGGTTAAACTCCCATAACATCTAATCAGAGTATCCTGGCTGGTATAATTCATCTATCCTACACCCTGATTCACTGCATCCAGAATTTACTTGCTGCTGCTAATTACAAAGATCATGTGATGGGACAACAGGAAGCCTGTTCCTGGTCGCTAGTACCCCACAGCTGCCTCTAGACTGATAACATCTCCTCGGGAACGGGAGTTTAAAATCAATATGCCAGTGAGCTGTCGTTGTGGGTTGGAAGCCATTACACTACTGACTAACCAGTGGTGCAAGAGTCAGGCTTGTAGGGATATTGGGTCATCAGTCACAAGATGGGTAGGAGATTCACTATCCCTGGAGAACTCGGATAGGGGCAGAGCAATAGGCAATTAGGTCTAAAAGTAAAATTGGTAACATTGTAAGTTGCATTAATATGAAATCACAATATATTTATTACATTCTCAAAACAGGACCCAACCCAGCAACACTCTTTCATACTCTTGTATACCATCTGTATAACAATTTTGAGTCAAATGCATGGCATACATTGATGGTTTTGAAAAACGTACATCTAAAAGATACATTAATACATTCTTCTATCACCGACTCTAAATGCTAGTACTATGACTTTGTTATCTATATCACATTCTAGAGAGGACATAGAGGGCCCACAAGGTAAAATTATTAGCCTGCTGAATCTGTATTTAACCTTTTGCTCACTCTTGGTGATTCATGAGCTGGACTCCTACTCCAGAAGTGAGGCTGTAAAGAGCAATGTCCTTGTCATTTCTCATGCCTCAGCATGACCATGGTTAATATTCCTGGCCAGTCTGAAACCCCAATCAACTTTATTTTGTTTCAATGTAAGCTGGTTATGAATACCACATAGTTAGAACCACTGTGCTTTGTTATTATTGCATTCTATATCATCATAACCAGATTCAATTGCATGCAGTTATGATTATGGCACAGAGAGAATGTGAACTATATGAATTATTTTGGATAAGTAGGGATATATAATAAGGATTTCTATGTGGATTTTAGCCAACCATTTAGAACAGGAAAACTGGCACAGGACAGCAGAGAACTACTGATGGGCATTGGCCACGGATACATCTCTTTATGAGTAATACTAGTCGGCAGGAAAGGTAGACCGTCTATCAGCATATTTCATGGAATGGCCCTTTATAACCATAGACCTGCATAGGGTCCTTTAACAACACTTGATGACATTGCAGTGACAAAGCATCTATCCCATCATCTTAAACCAAGCATATCCCTATAATCGTATGACCTAATAGAGATGTATTCAGAACCACTGTGTCACCATCTAGTGGTTTATATCAGTGAGTAACACTTTAGCATGGAGCATGCTGGGTTTAAGATAAATATACAAATGCCTAAGCCCATTTATACTGTCTCTGGCACATTTCACGAGTGGGCTGGGACCATATCCCATGAAGCCACACTTAATCACACAGTTCTGGAGCTCCAAGCCATTCCCACCATCCACTACCTGGTACATTAGAAGTCAGGGTGCACCTCTATAATAGAGCTGGGGATATGGAGGATGGGAGGAGGCTGCTGATGGTTTGTAGGTGTCTGGCCTGCAGTATAATAGTGATAGAGATGGGAACTATAGGGTAGTAGTATTTACCCTTAAAGACTCGCCTTTTGCATTTAAGCAACATTTGTTATCATATACACCATTTAGTGCCAGCAAGGTACTCACAAGCACTGTATTGGTTGCATCAATGTTTAGCCCTTTTAGGGGTGTATCAAACCCATAGGGTCTGCATGATGAGTGTAGCACATATGACTTACTTTTACAGGCTGAATTCAAACATCATGATGACACAGGGTGTCACACAATACACCTTTATGCAGCCCTCAAAGATGTGGTCTGTGGATGTAATCAGTCTGCTTTAACAAGGACTGTGGTAAAAACAGAGCTGGCATAGCGAGGTGAGATGAGAAAGGCATTTATATGTGGCCTCAATTTGCCATCCAAATATGCAGATGAGAGTAAATATTCATATCAGTTCCTATCAATTGGTATGTAGTGTTAATGGCCAGTTTGTATGACAAGGACGTGTCACTAGTAGGCCCTAGATGAAACCTAAGGTAATGTCCAGAACTATGTTTAACATAGAAGTAAGTAGAGCCTTTCTATAGCTTTCCAATGAGAGATGTGTTCAGAAAAAATACTCTTAGATCTATTTGACCTCCCCCCAGGCACCACCATAATAAATCATTACACATATATTTAGCATACTTGAGATGCAAGAGATTATTCTTATAATAGTGCTTATCCTAAGTTCTCCGAAACCAATTGTCAGCCAGCACTCCCCTATTAGTTTCATTCCTTGGGAGTGCCGACACTTGGACCCTCTTGTGGTCCGCCTGACATTTAATGTGCAAAACACAAGTGCAATTCAAACATTAGTCTAGGGCACTACCTGAATGGATCACTACACAGTCTGCAAGTAGCGTCAATTTAGGAACCTGGGCCAATATGGTAGGCTGATCTAAACCAGATTGAAAAGTTCACCGAATCACTCATTTACTTGGCATGAGCTTATTGGGGTCTTTATTTACTAGCTGCGTTTGTCTATTTCAGCATAATGCTGAATAGGACTCTTACTAAGGAGGTAGGAAAGGTGGTTATGGAAGTCAACAGGCCTACTATGATATAGGATGCCTTAATACTTGCTATATTCCCATTGGTTAAGGGCCAAAGGCCACTCCAAAAAAATAGGTCACCGCACATATGGATATCATCGGAATTTTATTTATTTTTTTAATTTACAATGTAAAAGCCTTTACTATCTTAGTATACCTATGGTACAAGTTCAACAAGGAGAAGGACAACGTCCTACATGAGGATATGAAATTACATATTGGTTATCCATGACCTAGATCTATCCCAGTCAGTTATCTTGCATCAGGCATATCCTACCTCAACCCCCTGAATCACCCCCGCCCTCCGAGAATGATGGAAACCCATTCAAAATAGAATCATGCTCTTGTATTCCAGACATGCCATTTATATCTATTTTAAACCACTCCATTTTTGTCCAAATAGATGATAATCCTTAACCAATATATCATGAATTGTTTTTAAGATAAGGTTGAAACATTATATTGAAGACAGATTAAATCATCTTGGATTATCAAATTACATTTCTCTGTAGTAGCAAGTTTTCAGGGGGTACGTCTCTCAGATACAGTAGTCATAATTATAAAGGGACATGAAAAGACAATGTAAAACAGATGGTTCCTTCCACAGCCTTGTCATCCATGGATAAGGTCACACATGATTATTTTCCTACATCTTCTCCCCCGTTCAGTTGATTCAGGCGGTGTATTAACAGGCTATACATGTATATGGCATTGAAGTTTTCGTCTTCTTAAATTTCAATTTACACTATCTGAAAGCATTAGGCTTACTTAGTAATTTCATTTTATATGTATACAAAAGAAAGGAAAGAACTCAAATAACCTTCTTTCACAAGTGATATTAATCATCTAGACACAGTGAGTGATTACTGATAAATGATGCTCTTATATCTATTTTGGCGGAAAAACAGAACGTCTAGGTGTCACTGATACTCGGCTACCTACTCCATCATCATGTCATGGGACATTTATGCAAATCTCATTACCAAGGAGGAAGCAGACTGAATTGAAGATGAATCATAAGCATAAAAGCCCAATGAGTATTGATAAGCTGTCTGGTCTAGAATGGATGGCGTCATATATTTTGTTAAGACCAGTATTGTAATACTGGTGGGTTTATGGCTGTTCACCCACAGGGGTTATGGCTTGTGGTGTAGACTTAAATTGAATTCTAAAAACTTACAAAGAATAGTTGAAGTGCAGTCTGCAACATATAAAACTCAAATAGTTTTTTCTCCCAACACTCAAACATGCAATTTGGAGGAAAACGATTGAGAATAAATTTTTAAAACTCATTCAAGTAAATTGTAGTTCCCTGTATGTGTTACAAAGGGTAAAGGGAAAATATCAATCAAATTGGTTTTACCCTACATGTTTTGGGTTGGTATTTAGCTATTTCACTACCACATTAGTTACAAGAATACCATTTCAAAGCTAAGATAAAGGCCTTCATATTGTATAGATGACATTGCCAGATGGATTTCCAAAGCACTATAACTTCCTATAACCTCCATTAGATCAGCAGCCGCAGTATCCTCCCACTTTGCATTTGGAGCATAATGTATCCTTCCCATGCCCTGGTTCAGTGTTGATTATCCAGACTTATTGCAGCCCCCAATCACAAGGATCAAGTGATAACGCAACAGGAAGCCTGATCTGTGTACCCAGTACCCCACGGCTGCCTCTAGGCTGATAACATCTCCTCTGGAACAGGATTTTAAAATCAATATGCCTGTGACCTGTCAATGTGGGTTGTACAAAGCTCTATACACTGCCAACAAGCCAGGCAGAGCCCACAGGAATGTTGGAGTATAAGACACAGTAGTGGGCAATGTATTACCCATCCTTGGCAGCTTTAGACACTAGGACAGGGGCAGAGTAATAGGCAACTAGGTTTTAAATCCCTATTTGTAAAGTCTTATTCAGCTGAAATTATTATCTATATTGCTTACTATCCCAAAAATAGGGTCAATGAAAGCACTGCTCTTTTGCATCTGCTGTATCACCATTTTATTTGTTTGCTTTTTTTTTTAATTTACCGTAAAAATAGCTTAAAGCGAATATGACTGCCTTGTCCTATCCACAGTAAGCCTAAAGACTAACACGCACATTGAAGTGAGGACATCTCTCTGGGGTTTCCCAGTGATTCAGGGGCTCGAGCTTTCCCACTGCAGACGTGAGACGGTAAACAGCAATGTGTTTGTCATTGCTCATGCCTCTGCATGACCAAGGTTCTAATTCTGCAAAAAGGATAAGCCAGCCTGAAGGCCTAACCAACTTCGGGTTTCCTTTGTTTCCCCATGAGCTGGTTATAAATACGCCAGGGCTTCAAGCACTGTTTTTTAAATAATTGTAGTAGGGTATTGTTTATATGACATGACCAGATTGAATAGCATAACTCACAATGTTAGATGTGTAATGTCACTAGACATCTTTTACAGCTATAGCATAATATATACTTTTGTCTATTAATGATGAATTATAATTGCGAGTAGATATGGACAAAACATTGTGTAGTAGAAGATGTTCATCCCATGACATTAAAGATGGGTTGGTCTCATTGTCAGTCATGGGCACTTATCTTAATCCCTTTATGATAGCATGATGTTCTATGAGTGCAATCTCAGCAATAGCATCTAGTGCCAAGAGGTTTGCTCTTAGTGGCGCCTCATGAAAGGCTCCACATTCGCTATATATCATGGAAGTGAGGAACAGCTCATTTTAATATAGATAGCAGTGATAATCCATTTTAAATATGTATTTCTGCCTCCAAGATAATATCAACATAATCATCCAGGAGTAAAAAGTAATCATCTGTATGTACCATTGCATATTTGATATCATTGCAAATTAGTTGTTACTATTAATAGAATCCATTACCTAAAGCCATACTAGACTGCTTCCACAGAATTTAATCAGTACAACAGCTAGGATTTCCCACAGGTTAATCATACATGCAGTGTATAGTCTTCACAAAGTATGTAATGAAAATACAGAAATGCCTTATAGGGGATCCATGTAAACACCTTGCGGCCAGGGGTAATCTATCATCCTAACCCTCTAGGGTTTACTTGTTGACAGCAAGCATATACTCACCACTACCAGCTCCTACCCATATTCCTGACCTGTGCCCACAGGCAGTAACAGTGGGTACCATATATCAGTATGGGTCTACATAATGAGGGTCTAGATTTACCAGTAAATATTAACAACTAATTGGATCTTGACCCTGATGTGATTGCCATCTGTCTTGCAATACGATCCTACTTCCCTGCCACACCCCAGCCCTGTGGTTTAATTTATGTCGTTAAAAATGTTTTGGACATTATTATTGCAATAATTGACTCTTACTCTTCCATGAAATCTATACAAACTATGATGGTCTTACACTGTGTGGTGGTCATTCTAGTTTTGAAACCTTAAGGCTGCCCTTAGCCCCTCATGCCCTAAGGATATGCAGCCTTTTCCAGCCACTTCCTGTTTACACACAATGCCTGGCTACATCCAATCACGTTGCTTGTTGCCTGCTGGCTGGGCATGGTGGTGCTGATACTCATTGTGCGGGAGCCATGAGGGATAGCTACCAGTGTAATTTGTCATTTTTTAAGCTTTGCTCCACCACCAATCCATCCGGATTTTACAATGGATGAATTGATTGGAGTCGTTTTGGGATTGTCTTGGAAGTTTTACAATTGGTTGCTCTCTTGTATTTTCTCTCATTACAATATTTATACAAAGCTGATTATTTCAAATGTTGCAGCTTCTGTGTCAAAATTGTATTTGTAAATGTCTACATATCAGCAAGAAGTGAATATAGGCCTACTCATTCAGAGCAAGCATTTCTGTATACAGATAGGTCTTGGAAATGTGCAAAACAGAATCTACATTGGTTTCAATATTTGTTTACATATGTAGCATAATAGCTGGTAGACTTAGTACAATGTAAAGCCCACAAATTGAGGGCGAGCTAGGTACACACGTGCTTATACAACTCATCTACCCACAAGGGAATAAACCATAAAAATAGTTTGATACTATAAAAAGTCTTTTAGTTTTGCACCATTTGTATTCTCATATCCACTCTTAAAGTAACGCTAATCAGTTCACATTGTGTTCCAGTCGATAGGAGCCATTCCCTAGAACATGGTGCATCAGATGTCAAGATGCCCCAGTATAATAGAGCTAGGCACAGGGAGAATGGAGGGGGACTTCTGCTGGATAAGGTTTCTGGCCTGCGGCTCAATCATGCTGACATAGAGATGGGGACTATGGCTTTATTATTAACCCTGAAGGGCTGTCCTGGGCTCTAATGACTTTTGCCGGGTAAACAGAGCTGACATATCTGATGAGAAGCGGGATAGGCGAGGCAATTTGTGTCCTATCCACGTAGATGATCATGAGAGCACATTTCCTATACAGTTACAATTACTATCTGGTTTGCTTGACATGCAACTGTTATTAATAGTAAGCAAACCATTACGATTTGCTAGACACCTGGAAATGTGCACAACCCTTAAAATAAGGAGAGCCTTTCCACAGCTTTGCAATAGTAATAGGTACAAAAAAATATGTTGGCGCCTATCCCCAAGCCAACTTTAGTAAACTATTACACATTCACTTCACTGAGATGCTACAAAAAAATATCATGTTTGGGGTATTTGTTTAACATTTTTATCACAGTTTGTAATGTAAAATATGATAGAAAGGGATAAATATTAACATCAACATTGAAGCAATATGACTGTTTCTCTGTATCAGAGGAGGGTGTTACGGTGGCACTCGTCTCAGATACAGCAGTTGTATGTACATCTTTTTACATCTTCTCCCTTCTCTTGTTGATGCAAGAAGATTCACCTACTACTTATTCCCATTTAAGTTCGATTTACATTAATAACAAGGCCTACAGTATTAGGCATCTATACAAATACAAAGAATTGCATTGTAATACACTTGTACCACTAGTGATATAAACATGTGAAAACAATATCAGAGGCTATTAATGAGGATACCGTTGACCGATTAAGAGGGTATTAATGACCAATTGCTGATACAGGATGAGATCTTCTAATTGATCTTCTAATTGATCTAGTTTTAGGTTTCATCCCGACTTTGTACTCCATAATGGCTGGACATTCATGCAAATTTCATTAGCAAGGAAGAGGTGGACTGAATGATAGATGAGTCATGGACATTAAAACCAAGGAGTCTAAGCTGTCTGGTCTAGGATGCATGACAGTTTACCATTTGTGAAGGTCAGGATTATTGTGGTCTGGCTATGGTTGTTAGCCTCCCATAAAGTGTCTAATGGTGCAGACTTAAATCGATTTCTAAAAACATTACAGTAATATGGTAGTATAAGCTCATTCTGCAAGGGAACTATCTTGCCATTCACACGTTTCACACATTGCAATGTCTAAACTTAGTTTTATCCTACACGCCTTTGGGTGGTACTTAGTTATTTCACTGTCACATTAGTGGTTATGAGCATTAGTGACCAAGACACTGTTTTAAAGCAAAGATAATGGTGTATCCATGGAGAATATTGCCAGATGCATTGCCAAATTACCATAGGCTATAGGCCACTCTCATTAGAAATATTATAGGTCAACCTCAGTAGTATAGTATGTATCGGAACGGGACTATAGTTAACTACTGTTTATTACTCAATCGACCTGCAGCCAATCAGAGGCCTCCATTTGGTCACGTGACCCCCTCATTTGCATAATTACGTAATAGGCCACGCCCCCTCATTTGCATAATTACGTAATAGGCCACGCCCCCTTGATCACCAGCCAATCAGGGGCCGCCATTTGGTCACGTGACCCCCTCATTTGCATAATAGGCCACGCCCCCTTGATCACGTGACCCCCTCATTTGCATAGTAGACTACGCCCCTTTGATCACCAGCCAATCAGAGGCTTCCATTTGGTCACGTGACTCCCTCATTTGCATAATAATGGATCACGTGACTCCCTCATTTGCATAATAGGACCACACCCCCTTGGTCACGTGACCGGAAGCGCTCTTTATTTGGAAAATAGGCCACACCCCCTTGGTCACGTGACCTGACCCCCTCCCTCATTTGCATAATATAGACAATAGACAGACTACGCTCCCCTTTTGGTCACATGACTTGGACTAGCCAATGGGAGGCTTCTATGGGGGGGGGGAGGGGAGGGGGGGAGGGGGGCACTTTAAGATGCATGGGGAGGGGAGGGGGGGAGGGGGGCACTATTTATGGGGTGGGCGGGCACTTGGGGGGGGAGGGGGGGCCTTTGGGGTCTGCTCGGGAGAAAAAAAAATTATCTGATCTCTAGGGATTCGCTTCCTCTCTACCCCCCTTTAGGGGGGTTGGGAGGAGGCGAGTCGGAGGTGAATGTAGAGGAGTTTTTCGGTGACTTGATGACTTTCAAACGACCGTGCTGATAGTTGATAAATTTGACTTTTTGACTTGAATATTTCTTGCGACTTTGCGAAAGCGACTTTGCGGCCCGTAGCCCCTTAAATAAAGAGGTGACTTTGTAACCTCAGGGGGGAGATCCTTCTACACCACCACAGAAAAAGATCTCGGTTGATTGACTGAACGCGGCGGGTATGAGTCATCATGGGGCCCTTGACGGGTGGGTCCTCCCCATGCAGACGTATGTCGAATTTAAGAAATGCCCGTGTCACACGTCACTAAGGGAGAAAACGTTTTTTGAAAATATTTAGAACCCGAATTTGAGCATTCTGGTACATTTTTAAGGACCCAGACACCGCAAAGCCGGGTACCATCCAAGAAAAAAAAAAAAAAAAAAAATTTGGCGAAATGCTTAGGTTTGAAATGGTACTTTTTCTGATGCACTCTTCGAACATTTTTTTTTCCTCATGTCATTATGGTCCATGTCACATGTCACTTAGATGTCCGTGTCTGTGTCGTCGTATCGATTTTTAAGAAAATGACCATGTCACCATATCGAATTTAGGGGTCTAGTGACATCAGCATGTCCGGCTATCCTCCACAAATTTAGCTCTAAAATGTTTACTTTTTTTTGGGCCGATTTTTCATCATTTTAAAAAAACAATAGGCTGTTGAAATGTTTGCTGTTGTAAATAGAAACAAAAACAAAACAAAGCGCATGGTAAGATTATGTCACATTGCAGTCGCGGGTCCGCTCGTGGCTTATCCGGCCTCTTCGTGGATCCGCGACTGTCAATGTGATCATATACTAATCACCCGGCGTTTACGGTATTATATACTAAGGTATGAGACGGGTCCTACAGAAAAGGTGTCTAAAAAGCGCTGTGACCTGATTGAAATGACGTCAGCGGCGTCTGCTCGTCAGTGCCCGGCTGTAGCCCGTAGGACATGTCATTCTGCTTTTCTGGATGTTTTGAAATATTTTGATTTAACTGATAATACCTGATAACAAGCCTCTGAAGCAGTTTTTGATCGAGTACGTCTTCTCTACGTTTCCATCGATTAGCTGCTTCAGCAAAAAAAATCGCGCGCGCGGTCTAGTCTAGTTGACGGAGTCGCTAAAGCTCTGTTTAGAGAGTGGAACTTGACCTTGACTATAGACTCAGTACTAACTGAACGCCCCGCTATGTCACTCCTCACGTGGGTATATGTACAAGCTCGGGTTCTTCACTTTACGGCTTGACTAAAACTGAGACGCGTCCATGATAAACTCTAGCCTTTTTTTCCTTTTCTAGGATCGAGAGAGAGATTTTAAATGGGGCGGTTATCTAAATAGCGTGGAACTAAAATCAGGCTGCGGCAGATAGTATCTCTGCGCACCTCAAGACTCAACGTAACTTTCACTCTCCAGCAGAAGTTTAGTTGTCACTAATGATGGGCGGCGACCGTCGTGCACCGGCGGATATTGGAGAGTGTTGGAGAGCTGAACCTTACAGACATATAAATCAATCGCTCTGGTGGAAATATCTCGCCATAGATTGGAACCAAATACTTATCTAATGGAATCGTTATCAGTTTTCAGTTTTCTTGCCGTACAAAATTTATTTCCAACTCTTCACGTGGTGATAGCTGAAGGTCGCTCGTCGTAGGTACGTGTGACCGGAACACCCTTTTTGGTTTTGGCGCGGGTTGACATCAGATTTGTACCGTACTGTCGCGATTAAGGGCTCTGAGGGAGCGCTTTTCAATTCGGTGAAATTCTTACTCAGGAGCTATATACAAGCCAGGCGCTGGCGCTTATTCAAAGTCGCGATTTTAGTGCTTGAGAAAAAACATTTGGAGGCTCTTATACTCCGGCGCTTATACAAGACCGGCGCGCTTTCAACACTAGTTGCTATATCGCGACCGTACGGTATGACTTCGGTGTCACAAGGTCCCAAACTCCAAATAAGGAAGTGAAACGACGTCGCCTGTCTACCTCGTGCGCGTCATAGCGTCGTCGAAAATAGTGTGACGTCAGCATCTCTCAGGCGGCTAGGAAGTCAGTTCGACAAAATGGCTCACCGAGTTAACTTCGCGGCCGTTTCTCGATCTATGATCGATGCGGCCGTGGAGAAGGAATTTGTAGCCGCGCTACAGAGAGAGGCGGCGGAGAGACAGAACTTCGTGGCCGTTTCTCGATCTATGATCGATGCGGCCATGGAGAAGGAGTTCGTAGCCGCGCTACAGAGAGAGGAGAGACAGCGGACTGCTGCTGAAGCAGAGGGTGTGGTGGATGAGCTGATCGCGAACGTCACTAATCAACTCATCCGCCAGTGCGTGGAACGAGTCAAGCAGCAAGTCTGCATGGAGGAAAGTCTACCGCCCGCCGTGCTGGGGGAGCTGCTGCAGGACTACCACGCGTTATGACCACGCCCTCCGCTTCAGCAGCAAGGTCCCTGCGACCCTCTCTACCAAACGGTCCTTTTAAGGACCAACCACTTATCACAAAAGTTGAAAATCAATCTCAATATAATATACGCATCAGAAAAACCCCTAATAGGCTCTACACTGAAACCCTGTTGAGTAGGTAGATCGGGTTGGGTTTTTTTTTGGGTTTTTTTTTAGGAAGGGCAATCAGGTCATCGTGTGGAGGTCATCAGGTGTCCTGTGTGCTGTCTGTCTGTCTGTCTGTCTGTCTGTCTGTGTGTGTGTGTGGGGGTGGGTGTGTGTGTGTGTGTGTGTGTGTGTGAATTTTATACAAATACAATTATTCATTCCTTTCAGCAAGAAAATTAGCTCAATGTAATCATATGATTTTAACTGCCCTACTTATCAGGGCCTTGACGACATCTGACCGCCCCCCTTTTCAGGATCTAAATGGAAATTCACCGCCACCGCTTTTCAGAGTCGTGCTGCAGTGGTTATCCAATACATGGCGGAGTGCCATTACCTAATTCTTTTGTATGTGAAAAAAAAAACAGCTTCTGATAAGGGGTTTAATTAGACAGATATTGGTTCTACACTATCAAAAAATAACCCCTCAGCGCTTTAATGCTAAAGGTAGCATAGTGCTTTAATGCGCTACGCCCTTTGTCGATATGTCAGTGTATGCATGCATGCAGCCCTGGTGAGGAACTCTGAGTGCTGCATTCATGGCTTATGACGACAACGGGCACTGCACATTAAAGCGCTATGCGACTATTAAAGGGTTAGATCCAGTCTTGCTCCAGTCATCCCGAATGCTATACCCAGAGTTGGTGGTCTGGTCCAGACTGCTGTACACAGATTGTGGACGGGATGGCGGGTTGCTGCCAGACTATCCCTCTGGTACGATATGCGGCTGGCGTGGCCGAGACTGTCTTATATGATGCTGAGTCGAATTATGTATTAGATACCCTACGAGTAACTGAGAGTATGTCAAAATAATCACGGCAAACTGACTGGCGACTTCATAGGATCATAGGGCGGTTATTATTACATAACTCAGTAACCTTTGGTTATGTGTTAGATAGAGTACACTTGGACACGGTTATTCCATATACCCACTGCCCCACAGGGTCAAGACGAGGTGATTTAAATAATAAGACCCAGACGGGTAAAATAGCCAAAGTCAACAATGACCTGTTTTTTAGCCAATATGGACAAAGAGACACGGGGTGCTGTACACAGCTTGTGGACGGGCTGGCGGGTCGCTGCCAGACTATCTCCCTGGTCCGATATGCAGCCGGCGTGGCCGAGACTGTCTTATATGATGCTGAGTCTAATTATGTATTAGATTCCCTACGAGTAACTGAGAGTGTGTCAAAATAATCACGGCAAACTGACTGGCGACCTCATAGGTCAGTTATTATTACATAACTCAGCAACCTTCGGTTATGTGTTGTGTTAGATAGAGTACACTTGGACACGGTTATTCCATATACCCGCTGCCCCACAGGGTCAAGACGAGGTGATTAAATAATAACACCCAGACGGGTAAAATAGCCAAGTCAACAATGCCCTGTTTTTTAGCCAATATGGACAAAGAGAAACGGGGTGCTGTACACAGCTTGTGGACGGGGTGGCGGGTCGCTGCCAGACTATCCTCCTGGTCCGATATGCAGCCGGCGTGGCCGAGACTGTCTTATATGATGCTGAGTCTAATTATGTATTAGATGTCCTACGAGTAACTGAGAGTGTGTCAAAATAATCACGGCAAACTGACTGGCGGCCTCATAGGTCAGGTATTATTACATAACTCAGTAACCTTCGGTTATGTGTCAGATAGAGTACACCTGGACACGGTTATTCCATATACCCACTGCCCCACAGGGTCAAGACGAGGTGATTAAGTGATAAGATCCCCAGACGGGGGGTAAAATAGCCAAGGCAACAATGTCCTGTTTTTAGCCAATATGGACAAAGAGACACAGGGGGTGCTGGGAGTTGGCGACAAGGGGCAAGACGGGCAAGACTACTTCTCAAAATAGACAATGCCAATGGCTAAGACCTAGTTCTTAAATTCGACAAGGCCCATTGGTATCTCTCATATTCGACAAGTGACACATGTGCCCCGTCTGTGGTCCTAATATAGATTTTCTAAAAAAAGTAAATTTTCTGCACCGTGTGACAACGACCCATCAGCTACATAGCAGAGATTTCCCCAACCTATTTTGGTTATTTTTCTATTCAGTTTTTGATCAGCGCACTATATTATCGTGGGTTTTTTTTTTTAAATTTTTTAATCATAAATAATATGTAGACTTGGAAAAAAAAAGAAAAAAAAGAGAGCTGACACGCAAACTCCTACTCACATGTCGCTGTTTTGTCACTAAACCCAAAGACCCACCCACCCCGTAGGAAGGGGAGACGCTTGTGAACGTTCCCTTAGGCCTCTATTCTTTATTTATTGTGTGGCCCCTAAAGAGGGGCCAACCAACTGACACTGTCAGTTGGTTAGATGCTGCAAAACATGGGCGTAATTAATTACGCCTAGTGTTAAGCAGCATGGATCACTGTGGTTTGACAGACTGACCTCAAAGGGCCCCCGTTAGATGGGGGCCCTTGTGGCACAACGAGTCAAAACGAGTTGATCCGTTTTTCAGATTGCCGACTCGGCGAGAGTTTCTGACTATGTATCTTTTATAAAGCCTTAGATATGGTGTGGTATTTTTCATCTCGCTATAGTTTAGTTGGTATTCAAAGAAACTGCCTCATTTCTATCAGAAATACACAATATTGAATTGTTTTTTATATTTTAATATATTCAGAAGCGCACTTTGTTGCCTATATAGCTCATTATGCGTTGAAATGTTCGCGAGCATCGTAGGAATGTACAAAACCCCTATTGTGGCGCCATCTGACGAAAGAGCGGGGAACTATACGTGACCTGAACCCCGCCCTCAGCGCGTTCGTTATTCGCATCTTTGACAGCGACTACGAGACGCTCAAACTGTCTCTTATTTAGTTTGAACTTATCACAAATTTGTCTTTGATAGGTCGTAGATTGACTTCTGACTTTTTTTTCTTTTTTAGTTAGAATAAAAAACAAGTGACGCCGACACAGACCTGCGCATTAACGCGCTCCACCGTCTTCAGAGGGTTGAGTCTATAGTACAGTAGATTCTACTGTGTACTTACACTAACAGTGCTACATATACATACCTGAGTCATAAGTGGGGGGTTTTTGTTGTTTTTTTTAGGGGAAAAAAAGTGATCTACTCACCAAACCGCTATTAGTAGGTAACCTGTATGACCCATACCGCAAACATCTGCCTCGTGACTGATAGTGTACTGGTGGTGAAGTGCTGTTGCAAGAACAATTGAGGCTCTTTATATAGCTGAGAGAGCGAATGGTCTAATCTTGTTTTCACCTTGAGCCCCACCCTATTCCAGAGAGGGTATCAAAAATCACATGTACACGTATATGGGCTTATAGCTGGTGAATAGATAAGGCGGGGGAACTGTGTATACTAAGACTACAGGGGGCGTTTTAACGACAGGTGTGACGCGCCAGCCCGTGGAGGGAGCTTTTGTTTTCACCTAGAGAGGGGATCGAGAGTGTATACAAAGCCTACAGGGGGTGATTAACGACAGGTGTGACGCGCCAGCCGGTGGCCGGATCACCGCATCTTCTAAGCTTTGTTTTCACCTAGAGAGGGGATCGAGAGTGTATACAAAAAAAAACCTACAGGGGGTGTTTAACGCGGCCGGCTGCCTACATGCTATGGTCTAAGCCTGTTTTCAGCTAGAGAGGGACCTAAATCACCTAAGCCTTTTCCACCCTTAAATCAATCTGATAATTACCATAAAGAGGAGTAATGCGCGTTACATGTATATGGGCTTATAGCTGGGTAAGAGATTAAGATGCTAGTCAACTGTGTATGCAAAAAAAAAAAAAAAAAAAAAAAACTACAGGGGGTGTCTAAAGTCGATTGTCATGCGCCAGCGGGCGGACGGAAGTCTGCCACTCTAGCTGTGACTACAAGCGCGTGCGTGTGGTAGACAGCTTAAATCAAACACAAGTTAAGCTCCTTATAGCTTCCTACTGACTGCGGATTCGAGTGCTTGAAAGATGGTCTTTTGTTTTTTTCATCTATTTCCTCGGGGGGTCGAACAGGATTAAAGATGTAACGAACCCGCACCTACACAGGTAGACAGCTGGTCGCCTTCCTAGTGAGAGTTTTCCTCTTGAGTTAAGAAACTTATCTCGGAGCCTAGTACATAAGCGAGAGTGAAACATGGGTCCCACACACTTCTTCTACCACCTTCAGCATGGCGTCATCAGGAATCACTCTACGTTCTACCGAATGTGAGCAATCCCAACACTACTACAGAGCCGCGACAACACCACACGAGGAGACGTCCATGTTTACTGATGAGTTAACAAGTAGCAAGGTGGAGGTTGGTTTTTATCAAGATTCGTACGGGTGGCTGGAAAGTGTGATGGCTACTTCTGCAGCTATTGCTGCTGCTCGTGCAAAACGTGAAGCTCGTATCGCTGTTCGTGCTACACATGCTGCATACGAAGTTGCCGATGCTGCTAACAACGCTGCTGTTACTCTCGCCGCTGCTGCTCGTGCTGCTAATGTTCTTGCTACTGTTTCCGCTCTTGCTACCGATGCTGCTGCTACTGATGCTGCAACGTCTGCTAAAAGTGTCGCTGTTGCGGCTGCTGCTAGGGCTAATGCTATTAATGCTTGTACAGCTGCTAAAAAAATAGCCTGTTTTGCTTATGCTAGTCGCAGTGTCGCTGTTACGGCTATGGCTGATGCACATGATGCTAAGTTACGGGCTGTTGCTTTTGCTGAAGATGCTGTTGATGCTGAAGATGTTGCTGCTGCTGCTGCTACTGCTGCTGAAGATGCTACTGCTGCTGCCGCTGCCGCTGCTGAAGATGCTGCTGCTGCTGCGGCTGCTGCTCTAGACACCTATGACGCTGCTGCTACTGCGGCTGCTGCTCTAGACACCTATGACGCTGCTGCTGCTGAAGATGCTGCTTTCGGCTGCTGCTGCTGAAGA
This sequence comes from Harmothoe impar, assembly GCA_947462335.1. Lineage (NCBI taxonomy): Eukaryota > Metazoa > Annelida > Polychaeta > Phyllodocida > Polynoidae > Harmothoe > Harmothoe impar. The sequence goes on from OX381706.1 coordinate 67,780,221, forward strand.
TGCTGCTGCCGCTGCTCTAGACACCTATGACGCAGCTGCTGCTGCTTTTGCTGAAGATGCTGTTGATGCTGCTACTGCTGCTGAAGATGCTACTGCTGCTACTGCTGCTGCCGCTGCTGCTACTGCTGCTGCTGAAGATGCTGCTGCCGCTGCTCTAGACACCTATGACGCTGCTGCTACTGCGGCTGCTGCTCTAGACACCTATGACGCTGCTGCTGCTGCTGAAGATGCTGCTGCTGCTGCTGCACTAGTCATCTATGACGTGGCTGCTGCTCTAGACACCTATGACGCGGCTGCTACTGCTGCTGCTGCTGCTGCTGCTCTAGACACCTGTGACTAAAACTTAGTAGGTGTTATTTACAAACACTACTGCTACCTATGACTAAACTTAGTAGGTGTTATTTACAAACAAGAGAGCCGCGTGGTGTTGTTTACAAACAAAGAGAGCCACGTGGTGTTGTTTACAAACAAAGATAGCCACGTGATGTTGTTGTGGCCTATCATGCCAATGAAGGGGTCACGTGATCAAGGGGGCGCGGCCTATTATGCAAATGAGGGGGTCACGTGACCAAATGGCGACCTCTGATTGGCTGGTGATCAAGAGGGTGTGGCTTATTATGCAAATGAGAGGGTCACGTGATCAAGAGGGCGTGGCCTATTATGCAAATGAGGGGTCACGTGACCAAATGGTGGCCCCTGATTGGCTGGTGATCAAGGGGGCGCGGCCTATTACGTAATTATGCAAATGAGGGGGCGTGGCCTATTACGTAATTATGCAAATGAGGGGGTCACGTGACCAAATGGAGGCCTCTGATTGGCTGCAGGTCGATTGAGTAATAAACAGTACTTAACTATAGTCCCGTTCCGATACATACTATACTACTAACCTCCAATTGCATCTGCAGGAAGAGTATCCCAGCTTGCATTTGAAATTTAATTTATCTGACTCACATCCCAACTCAGTGCCAAATTCATTTGCAGCCCCTTCTCACAAGGATCAGGTGATGGGCCAACAGGCAGCCTGTTTCCTGAGGCCCCACGACTGCATCTAGCCTGGTAACAGAGCCCCTGGGGAACGGGAGCCTACGCCGGGTAGCTAGTACCCCACGGCTGCCTCTAGACTGATAACATCTCCTCAGCAACAAGAGTTTAAAATCAATATATGCCTGTGACCTGTCAATGTGGGTTGGACATCTATTACACTACCAACAAACAGGCCTGGGCCTGCGGGGATGTTGGAGTATTGGACACGGGTGGTGTGCAGGGATTCATCACCATTAGGGTTGAGTTGAACTAGGGAAGAATAATGGGCAATTATGTCTAAAATCATTTATAACTGATAGCATAATAGAGGATTCAGCTGAAATTGGTATCAATATTGCTTATGTTCCCAAAACAGGATAAAAATGCATACTATACCTTACTATTAAGAGATACATTAATACATTATTTTACCACAGGGTGTAAACCTTAATACCAAGGTTTCCTCATTCATTTTATCCCCTAAAAAGGAATAATAGGACAAGTGAGAATTGCCAGCTTGTTCTACACACAGTAAACCTTAGGACTAACACCCACATGCAAAAGCAGACATTCTGCTCACGCCACTCACTCTAAATGATTCATGAGCAGGACCTTTTCTGCTACAGAAGTGAGACGGTAAACAGCAATGTCCTTGTCATTGCTCATGCCTCTGCATGACCATGGTTCTTATTCTGAAAACAGCAAGGCTAGCCTCAAGGCCCAACCAGCGTCTGTTTTCCCGTATTTTGATATGAGCTGGTTATAAATACTAGCCACATGGCTGCAAGCAATGTGTTTTTTTTATCACCCCGTAGCTTATTTCATATGACCACATTCAATGCCACACATTTATGAGAATGGCATTTCAAATTCATCTCGGATTGCACTATACCTGTTCCCACTAGAAGCAATATCTTTCACAAATGTTTTTCAATTGTATTATCTATATTCACTAGACACTGGCTAATGGAACAGATTGTGTGGAAGTAGTGAATGTTCATCCTAATACATTAGCAATGGTTTGAATCAATACATATCGTCCTGGGCCTACTCTACATTCGTTTCATAATCATCCATACTTAATATATTTGCCCATTTAACCACAAAATGATTAAAAGTACAGTTTACAGCTTGCCCTTCAAGTATTGAATTTCCCAATGGTCTATGACTGTAATCTCAGCAATAAAATTGGGCACCAAGAGATGTCGGCTTAATGATGTCTCATAAAGGCTCCCATTATGGCTAACTCATATCAGGGAAGGGAAGAATAGTTAATTACAACAGAAGGTAAATCCTCATTTCAAATATTAATCTGTCTTCAGAATGACATCTACATTATCATACGGTCTTCAAAAACGGTCCTCTGTATGTCCAATTGCATATGAAAGATTGATATCATTGCTAGTTACTTTCTGAAAAGCAATAAAATGCCTAAAGCTACCCTAGACTATTTACACAGAATTTAATCAGTACAACAGCTAGGATGTCCCACAATTCAAATACAGTCCTGGCGCAGTACAAAAAAAGACAGAAAAACTCTCTGTATGGCAGTTTTGCTGCTGTTTTATGTTTAGGATACGGCAAGACACTAAAGCTATGGTCATGGGGGCCTGTGTACATTCCTTCTCAGTAATCTATCATCCTGACCTCTTGGGTCTGTCCCTGGACAGCTACCAGTATGTATGCATACCCATACAAAACTAACACAATGCACCCTAAGGCAGAATAATGTGTAAAGCAGATAACAGTATGGACTCCAGATAATCAGAGTTTAGAATTACCAGTAAATATGAACAACTAATTGGATCTGACTCCTGAGTGTCACAGCTCTACTCTGCCAAGTAATTGCCTTGTCATATGATCAGGTCCTTGCCATACCCAAGCCCTTTAGTTCAATTCATGTCAAAAGCCTCATAATGTGGCACTGACAAACTAATGTGTCGCTTGCTACAAGAGTCGTGGCTCTAGATAATGGGGTTCTAGATTTAGCAGTAAATATGAACAACTAATTAGATCTGAGTCTTGAGTGCTATAGAGGCATCTCTGATATTAGCACCACCTTAACTGTCTTAATATGATCAGGCTTCTGCCACACCCAAGCCATCTGGTCTAATTCACACCAAAAAGGAATTTCATGTGTTGTGCTAATTAAATTTGGTCCTGCCTATCCATGCAATCACTCAGGTCTCTATTCCCTGCCTTTACAAAAGAAGCGTTGGATTGAAGGATGGGGGATTAGTTCTCCTGCTGAGTAAAACAATCACTGAATAACCAATGAATTCTGGCAGGAATGTTGAATTGGACACAAGGCATGTTGTGAGCAATCTGCTTAAATCTGAATTGAGGTCGATAAATCTGATTAATTGTTGGTAACTATGGATACAGAGTAATGTCTTGTCCAAACCAATACATTTCAATACATCCATGCAACTATTCATATATCAATTATTTGACACTCAGGCCCCTTTGGAATTCAATTACAGCAGCAAATGGACCCAAGGTGTTTCTCTGCCCTATATTTCTACAGCATTGTATTTTTCGAATGTGTTCATGACTAATTTTTACATTTCTAGTACCATCTGGAAATATAATTAAAAGATAAGAGCTCAATGATTGGTTAAGTGTCTTTTGCTCTATAGTTGTGAAATCTTAAAGTGGCACAATTACTAAGCGTCTTCACATTTATAGTGCTGTTTTAGTCTTCTATGAGTTGATGTCTCAGTAGTGACTGTGGATCTTTAAGCTACTGTTGCCCTCAGCCTCCTGTACCCCGGTAATATGCAGCCTTTTTCAAGCCCATCGGGTTTACACACACAATGCCTGGTTGCATCCAATCACATCACTTGCTGTTGGCTGGTCATGGTGGTACTGATGCACATCGTGCGGAAGGAGGGAAGAATAGGGACCAGTGCAGTTTGTAATTTTTTAAGCTCTTCATCTGTATTTTACCAAGAATCAATTGATTGGATTTGTTTTGGGGATTGTCTCAGTTTCCTCTTCTCTTATTTCTATTATCAGGTTGATTATTTCAAATACCTGGCCACCAGTCACATGGGCAGGCTCCAACATGCAACTTGAGTGTGGGACTATGAATCTTAGTGACGTGTTTATATGTTCAAGGTGCTAAAAGGGATCCTTCATTGTATACATAGCTGGGAGGTGTGCAAGAGGAATCCATATCTATGGTTGTTAAATGGCTACTAGTCTCAAGTACCTACATGTGTAAAAAAAATCAAACTAAACAAATAACTAGAGCTTTTTCCAAAATACTGCTAATGATAATATGTATAGAAAGGTAACAATTCATAGATCTATTCTGACTTGCATCCAGGCCTAACCCTAACAAACTATTAGATGTCCGCTTAACATACTTTAAATGCCAGACATTATTATGATAGTGCTTCCTCTAAATCTTCTAACTAACTGGTTGTCAGCCAGGCCCTCCTACACAGAGAGTATATTAGGTTCATTGCTGGGGAGCACAGACACCTGGGAACCCTCTTGCAAAAAACAGGTGCAACTCAAACTTAATGAGTTTATGTGAGCTTATCAGGGTCTTTATTCACAAGTGGTGTTTTTCTATGTCAGCATTGTGTCGAACGGGACTTGTACTAAGGAGGTCAGAAGGTTGGTTATAGAGGTCAACAGGCCCACTGTGGAGACAGGATGCCTTATTACCATTGGGATATTCCATCGATTGCAGACCTTAGGTACTTGCTGATCCTTATCAGCATAGACAATACTAGGGCCACTCAAAAAATAAACTGCTTCATTAACACGTATCATGGAAATCATCGGAATAGTTTACGTTTTTCCTTATCATTTTACAAGTTATAAGCCTTCATTACCCTATAGGGTACAAGCTCAACTAGGAGAAAGACAAAGATCTACATGAAGGTACGAAATTGAATATTGATTTTCCTTGACCCCTATTTCCCATGAGGCATTTGATTATATTGTACCTCAACCCCCTGAACCAACCCCATCCTTGGAAATCCATTCAAAATAGGATCATGCTCTGGTATCGCAGACATGCCATTTATATCTATCTTAAATCACTCTATTGCATTTACATCAGGTAGCTGATCTTCTTCATAATATATTTAACAGTAGTTGCGGGTGTGACCGGGGTTCTCCTCTCACAAACAGTAGTTATATTTCTGCTGGGGTGTGGCATTAAGACAATGGGAAACAGATGGTTCCTTCCACAGCATTCTCCTACATGGATTAAGGTCACACATGATCATTTACCTACATTTTCTCACTCATCCATTCTCATTCACTAGTGATCAAAATCATCTAGAGACGTTGATTTTGTTGAGATAACAGAACATCTAGGTGTCACTAATACTCGGCTACCTATTCCATCATTATGTCAAGGGACATTTATGCAAATCTCATTTAGTAGCAAGGATGAAGCAGACTGAATTGTAGATGATTCATAAACATAAAAGCCCAGTGAGTATAAGCTGTCTGGTGTAGAATTGATGGCACAATACATTTTGTGGAGACCAGTATTATACTGATTGGTTTATGGTTGTTCACCTACAGGGTTATGTCTTGTGGTGTAGACTTAATTTGAATTTTAAAAACTTACAGATGTAAGATAATAGAAGCACATTCTGCAGTGTCTAAAACTAGTTTTATCCTACATGATGTGGGTTAGTATTTAGTTATCTCAATTAGTTTTACCCTACATATTTTGGGTTGGTATTTAATTATTACACTACCACATTGTTGACATTAGCTACCATAATACCATTTCAAGGCCAAGATAAGGACTTGTCCTGGGTATAGGGTATCGATAATATTGCCACATTTCCAAAGCAATATAAACTCTCATTATGTCAACAGCTAGTACCATGGCTTGCATTTAAAGCATAATTTATCAGTGTTGGTCATCCAGACTTTAATTGCACCCCCTAGTCACAAGGATCAAGTGATGGGCCAACAGGAAGCCTGATCCTGGGTAGCTAGTACCCCATGGCTGCCTCTAGGCTGATAACATCTCCTCTGGAACGGGAGTTTAAAATCAATATACCTGTGACCTGTCAATGTGGGTTGTACAGCTATGACAATGCTAACAAACCAGGCAGAGACTGCCAGGATATTAGAGTATTAGACACAGTGGTAGGCATTAGATTCCCCATCCTCAGGGGATTTTGACAGGGGAGAGTAATATGCAATTAGATTTTAAATCCTTATTGATAAAATAAAAAGTCAGATTCAACTGAAATCAGTATCAACATTATTTACTTTCCCAAAAACAAGGTCAATGCAAGCAATGTTCTTTGCATCTGTTGTATATCCATTTTGTTTATTTGTTTGTCATTTTCATTAAATAGAGCCTAAATTGAATATCTTCCTGAAGTTTCTCAGTGATTCCGGGGCTCAAGCATTCCCACTGCAGACGTGAGATGAACAACAGCAATGTGCTTGTCATGACTCCTGCTTCTGCTTGACCAAGGTTCTAATTCAGCCTACAACTGCAAAAGGGATCTCTCACTAAAATGATTAAAGCTGAGCTTTCAGTATTGAATTTCATGTTATATGACTGCAATCCCAAAAAGAACATCTTGTACCAAGAGATTTGCTTCTAGTGGCAGCTCATAAAATGCTCAACATTCACTATATATCATGGAAGTAAGGAACCGTTCATTTCAATATAGATAGCAGTGATAACCCATTTCAAATATGTATTTCTGCCTACCATATGATATAAACATAATCATTCAGGAGGCAAAAGTAATCATCTGTATGTACCATTGCATATTTGATATCATTGCAAATTAGTTTGGAAGTAGTCTAGTATGGCTTTAGGTAATGGATTCTTTTAATAGTATTACAAGAATTCATTACCTAAAGCCATACTAGGCTACTTCCACAGAATTTAATCAGTACAACAGCTAGGATATCCCACAAGGCAAGCATTCATGCAGCGTAACGTCTTCGCAAAGTGTGTAATGAAAATACAGAAATACCTTACATCACTGTGCTGAGGGGACCCATGTAAACAGACCCTGGCCAGGGGTAATCTATCATCCAAACCCTCCAGGGTTTGCTTGTGGACAGCAACCACATGTATATGTATCCACCATGACCAGCCCCTACCCATATTCCTGACCTGAGGCAGTCAAGTGTGGGTACCATGTATCAGTATGGGTCTACATAATGAGGGTCTAGATTTACCAGTAATTATAAACAACTAATTGGATCTTGACCTTGCTGAGATTGCCATCTGTCTTGCAATACAATCCTACTTCCCTGCCATACCCCAGCCATGTCGTCTAATTCATGTCTTTAAAAATGTTTTGGACATTATTATTGCAATAATTGACTCCTACTCATACATGAAATTTATACAAAATATGATGGTCTTACACTTTGTGGTGGTCATTCTAGTTTTGAAACCTTGAGGCTGCCCTTTAGCCCTCCTGCTCTAAGGATATGCAGCCTTTTCCAGCCACTTCCTGTTTACACAATGCCTGGCCACATCCAATCACATCACTTGTTGCCTGTTGGCTGGGCATGGTGGTGCTGATACCCATTGTGCGGGAGCCATGAGGGATAGCTACCAGTGTAATTTGTCATTTTTTAAGCTTTCCTCCACCACCAATCCCTCCGGATTTTACAATGGATGAATTGATTGGATTTGTTTTGGGATTGTCTTGGAAGTTTTACAATTGGTTGCTCTCTTGTATTTTCTCTCATTACAATATTTATGCAAAAGCTGATTATTTCAAATGTTGCAGCTTCTGTGTCAAAATTGTATTTGTATGTGCTTCTACATATCAGCAAGAAGTGAATATAGGCCTACTCATTCAGAGCAAGCATTTCTGTATACAGATAGGTCTTGGAAGTGTGCAAAACAGAATCTACATTGGTTTCAATATTCGGTAACATATATAGCATAATAACTGGTAGACCTAGTACAATGTAAAGCCCACAAATCGAGGGTGAGCTAGGTACACACTTGCTTATACAACTCATTATCTACTGCCCCCCCCCCCCTCAAGTATCTATACTACTAGAATCAGACTACATCCCCTTTGGGATTGTTCCGTGGCACACATCTGCCCGCAAGGGAATAAACCATAAAAATTGTTTGATACTATACAAAGTCTCATACTTTATAATCCAGGTTTTCAGTTTTGCACCATTTGTATTCTCATATCCACTGTTAAAATAACGCTGATCAGTTCATATGACCGCATAGTGTTCTAGACAGTCAATGCCAGCCATTTCCCACAATATGGTGCATCAGAAGTCAGGATACCCCAGCATAATAGAGCTAGGCACAGGGAGAATAGTGGGGGACTTATGCTGGATAAGGTTTCTGGCCTGCAGCTCAATCATGCTGACATAGAGATGGGGACTATGGCTTTATTATCAACCCTGAAGGGCTGTTCTGGGCTCTAATGACTTTTGCCGGGTAAACAGAGCTGACATATCTGATGAGAAGCCGGATAGGTGAGGCAATTTGTGTCCTATCCACGTAGATGAGAGGACATTTCCTATACAGTTACAATTACTATCTGGTTTGCTTGACATGCAACTGTTATTAAAGGCTAAGACTTCTCAAACCAAATCGTAAAATCCTTTGCCAGGGTCGTTGAGTTTATATAACACCTCAGTTAAATTTAGAATCGCCCAAGCACAATCCCTGAGATCCAGGCATGTCCTAGCCCTGTAGGATCGTTTTCCCTAGCAAAGCACCCCAAAAATAATGGCTCAGGCAACCAACAAATAGGATGCTGGTTGTTCCCTTTCAGCAATTCACTGATCTACATAAGTTGCACTGGTGTGACCAGCAGTAAGACTATGCCAGTGGTAGTATACAATACTATTGATACCCACCAGTGTACTGACTGTCTAGACTACTACTTGTGTGTCCACAGAAAACGGCATACTACCCCTTCAATAGACCACATCCCATGGATTCAGTTAAAAATAAACACTTAAATACACAAGGATTCCTTTCTGCATTGTGTATCCCTAGAAGCCTAGTTCAATGATTAATTTAAGGAGGTTATGATAGCTTTATCCTGGTTTTATAGAATGTTTCATACCAAGTCAAGCCTGATTCATGGTCCTCCTACCAATTTCACATGACCAGGCCGGGTCAACTGGTTCAAGGCAATACAGTTGTCCAGTTGTGCTATTTATCGCTAATTGGAGATCAAACAAACGCAGTGCCCTGTGCTGGGTGCAGTCAGTAGGGTTAGGAACTACATGATCCACTCTCCTCCAGTCTCAGAGAACGGCCCCTTTAATAGTAAGCAAACCATTACGATTTGCTAGACACCTGGAAATGTGCACAATCCTTAAAATAAGGAGAGCCTTTCCACAGCTACGAATAGTAATGGGTACATAAAAAATCTGTTGGCGCTTATCCCCAAGCCAACTTTAGTAAACTATTACACATTTACTTCACTGAGATGCCACAGAAGAATATCATGTTTGGGGTATTTGTTTAACATTTTTATCACAGTTTGTAATGTAATATATGATAGAAAGGGATAAATATTAACATCAACATTGAAGCAATATGACTGTTTCTCTGTATCAGAGGGTGTTATGGGGCTACTCGTCTCAGATACAGCAGTTGCATGTACATCTTTTTACATCTTCTTTTGTTGATGCAAGAAGATTCACCTGCTACTTGTGGCTTCTCCTTTAAGTTCAATTTACATTAATTACAATGCCTACAGTATTCTCTGAGTGATAACATTTATACAAATACAAAAAATTGCATGCTAATACGCTTGTACCACTAGTGATATACGTGTGATAACAATATCAGAGGCTGTAAATGAGGATACTAATAACCGATTAAGAGGGTGTTATTGACCAATTGCTGATACAGGATGAGATCCTCTAATATTGATTTGGGTGGGATAACAGAACATCTAGATTTAGGTTTCAGCCCGACTTTGTACTCCATCATGGCTGGACATTTATGCAACTTTCATTAGCAAGGAGGAGGTGGACTGAATGATAGATGTCTGGTCTAGGATGCATGACAGTTTACCATTTGTGAAGGTCGGGATTATTGTGGTCTGGCTATGGTTGTTAGCCTCCCATGAAGTGTCTAATGGTGTAGACTTAAATCGATTTCTAAAAACATTACAGTAATAAGGTAGTATAAGCTCATTCTGCAGGGGAACTATCTTGGCATTCACACGTTTCACACATTGCAATGTCTAAAATTAGTTTTATCCTACACGCCTTTGGGTGGTACTTATTTCACTGTCACATTAGTGATTATGAGCATTAGTGACCAAGATACTGTTTTAAAGCAAAGATAATGGTGTATCCATGGAGAATATTGCCAGAAGCATTGCCAAATTACCATAGGCCATAGGCCACTCTCAGAAATATTATAGGTTAACCTCCAATTGCATCCACAGGAAGAGTATCCAAGCTTGCATTTAAAATGTAATTTATCTGACTCACACCCCAACTCAGTGCCAAATTCATTTGCAGCCCCTTCTCATAAGGATCAGGTGATGGGCCAACAGGCAGACTGCTTTCTGGGGCCCCACAACTGCATCTAGCCTGGTAACAGAGCCCCTGGGGAACGGGAGTTTAAAATCAATATGCCTGTGACCTGTCGATGTGGGTTGGACATCTATTACACTACCTACAAACCAGGCTGGTCCTGCGGGCATGGTGGAGTATTGAACACGGGTGGTGTGCAGGGATTCATCACCATTAGGAGAGTTGAACTAGGGAAGAGTAATGGGCAATTATGTCTAAAATCATAACTGATAGCATAATAGAGGATTCAGCTGAAATTGGTATCAATATTGTTCATGTTCCCAAAACAGGATCAAAATGCATGCTATACCTCACTATTAAGAGATACATTAATACATTTTTCTATGACAGGGTGTAAACCTTAACACCAAGGTTTCCTCATTTATTTCATTCCCTAAAAATGAATCATGGGACAAGTGAGAATTACCAGCTTGTTCTACCCACAGTAAACCTTAGGACTAACACCCACATGCAAAAGTAGACATTCTGCTCACGCCACTCACTCTCAATGATTCATGAGCAGGACCTTTTCTGCTACAGAAGTGAGATGGTAAACAGCAATGTCCTTGTCATTGCTCATGCCTCTGCATGACCATGGCTCTTATTCTGAAAACAGCTAGGCCAGCCTGAAGGCCCAACCAGCGTTTGTTTTCCTGTATTTTGATATGAGCTGGTTATAAATACTAGCCATATGGCTGCAAGCACAGGTTTTGTTGTAGTTATAGTGTCACTTATATCATATGACCAGATTCAATTCCACACATTTAAGAGAGTCAAATTGAAAATTCATTATGGATCACACCATTCCTGTTCACACTAGAGGCAACATCTTTTTGCAAATATGTTTTTATTTTCATCGTATTAGCTATATTCATTAGACACTGGGAGACCTAGACTCACAGCAAAAGTAAAAAGATTGTGGTTAAAGTAGAAGTGGACTGAATAGTATCATAGGGAGTTGTCTATGCATTGCAGCAACAAATTGAACAGTAAAGCGGGTACAAGATTCCAGAGACAATGTTTGAGAGTTTGATAAAATTCTGCTCATCATGAGAGTCGATGGTACGTTTCCAAATACATGCAAATAAGGTATCCAGCGTGTGTGATCAATATTTTTCCCAAGGCGAATCGCACTTTATTTCTTGTATGTCTTCAAAGCTCAACACAGCTCATGACAAGTTCTGGCAATATTATCTGTGATACCTGTTCTTATTGGTAAGGATAAGAAGTAGGATTATGAGAGGTGAACTGTCTGTCAGCATATTTCATGGAATGAGCCATCTGCATATCAACAATGCTCAGACTTGCTGACACTGGAGATAATTATGAAGCTATTATACATGCTTGCTAGTCGTTACCACGAGGGTCCTGGACAAGGCATATCCACCGTAACCTTAAACCAAGGGTATTCCCATTAATCTCACTCTGACATAGATACAAATGTACATCTGCCTTTGCCCCCAACCCCACCTTTATTTCTTACCTTTCTTCTCTTTCCTCTTTCTCTTAACATAATAAAACAAGATAAGCCTATTTCTGCTTCATTTAGAACGAGAGGAGCGCATTATGTTAGTGTATGTGGGATATCTGTAATCTAGGATGATATATGAAAATGGGTGTCTAGGCAACTCGTCCGAATGGTAGTGTTTTAGGTGTAATGTAAGTAGGTGTCCACTGTAGCTTTGGCATAACATATAAGCTTTTTTCTGCCAATGATGAATTCCCATTACGACTAGATGTTCATATGGACAAAGGCCTAATGCTTCATTCAGAGGATAGAAAGGGCTGTCGGCTAATGGAACAGATTGTGTGGTAGAAGTAGATGTTTATCAATCAATTATGAATCAATACGTATTGTGAGTCCTTAGCCTGCTCTACATTCCTTTCATGATCCTCCATACTTAATATATTTGGCCATTTAACTACAAGATGATTAAAAGTACAGTTTACAGCTTGCCCTTCAAGTATTGAATTTCCCAATGGTCTATGACTGTAATCTCAGCAATAAAATTGGGCACCAAGAGATGTCGGTTTAATAATGTCTCATAAAGGCTCCCATTATGGCTAACTCATATCAGGGAAGGGAAGAATAGGTAATTACAACAGAAAGTAAATCCTCATTTCAAATATTTATCCCTGTCTTCAGAATGACATGTACATTATCATACAGTCGCCAATACTGGTCCTCTGTATGTCCAATTGCATATTAAAGATTAATATCATTGCAAATTACTTTCTGAAAAGCACTAAAATGCCTTAAGCTGACCTAGACTACTTACACAGAATTTAATCAGTACAACAGCTAGGATGTCCCACAGTACAAACGTATAGTGCACAGTCCTGGCACAGTACAAAAAGACAGAAATACACTCTGTATGGCTGGGCTGCTGCTGTTTTATGTTTAGGATACGGCAAGACACTAAAGCTATGGTCATGGGGGCCTGTGTACATTCCTTCTCAGTAATCTATCATTCTGACCTCTTGGGTCTGTCCCTGGACAGCTACCAGTATGTATGCATACCCATACAAGACTAACACAATGCACCCTAAGGCAGAATAATGTGTATAGCAAATAACAGTATAGACTCCAGATAATCAGAGTTTGGAATTAGCAGTAAATATGAACAACTAATTGAATCTGACTCCTGAGTACCACAGCTCTACTCTGCCAAGTAATTGCCTTGTCATATGATCAGGCCCTTGCCACACCCAAGCCCTTTAGTTCAATTCATGTCAAAAGCCACATAATATGGCACTGATGAACTAATGTGTCGCTTGCTACAAGAGTCGTGGCTCTAGATAATGGGGTTCTAGATTTAGCAGTAAATATGAACAACTAATTAGATCTGAGTCTTGAGTGCTATAGAGGCATTTCTGATATTAGCACCACCTTAACTGTCTTAATATGATCAGGCTCCTGCCACACCCAAGCCATCTGGTCTAATTCACACCAAAAATGAATTTCATGTGGTGTGCTAATTAAATTTGGTCCTGCCCATCCATGCAACCACTCAGGTCTCTATTCCCTGCCTTTACAAAAGAAGCATTGGATTGAAGGATGGGGTATTAGTTCTCCTGCTGAGCAAAAGAATCACTGAATAACCAATGAAGGGAGGAATGTGGAATTGGGCACAAGGCATGTTGTGAGCAATCTCCTACCTGCTTAAATCTGAATTGAGGTAGAGATAAATCTGATTAATTGTTGGTGACTATGGATTAATGTATTATTGGTGACGATGGATTAATGTCTCGTCCAAACGGATACATTTCATTACATCGGAGTCGGCAGCAGAGACCGATGTGCACAGATCGATGCAACTATTTATATATCAATAATTTGACGGCAACAAATGGACCCAATAGTGTCCCTTTGCCCTATATTTCTACAGCATTGTATTTTTTGAATGTGTTCATAACTAATTTATACTAAATATATAGGATAAGAGCTGGACAATTGATTAAGTGTCTTTTTGCCCTATGGTGGTGAAATCTTAAAGTGGCACAATCACTAAGCGGCTTCAAAGTACTGTTTTAGTCTTCTATGAGTTTATGTGTCAGTTTTGACTGTGGAGCTTTAAACTACTGTTGCCCTCAGCTTCTTGTTCCCTGGGAATGTGCAGCTTTCTTCAGGCCCATCTTGTTTACACACACAACACCTGGCCGTATCCAATCATGTCACCTGTTGCCTGTTGGCTGGTTAGGGTGGTGCTGATACACATTGTGTGGAAGGAGGGAAGAATAGGGACCAGTGGAATTTGTCATTTTTTAAGCTCTTCATCCGTATTTTACCAAGAATCAATTGATTGGATTTGTTTTGGGGATTGTCTCAGTTTCCTGGTTGCTCTCTTCTCTTTTATTCTTTTATCAGGTTGATTATTTCAAATACCCGGCCACCAGTCACATGGGCAGGCTCCAACATGCAACTTGAGTTTGGGATTATGAATCTTAGGGAAGTGTTTATATGTCGGAGGTGCTAAAAGGGATCAATTCAAAGATTTTCTGTCTTGACTGCAACTGACGCTCCTGTATTTTGTCGGTTACAGCAAGTCGGAGACTGTAACTATATATATATATATATATATCAGTAGATATACTAGCATACAATTTGCATCAATCTATAGATAGTATTCATTGTATACACAGCTGATGCATAGACCTAGCTTGGAGGTGTGCAAGAGGAATCCATATCTATGATTGTAAAATGGCTAGTCTCAAGTACCTGCATGTGTCTTACATGCAGGCATGTAGGACTAGAATCAAACTAAACAATATAACTAGAACTTTTCCAAAATACTGCTAATGATAATGTGTATAGAAAGGTAACAATTCATAGATCTATTCTGACTTGCGTCCAGGCCCCACCCTAATAAACTATTAGATGTCTGCTTAACATACTTTAAATGCCAGACATTATTATGATAGTGCTTCCTCTAAATCCTCTAACCAACTGGTTGTCAGCCAGGCCCTCCTACACAGAGAGTATATTAGGTTCATTGTTGGTGAGCACAGACACCTGGGAACCTGGGCATCTGACATTTAGAGTGCAAAAAACAGGTGCAATTCAAACATCAGCTAAGGGTATTATCTAAATAAATACCTATACATTGGTCGGCCTGCACATGGCATGCATTTAGGAACCGGTCCAATATAGACCGACCTACATTCAGGTGCAAATTGGATCATTCCCTGAGGGACTCAATGAGTTTATGTGAGCTTATCAGGGTCTTTATTTACAAGTGGTGTTGTCTATATCAGCATTGTGTTGAACAGGACTCGTACTAAAGGTCCCTAATGAGCTTTCACGTAGTTGCTAAAGGTCCCTAATTGCATTGATCATTAATGAGGATAATCAATAACAAAGTTTATGTTTACCTATTGTACCTGGGCCTACCAGCAGCCTCCATAGCTCAACCAGGAGAGCCTGGAACTCCCAATCTAAGGGTCCAGGGTTCGGTCCTTGGTGTGGCTTTTAGTGTAACATAGATGGTTACCAAAAGTGGTTACCAAAAGACTATACCCAAACCTTTTGCAAAGGTTCGTAAAATGTTTTACAAAAACGTTTTGCCAAAACTTTTGGTGCAAGCTTTTGCAACCAATGGGGTTAAAATGGTTACCACACCTAGCCTGGAGGGGATTTGAACTTAGGTACTGCTAGTCATGAGTCCATTGTCCTAACCACAACCCTATATTGGACAGATAATAAACGGTGTGTCCAGGTACAACCAATGCATAATACACATGTAGAGGCCTAGTGTAATCATTGCTCCACTCTCCCCCTGATGTTTGGCCCCCCTGAGACCCACACTGCTAGTTCTAAGTGTCCCCAATTGTGGCAGCACTGGTATCCCGCTAGTGAGGAATAGCCTAGCGGGCTATTTTAGGCCTGTGATCCATTTTCGTGGGAATTGACCATATGTATCTCTGCCTACCATATGATATGAACATAATCATTCAGGAGTCAAAAGTGATCATCTGTATGTACCATTGCATATTTGATATCATTGCAAATTAGTTTGGAAGTAGTCTAGTATGGCTTTAGGTAATGGATTCTTTTAATAGTATTAAAAGAATTCATTACCTAAAGCCATACTAGGCTACTTCCACAGAATTTAATCAGTACAACAGCTATGATATCCCACAAGGCAAGCATTCATGCAGCGTACCGTCTTCGCAAAGTATGAAAATACAGAACTACCTAACATCACTGTGCTGAGGGGACCCATGTAAACAAACCCTGGTCAGGGGTAATCTATCATCCTAACCCTCCAGGGTTTGCTTGTGGACAGCAACCACATATGTATCCACCATGACATTCCCCTACCCATATTCCTGACCTGTGGCAGTCAAGTGCGGGTACCATAGTATGGGTCTAAATAATGAGGGTCTAGATTTACCTGTAAATATAAACAACTAATTGGATCTTGGCCCTGATGTGATTGCCATCTGTCTTGCAATACGATCCTACTTCCCTGCCACACCCCAGCCATGTCGTCTAATTCATGTCTTTAAAAATGTTTTGGACATTATTATTGCAATAATTGATTCCTACTCTTACATGAAATTTATACAAAATATGATGGTCTTACACTTTGTGGTGGTCATTCTAGTTTTGAAACCTTGAGGCTGCCCTTTAGCCCTACTGCTCTAAGGATATGCAGCCTTTTCCAGCCACTTCCTGTTTACACACAATGCCTGGCCACATCCAATCACGCCTCTTGTTGCCTGTTGGCTGGGCATGGTGGTGCTGATACCCATTGTGGGAAAGCCATGAGGAACAGCTACCGGTGTAATTTGTCATTTTTTTAAGCTTTGCTCCACCACCAATCCATCCGGATTTTACAATGGATGAATTGATTGGATTTGTTTTGGGATTGTCTTGGAAGTTTTACAATTGGTTGCTCTCTTGTATTTTCTCTCATTACAATATTTATGCAAAGCTGATTATTTCAAATGTTGCAGCTTCTGTGTCAAAATTGTATTTGTATGAGTGTCGACATATCAGCAAGAAGTGAATATAGGCCTACTCATTCAGAGCAAGCATTTCTGTATACAGATAGGTCTTGGAAGTGTGCAAAACAGAATCTACATTGGTTTCAATATTTGGTTACATATATAGCGTAATAGCTGGTAGACTTAGTACAATGTAAAGCCCACAAATTGAGGGTGAGCTAGGTACACACATGCTTATACAACTCATTATCTACTGCCCCCCCCCCTCAGGTATCTATACTACTAGAATCAGATTACATCCCCTTTGGATTGTTCCGTGGCACACATCTGCCCGCAAGGGAATAAACCATAAAAATTGTTTGATACTATAAAAAGTCTTTTAGTTTTGCACCATTTGTTTTCTCATATCCACTGTTAAAATAACGCTGATCAGTTCATATAGTGTTCCAGTTGATAGGAGCCATTCCCCAGAACATGGTGCATCAGAAGTCAGGATGCCCCAGTATAATAGAGCTAGGCACAGGGAGAATAGTGGGGGACTTCTGCTGGATAAGGTTTCTGGCCTGCGGCTCAATCATGCTGACATAGAGATGGGGACTATGGCTTTATTATTAACCCTGAAGGGCTGTCCTGGGCTCTGATGACTTTTGCCGGGTAAACAGAGTTGACATATCTGATGAGAAGCGGGATACGTGAGGCAATTTGTGGCCTATCCACGTAGATGATCATGAGAGCACATTTCTTATACAGCTACAATTACTATCTGGTTTGCTTGACATGCAACTGTTATATTTAGTAAGCAAACCATTACGATTTGCTAGACACCTGGAAATGTGCACAACCCTTAAAATAAGGAGAGCCTTTCCACAGCTTTGCAATAGTAATAGGTACATAAAAACTCCGTTGGCGCCTATCCCCAAGCCAACTTTAGTAAACTATTACACATTCACTTCACTGAGATGCCACAAATAAAAGATCATGTTTGGGGTATTTGTTTAACATTTTTATCACAGTTTGTCATGTAGAATATAATAGAAAGGGATAAATATTAACATCAACATTGAAGCAATATGACTGTTTCTCTGTATCAGAGGAGGGTGTTACGGTGGCACTCGTCTCAGATACAGCAGTTGTATGTACATCTTTTTACATCTTCTCCCTTCTCTTGTTGATGCAAGAAGATTCATCTACTTATTCCCATTTAAGTTTGATTTACATTAATTACAAGGCCTACAGTATTAGGCATCTATACAAAATTATACAAAGAATTGCATTGTAATACACTTGTACCACTAGTGATATATACATGTGATAACAATATCAGAGGCTATTAATGAGGATACTAATGACCGATTAAGAGGGTATTAATGACCAATTGCTGATGCAGGATGAGATCTTCTAATTGATTTGGTGGGATAACAGAACATCTAGTTTTAGGTTTCATCCCGACTTTGTACTCCATAATGGCTGTACATTTATGCAAATTTCATTAGCAAGGAGGAGGTGGACTGAATGATAGATGAGTCATGGACATTAAAACCAAGGAGTCTAAGCTGTCTGGTCTAGGATGCATGACAGTTTACCATTTGTGAAGGCCAGGATTATTGTGGTCTGGCTATGGTTGTTAGCCTCCCATGAAGTGTCTAATGGTGTAGACCTAAATCGATTTCTAAAAACATTACAGTGATATGGTAGTATAAGCTCATTCTGCAAGGGAACTATCTTGGCATTCACACGTTTCACACATTGCAATGTCTAAAATTAGTTTTATCCTACACGCCTTTGGGTGGTACTTAGTTATTTCACTGTCACATTAATGATTATGAGCATTAGTGACCAAGATACTGTTTTAAAGCAAAGATAATGGTGTATCCATGGAGAATATTGCCAGATGCATTGCCAAATTACCATAGGCTATAGGCCACTCTCATTAGAAATATCAACCTCCAATTGCATCCACAGGAAGAGTATCCCAGCTTGCATTTGAAATGTAATTTATCTGAGTCACATCCCAACTCAGTGCCAAATTCATTTGCAGCCCCTTCTCACAAGAATCAGGTGATGGGCCAACAGGCAGCCTGTTCCTGGGGCCCCACTACTGCATCTAGCCTGGTAACAGAGCCCTGGGGAACGGGAGCCTAAACCCGGTAGCTAGTACCCCACGGCTGCCTCTAGACTGATAACATCTCCTTAGCAACAAGAGTTTAAAATCAATATGCCTGTGACCTGTCGATGTGGGTTGGACATCTATTACACTACCTACAAACCGGCCTGGGCCTGCGGGGATGTTGGAGTATTGGGCACGGGTGGTGTGCAGGGATTCATCACCATTAGGGGAGTTGAACTAGGGAAGAGTAATGGGCAATCATGTCTAAAATCATAACTGATAGCATAATAGAGGATTCAGCTGAAATTGGTATCAATATTGTTTATGCTCCCAAAACAGGATCAAAATGCACGCGATACCTCACTATTAAGAGATACATTAATACATTATTCTATGACAGGGTGTAAACTTTAATACCAAGGTTTCCTCATTATTTTATCCCCTGAAAATGAATCATGGGACAAGTGAGAATTACCAGCTTGTTCTACCCACAGTAAACCTTAGGACTAACACCCACATGCAAAAACAGACATTCTGCTCATGCCACTCACTCTCAATGATTCATGAGCTCCTTTTCTACTACAGAAGTGAGATGGTAAACAGCAATGTCCTTGTCATTGCTCATGCCTCTGCATGACCATGGTTCTTATTCTGAAAACAGCTAGGCGAGCCTGAAGGCCCAACCAGCGTTTGTTTTCCCGTATTTTGATATGAGCTGGTTATAATTACTAGCCACACGGCTGCAAGCAATGTGTTTTTTTATCACCGTGTAGCTTATATCATATGACCACATTCAATGCCACACATTTATGAGAATGGCATTTCAAATTCATTTCGGATTGCACTATACCTGTTCCCACTAGAAGCAACATCTTTTCACAAATGTTTTTCAATTGTATTAGCTATATTCATTAGACACTGGCTAATGGAACAGATTGTGTGGTAGTAGTAAATGTTCATCCTAATACATTAGCGACGGTTTGAATCAATACATATCGTCCTGAGCCTACGCTACATTCCTTTCATAATCATCCATACTTAATATATTTGCCCATTTAACCACAAGATGATTAAAAGTACAGTTTACAGCTTGCCCTTCAAGTATTGAATTTCCCACTGGTCTATGACTGTAATCTCAGCAATAAAATCGGGCACCAAGAGATGTGGGTTTAATGATGTCTCATAAAGGCTCCCATTATGGCTAATTCATATCAGGGAACGGAAGAATAGTTAATTACAACAGAAAGTAAATCCTAATTTCAAATATTTATCTCTGTCTTCAGAATGACATGTACATTGTCATACAGTCGTCAATACTGGTCCTCTGTATATCCCATTGCATTTTAAAGATTGATATCATTGCTAATTACTTTCTGAAAAGCAATAAAATGCCTAAAGCTACCCTAGACTATTTACACAGAATTTAGTCAGTACTACAGCTAGGATGTCCCACAATACAAACACAGCCCTGGCGCAGTATAAAAAGACAGAAATACTCTCTGTATGGCAGTGTTGCTGCTGTTTTATGTTTAGGATACGGCAAGACACTAAAGCTATGGTCATGGGGGCCTGTGTACATTCCTTCTCAGTAATCTATCATCCTGACCTCTTGGGTCTGTCCCTGGACAGCTACCAGTATATATGCATACCCATACAAAACTAACACAATGCACTCTAAGGCAGAATAATGTGTAAAGCAGATAACAGTATGGACTCCAGATAATCAGAGTTTAGAATTACCAGTAAATATGAACAACTAATTGGATCTGACTCCTGAGTGTCACAGCTCTACTCTGCCAAGTAATTGCCTTGTCATATGATCAGGTCCTTGCCATACCCAAGCCCTTTAGTTCAATTCATGTCAAAAGCCTCATAATGTGGCACTGACAAACTAATGTGTCGCTTGCTACAAGAGTCGTGGCTCTAGATAATGGGGTTCTAGATTTAGCAGTAAATATGAACAACTAATTAGATCTGAGTCTTGAGTGCTATAGAGGCATCTCTGATATTAGCACCACCTTAACTGTCTTAATATGATCAGGCTTCTGCCACACCCAAGCCATCTGGTCTAATTCACACCAAAAAGGAATTTCATGTGTTGTGCTAATTAAATTTGGTCCTGCCTATCCATGCAATCACTCAGGTCTCTATTCCCTGCCTTTACAAAAGAAGCATTGGATTGAAGGATGGGGGATTAGTTCTCCTGCTGAGTAAAACAATCACTGAATAACCAATGAATTCTGGCAGGAATGTTGAATTGGACACAAGGCATGTTGTGAGCAATCTGCTTAAATCTGAATTGAGGTCGATAAATCTGATTAATTGTTGGTAACTATGGATACAGAGTAATGTCTTGTCCAAACCAATACATTTCAATACATCCATGCAACTATTCATATATCAATTATTTGACACTCAGGCCCCTTTGGAATTCAATTACAGCAGCAAATGGACCCAAGGTGTTTCTCTGCCCTATATTTCTACAGCATTGTATTTTTCGAATGTGTTCATGACTAATTTTTACATTTCTAGTACCATCTGGAAATATAATTAAAAGATAAGAGCTCAATGATTGGTTAAGTGTCTTTTGCTCTATAGTTGTGAAATCTTAAAGTGGCACAATTACTAAGCGTCTTCACATTTATAGTGCTGTTTTAGTCTTCTATGAGTTGATGTGTCAGTAGTGACTGTGGATCTTTAAGCTACTGTTGCCCTCAGCCTCCTGTACCCCGGAAATATGCAGCCTTTTTCAAGCCCATCGGGTTTACACACACAATGCCTGGTTGCATCCAATCACGTCACTTGCTGTTGGCTGGTCATGGTGGTACTGATGCACATTTTGCGGAAGGAGGGAAGAATAGGGACCAGTGCAGTTTGTCATTTTTTAAGCTCTTCATCTGTATTTTACCAAGAATCAATTGATTGGATTTGTTTTGGGGATTGTCTCAGTTTCCTCTTCTCTTATTTCTATTATCAGGTTGATTATTTCAAATACCTGGCCACCAGTCACATGGGCAGGCTCCAACATGCAACTTGAGTGTGGGACTATGAATCTTAGTGACGTGTTTATATGTTCAAGGTGCTAAAAGGGATCCTTCATTGTATACATAGCTGGGAGGTGTGCAAGAGGAATCCATATCTATGGTTGTTAAATGGCTACTAGTCTCAAGTACCTACATGTGTAAAAAAAATCAAACTAAACAAATAACTAGAGCTTTTTCCAAAATACTGCTAATGATAATATGTATAGAAAGGTAACAATTCATAGATCTATTCTGACTTGCATCCAGGCCTAACCCTAACAAACTATTAGATGTCCGCTTAACATACTTTAAATGCCAGACATTATTATGATAGTGCTTCCTCTAAATCTTCTAACTAACTGGTTGTCAGCCAGGCCCTCCTACACAGAGAGTATATTAGGTTCATTGCTGGGGAGCACAGACACCTGGGAACCCTCTTGCAAAAAACAGGTGCAACTCAAACTTAATGAGTTTATGTGAGCTTATCAGGGTCTTTATTCACAAGTGGTGTTTTTCTATGTCAGCATTGTGTCGAACAGGACTCGTACCAAGGAGGTCAGAAGGTTGGTTATAGAGGTCAACAGGCCCACTGTGGAGACAGGATGCCTTATTACCATTGGGATATTCCATCGATTGCAGACCTTAGGTACTTGCTGATCCTTATCAGCATAGACAATACTAGGGCCACTCAAAAAATAAACTGCTTCATTAACACGTATCATGGAAATCATCGGAATAGTTTATGTTTTTCCTTATCATTTTACAAGTTATAAGCCTTCATTACCCTATAGGGTACAAGCTCAACTAGGAGAAAGACAAAGTTCTACATGAAGGTACGAAATTGAATATTGATTTTCCTTGACCCCTATTTCCCATCAGGCATTTGATTATATTGTACCTCAACCCCCTGAACCAACCCCATCCTTGGAAATCCATTCAAAATAGGATCATGCTCTGGTATCGCAGACATGCCATTTATATCTATCTTAAATCACTCAATTGCATTTACATCAGGTAGCTGATCTTCTTCATAATATATTTAACAGTAGTTGCGGGTGTGACCGGGGTTCTCCTCTCACAAACAGTAGTTATATTTCTGCTGGGGTGTGGCATTAAGACAATGGGAAACAGATGGTTCCTTCCACAGCATTCTCCTACATGGATAAAGGTCACACATGATCATTTACCTACATTTTCTCACTCATCCATTCTCATTCACTAGTGATCAAAATCATCTAGAGACGTTGATTTTGTTGAGATAACAGAACATCTAGGTGTCACTAATACTCGGCTACCTATTCCATCATTATGTCAAGGGACATTTATGCAAATCTCATTTAGTAGCAAGGATGAAGCAGACTGAATTGTAGATGATTCATAAACATAAAAGCCCAGTGAGTATAAGCTGTCTGGTGTAGAATTGATGGCACAATACATTTTGTGGAGACCAGTATTATACTGATTGGTTTATGGTTGTTCACCTACAGGGTTATGTCTTGTGGTGTAGACTTAATTTGAATTTTAAAAACTTACAGATGTAAGATAATAGAAGCACATTCTGCAGTGTCTAAAACTAGTTTTATCCTACATGATGTGGGTTAGTATTTAGTTATCTCAATTAGTTTTACCCTACATATTTTGGGTTGGTATTTAATTATTACACTACCACATTGTTGACATTAGCTACCATAATACCATTTCAAGGCCAAGATAAGGACTTGTCCTGGGTATAGGGTATCGATAATATTGCCACATTTCCAAAGCAATATAAACTCTCATTATGTCAACAGCTAGTACCATGGCTTGCATTTAAAGCATAATTTATCAGTGTTGGTCATCCAGACTTTAATTGCACCCCCTAGTCACAAGGATCAAGTGATGGGCCAACAGGAAGCCTGATCCCGGGTAGCTAGTACCCCACGGCTGCCTCTAGGCTGATAACATCTTCTCTGGAACGGGAGTTTAAAATCAATATACCTGTGACCTGTCAATGTGGGTTGTACAGCTATGACAATGCTAACAAACCAGGCAGAGACTGCCAGGATATTAGAGTATTAGACACAGTGGTAGGCATTAGATTCCCCATCCTCAGGGGATTTTGACAGGGGAGAGTAATATGCAATTAGATTTTAAATCCTTATTGATAAAATAAAAAGTCAGATTCAACTGAAATCAGTATCAACATTATTTACTTTCCCAAAAACAAGGTCAATGCAAGCAATGTTCTTTGCATCTGTTGTATATCCATTTTGTTTATTTGTTTGTCATTTTCATTAAATAGAGCCTAAATTGAATATCTTCCTGAAGTTTCTCAGTGATTCCGGGGCTCAAGCATTCCCACTGCAGACGTGAGATGAACAACAGCAATGTGCTTGTCATGACTCCTGCTTCTGCTTGACCAAGGTTCTAATTCAGCCTACAACTGCAAAAGGGATCTCTCACTAAAATGATTAAAGCTGAGCTTTCAGTATTGAATTTCATGTTATATGACTGCAATCCCAAAAAGAACATCTTGTACCAAGAGATTTGCTTCTAGTGGCAGCTCATAAAATGCTCAACATTCACTATATATCATGGAAGTAAGGAACCGTTCATTTCAATATAGATAGCAGTGATAACCCATTTCAAATATGTATTTCTGCCTACCATATGATATAAACATAATCATTCAGGAGGCAAAAGTAATCATCTGTATGTACCATTGCATATTTGATATCATTGCAAATTAGTTTGGAAGTAGTCTAGTATGGCTTTAGGTAATGGATTCTTTTAATAGTATTACAAGAATTCATTACCTAAAGCCATACTAGGCTACTTCCACAGAATTTAATCAGTACAACAGCTAGGATATCCCACAAGGCAAGCATTCATGCAGCGTAACGTCTTCGCAAAGTGTGTAATGAAAATACAGAAATACCTTACATCACTGTGCTGAGGGGACCCATGTAAACAGACCCTGGCCAGGGGTAATCTATCATCCAAACCCTCCAGGGTTTGCTTGTGGACAGCAACCACATGTATATGTATCCACCATGACCAGCCCCTACCCATATTCCTGACCTGAGGCAGTCAAGTGTGGGTACCATGTATCAGTATGGGTCTAGATAATGAGGGTCTAGATTTACCAGTAATTATAAACAACTAATTGGATCTTGACCCTGCTGAGATTGCCATCTGTCTTGCAATACGATCCTACTTCCCTGCCATACCCCAGCCATGTCGTCTAATTCATGTCTTTAAAAATGTTTTGGACATTATTATTGCAATAATTGACTCCTACTCATACATGAAATTTATACAAAATATGATGGTCTTACACTTTGTGGTGGTCATTCTAGTTTTGAAACCTTGAGGCTGCCCTTTAGCCCTCCTGCTCTAAGGATATGCTGCCTTTTCCAGCCACTTCCTGTTTACACAACGCCTGGCCACATCCAATCACATTGCTTGTTGCCTGCTGGCTGGGCATGGTGGTGCTGATACTCATTGTGCGGGAGCCATGAGGGATAGCTACCAGTGTAATATGTCATTTTTTAAGCTTTCCTCCACCACCAATTCATCCGGATTGTACAATGGATGAATTGATTGGATTTGTTTTGGGATTGTATTGGAAGTTTTACAATTCGCTGCTCTCTTGTATTTTCTCTTATTTACAATATTATGCAAGGCTGATTATTTCAAATGTTGCAGCTTCTGTGTCAAAATTGTATTTGTATGTGTGTCTTCATATCAGCAAGAAGTGAATATAGGCCTACTCATTCAGAGTAAGCATTTCTGTATACAGTGTGCAAAACAGAATCTACATTGGTTTCAATATTTGGTTACATATATAGCATAATAGCTGGTAGACTTAGTACAATGTAAAGCCCACAAATTGAGGGTGAGCTAGGCACACACGTGCTTATGCAACTCATTATCTACTGCCCCCCCTCAGGTATCTATACTACTAGAATCAGGCTACATCCCCTTTGGATTGTTCCGTGGCACACATCTGCCTGCAAGGGAATAAACCATAAAAATTGTTTGATACTATAAAAAGTCTCATACTTTATAATCCAGGTTTTCAGTGTTGCACCATTTGTATTCTCATATCCACTGTTAAAATAACGCTGATCAGTTTATATGACCACATAGTGTTCTGGACAGTCAATAGGAGCCATTTCCCACAACTTGGTGCATCAGAAGTCAGGATGCCCCAGTATAATAGAGCTAGGCACAGGGAGAATGGAGGGGGCCTTCTGCTGGATAAGGTTTCTGGCCTGCGGCTCAATCATGCTGACATAGAGATGGGGACTATGGCTTTATTATTAACTCTGAAGGGCTGTCCTGGGCTCTAATGACTTTTGCTGGGTAAACAGAGCTGACATATCTGATGAGAAGCGGGATAGGCGAGGCAATTTGTGTCCTATCTACGTAGATGATCATGAGAGCACATTTCCTATACAGTTACAATTACTATCTGGTTTGCTTGACATGCAGCTGTTATTTATAGTAAGCAAACCATTACAATTTGCTAGACACCTGGAGATGTGCACAACCCTTTAGATAAGGAGAGCCTTTCCACAGCTTTGCAATAGTAATAGGTACATAAAAAATCCCCAAGCCAACTTTAGTAAACTATTACACATTCACTTCACTGAGATGCCACCAAAAAATATCATGTTTGGGGTATTTGTTTAACATTTTTATCACAGTTTGTAATGTAAAATATAATAGAAAGGGACAAATATTAACATCAACATTGAAGCAATATGACTGTTTCTCTGTATCAGAGGAGGGTGTTACGATGGCACTCGTCTCAGCAGTTGTATGTACATCTTTTTACATCTTCTCCCTTCTCTTGTTGATGCAAGAAGATTCACCTACTACTTATTCCCATTTAAGTTCGATTTACATTAATTACAAGGCCTACAGTATTAGGCATCTATACAAATACAAAGAATTGCATTGTAATACACTTGTACCACTAGTGATATATACATGTGATAACAATATCAGAGGCTATTAATGAGGATACTAATGACCGATTAAGAGGGTATTAATGACCAATTGCTGATACAGGATGAGATCTTCTAATTGATTTGGTGGGATAACAGAACATCTAGTTTTAGGTTTCATCCCGACTTTGTACTCCATAATGGCTGGACATTTATGCAAATTTCATTAGCAAGGAAGAGGTGGACAGAATGATAGATGAGTCATGGACATAAAAACCAGATGAGTCTGGTCTAGGATGCATGACAGTTTACCATTTGTGAAGGCCAGGATTATTGTGGTCTGGCTATGGTTGCTAGCCTCCCATGAAGTGTCTAATGGTGTAGACTTAAATCGATTTCTAAAAACATTACAGTAATAAGGTAGTATAAGCTCATTCCCCAGGGGAACTATCTTGGCATTCACACGTTTCACACATTGCAATGTCTAAAATTAGTTTTATCCTACATGCCTTTGGATGGTACTTAGTTATTTCACTGTCACATTAGTGATTATGAGCATTAGTGACCAAGATACTGTTTTAAAGCAAAGATAACGGTGTATCCCTGGAGTATATTGCCCGATGCATTGCCAAATTACCATAGGCTATAGGCCACTCTCATTAGAAATATTATAGGTTAACCTCCAATTGTGTCCAAGGAAGAGTATCCCATTGCATTTGAAATGTAATTTATCTGACTCACACCCCAACTCAGTGCCAAATTCAGCCCCTTATCACAAGGATCAGGTGATGGGCCAACAGGCAGCCTGCTTCCTGGGGGCCCACGACTGCATCTAGCCTGGTAACAGAGCCCCTGGGGAACGGGAGTTTAAAATCAATATGCCTGTGACCTGTTCATGTGGGTTGGACATCTATTACACTACCAACAAACCGGCCTAGGCCTGCGGGGATGTTGGAGTATTTGACACTGGTGGTGTGCAGGGATTCATCATCCTCATCCTGTAGGGGAGTTGAACTAGGGAAGAGTAATGGGCAATTATGTTTAATATAATTTCAATCTAAAGTATTTAGTCAAAACTGTTATCAATATTGTTAATGTTCCAAAAACAGGATCTCAATGTATTCTATGGGCTGATTGTTTACCCCCATCTCACTTTTAAGAGATACATCAATACAATGATTCTATGACAGGGTGTAAACCGTAATACCAAGGTTTCCTCATTTATTTTATCCCCTAAAAAGGAATAATGAGATAAGTGAGAATTACCAGCTTGTTCGACCCACAGTAAACCTTAGGACTAACACCCACATGTAAAAGCAGACATTCTGCTCACGCCACTCACTCTCAATGATTCATGAGCAGGACCTTTCTACTACAGAAGTGAGACGGTAAACAGCAATGTCCTTGTCATTGCTCATGCCTCTGCATGACCATGTTTCTTATTCTGAAAACAGCTAGGCGAGCCTGAAGGCCCAACCAGCGTTTGTTTTCCTGTATTTTGATATGAGCTGGTTATAAATACTAGCCACATGGCTGCAAGCAATGTGTTTTTTTATCACTGTGTAGCTTATATCATATGACCACATTCAATGCCACACATTTATGAGAATGGCATTTCAAATTCATCTCGGATTGCACTATACCTGTTCCCACTAGAAGCAACATCTTTTCACAAATGTTTTTCAATTGTATTAGCTATATTCATTAGACACTGGCTAATGGAACAGATTGTGTGGTAGTAGTAAATGTTCGGCCTAATACATTAGCGACGGTTTGAATCAATACATATCGTCCTAAGCCTACTCTACATTCCTTTCATAATCATCCATACTTAATATATTTGCCCATTTAACCACAAGATGATTAAAAGTACAGTTTACAGCTTGCCCTTCAAGTATTGAATTTCCCACTGGTCTATGACTGTAATCTCAGCAATAGAATTGGGCACCAAGAGATGTCGGTTTAATGATGTCTCATAAAGGCTCCCATGATGGGTAACTCATATCAGGGAAGGGAAGAATAGTTAATTGCAACAGAAAGTAAATCCTAATTTCAAATATTTATCTCTGTCTTCAGAATGACATGTACATTATCATACAATCATCAATACTGGTCCTCTGTATATCTCATTGCATATTAAAGATTGATATCATTGCTAATTACTTTCTGAAAAGCAATAAAATGCCTAAAGTTACCCTAGACTATTTATACAGAATTTAATCAGTACAACAGCTAGGATGTCCCACAATACAAACATGCAGTGCACAGTCCTGGCACAGTATAAAAAGACAGAAATACTCGCTGTCTGGCTGTGTTGCTGCTGTTTTATGCTTAGGATACGGCAAGACACTAAAGCTATGGTCATGGGGGCCTGTGTACATTCCTTCTCAGTAATCTATCATTCTGACCTCCTGGGTCTGTCCCTGGACAGCTACCAGTGTGTATGCATACCCATACAAGACTAACACAATGTACCCTAAGGCAGAATAATGTGTATAGCAGATAACAGTATCGACTCCAGATGATCAGAGTTTAGAATTACCAGTAAATATTGCCAACTAATTGGACTCCTGAGTGCCACAGCTCTACTCTGCCAAGTAATTGCTTTGTCATATGATCAGGCCCTTGCCACACCCATGCCCTTTAGTTCAATTCATGTAAAAAGCCTTGTAATGTGGCACTGAGGAACTTCAGTGTCGCTTCCTACAGCAGTGGCGCCTCTATATTATGGGGTTCTAGATTTACCAGTAAATATGAACAATTAATTAGATCTGAGTCTTGAGTGCTGTAGAGGCATCTCTGATATTAGCACCACCTTAACTGTCTTAATATGATCAGGCTTCTGCCGCACCCAAGCCATCTGGTCTAATTCACACCAAAAATGAATTTCATGTGTTGTGCTAATTAAATTTGGTCCTGCCCATCCATGCGATCACTCAGGTCTCTATTCCCTGCCTTTACAAAAGAAGCGTTGGATTGAAGGATGGGGGATTAGTTCTCCTGCTGAGCAAAACAATCACTGAATAACCAATGAATTCTGGCAGGAATCTTGAATTGGACACAAGGCATGTTGTGAGCAATCTCCTACCTGCTTAAATCTGAATTGAGGTAGAGATAAATCTGATTAATTGTTGGTGACTATGGATTAATGTATTATTGGTGACTATGGATTAATGTCTTATCCGAACAAATACATTTCATTACATCCAAGTCGGCAGCAGAGACCAATGTGCACAGATCGATGCAACTATTTATATATCAATAATATGACGGCAACAAATGGACCCAATAGTGTTCCTTTGCCCTATATTTCTACAGCATTTTTTTTGAATGTGTTCATAACTAATTTATACTAAATATATAGGATAAGAGCTGGACGATTGATTAAGTGTCTTTTTGCCCTATGGTGGTGAAATCTTAAAGCGGCACAATCACTAAGCGGCTTCACATTTCTAGTGCTGTTTTAGTCTTCTATGAGTTGATGTGTCAGTTGTGACTGTGGAGCTTTAAGCTACTGTTGCCCTCAGCCTCTTGTACCCTGGGAATATGCAGCCTTTTTCAGGCTTATCTGGTTTACACACACAACGCCTGGTTGCATCCAATCACGTCACTTGTTGCCTGTTGGCTGGTCATGGTGGTGCAGATACACATCGTGTGGAAGGAGGGAAGAATAGGGACCAGTGCAAATTGTCATTTTTTAAGCTCTTAATCCGTATTTTACCAAGAATCAATTGATTGGATTTGTTTTGGGGACCGTCTTAGTTTCCTGGTTGTGTTCTCTTCTCTTTATTTTATTATCAGGTTGATTATTTCAAATGCCCCGCCACCGGTCACATGTGCAGGCTCCAACATGCAACTTAAGTTTGGGACTATGAATCTTAGGGAAATGTTTATATGTCGGAGGTGCTAAAAGGGATCAATTCAAAGATATTTTGTCTTGACTGCAACTGACAGGGGCACGCTCCTGTATTTTGTCGGTTACAGCAAGTCGGAGATATGATTATATGTAAATACATATATATCAGTAGATATTATAGCATACAGTTTGCATCAATCTATAGATAGTATTCATTGTATACACAGCTGATACATAGACCTAGCTTGGAAGTGTGCAAGAGGAATCCATATCTATCATTGTAAAATGGCTACAGGTAGTCTCAAGTACCTACATGTGTAAACATGCAGGCATGTAGGTAGGTAGGGCAAGCACGAGCCCCATTCACGGGTCTGTATGTGTCACAGTGCTAAACAACCCAAAGAAAATAATTCATTACTTAGTAATGAAACAACTTACAATATCATATGACATGTCACCGGAGAGAGGAAGATTGTTTCTTATTTTCTCTAACCCATCTGTACATACAAATGCAATACGTACTGAGCTATAAATTGGCGAAATAAATACAACTGTAGTGGAGACAGGTAGATTGGAATGGTTTTTATAGGGGAGGCACTGGTGCTACCTTCACAAAAAGGGGGTCCATCAAGAACATTTTCATTTGTGTTTGTGGGATCTTATACATATGGACTCACCTGACAGAGCAGATTTGATAGGTATCTTATTCTACTTTGTGTAACAACAATTACTATATAAACCATTCCTGATTACGTTACATCAATTTTGCAGACAATTCATATGGTCAGGTACCCCCTAAAACCCCCCAAAACCCCCACCATTAGGTACAATACAGGTTTGTGAGTAATATTCTTTTAGTTTGGTTTAGAGATATGCTGGCGAAAATTGGCTAAAGTGGTTTTCCTGGAATGGGGTAATTACTCTAGATTTGCCACTTAAAGGAGAATGTCTCATATAATATTATTCAAGTACCTCACATCATATTTATCTAGTGGATCTAAGAGAAAAGACTTTCACTTATCCATTACAAACAACAGAATGATGATACCTTTAATGGTTAATGCTAGAGAGCCCCACAAAGTTGAGAGAGCTCAGGCAGTATCTTGAGTATATAGGCAGGGAAGAGCCTGGGGCCAATAGCTAGGAGTAACACAGTGGTAGAAGCTGACAGGTGCATAATGCCAACTTTTCTTTTTCAAAAAATCGTAGAAAATAATGTATAAACAGGAGATCAATAATAGTTACATATCTGGATTTCAATTGATCCCCCTGTCATTTTGAGATATTATAGGATACATTCCGACCATTTTCTAAAATTGTGTTGTGCTACCTAATGTAGGACTAGAATCAAACTAAACAAATAACTAGAGCTTTTCCAAAATACTGCTAATGATAATATGGATAGAATTCATAGATCTATTCTGAATTGCGTCCAGGCCTAACCCTAATAAACTATAGATGTCTGCTTAACATACTTTGAATGCCAGACATTAGTATGATAGTGCTTCCTCTAAATTCTCTAACCAACTGGTTGTCAGCCAGGCCCTCCTACACAGGAGTATATTGAGGTTCATTGCTGAGGAGCACAGACACCTGGGGACCCTCTTGTGGTAAGCCTGACATTTAAAGTGCAAAAAGCAGGTGCAACTCAAACATCAGTTAAGGGTATTACCTAAATAAATACTTATCCATTGGTCTGCCTGCATATGGCATACAGGTCCTGTAAATCGACACACATTGGATTGTTCCTTGAGGGACTCTATGAGTTTATGTGAGCTTATCAGGGTCTTTATTCACAAGTGGTGTTTTTCTATGTCAGCATTGTGTTGAATAGGACTCGTACTAAGGAGGTCAGAAGGTTGGTTATAGAGGTCAACAGGCCCACTATGGAGACGTATGCCTTATTACCATTGGGATATTCCATCGATTGCAGACCTTAGGTACTTGCTGATCCTTATCAGCATAGACAACACTAGGGCCACTCAAAAAATAAACTGCTTCATCAACACGTATCATGGAAATCATTCCTTATTCTTTTACAAGTTATAAGCCTTCATTACCCTATAGGGTACTCAGAATTTAATCAGTACAACAGCTAGGATATCCCACAAGGCAAGCATTCATGCAGCGTACCGTCTTCACAAAGTATATAATGAAAATACAGAAATACCTTATATCACTGTCCTGAGGGGACCCATGTAAACAAACCCTGGTCAGGGGTAATCTATCATCCTAACCCTCAAGGGTTTGCTTGTGGACAGCAACCACATATGTATCGACCATGACAAGCCCCTACCCATATTCCTGACCTGAGGCAGTCAAGTGTGGGTACCATATATCAGTATGGGTCTAGATAATGAGGGTCTAGATTTACCAGTAAATATAAACAACTAATTGGATCTTGACCCTGATGTGATTGCCATCTGTCTTGCAATGTGATCCTACTTCCCTGCCATACCCCAGCCATGTCGTCTAATTCATGTCTTTAAAAATGTTTTGGACATTATTATTGCAATAATTGACTCCTACTCTTACATGAAATTTATACAAAATATGATGGTCTTACACTTTGTGGAGGTCATTCTAGTTTTGAAACCTTGAGGCTGCCCTTTAGCCCTCCTGCTCTAAGGATATGCAACCTTTTCCATCCACTTCCTGTTTACACACAATGCCTGGCCACATCCAATCACGTTGCTTGTTGCCTGTTGGCTGGGCATGGTGGTGCTGATACTCATTGTGCGGGAGCCATGAGGGATAGCTACCAGTGTAATTTGTCATTTTTTAAGCTTTCCTCCACCACCAATTCATCCGGATTGTACAATGGATGAATTGATTGGATTTGTTTTGGGATTGTCTTGGAAATTTTACGATTGGTTGCTCTCTTGTATTTTCTCTCTTTACAATATGATGCAAGGCCGATTATTTCAATTTTTGCAGCTGCTTTGTTAAAATAGTGTTTGTGTGTGTGTCTATATAGCAGCAAAAATATAGGCCTACTCATTCAAAGCAAGCATTTTTTGTATGCAGATATGTCTTGGAAGTATGCTATACAGAATCTACATTGGTTTCAATATTGGGTCAAATATATAGCATAACAGCTGGCAGACTTAGTACAATGTAAAGCCCACAAAATAAGGGTGTGCTAGGTACATGCATACTTATACAATTTAGTATCTACTGTCCCCCCCCCCCTCAGGTATCTATACTACTAGAATCAGACTACATCCCCTTTGGATTGTTCCGTGGCACACATCTGCCCGCAAGGGAATAAACCATAAAAATTGTTTGATACTATAAAAAGTCTCATACTCTATAATCCAGGTTTTTAGTTTTGCACCATTTGTGTTCACATATCCACTGTTAAAATAACGCTGATCAGTTTATATGACTGCATAATGTTCTGGACAGTCAATAGGAGCCATTTCCCACAACATGGTGCATCAGAAGTCAGGATACCCCAGTATGATAGAGCTAGGCACAGGGAGAATGGAGGGGGACTTCTGCTGGATAAGGTTTCTGGCCTGCAGCTCAATCATGCTGACATAGAGATGGGGACTATGGCTTTATTATTAACCCTGAAGGGCTGTCCTGGGCTCTAATGACTTTTGTCGGGTAAACAGAGCTGACATATCTGATGAGAAGCGGGATAGGCGAGGCAATATGTGTCCTATCCACGTAGATGATCATGAGAGCACATTTCCTATACAGTTACAATTACTATCTGGTTTGCTTGACATGCAACTGTTATTAATAGTAAGCAAACCATTACGATTTGCTAGACACCTGGATATGTGCACAACCCTTAAAATAAGGGGAGCCTTTCCACTGCTTTGCAATAGTAATAGGTACATAAAAAATCTGTTGGCGCCTATCCCCAAGCCAACTTTAGTAAACTATTACACATTCACTTCACTGAGATGCCACAAATAAAAGATCATGTTTGGGGTATTTGTTTAACATTTCTATCACAGTTTGTAATGTAAAATATGATAGAAAGGGATAAAATATTAACATCAACATTGAAGCAATATGACAGTTTCTCTGTATCAGAGGAGGGTGTTACGGTGGCACTCGTCTCAGATACAGCAGTTGTATGTACATCTTTTTACATCGTCTCCCTTCTCTTGTTGATGCAAAGATTCATCTACTACTTATTCCCATTCAAGTTCAATTTACATTAATTACAAGGCCTACAGTATTAGGCATCTATACAAATACAAAGAATTGCATTGTAATACACTTGTACCACTAGTGATATATACATGTGATAACAATATCAGAGGCTATCAATGAGGATACTAATGACCGATTAAGAGGGTATTGATGACCAATTGCTGATACATGATGAGATCTTCTAACTGATTTAGTGGGATAACAGAACATCTAGTTTTAGGTTTCATCCCAATTTTGTACTCCATAATGGCTGGACATTTATGCAAATTTCATTAGCAAGGAAGAGGTGGACAGAATGATAGATGAGTTATGGACATAAAAACCAAATGAGTCTAAGCTGTCTGGTCTAGGATGCATGACAGTTTACCATTTGTGAAGGCCAGGATTATTGTGGTCTGGCTATGGTTTCTAGCCTCCCCTGAAGTGTCTTATGGTGTAGACTTAATCCATTTCTAAAAACATTACAGTTATTAGGTAGCTCATTCTGTAAGGGAACTATCTTGGCATTGACACGTTTTACACATCACAATGTCTAAAATTAGTTTTGTCCTACATGCTTTTGGGTGGTACATAGTTATTTCACTGTCACATTAGTGATTATGAGCATTAGTGACCAAGATTCTGTTTTAAAGCAAAGATAAAGGTGTATCAGGGGAGAATATTGCCAGATGCATTGCCAAATTACCATAGGTTATAGGCCACTCTCATTAGAAATATTATAGGTTAACCTCCAATTGCATCCACAGGACGAGTATCCCAGCTTGCATTTGAAATATAATTTATCTGACTCACACCCCAACTCAGTGCCAAATTCATTTGCAGCCCCTTCTCACAAGGATCAGGTGATGGGCCAACAGGCAGCCTGTTTCCTGGGCCCCATGGTTGCATCTAGCCTGGTAACAGAGCCCCGGGGGAACGGGAGTTTAAAATCAATATGCCTGTGACCTGTCGATGTGGGTTAGACATCCATTACACTACCTATAAACCAGGCTGGGCCTGCGGGCATGGTGGAGTATTTGACACTGGTGGTGTTCAGGGATTCATCATCCTCAGGTGACTTGAACTGGGGAAGAGTAATGGGCAATTTGTGTTGAAAATCGTTTTAATCTAAAGTATTCAGTCGAAACTGTTATCAATATTGTTCATGTTCCCAAAACAGGATCTTCATGTATACTATGAATTGGTGGTGTACCCCCCCCCCATTCACTTTTAAAGAGACACAAGTCATCAATACAATGATTCTATGACAGGGTCTGAACCTTAATATTAAGGTTTTCTCATCTATTTTATCCCCTAAAAAGGAATAATGGGACAAGTGAGAATTACCAGCTTGTTCTACCCACAGTAAACCTTAGGACTAACACCCACATGTAAAAGCAGACATTCTGCTCATGCCACTCACTCTCAATGATTCATGAGCAGGACCTTTCTGCTACAGAAGTGAGACGGTAAACAGCAACGTCCTTGTCATTCTTCATGCCTCTGCATGACCATGTTTCTTATTCTGAAAACAGCTAGGTGAGCCTGAAGGCCCAACCAGCGTCTGTTTTCCCTATTTTGATATGAGCTGGTTATAAATACTAGCCACACGGCTGCAAGCAATGTATTTTTTTATCACCCCTTAGCTTATATCATATGACCACATTCAATGCCACACATTTATGGCATTTCAAATTCTTCGCGGATTGCACTATACCTGTTCCCACTAGAAGCAACATCTTTTCACAAATGTTTTTCAATTGTACTAGCTATATTCATTAGACACTGGCTAATTAATGGAACAGATTCTGTGGTAGTAGTAAATGTTCATCCTAATACATTAGAAACGGTTTGAATCAATACATATCGTCCTGAGCCTACTCTACATTCCTTTCATAATCATCCATACTTAAATATATTTGCCCATTTAACCACAAGATGATTAAAAGTACAGTTTACAGCTTGCCCTTCAAGTATTGAATTTCCCAATGGTCTATGACTGTAATCGGGCACCAAGAGATGTCGGTTTAATGATGTCTCATAAAGGCTTCCATTAAGACTAATTCATATAAGGGAAGGGAAGAATAGTTAATTACAACAGAAAGTAAAACCTCATTTCAAATATTTATCTCTGTCTTCAGAATGACATGTACATTATCATACAGTTGTCAATACTGGTCCTCTGTATGTCCAATTGCATATTAAAGATTGATATCATTGCTAATTACTTTCTTAAAAGCACTAAAATGCCTAAAGCTACCCTAGATTATTTACACAGAATTTAATCGGTACAACAGCTAGGATGTCCCACAGTACAAACATATAGTGCACAGTCCTGGCGCAGTATAAAAAGACAGAAATACTCCCTGTATGGCAGTGTTGCTGCTGTTTTATGTTTAGGATACGGCAAGACACTAAAGCTATGGTCATGGGGGCCTGTGTACATTCCTTCTCAGTAATCTATCATTTTGACCTCTTGGGTATGTCCCTGGACAGCTACCAGTGTGTATGCATACCCATACAAGACAAACACAATGCACCATAAGGCAGAATAATGTGTATAGCAGATAACAGTATGGACTCCACAGAACCAGAGTTTAGAATTAGCAGTAAATATGAACAAGTAATTGGATCTGACTCCTCAGTACCACAGCTCTACTCTGCCAAGTAATTGCCTTGTCATATGATCAGGCCCTTGCCACACCAAAGCCCTTTAGTTCAATTCATGTCAAAAGCCGCATAATATGGCACTGATGAACTAATGTGTCGCTTGCTACAAGAGTCGTGGCTCTAGATAATGGGGTTCTAGATTTAGCAGTAAATATGAACAACTAATTAGATCTGAGTCTTGAGTGCTATAGAGGCATCTCTGATATTAGCACCACCTTAACTGTCTTAATGTGATCAGGCTTCTGCCACACCCAAGCCATCTGGTCTAATTTACACCAAAAATGAATTTCATGTGTTGTGCTGATTAAATTTGTTCCTGCCCATCCATGCAACCACTCAGGTCTCTATTCCCTGCCTTTACAAAAGAAGCTTGAAGATTGAAGGATGGGGGATTAGTTCTCCTGCTGAGCAAAACAATCACTGAATAACCAATGAAGGCAGGAATGTGGAATTGGACACAAGGCATGTTGTGAGCAATCTCCTACCTGCTTAAATCTGAATTGAGGTAGAGATAAATCTGATTAATTGTTGGTGACTATGGATTAATGTATTATTGGTGACTATGGATTAATGTCTTGTCTAAAGGAATACATTTCATTACATCCGAGTCGGCAGCAGAGACCGATGTGCACAGATCTCTGCAACTATTTATATATCAATAATTTGACAATAGCTGGACGATTTATTAAGTGTCTTTTTGCCCAATGGTGGTAAAATCTTAAAGGGGCATTCTCACCACTCGCACTTACCACATAGCAGACTAGAACAGTACTAGAATTGTGAGTGGGAAACGCTTGGTGAGAATGCCACTTTAAAGTGGCACAATCACTAAGCGGCTTCACATTTCTGGTGCTGTTTTAGTCTTCTATGAGTTGATGTGTCAGTTGTGACTGTGGATCTTTAAGCTACTGCTGCCCTCAGCCTCTTGTACCCAGGGAATATGCAGCCTTTTTCAGGCACATCTTGTTTACACACACAACGCCTGGTTGCATCCAATCACGTCATTTGCTGATGGCTGGTCATGGTGGTGCTGATACTGGAGGGAAGAATAGGGACCAGTGCAATTTGTCATTTTTTAAGCTCTTCATCCGTATTTTACCAAGAATCAATTGATTGGATTTGTTTTGGGGATTGTCTCAGTTTCCTGGTGTCTCTCTTCTCTTTATTCTATTATCAGGTTGATTATTTCAAATACTTTTTCCTTATTGATAAATAAAAAGTCAGATTCAACTGAAATCAGTATCAATACTATTTACTTTCCCAAAAACAAGGTTAATGCAAGCAATGCTCTTTGCATCTGTTGTATATCCATTTTCTTTATTTGTTTGCAATTTTTTCTTAAACAGAGCCTAAATTGAATATCTTCCTGAGGTTTCTCAGTGATTCAGGGGCTGAAGCTTTCCCACTGCAGATGTGAGATGAACAACAGCAATGTGCTTGTCATTACTCCTGCTTCTGCTTGACCAAGGTTCTAATTCAGCCTGCAACTGCAAAAGAGATCTCTCACTAAAATGATTATGGCTGACCTTTCAGTATTGTAATATGACTGCAATCCCAAAAAGAACATCTTGTACCAAGAGATTTGCTTTTAGTGGCAGCTCATAAAATGCTACACATTCACTATATATCATGGAAGTAAGGAACGGTTCATTTCAATATAGATAGCAGTGATAACACATTTCAAATATGTATATCTGCCTACCATATGATATAAACATAATCATTCAGAAGTCAAAAGTAATCATCTGTATGTACCATTGCATATTTGATATCATTGCAAATTAGTTTGGAAGTAGTCTAGTATGGCTTTAGGTAATGGATTCTTTTAATAGTATTACAAGAATTCATAACCTAAAGCCATACTAGGCTACTTCCACAGAATTTAATCAGTACAACAGCTAGGATATCCCACAAGGCAAGCATTCATGCAGCGTACCGTCTTCGCAAAGTATGTGATGAAAATACAGACATACCTTACATCACTGTGCTGAGGGGACCCATGTAAACAAACCCTGGTCAGGGGTAATCTATCATCCTAACCCTCCAGGGTTTGCTTGTGGACAGCAACCAAATATGTATCCACCATGAGAAGCCCCTACCCATATTCCTGACCTGAGGCAGGCAAGTGTGGGTACCATATATCAGTATGGGTCTAGATAATGAGGGTCTAGATTTACCAGTAAATATAAACAACTAATTGGATCTTGACCCTGATGTGATTGCCATCTGTCTTGCAATACGATCCTACTTCCCTGCCATACCCCAGCCATGTCGTCTAATTCATGTCTTTAAAAATGTTTTGGATATTATTATTGCAATAATTGACTCCTACTCTTACATGAAATTTATACAAAATATGATGGTCTTACACTTTGTGGTGGTCATTCTAGTTTTGAAACCTTGAGGCTGCTCTTTAGCCCTTCTGCTCTAAGGATATGCAGCCTTTTCCAGCCACTTCCTATTCACACACAAACGCCTGGCCACATCCAATCACGTCTCTTGTTGCCTGTGGCTGGGCATGGTGGTGCAGATACCCATTGTGCGGGAGCCATGAGGGATAGCTACCAGTGTAATTTGTCATTTTTTAAGCTTTGCTCCACCACCAATCCATTCGGATTTTACAATGGATGAATTGATTGGATTTGTTTTGGGATTGTCTTGGAAGTTTTACAATTGGTTGCTCTCTTGTATTTTCTCTCATTACAATATTTATGCAAAGCTGATTATTTCAAATGTTGCAGCTTCTGTGTCAAAATTGTATTTGTATGTGTGTCCACATATCAGCAAGAAGTGAATATGACTAGGTATCATGAGATAGATGCATTTCCCGTTCCTGTCCGACTTGTCAAAAATATTCTCAAATCAAACTCATAATTCTCATGCATATACTGCTACTCATGCAGTATTTTACTGCACTTTTAGTTTTTTCAATTTTATAATTTTTTAGTATTTTTCATCTCACCAAAGTCGTTCCTGTCTGGCCTGAAATACATATAACAGACTGTATTTCCCTTTTCACATATCTTTTTCTACTATAAATATAATAGATTGTGAGGTTATCATTCTCCTTCCCATACACCTCATTTCTGTACAATATGGTTAAACCATTTTTGCATATTCAGCATTTTTTCTTTGCCTATCCCGTTCCTGTCCATTCCATCAAATTGATTGATTTTTAAAATGCTAACATATTTAAGCATTTCTACTATATAGAGCATATAACTTAAAAAGATTTCTTCTCTTACACTAAATATGTACCCTCCTATCTATTTCTATAACCTCATATGGTGCCCAACTGCCCTCTTTTTCCCGTTCCTGTCCGTTCCTGTCCGGCCACATCCCGTTCCTGTCCAGCCCTTTGACCAGGAATAAATGATAAACCATGTAAGAACATGATTATTTTTCTTTGAAAATCCCTTAGATATGACTCTTGGCAATACATGTAGGTGCTTATGATTTGTTTCCCATTAACACAGTACATGGAACACCTACAGAAATCAAATATCCTGTTCCTGTCCAGCCATATCCCGTTCCTGTCCAGCCCTTTGACCAGGAATAAATGATAAACCATGTAAGAACATGATTATTTTTCTTTGAAAATCGGTTAGATATGACTCTTGGCAATACATGTGGGTGCTTATGATGTGTTTTACCATGAACACAGTACATAGAACACCTACAGAAATCAAATATCCCATTCCTGTCCAGCCATATCCCGTCCCTGTCCAGCCCTTTGACCAGGAATAAATGATAAACCATGTAAGAACATGATTATTTTTCTTTGAAAATCGGTTAGATATGACTATTGGCAATACATGTGGGTGCTTATGATTTGTTTCCCATGAACACAATACATGAAACACCTACAGAAATCAAATATCCCGTTCCTGTCCAGCCATATCCCGTTCCTGTCCAACCCTTTGACCAGGAATAAATAATAAACCATGTAAGAACATGATTACTTTTCTTTGAAAATCGGTTAGATATGACTCTTGGTAATACATGTGGGTGCTTATGATTTGTTTTACCATGAACACAGTACATGGAACACCTACAGAAATCAAATATCCCGTTCCTGTCCAGCCATATCCCGTTCCTGTCCAGCCCTTTGACCAGGAATAAATGATAAACCATGTAAGAACATGATTATTTTTCTTTGAAAATCGGTTATATATGACTCTTGGCAATACCTGTGGGTGCTTATGATGTGTTTTACCATGAACACAGTACATAGAACACCTACAGAAATCAAATATCCCGTTCCTGTCCAGCCATATCCCGTTCCTGTCCAGCCCTTTGACCAGGAATAAATGATAAACCATGTAAGAACATGATAATTTACTTTGAAAATCGGTTAGATATGACTCTTGGCAATACATGTGGGTGCTTATTGCATGTTTCTAAGTAAAAGTATGCCCAGCAAAAAAAAAATAGATTAGGCACTGATGAAATGTGTAAAAAAGTCACATTCTGACCAGAGATAGGGAGATAACTGATGTTTTCAACCTTTAGTTATAATATAGTAACAATATAATATGCTGGCCCATTATAATTGTGGTGTATATAAAATACATATTTTCTGAGGGCAATTGTTTCTGGTTGGACAGGAACGGGAAATGGGCATTTTAATTAAAGAAAATGGGAGAAAAATCATTAAATAAGAAAAAAGGAAAATATAGTGCAATGCATCATAAGGACTAATATAAGCATGGTAAATATCTAGTTGATTTGAGCATATTAATGTAGGCCGGACAGGAACGGGAAATGCACTGATCTCATGATACACAGTCATATAGGCCTACTCATTCAGAGCAAGCATTTCTGTATACAGATAGGTCTTGGAAGTGTGCAAAACAGAATCTACATTGGTTTCAATATTCGGTTACATATATAGCATAATAGCTGGTAGACTTAGTACAATGTACAGCCCACAAATTGAGGGTGAGCTAGGTACACACGTGCTCATTATCTACTGCCCCCCTCAGGTATCTATATTACTAGAATCAGATTACATCCCCTTTGGGATTGTTCCATGGCACACATCTGCCCACAAGGGAATAAACCATAAAAATTGTTTGATACTATAAAAAGTCTCTTAGTTTTGCACCATTTGATTTCTCATATCCACTTTTAAAATAAAGCTGATCAGTTCACATAGTGTTCCAGTCGATAGGTGCCATTCCCCAGAACATGGTGCATCAGAAGTCAAGATGCCCCAGTATAATAGAGCTAGGCACAGGAAGAATGGAGGGGGACTTCTGCTGGATAAGGTTTCTGGCCTGCGGCTCAATCATGCTGACATAGAGATGGGGACTATGGCTTTATTATTAACCCTGAAGGGCTGTCCTGGGCTCTAATGACTTTTGCCGGGTAAACAGAGCTGACATATCTGATGAGAAGCGGGATAGGCGAGGCAATTTGTGTCCTATCCACGTAGATGAGAGCACATTTCCTATACAGTTACAATTACTATCTGGTTTGCTTGACATGCAACTGTTATTAATAGTAATCAAACCATTACGATTTGCTAGACACCTGGAAATGTGCACAACCCTTAAAATAAGGAGAGCCTTTCCACAGCTTTGCAATAGTAATAGGTACATAAAAAATCCGTTGGCGCCTATCCCTAAGCCAACTTTAGTAAACTATTACACATTCACTTCACTGAGATGACACAAAAAAAGATCATGTTTAGGGTATAATTTCGTGTAACATTTTTTTATCACAGTTTGTAATGTAAAATATGATAGAAAGGGATAAATATTAACATCAACATTGAAGCAATATGACTGTTTCTCTGTATCAGAGGAGGGTGTTACGGTGGCACTCGTCTCAGATACAGCAGTTGTATGTACATCTTTTTACATCTTCTCCCTTCTCTTGTTGATGCAAGAAGATTCACCTACTACTTATTCCCATTTAAGTTCGATTTACATTAATTACAAGGCCTACAGTATTAGGCATCTATACAAATACAAAGAATTGCATTGTAATACACTTGTACCACTAGTTATATATACATGTGATAACAATATCAGAGGCTATTAATGAGGATACTAATGACCGATTAAGAGGGTATTAATGACCAATTGCTGATACAGGATGAGATCTTCTAATTGATTTGGTGGGATAACAGAACATCTAGTTTTAGGTTTCATCCCGACTTTGTACTCCATAATGGCTGGACATTTATGCAAATTTCATTAGCAAGGAAGAGGTGGACAGAATGATGGATGAGTCATGGACATAAAAACCAAATGAGCCTAAGCTGTCTGGTCTAGGGTGCGTGACAGTTTATCATTTGTGAAGGCCAGGATTATTGTGGTCTGGCTATGGTT
Source organism: Harmothoe impar (assembly GCA_947462335.1). NCBI lineage: Eukaryota > Metazoa > Annelida > Polychaeta > Phyllodocida > Polynoidae > Harmothoe > Harmothoe impar. The sequence goes on from OX381706.1 coordinate 67,824,314, forward strand.
GTTAGCCTCCCATGAAGTGTCTAATGGTGCAGACTCAAATCGAATTCTAAAACATTACAGTGATATGGTAGTATAAGCTCATTCTGCATGGGAACTATCTTGGCATTGGCATTGACACGTTTCACACATCACAATGTCTAAAATTAGTTTTGTCCTACATGCTTTTGGGTGGTACTTAGTTATTTCACTGTCACATTGGTGATAATGAGCATTAGTGACCAAGATACTGTTTTAAAGCAAAGATAACGGTGTATCCATGAAGTATATTGCCAGATGCATTGCCAAATTACCAGAGGCTATAGGCGACTCTCATTAGAAATATTATAGGTCAACCTCCAATTGCATCCGCAGGAAGAGTATCCCAGCTTGCATTTGAAATGTAATTTATCTGACTCACATCCCAACTCAGTGCGAAATTAATTTGCAGCCCCTTCTCACAGGAATCAGGTGATGGGCCAACAAGTAGCCTGTTTCCTGGGGCCCCACGACTGCATCTAGCCTGGTAACAGAGCCCCTGGGGAACGGGAGCCTACGCCGGGTAGCTAGTACCCCACAGCTGCCTCTAGGCTGATAACATCTCCTCAGCAACAAGAGTTTAAAATCAATATGCCTGTGACCTGTCGATGTGGGTTGGACATCTATTACACTACCAACAAACCGGCCTAGGCCTGCAGGGATGTTGGAGTATTGGACACGGGTGGTGTGCAAGGATTCATCACCATTAGGGGAGTTGAACTAGGGAAGAGTAATGGGCAATTATGTCTAAAATCATAACTTATAGCATAATAGAGGATTCAGCTGAAATTGGTATCAATATTGTTTATGTTCCCAAAACAGGATAAAAATGCATACAATACCTCGCTATTAAGAGATACATTAATACATTATTCTATGACAGGGTCTGAACCTTGATATTAAGGTTTTCTCATCTACTTTATCCCCTAAAAAGGAATAATGGGACAAGTGAGAATTACCAGCTTGTTCTACCCACAGTAAACCTTAGGACTACCACCCACATGTAAAAGCTAACATTCTGCTCACGCCGCTCACTCTCAATGATTCATGAGCAGGACCTTTTCTGCTACAGAAGTGAGACGGTAAACAGCACTGTCCTTGTCATTGCTCATGCCTCTGCATGACTGTGGTTCTTATTCTGAAAACAGCTAGGCAAGCCTGAAGGCCCAACCATCGTTTGTTTTCCCGTATTTTGATATGAGCTGGTTATAAATACTAGCCACACGGCTGCAAGCAATGTGTTTTTTTATCACCCCGTAGCTTATATCATATGACCACATTCAATGCCACACATTTATGAGAATGGCATTTCAAATTCATCTCGGATTGCACTATACCTGTTCCCACTAGAAGCAACATCTTTTCACAAATGTTTTTCCATTGTATTAGCTATATTCATGAGACCTAGACTCACAGAGTGAAAGTAAACTACATGCATTTTAATTATTGTGATTAGGACAGTTTAAACTGAACAGTGTAATAGGGAGTTGTCTATGCATTGCAGCCACAGATTAAACAGGTAAATTGGGACAAGATTCCAGAGAAAATGTTTGAAAGTGTGATAAAATCCAATGGTACGTTTTCAAATAAGCTATCCAATATTTGCAATCAATTTTTTCCCAAGGCGAATCGCACCACATATTTACTTCTTGTATGCCTTCAAAGCTCAACACAGCTCATGACAAGTGTTGGCAATATTCTCAGTGATACCTGTTCTTCATGGTAATGATGAGAAGTAGGATACAAAAGGTGAACTGTCTGTCAGTACATTACATGGAATGAGCATTCCTGATCAACAATGCTCAGACTTGCTGACACTAGAGATATGAAGCAATTATATATGCTTGCTAGCCATTACCACAAGGGTCCTGGACAAGGCATATCCACTACAAACTTAAGCCAAGGGGTTTCCCAATAATCTCACTCTAACAAATGTACATCGGCCTCTGCCCCCAACCCCACCTTTATTTATTACCTTTCTTCTCTTTCCTATAAACATAATTAAACTAAATAAGCCTATTTCTGCTGCATTCAGAACGGGAGGCGTGCATTATGTTGGTGTATGTGGGATATCCATAATTTAGGTTTATGGGAAAATGGTTGTCTAGGCAACTCGTCGGAATGGTAGTGTTTTAGGTGTAATGTAAGTAGGTCTCCACTGTAGCTTTGGCATAACATATAAACTTCTTTCTGCCAAATGATGAATTCCCATTACAACTAGATGTTCATATGGACAAAGGCCTAATGCTTCATTTAGAGGATAAAAAGGGCTGTCGGCTAATGGAACAGATTGTGTGGTAGAAGTAAATGTTTATCCCAATACATTAGCGACGGTTTGAATCAATACATATCGTGAGTCCTTAGCCTGCTCTACATTCCTTTCATGATCGTCCATACTTAATATATTTGGCCATTTAACTACAAGATGATTGAGAGTACAGTTAACAGCTTGCCCTTCAAGTATTGAATTTCCCAATGGTCTATGACTGTAATCACCAAGAGATGTCGGTTTAATGATGTCTCATAAAGGCTCCCATTATGGCTAACTCATATCAGGGAAGGGAAGAATAGTTAATTACAACAGAAAGTAAATCCTCATTTCAAATGTTTATCTCTGTCTTCAGAATGACATGTACATTGTCATACAGTCGTCAATACTGGTCCTCTGTATGTCCAATTGCATATTAAAGATTGATATCATTGCTAATTACTTTCTGAAAAGCACTAAAATGCCTAAAGCTACCCTAGATCATTTACACAGAATTTTATCAGTACAACAGCTAGGATGTCCCACAGTACAAACATATACTGAACAGTCCTGGCGCAGTATAAAAAGACAGAAATACTCTCTGTATGACAGTGTTGCTGCTGTTTTATGTTTAGGATACGGCAAGACACTAAAGCTATGGTCATGGGGGCCTGTGTACATTCTTTCTCAGTAATCTATCATTCTGACCTCCTGGGTCTGTCCCTGGACAGCTACCAGTATGTATGTATACCCATACAAAACTAACGAAATGCACCCTAAGGCAGAATGATGTGTATAGCAGATAACAGCATGGACTCCAGATAACCAGAGTTTAGAATTAGCAGTTGATATGAACAACTTATTGGATCTGACTCCTGAGTGCCACAGCTCTACTCTGCCAAGTAATTGCTTTGTCATATGATCAGGTCCTTGCCATACCTAAGCCCTTTAGTTCAATTCATGTAAAAACCCTTGTAATGTGGCACTGAGGAACTTCAATGTCGCTTCCTACAGCAGTGGCGGATCTATATTATGGCGTTCTAGATTTAGCAGTAAATATATAGACAGAGCTGCACGCTAAAGTTACCGAGTCAGTGGTTACTGCACGAGAGTTGCCTAGCCCGTACTGCACGCTGGCCGCAGGCCTAGTGCAGTACGGGCCAGGCAACTCAAGTGCAGTAACAACTGACAAGGTCACTTTTAAGTGACGCTCTGTATTTATTTCAGGGTATTTGGATGTAAAATAGATATGTAGTCTATGTTTCTTTACTTCCACGATGTTTCTTTACTTCCACGGTGTTTGTTTACGTCCGTAGTGCCGCCATTTTGAATTCCGCGCAGGTCACGTGACCCTCGGCAACCCCATGGCAACCCCATTGCGACCCCTAGCAGCGTGATATACGGCCACAGCGTGAAATATGACATCAGGTTATTTCACACTTCACTCGCATACGGTACTCCCATAAGTTTAACCTTGATAGATCGTATTCACCATGAAATAAGAACAATTAATTAGATCTGAGTCTTGAGTGCTATAGAGGCATCTCTGGTATTTGCACCACCTTAACTGTCTTAATATGATCAGGCTTCTGCCACACCCAAGCCATCTGCTCTAATTCACACCAAAAATGAATTTCATGTGTTGTGCTAATTCAATTTGGTCCTGCCCATCCATGCAACCACTCAAGTCTCTATTCCCTGCCTTTACAAAAGGAGCGTTGGATTGAAGGATGGGGGATTAGTTCTCCTGCAAAACAATCACTGAATAACCAATGAATTCTGGCAGGAATGTTGAATTGGACACAAGGCATGTTGTGAGCAATCTGCTTAAATCTGAATTGACGTAGAGATAAATCTGATTAATTGTTGGTAACTATGGATACAGAGTAATGTCTTGTCCAAACAAATACATTTTATTACATCAGAATCAGCAGCAGAGACCGATGCCGGCAGATCCATGCAACTATTTACATATCAATAATTTGACACTCAGGCCCTTTTGTAATTCAATAACGGCAGCAAATGGACCCAAGGTGTTCCTCTGCTCTTTATTTCTACAGCATTGTATTTTTCGAATGTGGTCATGACTAATTTATACATTTCTAGTACCATCTGGAAATATAATTATAAGATAAGAGCTCGATGATTGGTTAAGTGTATTTTGCTCTACAGTGGTGAAATCTTAAAGTGGCACAATCACTAAGCGTCTTCACATTTATAGTGCTGTTTTAGTCTTCTATGAGTTGATGTGTCAGTTGTGACTGTGGAGCTTTAAGCTGCTGTTGCCCTCAGCCTCTTGTACCCTGGGAATATGCAGCCTTTTTCAAGCCCATCTGATTTACACACACAATGCCTGGTTGCATCCAATCATGTTACTTGCTGTTGGCTGGTCATGGTGGTGCTGATACACATCGTGCGGAAGGAGGGAAGAATAGGGACCAGTGCAATTTGTCATTTTTTAAGCTCTTCATCCGTATTTTACCAAGAATCAATTGATTGGATTTGTTTTGGGGATTGTCTCAGTTTCCTGGTTACTTTCTTTTCATTATTCTATTATCAGGTTGATACCCGGCCGCTAGTCACATGTGCAGGCTCCAACATGCAACTTGAGTGTGGGACTATGAATCTTAGGGAAGTGTTTATATGTTCAAGGTGCTAAAAGGGATCCTTCATTGTATACATAGCTGGGAGGTGTGCAAGAGGAATCCATATCTATGGTTGTAAAATGGCTACTAGTACCTACATGTGTAAAAAAAAAATCAAACTAAACAAATAACTAGAGCTTTTTCCAAAATACTGCTAATGATAATATGTATAGAAAGGTAACAATTCATAGATCTATTCTGACTTGCGTCCAGGCCGCACCCTAATAAACTATTAGATGTTTGCTTAACATACTTTAAATGCCAGACAATATTATGATAGTGCTTCCTCTAAATCCTCTAACCAACTGGTTGTCAGCCATGCCCTCTTACACAGAGAGTATATTAGGTTCATTGTTGGTGAGCACAGACACCTGGGGACCCTCTTGTGGTACACCTGACATTTAGAGTGCAAAAAACAGGTGCAATTCAAACATCAGCTAAGGTTATTACCTAAATAAATACCTATACATTGGTCGGCCTGCACATGGCATGCATTTAGGAACAGGTCCAATATAGACCGACCTACATTCAGGTGCAAATTGGATCATTCCCTGAGGGACTCAATGAGTTTATGTGAGCTTATCAGGGTCTTTATTTACAAGTGGTGTTGTCTATGTCAGCATTGTATTGAACAGGACTCTCACTAAGCAGGGATCGTTGATGTTTATGGAGGTTAATGAGCTTAGTGTGAGGATAGGATGCCTTATTACCAGGGTATTCCCATTAGTTGGCAAGCTAAGGCAATTGTTGCCCCATATCACCTTTTCAATACTAAGCCAATCACACTGATATTCCTAGGATCCCTATACGCCCAACCTCTTAGTCACTAGTGCCTAACCTAGTTAGTCATTTTTTGGATCCCTATACGCCCAACATAGATTAGTTATTATTGTCAGGTTGGTCACTACTGACCAACCCACCTTAGTCTTTTTATTTCCAGGGGGAGCCACTGAGTGGTCATCACAGGTGGCACCCTCTAGCGGTATACAAATACAACACACCAATGATGAACCTAGGTTAGCCACAACTGACTGACCCCTCGGTCATTTTTTAATATAACTTTGCCATTGTGACTAACACTCATATGACCAACCTAGGTTAGTCTGTACTGACTAACCCTTTTAACCTATGGATTTTCAGTGCAATAACTTATTCTACGATGTGAACTTTGTTTGCAAAAATCCTGTATTTTCCTAGCTTTCCTTCAGGGAGTGGTAATCAGATACATTTAAGTGGCACACTTACCGAGCGTATCCCACTCACATTTCTAGTACTGTTCTAGTCTACTATGTGGTTAAGTGCGAGTGGTGTGATGGCCCCTTTAATACATTCACAGGATACTAAGGGTTTTCATTCATTTTGTACTCTAAAGATAGCCAGCCTGTTGTATCCACAACAAACCTTAAGGCTAATACCCACATGTAAAAGCGGACATTTCGTTCTCGTTTCTCACTCTCAGTGATTCATGAAGTGGCCTTTTCCCACTCCAGATATAAGGTGATAAACAGCAGTGTCCTTATAATTCCTCATGCATCAGCATGGCCATGGTTCTTATTCTGAAAAGGTCTAAGTTAGAAATACAGCATTGCTTCAAGCAAGTGTTTTTCATCTATCTATTAAAAGGGTGTGGCTTTTATTATAGGACAAGTTTCAATTACACACATTTATGAGTGTGGCAGTTCTAATGCATCTTTGCTGACCGGTTAATATGAAAGACAACATATTTGCACAACAGTGGTTCCCTTATGACATCAGCCATTAGAGGAGTTACTCTAACAGAGATGAGGTAAACTATTTAAATTATTGAAGTCAGTATTTAACAGAACATTGTCTGTGTGAATTGTAGCCTTACATTTAAAGCAGGAAAACTGAAAGAAGATGGTTCGACGTTGACGTAGAGTCCAGTCAATATTTCCACTGATATCCCTCCTTGTTGATAATGACAGTGGGTACGATAGATACACCCTCAGTCAGCATATTTCATGGAATGGCCTTTTCCGATAATAAAACTGCATAGGTCTGTCATCAAGAATCAGACTTGCTGACACTAGGAATATGTAACCATCACATATATCTACTTTATCATATCCGCCATTATCTTATATGAAGCATATCCCTGTAATCTTATGAATTCAGAGCCACAGTGACACAATCTGGTGGTTTATTTGGTGGGTAATATTTAGGATCACATGGAATATGGTTAAGTTAAGATTAGAGGGATATACCTAGAGGTAACGGCATTACTTACATTGTAGATAAGATATGTAATGTTAGGCGACGTCTTGGCATGATATACGGAGTTCTTTCTATCATTGATGGATTCTAATTATTGATAGATGTTCATATGGACTAATGGGTAGTGATAATTTTGATATATATTATATCATGTAACCTGAAAATGTACCAGTTACATTGGAGAGAAAGGCATAATACTCCATGCAGATTGAAGAAGTTGACGTTACAAGGTAGGATATCGCCATAGGCTTGATATAACAGATGGGTAGGCAAAGATTATCATATCAGTACATAATGGGTGGGTTGGACCGACACTAATGGTCGGACCTGAGCCCTGATCTAAATTCTTTCGTCATAGTTCATGGCAAATTTATTTGCTACTAACTACAAAATAATTGTTCACTACAGAGATAAAGATTATAGCTTGCCTTTTCAGTATTGAATTTCATGATGTTCTATGACTGTAATCTCAGCAATAAGATATTGTGCCATGAAGTTTATTTTTAATGGTTTGCCATAAAATGCCCCGACTATAAGCGACTAACACATTACAGGGGATGGGATGAACAGCTAATTATAACATAAATACATTGTAGCAGTAGTTCCCATTTGAAGTATGTTATATGGACATTATCATTCAGTGAAGAGCAATCAAATACATGTACCTAGAGCTATGCTAGACTACCCACACATAATTAAATCAGTACAACAGCTAGGATATCACACGTGTAAAGCAACCATACAGTGCTCGGTCCTAGTACAGTATGTAACAAAAAGAAGTACCATCTATATATCACTGTGCTGTTCCTGTATCATGTTTAGGATACAGCAAGACCCTATAGCTATGGCTATTGAGAGCTGTGTATATCCCTTCCAGGTAATCTATCACCCTGACCCTCCAGGGTCTGCCCGTGGACAGCTACCAGTATATGCACACCCTTACCAGCCTATCAACATGTCCCTGACCTGTGCCCTAAGGCAGTATAGTGCAGGGTAACAGCATAGGCTTTAGGTTTGACTAGTCCAGGAGCACTAGTGGATGAAGTTGTGGGTGATACCCTGGCTTGACCGAATAAGACACAAAACCTAGTGGACGAAGGTGTGGGTGATAACCATATGACCGCACAAAAAGATTTCACCAAGAAAGTGTACCCAGCATAGGCTTTAGGCAAATATGAACAACTAATTTGATCCTGGATGCTGCCGCTCTGTTATGATAATTATTGCCTTGTCATATGATCTAGCTCCTGCCACATGCCAGTCATGTAATTTAATGCATGTAAAATGACTTGTAATGTATTGCTGAGGCAGTATAGTATAGCTACCATACAACAGTAGCGGCTCTAGATGATGAGGGTCTAGATTTAGCAGTAAATATGATCAACTAATTAGATCTGAGTCTTGAGAGGCATTTCTGATATTAGCACCACTCTCCTGTGATATGATCATCCTCCTGCCACACCTTGCCATGTGGTCTAATCCACACAAAGATAAGCTTCACATATTGTTATAGTCAAATTAGGTCCTACCCATCCATGCAATCACTCATGTTTATTCTCTCCTTTTACAAAAGATGTGCTAATTTGACGGATGGGAGCTCAGATCTGCTGTATGTTGTGCGCAATCACTTACATGCTCAGATCTGAATCGAGGGAGTGATTAGTTGTGGGTTACCATGGATACAGAGTAGTTTCAGGTGCACATTTCCCTTTTTCTTTTTATCGTTTAAAAAGTTAGGTTTTAATTTATGCCACCCAACTATAATCAGAAAATTAAAAAAATAATGATTAGGACATACACAGCTTCAGACATTCTTGTTAAGCAGTTTGAGATAGCTGAATGAAATATGGGGTTTAACTCACTGGAGTGCTGATTCTGGTGGTGAAATCTTAAGTTCCTGTACCCCAAGTCATTTTTGCCCTGCGGATATGCAGCCTTTTCCAGCCACTTCCTGTTGACAAGCACACGCCTGGCCGCATCCAATCACATCGCTTGTTGCCTGTTGGCTGGGCACGGTGATGCTGATACATGTTGTGTGGAAGGCGGTAAGAATAGGGACCAGCGCAATTTGTTATTTTTTAAGCTTCCCACCACCACCACTTCATTGGGATTTTACCAGGGATGAATTAATTGGATTTGTTTTGGAGGTTGTCACGGAAGTTTTCTTGGTTGCTCTCTTTTATTTCATTACCATATTTATGCTAGGCTGATTTCACATGTCAGGCCACTAGTCACAAGTAGAGAATTGAGCCTCCAACCTGTGGGGTACAAAGATATTTTATGTGGCTATACTAGTGATTATAAGTACTAGATCCCTGACCCCCACCCCAAGAGACATCATATTTATCATTCCTATTCCTAATATTTAGGACCGTTATGGGTCTCGATAATTAGCACTTATCTACCCCACAAAAGAAAATCATATACATTGTTCTGTACATTTAAATATTCTCATAATAATATAGCCAAAAGCTGTATAACTAAGAACTTGAACTGTTATATATTTTCCAGTCATGCAGCTTTTTCTATTCTGATATTGATACTCGATATGACATTTGTACAGTTAAAATTGAGAAAACAAATCTAATGTCTGTTACCTCATCAACCTCTGGTCAGATCTCTTAGTGAAGAAGAAATATTTCCATTACGTTCTTATCACTACCTACCCTTCTACCCAATCTTATCTTGCCAACAGTAATCTTATGCTTTAAGTGATGGGGACCTTTTACATGCAGACATGAGGACTCCCCATCACCCTAAAAAGATATAGCTAAAACCCAGAGTCCCGACAGGCCTTCTAAGGGAGGCTAGGTGTTATACTGTGGGCAACATGATACCCAGCTATCTGCAGTACCTCAAAGTGAGGCTCTAAACCAAGGTCTGTACACTGAATATTTCATATTTAGAAAGGGAACTATTATGTAAGTGAAGCCATACTGTTACACACAGTGCTAATATCTGTGGAATGTGCAGAGAAATGTGGATGTTATCACTATCAAACACACAAAATGGCCATTTACCTTGGGGGCCAGCCCTTTGGAGCCCCATTAGGGGGGACTACGGTTCACCATTGATGTCACAACAGGCTTCAAATATCAGTCACCCATGCTGAGGTTCGACTGAAACTGAATATTTTATAAATATTTGCTTCTCAGATTTACTGATACTATACAAAAGATGCCCTGAGCGTTTTAACAAAAGGAGATCTGCTGTTGTGGGACATTGCCATTGCTAAACTAGTTGAACAGTAGCGACTGGTGACCTCAGTACAACAGTGAACTGGCACTAATTGTTAGACCTGAGCCCTGTCCTTAAATCCCTTTTACAAGACCCAATTTGTCTCTGTGCCTAGGAAAACAGTTCACTTTGCCTCTTTCTATGGTTTAACATCCGTAGATTTTATACTAACCAAGCTGACTCTCCTGCTAGACAACTAAAAGTACATGTGAGAGCTTCCCCTTTCAACAGTGAATTATGTGATGTTCTATGGCTGTATAGTCGACCCTCACTTCCTCGAACATTTAAGTACTTCCTCGAATCCCTCACTTCCACAGAAGCCCTGCAACTGCCTTTATATGATATATTCTATTATTTTTGGACTTATTTTTTTCCTTGCCTTTTCTAAATTCAAGAAAGTGAGGGCCGACTGTACTCTCAGTAATACGATCCTATTACCAAAGGATTTACTTTTATGTGTGACTCGTAAAACTTTGAAATAGGTTTAGGGCTCACCAAATATAGCTGGTGCATGTCAAGGATGTAAAGCATTGCTACATCAAATGCAGCCGTTTGGTACACAAAAAGCTGGAGAGGATTCTGTCATACTTACAAAACAGTCTGTTCTGTACATTTATATAAGCTCTTTCCTTCTATTCTAAATTGTCAGGAGCCAAAACTGAGTTGCTTTATGTGAGATCTGATCATGTGAGGTCTGATAATCTTAGCTTCTGGTATCTAAATAATGTAAGAAGCATAGATTTACAAGGCAGAGTGTTGCTCCTGTGTATGTTTGATAATATGGCAGGAACCTAGGGAGAGAGCTGCGGTGAGAGCGCCTGGGTAATCTATCACCCTGACCCTCCAGGGTATGCCTGTGGACAGCTACCATATTGGCACACCCTGTACCTGACCTGTGTCCTAAGGCAGTATAGTGTGGCTACCACATAACAGTATGCGCACTAGATAACAAGGGTCTAGATGTACAAGTAAATATGAACAACTAATTGGATCTGACTCCTGAGTGCTGCTGCTCTGTTCTCATATTAGCACCATGTAATTGCCTAGTAACATGAGCAGCCTCTTGCCACAGCCTATAATGTGGTCTAATTCATATAAAAATATTTTTTGATACAGTGTGCTTACACTCACTAGTCAGTGCAGTGCTATGGTGCTGCCGTACTATGCCTTGGGTTGAATGATAGATCCTATTTGCCTTGAGTAAAACAATCACTGAATAACCATTGAATCTGGCAGGAATATTAACTGTGGACCCAAGGCATGTTGTGAACAATATCTTGAGGATTAAATTTGAATTGAGAAAGGCATAAAGCCGATTAATGGTGGGTTACCATGGAAACAAAGTAATATTTTCTCCCAATGGCTAATTTCATTGCATTCCAAGGGGTAATTTGATAACTATAAGACAATACCCATCTTTTGCTCTCAAACATGGTACAATATCGGAGTATCATCAATATGATTATGGCATTTCCTAAAAGACATGTTGGTTGTTATTTGTCAAGAAATGTCAAATAGCCCTGGATGATGAATTGTTACAGAGTTACCAAATTTCTGTGCCTAAAATAAAATGTATTTTCTTCCACACTGTTACCTGGTTCGTAATATACAATTACAGGAACCGATTCGTACATGAAACTGAGAGATATAAGTTGGAAATAGAATATATAGCCTTATCGTTATTGAGATACATTTTTGCCATTTTCTCAGGGAAAAGGGAAGCCATTGTGAGTGGGGAGGAGAAGCAGATCATTTATACTGGGGGAAAAGGGCCAGATACCCCTTGTATTAGATAAAATGATCACTATGAGATTAGCATAATGTATGAATGCGGTCCTTAATAATATTATCCCCAAAACATTATCATTTTCATTATATGAAGCCATAAAATGTCTAATTTGCACAATATGAGCCATTGGACAGCACCATGAATAGTATCGACCTAAAAGTTAATTTGTAAAATCTCCTCCGAAAAAGTTTTTAGCTCGGGAACATTTTCCCCCTTCGCTCCATGTCATGGTCCTGTCAAGTGGTAAAAAGAAGATGATCTGTTATCTGCTCAACCTCTGGTCAGATTCCTCAGTGAAAAGAAAATCTTGTCCATTAACTTCTTATTGCTACATCTCACTGCTGGAACTGTGATGGGTACTTTTCCCGTTTTCTAGATGTGAAAGACAAATCACATTGCCAAATTGAAATAAATGTCTTGTCTACAGCCTGACATTTCAGTGTAAGGTCTGCAAGCCATGAGTAGTATAATGAGGACTAGGAGATGTCGGGTTTTCCTAAATGGTGAATAATGCCTCTTTAAATCCAATCAATCTTTTTCATATTCAATACATCTATTCCACAGGTCGCGTAGAATAGTATGGTTCACTTTGAATTAAGATTATTTTTATTTTTTAATTCAATACATATCTTATCACATCAAATGACTGATTCATCTATATCCATGTATATAGGACCCTACACGAAGGATGTAAGTGCATCCTCATGAATTATTCTCTATTATTGGATACATAAAAAGATTCCATATAGAGGGAATAGACCTTGTATCTGTTATAAAATAACTATGATATTTCTTTATATTCTGATAGTACACACACCCATAGTACCTCTGCATAGTGGGAGTCTATATGAATCACATTCCATCACAAGGCAAACACTCCACGTTTTACCCCCAGGCTACTGCAAGTACACACATCAAAGAAGAGCTAAGATTTTGTTGGTGGGTTTAGCTATTTCAATACCAAGCTCTTCTTTTATGTGTATCTTGTATCTTTTAAACTGTTCGAGTTTTTGTTGTTTATATAGGCCTATGTAGTACAATTGTAATACTCTATGATATATTATACTCAGGTTTTCATGTATCATATCATTCAATCATAAGCATCCGATGAGACAACTTCAAAGATATAACAAGATGGAGAACTTAAGTGTTGTTATAGATCAGGATTTGGCTTTATCTACTGAACATGTAGATGGTGAAGATGTAGATATAAGCCAAGAAAGTAAATCAAATACATCCACCCATGATGTGCATTCTTCAGAAAATTTGGAGTCCATCATTCATCGATTGAATCAGCTTACACATGCTCTGAGGGAACTTCAAGAAAAGATGGATGTGATTCAAGAGTCTCGAACAAAATCATCAGGATGCGGATTTTCTTGTAGTAACAACTCATTCACACTATAATAGATATATAACAATAAACACAATATTTAAAATAAACTTATGTTTTATTTATCTTGGGTACATACTTAAAACTGATACTGTTATATTAATATCACTATCCCATTATACAACTTAGGATATTTGTTCGTTCATCCTAAGACGTTGGTTCGCCTCAAGGCGATCACACATACCTCATATAATATTCATGAGCTGCTGAGATACTATATAAGGATGATCGCTACATTCAGATGCATGACATATTCTTCACATCGTCCCTCCTGAGGTATCATGCACACGGAAGCATATGTCTAAATAATATATAATACTTTTAATGTTTTACAATACTTAACTCTATGATACACAGTGCCAGACTTTAACATGACGGTAAGTTATACATTTTTTCTCATCCAGATATTTTGATTCTTATCTTCTACATACAAAAATATTCATTTTGTGTTCCAGGTAGTTTGGTTCTGATATGCATCATGCACAAAAGTACTTAATAAGTATGACATTTGAATACCACATACATTAGCATAAATTATCTTTGTAGATAAACATCTTTTATCACAAACTTAGACATCTAAAAATGATATGAAAAGAGTTTACATAGCATACAAAAGTTTAAATCATGATTGATTAAATTTAGCCCACATAAGGAAATGCAACAAATCTTAACTACACAGATACTATAATGAATCATATTAACATCATACGTTACATCGTATTGCTGAACTATTTTCGGGCGGTATAGAACGGTGAGCATGTTGATCCTATTGTACGGCTGTCTGATCCGGTTTAGCGTGTTTCTCTCCTTGTATCATGTATTTTGATACATCGAAATGGACTTTTTTTCTGCAATACATAAAGGATATCTCCTTTCAGTAAATATTCAATCTAACTTTTAAAACTTTTAGGGGGAGAATTGCACATCCTGTGGTCACGAATTCAGCTCTAATCTGACAAGGAAAAGACATGAGGAACATTGCACAGGACAGATACATCAGTGTAAATATTGTCATTCAATTTTATCTACAAAACAGAGGCTACACAATCATGTAGCTCGATGTAAAAGAAAAAAAGAAGAGAATGCACATGACAGTCATATAAAACGTGTTGCACAGTTACAGTCTAGGTTAGAAGATCAACAGATGGATCATACAGTGAATGATGATATAACAGCTACCACACATCCTGTCTCACAAACATGCAAGGAACATCCACCTCAGGATGGGTGTAACACATGCGGTAATAACCACAAACAGACTGATCTGTATGAATGTGGAAAGTGCCGTAAACGATTTGGGAGCCTTAGGCATTATCAGAGACACAGACAGACTCATTACCATCGTGAAGTGGTGAGATGTGTCTGCAATATCTGTGACAAATCATGTCGTACGTACAAGGAATTATTAAAGCATAGAAAAAATGATCATTTTTTGATGCCAGACAGTGATAAGACACAACTGAAATGTTGTGATTGTGATGAAGTTTTTGACGCTCATCATAAATTACATGCACATAGAATGAAGCACTCTCATGCACGAGTTGCACGAATGAATGACCCATCAATGAAAATGCCATGGGAAAAAGATGCAACTGTTGACCCTCCGTGGATCGGAAGAGATGAGCATGGAAATAAAATCACAGACATTGAGTTCATGCAAACTTACTCAGAGAACAGAGACACTATTCATGCTGCTCATGATCCAGGAATTGTCAGGGGTGTATACAATTTTCCCATAAATGATTTCAACGGGGAAACTGTTATTATGAGACCCCATTTGGATCACATAATCAGAAATGAGTCCAATGCTTTTAAAATCAATGTGGCTTTTGGTATGATATTACAGAACATAGAAACTGGAGAGTATCGCTATTACACAGCTTATTATAACAACACAATACTAGATCATCCTTTTAGAATCAACAGAGGAAGTGACATTAATGATTTATTGAGACAAATAGAAGAAAGCACCTCATTGGATCACATCATGAAAGATCGGGAGTCAACAAAATGGCAGAAAGTATACATAACCAATATCACATACTTTGTATACAGAATGGGATATGTCATAGGTGCTCCAGCAAGAAAAGGAGGGAAATATACTCTTCCAGGATACATTATAAACCATCACGCAATCATATCATTGGATAATAACAACCACACAGCGGCTCCATATAAAGACAAATTATGTGCTTTTCGATGTTTGGCATGGTCCATCAATGGCAGAAAACAGCTAGAAAAAAGAACCAAGGCCTTGTACAACAAATGGAAAACATATCAAGAAGGAGAAGGAGTGACAGATCTTCCTCACAACGCTAGACGTTTCAAAGGGATTTATTTCAATGATCTTCCAGACTTTGAAATATGCTTTAAGGTAAAACTATCTGTATACACATTGAACGAAGATGGTTCATGCTTTCGAGTATACCAGTCTATGAGGAGCAGCGATGATGCAGTTGAGACAGACCTGTATCTCAACTTGCATGAACATCATTTTAGTTTGATAACAGATTTTACTAAGTATGCAAAAAAGTATGCTTGTCGATTTTGTAGGAGACTCTTTGATCAATCTACTCATCTGAGCAGACATGAAAAATCGTGTCGTCAAAGAGTGAAGTATAAATTTCCAGGTGGGATATACACCCCTACCTTATCTATATTTGAAGAGCTTCAGCAGTCGCTAGGAGTGGTAGTAAATTCAGATCTTCAATATTACCCATGGTTTGCTGTATATGATTATGAATCAGTACTAAAACCAAACAGCACATCCGATAGCATGGATCAAGAGGTGAATTTTGATTCATATGGTAAAACAGAATGGACTACAACTCACATACCTGTTTGCGTTAGTATAGCGTCAAATGTAAAAGGTTATACAGATCCAAAATGTTTTGTAGATGATGATCCTGATTCTTTAGTGCAACAGATGTGTGAATATTTAGAAAAAATTCAACAAGAAGCACATAAATTGGCTAATATTCGTTGGGCACAAATCACATCTGATTTAAATAGGTTAAAAACAGAATTTCCAACACAAAAGATCACGCCTGAATCCATGAATGAGTTTAATTCAAACTCAACAGATGCTACTAAGGAAGGAGAGGAAGAGAGGGACACAGATATGGATACAGAATGTGAAGGAAACATGGAGGGAGTAGAAGACGATTTCACTGTTAAGGAAAAAAATCCATGCATAGGAGGCATGGATCATGAAAAATCCCGACAGATACATGCCGATCGTGTAGAGTGTATAACAAAACGATTTGAGAAGTATGCAGCTGTGCTTCCTGTATTAGGATTTAACTCTTCTAAGTATGACTTGAACTTGATAAAGAAGTACTTTCCTAAGCATCTCAAACTAACAACAGACTGTGACTATATAGTGAAAAAAACAAATCAGTATACAACCATCGCTACGTCAAAGTTTAAAATGTTGGATGTAATAAATTTCTTAGCCGGAGGGTGTAATTACTCAACATTTTTGAAAGCATACAACATAAAAGAGGCTAAAAGCTACTTTCCGTATGAGTGGTTTGATAACGTAGAAAAATTATATGATAAAAGCTTACCACCATACCAGGCTTTCTTTTCTACTTTAAAAAATGCCAACGTATTGGAAATGGAATACTCTAAGTGGACTTCTGATGGTTGCATAGAACCTAAACCTAAGACAGGCAAAGAAAAGTATGATGAGCTTGTTGAAATATGGCGTGAAAAGGGGATGACAAAGTTCCAGGACTTTCTTGTACACTATGCCAATTTAGATACAGGACCATTTGTTCAAGCAGCCGAGAAGCTTCAACAATATTACTTTGACATGGGTGTAGATGTCTTTAAAGATGCTATATCAGCACCAGGAGTTGCTAGACGTCTGTTATTTAAACATGCCAAAGAAAATAACAAGTATTTTGCTAGTTTTGGAGTGGAGCATGAAGATCTGTTCTACAAGTTAAAGAAGTGTGCTTTCGGAGGACCTAGCATAATATTTAAACGATATGCCAAAGTTGGGGAAACCAATATACGACAGAACACAGAGAAACAATGCCAGAGTATATTAGGATATGACTGCAACGGCCTCTATCTCTACGCTCTAGGGATGGACTTACCGGTACTATTTCCTATTCGTAGAACAGAAGAAACCGATTTTAAACCTGAGGTAAGCTGGCATCACTTGGAAATGTATCAGTGGTTGAACTGGCGTATGATGCAAGATGGTGTTCATATACAACACAAAATGAACACGGGAAAAGAATTTCCCGTTGGACCTTATCGATTAGATGGTTTCTCACCTGCGACCCAAAATGGGGAAAAATCACGAGGATATGAGTTCCATGGATGCTGGACACATGGTCATGATCCTGAAATATGCTCTTTCAACCGAGACAAGAAAGGTGACGTGAAGTATACAGTTAATCAAAAGACTAAAGAAACTCAAGAAAAAAAAAGGGCTGCTACAAAAGAGAGAGAGAAGTATATCAGAGATCGTGAGATAGATTTGGAAGTAATATATGAATGTGAATTTGCACAGTTAAAGAAGACAAACAAAGAGATACAAGAACACAGCAGACACATGTTCCCTGAATTCTACTTGAAACATCCTCACCAAGTTGGGGTCGATACAATTCTGCACAGCATAGAAAAGGGTGAGCTAACTGGATTTGTACAAGTAGACATACAGGTACCTGAAAAATGGCCCACAGGTAAGGAAAGAGACATCAACCCTTACGATTACTTCAGTGAGATGTCTCCTATTTTTTGCAATTCAGAAGTGCATTTCAATGAGAGGGGTCAGACTATGCAAAACTACAGTCTTTCTCAAGCATCTGGGGATTTTGTTCTGTCACGTAAACTCTTAGTGGGTGGGATGGCTGCAAAAAAAATATTTTTAGCCACCAATCTTTTAAAATGGTACTTGGAACAAGGGATGGAAGTAACTAAAGTGTATGAGGTTGTAGAGTATCGCTTTGAAAAGTGTTTTGAGGGATTTTGTGACTACATATCCGATGCTAGGAGAAAAGGTGATATCAATCCAGAACAGCAGATACTAGGCGAAACATGTAAAGTTTTGGGCAATGCTTCTTACGGATCTTTGTTACTGGATAAGACCAAGCACATAGATGTACGTTACGTGCACCACTCACACGAAGCTCATTTAGCAGCGAATGATCCAAGCTTCAAATCTGCATGTGAACTTCCTGGAGACTTGTATGAGATAGAGAAGTCAAAGAAAAACATAAATTTAGACATTCCTATCCAACTAGCATTCACCATATTACAAACAGCTAAGTTGAAACTGCTACAGTTTTATTACAATTGTCTGGATTATTTTGTGGATCGTAAAGATTATGAAATAACTCATACCGACACAGATTCGTTATATTTCATTTTGAGCGGAGCAACATTACGTGACGTGATAAAACCTAGTAAAATAGCGGAATATGAAGATGCAATATACAATCACTGCTACGATCTAGATGAAATGGGTCAACCATTCAGAGCATCAGATCGTCACTGGTTTCCTCGGGAATGCTGTGAGCGTCACAGAAAGCATGACAAAAGGGAGAGAGGATTATTTAAACTGGAAGCTTCTGGAATTGAAATCATAGCCTTGTCATCCAAGACATATCATTTAGAACGACTGAATGCTTCCAACTGTGTCAAGGCAAAAGGAATCAATAGAAGCGCTCTAGTTAATCCACGAGACATGTACATGGCTGCATTGAAAGACAGAAAATCAGGATCTGCTGAAAACATAGGTTTTAGATCAGTGAACAATTCAGTAATGACTTACAAACAAACAAGAAAAGGGTTTAACTTTTACTATGATAAAAGAGAAGTGTTACCAGACGGTATACACACTAAACCATTGAAAATGACACTAAATCCATGGGATGATTACAACATGATAGTATTGAAACCTGAAGAAGATTGTCTATCCAATGATTATCCATGTGTTATGCTTAAGCATGACCACATTTTCAGATCTTGCACTCAGCTATATTTTTACGAAATGGCTCTTTATCATGACAAGCCTTGTATAGCTTCTGATATTCTTCAAGCAAGGAAAAGTAGGAAAATCATGTCTTTATCTAAAACTATACGACCAAAAACTACTTGGTACTTAGACCGTGATGAGATAATGCACAACATAGTATGGCTCAAGATAAACAACATCAAGCGGAGGGTGATATTGGAATTTAAAAAAAAGCAAGGGAAAATTGATTGTACAACCCGGTGATATATCACACGGTTACTTTACATGTGGGTTGAGCAGAAAAATGGCTGAAATCACCCCTCCCTCACAGTTCCCAGGATCCGATATGATGAGTGTATTTTGGGAAAAATTATTGAACGATGAAGAATTCATGCAGGGATAATCTTTGTCATCAACTGTCTATATATTGCTTTACACCATTCCGACATCCATTTGGTATACGATCATCATTGGGATAACGTCTTTTTTCTCTCCGATCAAAATGGATACATACATAGAGGAAATTGAAGGTACCACTTTCCCTCCTTTGAAATCACCATGCAACACCTGTGTTTCAGGTGTAAGTGGGAGTGGTAAAACAACGCTGGTTCACAAGATGTTGAGACATAAGGATGTTATTTACAATTCTCCCGTGCATGAAGTATTGTACTGCATGACTGTGGATCAACCGTTATATCATGAGATGAGGAGGACAGTGCCAGGGATTAAATTCAGAAGAGGTATTCCATCAGAAGAGGATCTAAATATTTTCACGGATGGATCACGTCATTGCATTGTTGTTTTAGATGATTTGATGGAAGAGGTGGTAAAGAGTGTAGAGGCTCAGAACTTGTTCACAAAATATGCTCATCATAAAATGATATCAGTGTTGTACATAGCACAAAATCTCTATGCTCAGGGAAAGTGTAGTCGTAATCTATCAATGAACACCCATTACTTTGTAATTTTATGTAATCCTAGGGATATTAGCCAAATTAGCATACTTGCTAAGCAGACGGGTCTTGGAGACACTTTGAAAAAGAGCTACCGAGATTGTGTTCTAAAAAAGGCATACGGATATCAACTAATTTCCCTACATCCGGGTGATGTGAATAGACACATGGTAGCGGAATGTCCTAGGCTAAGTGCTAGAATTTTTACCAATATTTTCCCTGGTGAAAATCTTATAACATACATTTGACAAGATAGACTGACGTGTCACTATATATCATGATGCACATGTGCGATATTCTCACTTGGAGTATGACCATGACAAGGATAGCATCTCTCATTCTATTTCACTTTCCTTTCCTGTTCTCATACTAAGGTTACATCAATTCAACACCATCCATCATGTCCAAGAGGTTGAAAGACTGCAGTTCATTTGTCAAGTTATTGTTGTCAGGTAACAGGATACAAAGTGAAGCAATATTAGTTACAGCCACAGACAAGCAAGTGGAATGTCTGAGTGAAATAATGAGAAATGTTTTACGTCTACCAGTTGGGAAAAAAACAGTAGATTTGATAAAAGAAAACAGGACACTTCTTCAACAATTAGCAGACAAAGATACAACAGTGAGAAAAAGATTGGATATCATGCAGAAGTCACACAATATTATACTGGATGTTTTACTCTCCGTTAAGTCAAAACTACTACCAATTTTATGATCATTTTACTGAGTAATATATACATGCAATATAAGAATGAAAAAATATATTACAATACCATTTGAACAGTACTCAAGATTGGTTCAAAATGAAGAAAATAAAAAAAATAAACTTACTTCACATGAAGTGAAGAGGAACTCAAACTCCGTAAAAGATGACTCTGTAGCGGTGGAAGACGACCCTGATCATCCTTCAGACGATTCAAACAGGCTGGAGTATGACGATAGTTATGAGAGGGGATCAGTTGATTCTTTGCAGGAATCACACCAGCGTACTCAAGTTTATTCCCCTGATGCATCAACTCATCCTGCTCAGACAGTTGGTCATCAGAAAGTGCCTCATATAGATCCGCATCAAGATGTGATACAGCATCCCAACAAGGAACACGTTCAATCTGAGAATCAGGATGTTCGCCGACGTGGATGGAAGAAGAGTCAGAATTTTGGTCATGCTTCACATAAGGAATTGAATCATCACTCTGCATCACCTGGTTCGGATCCAGCCAGTGAGAAGATAAAGCCGGGAGAGGACAGTTCCCTTTCTCTTTTTTCTCTTCCTGCTGT
This sequence comes from Harmothoe impar, assembly GCA_947462335.1. Lineage (NCBI taxonomy): Eukaryota > Metazoa > Annelida > Polychaeta > Phyllodocida > Polynoidae > Harmothoe > Harmothoe impar. Next base: position 67,846,081 of record OX381706.1, read on the forward strand.
GAGCCATGAAAAGGAAAGGTCTCTCGGTAATAACGAGGCCACTGTACCGGTATCACAGAGTGTGGAGGGGTCTGGAAAGAAGAATGAGAATCAGTCATTGGAGTTGAGTAGCGGTGATGCACAGTCCAAAGTGGGGAAGCACTTGCTTCTTCCAAATGCTTCGCCATCTTCATATGAATTTTCAAGCAAGATTGATTCAACCGATGATACAGTTGATGTGAGTTCACAGATTGGAGTTGATCCTCTTCCTCCTGTTGCGCCTGAGGTAAAGTCAGGGGGATGGGGTCCGTTGTGGAATTCAGGTCGTTCACTGAGGGATACAAGTTCGAGACGGAAACGTGTTCAGTCTTATCCTGATTCAAGTAGGGATCAATCCCATCAGGGGAGTCATGTTTTGAAATCAAAGAAGCCCCGGATGGAGTTGGATGACGCTCACTCTCCACATGACAAGAGGGATGCTTCACGGAAGGTGATGATACAGGACTCATCGGATCATGATGTGAGGCGTCGGGATGTCCAGACGAAATCGGGGGTTGGTGGTTTGAGCAATCTATATCGTTCTGGGTTGGAGCAGTCGGTTGAATTGAGTTCTCAGGAGACACAAAACCCGGCTCACCGTGGGGGGACACAGGTTCCTCAGTCGGAGGATTTGGAAGTTCAATTTGAGCGTCGGTTACCCCCACCCGGCATCCCCGATGATGAACCTAAGAAGAAAAACGACAAAGATAAGATATTACAGAACCTGACTGATGAAGTTAAAGTGAAAGGTAAAAAAGACAGAACATCAGAAGTCCAGCCTTCTTTACACAGCAGCACTCGTCCTAAGAGGACCACTGCAGGACAGCACAGAGACATCTGGAAGATGAGATATAGTCATCATTGAAATATTATACATAAAATGGAGATACAGCGGAGTGACGTCAATGCTACACTTAGCACGCCGGAAAAAAACAAGTCAGAAAAACAGTTAAATGATTATTTGATGTCAATATATTATGATCCGAAAAATGCAGCAGGATATGCAGGAGCAGGAGCAGTGTATAAAGCTGTCAAATCAGAAGGAAAATATAAGATTAGTTTAAAGAAAATAAAGTTGTGGTTGGCTGCTCAGGATGCTTATGCTACATTCAAACCTGCAAGAAAAAGATTTCCAAGACCTAAAGTGATTGTGAGTGGAAAGGATCAAATGTGGGACTGTGATTGCTTGTCTATGAAATATCACAAAGATGACAACCGGGAGTATAGTTACATTCTAGTTTGTGTAGATGTTTTTACACGATTTTTATTTACTAAACCATTGATAGCTCTGCAGGGTTCTATGGTAAAGAAGGCGTATGAAGAGATATTTCAAAGGAATGAGTCTCCACACACCATTCGAACTGATCATGGAAGTGAATTTGTTAATAAAATAATGAAGCAGTATTTTATTAGCAAAAATATCAAGCATTATCTCACTAGCAATGAAATAAAAACGTCACATGGAGAGCGAGTGATACAAACACTGAGAATGAGGATAGCTAGGATGTTTAGAGCTAAAAACAATTTCAATTGGATAGATCATTTACAAGAACTACCTGAGGCATATAATAATTCAAATCATACTGCCATAAATTCCACTCCTTCAGAGGCTATGTGTTCTACTGAAAAAACAGAACTGTGGCATTGGCAATACAAACGGAATGACTCAGCCACAAAGACTGGACCGAACCAGCCGTATGAATATGACATAGGTGATAGAGTCAGAATATCTTATTTGAGAGAGGCATTTCACAGAGCATATGATCATTCCTGGACAAAAATGATTTACACTGTTACTCATCGTAGAATGCATCAAGGATTTCAGAAATATCAAATTAAATCCTGGGACAATGAAAGCATTATCGGTGAGTTCTACAAAGAGGAGTTACAAAAAGTAGTGGTGAGTGGAGATGACCATGTGACATATGAAGTAGAACATGAGTTAAAAAGACGCACAGAAGGACCAAAAAGGAACCAACGTGTGGAAGTATATGTCAAATGGTTGGGGTGGCCAAAAAGGTACAATAGCTGGATACCTGAAACAGAACTGGCAGATCTATGAGAAGCATAAGACAGGACAGATCGAAAAGCTCTCACCATGTATTTGTACTTGACATCCCGAGATTTCAGCGGATATCATACTGGAAACACTGGATGTGATTTTGTTGTGACCATCTTCTTATTATTTTAGTCGAAACGAGGAGTGGGAAATCGGATTAGTAGACCTGTATCTCGAATTACCAGGGGGTGTGCGTGTAAAAAAACCTGAGATAACTAAGTTGTTACATGTGTATTGCGACTCAGTGGAACCCTCTGTATACAATGGAGGAGAACGTAAGCTGTTGACAGTGACCCGGATGAAGGACTGCATACAAAGTATACACTACCCTGTACACATACGCTACATGCCATTGGCACAAGAACGCCTCTCCACCATGCATTTGTACTTAAGATATTGTGACGGAGAAGATGTGTCACTTGATGGGTTGACGTCAAGCTGTACACTTCACATCAGAAAAATACGGTAGGATAACATATCTCGTCATGGTTTTAGTCCCGTTAGGAGTCAGCATGGCTAGTTGGACACATAGTATAGATCCTAAATCTAAAAGTAGATCAGAGAATGGAACATTTACAGATGATACTGGATCAGGTAGCTTTACAAGAGTTGGATCTACTTCGCATGGAGGGAGTCAAAGTCAGAAGATGCAAAAGCTGAAAAAATCAAAGCTGGATGGGAAGAGTAAACCTAAAATGGTTTCACCTGTGCAGCAAGTATTGGAGCAAACAAAGGAAAAAGAAAAACTATCAGATGCACCAGACACAGTTCCTATATCCTTTAACATGGCTTCAACCAGCACTGGATTGGGAGTGAAAAAAAAGGCTGTGAAAGCAAAACCAAAGAAGAAAAAAAGCATCAATTCTACGTCATTCCGTACAGTTGGCTCCGCTATAAAAAGACTGAAGAACAAAAGAAACAGTCAGTCCAAATCAAAACGTGGAACCAGTAAGAAGTCTCCCGCTAAGAAAGGAAATAAGTGATCCGTGTGACAGCTGAAAATTGTTGTTAATTATGCAAGAATACAAGTTCAGCGAAAGTGAAGAAGGATATTCTTCTAAGATTGCGATTTTTGATCCACCAAAAATGGATACATCGATTTTAGACACTGAGCGGGTGAGGTACTATCCGAAGTCTGCTATCAGTGAAGGATCACCCTTAGTATTTCGTATTGAACCTTACACAGGTGGCTACATAGACGGTTCCAATACAACCATGACTATTGAGTTAAAGATAGTCAATGATAAGAATGAAGCCGTGAAACCAACAGATCATGTGTCATTGACTAATCTACCTCTGAACAGTATTTTCAGTCAAGTGGCTGTGTCCATGTCTGGTGTGGAAGTCAACCCGGATGTAGGAAGCATGTTCCCATATAAAAACTACTTGGAGATGTTGCTTATGGTAGACCGGGAAGCAAAGACATCAGTTGGAGAGCAGCGTGGTTACTATCAAGATTCTACAGATGGAGTAGGAACAACCGATCCCACCACAGCTGCCACCAAACCCAATCTTGGACTGATTAATCGTCACGCTCTGACTAAGGATGGTCAATCAGTAATAGTGAAAGGGAATATAGGACTGGACTTTTTTGATGCTGTTAACAAACATATCATTAATGGTATCAATATGTATCTAACATTCTATCAAAGCATGGATGCTTTTAGATTATTAGCTAAAACTGCTGACACTAAGTATAAAGTTATGATAGAGAGTATGTACATAACTGTTAGTTATATCAAACTGAGACCTGAAGTTCTAGTTCGACACAGTGAGCTGCTAGCCTCAGGGAAGAGCGCAATGTATCCCTATGTCAGAACATACATGAGAAATCATGTAATCCCTGCCGGTGTTAACTCTTATTCTATTTCTCAAGTGTTGGCTGACAGAATTCCATCGCTACTTGTAGTAGGCCTAGTAGAAGCTGATGCATATGCAGGAAGTCTAACAAAGTCGCCATTTAACTTTGAACACTTCGATCTGAACTACATATCTCTACAGGTAGGATCACAGAGTGTTCCAGGTCGACCCATGGAACCCGACTTTGAAAATAATAAGTTTTCAGAAGAGTATGATGCTTTCTTGAGTGTTACAAGAGGACAGGGTAGTACATTTTCCAAAAAAGATTTTGCTACCGGTAACAGTTTGTTTTGTTTTAGTGTTCAAAACCATTTAAACATACGTGAAGGTGTATTTCCTATCATACGTAAAGCTAACACCAGGTTAGAAATGAGATTTAAGAAAAATCTCACAAATTCTGTGGTAGTTGTACTGTACATGTTAACTCCCGGATTATACACAGTTTCAGAATCACGAATGGTTACAGTGGAATATTGAATTGATGTAAATATTGATATGTTATTCATCATACATTGCAAGATTAAATATAAATATAAATATATATATATATTAGTACTGTTTTCTTTTGATTTAGATATAGTATAAGAAGATTGATTATACAAGGTTAGATATAATACTCACTTTAAACTGAAGTAGACTGGTCTTCCTCCTGACCCAAGAGTTCAAGTTGGATAGGAGGGGTGGATCGGGTGGAAGAGACGGAGGTTTGTGGGACCCAGATGGTGGATCGATACCCGTTGTGTTGTGTCGTCTACAAAATAAAAATGCATGGCATAAATGAAAAAAGAAGATACAATATAACATAAAATATTATGTAACATATCATGTGTTGTTGATGATCTATATCATGTTAAGTAAACATATGTCATGTGAATATATTATTAGTGCTTGTATTTATATATATTATGCAAAGAGTTAAGAAGTAGAAATAAAAGCAAAGAACGTGCCGTTATGCCTATTAGTCATTCATTTTATGATTTATAGACTATATACAAGATATTTATACACATGCTGTTAAGATATACTAAGTTCTTAATATGACCATGACTGTGTTATTTCAAGCAACTACTCACTCCATGCTGAGGTTCTTGTAGTTACCCACTTTTTAGCATAACAACCAGCCGCCACACCTAGTATAATCAAGATGATCGCTGACGCAGTACTGACTAAAGGTCCAACTAGGTCAGTGTAGTTAGAACTTGTGACTACATTGTCATAGTCTGCATGATTTACACCCTGGAGTTCACCATCACCAGATTCACCATCACCACCACCACCATGTTCGCTGCTATATCGGTTTTTCTGCACATCATCATATAATGGGAGCTTGAATGAAATGAAACGGAATAGTATTCTGTATCATGATTTATTGATAAAATAAAACATATTACTGTTATCTTTTTTCTATATTACTAATATTTCTGTGGATAGTGCTACTTTACCTAGATATATGATGAAATATATTCTAAGAAAATACAACGAAAAGAATATAAGATATAGCATACCTGTGTTACTTTCATAGAGCTATCATGTGTACTTTCATGATTAGTATTGGACATGACACTAGGTGTATTGCCAGCATGATTTTCATCTGTGAAAGTGACTCTTGTGACATCATCATGCTCAACATGAGTGATCTCATTTTGATTTTTCTGACTAGGCTGATGCATCAGCGTCTTAAAAAAATAAAAATATACAATATAACTATAAATTCATATATTAAAACTCATATATACAAACTTCTTGTTCCTTGTAAAATCTAAAATTCGTTGTAGGAGGAACAAAAATTTTTTGCTTCAAAAATTCTGAAAACACTATCGAGTGTCCCATATTTATGTAGGGTTGTCTCCCTAAAACGGCATCAAGATCTGCCCAGTAGTTCCTGAGAAAATCAACAAAGAAGTTTCAACTCTATCAGTGGAGATTGCACTGGTAGAGTTGAAACTTCTTTGTTGATTTTCTCAGGAACTACTGGGCAGATCTTGATGCCGTTTTAGGGCGACAACCCTACATAAATATGGGACACTCGATAGTGTTTTCAGAATTTTAGAAGCAAAAAATTTTTGATCCTCGTATACATACGGCAGATTTTAAATTTTACGAGGATCAAAAAATTTTTGCTTCTAAAATTCTGAAAACACTATCGAGTGTCCCATATTTATGTAGGGTTGTCTCCCTAAAACGGCATCAAGATCTGCCCAGTAGTTCCTGAGAAAATCAACAAAGAAGTTTCAACTCTATCAGTGCAATCTCCATTCCCTAATCGGTATATGGGGGGAGTGGGGACCAGCATGCAAACTTCTTTGTTGATTTTCTCAGGAACTACTGGGCAGATCTTGATGCCGTTTTAGGGCGACAACCCTACATAAATATGGGACACTCGATAGTGTTTTCAGAATTTTAGAAGCAAAAAATTTTTGATCCTTGTAAAATTTAAAATCTGCCGTATGTATACGAGGATCAAAAATTTGAATTTCCAACTTGAATTTCAACATCTTTGGTCAATTTTGGAGTAGTAATTTGAACTGGGACATACATGACTTCTATCAAGTCATTTATCATATTGCGCACAATGATATCTGCCTCAACTTCCTGTAGTATACGTGAGCTCATCTATGAAAAATAAATAAGACTGAAATTACATTTGATTCATTGCTGGTGACAGCACTGCTGTCAGTTAAATGATCGTGTCAACACAACATATGAAACATAACAAAGTATGATACTCACCTGACACTCTGTTTCAAATTGAACAAGTGGGAATGTTTGAATTAGAGTCGGTATGATGTGGCATATAGATTCCAGCTGTTCTGTCAGGATTACTCTCCTAATAGATGGAAATACTAAGAGAAACCTCAAAAGAACAGGCTGTGACAAGGCGTTTCCGCGCAGATCGGCTACTACTGGTGGAGACTCACTCAGTGGATACACTCGACTAGCAATAACATCAGGTAAACGCATTCCTCCGCGACATCCTATATATTCAGCAACGCATTCACAATGTTCATGTTCTGGGCATACTATCGACTGTCCTATGCTTAATACTCCAAAAAATATGAGTAGAAATAGACTGAGCACGGTCATGGTGTAGCTTGTTGAGGTCTCACCGAAAACTGCATGGACTTCCGGTTTACACGTGTGCATGCACAGTGGGGGCGCTGCGATCATGCTCAGTAAATCCCACCGGACTCAAGTATCATTTGAACTTTCAGAGTCAAGGTCATATGTCTAAATGCATAAACTAGATCCTTGAAACTCGAGCTTATACTTGTTCAAAATAAACAGGGGATTTTTCAATTATCATTAGATCTTTCTTTCAGGGTCAAGGTCATATGTCTAAATGTAATAACTAAATCCTTGAAAGTCAAGGTTGTGTGATCAAAATATAAAAAGGGTTTTTTCTTTACTTTGATGTCTAAATTTAAAAAACACTAAACAAGTGTATTATGATCATAACAATTCTGTTAAAATGTATGATAAAAAATGACTTTAATGAACAGATAAAACAGAGATCACATTATCTAGATACACAACCGGATCAGAATGATGTTGTATCTAAGGTCACATGCCTCGTTAAAACTATCTTTATAGGTGGGTGTGTCGTGTAAAGTGTGTGCTGTGTTTACACCCAGGCTTCTCAACATGTGTGTACCAGCTGTCTGCACCGAAACACATAGGCCTACAATTTCTTCTAACAGTAAATAACAACGAGCTGTACCATACGCTAAGTTAAATTCTAAATAGGCCTACTGATATAGAAGAAAATATGATATAGAATATAGAGACATTATACCTACCGTGATATATGTGGATCCTGATATGTATATAACAGAAAATGTGGGCCAGTGCTGAAAGGGATACTTTATCTGAGATATAAGATCAAAGTGAAGTGAGAAATACAGGGTATCTATATATAGTGGTGAATGCACGCATGAATATTTAGATAGACACATGCTACACCCTCCCAAAGCAGGATCTCATGCTGGAGAACACATGTACTGATCTATAGATCTATGACCATGAACACATATATACATTATGTGGAAAGACATAAATTCCCTTATAGCTCCTGGCACACATGAATATTATCATAATCCAACAATTCCAATGCAATACATGGGGTGATTCTATGATGCCTCAACCGAACATGATGTAATAAAAAAATTCTATTCATACTCGAATGAGCAGTGTCATGTCACCGGAATATGGACTAAGAGAATGGGGGGGGGGGGGTTTATTTATTCCACCTCCGGGTATGAATTGATGATGTATATAATAAAGTCCTAGATGCCTATATATACAACATGATACCAGATATCAGTCACAGACTCAACTCCATCACTGTAACATACTTCGAGCTAACAGTCAGAACAGATTGCATAGTGAAGATGGCTGCTTTTTCCTCCTCCAATGCCACCGCTAGTCAACTAGATGACTCAGCATCACAGGCAGTGTCAACATCTGTAGAATCATGGCCTCACAATGTGGATCATGTGCTGGATTGCATTGAGACAGACATGAGGTAAGAATATCATGATAATATTAAAATATATCATATATCATCAAGATAATAAAGTAATTATATATCACTGTATATTATGAATATAATAATAAAAAAAATATAGAAAAATTGAAACCAAATTATATTTTATTTAAAAAAATATTTTGGATCTATTTCAGACATGCTGTACACTGTGTAAACGATCTGACATCATGTATGATGTCTATGCTGACCAGCTTGTCTACAAACTGGATCTGTAGTGATAAGATTCAAACACTGATGCTAAATGCATCATGGAGCATGCGGGATTCTATTGCTGGGGCTGAGGATTTAATACTAAACTCTCATAGAACTTTAAAGTTTTTTGTAGCCTCCTCTCGTACCCATCCCCTAGGACAATATGGTACATTTCTAGGTTTAAAACAAGAACGTAACAGAAATGTCATGGTAGAAAGTGTGAAAAGAACTCACACCCACATAGCAGAGTTACGACAAGTCCCACCCCCTCCTGTGCAGTATCTAGAATATGGATCGGCTTCTCACTCTGTTGTGAGCACTCCCTCAAGGATGTCGTATCATTCTGATCAGACTTATTACAGTCACGAAGAATATGATGTGAATGATCAGAGATCTGTGGTTGTAAAACCTGGGAAGGAAAACTATACCCATACTTCTTCTCCTCCTGCTTTCATCCCTGCTGTGCATGCTACTACTGAAAATACAATGCAAAAATCTATTGTAGTTCAGAATGAGAATGAGGTTGGAATGAATTATGCTGTATCAACTTTAAATACAGCTTCAGACATCCCTGTCCAGAAAGTGATTCCTCTCTCTTCCCTGCAGTCAACAAATAAAGGCAATATGATAAGTCAAGCTTACTCCCCGGTTCATACGAATGGAGTGAACCAAGTCCCATTCTCTTTCTCTCAGAATGCTTATCAACATTACAGCCATGTTCAGTACTATCATGAAGAAAATTCACACCTCCCCCCTTCTCAAACTGAGGTGGAAACCACAGGCCCGTATGACTTGGTGCAAGGTCCACATCATTCTGCATCAACTTTTGATGAACATAACTTGCATGAACAAAACCACACGGATACTAGCATCACCACATCACACAGACAAGGTAATTCTTACATGTATGCTCCCACTCTGACTCCTCCACGCTTGGCTCCCACCCCTCTCAGTGTTCCTCCCGTTGATCATGACTACCACACAGAACGCAGTTCTCCCTACATTTCACCACTCATCCAAGCAACTACATCAGTGATGGATAGCAGTAACATCGCATCACCAAATGGGAAAGAAAAGAAAAACTGTCTCGATAATACAAGAAATAATGTAAAAAAATAATATTGTATGATAATCAATTTTATATAATAAAATGATTTTACATCTCTATTTTACAGATCAACTGATGAAAAAGAGTGGGGATGGGATAACTCATACACGACACCGCTTGATGATGTTACAACCGATCCAGCTGTCCCTGAAGATCATTTTGATAGTGACTAAATAATAAATCAGGAGTAAAAGCTAAAAGTGAAAATATTACACATAACTCATACTTTGTGTGTGTGTTAGTATTTTATTTCAATAAAATATACTGTAATGTATAGATGTATGCTTGTTGTTATTGGTATACAGATGAATTAGATTGCTCCTCTTTATAGTACTTGATGGTTGAAAGTTTGTCATACATGTCATCCTTTCCTATCGTTTCCTCTTGATGAATCATTTTTCTGAAAAAAATAACCACACATTTAATGACAATGATTTTTTTAGATATAAATAATGCACAGTATAAAAAAGTAAATTGCAACATTGTTTTTGATTTTGTTTAATTCATGGTTTTATAGATAAAACTAATAAAACTATATATACTAAGTGTATGAGCTTGAAATTATATAGATATTATTACCATTCATTGATCAGTCTCTTGAATTCCCGCTGTATGGGTAGTAGTCCCTGTACATTACACATGGTGCAACATGAGGGTTTGTGGTTCACCCTGTCGCAGCAGAACACATGGTTGTTGAATGTTGGAAACTCTGTGGTGAGCTGCGTGTCTAAAAATTCCACAAAGCGTTTGAACTGTTCATATGACAAGTGAACCCCCTCCCTGGATGGTCTAAGGTCTCCTTCAGGGTCGTGCATAGTGTCGAGTGGTTTGTACCATTTCCTTAGATTGACCAGACACATGTTTGGTTCAACGGTCAAAAATGTCATCTGACCTAAAGTCAGACAATATCCAACGAATTCTTCGTTGTCCGTCAAACTCAGACACATTTTGACATCGTCAGCCTCTTTCCGTAGCTGTTGGATAGCATCAAAATTTAGCGTGATGCTATACCTAGCTCCTACCCTCTGAAGCTTGTCTATGGCATTAGTTTTCCATAGACTGAGCCTTAATGATCCCTCTCCAACCCCAGTTTTGTCCATCTGTTTATCTAAGTATAAATTTTGACCGAGGTTAAAGAAGAGCCTAGTTTTAGAATCGGATGATTTTGTAGAGCTCATGAAGAGTCTACCTCTACAAGAAAAACCCTGAGTTACCTCCGGGTTTGCCTTAGCCTCATCATCATACAAGACGTTAGCAGCAGTTGTCACAACAGCGCTGGTAGTGAATTTCGAGGTTTTTCGGACCTTCACAGACGTGACTGAGGGGGAAGGTGCTTTATCAACATAAGGATGGGAAGGGGAGAGATTTAGTGCTAGTGATACATTCCTCCTCTTTGCCAAAGACTGTTTAGGAGGATTCGCTTTTTTAGTCTTTGGTTGATGCGGTGTAGCAGGAGACTTCTTCGATCTCCCCCTCCTGGTGTTGCTGCTATGCGACGTTGGCTGCTCTGTCTGAATTTCACCTGGAGTGCTTGGTGATGGTTGTCTGACATCTTGTATCAGATCATCTTCCTGTAAAAGAAATTGTATATTCATGATAGTTTGGATAATATTGCATAGTATAGAAGATGTGATAAAACAAAAATGTAAATAATCTGATGGATCTAAATATAGTAAGAAGTTATGTGAGCTTAATTTATACTTACAGGGAAAAAAACATTATCACTAGCTGGTGATAGCTGTGAATGAACCTGGTTCATTGCCTCTTCCAATATATCCATGTTGATGCTTTAGTGAAAAGATGCAGAGAGCGAGTGGATGAAATGTTGGTGTACACTTCAGTATTTATACAGTTGCATTAACATAACTCTGATCAAGACTCCTGAATGGAATGTGAAGCAATGAGGCTTGTGGGCATCCTTTCATGTGTCTAATCCTTGTAGCCTGGGGGTAAAAAGTGGAGTATTCGCGTTGTGATGGAATGTGCTAATTGATGACTCCCACTGTGGAACTAAACATGAGGGGTATCCATAGATGATATATACTATGCATGTGATAGTAAGTATAAAAAGATTATGTTACACCATATAGTCAGTATGATACAGAGTGTATTCCTCTATATAGTAACATTATTTTCAATATATTAATTCATATAGTATACTGCATACAGTTACACATACACATATACAATTGATGTGTAAATCCATGCTTATAGATACATCATTGAAACATGTCAGATAAATGATCATAAAATGAATAAAATAATATAAGAATCTTAATTACAAGTGTAAAATTAGATTATGTGTGATATTCAAACTACATATGAGAAATATGAAAAAGATTGATTGGATTTAAAGAGCTATTATTCAACATTTAGAAAAACCCGACATCTCCTAGTCCTCATTATACTACTGCCATGAATGGTCAAAAAGCTCACCAATCTTGTCAGAATCTGTTGTAGAAGTTCCTAACGGAAGCGTGCCAGAAGGGTGCTATACACTACTTTCACGAACTCGCCATTTTGTTTATTTTAATAGCAGAATCGCGCATCTTTACCACTTGAACCGGCCATCAAAACGAGGCTACTGCTCTAGAAAATGAAAACGCCTATCCTTTAGCATTGGGGGGGAACTTTCTGGGCCCTAAACTAATTATCTATGGCTCCCCAACTTTAATTTTACTATGGGTAGATTTGTGTTAGTTCTTGACATAATAAGTGTTTTCTAGCCGCGTTCTACTGACTGACACAAGATATTCAGCTCCGAAGTTGACATGGGCGATAAAAGGGGGCACTAGGCCTACCGCATCGCCAAAAGTCCATTTGTATCAAAAAGTTTAGTTTCATAAAGAACTAACGGTAAATATCCAGCTATACCATCAATATGCCTCAATATTTACCAAAATCCCTACTGATATTGATTCTAGTGATAATTATTTGGATTGTGTTTGAAAGTGGGCCCTGCATTACACTGAGAAGTTTGAACAGTAGGCAAAGGTTGCCCTAATGCATCAGGGAGTTTACTGGCTCTAAATCTCTTTTCTAATAATTTTGCCTCCATGATTTAAAAACCCTTCCACAAACTAAAGGTATATTTGGCTACCCTTTCAGCATTGAACTATGGCTTGTTAATATGTCATATGGCTGTAATCTCAGTATTACAATCCTATTTCCAAAGGATTTGATCTTATTGTTGACACATTCATGATCTTATTCAGACACATTGATGGGCCCGCTAATAGGGCTAATGCATGTCAGGGATGCATAGCATTTTCTACATCAAAATGCAGTCATTTGCTATTTGAAGACAAGAATTAGGACATGGTTCTAAGAACAGTCTTCTTAATATGTCTATTCAAAATCTTTCATTCTGTCCCAATTAGTGGTCTGCTAAATGGATATCATTATTTGAGGTCTTAAAATAGGATTATCTTAGCTTCTGGTATCTGAAGACTGTAAGACATATGAATTTACAATGCACAGTGTTGTATATGGACAACGCGGCAGGAACCTTTATAGAAAGCTGTGGTCAGGGGACTTGTGCAATCTATCACTCTGACCCTCCATGATCTGCCTGTTCACAGCTACCAGTATATGCATACCCTTACCCACCTCTCACATTGTCCTGACCTGTACCCTAAGCCAGTATAGCATGACTACCAGATAACAGTATGGACTTGATATAACGAGGATCTAGATTTGAGTAAATATGAGTAACTAATTTGATCTGATTCCTGAGTGCAGCTGCTCTGTTCTCATATTAGCACCGTCTAATTGCCTTGTAATATAATCAGGCTGCTGCCACAACCCATCGTGTGGTCTGATTTGCATAAAATATTTTATAATTTGGTGGGCTTACACACTCTAGTAAACACAGGCGTTACAGTGACACTAGTACTGTAACTCTGTGCTGGGTTGAATAATGGAGAATCAGATTCACCTTGGCGTAAAACAATCATGAATAATCATTGAAAGTGGCAGGAATGTTAACTGTGGACACAAGGCATGTTGTGAGCAATCTCCTCAGGATTAAATTTGAATCGAGGTAGAAATAAAGCTGATTAATAATGGGTTACCATGACAACAAAGTAATCTTTTCTCCCGGTGAGGATATTTCATCGCATTCTGAAGGTAATTAACTATAGGACAGGACCAATATTTTGCTTTGAATATTGGTATAGAAATCTGGGTATGATCAGGCATATGACATTTCTCACTGATGTGTTGTTGTAGTTGTTGCCAAGAAATGTCAAATGGCCCTAGAAGGTGAGTTCATGGTATTTTTGATGCTTGTGTTATCACAGCCTTACCAAATAACCATGCCTAAAATAAGTTATATGACCGAGGTTTGTCCATGCAGTTCAATGGTTTGACAACATCTAATAACAGAAACCTATCTATGCATAGGCCTTGGATGGACAAATTGAGAATAGAAGGACTAAAATAGAATGACTAAAATAACCAGTCTTCTTGATCGCAAGCTTAACATGATTGGGCATGTATTGCAGCCTAAAGATTGTGATCAATGCCTTTGAAATTATGTTTAAGAGAGGAGTCCAATGACGCCATTTGCCCCTTTTCCCAACACCACTCTGTTTTATGAAGTCTTTATTATTTGCTTATACAACCCCACCAGCCATCTGTTATAGAATGATGCATATATATAATTTGAGCTTTTACCACACAAAGCAAAATAGATTGTGTACAGTTAAGATTGGGCAAGATTAACATCCAAAGTTATAGGGGAAATTATGACCATGGCATTGGCAGCTTCAGGCATTCACAACGTCTGAATGATTCAGAAATCTAATATTAATGATGGTGCTAACACAACTAACAGATGGTTGCTGCTCCATAATGGTTCTAGTAGTGCCGACACCTTAAGGCTGTCCTCGGTCCTTTGTGCCCTGGGGATATGCAGCCTTTTTTAGCCCTGACTTGTCCTGTTTACACGCACGACGCCTGGTTATGTCCAATCACATTGCTGGTTGCCCATTGGCATGTCACATTGTGCACAGAAGCACAGACCAGTGCAATTTGTCATTTTATAAGTTATGCACAAATGTCTTGTTGAGATTTTACCATGAATAATTTGGATTCATTTACGGCAAATGTCTGAGGAAGTTCCTCTTGGTTTTTTACATGAGGCCAATTGTTGTAAAGGCAGTGCCATCAGTTACAAGTTGAATATTCATCGCAGTTTCAACCTTCTACTAGGGGGCCTTACATAAAGTACGTACGCACCGAGGGGGGTGGGGGGTCTATTTTCTGGAAAATGTTGCGTACATAAACCCTTTGTTTTAATGCGTACAAGAACTTTAGGGGTTGGGCGTCAATTTCTGGAGAAAACGTGCGTACATACTTTATGGAAGGCCCCTAGCTTAACTCGTTGTACATAACTTCATAAGTGCCTCAAAGTGTTTTGCTTATCTATGCCCCTGGTCTTTATGATGCTTGAATGTATCATGCTGACAAAGGCAAAAGATGAATCATGGTGCCCATTAAACTGTTTATTTACAATAATATTGAAATTCATAAAGTATATTGTTGTCAACCCTGAAAAGGTAAAACTGTGTACACCATTTTCTAGCAGTCCTATTTATCCAACTAATGGTTTATATCTATGTTTAAAACCTTCTGCGACGCTTTTCATTTCTGTTTTTCCTCTTAACTCAATGTCACATCTGTGTCGAAGGCAATAGGAGACAGGCTGTTATCTCCTCAACTTGCTGTCAAAATCCTCAATGAAAAAGAACATATTTCCATTAACTTCTTATTGATACATCTGGTTGCTAGAACTGAAATAGCTGCTTCTCAGAATTTCTTATTCATAGAAGATGGGAATGATGAATCAGGTTGACAATTTTCCACAAATGTCTCACTATTTGCTTAGAGCCTGACATTACAATGTCAGAGTTTTAAGGCATTACATTTTGAGGTGTCGACTAGCTAATGAGTCTGGTCTAACTCTTACAACCTTTTAAAGGCTACATATAGGGCTGTGCCGTTTTTAGTATAATGTAGGAATGCAGCCCTTGTGAGTTTACTTGCTAGATCTGCATTCAGTCATCATGCAAAAGAGTATATCAGGCCCATGGGGTTGGCATGATGTTTAAATGCCACGACTTGGGGCCCATCTGTAATAAATTACCAGCTTAGGTGTATGGATACGGTTGGGCGGGTCTCACAGCAAAAGCCTATTAAGGTGGGTCAATGTGATGCCTTTTTTGTCCACTGCGCCGTTTTCTGCGCAGGTAAATTCTCTAGTTTGATCATAGAACACCAGGGCACCCTTGTTTCAAGTTGGCCTAAGTAATATCAAATGCTCATAAAATAGTGTATGAATTTTCCCTGACCGGAGCGAGAACCACCAACCTTTGAATATGAAGGCATCCATTCTACCACTGTGCTATGCAGTCTGTAGTGGTTGTCCCCATTGGAAGTCATACATAGGTAGCCCTCAGTATATTTCTATTTCTTTTCAACTTTTTTATTTTGATGGGCCTAAACCTTAGAAATGTGTGCGGGACCATGTGTTAGAAATATATTCTCTAGATAAAACATCAAAGCCTATACTCAGAGAGAGTTGTATAGAAATTTAGCTACTTTTCAATACAATTTTATGTAGATATGTGGCAAAACACTGTATAATCCATCACATGAGACATTAACTTAAGGCTTAGATATCTCAGAAAGTAGCCCGGGACCCCCCTATTTTCTCAGTTTCTTTGGAAAGTGTATGCTATCATGGTCTTATGGTGAAAACCTGACGAAAATCTAGCTACTTTTACATCAAGGCATTGACCCACCTTAAAGGGATAGCTGTCTGACAACCCCAGTATGATCCCGTCGGTGTATCACAGATGATCCTCTCATTGGAACATATTGTAGCCAAGATCCCCACAAAGTACCAGGCAGTATTAGGCACAAAACATACATTCAGGACTTTATCACATACTTATACCGACTATATGGGCCCATTAAAGCTATAAATACAGTTACTTACATACCATTGTTCCAATGTGTTTAGCTGGGTCCTTATTACACCATCACATGAGTCAGCTTATAATTGCAATGTGCCATCAAAAGTATTCATAGTATGCGGGTGGTGGGGATGGCTATTGTTCAGGGTAGTATGCATGTCATGATATGATAATTAGTCTATTGAAAAGCTGGATGTAACCTTTCTCATCCTTATCTCATCTCATCAATACTACTCCCCCATGGCATATGTTTCAATATAGTTATCACACCTGACTCTATATTGCCTAATTAGCTTGACCTTGTCATCAACAGTTGAACGGCCCCAGTAGTCAGTACTAAAGTCACCATAATAAAAAGAAACTGTGCAGCTTATGGAATATTCCCAAAGTCAAGGTGCAGTTTAAGTGCAAGTCAGGCTTATATGCAAGGTTTTACAGTAGATGTAAATTTACATTTTTATGTTTTTCAGCATGGTGGTAGGGCCTGCACTATGTCAAGCAATTTAGTAGATGATGATGGTGGCTCCAGTACATCAAGGATTTAACTTATTCAGGACTGTCCGTCCTAAGCCCTGCTCTAAATCCCTGTCATGATAGCCTATGATTAAATCAATTTGCCTCAATGACTAGGAAAAGCCTCTCACAAACCAGAATATACATTTGAGAGCACTGCATTGCATGATGTTTCTATGACAGTAATCTCAGTATTACAATCCATTTACCAAATTTTTGGTTTTATTGTTGACTCGTAACATTTCAAATGGACCCCCTAATAGGGCTACCACACGTCATGCAGGGGGAATAGCATTGCTACATCAAATGCAGTAATTCAAAACATGAACAGCAGGAAAGATTAGAGCATGGTTAAACAACAGGCTGCATGATATATCCTTTCTTTCTGTTCATTCTCTTCTTCATGTTTCAGGAGTAAATACTGGTCTGCTGTATTAGAAGTCTTATTAGTAGATTATTTTAGGTTCTACTATCCTTATACAAAAAGAAAGTGTGAATTTACAATACAGACTAGTGCTCTTATCAATCCTGATGATACGGAAGGATCCTGTAGAGAGAGCTGGGGTCTGGGGACCTGGAAAGCCACCCTCAGGTTCATCTGTCACCCTAACGCTCAGGATCTGCTCAGGGACGGATACCATATATGTGCACACCCTTAGCCACCCCTCACCATGTACCTGACCTGTGTCCTAATGCGGTTATAGCATGGCTACCAGATAACAGTATGGGTACTAGATAATGAGGGTCTAGAATTACAAGTAAATATGAACAACTAATTGGATCTGAGTGCTGCTGCTAAATGACACATATCAGCGCTGTGTCATTGTCTTGTAATATTATCAGGCTCTTGCCACACCCCATCGTGTGGTCAAATCTATGGAGGACAAATTATAATGTAGTGAGCTTATACACACTAGTCAACACAGTGTTACAGTGCTGCTGCATGTCAGCGCTTGGTTGAAGAATGCAGGATCAGATTCACCTCGGCGTGAAATAATCACACGCAACCATTGAATTTGGCAGGAATGTTAACTGTGAACACAAGCCATGTTGTGAGCAATCTCCTGAGGATTAAATTGTGAATCGAGGTAGAAATAAAGCTGATTAATGGTGGGTAGTCATGGACACAAAGTAATCTGTCCTCCCAATAAGCATTCTAAACCTAGTTGACTACAGGACATGACCTTTTTTTTCTTTGAATATTGGATATTGGATATCATCAGGCATGTGATATTTCGCACATGATATGTTAATTTCTGTTTTGCCAAGAAAATGTCAAATGACCCTGGATATTGAGTTCATGGTATTTTGTATGCTTGTGTTATTGCAAACTTACTAAATAACCATGCCTAAAATAGGACATTGAGGCCGATGTTCATCCATGCAGTTAAATGGTTTAACAGCATCTAATAACAGCCACCTATCTATACATAGCCCTTGGACGGACAAATTGATAGTGCAAGGACTAAAATACAAGAACTAAGGTAGCCACTGTCAAGAACTAAGGTAGCTATTGTTCAAAGTTTGTATGCAAAAGGTTATTGTTATAGAACTACAAAGCTATAAAACTACAAAGCAAACCCAATAGTTGATATGTGTGTCTTCAATATCATGAGACAGTTTTCAGTTCAAGAAAACTTGTACTCTTAACTCGATGTCACGGTTGTGTTAAAGGGCAATAAGAAACTGGTTATTATCTACTAGGATTCTGCAAAGTTAGACTTATACGCTAGAATTTACGGCAGTCAACACAGTGTTACAGTGCTGCCTCATCTCCATGTTTGGTTGACAAATGGAGGATCAAATTTGCCGTGGTGTAAAACATCTTTGAATAACCATAGAATTTGACAGGAATGTGAACACAAGGCATGTGGTGGGAAAACTTCCAATGATTTAATCTGACCTCAGGCAGGGATAAATCTGAATAATGGTGGGTAACTATGGCAACAAAGAATCTTGTCTCCCAATGAGGATATTTTATTGCATTCTGAAGGAGGTTAACCAGAGAACAGGTATTTTGCTTTGAAAATTGATTCACATCATTAAGCATGTGGCATTTATTGCATGCCATGTTAATTGCAGCTCATCAAGAAATGTCAAATCATCCTGGATGGTGAATTCTTACTATGTTTGGAGCTTGCATTCTTCCAAAACTTAACAAAATATGCAGATGGCACCTAGCTCACGCGAGTGCACGGACAAATGGTTTGAGTAAGTTTTACCACAAGCTTGCTGAAATCTCCGTCTTAAGATATACCATGACACAGTTCATGTGTAGTCATAAATATGTTAAAATATCTTTAAAATGTATTTAACTTGGGTTCCACCATTACTAAAGAAGGGAGAAAAAAGGAAACGAAAACGGGGGTTAGGGGCAGAGGCCCCCATCTATAGTAGAACCTTCCGGTTGGAAGAGTTCAGTAAGATTGTCGTAAAACTCAACCAAAATGTTTGTCCCTGCACTCACATGAGCTAGGTCGGTCGTGCCCAAAATACCGAGTCTATAACAAGATAATGCCTATTTTCGTCCACGCTGTCAATTGGTTCATGGTTCGCCATATGCAATACCAGGAATTTATCCATACATAGGCCTTGGAAGAGCAAGATAACAATATCTAACATAATAGGGCGTAGGAGGCAATGTTCGAACAGGTACCGCCGCAAAAGTGGTGATTTTTGGAAGGCAGATCTATGCCTCTTGTATTGCATTTTGAACCTAGTGCAATCAGAAACTAATGAACTCATGATCATCTTCAGGTAGATGGTTTTTCCTCCATGGTGGTTATTTTAGTGGCGAAACCTTAAGACTGTCCCCAGACCCTTGTGCCCTGGGGAAATGCAGCCTTTTTTAGCCTCATCCTGAAACACGCACAGTTCCTGTCCAATCACACTGCTTGTTGCCCGCTGGTCGTGGTGCTGCTGATATACATTAATTTTGGCCACTCCAAATAATATCCTTGTTTCTCATCACTAAGCCATGACAAATATGATGAGGGTGGTTTTGTTCTTTTTTCCCAAGTAGTAGTATATTCTTTTATTTATCCTGTTTTGAGACAGGGCCTAGGGCCCGTTTTATAACTCAACCAGCTCTTGTGGCTTGGTGTTATGCCAATATTACAAATAGTTCCATTATGTGGATTTTTAAATGTTCTTGCTTTTTTTACTTGCAACTCTTAGGTGAATCCTGATGTTATGGATTTAGTTGTATCTTATTAATCTATATTTAGGTTAGGGGTTCATGAATTGGGGGTACTATAGGCACCACACATTACATGTCCCTATCCTTGGTGTTTTTCTACACCATTGACATAGGGGTTTAGTTTACTCAATTTATGTCAACTTAATTGACTGGTTTTTAGTAGGGGAAGTGATACAGATTACAGTGTGTTGATAGAGGTAGGTAGAGACAGAAGGAAGATGAAGAATGTAGGGATCCATTTTGGTAGTTCCAAGAATGGAGGAAGTAATCATCTTAGGTGTTATGATGACTTTTCATCAGATGTTATGATGAATAATAAGCAGTATTACGATGTTATAATACTTATAATATGGCCTTATAGAATTAGTCTTGATCTTAAGACTAACAAAGAGAGAAGGTGTTAATTCTGAAGGTGTTAGTTTGATAGTGATCGTAGTTCCGTTTGACGAATTGACATGTTTTGTCAGTCACAACCGGACATTAGACTATGATTTGAACTTTGCATATGAACCTTTTAGTTTGCATCCGGTAGCTGTTCTATCTTGGATTGAAAGAAGGAGTCATTCCAAGAGAGGAGTTCCTTGTGGGTCATGGAGCGGATTGGTGGGTCTAATGAATTCCATTCTGTGGCTTTTCTGTACTCTAAGCTGCGCCTGTATTGTGGGTGTTTGGGCCATTTTACTTTAAATAACTTACCTACGTGGTGTCTGGTAGGGATTGGTCTGGTATCCAGCAATTCTTCCTTTGAGAGATCTTCTATGGCTAACTTACGCAAGTGTTGCTGTCGTCTATCCACAAGTTTATTTAGCTTAGCCTTTTTGTGTAGTTTGTCAGTGTTTATGGTGTCTGCATGTATGTATGTAATTCTTAAGCTTTTGTTTATGCAACCTTGTATTTTTTCCAAGTTTCCATCAGTTGTGTTCTCATACAATACATCACCGTAGTCAGCCACTGGGACCAGCATCGACTTTACCACTGTCAGGCTGTCTTTTACATTCATTTTCCTCCTTACCTTGGCTTGCATATAGACCTTGTGATCTAGGTTACGCTTCAGGTTATTTGTATGCTGCTTATAGTTTAGATGTTGATCCAATGTAATCCCAAGGTATTTATAGGAGGGGACTGTGCTCAACTGTTTGCCATCCATGTAGAGGCTAGGTTTCATGTTTCTTCCCAAGAACTGTTTGGTGCCATACACTGTTATTTTTGTTTTCCCTACATTTAAAGATAGTTTATTGCTTTTACACCAGTCCGTCACAGCTGTCAGATCTGTCTGAATTTTTGCTTCTGTCGGTCTGTCGTATCCGTCATGTGAGCAGAATAGTATGGTGTCATCGGCATAATGTTGGTAATCTAGATATTTAAGGGTGCATCCAAGGTCATTAATATAGGTTAAAAATAGGAGGGGGCCTAAGACAGACCCTTGTGGTACTCCACAGGTTATTATGTGATGTTTGGAGAGTGTGCCATTGGCTTTTGTTTTTTGGCATCTATTTGCTAAGTAACTTTTTATTAATTTTGCAGCTTTTTCTGAGAAACCTATTTTTCCTAATTTTTGAATGAGTATGGAGTGGTCTAAAGTGTTGAAAGCTTTTTTGAAATTGAGATATACTGTTGTTGTGCTCTTCTGGTTATTCATGTTATTATATATATAGTCAGTGAATTTTTGTAAGCTGTCCAAAGTCGATCTGTTTGGTCTAAATCCGTCTTGATTTGTAGTCAATATGTTATTTTCATTTAAGTGGGTCATAATTTGTTTATGTATTATTTTTTCTGTTAGCTTAGCTGGAAGGGGTAGTATGGAGATTGGTCTGAGGTTATTGACGTCGGAGGCATCCCCTTCCTTAGGGAGGGGTGTGACTGTAGCCTTCTTCCAATCGTCTGGGAATGTTGAGTTTTCTAGAGCTAAATTTATAATATGTGTAATGTGGAAAGGAAGTGTTAGGAAGGTGTCTTTGAGGACCAAATAGGTAGGCAGATCTGGGCTCTCAGCAAACTTTACAATCACATTTTCATGATGAAGAATTTAATAATCTACAGAGGTTTTTACTATGTATTTTTCCTCCAGCCCATTGTATTTGCTCCACTGTAAACTTCAATTTGATAAAAAAAAATATGCCCATATTTGTCTATTACTTTTGCCTTAACATTTTCAAACAAGGATATCAAGTGGCCTTATGGCAAGAGAAGCAAGGGTCAGCACAATTAGTTATTTTATAAGCCATTCACAAGTGGCTTATTGAGGTTTCACCATGAATGCCTTATTATTTGTTTTAATACAATCTGACCTGTTTTGAAGCAGTGTCATCAGTCACAAGAGGAATTGCAACCCTGGCGAGTAACTCGCTAGTTCTGTGTTCAGGCATATCGCTATGCCTATGCTATGGGATGGATAGCAGGGTAGTGGTACCGTAGACATGCAACATGGGGAGGTTGCTTGCAAGCGATATATTCATCATCATGACAAAGGGCGTAGCATATTTAAGCACTATTTGACCCTTCACGGTAGCCTCCAGTTACGATGTAGACCGTTTTCCTGCACTGAAAATTATCCACCTTATAGTGAATGTGTGTGTGTTTGACATGTCCTTTAGCAAACGTTTTCAGTTCAGGATTTTTTCTCTCCTGCCAAATGGCAAAAAGGAATCTACGAGACCTCCGGTCAAATTCCTCAGTGAAAAAGACATCATTTCCATTAACTTCTTATCACTACAGCTCACTGCTATAGAACTGTAATAGCTACTTCTCAGTTTTTTCCTTCATAGCCATTAAAACCTGAGATGTGGAAACACTGATACATCCTGTCCAACCAAGATAGTCATTAACAGAAGAGAAGCATCCATTTTAACCAGTTAAAGACATGGGTGGGGGTCTACTTGCCCGAGATTCATTTATGCATCATGCCAGCCCTCTGGGAGAGTATCAACCCTGTGGTGTTCCCCCATTGTAACAGGTGGCTGATTCTGCATCAATTCAACCGGAGGCTCCTGGATGACCATCTCCAATTTCCATGATAATTTTTTCTCTCATCGCGCTATGTATCCAGTTACGAGCGAGCCAGAACTCGGAAACTATTTGGAATTTTGATTCGAAATTTTGGGGGGACAATATGGATACATAGGGCAATGAGAAAAAAAATTAACATGGAAATTAGAGATGGTCATCCGGGAATATCTTCCGATTATGGTTGAGTTGACGCGGAGTCAGCCAGGTTTAAGCCATACACCCACATAGTACCAACCAGTGTCAGGCACATGACGTCAACACAGCACTTTATCACATACTGTATCTACTGTGTGGCCCCGTCCAAGCTATAAATAAAGTTATTTATATCCCATTGATGCAGCTTGTACATCATGGAGTTTATTACACTCCCACATACGTTTTGCAGTCTGTAATTGCAATATGTCCAGAATAAATGTACTCATAGCATTATATGGGTGCTGCCGTGCCCATAGTATTAGAGGTAGTGTATTTGCCATGTGGTAATTAGTTCATTGTAGTAAAGCCATAAATAATATTTCATCCTTGGCACTACTTTAGTGAATGGAGTAATATACCATACCATACTTTCTATTTTACCTAAATTACCTGGTGCCCGCCATATTGTACCAACCCATGCGTCTCATAACAATGTCACCTATAATCAGTTATACCACAGCGGGCACGGAGAACAAAGCATTTCACGACTCTTGCATACTGCATACAGCTAGTGGTATAAATAAGTTATAGGCCTTGTACCTAGCTGTAGGGGTTTATTTCGAGTACAGCATGGTACTCATCCTATAACTACTACATAATCAACCTGCCGGAATCTGAAGCATTACTGGAGAGCTACCCTACCCTTACCTTTGCGTTACTACAGTTTGGATGGTATAAAAGTATAAAGTATGTCAGAAAAGGGAGTAGTATATAAAAATGCCCAATTGTAGCAGGTGGTAATTGCCAGCATATTACATCGATTAGTATTGCTATGGCTAATGTAGACATTTGTGATCTGCGGGCCATCCAACAGTATTTGCTGGTGATTCCCATGTAGTAAAATTACTGTCAGAACAAATTATCCGGCCTGGTCTTCTGCCCATATACCAGCACCATTTGTATGTGCCCAGACCTGAATAAACCCGATCACTAACCTGTTGTCTGTTTGCTTCCAGACCATCCTGGTGGGGGACAGTGGAGTCGGTAAGACTTCCCTCCTCGTACAGTTCGACCAGGGCAAGTTCAGCAGCGGCTCCTTCTCGGCCACAGTCGGCATCGGCTTCACGGTAAGTCACTAGACATTCTGTAATTACAGATGGTGCCTTTTGGCAACACGAATTGCCTCTCTGTATGGGTACCGCCATCTTTATCCACCAAGGGATATTTCTCTTTGGAAATACAAGCATTACTATGCTTAAGTACTAGAAGAGCTGTATTCAATGCCCCCCATTAAATACAATGTGGTTGTATCGAATGAGCTAAGAAAAAGCAATTTTCCTTCATTAAATGGCTTAAGATTTAAAAAATAAACACAAATGCCAACTACATTGATACCGCTCTGATGTATTTCACTCGTGGGGGCTGGGGCAGTATCCCACTCAGACTACGGCTTCGTGGGATACTGCCCCAGCCCCCACTCATGAAATACAGCAGAGACGGTATCAATGGTCATTGGCATTTGTCTATCTATGTCTATATGTATGTGACTGGGTATAAGATATGACATAGAGGCCTTCTGATCACTCCTCTAGAAGTGAATGGTCACAGGGGCCACACCCAGAGGTCACACACATTTTGTTTTTAATTTCTATTTCAGGAATTACAACAAAAAGTTAACCCTTATAGAGGCCGCACAGTGGTTTTATGTGAAACAACGCATTTAGTCGCCAAAAGACATGTAAGCTATGCGGCCCTGGCAAGTAGCTTGCTGGTGCTGCATTCATGCATCAAGTCGATCCTATGGGGTTGATACACTCCCGTCAGGTCGGCATGATGCATGGCGCATTAAGGAAATATGTGGCCCTTAAAGGGTTACCAATGGTCTATAGTTGATGGATACTTACACCTTTCATTTGAAAAATGTCTTGCAAAGCTGCTTCCTTTGAAAGGTCTGTAGTTCTATGGAGTTTAAGCATAGCCTTGCAATTGGCAATACAGAGAAAGATGGTCAACGATGGACCATACCCAGTTTCTTTCTTTTAATTTCAGGAATTAAAACCAACACTTAAGTGAAAGGGTTGCCATTTCAGATATTGAAACTATAACGAACAGCTAGATGGAGTTTCAAAGAGAACAGAGGATGTGTGTTTCAGGTTGTTCTTAATTATCGCCCAACAGGATTGCTAGCGTAGGCTACTGCTGAGGATTTCATATATTTTGAAGGAAATCTTGTTAAAAATCGGGTGGCAGCCTTGAGTACGTATTTGATACATAACTACACTCATGTACCTATAAATGGTACTCCACATGAAATAATATTCCATTTACATTGGACTTGTACAAAGATCGCTGCCTTTATTCAGGAGTCGCTTACTGAGCCTGCACCACTTGGGTTGTTATAGACCAATACAGCAAGAAAGGGTGACTTTTTGAGAAAATTTGTTGATAAAGTTTATCGAACATTTCTGAGGCCTGACCGACAAATACATAAATACAACCTCAAAATCCTGCATTCTAATATATACTATCAGAAAGATTATTGCTCTAGGAATCTTCAGATATGAGACGTTCGCAAACATAGCCATTACAGACAGTGTTATAAGCATTATGCTAAAACCAAGGTAAACACACTTTTTTTGCGAAAAAGCCACCCTTTCATGGTGAATTGGTCTATAGATACATCCACAAACAGACTGTGGGCTGCCCATGTGAAGTAGGCCTTAAACATGGTGTTGGCTCTGCCCCGGGATCTGCCCTTGAACCACTGTTAACCCTTTAAGGATGGCATGATGTATCAAGGTAACATTTGTTGTCATGATGCATCAATGCACCATTTGGAGCAAGTAACTCGCTGGCACTGCTCAGGGGTGCATCCCGGGGTGCATCATGCAGACCACTGGCGAGTTACTCATCAGGACGTCATTCAAGAGAGTCAACATGATGACCAGGGCATAGCACAGTAAAGCAATATGCCATCCTTTAAAGGGTTAACGACCTTGATGACTGCCAAGCAGTGATAAAACTTAACCCCAAACCACTGTCAATCCATCCGCTGGAGCAATGTGCAGGGGATGGGCCACTAACATTTACTGACCGTATTTGGACATGAGGTTTTCATGGAATTATGCCGATAAAATGGTACTTTTATTTTGGTCATTTCACCGGAGGGGCAAATTATTACCCATAAAGGCATTTTGTTCGCCCTATAACGGGGATCTTGTTCAATCCTATTGAAATACAATGTGTTCTTGTTGACCCTATTCATTTGCCTTATCCTTTATTAGGAGTAGCAAGTGCTTGAATGTACTATGTCCATTTGTTTCTATGCGTCAGAGACGGGGCATCAAAGCAGCCCTGATGAATATAGCTGGGACCGATCATAGGTCTTTACAGTCTGATCAGGTCAAAACAAAAACATATTTCCTATCTGTTTTGTGCATAAATCGGCCGATTAGAGCCCTGTGAATGGGGGGACATCAGATGATTGAAAATCAAACCTGTTTGATATGAAATCGGAGGCCCAGATCAGCCTGAGATGCACAATCGGGGCTTAAATCGGGACCTAAATCGTGGTGTATAGCCTTGGCAACTCTATTTTCCACTTGTTTATAAACAAAGACATTATTGACAAATATAAAGCTATGGCAGGGTCTATAGTGCCTCCCTGCTTAAGGCATATAATTGCTATGGTATATAACTGAGTCAGATTCGTGAGAATAGCCCCGATTTGTGAATAAAATCGGTTAGTGGAGCCCCACCTTAACAAGCCAGTACTGCATTTGAGCCGATTTGAGCACGAGGTTAAACGTATACGGCGATGATACATCCCCAAAGGACACTTAATACCGTATAAGACAACAAAGACATTGAACACATAGCCGCTTCCTGGAATCGGGTAACAAGCCGTAACAAGTCGCTGTGGTGGCGGTGGTTGAATTTCGCGGACGTGCAGACATTTTCTTGCCCCTCCCCACAAAATCGACTAACTCGCTTTTGCCCTGTAAGGGACTAGTCATTTATTTTCAGCTGGGTTAGGGTGGGGGTGGGAGTCATGGTGGAGTCATGGTGGAAAAACTGGATAACTTCTTCTTTCTTTTTTTTAAAACTCGTCTGAGGGTGGACAAAACATTTGCAAACGATTTTATAGATATAATACAGTGTAGAAAGAGCCATAAATATGGTGTTTTCCACTACCGATCACGCTTCATTCCACCGGCACATCGTGGGAGCAATTTCTCAAAATCGGTTCGTATCAGGAGGTGGGGGTGGGGGGTGAAGATTACTTTAAGCTTATTATTGGGTGCCATAAGACAATACACCAATCTTCCCAAGTAGTAATACATGGTCGGTCCATAAGGTGGTGTAGGGCGTTTCTCTGGTGCCCTTTGGATGGATCACCTCCGCCCTTACATCCATTCTGCCGCCGGACATGTCAATGCCTGCCCGGCCAATGTAAAGCCGGCAGTATGAAGGCCTGGGAGGAAATCCTGAGGCCAACTCGTCAAAAGGAATTATGTTTATGGTCACCCCACCGTTGATAGCAAAACAGGGCTGACCTGATGAGTTTTCATCCTTTTTTTAATGTTTGTTTTTCCCTCCTTTTTCCATATTTGAATTTGATTTTAAAATTTTCTTAGGTTCCAAGCACAATATTGAACTTTTTGTTCATATCTTTCTATTTGTCTAGTATTTGGTTGAAGAATATATACCGTTTTAGGTTTAGAGAAACAAAAATATATATATGAATCTTACCTGAGAAAAGGCTTTTGAAAATATATAAACCTAAACTTTTTGAACCTTGTTATCTGAAACAACCTATATAAATTATGTATTTGTCCTAAGGTGTTGTGGCCCCAGTGTGGAGGGCGTGCCCCCAATCTAGTTGTACCATGTCCTCCCCCAGACCCGCCCACGTGGTGTCTGCAGCTGGACGTCCACCCCTGGTCACTGCCCCACTCTCCAGACATATATTGGTTGTACTCCTGCGTCTCTGTCTCACAGTGAGGCCGGCTGGGGTACAGGGAAGAAGATAGTAGCAGATCATGGTTTGGTTTTCCTGACTTGTAACCCGCACCCACTGTCATAGCACATACTCCTAAAGCTTACAATGTGGACAATAATAATATGTGCGATTTTTACTTCATTATGAGATCTGCGATGGTGTTTTCTTTCAGATTGATTAATTCATAACATATCCTATTCATTTCCATGACATGAAATAATAAGAATCTAATGTAAGCAGGTAGTTTTGGGCAGAGATGAAAGTGACCACCAAAAACACAACCAGTAGATGCGGCGTCTGCTGCAGGGGGGGGGGGGATGCCCTGGTGGCCGTGGTAGATGTGTCCTTCCGGGTCCGGCGGAAGTAGCCCTCATCACGGGTGTTGTCCTCCCTGGCCGCTAGGGGGAGGGCGCTATAAATCTGCCCTATAGGTGTCACTATCTATGGGAAGTTGCAAGGACTTCTTTTTTTCTAAAAAAAATACTAACTAATCCTAACCCTCTGAGGGCAGCGTATTATACAACACCCTTGGTCGTCATGATGCATGGATTCAGCCCTGGTGGGTAACTCGCCAGGGCTGCATTCATGCATCATGGCGACCTTGCAGGTCTAAATGATGCATGAATTCAACATCAGTGAGTTAGCCACCGGCACTTCGTCTGTGCATCATGGTGACAAATGAACATGAATGCTTAAGGCATTACGCTGTCTTGAAATGGTTAACAGTGTACAGTGTAGGGTAGGGCGGCGAATATAGCTGCCATGTTATTGTCCTCTGCTGAATAGACACGTTATATCCTACACAGGGGCTGCTCTATGGGGAACAGGTGGGCGGTCTGTGGGGTCACTTTAATAACCATTTAAGGACAGCATAATGCTTTAATGTATCCCTTATCGTATGATGCGTGAATGCAACCCTGCATGGGGAGTAACTCCCCGCTGCTGCACCCAAGCACGACATACCTCATGGGGTTGATGCACCCACGAATGGTCAGGATGCATGAATGCAGCCCTATCATCAAGTCACTCACTATACTATAGGGCTATACATTGATGAAATACATCAAGCCGACATTAAAACACCATGTGGCCATTAAAGGGTTGGGTCTGTATGACCACTTAGAGGAATGAGCCCCTATAGTAACACCAACAATACCACAAGGCAACCTCTCCACTTTACAAATCACTCCCAGTTGTAAAACTAGCCTGGCTTCAAGATATAGGTATAGATGCCGACAGACTATAGTGTCACTCTATACAGATGGGAAGGCCACACAACCTGGTCATGCCTCTACATTGGATGATTGCTTGCACAATAATGGCTGCTGCTGAAAGGGAGAGAAAAAAAATGTCGACCCCTCTAAACATAATTTTCTGGGGAAGGGTGTCTCATTTTATGGAAATTCTCATTATTAAGTCTACAGAGTCCTTCAAAGTAGGAAAATTGGAAAACAATGGTTATTTTCCGATTTAAATGTTTTCCCCCCAATTCTCTTACTTTGAACAGCTTTGAACTGATTTTTTTATGACATTCCATCCAATAGGACTGTCCAAAGAGAAAAAGAACCTAAAAAAGAATTTGTATGTTCCATTCACATTCCATCCCTAGCAACGGTCATTCTAAACCCAGGAATTTGAAAGGGACATGATATATGGCCATAATAGTGTATAATAAGTGATGCTCAGATGAAAACTCATCAAATTATAAATGATTAAAGTTGTGTTTTTGCCTGTAAAGAGGAGGGTATTCCCTATCCTTAATGCAGGACATATGTCAGCTCTTTGCCGCCATGATGCATAGATACCACTATGGGTATGGACCACTAAATTCGACATGGCGACATGGGCTTTTCTTAAAATCGACATTCAACATGGAGCTTAGTGACATGAGGAAAAAAATAAGTGACATGACACAGGGTGTTTCTTAAAATCGACATGGCACATGACATGTTCTTAGCAGCGACATGGGAGATGGGAATTTAAGTGACAGGTGACATGGCTATTTCTTAAAATCGACATGCGACATGGGGACCCCCCATCCAGACCCCCACCACTGACTCATGTGACTCGCCAGGGATTGTATCCAAGCATCATGCCGAACCTACTGGGGCATATTGCATTAAAGCACTGTGCGGCCCTTAAAGGTTTAACGAGAGGCAATAGTACCCTCTACAATAACCTCTATACCTAACATGACCCCATGGGTATCTCACGCACGTGGGGCGATAATAGGGGTGGCAGGGGTGATTGGCAGCTAATTTGGGGCAAGGCACCTTCTGGCACTGCTTGCCATGACTTATGAATAATTGATTATCATCTCTTGCATGGGCCATCTTAATCTTAATCCACAAAATGCAACAGAGGTACTTAATGTACCATGGCTATTTTTCGACATGATGCGTGAATGCAGCCATGGTGTGTAACCTCGGCTAGACTTTGATATTCATTGACTTTACAGCTTATTTTTAATTATTTTATATTATAATTACATGTATCTTAATTTATCTATAAGGCGAGAACTGTAGAGTTTCTTAGAGATGTTGGGTATAGGCTATAGTCGGCCCTCACTTCTTCGAATTTGGTAAATGCAAGGAAAAAATGTCTGAGGAAGCAGATCATCCGAAGAATTGAGTTGAAATACAATGGAATATACAAAGAACATCCAGACAAGTGGTAGGTACCAGCCATCCAAACACCATTAGCTCGCCACAAGCAAGCTACGTTCCGAGAGCAGAACCAAGATCCGCCCTAAGGGAGGGTTCATTATTTATGGCAGGGGGGGGGGGTGAGCATTTAAGGGGGGGGGCAAATATTTTTAGGGGTATTCAAAGGGGGGGGGCTTTTTTTTTTACCCTATTCTTAGGGGGGGGGCCTTTTTTTTAAAGGGTATTCCTAAAAATGTCGCGAATTTAGTGCGTTGAAATGTCGCGAATTTTGGTAACAGCCTGTGTTATATTTTACCAAATTATGTCAATATTTTCAACATTTCCAAAAATTTTCCTCAAACTCCTAGCAAATTTCTCACTGCATCACTTTTGACACTCAGAATAGCCCACCGTCTTCAAAAAAGTGCCGGCCTCATGTAAGCACTGAGGGTAAGGGAGCTTCCAATTTATAAGCACTGGGGCCCTTAAACTCAACGGTATGTAAGTCAAGTGTCTGAGGTTTGACTATTATCACTCACCAGCGAATATCATGAGACGTTTACACTAAAACGAATGGATGTATTTGTTGCAAGGTAGTAAATTGTAGGTAAAAAAGTGCCCAGGATTAAATGCATACAATTAGTAGACACCAACATAGTTTTTGTAATAATGTTGAAAACGATCCAGGGTGGGGGGGGGGGCGCTTTTTTTTCAACCTATTCCGAGGGGGGGGGGGCTTTTTTTTTCAACCTATTCCGAGGGGGGGGCCAATTATTTTTGACGTATTCAATTTGCCAAACGCTCACCCCCCCCCCCCCTGCCATAAATAATGAACCCTCCCTAAATGGTTAATGGCATTCTTTGTCAGTGAGCTGCTCTTAACCAGACCTAAAGATGGTAGCACAGTACAGCATGCTGGCGGGAATTAGGCTGGACTACCTATGGGTATAGACCCCTAAAATCGACACGGCGACATGGCCATTTCTTAAAATCGACATGGCGACATGGTCATTTCTTAAAATCGACATGTGACATCGCAACCTAAGCGACATAGCGACATGGGAAAGGTGGTCTGAGGGTTAGAATCATGGTAGGAAACATCAATAAATAGCACCAGAATTGACCGTTTGGCTTCTAGATTTTCAAAAATTTCCAGGGGGTCAAAAATATGTCTATTTCAACAAAAGACATTAGTGACACTAGCGACATGGCTTATCTCTTAGTGACATGGGACATGAGCTTTTCTTAAAATCGACATGCGACATGGGGACCCCCCATCTATACCCCCCTACCTGCCCAAGGTAATCCCCCAAGGTAGGCCCACGCGGGATCAGGCATGGCAGTCTAGGCGGGAATGGGGGACTGGGACGCTGGTGCATGACGCTGACACCAGAGGGCGTCACGGTGTCTGGTGCCGCCCTCTGGTGGAATCCTCACGAACCTTCGGCACCGAACGAGCTCGGTCAGGATCCACAGAATATCAACAGCCGAGACATGTACACCGGTCATCTAACGTCTTGAACGAGCTGGATATGAGTTTAAAAGTCTCTCTCTGAAGTGAACAATATCCGACAATGCCAGCACACGCTCCTGGTCCGATGAGTAACGGCCATCCAAGGCCACAGGCGGCCGCAGAGTCCTATGACTTATCGTGCAAGGTGAGTGTGGGTTGGGATCGGGGAGACCGCTGGGTGGGTTGGGTGTCCCCGGGCGGGCGGCGAGGGAGGGCCGGCGAGCCCTGGCACGACACCGGTCTCCCCTGGGGGATCCAAGGTTTAGCAAACTAGGTCGGGGTCGTGTTGTGTATGTATGTCCCGTGTAACTATACCATGACACAACTCCCCTCCCTCCTGTCCCTTCCCTCCTGTCCCATGTCCACTTTCCCAAGAGGAAGTAGAGATATAGATTTAGGACACACATGGTCAGTCGTGGGTATAAAAATGCCAAATGGGTAGACTCCAGCATAGACATTCATGATTATCAGATATACCCGGGCATGTATACGAGATGTAGGTATAGTGCCGGGGTATAGTGCTAGTAGTAGGTAGAGCCATAGATTAGACGGTAAACAACAAATAATGTGTAGTCACTGATGTGGTATTTTATTAGGCTGTAAATAGTCCAGGGCTTAAGGTTAATACCTGATCTGTCGAATCTTGCATGTAGACACCACTTAAATTGGATTAAATTTACTGTGTCAATCACTGAGGCCAAAGAAAGGAGATAAGGTGCGTTTCAGGCAACATGGTCCTGGGAATTAGGGTAGGTAGGTAGGACATAAATGACTAAACAGTTACTTAAAATCTAGAAAAATACGAATATTAAAAAATAAAATGAAATACCTAAAACAGGAAAAAATGCCAGGGTCGGGATTTCTGAAACAATTTTTTTTTGCCTGGTGAACACCTAAAAACAGCCAATCTTATGTTCTGATTTGATTGATTGAATTTATATCTAAAAGAAGCTCCATAGGACACATGAGATGTAGGCTACCTATTGCGTACCTGCGACATAAGTTTTTTTTTTTTTGGTGGGTTGGTCAGGGGGAGGGGGGGTGCTAAAAGTGAATAATCTCACGATGGGAGGGGGCGTGGCACATATTGGCATTGCCTACTGGGGTATACAGTGTATTCATATGCCCAAGTCCAATTGTCAGCCATTTCAACATCTAAGTAGACTCGCCAGGGCTGCATTCATGCATTATGACAATAAATGACAATCACTCTGTGGTCTAATAGTTTAAGAAGTAACATGGACTCAGGATAGACCACATTGACATGTTTATTTTATGTCAGCTGTAAGATAACAAATGGACCTAATGATAAGGAGGTGATTACTTACTGGCTACAAGGTGCCACAAGTATGGCGTGATAAGTATCAGGGGCCGTCCTTATCTCATACAGACATGGCTCTAATTATATTGTAATGATTATTAGCTAAATAAACACTTTTATCTTATATTTGCCAAACTACATCACAACATATTTTTTCATCCTGATACAATTAACTCATTATTAAGGGCGAAGTAGTGATTTCATCAACTACTAGCATGTCCTTTGTCTTCACAAACAATACCAAAGGTCATGCAGTACCTAGTACTTATCTAGAAAGGACTGTCAGTTTGATAATCATGATTAGCATGGGCATGTACACGTATATTATATTTGTGCAATAAACTGTGGGTGTTTCTAACACGACTAAAAGGGAAAACAACATACAAACACTGATGCTAGCCGAGGGAGTGCAAACAACAGGCGATTCTCACATGTGAAAACAACATGGACCCCCCCCCCCCTGCTTACTAATTACTACTACCCGGTAAGTCGCATGCACCACATTGACAGGTATGTTCCTGTACTACAATGATAATACCGTATTTGAGCATTGACCAGGTATATTGTATCTATGATAGAACCTGTTTCTATTCTAGTAACAGACGCCCACGTCCCCTCCCCCCCCCCCCTTTTCTGCCGGGGATTCCAGGCACATATCTCTTTTGTATTAGCTAATGTAGAGGATAGTTGCCAATAATGCCATGCATCATTCCAAGGACACGGCTACTTTACTCGGCCTAATTTACCACTATAGTATTAGCATTACTGCTAAAAGTATTATGGTCAGAGTACTGCGTAGGTGTTGCCTAGTCAAACAGATCATTGTCCCTGTACAACGCCCGCCCCATATTAATCCTTTAAGGCCAGTATAGTGCTTTTATGGGCTATACCCTTTGTCGTCATGATGCATGAATGTAGCCTGGTAAAAATACTCGCTAGTGCAGCATTCATGCATCATGACAGCGCTACAGGGTTGATACATTCCTTAAGGACTACCATGATCCACGGCCAATGCTGTACCGACGAGTTGCTCGCAGGCAATTCATTATTGCATCTTTACAGAAAATGTTGCCATGGCAACATGCCTTCCTTAAATGGTTAATACTAACTACATAGTGGTCATGACAGCTTCCCTTATTACAGGTAGCACTTGTTTGATAATTGCAGCCTATTAATATCATTACACCTTTCACGTAATCTGACCTTTACAGCCCACAAAATAGGGCCGAGCCAAGCAGTTTTCTGATTGATATTTTTTGTTGACTTTAAATAACAGTAATGATATCTGGCAATTTTAGAGTCATTGCTAAAACCCGGCAATTTGTTTCCTAGTATTTTCATGTAGAACCCTAGCGTACCAGATACCAGGTAGTTCTTTTTTAACATATTGCATGAAACACAGATTTTCCCTCTAACGAGTAGCTCGTCGTCGGGTAGTCAGCGTTAACACTTTGAGGACGGCGTGATGCCTCAAGTTCCCTCAAGTTTCATGTTTATTTGTCTCACGATGCACCAAAAACAAGGCATTTCGCAGGCATTGGTGCATTCTGCTGACCCCTCAAGAGGGAATGTGTAGGGTCGACATAATGCATGAATGCAGCACTGGTGAGTCACTCACCACAGATGCATTCATGAATGCATCATGACGACAGATGTGATATTGCATGGAAGTGTAGTGTACTGGACCACAGATCAAGACACATATAGAACAAATAAAGTCAGTAAGAGTTAATAGACCGATAGAGAGTAGAACACGCTAAATGTATGCTAATTGTATCTTAATAAAGTCCAGGGGGCAGTACTGTGGGAATCGGAGACTTGGTATTACACAACCATTAACCAAATAGGAACCCTGGCATTATACAACCACTGACCAACAGGTCAAGGTTGCTTGTAGACAGGAAGTAACACTTCCACTTCTAGCGATGTAATTGTATTAGTTGAAGGTCAAGGACGTTTGGTGACAGGAAGTAGCATATCCAATTCCTGTGATGTAACTGTACTAACTATTGTCGTGAGGGATGACTCAAACCACTGGGGCAGTCAGCCAATTGATAATGCAAATAAGCCAGAGGTCTTCACATCAAGTACCTCTCATCTGCTTGGATCATTTGTCTGAGTGAACTGCAGGCAGTGATCCTGATGTTTCCCCAGGATAAATATTAGTAGGAAATCAAAGCACCCCTTAAACACTCAATCCAGTTCAGAAGCACTACGCTGCCCTTAACCCTTTAATGACAACATAATGCATTCATGTCGACCCTACTGGGTTACGACGCTTGGACGTTAAACAAATCAATAAATCAATCAATCAATCATCTCCCAAAGAGTGTCTATGTTGCACCAATGCAGCCCTGGCGAGTAACTCGCAGGGGCTGCAATGGTGCACCATGACCACAAATGTTATCTATTAGCAAAATGCCGTCTTTAAAGGGTTAAAGTGTGAGTGCGTCATTCAGTGAGCAGCTCAGGCTTTGTGTTAGTGACAGGTAGCAGTGCCTTAGTAGCCAAAGCACCTACATAACCCCCCCTCCCCCCACGACGCCACCTCACACAGGGGTCCCATTGTTATTAGGCTGAGCAAGATAAAGTGTGTTTCCGCTAATCTACCTGGTACCTACAGGATTACCATAAAACCCCGCCTTTAAGACGGATTTATTTTGGTATTTATTTTTCCTACAAGACGAATTTTCATCTGAAATTAGGGGGTCGTCTTAAAGGTGGGGTTTTATTATATAGTAGCAAAGAGAGAACCAATCCCAAGTCTTTTTCCTACAAGACTGATTTTTATCTCAAAGTAGGGGTCAATATCTCAAAGTATACCGTACCATCGTCTTAAAGGCGGGGTTGTCTTAAATGAGGTGTTTTACGGTACTGTCAAAACCTCGTAGAAGCCGCTGCTTCCCAGGGGGGTCACTCCACCATATATTGGATAACCACTGCAGCACAACTCTTAAAAGCGGTAGCAGTGATTTTCCATTAGATCCTGAAAAGGGGGGTGGTCAGATGTCGTCAATGCCCTCATAAGTAGAGTACTAAAAACTCCCAACCTCTGAAAAGTGGGGCAGTTAAATCTCCCAACCTCTGAAGAGTAGGGCGGTCAAATTTCCCTCCCTATGAGAAGAGGGGCGGTAGACTCACAGACTCAGTGACCCTCCCCCCCCCCCGCCCGGCGCTGCTTGTACGCAAGTCAGAATCGCTAGTGCGATCATTTACAGAATGCACCATCTGACTTCTAGATCATAAAAAAATTGTTACGTTTATACGTGAAATTTAAGTTATCCGCAGTATTCATGGTACTAAATGTATTGGTTAAAGGAAATGTTTGTCAGTTATAAAACAGTTAGAACTGTGACTGAAAAATAGTGGCAACCCTGGGATTTATTAAGCTGGACTTGCTGAGGCCTAAAGCAAAAGTTGTATTCAGGTATTTTAATTTTGGAGAAAATTTATGACATTTGGGGGGCTTTGTTTTTCTTTCAAAAATCACTTTTTTTTCACAAAAAAAAAAAGACAAAAAAATAAAATCGACCTACCGACCCTACTTATTTTTGGCCATGTTACCGGAACACAACACTTTTTTTTAGGCCTGAATAGGCTGGTAACCACAGGAGCAGCTTCACCTGGCCTCTACCTCCAGTGGCCTCAGTGACACTGACCAGGCAGGAGGTTACCACAGACATCATTAAGCAGCACACACCACCACACGGCAGCCTGCTGTATCCTATAACACCTGGACTATAGGGCTCTACACTCACACCCAGTGCGGCCGCCATTTGAAATTTCGCTGGGTCCGGTTATCATCACTGATAAGACACGCACTGACTGGTGGTACCTTCACCCTGGGTTACAATCACTTTCAGGGACAACCTTGTACCCATGCTATCAGCTCTTATCATTGTGGGCCGCCGCAACCAGCTCCAGTTCTGCCTTGTCAGTTGGCCCTATGGCTTCCACTGCCAATAACGGGAAGCTCAATGTTGGGATGTGTGAGTTTGGGGATGAGTTGAGAATTAAGGTAGGTTAGGTCACACCATTAAAAAAAAGTTGGTCAATGGATTTCACTTTTGAAAAAAAAGTGCGAGCGAGCGAAATTGAAAAAAAAAAATAAAGAATTATTTTTCGTCAATGAATTTTAGTCCTGGAAAAGTGAAGCGAGCAACCAAATTCATATTTCTCTGACAACATTTCTAAGGAAACCCACAGCAAAAAATATTTCATTGGTTGATCTGCGGAAACCAAGGGAAAAACGTTTTAAAAAGAATTCAGGATTTTTGAGAAAATGAGGCGAGCAAAATCCATTGACTTGGATAAAAAAAAATCCGTTTCCGAAAATAAGGTGCGCGAAATCGATTGACCAACTTTGTTATTTGATCTGGCCTTAGGGTTACTGATATTATCTAACAGTTCAAATCACAACTATAATCTCTTATAAGTGTCAATGATGAGCAACTCACCAGTGCTGCATTCATGCGGCAAGGTGATCCTACGGGGATGCAGGTACGGGGATGATATGGCGGCATGGCAGTGAGTAACTCGTTATCACAGCATTGACCAGTTCATTATGACAGCCCTGGCACAGGCAAGTTACAAAAAAAAAAAAATTTCCATGAATTAATTTACTTAATATAAATTATTAATCAAATTAATTGTCCCATAATTCAATGAATTATGCGACTAAATAGTGATAATAGTCACAAGCCTTGTATACGCCAGTAAAGAGCCTGATCCAAAGATCCAAAGATCGAAACCTTTAATTGTCAGACACACAGACAAGGTCTATGGATTCCTATAAATAAATTTTGACAGGACCCCAGGTCATGAGGTCAAACCTCGCCAGTGTAGGAAGCATCACACATCGTCCCTCTAAAGACGGGCAAGTTACACACCAAGGCTGCTTTCATGCATCATGCCGTCACTATGATTTGAATCGAGATAGTCAATATTTGACCCTTCCAAAGTGTGTGTGTGTGGGGGGGGGGGGGAGGGCTAGGACACGTCTGACCGTTCTGTAGTAGTAACCCTCTCCCTCAACAGCTCAACACTGATCGGTTTCTCTTAACTGAGGGACTGGGGATAGTCTAGCCCTATCCCCCATCCCAATATTTATATAGTACACCCAGAATAGAGAAGTGTGGGTCCTGTACATATGGAGTGTGGCGATGTAGGACACTTTTTATACAATATGTCAAATGTATAGTCGGTATAGGGCAGCTATTTATATGTGGTCAGAATACGATGGCTGCCCCATGCCCTCTGGATGCACCACTGTCTGTTTGCACTCTCTGAAAATAGAAGTATGACCAACATCAGCTGCAGGGTGCTATATCTGTGACTGCCAGAATAATGCCAGGGCTTTACTATTTTCCCCCTTGAACGGGCTTTAAGGTCTTAACCTATTATAGCTTTTTTTACAACAAAAATGGAGGACATAACTTGACCTACCCTATGTGTCTACAATAAGTTCACTACAACACAGTATAAAATATGTTCTATATAATTATAGATGTATGTAATACTGTTCTACAACCCAAGCACAAGTACATGTAAAACAGGGTATTCTCTTTAGCATACAGAACTGAACTATGCCATTTGTCGCCATGATGCATGAATGCAGCCGTGGTGAATTCAAGCCAGTGCTGCATTCATTCAT
Organism: Harmothoe impar; assembly: GCA_947462335.1. Taxonomy (NCBI): domain Eukaryota; kingdom Metazoa; phylum Annelida; class Polychaeta; order Phyllodocida; family Polynoidae; genus Harmothoe; species Harmothoe impar. Next base: position 67,885,831 of record OX381706.1, read on the forward strand.
CATGCACTGGCCGTAGGGCTTAGTAGTATTCCACTCATTCACAGCAGTGCACACTTACCTAAAGGAGTTAGCTATTCTGGGTCCTATTAAATGCAAAGAAATGAGCTACACTAGTTTGGTAACCACTCCTACCATATTTCAGAGAGAGATTGTGTCCCTCTGACCACCCGCACCCTATGACTTGTCACCGATATACCCGGGCCGATATACTTAAGAATATCCCTAGCTGTGTTTCATGGTGGACCAACGCAGTTTCAACGAGGAAAGTGCCGGTACTAACGATGGCAATGTGATATCAATTGCCCTCAATCCACGGTCAATCAATACCCGGTACACGTGAAGAGTACCTAGATGTGGGGTGTGAGCTGGGGATGAGTCACTCACAGAAATATGTGGATAAAGTTTTACTGGGTATCACTCTTTTAGTGAAGTTTTGTAACCCCCAACCAGCCAAATGTCTCAATCTCTACCATGGTGGGTGAACCACCGAGGGAGATATGCATCAAGCCCAATGTGGGAGGGGAGTGTTTCTTCTGCGAAAGAAGGAGTGTACAGTCCACTGTTCCCACCTAAGACAAATAATCCTTGGGAACTACTTTTCCTGATTACATTTTCTCCAAATTTAACATGGATATTGAGAAGAACACATAGAAAAATATATGGAGGTCAAAACATTTTTCCGGCAACCGAAATGTGGTTTCATCCATGTGGTTTCAGCCTTGAGTTATTGGGGGACATGAAATCAACAAGTGGACCCTCTTAGTATTATTTGCTCTTTGCTAATGGATAGCATGTATAGAACTGTATTATATACAGCCAGGCCTACGGTCTGTCCCTCTAAACATATGTACAATGACACATGTACTTGTCAATAGACATTCTCTCCTACACAGAGCGGCCCTTAGTGGCACTCACACACCATACAGACACACACACACACACACACACACACACCCACACACACACACACACACACACACACCCACACACACACACACACACACACACACACACACACGCACACACACACACACACACACACACACACACACACACTCACACACATATAATACAGAGAGGCTGGACGCAGAGCACGGCAGGATAATAACCCATGTGTCAAATAGCAGGACCAACGTCCAGGCACCCCTCTGTACCTATAAGGGCCGCATAGTGCTGTAATATGTACTATGCCCTATGTTGTTCTGATGGATTAATGCAGCCCTGGAGAGTGACTCACCCATTCTGCTTCAAAGCTTCATGCCCCCCGTATGGTGTTGATACACTCCCAGAGACTCGTCGACATGATGCTCAGATGCTTAGATGCAGCCCTGTGAATAGAGTACAATAGACTCGCCAGCGTTGCATTCATGCATCATTACGACAAAGGGTAAACACATTTAAACCACAGCGGAGGGCTAAGACAAAGGAGTTCACACCTTGGTTATTTCTGTGTAGACTCACATAACCTTACAGCTGTGGTTTAAAACAGATAGACAATGGTTATGTGAGGCTATCTCAAAATATGACTATGTAGACTGGCAGGCACCCTATAAGGGTGCCAGCCAGTTTACAGTGGTTATTTTGAGTTAGCCTCTCATAACCATAGTCTATCTATTACATATTCAAGCACTATGCTGCCCTTAAAGGGTTTACCCTACAGAGCACTGAGAGTGAGGCCTCCTGTCACGTGTTCCACTTGCCTCCATACATTACCCTGTACCACACGGTGCGAGGTAAGACCCATTCTGTAACATGAGATGGCGCCATCTCTGCCGATTACCTCTCTGTATGAATACAGCCATCTTTAACCACTGGCAGTTAATGTATGATAAGTGATCTATGCAACTGGGTTTGAGTCAAGACAAAGAATATGTTGGGAGAGTGTTGATTCTGCTCCTAATGTGGACCCCTCAGAGAGTGGATTCCTCAGTCGATCTCCAACTGAGAATGGGTTATCAGCCACCAGAGGAACATCACAAAACACCATAAACATGTACTAGTAGTATAGACCCATGTGGCAGGATTGAAAGGCTGACTTACCATATTAATGTTATAACGTTTGTTGTAGCGGAATGTCTGCAACCTTGTCCATAATATCTACATTTATTACATGGCAGATACGACACTCATTGTGTTAAAGGGACAGTGTATACATAGGTTCACCTGCCATTGCTGGCCGTTTTAGGTTACCTTTGACCCTGTTTTGCATAATGGATCCCGCCCACAGCATGGTAGAACCTGCCTACAAATCTGTATGCAAAATAGGTAAGATCAGGTAGTGTGAAGTGACCTCAGTGTCCCACTTCCACCACACCTCAGGTAGCATTCGATTTGGGGAGTGGTCATAATCTGATCAGGTGCAGGGGCGTGGCAACCGGGGGGGACGGGGGGGACATGTCCCCCCCACTTTTGACCAACCCCCAAAAAAGGTCAAACCAAAAAGGTCAAGCAAAAGGGGTGAAAAAGGTCAAAATACCCCTCAGTCCCCCCTACTTTGAAACTGCTTGCCACGCCCCTGCAGGTGTGGTGGGGGAGGGGGGGATGCCGCCCTTTTTGTGTGATTTTTTTACATTTTTTTTGTGGAGGGGGGGGTCGACCTCTTTTGCAGTGCCCCCGATCCCACAGGGGTAGCCAGGGGTTGAGGCTGCTATCCTAGTGCCAGATAACCAACTATCATATTGATAGAAGGATATGGGAATGTAGGGTAAATGAATATGAAATTATAAATGTTTTATACTTACCCTTACTGCAATAATCATTTCCTACCAATCCACACCCCAATGGTATAACAATGACCACTCTCTTCCTGCATACAACAGGGGTCAGCAAGTGTGAGTGTCAATCTACTTCTGTTACATAATGGCCTGTGACAGAGTACCTCTGAGTTAGGAGACTGACAGGTCAATTTCTCTTTTGCATATGCACCCATAACTATGCATAAATGCACAGACCTTTCCCCCAAAAATAGATCACATGTTTTCTATTCATCCCTCTCCAAGAAATCCGAATTTACCCCCCCCCCCCCCCCCCACCCGTGTTGTTAGCAAATGATCACTCCACTTTGAAGGACTCCCAACAATCCGCTCACCTGGGCCACATGGCATAGCAGAGGTTAGAGTTGTAGATTGCACCCAATAATAGAACAGTGGGGGGCAAATAAAGGCCACGTGGGTAATACTTTATAGGGTATATGAACCATATCTCAACCAACAACAGTCATATAAATGCACTGTAAATTGATATGAAATGAATATATGTTCCGGTACTCATTTATACTTGTTGTATGTGTAACTATAGTACAATTTGCAGACTGTATTGCGACCCAGGTAAGTAAATATAATAAAGTTTAGTCTGACAATACTGACAATACTATCATGGTACAGCTACCTAACCACGTGGAGGCCTGTGTTTGCCCCCCATTCATGGCCCTATGATGTAGCAGCAGAGGAAACTCTAACCTCTGCTATACAGTCAGTTGAGCAGGGGAAACTATACCACCCCCTGCCTCAGGGACAATTACCCCCGGTCTAGGTATGCAGTATCACAGGTCCTTGATTGCCCTTCCACCACCAGCATGCATGGGTCAAAGTTTTAGTGAGATAGGACTATCATATAGGTCGAGTTACATATACTTGATTGTTCTTTATATATGGGAGGTTCGGTGGGCAAACAGACCACTGGACAGAGGTAATCACAACAGAAAATAGCCTTGTCACGTCTCACTACACTCAAAGGTGTGTAGTTGGATTGAGGGGGTGCACAGGACCGCATCCTGTCTGACTGACAGTTTATGGTAGCTTCAAGCCCCTCCCCTACAGCCTATAAGTATTGTCGACATATTACTAGGCAGCACTACTCTGTAGCTATACAATGACACTTTAAAGCTATGGGCGCTCCATATTCCCTGGCCCCATGGAGTATGGTGTACCCATACTCCATGGCCAAACAGTTTGTTGATTTTCTTCATTTCAAGAGTTAGTTTTTTTTTAAATCAAGTTTACTGTAATGCAGAATTGTGATGCCATAACGGTATTCTTGCTACCTCACCTCAGAAAAATGCAATATCAACAAGTTATCCACAACTTGTGTGGGAAATGCTGCATTGGTCTATGACTGTGTTGTTGACAATGTAGATGTCTACTGAAGTTACTCTTCTGTGACGCTGGTAGTAGGCAATGAAGTACAGATATACATAGAATATATAGAGGCATTGAGAGGAAACGTACATAGAAATTTGTGACAAAAAAGTGAGAGAAAAACACGGTGCTATTCATTATAACTGGTAGTGTGACATGTGAGCAGCCGTTCTGCTGGTCTGCAGCCCACCTTGTCTAGCCAGAGGACATGTACATGTACATTAAAAGTTGGCAGTTCGTGCATTTAGATTTACGCTAGTTCTTAGTCATATAGAACCAATTAGCATGGGGGGCAGAATGTATGTAATATGTACCGATATTATAGTTACCCCTGTCTGCTCACCTTTCTAATGAAATAATGTGTGTGAGTATCCTTTCTTAGTAACCAGTCACACATTGCTTCGGTATATATATTGACATGCGGGTTTGTTTTTTTACTAAAGAAAAGAGAGTAGATCACACCCTTCCTCAAGAGGGGTCTAGACCCCAACCCCTATCCATCTCATGAGCCCCACCCACAAATCTACCAACCCCCTCTACTGTTAATAAATGGACACTCCCTCGGAGAGAAAGCACGCTTATTAGAAGGGAATCACCCGTCTTCGATATTTATAGGACTCCTACATCATGATCACGATATTAGATGCAAATGCCCAGACGGGTGCTTCATATTATACCAATATCACAAATCATACTTTACCAAAGGAGGTACTACTCAAGAAGAATTTATAGGGTAATGCGTAACTAGGAAGGCATAAAGAAAGAGAAAATGACTAGACCTCTCATGTGGGGTCTCAAAAGAGGGTGAGGTTTAGCTCACAAGGTGGTCTTTTTTTTAATCTTTTAGACCCTACCCCTCCCGACAAATAGCCATCCTTGCAGGTATTCTTTAGAACTCTTCTCACTTGTGTTTTATCTCTCTCTTAAATGCTAGAGTCCATCACACCCCCCCCCCCTACCTCCTTTCTTACACTGGTCCTGTTACGATTGTGTCTTGTCTGCTTAATTTCTGTTATAGACCTATCTGTGTCTTGTATCGCTATCTGAGCGAACATGTTTAATTTCAAGAATGTCACATATATTACATTGATTTCACAATTATCTAATTTCACTTTATATTTCTTAGTCCTATAAATTTATTATTACCAATAGTTGTATTATAGTCCTATTTCATTTTAATTATAATTTATGTAGATTATAGTGTCGATGCCTAAGAAAGAAGTAGTGTTCAGGTACCCAGACATACCCAATTTTTTGCTGCTCTATCCTACAGTTCTTTAGGCATACCCTAAAGCTATTTTGTCATTTTTGGAAAAGAAAAAAAAGAAAAAAGAATTTTCACAAACGACAAGTTATCTTCAAAGTGTACTAAAAAAAAGGATGCTAAAAATAACCAAATCATCCTTTTAAAAAAAGTGAAATTATTCTTTTTAATTAATTCATGCTTACAACCCCAATTTTCCTGGGCCATGATACCTGAACACAACGACCATCATTTCTTGGCCTGATTAAGATTACTTTGTGTTTGTAGCCGTTTTGTTGATGTTTGACTAAGTTGGTTGCTCGGTTGCCCCTTGTCCCGTGTCTAGGTGATGTTGATAGGCGACAGTGGGGTCGGCAAGACCTGCCTTCTGGTCCGCTTCAAGGACAACGCCTTCCTATGTGGGAGCTTTATATCTACCGTGGGCATCGACTTCCGGGTAGGTAGTAACCATGACGACCGTGACGTCATGAAATGAGTGACGTCATGACGTAGAGAGTCAGATTAATGTTGGTGAAGCCTCTCTGAGAGCAAAGTAGACTCTCTAAGGGCGACATGATGCCTTAATGGTTGTTGATGATCATGATGCACCAATGCAGCGCCAACGCTGCATTGGTGCATCGGGAGTGTATCAAGTTTGTGGTCTTGGCATAATGCATGAATCCAACATGAATTTATGTATTATGTGTACTTTAAAGGGGTTAAGGTATGTAAGGCTTTCTGCTATTAATAGGTGTTTATAGGTGAAGCTGACTTATTCATTTTGTAGAAGTCTTGACTGGTGTCACTTAAATACTGTGCAGTTTAAAGAGACCTTAAATAGGTCTACCTGTATCTGTCATGGCGCAGGCGTCAAATATAACATACCAAAAACAGTGTAGTCAAGTTTCTTTCTGTGGAGATCAAAATTCTGACCGGGTAGACTGAGGCAGTCAATGTATCCACAAATTAACACAGTCTGAGAGGTCTGACAGCATTAACCATTTAACCCTTTAAGGACTGATGTCGCTAAAATATGACATTTGTCGTCATGCTGCACCAATGCAGCTCCGGCGAGTTCAGTACTCGCCGGTGCTGCATTGGTGCAGCATGACGACCCTTTGGGAGTGTATCAACCCTGTAGGGTCGGCATGATGCCTGAATGCAACACTGGCGAGTTACTCGCCAGGGCTGCATTCATGCATCATGACGAGCAAGGCATGATGCATTAATGCACTATGCCGTCCTTTAAGGGTTTACCATTTAAGGGCCACAAAGTGCTTTAATAATAATTTGTTGATTTGTAATTCGTCATTATGCATGAATACTAGTTACTCGGCAGGGCTGCATCCCTGCCACATGACAACGAAGGGCATATTATATGAACAATGCGGCCTTAACGGTTTAAATCCTGGCAGGGTAGACTGAAGTGGAATAAGACAAAGACATACACAAACTAACTAAAGGGTCTGCCTAATCCTTAGAGAAGGCCTACCTGGTATTAACGCTGGTAAAATGATATCACCAGGGCAAGATGAAATAAAGAAGGTCAATAATCAAGAAGAATTATTTCTATACACATCTGCCAGAAGGTTGTCCACCGCTAGCCATAAACGTAAGAAATAAATCAATAAATCTGTCAACTCGTCGACTCGTGGACTATCAAATCAACCATGAAATGGCCAAAAAAAAATCTTTTCAAAATTATATTAAAATTTCTAGAGTGACCCTGTTTTGCTAGGTAGGGTCGGGTAACCTGAAACACACCTCTTTTTTTTGGCCTCAGTCAATTCTTGTGGCCTGCTGTGTGTGTACATGGGAGGCACCTAAGGCAGCCGTCAGTACTTAGAAGAATAAAGTGTACATCAATGCCCACAAATAGAAAACATGGTTTAGAAGAGATCCTCTGAAGAACATTGGCGATATTGATCAGTAATCCACATCTATCTATGGATATGACTACGACTGTACTTTTGGAATTGCTGTAAAACCTCGCCTATGAGTTTTTTTTGGCTAGAAGTCGATTCTATCCCCAAAAGTCCAATTCGACTTATACCATAGAAAAATAGAAATAACTATTTAGCCTCTAGGGGACCAAAAGACTATTATCTTTAACTCAAAGTATAACCCTTTAAATTCCGGGGATTGTTTTCCTCTGTGAGACCCATTTCTTTCTTTGAGAAGTAAGGGGTCGTATTCAATTTGGCCCGAGAAAATGACCTTTAGGGGGTGGGGGGGGGGGGGGTCTGGGATGAGGTCTGGCCCCCTAAGAAATCTCAAAACTCCCATTCGATTTATAGGTGATGTTTTCCAAAAGTTCCAAACATTATTACCGTAAGTCAATTTCCTTTTACCTCAAAAGTCTAATTCGGCTTAAAGGTGAGGTCAACTTATAGGTGAAGTTTTACGGTGGTTTCCTCTGTGAAACACACTGACCCATATTTGTGCAGGGTCAGCAGTTTACTCCTATTGGGACTGGGGGGGGGGGGGGGGGTACTCGGTATTAGGGGTATAGTCGTGCTGCATGTAAACATGTAAACATGTACGGCAGAATGTACCTGATACATGTGGACCTATAGGCTATATATAGTATACACATGTCTCAGGAGTGGCCATGATGACTCAGCAACTTTAAATAACCCTTTAAGGTGAGGATAGTGCTTTAATGTGATTTGCCCTTTTGTGCTCATGATACATGAATGCAGCCCTAGCGAGTAACTTGCCTCACGCATCATAACGGTTGATCCTTTGGGAGTGTATCATTTCGGTATGGTCGGCATGATGCATCCATGCTGCATTCATGTATCATACTGCTATAGGACATACCACATTTAAGCACTATGCGGCCCTACAAGGGCTAACTACAACTACCTCGGTACACCTAGACCACATACCAGACCCTTGTACTTTATGTGTACATACATATATAAACCTACCGGTACTGGAGCCTGGCCAATTTAACGGAAAGAATATCTTGATAAAGGTACAAGTTCCTATATATAGATATACCCTGGTAGATATAGATATAGATCCTCTATCCGCCCCTACAGTGAACTGGCCTGTCAATGCCTAGCACTATGTGAACTGTGTCCCCGGGATGCAATTCTTCAAGTTTTTCCCTGATTTCAGATTTTCTTTTTCCTGTTTCAAAGCCTTAATTATACTTGGTATAGAAAAACTGTACTCAGTATTATCCATTTGACCATTTGAGGTTGGTCACTTTCATCCCTGGCCTCTGCTGGCATAGACAGGTTGCCCCTCGCTCTTCCCCACACCCTGTCTCCCAATTTGTAAAGAGGGTCCACCTAACACCAAGGTAACGAAAAGTGTTTCAGGCTTAGTCTCACCAGATCGATCTAAGTTGATAGTCTATGACCGGGTGCAATCTATGACCGACTGCAATCTATGACCGGCATGAAGGAAAACAGATTATTCAGGACATTTTTCTGTAAGCGTTCTATAAACTTTTTCCGGCCATTTCTGTGTACATCTGCTCAAGTAGTTTTCCTACATGCTGGTCATAGATTGCACCTGGTCATAGACTACACCCGGTCATAGATTGCACCCGGTCATAGACTTTCGACTTGGATCGATTTGGCAAGACTACGCCTGCAAGGCGACTTTCGGAACAATATGTTATTAAATTTATTCAAATACTTTTCCAAAAGGGGATGGGGTATTCTTTAAAAGAAAAAAAAAGGTTTCACTCGCTCGCACCACAAAAGCCAAACCTTTGCTATGCGTTCATCAACAGCCCAAGTGGAGCGATGCCCGACACTCTGGGCCTTTATACAGGAGGGGGGGGGGGTTAATGAAATATGTCCTTTACCATCATGATGCCCTGACGAATCTACTCATTGCATCATGCCGACCCTTTGGGAGTGTATCAACCTCCTACAGTCGGCATGATGCATGAATGCAGCCCTGCTGGCGAATTACTCACCAGGGCTGCATTCATGCATCATGAAGACAAATGGTGTATAACATTAAAGCCCTATGCGGCCCTTAAGCTTTTAAGGGCGGCATGATGCCTTCATGCATCATGGCCTTGATCATCATGATGCATGAATGCAGCCCTGGAAAGTAACTTCCCATGTCTGTCATATTTTAGCGACATGCATCCTTAAAGGGTTAAAGTGTTATACCGGGACGGCTCATCATGTTTGCCTTACACATCGCGGCGAGGTACCGACAAGCCAGCTCTTTTATCGTCAAGACAAACATGCCGATGATCCACGACAAACTCTACCTGTAAGGGGGGAGGTGTGTTTCGTAATACTAAGTCAGGACCTCTATAATAATGACAATTCTAAGCTGATGCTGGCATCACAATAAGGGATTGGGCTTTTTGATAATTCTTAATCCCTTTAAGGGCCGCATCATTATCTAATGTGCTATGCCCTTTGTCATTATGATGCATGAATAACTTGCCGCTGCTGCATTCATGCATCACGCCGATCTCACAGGCTTGATACACACCATACTCACACCCGAATTCAAGGGTCGGCATGAATTGACATTCATTCATCATGACGACAAAGGGCATGTAGTTTCCATTTCTAGGTTCCACGATACTACATAGTCACACAAGTGGAATCATCACGATAGTCACATACTGTATATAAGTACTGGTCTATTACATGAATATATACACCTTTCATATGTATAATAAACATGTTTTTGTGTTTAATGACCCTTTAAGGCCGGCATGATGCATTGATGCATCATGTCCCTTGGTCGTCATGATGCATGAATGCAGCCCTGGCGAGTAAATCGCCAGTACTCTATTCAAGCATCATGCCGACCCTACAGGGTTCAGTCACTTCCAAAGGGTCGTCATGATGTACCAATGCAGCACCAGTGGGTTGCCGTGGCTGCATTGGTGCATCATAACGATCAATCAACTTTTAGTGGCACATGTCCTGAAAGAGTTAAAGTACCAGTAAGAACATGACCCCATATGACAGACAGTTTACATTGGTGCCTTTTTCTGAAGATAGCATCTCGCCGTCTGTCAACAATACCCACATGTATGCGGGACACAGAAATGGAGCTAAACAGCAAACATGAAAGCTATTCTGCAAAGTGATATTGCGCCGAATACTACCGTAAATGGTATACAACTCTGTCCGGATCAGGTCATATTTAACCCTTAATGACGAATGTTGCTAAAAGATAACATTTGTCATGATGTATCAATGCAGCCCCAGGGTGTAACTCGCCGTTGCTGCATTGGTGCATCATACCGACCCTTCGGGAGTGTCTCAATCCCATAGGGTCGGCATGATGCTTGAATGCAACTCTGGCGAGTTACTCGCCAGGGCTGCATTCATGCATCATGACGACCAAGCGTCCTGAAAGGGGTAAAGCACGATGCGGCCCTTAAAGGGTTAATCCTCTTCCCCCTTGTACAGAAAGCTGTTTGGATTCCAGTTTCGATTTTGATTTTAGATATTTTCAAAATCTCACTCTTCTTTTCTTCCTTTCAGAACAAAGTTGTGAATGTGGATGGCACCAACGTTAAACTCCAGGTAAGTTAAACCTGTCATACCTTAGCAAACTAGCAATACATTTAATGGTTACTTGCAGCAGTCGGAATAGATACAGTACTTTATTCATGTTTAATAGAATTAATATATCTAGGTGATACAGATTGCATACAACGATTCTTCCCGAATGACAGACTAGTACCAGTACTTACCGTAAATTCCCGCGTACTACCCGCGGGTTGTACGCGAACCAAACTCAGATTTCATTTGATACCAGACATGCCTATATAGGGTGCGGGTTATACGAGGGTTTTTATCACTATAGAAAAGTACTAAAATTGAAGTTTTCAGATTCAAAAACGGGTTATAGGATTCTCCTGAGTTGGGGGTGCGGGTTATACGCGAGATGCGGGTAGTACGCGGGAATTTACGGTAGTTACTGGTACATGTACTACGCGTCTTTTATTACTACTACCCGGTAGTGACTGCCACTTTGATTTAAATGCATTTAACAGGTATTATTTATAATGACTGTGACGCATGCAGTATTTAACGTTACACAAATTGACCTGCGCTACATACATACACCTAACCCCTTGTGACAAAGCCGGTGACAGCTTTTATTCAACACAATTATCCTCAGGCCAAATTAAAAAAAAAAAAACTTTCTTTCAGGTCACCCGACCGACCCTAGCAAAACAGCCCGACCCTACGTTTTTTGTGCAATTTTGAAGAAAATTTCATATTTTTACACTTTTTTGGGTAATTTTTAGGGTTTACACGGAGGATGGCTACTACTTTCATGTTAAAAAAATTAAATAGAAAATAAAATAAATATCCGACCCACCGACCCTACTCTTTCTTCCCATGCTACCGGAAACATACCTTCTTTTTTTTTCGCCTCACATATGTGTTGATGAAATAACAAGTAATCGTTTGGTAATAACACATTGTTGTGGAATTGTTACCATTTAAATTAGAAAATGCTAGCCCTTAAAGAGCCGCATGGTGTTTTTATGTGCTCCGTTGTCGGCATGATGCATGAATGCAGCCCTGACTGGTCTTCTCGCTGTAGGACTGTATGCATGCATCATGCCTTTAGAACCTGTGGGGTCGGTATGATGGGTGAATGCAGCCCTTGTAAGTCACGTGCCAGAGCTGCATTCATGTAGACATATTATGACAAAAAACAAATATTACTACACCGCCCTAAAATGGTTAAGGTTGATAGCTACTCATTGAATACGGACCACTGCGCAGGTTTCTGCGCATATAGCTTATATGTATTAGATTGAGCTAATATTAATAAACTAGAAAGATATATATGCTGACTAAGTTATATAAAAAGATCGGACAATTTTGAGCAAAATTGAGCGTTTTATTGGACTTTGAATATTTGATGTATTTATAGCCAATAATATTTGCTATTTTTTATATAAGTTAGAACATTGGACTTATCAATCAATAAATCATTATCTAGATATATAAAGATCTCATTAGGTTCTTTGAAATAACCAAGGGTGGGAAATACAGCCATTTTGCACCCAGATATTTGCCCATTTACCCATTTTTTTAGGCTCTAAATATGAGATTTAGACCATTTTTGCACTATTTTTTAACTTCAAAGGCCCAAAACCATAAAAATATGCCCGGGACCACCTATCAAAAGTCCCTTTAAATGTATGCTATTGATCTGAACATTTTTTTGAAAAAATAAAAAAAAAAGTTCATGGATTTTTTTCAGTGATATTTAGATATTGCTGAAGAATTATGCATTGAATTTGAATAATCGTCATAAAACCATCACGTTTTTTCATACAAAGGTACATTTTTGGACCATCATTCTATTTTTCCCATTAACAGACATAACCTAGGATTATTCCTGTGCAATATAAAATTAATGTGGGCATTGGTTCACTAAGAAAAAAAATCATGAAAATTTCCCTTTTTTTTGTATTTTTTGGCAAAAATAGAGAATACTTTTTTTTTTCAAAAATCTGTAACAAAAAAAGTAGCTCGGGACCCCCCCTATTTTTTGGCATTTTCCCTTTCTTAATGATCTAAACTACCCTGATGCAAAAAATTAGGAAATTCTATGGATGAAAAGTTAAGAGTAGCGATCAACCTTAAATCGTCCCACATGTTGCCAGTTAGGCCAAAAAAAAAGAAGGTTTGTTTCAGGTAACATGGGAGAAAAATATAGGGTCGGTAGGTCGGATTTTTTTTTTTTTTTTTTTTAACATTTAAGTACTTCCCAACTTTTTTGAACCCCCTAAAATTGACCAAAAAAGGGGTAAAAACATGAAAATTTCTTCAAAATTGCATTAAAAAAAACGTAGGGTCGGCCCTGTTTTCATAGGGTCGGTCGGGTGACCTGAAACAAACCTTTTTTATTTTGGCCTTATCAGAGACCACTGCCGCTAGTACTGAAGGTGTCACGGTGCAGCAGGCACAGGCTGTAACTGAGTCCTGCTGCCATTGTATTGTGTATGTATAGTGTATGTAAAGGTCTGACACTCCTAGTCCCCGGTCATCTATACACTTGAGGCGGCAGCACTGTACATGGGATTGTAGGTAGACTGTGGCACCATCTAGTAGAAAGGTAGGAACTACAAATTTCTGTACTTCAGATGGTGCCACTGTCTACCTACAATCCCATGTACAGTGCTGCCGCCTCAAGTGTATAGATGACCGGGGACTAGGAGTGTCAGACCTTTACATACACTATACATACACAATACAATGGCAGCAGGACTCAGTTACAGCCTGTGGCAGCAGGTGTGTCCTGTAGTCAGGACGCCGCCTCCCGTGGTGTCCTGTTACCATGGTAACTGGAGTAACAGGTGGACCCTGGGGGCGGGGGGGGGGGGTGTGGACACTAATAGTCCACTCATTCTACATGGATATGACGTTATCATGGTGTAGAAGCCTACCGTAAGTGTTTGCATAGAAGCCGCAGCTAGTACACGAGTCAGATCGCCAGTGCGGCTTATAGAATCGGCCCAGGATCAGGGTGCGGCTTATGCACGAGTTTTTATACATATAATACACTGCTAGATTAGTAATTTTAAGACCCTTTCTGGGGCTTATAGGATCTGTTAACGTTAGGGGTGCGGTACATACGCGACAGTTTACGGTAGTGGTCGCATTAAGGCAGTGCAAAGGACACGTTTGTTAGGTGTCAATTCCTAGAGGCATTATCCCGGCATTATCTCTCCTCCAAGAGCCCTGGGGGGTCCATCCGGCAGAAAGTATATATACCCGGTAGGTTATCTATGACTGGAAGTTAATGTGCGATATGTCAACCCCGGAGATTAAAATTCAAAAATGTCACTTTCCCTGCTTTTTTACGTGAAGTTCCGGTTTGTTTCCTGCATAAAGTTAGATAAATGATAAGATTTCCTGTCTGGCTTGATATGGTAGTCAGTCACTTGAAATATCACAATATTAATCACAATGTGGGACAATACACACCGCTAATATTGTCCGGTGAATATTAACATTTGAATATGAATCATTAATTGCATAAGCATCATAAGCACATGTAAAAGGATTTGTCCGGGGAGAAAGCGTCGCAAGATGCTACCGTTCAATAAAAGATTCAATTCAATTCAATTCAATTCACCGCCTAGACGGTGCGGAAATCACTTGTGCCCATGCCCCTTTATCCATACCCGGTAGTAATGCGTTTCGTTTTTTTTGCTGAGAGTGGGTAATCCCCCCGGGGGGGGCACTTGAATTTTTTTTGACAGGGGTGTGCGGCTGGACCTCTGACAACCCTTACCCTTGTTAGGGCGATTTTGATGCCAAAAAGTTACCCTTGTTAGGGCATTTTCAGTCAAAAGTGCCTAGGTTTCGGTAAAAAACTGATAAAATAGCCAAAAAGTTACCCTTGTTAGGGCATTTTCGGCCAAAAGGGCCTAGGTTTTGGAAAAAACGAGATAACATAGACCATGTTTGTGTATATCTGCTGAAAAAATTACCCTCGTGCGGAGGTTTTAGTCGAAAACTGTGATATTTTTGGTGAAAACTGGCAAATATTGGTGAAAACCCGGACATTTTTGTGAAAAATAGACCCTTGTTAGGGCGATTTTCAAGAAAGTGCACCCTTGTTAGGGCGATTTTTCCTTGAAAAGTGGACCTTTGTTAGGGCGATTTTGTAGAAAAAGTAGCCTTCCCAGCCGCACACATGTGTATACAAAATATACTAAGTGCCCCCCCCGGGGTAATCCCCCCACCCCCCACCGGCCTCCCATGTTGTCAAGATATAATCAGTCCTGGGTCGATGCGAGCTGCATTCATGCATCATGATGACAAAGGGCTTATTTTATGGAAATACAAGATCTTCTTAAGCACTGGATGGCGGTATTCAATGCCCCCATTGAATACAATGTGGCCGTATTCGATGGGCTAATTAAAAGTTGTTTTTCCTTCATTAATTGGCTTCAAATAAAAAAATAAACACAAATGTCAACTACATTGATACCGCTCTGATGTATTTCACTCATGGAGGCTGGGGCGCATCCCACTCAGCCTGTGGCTTCGTGGGATACTGCCCCAGCCCCCACTCGTGAAATACAACAGATACGGTATCAATGGGCGTTGGCATTTGTCTATATGGTACATTAAAGCACAGTGCGGCCCTTAAAGGGTTAATTGGCACTGGAGGGAAGTAGGTGTGTACCTGAGCCTCTCACCTGGGAGCTGTCCAGGTGTCAACAGGTGGTGGGGGGGGGGGGGGGGGTCTCAAACCATTCTGAGACAGAGGACGCCACTAGAAGTGCTCTCTGTGTGTTTTAAAATACTATATTGGACGTAACTGGCCCCCACTGCGCTTACCATAAAACCTTGTTTTTTTATAAGCCTGACTTGCGTAATTGCCGCACCCCTAACTTTGATGAGTGATATAATCCGCAGAGGGGTTGTGAAATTTGCTAATTTGGTACAGCAGTATGATTATAAAAACTCTTGTATATAAGCAGAGCTGCCAACTATTACGAATTTTTCGTAATATTACGAATTTAAGCCCTCTTTTTGGCCTGATTAAGAAATTACGAATTGCCCTCCTTAAATTACGAATTTGGAAGTTTCTGAAGAATGACTACATTTACATAAGATACTGTCATAAATTTTAACAAAGAGTACCCTCTGCTGACAAAAAAGTACCAAAACTAGTGTACTAATTTTGAATGATCTCCGAATGCTTGAGAAAAATCTAAATTTTTGACAATTCTGTGTTTATAAAACAATTTAGTTTTATCTAGAAATTTTATTCACATGCACTCCTGTAAGTATTTTAGGAGAATTCTTGCTGAAATGTCCTCAAAGTTAAGGGTTTTTCATAGGAATTTGATCATAAATGACATAACGAATTCAATTATGAATTTAGAGGGGGTGAAATTATGAATATTACGATTTTCTGGTATCAAAATTACGGATTTTGAGAGTTTGGGGTTGGCAGCTCTAAGCCACACCAATTATATATAGGAATGTTTGGTATCAATAGAAAGGTGGGTCTGACTCGCTTACAAGCCACGGCCTTTACGCGAGGTTTTACGGGGGTAAATATTTTTGAACACATCTATAGTACATGTACCAGTCTGTACCCGTAGTTTAATTTGGGTTGTTTATACGCCGGTGAGCTGTACCGCACGAGTCTAAACATGACAGAGCTGCCCATGACAGAGTAGTTCCTCGGTCAATCTCTGCCCAGAATGTCTCCTAACCCTCCTTTAGCTGCCGAACTCGGACAATGTCGCTAAAAGATTACACTTGTCGTCATGATGCACCAATGCATCCCCGGCGAGTAACTTGCCGGTGCTGTATTGATGCATCATGCTGACTCTTCAGGAGTGTCTCAACCCTGTAGGGTCGGCATGATGCTTGAATGCAGCCCTGGCGAGTTACTCGCCAGGGCTGCATTCATGCATCATGACGACCAAGGCATGGTGCATTAACGCATCATGCTGCCCTTAAAGTAGGTGTTCAGGTGTCCTCACCCCGGCCAACCTGTTCTGACCTCCCTGTGGCATCACCAACAGCTTTGGGGGGGGGGGGGGGGGGGGGGGGGTGCATCACATGATTTACTTCTGAACCCAAGTCTGTCACTGAGCCTGTAGCTGAACAAGGCTGAACCCAAGTCTGTCACTTAGCCTGTAGCTGAACAAAGCTGAACCCAAGTCTGTCACTTAGCCTGTACCAGAACAAGGCACACACAGTGGTCAATTTATGATGTTTTAAGGCTTTTATTGCCAAATCACAGCATACGCAATAGAAGTGGATACATGACAATAGGTGATCATTAGGTTTTAACAGGTAATACAGGTTGTTAACACATCATTGATGAGATAAAGATGAGTATATACAATGATATCAAAAATAAGGAATAGACAATTATCTATACACGTATTTACAGAATATACAACTTAACAATGGGAATAATATTCCCTACATATTCCCTACATATTCAATATGTAGGAGCAGTTACATAAATGTATGATGATTACCTTGGGGAAGGGTCGGGGGTGGGTGGATGGGTTGTAACTATATATAAGCTTGTTACTAAAGGAGTGGATTTAGGATCATTCAAAACATAAATTCGGCCTGCATTGGCTCCTAACACATTGGCTTATTTAAGGACAGCTGGATTCTGGGGAATGCTGTTTAATAAAGTAGGTAGGACATGAAGTATGGCCATATTGGACATTCTGGTTCATTTTTAGCAAAATTTATTTCATAGCCCTAATCATCGGACTATGGCACTTTAAGTGAATACTGTGAAAGTACTTAATTTATTGCATACTGTAGCATAGCAAAATCCGCGAAAATCGCGAAAATATTTACCCAGCGAAATAAAGTAATTTCGCAGTAGGTTGGATTATCAGGGTTCCCACATGTCATGGAAAGTCATGGAATGTCATGGAATTTGAAAGCTGTCTGGAAAGTCATGGAATGTCATTGCAGTGTGTCATGGAATGTCATGGAAAATGAAAAAAATGAAATTGATATCACAAAATCTCCTAGAAATCTTCCATTTGCTTTCTTGATTTTAGAAATTTCTCGAGGGCCAAGCCCCCGACCCCCTCAAAAATGTTATAAATGTCATGGAAAATTGAGATTTTTGTCATGGAATGTCATGGAAATGTCATGGAATTTCAATTTGAAATTTCATGGAATTTCAATTTGAAATTTTTGTGGGAACCCTGATTATATAACATGTTGCTCTTTAATTAGCAGACTGTAGCCTCAGAGAGCTGCACTCATACATGTGGATATGACTGCATACACTTCACCTTCAGATATGGGACACGGCGGGCCAGGAACGCTTCAGATCCATCACGCGGGCCTACTATAGAGACGCCCAGGGTAGGTCACGTGACGTCGTGTATGACGTCATAGCCAGCGTCCCCCATCTCAGGGACGCTGGTCACCGTATAGTGGTCGTGGTGAGCCCACTACAGGGTGCGGCACTCCCCCAACACCTCAGAAACAAGCCAATCAGTATAGTGAATTCAAAGTCCCTTATGCAAAACTATTTTCCTAAAAGATTTGAATCATTTACCTCAATATAAAAGCTTTCAGCATCGGAAAGAGTAAATTAAAATCTACTTTATGACCATTGGCACAGTTATGTGTGCATGTTTGGGACATAAATGTTTCTATAAGAGCTGAAACACTTTCCTGTCACTTGCTTCTGGAGGTTGAGGTGTAGGGTGTCTCCTGTAGGTGGGTCGCCACCACACACCATGTGTTAACCCTTAAAGGACGGCATGTTGTCGTAAAGCGACATTTGTCGTCATGATGCACCAATGCAGTGCTGGTGAATAGCTCGCTGGCCCTGCATCGGTGAATGATGCCGACCCTTCGGGCGTGTCTTAGCCCCATAGGGTCGGCATGAAGCATGAATGCAGCCCTGGAGAGTAGACTCACCAGGGCTGCATTCTTGCATCATGGCTACAAAGGGCTAAGCATTATGCTGTCCTTAAAGGGTTAGTAATGAGGAGCTGCATCGAGCAGCCCATGCTGGTTTTGCTGACCCGCCTTGTCTACCGTGTACTTTCAGATCTGGGATACCGCGGGTCAGGAACGGTTCCGTAGCGTCACCCACGCCTATTATAGGGACGCCCATGGTACTACTTTGTCCAAAACCTCCTTAACTCAGCGCTCTACGGTGGCTGTCCGTCTTGTGTTCTCCTTCTGTTTATACGGCTAGTCCTTTAAGGGCCGCATAGTGCTTTAATGCGTCATGTCCATTTGTTGTGATTTATGCTTGCAGCCCCGGCGAGTCGACTTGCCAGTGCTGCATTTCAAGCCTTCACTGCATGAATTTTGGCATTTAAGCAAAGGCTGGACTGCTTCAAGTCACACTTGAGCATATTAAATTCCAATAAATGCCACTTCAAGTTGCTTAAGTGCCATTATGATATTTCTGTGACATTCACATGGAATTTACTAAACTTAAAGAGTGACTCTAAGCAATACAAATTTCCTTAAATGTCAATGTTCTTGCAGTGGGATTATGCTGACCCTCCATGGTGCTCGAATGCAGCCCTGGCCAGGGTTGCATTCAAGTTTCATGACAACACATGGCATAGCACATTAAAGCACTATAGGCCCCTTAAAGAGCCACTTGATGTCGGTGTGTACGTTAAGATAGAGTGTTGGCTGGAGATCACCAACTAGCTCAGTGCATGCCCAGACCTGAGTAGGCCCCACTCGTGTTGGATCAGTGTTTCGTGAAGCTCAAAGATGTCACCTTTTCTGCTTTTTCGCCGGATTTTCTGTTTTGAATTATGTTATTCTTCTGCAGAAAATTCATTTCCAAAATCAACATATCCTGCTTTTTGTCGACAAGGTATTGGCATCTCTGAAACCTACATATAGCATATTTGTCACTTTGTAGCCATGTAAGGGCTACATAGTTCTTTAATGTGCTATGCCCTTTGTCGCCATGATGCGCGAATGCAGCCTTGGCCAGTCCTGTTGAGTCGACTCGCCAGTCTGCATTCATGCGTCATGCCAAACCTTTGGGAGTGTATTAACCTCGTAGGGTTGGCACGATGCTTGAATGCAGCCCTGGCGACTAGACTTGCAAGGGTTGCATTCATGCATCATAACGATAAAGGGCGTGGCACATCAGAGCACTATGCGGCCCTTAAGGATCTGCATACATTCACGTCATACAAAGCTCACCCATCATCACTGCATACAGCATATAGGCTGTACGACTAACATCACAGCTTTAGAACCCATCTTTGTCGTCTTCGTGCAGTGGATAATTCATGTTGAGACAGAAAATGCCTCCCAAAGTCCTAGATGCCATATTCGCATGAGCTTGTTAGGCTAAACCTTTAAGAACAGCATATGTAGTGCTTTAATGTTCATCATGATGCATAAATGTAGACCTTGCAAGTAATTCGCCAGGGCTGCATTCAAGCATCATCTTGAGCCTACGGGATTGATACATTCACAAAGGCCGTCAAAATGCAAAAATGCAGCACAACCGAGTTACTCGCTGGCGCTGCATTGGTGTATCATGACAGTGAATCAACATGAAAAAAGATTAAGGCATGATGCCGTTCTTAAAGGGTTAGTGTCGAAATTGTTGTGGATATGATCAGATTAATAGCCGTAGTCCCTATTAGGAAGAATCGGGTCGCCATAATTGTGTAGACGTATACTTTTATAGTGTATTGTAGGATGAAATTGAGCTTGATTCAGAAATTGAAAGTGATTGTCCTAATATAACTGTTGCATGATTGGTCCTGTTGTGTCGGAACTAGGCTATAACATCTGTCAGAAGAGTCCATTCTAATTAGTATATTTCTGCAATCATTCACATACATGCTCAAATGGAGCATGGTAGTCATTGTTTATCGTTATAGGGGTAGTGGTGTAATGTCATGTGATAGTTCTGCATTATAGTTGTCATTGGGCCGTGCGTCACATAATAAGACTGGTTATGAATTTAACTCTTTCCTTTCCATTTAAAAAAAAATGCAGATACTGGGAATGACGTTGACATACATGTTGTTATGTTCTAAAATTTTCTGGAAGTCTTTAAAATCTTGTCTCGGTTGTATTTCTATTACATTGTATCGGAACATTATTTCCAAATTTTCGCCAGACAAGCATATTGATTTTTTTTTAAAGGGTTGCTATCGATATCCTAGGCTAGGTCATGTCAAATCTACTGATATCTTAAGATCGATATTGCGTATTCAGAGTACATATCCGCAAAAGAACATTTCTCTTTTTTGCTGAGTGCCTCCTGAAAGTCATCAGAACTATCCCCAGTCATCTGTCTTTCTGCCTGTGATTTGTGAACTGATGATGTGTCCTAAATGAAATTTCATCCCACTGGCCGATACCACACGCCTTCTGACCTTATTTGTGCCTTCTACCCTTCAAGCGCCGCATAATGCCTAGCATTCTTGTTCATTTGGTGCACCAACGCAGCCCTGGTGAGTAACTCGCCAGCACTGCATTGGTGCATCATGCCGACCCTTCCGGGGTGTATCGATCAACACTGGAGGGTCGGCATGATGCATGAATGCAGCCCTGGTGAGACACTTGCATCTCTGGTGAGTTACTCACCAAAGCTGCAATCATGCATCATGACAATATCAGGTTAAAGTACTATGCAGCCCTTAAAGGGATAACCTTGCAGCCTGCCGCCTAAGGCCCCAAAAATAGGTTTGTTTCAGGTCACCCGACCGATCCAATCAAAACAGGGCCGACCCTACGTTTTTTTATGCAATTTTGAAATTTTCATGTTTTTACCTTTTTTTGGTCAATTTTAGGGGATTCAAAAAAGTTGGGTAGTACATTCATGTTTAAAAAAAAAATACTAAAAAATAAAAAATAAAAAGACCTACCGACCCTACATTTTCCTCCCATGTTACCTGAAACAAACCTTTTTTTTGTATGGCCTAAGTTACGTTCACCACCGTCAGCCTGATTATCAATATGAGCTGTTCACAAGTTTCCGTCACGTTGAGTTGTCGTTCATCTATCTTTGATTTATAGACATGTTTGATTTATTCACCTTTCAGCAATTACGCGCTAAATTATTATGTTATGCTCTGCCACTTTCGTTCAAGCTGACGTAGCTCTGCCAGTGATTTCTATAAATACGCCTTTTTTATATGCCTTAAGGGGGCCTTCCACATTTACTGATTTTTTCATCGGTTAAAATTTGCCAGATGACATCGGCTAATGTGGAATCAGTCCTTTAGACATGCATACACTGTAAATAACCGTAGTTACTCGCATCGAAAGATGGAACGCCCTTCCTAATGTCAGATCAAAAAAATGAGTTAGTCTTTGTATTTAGTTTGCGTTTTTTTCCCGAAATGGAAATCTATAGAAAAAGCTAAAAAAAAAATCATCTTTTCAAAAACTGAAATTTAAAAAATGTAATTCCCTCTTGATCCAAACGGATCAACGGAAGGTTTTGTCATCATGGCTTCTGTGGAAACCTTTGCTAAAGAGTGAA
Source organism: Harmothoe impar (assembly GCA_947462335.1). Lineage (NCBI taxonomy): Eukaryota > Metazoa > Annelida > Polychaeta > Phyllodocida > Polynoidae > Harmothoe > Harmothoe impar. The sequence goes on from OX381706.1 coordinate 67,908,193, forward strand.
AAGAAATTTGTTGTTTGGTCCAATTTTTATCATCAAAAGCTTTTTTATCTTTATTGTCAATTTTGCCAGCTGGCAATATTTTTTCAATAGTGAAGTCCAAAGACCAGCTTTTTTTATATGGCCTAAAGGAAGAATGCTTTATGTCGATAATCAATATAAAAATCATTCATTTGTTCTGCAAATTCTCTCTATTAGCAAACCACATGTAGTATAAAACCACTTTAATGCAAAACATTCTGATACGTTCATGTAGTCTGCAATGAAAGATGATTATGTGATTGGGTGGACCGTTATACAAACTATAAATGTAATTTCTCCCTCGTCATTTCACCTTTTTGTATTTCATTTCCAGCATTATTGTTATTATATGACTGCACAAATAAAGCCAGCTTCGACAACATACGGGTAAGTAATAAAGGGGGCCCTGATAAATACGTTAATTTATCATTAACCCCTGAAAGCCCTCATAGAAATAGTTGGGAAAATCAGTCCTTGAAATTGATTCATATATGCAGGATACATATTACTTTTGAGGAAATATATATTGCCAATAATAATGCAGGAATGCTATACTGTCGAGTTAATCGCCTGGGCTACATTCATACATCATGACGAGAAAAGGGTAACTTACTGTTCTGAAATATGTGAGCTGTTTATATGCCTCGCTTTTTTTTGTGGCGGGGGGGGGGGGAGGAGGGGGGGGGTGGAGGATAAATTGGCAGACTTGCTCGACACCTCCCGTTCAAGATCAATACAACAATCACAATCAATACGGGGCCATCCGTCATTGCCTAAAGCTGTATCTGCACATTTTTATTTGAAATTTCTTCTTTACAAAGTTGAATGACTAAAATGTTTTGAATAAAAAAACTGTATTTCCAGGCGTGGTTGGCTGAGATCAATGAGTACGCACAGGACGACGTGGTCATCATGTTACTAGGCAACAAGTGTGATATGTCACCGGAACGCGTCATCAGGACGGAGGACGGACAGCGGTTAGCCAAGGTAACACAGCTTACTCACTGTTATAATGTTAAGTCTTAAAGCTGGGCCGTCGGGGAATAAGTTCAGCATTTTCTATACATAGACTAAAATAACAGTTCCACCAGAGGGCAGCAGTGTTTGGACAGGGGACCATGAGCATTGTCCAGCTACAACATATTCACCTTATCTTGTGTCTGTAAGAGCTGAGCTACCAGCCCTTAAGAGCCCTGTTGTGAATCAAAACTGAACTATATCCAAAAGTGCTTTTGGCCTCACTTCAACCATGACGGTAAAGCCTTAAAGGAGAGTAAATATTGTGGCTGATATCATGAGCACAAACTAGTACATAGACAAAGGACCACGCCACGTGGAGTGAGTTGACATCGTTCTTCACAAGTTGATTCTGGGTCGTATCACACGAACCCCTTGCGAGGTTGTGGTAGAACCCAGAGCCCAAGGAGTAAGGGACGTGTAAACAAATTATGTTGCTCAAGTTGACCTTTGCATTTCATGATGTGAAGACAGTATAAAATAGATTTACTTTAGTGATGTCACAGGCCATGTAATACGGCTACTCTATGGTATTCTATGGGAGAGCATGGAATACATTGTACAGTGATTCCAGTACTCAAAATCCTTAAGTCACTTGTCACCATGTAATAAAAAAGTATATATGCCTTATATATATGTATATCCACACACATGTTCACATATATCCAGTGGCGTGACTGAGTGGGAGGGGAGGGGGTGGTTCTTTTGACGTGACAATGGTCCCACCTGTTCCAGGTGTCAGATGACGTACTTTGATGCCATGTTGTTGTCCTGTTGTAGGAGTATGACGTAGCCTTCATGGAAACCAGCGCTAAAACGGGAATGAACGTGGAGTTGGCATTTATGGCAGTAGCAAGGTGAGTGTCACAGAAGGTAACCCTTTAAGGATGGAATGATGCCATAATGCATTATGTCCTTGGTCGTCATGATGCATGAATGCATGTTTGATACACCCCTGATGTCCTGTCATGATGCACCCATGCACGTTACTCATCGGGCTGCATTGGTGCATCTAATCTTTTATCGACATACCATGCTCACATACCATACACACCCATGTTGGGCGCTATTCACCAATTTGCGCAGAATGCCAATATTGACATTCTGCGCAGCACAATTTGTAAATAGCCCTGGATCAGCGCTGCGCAGAATACCAATCTGCGCGGAATACAAATCTCAGGGAATGTGCGAGTACCTGTTTTATTTGTAAGTCGTTTAATCAATTAAACCCAAATTAGTTGAAACATAGCAGCGGCGCCATGATGATTGATGGATAATATACGTCCATCCCCCAAAATAGGCAAAGATACAATAATCTTCATCTATATCAAACAACTTGATTACGATCTCGCACCAATTTGTATAAGGGCACTGGAGATTGGCGAATAGCGCCGATTGGCGAATAGCGCCCAACAGCCATGCATCATGTCAACCCTTGTTACAAGCCCATAAGGTCGGCATGATGCTTGAATGTTACCGTGGTAGGTAAACTCTCCGGGACTGTCGTAATTCATTAAAGGGACTTTCTACTTGTCGCAGGATTACTGATGTTCTATTGACTTTTGCATATAACTCAGGATTATGTTAGTTTGATCTATTATCTAATAGAAAATCAAAAGAAATTGCCATGTCACGGTACTAACTTTCATGATACAACCATTTGAGCAAAGAGTGCCGTAACTATAGAAATGAATAGGAAAACAGCATTTTCACATTATCTGTCATAGATAACCCCCTTTTTCTATTGATATTGTAACCAAACCTTGGGAATATGTAATGGACATCTATACAAACATTTTAGGACCAATAAAACAGGGGGTCACGGCTGAAAGGAGAAAGGCATGAATTTTGGAAAAATATGTCTTTTGCCTTAACTATAGGATCCTATGGGTGTCCTAGCAGGGAATATATGTGAACAATGGAGGTATACTGTCCAAGTAGCAAATACGAATAGTTGATTTAGGGAAAGTGGTCTATGTAGGAATATGAATACAGCTTAAAGAATACTTTCCAAGAGCTTCGATTTTTGCCGCCAGGTGGCTTCATTGTAGGAACTAGCAATTCCCTTTAAAGCACTAGGTGACCCAAGTACATGTACTAGTGTAGAGGGTCCTGGATGGGGGACAGTGTTGTTGTTGACCAGGTGCAAAGCCTCATGTCCCTATACTACTTACACATGGGATCTGACCCAGCTCCAACTGGAGGGAAACAATGTAAGGATGTGATCGGCCATTTATCAATGGGAGGGGGATACAAATGTTATGTCCATCCCTCCTGAGGGGGGGGGGGGGAGGCACCCAGCCCCTTTTTAGCAAAGAAAAAAAGTTATTACCGTTTCAAGGGGGCTGGGGGGGGGGGTAGCACCAAAGATGGTAAGAAGGGACATTGCTCGCTTGAGATGGGGACAGAAGAGGGTACAAATTACTAGCACATCCCGCCAAATTTCAGTCCGCCCTCCTCCCTACTCTTTGAATAATGACCACTCCCTAAGTAGAATCCCCTATCGGTGGCCTCTGTTTTGGACGCCTGTATTTAGGTCATGCCCAGAACACCATGGCACACTCACAGAGGACACACATATGGTGTACAATGTACTCATCTATAAATAACACGTACCTCGGCCTCATATGGCCTCTGGTATAGTGTAGGCGAGTTTTGGCCTGGACAAAAAATGTTGGTTCATGGTGCAAGCTAGCAAAATTTTATTAACTTGTTTCTTTAAGCATTTTGGTTAAAATATTTTAGATGAGCGAGCAATAAGGTGATTTGTTAAATATTTTACCAAAGATCCCATCCAAAATATTGTATGCTGGCCTTAAATGCTTCTCTCCTACTACCCGCGCATAGAGAAAACGGTATAACCCGCACCTGGAGTATGATTATGGGTGCTCTGATACGGTAAACAAAACTTTTAGAAAAAGACCCACCGGTTGTACAAAAGGTTTTATGGTAGTACAGAAACACTATATATACAAGTACAACAAATGTACATGTATACTGTAGGAATCATGGTAGTCCAGAACATGACCCCTTTAAGGTCTACCCCATACATCCATGTTGTTGGCACTACCAGCAGTTTCCTATATATGTCTGTGACAAATAATCCAATGTATTAAGTGGTAATACAGTGGTACAGTGGTATATGGACATGGTGTGATGACTATACCCACATGGCCAGGTCTATCTTTGTATACCAGTAGCATGGTTTATATGCGCTTATGCCAAATAATGTCTAATCTATTGGAAAAAGCTATGTGGGTTATATGTGTGTTATGTCACTTATAGATAATACATTATTGATCATTTCTAATGTAGATACACGTAAATGTGAGAGACATATAGGTCCACATAAAGTGCTTAAATATACTACCGTACTGGTATTTGACAAATTAAGAGCCCACCCCATAATAAGCTCCCTTTTTTGGGGAACATTTTTAGAAATAAAAAATCGAAGTTTCCACAACGTAGGAAGCCATTTAACTACATGCATCACTAAAAAGTCATTAAATGATTCAATAAGTACAGTGGATGCTTAACACGCTTAATACGGTACGACCTTCATCGTCCTGATGCATGGATGCACCCTGACGAGTAGCTGAATGCACCCCTGACTAGTAACTCGCTAGTGCTGCATTCAAGTATAATGCCATTTTATAAAGGAAATAGCTGTTGAGATGAAATGTCCTAGTACCTTAGGTCCTATATAATTAAAGACCCCTATGTAGACCCATCACGAAAACTTATGGTACATACCTTCTGCGAAAAGCCTACTTCCCTTATAGGCCAATCCCCCTCTCTGAGAAATTTATAAACTGAATTGTGGGTCATTTAAACAGTTTTAAATCATAATTACTGCATAGAAAATAAGCTTATAAGCTGACCCTCCCCTTTGAGACAACAGTATACGCCGAATTAGGCCTAAAAATTGTTGGCTTATCAGAGAGATTTTACGGTACTGCTTGTTCCATATCTGACATCTTATATTTTGTATTTTCCATCCGCAGAGATCTAAAAAGCAAAAAGACGAGATCAGCGGACGAGCCGCGCTTCAACGTGGCAGACTATGTGGACCAGGAGAAACAAAAGGTCGGCTGCTGCAGTTAATCGCCGCCAGGGGAGAATTGGGCGCCACCGGCGTCACACAAGAAGCATTTAGTCACCCACCGTTTTACTTCACACCCCCCGCCTGCCCTCTGTATGGGAGGGGCTACATGTTTACAGAGAACCAGTGTACACCCACTGTGCTTGAGTTGTTGAACCCTTTAAGGACGGCATAGTGCTTTAATGCGCTAGACCCTTTGTCGTTATATGATGCATGAATGCAGCTTTTGCGTGTAACCGGCGATTCATGCAGCATATTGTCATTACGTGGTGGTTACACTCGGGAAGGGTTGGCATGATGCGCCAATGAGGTTCCGGTGAGTTACTCGCCGGCGCTGCTGTGGTGCATCATGATGCATGCGCTGAGGTAACGTGCCGTCCTTAAAGGTTAGAGCTATAATAGACGACATGGTCACAACCTAAGGCTAAGAGGCTCTCCTCCTAGTTCTGTGCTGTCTTTGGTCATTCCATGGACATTTATATAGTATTATACACCGACTGGCAGACTATAGACTATTGACATGATTATTATACCTTGTATATGCATGCTAGTTTGGCCTCCTGCTTTTCAGTTTCCCGCCATTTTTACCTCTGAGCACGAACAGAAATTAGGGACGCTATCTGCGGGACCAAAGCAACGAAGGTGTGTTAGACACCACACGACTCGTCCAAGCACATACATGAGCTTTCTGTAGTGAGATATTCTTTTAAATCTGAACATATACTATTATGTTCAGATATCACATCTTTGATAATAGCATGAAAGGGATGCATAATGTTTTAAGTCATTATGCACTTTACTGTTGTGTTGTATGAATGCAGCCTTAAAGAGTCTACTCGCTACCGCCGCATTCATGCATCATGCCAACTTTACCGCGTGAATACATTCCCGAAGGGTCTGGCATGATGTACTTATGCAGTACCCACCAGGGCTGTACTCATGCATCACGACAAAAAAGGGCATGATATAATTAAGGATTATTTGGCCCTTAATAGCCTGTAAACCAGCAGCAGAGGGTGGGTCTCCTAGCCTGACTACTTCTAGGTGACAACAAGTGCAGTATTGGACGCCGTGCACGCCCCCTGGATGGTGCCAACAACACTATTTGTTAAGTGGCGCCCTCCAGTGGCGGATAGGGACACTAAATAATGAGGAAATTACCCACAAGTCCTAGCACTGAGCAGTTGGGCTGTAAGGCTGGATTCAAGCCTGAACGCCATTTTGTCTCTTCTTAGCCCACATTGATAATTAAGAGCAGAAAAGCATGACATGTATAATTGCCACAACATTGAGTTTTAAGGAATGAGATAGTATGATATATATCTATTAACTTTGTATATAATGTACAGTATACTTGTATCTAAACTGACGTGTGGGGATCACATATTTATATACAAGTATGCAATTGTCTGACATCTTGGTGGAACTGGACACTGAGAATATATACATGTATATGTAAGTCTATATATATATATAAAGGTCAAGTCAACGTATTACAAACAAATGTATATCTTCTTTGTATATTTACTTCCAACTAGCATGTGTGCTTGTCCTGTGTATATCCAGTAGTGAGCAGTAGCCACGACAGTGGTAGTGAACAGTAGACAACTTATAAATATCTATATATACATAATATGTTGTGTTGTTAACAAAGATATATAATATATATATATATATATATATATATATATATATATATATATATATATATATATATATATATATATATATATATACAGTGCAAAGTATGTGTAAATTATTTTCTTATTTGAGTCTCAGTGGTTTCATGAGGTGATGTAACAAATTGGGAGGGGGATGTGACAGAAAAGGTCTAATCAATGGGGGTAAATAAGAATATAATATGGTCTATAATAGGTTTGCTAAAGGTATTTTCTGTTCTGATGTGTTGCAAGAACACTTGTCACGTAATAACATACAAAGACAATGATTATACGAAGCAAAAAGAATAAATGTTTAACAAGGGGTGAATTACTCTGAGACTTCTCTGGGTAGTACCTTATCTAAATGTGAAAGCAATATCCATAACAAACATGAATATCTTTCTGCCCTTGTATGATTGTTGGCACACGTATGAACATCAGAGCTGTTCTGTTTGATGAGATTATGGGCTCTTTCATGTGTGACATATTGACCGCTATGATGAATGCTATACTAGCACATAGAATGCATTGAAGACACCATGTTAGCTATCACCACAGCCATTAGATTCATGACCCAAAATGTAGATAGTGCTGCAAAACCCCATTAAACATACTATGAGAATGGGGGATATTACTCGGGGGCCTTACATAGTAGGGCAGCAACCTTGTATGTTAACTATAATCATGAGCATAATAAAATCTTTAAAATTACAATGTTAAAACAGCATCAGTTTTAGACTTGAACACACTATGTGTCGGGTAGACGAAGTCAACTAAGAGCCAACACAAATTACAATATCTAGTTTTGTGATTTAGCCTTAGACCAGAATACCTTAAATTTAGGACCATGTCCACACCAATGATATATATAAAGAGTTTGCACTACCAATGCCATAGCCATCTAAAAGGGGAAAGGGAAATATAATCATGGGGTCCAACTTGAATTTCTCTTGTTAGTGATAGTCACCCCGAGAATAGAATAGAAACATGCCTGTATGTTTTCTTGATACAATGTATATGTACCTGTGACGAAGTATATTGCGATAGAAATTCAACCATCGTTGAGTTGTCATTTTAAGTAATACTGCTTAGGTTTAATCATAATTATGTGAAAGTTCACTAATGGCCACCATGTTTTGTGGGCTGTACATATATACATGTGGAATATGTGAGTAATCATGGTTGGGTTAGTGTTATGCCTTTAAGGGTTGTATAGAGCTATAATGGGACATCTCCTTTATCATTATAATCCAGCTATGGATTACCAGCATTTAAGCATCATGATGACAAAGGAAATATCACATTTAAGTAATATGTGGCACTTAAATGGTTAAGCAGGTGGCCTTTGCAACTATGGGTTAAGCAAGCTTATATATAGCTGATTTTGTTTTTTGTGTACACTTTACTTGCATCTGGTATATGTATATTAGCCACCTATTTGTATATAAATGGAAAGAAAAATCACAGATGTAAAAAAGCATTGAGGAGATCGAACAACCCGCTGAATTATACATGATACATGAGAAAAAGTAGAAATTTGCCCGAAGCACGGAGATCGATCTCCTAATAGTATATTGTCATGCGAAGATGAGTTGTTAGCGTCTCCTAGTTTACATGATATGTGAAATATATTCTCTGAGGTTATTTTACGTGTATACTGATAGAGTGACTGGTAGTGGTGATAGTCTTATTCCTAACGAAGCCTTATTTGTGATGGAAAAGCCCAAGTGTTTTCTGTGATCGTCTCCTTCGTGCGTGCTTTCTCTGAACCCTACTATACAGCGCCGCGAGTGGGATTTCATCTGTTGGTCCCATCGCAGGTGGCTACTCGCTATTTACAATTAAATGTCTTTGGAAGCTGATTCTTACTGTTAGCTGTTAAGTACACTGTGTTACCTGAGCATTGTCAATCGGGACATGGTGCTAACTACTTCTCTCAAATATGGGAATATACTCTTTCAAAAAGCTACCCATGACCACCGATGGTGATTCATAATGGCTTCACTAACCCTTGCAATTTAAAGTTTAAATATGCCAGGTAACCTATAGGCTAAGTTTTCGTTCTATATTTGCCCTTTCTTATGAGCAAAAGGAAGCCTATATTGTTAATTAGTTTTGTTAGAATTGACCAGTTTCAGTCTAGACAGCTAAGACTATGTTGACATTATAAGGTTCTAATGAGATATAAAAGGTGATTCTGAATGGACCAGCCATTGCAATAGTACAAATATACCTATAGCCTATTAAGGAGGGAAAAGGTAAATTATGTAATGCTGTTATACTCTAGACATAGGCGACTAAAGCTCATTGTTACTGGGTACATCTGTAGAACAACACATGACCATGATAACACTTATAGTCATGTCTGGTATTATAAGCACTATAACACAGGCTACAATATGGACCATTCAACAATTAAAGGATTACGGTAGAATACAAACATATTATATTTAAAATCTTTAAAATCAACCCATTTCTATTTAGATGTTACCATAATATTTGTGTTATAAATCTTGGAAGAAAGTTGTTTATTTTTTAACTGTTTGTATGAACTTAATTTTACTCAATAATTATTGTTCCTATATCTGTAATAACGTCTAAAGCCAAAGACATTTTTTGCAGACTAATTTGTGTTCTCCTGCTGAATTAATGGTTTTAATCTGAAGCTTACAGTTTTTATTATATAATAGACAGTTCAGTAAAAAGCATAGCTGGCTTCATAGAAAAAAAACTATCTATACAAGCATCAGTCAAAGAATACTTCAATTGAAAACAAATGGTCTGTGAAAAAAATGCTTTTTATTATGTGACCCATGCAGTGTATTGATTCCATATTGATGATATTAAACAGAGTACTCAACAGTTGTATCCATAGATGAGATGGTACCTTCAAATAGATAAGATCTACCGACGGTGGCCCTTATTATTACAACTATATTAACTGTTATCTTTATTGACAATGGATGATCATAATAAAATGATGCAAGCATTAATATGCAGTGTTGATTTGTTTCTTTATCTTACATAGTTGCATTATATAGTGCATATTGATCTACAATCGCAGAAATCGACCCTTTTAGGGCATCATATTCCTGTATACTCTGGACAAAATCATAGTCAAATTACACTGATCCTTAAGACGTCATACCGCTGTACCATACATCAGGGAAAATCTTTTTCAAACCAGCACAGCTAAATTATCTATAAGGTACTGAAACTACTTTATCTTATAACTCAACATATTTATTTATTTGTAGCACCCTTATTATATTGTTGAAATGTATGGTGTCCAGGGATGAAAGTCTTCCAAGTTCTTCCCTGAAATCAAGTTGTTTTTTTCAATCACAAAAAATATAATCAGGATATTTAGCTGTAGGCCCTATTAGGATATAGTTGATAATTACTTAATTTAAACTCAAGCAAACTTATTTTGTGTCTGTAATCCTATGATAAGAGCAGAATCATCACTATAGTTCATCCTCAGAGGTCCTACACATACACAGACAGACTACATCACACTGATCTCAGTGTCAAGTTTTTCTCAGCCAATTTCAAGTTAACTTGAAAAAGCTTGAAGCCCTCTCTCTCTCCTCTATAGTCCTGTGCATCTACACTCTTCACATGAGACGTAGCCCCTAAGGTGCTATGCATGGAGAGTGTATGGACAGATTTCTCATTCTTCTCAGCAGGAGATAACATCCGTGACCACATGGACATGACAAATGCTTCTCCTCAGCAGGAGACAACATCCAGGAGAATATAGACATGACAATGCTGCTGCACAGCACTAGATATGTGTCTATAGATGCATAAACATTCATAGTGTTCTATAATGTAGTTATTAGGTATGTTATATCTTCAAGTTTTTTTTTGACATAGTCGACTTTCATCCCTGGGTGTCACTTGCCAGTGCACATAGAACTCAAATACATTGTACCTTTACTGCTAAAACCTGTAGTTGTATAGGTCTGTAATACCAGGTATTGGCTGAAGTTCAAGGACTTTTCTTTAGACATCATAAAATGTATACACACAAGTAACATGGAAGGTTGTGTTTCTTTCATTATATCAATTGCCTCTCCTGGGATTTCTTATACCTACCATATACTTTGACGTCATTATTGTCATCCTAAAACATGGATAGAAGTAAATGGACCTTTCACACAATATTCGTCCATAATGGACACCTGCAAATCTTTCTGAAAAACAGGTGTCCCACATCCAGTCTTCTGATACACAGAGAGAAGAAGTAGAATCACTGTAACGCTCAAATGGGAGTCCAGCCCCGATCACTGAGGTAACTCTCCCCACGACTCTAAATCACGAGGGAGTCTTAGAATATGAGTCATTATATAGTTATTATAGAGTCCTGCTACTGTTAGGGAGTCACTTTAGAGTCCTGGAGAGAGTTACCTCAGTGATCATGTCGGGAGTCACAGTGATTCTACTTCTTTTCTCTGTGTAGTGAGTGCCATGAATACAGTGGGTTTTTTTTGTGGCCGCTGGGGTGTGACTGGTCACGACTTTAAAGTATATCCAGCCATCCATCCAGCTTATGTCCAATGCAGCAACACAGGGTGACTTTTAATAAAGTTGTAGTTTATGTTGGTTTTAGTAGAATTCTAATAACATTGTCTGTACTAGCTTTATTTGAAAACATTTCACATCTGGAGATTAACAAGAGAATTGTCTTTCAAAAGGCTTGTATTAGAATGCAGATTTTCGAGGTTATGTTTGCGTATTTGTCAGTGACACTTCAGAAATGTTCAACACCTTTCCTAAAAATGCATGCATGCATGCTGCATTGGTCTATATATAGCCGGTGGGCAGGGCGTTGGGGGCGATGGCGCATCTCTCAAATCTTTCGTAGAAAAGCCACCTGTTTTGGTGCCCTGCACTAGCCCTGCATGACTGCGGCTGGTGTGGATTACATTATGATCTATGTATTCCACCAGTATATCTATACATCAGGGCACTAATTCATGAAGTTTGAGGGTAGTATGGGGATTTTGTAGACCATCTACAAGAGTAAAATGTCATTGTAGTTTAGTTGTAGTTTAGTTTAATTATTGATTTTACCATAAAAATCACAACGTGGGGCGCTTTTCATCACAGTCAAAAAGGCCACTCAAAAAGATATAATGGTTTCTCATCACACAAAAGAACGTTATATTTGGTATCAAATTAAAGCTAATTATGCCAGCAATGCAGTGGTATAAAAATAACTTACATTTTCTCCACTTCTAAAGATTAATTAGTTCTTAACCAGTAAAATGTGAATGTTGCTCCCAAAAACGTAAATGATCCTATACATTTTATCCTGTGAGTAAAATAAAAACACAAAGAAAAACCTCCCTTGTCAAATTTCTCAGACCTTGGTGATGAGAAACCACATTTTTTGAGTGGCCTAATTCATATATATACGTTTTCATCTGAGGCCGTTTCCCGGATTGTTTCTTCTTGGAGAGTGTTCACCAAACATAAGTATGAATGGTTGGTGACACCAGTGGACCGAAAACTTATCATTCTCGGTCTATTTTGTTTACAGTATTTATATACATATTGATGGGGTGGTAATGTGCAAAATGATCATCAAAATGCATTGTGAAATGCAACAGGAAATCAGAAAGGAGAATAGTTAGAGACCATGTTGCACGTCTTTCAGCCTTCTTCTCTGGTATGAATTCCAGTGTAACATAACACAAGGAGAATAAATTGAATAAACCAGGTGCTTTATTCTGACCAAGTTCAACGAATATCAGTGGTCTCCCACTCACTCCACCTCTAACTACCACAAGGTCTTCACACAGTAAAATAATGATGATAATAATAATAATAATAATAATAATAATAATAATAATAATAATAATAATAATAATAATAATAATAATAATAATAATAATAATAATAATAATAATAATAATAATAATTAAAAAAAAAGGTTTTAGTGATTTTATGCAACTCCTGATCTTTAAATGACATTACCCCTTTCACACAGAGCTAGAAAATATATATTTCTACCAATATGTTACTTTACATTTATGCTGAATCCTCAAATACCAGTGTAGGGCACCTATTACAATCATTGCTGTGATGAAAATTTCATAAAAATCCTAAGATGATTGACAGGTGTGACCCCAGGTCAGCAGATGACCTGAGGTCACGCCTGTCAATCACCCGAATATACAATTGCCCTAATAGGGCAGAACCATTGGGAATAGAAAGTATTTGACCATACCTACCCCCAGTATACAAGCCCTGGGGATTCTAATGGAACTATTGTCATGTTGCTATGACCACTCTGTTACCTAGCAACAGCAACTCCAAACATTCCATGCCTAGCAACCGGCACAATAAGTGGGAATAGAAGGTATTTGACCATACCTGCCCCCAGTATACAAGCCCTGGGGATTCTAATGGAACTATTGTCATGTTGCTATGACCACTCTGTTACCTAGCAACAGCAACTCCAAACATTCCATGCCTAGCAACCGGCACAATAAGTGGGAATAGAAGGTATTTGACCATAACTACCCCCAGTATACAAGCCCTGGGGATTCTAATGGAGCTATTGTCATGTTGCTATGACCACTCTGTTACCTAGCAACAGCAACTCCAAACATTCCATGCCTAGCAACCGGCACAATAAGTGGGAATAGAAGGTATTTGACCATACCCCCCCCCCCAGTATACAAGCCCTGGGGATTCTATTGGAACTATTGTCATGTTGCTATGACCACTCTGTTACCTAGCAACAGCAACTCCAAACATTCCATGCCTAGCAACCGGCACAATAAGTGGGAATAGAAGGTATTTGACCATAACTACCCCCAGTATACAAGCCGTTGGGATTCTAATGGAACTATTGTCATGTTGCTATGACCACTCTGCTACCTAGCAACAGAAACTCCAAACATTCCATGCCTAGCAACCGGCATAATAGGTGGGAATAGAAGGTATTTGACCGTACTCATTCCCCTCCTACACAAACTCTTGGGATTCTAATGGAACTATTGTCATGTTGCTAGGACCATTCTGTTACAACAGCAATTCAAAACATGCTGTGCCTAGCATTGTAGCAACTGGCAGAATATCTGACCAACTGCCCTAACTTATTTGTCATCCCCTTCTGCCATGGATGCCTTTAATTTCAGTTGATCATCATAACCTAAAGGTTATATGGAGAGATCAAGCCAGAACCGAACACTTGTGTTCTGTTCTGGCTTGTAATAATAATAATAATAATAATAATAGTAGTAGTAGAGGGTAAATATGGTTATTATTACACCAGTTCTTACTCTGTTATCAAGCATTGCTCCTTTCACCTTTATGAATTAGACCCCAGGGAAGACGCTGTGCCGCGAGAGTGAGCAAGGGAGAGTGGGAGAGGGGAGCTCAAGGCCATATGGGGCGAGGAGAGGAGGGGTGAGGCAGCGCTTACTGGGAGGAACATCAAAGAGCCATATACAGACGATACTGAACCTATTTGGTGACCACCAAGAGATGTAACCATGGCTGGAAGGACTCATGGTAGGTTCTTCTGACTTCTTCAACATAGATCTATATTCATTGGCTGTCCATCCTGTTTTTGTTTGCCCCATCCTCCAAATATGATTCAGTAAAAACTGTTGGTATACAATCAAATAATTCAGTCTTTACGAAAACATTTTCACCATGAAGGACATTCGGTCCTGCTGCTTGCAAACTTTGCAGGACTAGATAGATTTCTGCTGGACCGGATAAACAAAATCTAAGCTTTGTATAACAAGTTGGATGAATGGTATTTCTCAACAGAAGATAATAAGAAAATATACTTTCATTTGCCTAAAATATTAGTGTGTACTCCAGCACTTGCAAGGCCAAAAAAGAAAAGTTGTGTTCAGGTAACATGGCCCAAAAGAAATAGGGTAGGTAGGTCGATTTCTTCTTTTTTTTAAAGGATTTTGAGACAAAATTCCTCCCATTTTCCTATAATTTTTGGAAGTAATATCTAAATTTTGGAAAAAAAATATTTCAATTTAAAAAAGTGTTTTTTTGTAGAAAAAAACACAAAGCTGCTTTCCAAAAAAATAATTATTTTTTTAAATGGGTAGGGCCAAAAAAATAGGGTGGCTAGGGATACCTGAACACAACTTCTTTTTTTTTTGGCCTAATTTGAATTCTAGTTGGAATATTTGAAAGATTCTTTTAGTTCTGAAAGGCCCAGAATGTGTAGGACATCTGGTCCAGTAGTACCAGCCATTCTACCGGACGAGAGGCACTTTTGCTGGACATTGCAACTATCCAGCAAGTTTTGGTAAAGACTGCTTCAAGTAGAATTTTAAAAATGGAAAAAAGGAAACATATCACTTTAAAAATGACCTCATCGGAAAAAGGGGGATGAGTCTGACATGCCGGAACTAACCAGCGGAGAAAAAGCTGACATGCATGATGGCGACTTTCAATAGTGTTTACCTTGGAGCAACGCCCTTCTTTCACCTTTTTAGATCTGAATATATATTAAATAATTTAATTCTTTGAAGGCTGCGTGGTTCTTAGATGCCCTTGCTGTCACGATGCATGATGCCAGTGTAGCCAATGGAACACGCCAGTGTTTACACAGTATGCCGAGCCTGAGGTCCTTTGACCTAGCATATTTCGTTGTGTTTTGATCTGAATATTACCCTCTTCCTGACGATACACAGGGGCACCTTCAGGGGAAAACACAGCAAAACCGGGCAAAATATGATAGAACGAAGGGCCTAAAACTAGTAAAAGAACACAGTATTTCACAGCAAGCAGCGTCGCCCCAGTGGAGTCCTTTTGAAGCACTAAGTGTTCCTTAAAGGGTTGAAGAGGTAAGTGTCCATGCCGATGGAGAACAAGTGACGTCTTACTTCTAGTCATCCACCTGTGACGTTCGTGTCATCTCCCCTATAATATAGATAATTATGACGTCTATGTTATTGTTCTGCCCCCAGATGATGGGTCCATAGTCTGACAGCTCCCCTCTTGGGGCTTGACATGCCTAAACTTGCTACTCGAGGTGGTGCCCTGCAGGATCACAGAATTACAAAAGGTAGTTTGAAAAAGTCGCCCCAGTTTGTGCATGTATATGTGTCTATGTAAGATCAGGGGGCGTATTCCAGACAGATGATGACCTGTCCAAAAAAGAAATGACTGTGTACAGGTGTAATCCAGAGAGATTGTTGGCTGTAATGTTCAGCCTGGGGGCAGCAACCAACATACTCTCGTTCCCAAATCCTTCCGAAGGAAGGCTCTGGTAACTGCCAAATGTTGCGATTTTGCTGGGTCTAGGTAACCCCTGCTGGTAGCTTGGAACCAGCAAACAGGAACAGGAAATGGAACCAGAAAGGCTGATGGTAAATCTACCTAAAACTACCATCATACATTCTGGTTCCATTTCCTGTTCCTGTTCGCTGATTCCAGCCTACCAGCAGGGGTTGCCCAGACCCAGCAAAATCCAAAGTTCAAGGTAATTTGGCTGTCCCCAGAGCCTTCCTTCAGAAGGATTTGGGAACGAGAGTACAACCAACAAAGAAGACACCTCCTCCCAGGCTACCCTATAGGAAAGTACGTGGGGACGAACCTGCGTAGTCACTAGACGCAGCCCATTCTGTGCGTAATCTTTTTTTAGGTTTCTTGAATCGGTACTTTTGGTGTAATCTAAATCAGTTTTCGCCACTTCTGGCGTAATCTTAATCAGTTTCCAGGTGATACCTATCCTCTAGATGGCACCACTGTAAGTTTGTAACATTGCTGTATATATATCAGGGGCTCTGCCGCCGCACGCATATACGGGATAGCTCTCCCAGGTGCGCGGACAAACGTTAACAGCGCAATCTTAATCTTACATCTAAAAATGTCTTAATCTAAGGCAGCCCTGTTTTGTATTGAGACACAGTATCCTGTGGGCAGTCCACCTCGGCCGCATATTACCACACTAAAAGAAAAGAGAAAAAAAAACAGGGGTTGGGGGGCAGAGCCCCCCATTACAGGGGCCCTTGATGGGGGGGGGGGGGGTATGGTCCCCATGTCGCATGTCGGACTTAGAGAAATGTCTTATGTACCATGTCACTAGAGAAAACCCCATGTCGCTAGTGTCACTAACTAACTTACCATTAAGGCTATTGAATAAATATATTAATGAGAAAATCGTACTAGGCTAGTTGGCAGCCCTGGTCATGCCCACATGGAGAATTTTTGAAATTCTTCAGAATAAAATTCTGCATTTTGGTAAGTTTTTAGTGCACTATAACATATGTTGCAAGCTATGAGGCTATTCTCATTCATGTCACTAAGGCCAATGTCGCATGTCGGACTTAAGAAATGCCCCATGTCCCATGTCACTAAGATAGTTTAAGATAGCATTAAGAGAGTTTAAGATAGCATTACGATAGCATTAGGAAGGGTAGCGCCCTCTAGCAGTCAGCTAGGTAACGGGTGGGGCACTCTATTGAGGAATTAAAGCACTAATTCTAAGATGATTAAGACAAACTTAATTTTGTGTCAAGATTGCGCTGTTAACGTTTGTCCGCGCACCTAGGAGAGTTATCACGGGTGTGCGCCCCCCCCCCCCCGCACCCCCTATTTCTTTCTCTCTTTTTTTTTTCGTTTTCTGGAAGAAGATTACGCCAGAAGTGGTGATTTAAGATTACGCATAGAATGGGCGGCGTCTAGTGACTATGCAAGTTCGTCCCTTGTTGCATAGGGAAACGTAGACAAATTAAAGGCTAAGCCTTCTTAAACCAAATCGTAAAATCCTTTGCCAGGGTCGTTGAGTTTATATAACACCTCAGTTAAATCTAGAATCGCCCAAGCACAATCCCTGAGATCCAGGCATGGCCTAGCCCTGTAGGATCATTTTCCCTAGCAAAGTACCCCCCAAAAAAAGGCACAGGCAACCAAGAAATAGGATGCTGGTTGTTCCCTTCCAGCAATTTACTGCTCTACATAAGTTGCACTGGTGTGACCAGCAGTTAGACTATGCCAGTGGTAGTATACAATACTATTGATACCCACCAGTGTACTGACTGTCTAGACTACCACTTGTGTGTCCACAGAAAACAGTATACTACCCCTTGAATAGACCACATCACACGGATTCGGTTAAAAATAAACACTTAAATAAACAAGGATTCCTTTCTGCATTGTGTATCCCTAGAGGCCTAGTTCAATGATTAATTTAAGGAGGTTATGATAGCTTTATCCTGGTTTTATAGAATGTTTCATACCAAGCCAAGCCTGATTCATGGCCCCCCTACCGATTTCACCTGACCAGGCCAGGTCAAAGTTCTGGTTCAAGGTAATAGAGTTGTCCAGTTGTGCTATTTATGGCTGACTGGGGATCAAACAAACGCAGTGCCCTGTGCTGGGTGTAGTCAGTAGGGTTTGTAAACTACAGGTGCACAGTTAGGAACTACATGATCCACTCTCCTCCAGTCTCAGAGATCCGCCCCTTAATAACTGATTAAGAATGTATTTAGAAAGTGTTATCTTTTCCCCTGTAATACGCATACCATGCACCTTCGACGTAATAAGCGCCCTGGGCGCTTCTAAAATTATTTCTATGGCGTTTTAGTAGTTAAGAGTTTAATTTTCCTCAAAATCATCAAATTAATTTTGAGCCTTTGTTTTAGTCTCAAAAGGCCCCAGAAAGGGGGAGGTTTTTAGGGGGAGGGCACTTATTACGTCGAATACGGTAATGTGAATTGCAGAACAAAGTAGGACAACATGACAGCCGCCACAAATTATATATCACACCTTTGGTAGTATAAGTGTGTGTAGCTGCATGCATGAGTGGTTACTCACCACACTGCATCAAAACAAACCCTAAAAACATGTGTTAGTGTTTGTTGTGATTACCCTCTGCTCAAGGAGAATGTGTACCTGGGTATAGGGGCTTCCAGCCTAATAGCCTACATACAGACCAGCAGGGGTAATAATATAGGAGCAATCGCAACTTCCAATGGCTCTTACACATATCCCCTTAAAGATATCATTATTTTGTTTCTTACATTGGATTACTACATGTCTTCTTTATCAAGTCTGCTATTTACATTTTAGTTGAGACAATAAATTAATTTCAGGTGGAACACCCTACCTTTGGGTACTACAAATTATGTTGTCATACATTTTGCCCATCATAGTTTTTCCTGACAAACCTTTGTCTGTTCACGTTTTTTTCTGACATACTCTCTCCCCAATGGACACAGACCACTTATTAAGCGCGTTTTAGCTCTGCATATTCTCTGCAGGGCTTAAAGCCTGCATTTTGGCCCGCCTTTTTGGTCCTACAGCTTGCTGATTATCATAGTATGGCCCGCCTACATGTAGTAGGCCCCATCCACAAACAATATATACCGTATTCGACGTAATAAGCGCCCTCCCCCTAATAAGCGCCCCCCCCCCTTTGTGACATTTTTAGACTAGAATAAAGGCTAAAAACTTACAAATTCGGAGACATTTAAACTCTAAAACATATGGTATGCAAGGAACAGGGGCAGTGGAAAACTCGAAACTGCCCTGTCAGGTATATGGCAGCTTGAGGGACCTTCTTGGTCACAGGGAAAGTTCATTCTTTGGAGGGGGGGAGGGTTACAAGTACATTCTGTCTGCTGATTATTCATGTAACCCTCTCTATTTTGCTCCTTAGTCTCTGCTGGTTGATCACATTAGAGTGTCACATTACTGCTCTGCGCATAAATCTGGGGGGGGGGGGGGGGCTCTTTCATTCTGCCATCTTTCTTTGAGGCTATTAGACAAGGGGAATGCTAGTGAACTCCCCACGCAGGATATTTATCTAGTGCAGGGCCCATGGTTTCTGTTTACGGTGAGAGACGATGAAGGAATTATCACCACGCGAATTATGTATCACTACCGGTAGAACATAATTATATTCATGCACATATAGAGGTACAAACCATGCTGATTGATAGACCTATGCGTAGAAGGAAGCTAATTCTAAATGTGTATAGACCACTGGGCGTCGAGAGGCAATCTTTTGTCAACAAATTGGAGTCCATCCTCGAGAAATATGATATTGGTAATATGGATGTATTTATCGGTGGTGACTATAACATTGATTTTGGTAAACAAGACGACACAAAATTTACTGAGATTGGTAACTTTATAACTAACACAGGCTTCACTCCTCTCATAAATACCATCACCAGACCTGAGAGTGGAACCATTATTGATAACATTCTAACAAATGCAGAAGATATGATATATGGCACTACCATTCCTGACTTGGTTAGTGATCACCTACCGGTAATTTGTATTCAGAAAAAAGCCAAACTTGTTTTCTATGAAACCACATTTACTGGTCGCAGTTATAGATTTTATGTAGCTGAAGATCTTGAAGAGAGGTTAACCTACTATAACTGGACTGACTATTATAAAATGACAGACCCTAGTGCGCAATTGGAGATTATCATGGGAGTTATAAGGGGCTATCTTGATGAAAAATGTCCGATTAAAACAAAGAAGTGCAAAATGAGGGATGTTGATTGGATGACTCCCGAAATTAGGTCATTAATACATGAACGTAGAGGTCGGATTGTCAGGTATCTTAAGCATAGAGAAGATCATGATCTCCAGGCTGCAAAATTGCTTCGCAATAGAATTAGCAAGATGATTGATGAATCAAAAAAGGCCCAAATTGATGAGGCCTACTCAATTAATGGGGACGGGCGTCAGAAATTTTGGAAGAAAATAGGGGATTTAATCAAACCCAAAGAAGTAGGCTCCAGGGCTGACTTCACACATCATATTACTGGGGACAAAGTATCTGAGGATGAATCAGCTAATTATTTCAATAATTTCTTCGCTAATGTAGGCAAGGTCATGGCTGAGAAGATGAACTTTGATGTTAATACGGTACCGGTAACTAACTACAATGTAGTCACTCCATGTGAAAAGGTGACTGTAGGTTTTATTGAGGTCGAGGATCTTGTTGATAGTATAGACATACACAAATCAAGTGGAATTGAACATGTCAGTGCTAAGGTCCTGAAGGACGGGCTCACCATTATTATACCACAGTTGGTGTCTCTTTTTAATAATTCGGTAAACCAAGGTATTTTTCCTGACAGCTGGTCAGTAAGCACGGTTGTCCCCATACCAAAGGCAGGTGCCTTGGATAGCATAAGTAACTGGAGGCCGATAAATTTACTGCCTATCCCCGGTAGACTTTTAGGGAAAATCATACATAAACATATTTTAAACCATTTACAGACAAACAACCTCCTGACCAAGTCCCAGTACGGCTTTAGACCTGGTCTGGGGACAACTGATGCTATATATGATTTTGTAAATCATCTCTACTGTCAATTAGATATGAATAAGAGTGTTAGTGTATGTTATGTCGATGGATCAAAGGCATTTGATTCGGTCTGCCACCCCCTATAATTAAAGAAATGCCAGGCGCTAAAAATTGATAAATTCACCCAAAATTGGCTAATTTCCTATTTATCTAACAGACGACAAACCTCTTTGCTAAATAATATGCGATCCAATGAGTGTAAGGTTGAATATGGAGTGCCACAAGGGTCCAGCCTCGGCCCCCTACTTTTCCTCATCTTTGTGAATGATTTCCCAAATGTAATACAAGAATGTAATACGTTTATGTACGCAGATGATATTGTCATTGTCTCAAGTGCGGACAAACATGAAGCATCCGAGGCAAAACTTAGACGAGACATGGGCAGAACCCATACCTGGTGCCAGAGTAACTGTATTACTATTAATGCGAAGAAAACAAAGGTAATGAGGGTGAATAGGCCCAATGTCAGAAATATACCTCCACTTAACATTAAGATTGGTGATACCACACTAGAGGAAGTTTCTGAATATAAATACTTAGGTGCAATTATTGACAGCTCTTTATCTTTTAAGAGTCATGTGAAAAGTCTAATTAGTATTATGAGCCATAAGTTATATCTCCTAGCGAGAATAAGAAGATTTTTGGACGAAGCCAAGGCGTATCTCCTGTATAAACAGATGATTGTACACTATGCTGACTCTGCCCACTTTTTGATAGACTGTACAACCAATGACCTAAGCAAAAAAGTCACAAGGTTACAAGGCAGAGGTCTAAGGATAGCTAGATATGGTAATGGCTATGAACGCTGCTCAGTCAGTGCTCTTCATGATTATTTCAATATACCAACTTTATCTGAAAGAAGGTTTGAGCAATTGCTGTGCTTGGCCTACAAGAATTCACAAAAAATTGGGTACATGGTCCCTGAAAATGAAAGACGCACCAGAGGTGACCAGAAGGTCAAGCTACCGAGCAGACAATTCATTTATAAATCCCTAAGTGAATGGGATGGTCTTGAGCTCGAAGTACAAACCACTCCCAAGCTGGAGACCTTTAAGAAATTTATTAAAGACAAGAAACCCAGACCCGCCTAGCCTAGTAAGGTCTGATACCTCAGCCTACGGGACTAGCAACACCATACACTGGTAGGGAACCTGGTAATATACATGTCATCTTATTTCAATGACCAAACTTAGGACTGATACCTCAGACTAAACACAGGTTGGACTGATCCCTCAGCCACCTAGATAGCACTGGCATTTGTGCTCCCCCCCCCCCACCCCCTCGGTTCTATTTCTCATCATAACAAAATTACCAATGAATGTGAATTCAGTTGGCCTTGTACAGTCGTGGCTCTATTCTGCAGCCAAGGCCTGCATATGATGTACCTAGTACAGCGAAAAGTGCTGTAGGTGTACAACTCATTACTGTAAGCTGCATCTACAGCAACAGAAATGTACATGTACAGCAAAATTTACTGTATTTGCACGTGTTTTCGATCCACCTTAAGCCTTTTAATTTGTGCTGCAGACTCTAGGTTCACCCGTTGAAAGTACACTGTCAAACTATATATACCTGTGCCCATGGTACACTTTAAATTGCCCCTTATAGGCCAGCAAGGACATTTTATGGTGCCCCATCCTCCAAATATGATACAGTAAAAAACAATTTCTAAACTAGATTTCTCACAATGACCATTTTACAGTATGGAAAAGAGATGGTTTATTTGACGTAGCTCCCAAGCACCACTATTATATTAGATAGCAACAAGCACTGACATGTACATACTATACTATTATGTTTCATCATATCCATTAGATTTCTGTCATACCAGTTTTCCCCCATGTACCATCTCTTCCACTTCACCACCTTCCTCGACCTCAAGTGGCACCTTCACTAGGATGTCCTGTTCTGATGCCGGGAACTGACTGCGGTCATTTCATAATCGCCATCATCGTTTGATATCCATCCATATTCCACAGGGTCTAAACGTTGAGGAATTTGATGCCATGCTCATTTTCACATAGATGACACCAGCTGTGCCTGCTGTACTTGTTTCTCTAAAGTAGGCAATCTGCTTTTTTCTTTGGAGCATACATTGTTTTAAAGATAGCTAGCCTTGCCTGGTTCACTGATTTGAATTTCTCTTTCCTATACAAGGCACACCCCATGGCTCAAATTCAGTTGTCAGATTTGTAAGGTTTACATTATTCTCACCAACTTGAGAATGTCTCAGTGTGTGACTTGTTCCTTAAAAACAGATTCAATGGTCTCACTGTCCCTTTGTGATTGAGTGCTGGGGTGTAGCCGGGGTGTAGTCACTGCCTGTCATTGCATGAAGCCCCAGGGGCAATGCTTGTTTTTTTTTAAATTGTTTACTCATAACATCCATTTGGTTACACATATCTTCTGCAGTCATACATTATATTCATTTCAGATTCAGAATTACATTTCATATGACCTTTCGCATAGCTGACATTATGCACTACAATTACACTGAGGAACATTTCTGCACTTTCAGAGAGCAACTGGTCTAAAACCAACTGAAATTGGTCAATTATACTGATCTGTGATGAATTGTACAGTGTTGGACATCTGGCACAGCCTGATGAGTAAAAGGTGGATTTATATTTTGGTAGAGAAGGAAGGATGCATCTACCATTGCAATATCTCCCCCGGGTGCTGTGTTGCTCCCTGGCTATTTCATCTATCTTGTGCTGTGAAATCATGTCAATGCCATCAACAGAACCTAGCGATAGTTTTGAAAATGTGTGCCTTGCTCGCTTAGGTAATTTCCTGAAATAGAAAATCCCAGTTAGAAAAAGCAGATTTCCTAATAAATCCCTGTTAATTGCCTTCCGATTCCATGGATTGCAGGTGCGTTGCTTGTGTTGGTGGCTCTGGTGCTCGGGCAGTCTGTGACGGGAAGTCATTTCAGGGGTGGCAGTATCTTCCTGACTGTATCCGGCCTCCCCCCAGCTGATGCCATGGTGAGTCTATTTAGATGTTCCAAGATTAATGATGGTATATCAGCTAGTAGACTTCCCAAACCTTTTCTTCAATATGGATATCACTGCCAATAATTTTAAAAGTTAGGGAAGATGTATGGGATGGGATATACAATAGGAATATGATAAAACTAAAAAATCTCTAAACATTTAGCTGACACACCATCTTTAACAGTGTACGGCACCATTCCCGTTGGGATCAGGCTGTGTCTCATCAGATGGGGCCAGTGTGATAGTCTTTGACCGTGTGCCATCTTTGACCAAGTGCCACCTTTGACCGGGTGCCATCTTTGACTGGCTTGATAGAAAAGGGTTTATTTAGGGCATATGAAATAAAAATGGGCTGAAAAGGTTGATGTATCACATTAATAGTTAGTAGCCCATTCATATCTTCATCTGCCCTATATAAACCCTATTCTATCAAGCCGGTCAAAGATGGCACCCGGTCAAAGATGGCACCTGGTCAAAGATGGCACCCGGTCAAAGACTACCACAATGGCCCCATCTCATGAGACACAACCATCAGTTGTGTCCCCTCTCCTCACCAGAACCAAACTAATAACAAGATCACATGCCTGAGATTATGATGCAAGGGATCTTTGCAATGTATATCATAGGTAGCCTACCATAGGAGAGGGAAATAAGTAATGCAACTTAGAAAACGTAAAAATATTAATTACTGTCAATAAAAGTGGAGTTGGAAATGGTGTTGGTTTATTTTACAGGTGACAGTGTTGACGAGGCAGGCATTTGGAGACGGCACGTGCTCGGGAACTAACAGCTATACACACACAGCCACATCCATCTCTGGTGACGCCTTCACGACCTCGTTCAGCATTACTGCTAACTGCCTTGCCGGGACTAATATATTTGAAGGGACAACCACCATTTCTGTGCCAGCTGGCGTGGGTTTGTTACGAGTTGAGTTCACTGGTTCTTCCTGGGGTGACGCATTTGGAGGTGGGTCTTGGCTCATCTTCAGTGAGATTGACCTCACTGGTCCGAGAACAGATACAGGGTTTTATAACAATGGACCTCAGACATTAGAACCCTTAAATCTAGCTGCACTACCCAACTGCCCTTTCATCCGGATACCAGTGTACGACCCGGACAGCATTGATGTTGTACAATGCCGACTTGCAGTAGGGGATGAATGTGGGAGTACGTGTGTGTTCAATTCAGGTCTACAAGGAACTATTCAGGAGGACTGTAGAATCACCTTTGGCACTGGGTCGACTACAGCACTCCCAGGAATGAGATGCCCGGTCTGCGTGGTCAGAGCATCAAAGATGGCGGATGGTAGGTTGAATGGAGGCTTGTTTTTGTTAGTTTTAAGGGTGTTAGGGGGGGTGGCAGGTTGTACAACTAGGTATGTATGGCTTATTTATCAATACACACAATCTGGATAGCAATTGCACTGCAATAGGAGGCTAAATTTACTGTATTGGCCATCCTAGAATCGATCAGTGATGCCCTTGCCACATATCAAAGTGTTTGTTGTGATGCCCGTAACACATTTCTATGATGCCCTGTCCACGGGCATTATTTGCCAGAGGAAATGACCCAAAAGGGGGTAAAGGGGGTAAAGGGGGTAAAGGGGGGTAAAGGGGGGACCCAGGAAACTGGGGTGAGGCATTTTTTCTTCATAAAAATAGAATATTGAAGATAAAATGGTGGGAAGGTTGACATGGCTGAGTCACGAGCCCTGGACCTTTGGGATACAAGGGGACTGTGATGACCACTAGACTACCATGTGGGTACGAGGTTGTGATATCTAAGGAACCTATATGTATTGTATATTGGAATGTTTTAACCTTTTGTTCCTAGCATTGCCCTCACACAAGCCTGAATCTTGTGCCAGCCCTATCCCTATCTCTGCCATATTGCCCAAATCCAGGCTTGATGGCTGGGACTGTGTGGCACTGTGGAAGAGTTGTGACAGGGGCTTGCAATAGCATAATGAAAGCCCTTATGCAACTATGATGCGAGTTCTCCCAATTGCCCCTTGTTCTAAGAAAAATAGACCAGTGAGATGTATTTTGTGGACAATTGTAAAGTGAGGTTAGTAAAAATAGACAATTAAAAAAAAAAGGTGGGTAGGTTGACATGGCCGCGTATTGAACCCTGGACCTTTCACATACAAAGCCCCAGTGATGACCACTATACAGTCAACTCCCTCCTAACGGCCACCCCTCCAGTGCGGCCACCCCGCCATTAAGGCCATTTTTGAGAAGTACCAATCGATTTTCCCTTTATTTTAATGTAAAATACTTCCTCTAATGCGGTCACCCCTCTAATGCGGCCACCCCGCCCTACGGCCACTAAATTTTCAGCCCCATGGGGCATCTTTCTCCCTCTAATACGGCCATAGTCCATGCTGATAATGTCTAATGAAATTCTCTCAAGCTCCTCTATCCCTCTCTAGACGCATATAATACATTTGTATATATATTACACAGAGCTAGCCCTCCTGCCCACTACGTAGAGGCTACTAAGTCTAAGTTAATCCTTTAATGACCCCATAGTCATAGTGCATTAATGCATTGTGCTCTTTGCTCCTGCTGCCCTGGTGCTTGATACACTCCCCCAAATGTCGGCATGATGCATGAATGCAGCCCTTGCAAGTAGAATTGCCCCAATTGTATGTATACATAATGACGACTATGGATATGATGCATTAAAGCATTATGCTGCCTTTAAATGTTAAAGACAATACAGACCGATGTGTATATTCACAGCTTTTTGCAGCCATGAGTCTTGCTCAACTCTAATACGGTGGGTATGCGTATGTGTGAAAGCCATTATGTGAGTGGACAGTGTCAGGGCTGCCGAGCTGCCGTTACAACACAGCAAGTCGCACCTCAGTCTAAGACAATGCAGGCCAATGCTATAGTCGGTCTGGGTGCAGCGGGGGGGGGGGGGGGGGGGGTATTCATAATTAAGGTTTCGAAATATATATATTTTAAGGTATATGTTTGATCTACTTTTTTTTTTTTCATTTAGTGCGGCATACTTATAAGCCCTCTTTTACCACATTAGAATTTAGATGGACTTTCAGAATCTACCAAAGAACTACACCATATTTACTAATTTACTGTGATAATAACACCATCTTTCATACCTCTATATGGAATTAACATGTATGACCCACGTATCCCCACACTCGACTCCCTCCACTGCGGCCACCCCCCTATTGCGGCCACTTTTGTTAAGTCCCAATGGTGTCCGGATTAGAGGGAGTTGACTGTACTATCAGATCAGTGTTGCGTGGCCATATCTGATTTTTGGACCAATTTGAGTAACACTTACATACATGTATATACACCAAATGAACTGTGGTACGGAGCATCACTTTCATGCACTGACAATGTGTTACGGGCATCAGTGGCAGTGTGTTACGGGCATCACCATGAAATCATAAAATCCATATTTCTCACTAATCTGTGGGGTTTACATTGAACAATGAATGGTTACAGCCTTGTTAATTGCTTATGATGATCATGTGTAAGTTTGAGCATTCACAAGTCACTAGAAATAAGGCAATCTTGCCTTTTCTGTTGGAGCAATAATAACAACTCCACCATCTTTGATGCTCTGACCACGCAGACCGGGCATCTCATTCCTGGGAGTGTACAGGTGGGCCCTATGCTGTGAACCTAGTGTATGAGGATTTTGCCTTTGGAGCAGGGCCCCCTCTGAGTCTCACACTTAATCAACTCTTCCTGACTGTTGCTGACAAACCTGCCACCCTGGTACATGTCAGTGTGGATCCAACCATGGAACATATCTATGTGCCAGCTACAGCAGTGTTCAACCCAGTCTTCACTATAGACTTCAATATCAACATCATCAAGCCAAATGCTATACAAGCGTCTTTCATGTTCGTGCTCCGGGCGTCGGGCACTGTTCTCCACACTGTCACCTCCAACACAGCGGCAGGGGATGCTCAACTCACCTACCTGGGGAGTTCTATTCAGGTCTGTGGCAAGCCATTAGTTCACCATCAATATCAAAGTTCTATTGCTTGAACAACTACTGCGGTAGTTGTCAAAATCTAAAATGTAGTTATCAATAAACTCCCTTTTTGCCTCGAAAAGTTTCCTAAAGCTTTCGTACCAGACATTTAAACTCTGGTATTGAATTTGTTATCTGAATGATAAACTCTAATATCAGAGAAATAAACACCAATATAGGAGAAATAAACTCTCATATCGGAGTTCAATATCAAATTTTAGATAATTCCTGTTTAGGTCCATAAAGGGGGTTTATTAGAACAGCAATTTCAGATGATACAAACTTCCTTTTCACCTACCTATCAGATTTGAGAATAAGGGACAACAGTTCTTCATCTATTCAAACATGGACAAATTTCTATTCCAGTTTACTGGTTTTCCGATTTAAACAACTAGTTTTTCGATCCAAAAATTCTGATATTGGAGTTTCCATCTGTAATATCTAGGTTAGAAACTGCGTTCTCAGAGAAGAAACTTCAATATCAGAGTAAGAAACTGTGGGAGTGAACATACACAGATAAAAGAAACAAGGGTCAACAGGGAGTCCAGATTGCCTCCAGAATGACTCCCCTGTTTAGGGGCATCCAGATCGCCTAAGGTCGCCTAAGGTCGCCTAGGTGACTCTCTGGCTGACCTATTAAAGGGAGTTATATAGCTCTCTGGAACATATGACTCCCCCAGGTGACTCCCTTAGGTTAGCCAGAGTCACCTAGACTCCCTTAGCCGACCTGGATGCCCATAAACAGGGAGGTCAGTCTGGTGGCAACCTGGACTCCCTTTTAACGCTGTTTCTTTTCTCTGTGTAATTCTGACTTTTCATTCAGGTCCGGCCCACGTACAACTTTGCGCCACACGTTGGAGCACACATCTCCGTGCTGGTAGAGGAGGCGGTGGCCTATTCCGCCAGTTGTGAGGAGAAGACTGTAGCCATCACCAGTGCTGATGATTGGTGGGTAGCGATAGGTGTGTACTTTCTAAACTATATTCTTCTTTAATAATGGGGTGGGGACTTCACCATAGGCAGTGTGTCCACACAGGGTTACGTAAGTTGGAGTCCCCACTTGCCTCTCTTTGTATGTTTTGTGTCCTTTGACTGCCTGTCTTCAGAAATCATTCAAGTTTATAGTTCATCCGAAAGTTTAATTTTGTAAATCTGTTTTAAATTTGTTCCACACAATTTGATAATATTGTATTGAAACGAGAGGGGACATACAAGTACATTTTATGGGCAGTAAGGGTTCAGATATGGGGTGTCATTGTACCTAGCTATAGGCCTCTTTGGTGTATTTCTAATCGGGGCACGCCAAAAGTTGCACCACAGGCCTAACTTTTAGAATCATATAAAAAATATAAGTGAAATCCGAGGGAATAGAGTGTCTGGCATAGGAAGTATTCTGAACAATCTGACTCATTTTAAAGAAAATTTGGAACCCCAATCATCTGATAAAGCCACTCTAACCATGCTGGTGTCTTGTAGATGATGAGAATGAGTGCCTTGCCATGCCTCCATGTGGGGGATACCTGTGTGAGAACCTACCTGGTACTTATGCCTGTGAATGTCCACCAGGACAAACATGGAACACTGCAGCTACAGCCTGTGTCAGTAAGTATCATAATTTTACCCCTTGATAAAGATATGACATTGCTATAGACGCAGCAAGAAAGGGTGACTTTTCAGAAAAGTTTCTACATGTATAGGCTATCCGATCGATGTTCTAAATTAAAAATTAAAAAAAAAACATTTAGGGAATGGGGTAAAATCAAATGTTATCCATGGCCGGTAACAGCTCATAAAGAAAGTCCCATGGGGCCCAGCCATGGTTTATACAGTATATTATCAATGGGAACAATAACATTGTGCAGGATTTTATGCCACACATGGAGAAAGATTGGTCAATAAGAGCAAATTTGAGGAAATGATAGATAAATCATCAGCATTAAAGAAATAGGTTGGAAGGGAAGTATGGTATTGGCTAACAATCTGGATACATTTCAAGAAGATCTCATTTTGAGCCCCAATTATCAGATATCCTAACTTTTGATGTAGTTACTTCTAATGCTACATATTTACAGTCATATCGTGTGGAGAGCCGGCCCCCATTACAGCTGCAACAAAGGTGGGTTCATCCTATGACTACGGTGACACTGTGTCCTACAGCTGTAACCTTGGTTACACCAGGACCAGCGGTGCTGGCGGAGACATTGTCATAACCTGTCAGGATGACGGTACATGGACCGGGTTTGATGCATGTTCAAGTAAGTGATGCTCATCCTGACATTCTCAGAGAAGAGAAACAGCGCTAAAAGGGAATTCAGGTTGGAGTCACATACACTGATATTCCTAGGCTCTCTATTCGCCCAAGCTCTCAGTCACTAGTACCTAACCTAATTAGTCATTTTTTGGCTCCCTATACGACCAACCTAGATTAGTTATTATTGTCAGGTTGGTCACCACTGACCAACCCACTGTAGTATTTTGAGTTCCAGGGGGAGCCACTGAGTGGTCATGACAGGTCGCCCCAACACTCATATGATCAACCTAGGTTAGTCTGTACTGTAGTCTGTAGTCACATAAGGACGAAGGCTCCCATAGAGAGGGCAGTCATTCTGGAGGCAACTTGGACTCCCTTTTTACACTGTTCTTTTTCTCTTTATTGTGCTAACCTGGCAGGCTGATGGTAAATAGAAATGTGTGTCATTAGCCAGGAGTGCCTTCCTTTTCCTTTGTTTTCATGATGCACCAATGTACCTGACCAGTGCCTTGCTAGGGCTGTGTTCATTCATGATGGTAACAAATCCCCATGATGTATTAGCCCTATCTGTGCATTAAGGTTTAATGTTATATGAGAATAAAGTTCAAGTTGCTTCCTTACAGTGGTGAACTGTGGCCCACCTCCTGTGGTTGATTTTGGAACAACGACTGATACAGATTACGATTACCTTGATGAGGTGACACACACATGTATGGCAGGATTTGAGCCGGCTGATGGAGGTTCTGATGTTACCCTGACGTGTGGGGCAGACGGGCAGTGGTCAGGCTACATACCATGTCAAGGTATCTTATACATGTTACTCCATAGGGCACCGGGGTGTTACTGACGCACCTAGAATTTAGTCAGGCGGCAGAGTGAAGAACCTTAAGTTATTCATATACCCTGAATATGGGGCTACTCTTTTGAATTTCATGTGAGAGTTGGGTCCATTAGAAAACCTCTAGCTATTTGTACATGAGACCTGCAGGAAGGATTATCAACGTCTTGTTTATTTTACACCAGATATCAATGAATGTGGAACGTCCCCCTGTGGCCTTGGCGTCTGCTGGAATACATTGGGCTCCTTCTTGTGTTCCTGCCTCCCTGGCCAACTCCTGGACATGAATGGCATTTGTCAAGGTAAGTGAGCATCAGTATGATTATGGCTGTGTCTCACGACCTTGGGCCAATGTTTTTGTCTCTGACTGGGTGCCAGCTCTGACCGGGTGCCAGCTCTGACCGGGTGCCAGCTCTGACCGGGTGCCAGCTCTGACTGGCCTGAATAAAAACAGGTTATTTAGGCAGATGTAGATAGAATTTGGCCGAAAAGGTTAATGGATGTTATACCCAGCTAACAAAAAAACGTTATTTTACGTCAAAATAACGTTATAAAATTTCATATAACGTTATGCAATAGTAAGGAGCCTTAGAGAAACGTTATTTAACGTTATATAACGTTATAAAATGTTGTATAACGTTTTTTGTTTACTGGGTAACTCTTTAAACTAGTAATTAGTTGCCCATTTTTATCATCATCTGCCCTAAATAACCCGTTTTTATTCAGGCCGGTCAGAGCTGGCACCCGGTCAGAGCTGGCACTCGGTCAGAGCTGGCAGCCGGTCAGAGACGAAAACATTGGCCCAAGGTCGTGAGACACAGCCTTATTTGACCATGATTCTCATCTCCTTATATTCTGACTGAGGAGATCATTGATATCTGCATTAATTTGTAGAATGCTCTTTTCAGTATAATAAACAATTAAGTTGTAATTGAAGTTAAATTGAATTGGGCTGGTAGTGGGCAGATAATTAATTCCTGACTAGTCTGTATTGTCTCACAGGGGTTGGTGGCAATGTGATAATGTCACTCATTCTCTTCTTCAGGCATTATGAACACTTAAGTAACAATCATAATGCTACATATTTACAGTTATATCATGTGGAGAGCCGGCCCCCCTTACAGCTGCAACAAAGGTGGGTTCATCCTATGACTACGGTGACACTGTGTCCTACAGCTGTAACCTTGGTTACACCAGGACCAGCCGTGCTGACGGTGACATTGTCATAACCTGTCAGGATGACGGCACATGGACCGGGTTTGACACATGTTCAAGTAAGTACCGGTACCCTGCAAACAAGGTCTTGAGCGGAGCTCATGTCATTCTTGTGTCATGACACGTGGTCCCTACAAGAATTGAGAATGTTTCTGGAATATGGAGAGTTTTTTGTAAGAAGTACACAATACATTTTCTCATGCCATATAGCCGGGAAATACTTCAACGGGTGAAATTTGAGAAATACAGGTCATCATTCTATGTGTGGACAAATTTCTCAAGAGGTACACAAGAAATCTACTCATGTCATAGTTTGGGAATTTCTTGTTATTTGCACAAGTAAATCACCTTTGAACATGACATTGTTACTAGGAATGTTCACTATTCCATAGAACTTCCCCTGTCTATCTTGTGTATACTTTTTGTGCTTTTCCCTGAAAAATACACGAGATGTCAACTTAAGTCATCCTTGATTTCTGTTTGGAGGGATTATTTTTGGCCTTCTCTCTCCTTCATTTCATGATGCATCAATTCAGTGTGATTGAATAATTTGCCAGTGCTGTATTAGGGAATCATTCTAGCCCTTCAGATGTGTATATAATCATGTATAATGTTGGCATTTGTAATTTTGTAAGCACTTTCTTACAGTGGTGAACTGTGGCCCACCTCCTGTGGTTGATTTTGGAACGACGACTGATACAGATTACGATTACCTTGATGAGGTGACATACACATGTATGGCAGGATTTGAGCCGGCTGATGGAGGTTCTAATGTAAAGCTTACATGTGGGGCAGACAGGCAGTGGTCAGGCTACATGCCATGTCAAGGTATCTTATACATGTTAATCTATATCAGCATGTTATAGATCCTTGCTATTTATTAAGTATTATACAAGGATTCTGAAGAGCCATTAAAACGTCCGTATACATATGTCTGATATGTCAAAATACAATGTGATTACACTATAGTTCGTCCAACTACAGAAGCTTTAAGGCCTGAATTTCATGTGAGAATTACATGTATTAGAAAACCTCTGTCTATTAACACCTTCAAGCAGAAGTACTGGCGGTAACAGTAGCGTAGTACGGGGCAGCTTCCAGTCTAGATTTCTGGTACCCCAGAGGAGTGCCTTAAAGCCTGACTCTCCCCCTCCCCTCTAGGTGGGGGTGATGTATGTGACCTAGCATTTGATGTCTACAATATAATATCAATGTCTTACTTTTTCACCAGATGTCAATGAATGTGGAACATCCCCCTGTGGCATTGGCATCTGTTGGAATACGTTTGGCTCCTTCCTGTGTTCCTGCCTCCCTAACCAGCGCCCGGATATCAATGGTGTTTGTCAAGGTAAGGGAGTTTATTTTTGTTCGAATTTCTTTTTTATCTGGGTAGATGTTAATGCATTATTACATCCTCAGCTGGTTTGGCTTGCCTTTCTACCACCGGGACCCACATTAACAGTCTCAGTATTGGAAAGCAAGTATGGCAGCAAGCTACTAAATGGTATATCATTTTGTATGTGCAAATCAAATAGCAATTAGATGATAATAATATTAAGATACTTATCAATAAATATCATAGTGAGATAGGGCCTATATGACAAAATATATCTTGATGTTTAGGGTAAACATTTATCAAAATAACAGCATAGATTAAAGGGCCATGTTCAATGAACTAGGCTGATAAAGAGGATGCTAACCATACTATTGTATTTTCAGCCATAGAATGTAGGGACCCTGGAGATATCCCCAATGCGCTGCGTCATGGTTCAGGGCAGAGCTACACAAACACTGTATACTACTCCTGTAAGCCAGGCTACACTCGGGCAAGTGGTATCCATGGCAACATACAAATCATATGTGGTTCTCTAGGAGACTGGCATGGCCTGGATACTTGTGTTTGTAAGTTATACTCTTTTAGATGTGTGACAAATTTCTTTTGATAGGTTACTGTTGAATACTACCAGCCAAAATTATTTAGTATAGTTGTCAAAATATTGAATTACTTTCCTTACTATTGCAGTATCTCAAATGTAAGCTCTTTTAACTCTTTTTTTCTACCTCAATATCGACATTCTTATAAAAAGTCATGAGCAACTATAAGGTCTCCTGCTGTCTTTATTTAAAAGAAAAATAATGACGATGTTTATTTTCTCAGTTACGGCTTAGTGTGAATATTGATTTAATTTTTTCATTTTTCTTACAGTGGTGACCTGTGATGTCCCTGCTGCCCTGCCCAACTCAGTCCTGGCCTATTCTAGAACAGATTACGGCGCAGTTGCTGTCTACACGTGTCATAGGGGATATGTCCGCAAGAATGGTCCTCCAGGTCCCTTCACTGTCACCTGCGGCCCTGAAGGTGCCTGGGAGGGTTGGGACACATGCACAGGTGATTGCTATATACACTATTGGACTCTTTAATCATTTAAGGGCGGCATAATGCAATAATGCATTGTGCCCTTGGTCGTCATGATGAATGAATGCAGCCTTGGTGAGTAATTTGCCAGTGATGCATTCAGGCATCATGCCGACCCTACCGGATTGAGACAGTGATCAAAAGATAGGGGTGTGACATATATAGTTAGGGCCTTAGGCGTTATATACGTGAAGTTTTACGGTAGTCATTTGTCCACCAGATGAGTTCATTTAATTTATATTTTCTTGAAATGAGAAACGCTATTTTTTTGGCTCCGTCAACATGTTACTTTATTTCGCTGAGTATATATTTTTGTTATATTTGCAGAAATTAAAAACCCGCAAAATTCTTGTATGCTTCAGTATGGAATAAATACCTGTGAATTGGTCTTTTGTACAACCTCCGCAAAATTGTTTACCCGTGAATATAAGTTAATTATAAGTACTTTCACAGTAACTATTGAGAACTCCCACCCAGCTAACAAGAACACGTTATTTTACGTCAAAATAACGTTGTAAAACTTCATATCACGTTATGCCATAGTAAGGCGCCTTAGAGAAACGTTATATAACGTCATAAAATGTTGTATAACGTTTTTTGTTTACTGGACATTCGCTCAACAAAGTGTGATGTGTTTTTGCACCACTCTAAATTCCACCCCTTGCTGTTGTCAAATGATTACCAATAGCATGGGGTATAGTACCTTATGTCCCTGCCAATAGCTTTACAATACAATGTGTTCTCCTCTATACAGTGGTCACGTGTGTGGACCCGGGGCCGGTAGCCTTTGCCAGCAGACCCAACATGATGTACACGTACACGTACAGCTCCACCGTGACCTACACGTGTGACGCCGGCTTCACGACACCTGTAGGACATCCTGACACCATCACCATCACCTGTCAGCAGGACGGTAACTGGACGAGCAGAACTCTCTGTGAAGGTGCCCCTTTAATCATTTGAGTTAATGTAGTATATGCAGTGATGAAATTGGGCAATCTAAAAAAAATCTTTAAAAAAATCTGCCCTCCAAATAAGTGTTCTGATGGTTTTACATTAAAAAAAATTGAAACCAATTCAGGCTTGAAGATTTTCATCCTTGTATGTGTTGAAAATCCTAATCATGACTTCCGAACCTAAAAAGAACCATTGAGATTAATCAAAGAAATTAGGATGTTTCCCTTTGAAGAAAAAAGCTGAAAGATTCTCTCACTTTCGCCCACCCTTAAGTTTGAAGTGTATCATATAAATTTAGAACAGGACTCTTCAGTAGTATTTTGTACAAAGTGATTCAAATGAAGCAACTCTCACTGCATAAATGTCTGCGTTTAAGTAAATAAAATAATGCTTAATAAAAACACTTTAAGCACATCTAATTCAAGTAAATTCCCTTAATGCCACTTAAATTGCGTTGTGGCATCAATGTGGGATTACTGAACTTAAAGCAGCTTAAACTGTTCCTGTAATGCATCTTATATTTGCTTAAATGCTAATATTCTTGCAGTGTCTTATATTTCACAGACGTTGATGAATGCAGGGTTCTAGAAAACCCTTGTAAGGATATCCTCCTACAATCATCCAATGGATCTCCCCTTGATAATATGTGAGTATTCTTATAAATATTTTGATAAATAATTATCATACACTCGGTTGTCACAGTCATCCCTTCCACTTTTTACCGTGCTGATTGATACTTTATTTTTAAATCAGAAAAATGCATACTTTTCACATACTTCTCTAGCTTAGTTCACCTTCACTGTAGTCAGAACAAGCAGAGTGCAGTCACTGATATTTCAATATTTGGTTACATGAATATTATATGAAACTCTCTTATTTTGAATTTACAGCTGCATAAACACATTAGGAAGTTACATATGTAATCTTCAAATTGGTAGGTACAAGACATTTTTCTGCTTCTGCAAATAGTTTGCAAATGCTTTTTGGGCCAGGAAATAGTTCATTGCGCATGTACGCATACATCAGCTTCCGTTCTGTCTACTAAGAACCACAACATTAAATTGGGAGAGACCTGGAGAGACACAGACTCCAGCATAGATTTAAGAAAAAATCATTTTATTGTTATTTTTGTACAGAAATAGGTAGGTCAATCTTGACTAGTCCTGAGCCCAAACTGTTGATATTGGTATCTATTATATACCTTTCCATCTTTATCGATTGTATTATGCGAAAAGGGAACATAGATCATGATAAGCCTCTTACATAAGTATCAACACAATACAACATACAAGACTCTTGTGAATAATAATATTTATCATTTTGTAGCATTCAGCTCATCCTGTGAACTCAACAACTTGTTCTCGTGGTGCGTCAATGGTGGGGAGTGTGT
The DNA here is from genome assembly GCA_947462335.1 of Harmothoe impar. Classification (NCBI taxonomy): domain Eukaryota; kingdom Metazoa; phylum Annelida; class Polychaeta; order Phyllodocida; family Polynoidae; genus Harmothoe; species Harmothoe impar. The sequence continues at coordinate 67,945,403 of OX381706.1, forward strand.
GATGGAGGCCGGTACGCCAACCTGCAGGTAAGTAGAACCAGGACAGGCAGCAGGGGTAAGGCCACCTTTTTTTCATAACTTGGATTACGAGCACTCAGAGCAAATATTTTGGGGGGCGGGAGTACTGAAATTTTCCAGGGGGCGGAGGGGAAAAAAGCATGCTTTTGGCTATCAAATGAAAGTATATTGAGAAATATTCCCAAACATTCCCAATTTTGAAGGCCTAATTCTGGGTGTGTGCGAGTCAGCATGTACTCTTTTTTGTTGTTGCTAAAATTCTCAAAAATTCCCATCGGAGGGAGATTAGAAAAAAACTTTTTTTTCTTTCTTTTTGCAAAATGCCAAAATTCCCATCGAATCCGTAATCCAAGTTATCAGAATAAAACGGCCTAAGTAAGGTCCACATCTGCATGAACCATTCAATTAAAGGTATTTAACAGTCTAACTAAATGTAGATGGACCAACAACTTTTCTTGATGGCTTGATGCTTGTGGAACACAAAGAAAAGAAGAAAATGCCATGTCATGGTATTCATTTGCCTCTTGAAGGGTATTCTAATTTCGGTGCATTACATATAGGCCCACATGAGAACATCATATTTTCTACATTTGTTCACATAGAAAAAAAAGAACCCAACAACATCTTAAAGCCCCAGTATCCTCGTGTTTGGACATGCTCGGATAACACTAGAGGGCATTGCTGTGACACCTTTGTGGCCCACCTCCTTTGCCGACCTCCAATACTAATTACCTTATAAGGGCATATGGATTGCCAATCCAAACATGTTATTATAGCTATGACTACAAATTACAATGCCTACCTCCATGATGTAATAGGCCCTTAGTCAAGAGTGTGACTAATAGATGGGTATAGGTCTGTTAGTAAACCCCCAGACTGTAAACGTATAGTCAGGGCCCGAGACTGGGGGAGATGGTAGGGCCCTTGATGGGGGGGTTCCCATGTCGCTTTTAAGAAAGGCTCATGTCACATGTCACTAAGGAAACCCCTATGTCACCAGTGTCACTAATAGATGTTGTTGATTAGGTCCCCACCAAGAATTCTTTTGAATCTTTAGAACTGAAATGGTGCATTCTGATACCTTTTAGGGTCCTGAACTCCGGGGCCTAAGAAAAATTTGAATATCTAGACTTGAAATGGTGCATTTTGATTCATTATCCAATAACTTTCTCATGTCACTAAGGTCCATGTCACATGTCGAATTTAAGAAATGCTCCATGTCCCATGTCACTTACATGGCCATGTCCCATGTCGATTTTAAGAAATGGCATGTCACCATGTCGGATTTAAAAAATGACCATGTCACCATGTCGAATTTAGGGGTCTAGGGCCATGATGGTGAAAGACTTCTGGATTGTGCGGCTCACCCTTCCAATACCATGCATGGGCACTGGCCTGGTAGCGGGGGGGGGGGGGGGGGGGTCCCCATGTTGCATGTCGATTTTAAGAGCATGTCCTGTACCATGTCGATTTTAAGAAATACCCTATGTCATGTCACTTATCTTTTTTCCTCATGGCACTAAGCCCATGTCGCATGTTGATTTTAAGAAATGACCATGTCGCCATGTCGAATTTAGGGGTCTTCCCCCATAGCCGGGCCTGGTACATTGTAGTAACAGCTTCCTCTGAATAAGGGGCGTGGGGGGGGGGGGGGTTATTCGCGGTGGGCATGAGGGTGTTGCAGGGGGGGGGGGTGCATAAGTCCTTGTTGTGCCCGGGGGGGGGGGGGCACTTCCTTTACTTTCTATAGTAACTATCCCAGTAAACAAAAAACGTTAAATTGAATGGTTCATGCAACGCCCTTTCTGAAGTCTCACTGACGCTATCTGCCTAGTATCAATATGATCTTGGGAAATGTAACAAGATTAGTGTTTCGTGTCAGGAATCTTCGGACCTACACCTACATTTGTGGGTCTGGAACAACTATGTGCGTCTGCCTGGGTAAAATTCGACACGGGCAACATGGCCCTTTTAAAATTTGACAGGTGCGACGCCGCCCTTTTAAAATCCGACGGACACAGGGAAAATGGGATTAAAAATTGACTCACAGGAATTTTTCTCTGAGTTCTTACAATATATAGCTCAAAATCGACACGACAACACGCCTCTTTTGCTAAAATTCGACACGCCGACATGATCAAAAGTTTGGGTACCCATGTAGAGGCACAACCACCTTACTTTTTTTTCTTGAGAAAATCATTGAGTAGGTTCCATCAACACCTAAACTATGAATTGTGTTCTCCATAGGTAGTTAGCGATATAATTGATGCTGTCCTTGATACATATAACGCCTGAAGAAGTACATTAAACATGTATAAAACGTCGCAAAGTTCAAGTTACCCCCCTTTTCTTGATGTAATAAATCCCCAACAAAATGTCAACTACTCCAATTCAGCTTGTCTGGTTTTCTGTGGATATTTAATCATTTACAATATATAAGATTGTTCTCTGATTGAATATCTCTTTTCCTGTGCTGCAGATGCCCGAGTGGCTTTGAAGGGCCCCAGTGTGAGATTGACCGGAGTCGGCCCCGACTCATACTGACACTAGCAGCTGTCGGGTTAGCCCTGGTCGGCCTCCTGGCCCTTATACTAGGTCTGTGCACCCTTGGTACATGCATCTACTACAGGATGAACGCAGCACCACAACCTGTGCAGAACGGGAGTGTGGTTCCTCTTAGAAGAATGCAATTCCGTGCTTTATGGTAAGTTCTTGCAATATTCACTCAGAAGTGATTACTTTTTTTTAATGCCCAGACTTGATCACTTCCTAGTAATGAAGAAAAGGATCCCTCAGATACTGTTATATCTCTCCATGCCTTTGCAAAGGCGGTTCACCATAGTAACTTCCTTCATCTACTGTAAATGTAGATATTTTCGCGTGTATAAATTTTCGCGATTTTGCTAAAAAGTGCAGTTTTGCGTGTATTTAAATTCGCGAACTTTGGAACATTGTAGTACATTTTTGTGTTGTAGTAGGACTACAGTATAAAAATTTCGCTCTGTACATATTTCCCCGGATTTATAAAAATCGCGAAAATATGTACAGCAAGAAAATATCTACGTTTACAGTATCTCCGTCTATCAATATTTCATGGAAAATATTCAGGCTGACACTCATTTCTCATTCCAGGTTCCGTCGTCCTCAAAAGGAAAACCCGTATAGTACTCGTGCCTTTTACTGAAAGACAAGTTCTGAATGCTGAGGCCCAATCTTTCTAGTTGTTGTTTTCTCAATGAATTTTCTATTTCCTAATACAATAGTGTTTTTCCCCCGAATTAACGTACAACAAACAAAAAAAAAACCTTTTCCAAAAAGGAAAAACTCAGTCACTGTCAATCTGATACATGCTGAGTTGTAACAGACATCTTTTAGTGGTGGCATTGGGACACATTTTTAAGATTCTGTGTAGAAAAGGTAACTGGCCAGCATATAAACCGGCCTCGGGATAATGACATTCTTGCTACTTGGCCCTTGTATCACTATCAGTCGTATTCGGTTCAGTTAGATAAATAATATGAATGCAATAATGTGTGATAACCATTTCTTTTTTGAATGACAACTCTGGAAATGAATTTGGGGCTACATAATCACAAATTCAGAGATAGTTCTCTAATTCTATGCATGGTTACTAGTTCAAGTTGTAGTGTTGATTACTGTAAAGTAACATTTTGATATCCCAGTAGTTCATAGATATTTGATGTGTGCGTCCAACCCCGTCCCCTCCCCCACTCTGATCAACATGTTGTAATACTTCCATGATTACTTCCGGATATACCTCGTACAAAATTAATATTCACCTACATATAGGCTACCCCACTTCCAACCCCAAATGTCCACAGGCGTTGGAAAAAATACAGAACAACGCTTGTGAATTATCTAGTTTATTTCAATTTTACTAGAACATATTATATATGATATATATATATATATATATATATATATATATAAAATATATATATAATATATATATATATAATATATATATATATATAATATATATATATATAATATATATATATAATATATATATATAATATATATATATAATATATATATATAATATATATATATAATATATATATATAATATATATATATATATATTTATATACAGATATCATCTCAGAACTCTTTAGAGAACTACTGAGCATGTAAATGTATCTAGGATGTATGTACATGAACACGTCCCTATACATGAGGATACCAGTGGTAACACGACTCGGCACAAAGACAAACCAACATGACCCAGGAGACAAATGGAATAGGATGTTATGAGGAATTCCTGGTGACATAGAAATAATTGATGACAACGCATCTATGCTGATGACCGAACTTTGAAGCAAGACACGGATCAGTCGACGAAAAAACCCAGTGTAATAGTGCTCACATTCACAGAAAATCCCACTGTAATATTGCTCACTCACAGAAAAACCCAAATTCATAAACAGTAGGTGGGCTGAGCACCACCTCTTATGTGGAGCATTTCTAATACAGGATATCACAAACAAGATATATTGTATGTAAACTCACAGTAAATCTTAGGAATGTCAGTTAAAGAAATGATCATAGTGGTACATTAATCAGGAATGTGGCTTTAAATTGGTAATCTCTGTATGGCCACTCAAAAGAAATTGTCGTTTCTCATCACCCGGCAGTAAAAAATTACGAGAGCGTTTTTTATTTTTAATTGGGACTAAAATATATAGGAAAATTAAGACTTATTGCGAATGATTTTTACAGTTTAGTAGATAAGAGTTTATTGATCCGCAAATGTTGTTACACTGTGAGTTATAATCCTAGCTCACTACATTACTGACAGTATAAGCTTTGATTTGATACCAATTGTCAATACTTGTCCACTATTTAACATATTTTACATTTAAAATCTAAAATAAGAAATGTTTTCCCAAAATCACAATTTCTATGATAGCGCAGTGATGAGAAACTATTTTATGTTTTGAGTGGCCCAATAGTGATAAATATACAGTGGAATGTAGCCTGATGTCTGTGATACATCTTTGGTGGAAAGTGAACTGATATACATAGTGTTTACCGTATATTGGAATGAGAGATTTGTAGGTGAAGGGGGAATGGTGTCAGGGTTGCCACTGACAAAGTACTTTTAAATTCCCTGACTTTTCCCAGATGTTATATCAAATTTCCCTGACAATCGCGACATAAACCCTATGTTTTTAAATGCCCTCCAACTATGAATACACACACTTTTTTAAGTTATGTTCTACTTAGTGAGTGGTCATGATTTAACAAGGGGGGTTTTGTTTATCGCATGTGCGCAAAATTTTGAACCCCTCTTTTTTGAGGATGCAGATAATTTTCTCCCTTACTATCATAGTAAAATACAGGGCTTTTCAAAGAAACTAGGTGATATTTTTGTGTATTTCAAAGATTTTCCCTGACAAAATATTATTTTCCCTGACATTTTCAGAAAATATCATTTTCCCTGACATTTTGCCAAAAAGTCACGTGCACCCAAAATTTTTACCCCCTTTTTCTCCCTTCATAACATAGTAAAATTATACAGGCTTTTTAAAAGAAAACCGGTGACTTTTTTTGGTATTTCAGTTTCTCCCTGGCCTGACAAAATATTATTTTCCCTGACATTTTCAGGAAATGTCATTCCCTGACATTTCCCTGACCTGGAACGAAAAAATATTTTCCCTGACATTGTCCCTGACAGTGGCAACCCCGCGGACTAGACTGGAACCAATAACAGCATCTACAGGGTAGGCATTAAAACCACAAAACAAAACGTTAAACAAATCAGTCATCAAGATGACCACTACTAACAACTTACTACTTTACTCGTAAGGTAGAACCCACAGTAATAATAACATCACCTTCAAATAACTGAATAGGAGCTCTTTGTTGACTGGTATATCTCTATCAAGATTCTTCAGTCAAATAAATCTTGCTCACACTGCTACACCTGCGCCTTACATGGGATGCTTACCCAAGGCACTCACTATTTTTCAGTCAGTTTAAACTTACATGTGATTGACAAAAATACCCCCCCTTACGTATATAAGCATACCCAGATTCTTTTCTTCAAATCAAGCAGTCAAATGGCGCATTCTGTAAATTTTGCTGAAAATATTTTTTTGAACTAACTTGTAAGTGACCTTTTCTCAAAAATCTAGAAATTAACTGACAAAATAGGACAATTATCTTTTTAACTGACAATGAAACTGAACCGACTTTTAAAAATGACGGTTTACCATGTGTATTTAATATGTAATTCATCTGCATAATGCACTATCAGAACTGATGGCAGTGGATACCACTGTAACTCCCCTGTGCTTTAGCTGTAGGCTACCGAACGTGGTTGATATAATGCACATAAAAAAAAATATACCGTATACTTGTATACAGATAACATACATTCCTAAAGGGTCGGCGTGATGCATAAATACAGCCCTGTCATGCGGTGTACCAATCCTGTGGGGTCGGCGTGATGCAGTGCGGTGAAGGCCATGACAAACAGCACTCTGGCAGGTTAATATTCCCCCTCTCCACCCACACAAGGCGTCCTTCAGTTACACAAGTATGACCTCTGCCACCCTTGAACTTGGTAAATGCTATCCCTCATTCTCTCCCTCAGCTGTTGATGTAGTGTTGTCTCCTGTCCTTTTTCATATACCACCCCCCTGAGTATATGTCCTGGAGGAGTCTCAGGTTGAGTGAGATGACGGGGTGTGTGCTGGTGAGTAGGGTAGTTACCAGTGTGTCCACCAGGTGCTCTAACCGCGCCTGTTCCTCCACCTCCAGCTGGGGCCCACACCGAGCCAGCATCTCTGTTAGCGTCTCCACCTACAACATAGACACCACATGTAGGACATGGACATGCAACAATGTTACCATAAAACCACCGCCATAAGGCGTTTTCATTAGCTATACCGTATTCGACGTAATAAGCGCCCTCCCCCTAATAAACGCCCCCTGCCCTTTTTGGGGCATTTTTAGACTACAACAAAGGCTCAAATTTCCCGAATTTAGTGACAATTAAACTCTTAAGTACTTGAAACGCGATCAAAATAATTTTATAAGCGCCCAGGGCGCTTATTACGTCGAATACGGTAAGCCGAATTTTAACCCCCCAAAATCCCATTCGGCTTAGGGAGTGATCATTTTTTAACAACAGGGGGGGGGTGGTGGGTTTCCGCGCGGAGCGCGCGAAATTTTTTACACCCCCCCCGGTCAAGGGGTCAAAATTTTTTACCCCCCCCCCTTAGGGTCGAAAATCGGCTCGCGCGCGGGCCCTTTGAAGCATAGTAACGCGCGGGCTTTTTGGCTCAAAACAGGTCAAATTTTTTTGCCCCCCCCCCCCAAGAGGGGTCCAAATTTTTTTGCCCCCCCCCGGTCAAGGGGTCCAAATTTTTTTGCCCCCCCCCCCCAAACCCACCACCCCCCCCCTGTTGATAATAAATGATCACTCCCTTATAGACCACCTCCGACACCTACAGGTCGACCCCTAAAATCGACATGGCGACATAGGCATTTTGAGCCTTTGTGACATGGGACATGAGAAATCTCAGAGATAGTGACATGGGACATGGGCATTTCTTCAAAAAAATTTAACCTGTTTTGGTCCAAAAAGCTCGCACGTTACTATGCTTGAAAGGGATCGATTTTCTACCCGTAGGGGGAGGCGGGGGGGGGGTAAAAAATTTCGACCAGTTGACCGGGGGGGAAAGAATTCCCCCCTCACCCGGTTGTTAAAAAGAGATCACTCCTTTACCTCGGCAGGACTATCCAGCAGTGAGGGTGCGGCCTGCTCCATCAGGGTTAACACCAGGGTACACAGCACCTTGGGGGGAGTCGCCCCAAAGTGCAGGCGGCGCAGCAGGTCGCTACAGAAGATGGCGTAGGTCCTCCGGGCAGCCGGAGTCTGGAGCCGGCGCCGCTGAAACGCCTTGTAACACCCGTCAAGGACTCCACGCTGAAACGGCAGCGACTGGACGGAGGCCGCTGTCGTCTCCTCATTGTCGTACTCTTTCTGTGAGGGCAGATTGGGGTTAGAACATGGGTTAGAGGTGAAGCAGACTCAAAGTCCATTAAAGGACCACAAATTAAAAATTAAACATAAAGGTTAAAATGGAGGCCACTAATAGCTTTTAATTAACTTGAAATCTAGGAAGATCTTTCATGTCTGAAGTTTCTTTCTTAAAACCTTTACAGCAATTTATTACTACTTACTGTGCCTGATTCAAAGGTGTCAGTAAGATTGTCTGTGTCATGTGGCATAATGATACAATTTACAATAAGGTACCAGTCCCTGATTTTTCCTTTTTTTTGAGTTGATTGTTCTTTAATTGTCATAATAAGGGTACATGGCCATGGTAATTTGCAATCTCTATAGCACTTTGTGACACTTAGTCAGGAAGCAGAATCTACTTGTATGTGTGCATGTTATGCTTGTATGCATGTAACTAGTGTGCGCGCTGATTGGATACACAGAATCACGCGGGAGACAACGCCATTTTGGCAGCAAGTGGCAAGAGAAGTCTTGTCTTTACCAAACTATTTTGATGCGCTATCCACTGATGTGTATTCCAAGCGATTTTGGGTTCAATCTAACCCATCCTTCGCAAATCTTGCTGTAACCCACTGATATTGACCAATATAGATCGATATTGATTGATTTCACCTGGAAATACCCCCCCCCCCCCCCCCAGGCTCTAAATTGAGATGCTATGAGCATTCGATTCGATCGCGGCCATGTTGAATTATCGGCGAGTCCGCAACTGTCATTGAATGGCCGATAAATTTCCAAGTCAACCTTATAGGGCCGAAATACTCGCCAATATTCACCATTCATTGAATTCCCTCGAAATAGCGCCGTCGTACTGAATCAGCCTTGTGCGTACTAGGCCGGGGCGGTAACGGCTGTTGCATGTTCATCATATTCCTAGCAAACATAGGGAATGTTACAATTGCTCCCCCACTACATAGCCAATAGCCAAACACCCCCCCCCCCCCCTCCTACTCCAGTAGGTACAGGTGTGGGGGCAGGTCTGCAGGCCGGTGGTCCTATAAAAGGGACTGACTGGCTCTCTGTAAATTTAACCTGGTCGAGCTGTGGGATGATTACACGCCTTGTTAACCAGCCTTACGGTTGGTACACACCAATATCATACACATACAATACAGTATTAATCAGGGATGTAAGTCAGGAGAGGTGAAAAAGCAGGAATGCCCCAAGGACGGGTCCCCTGTCCCCCTGACGCCCTCCCCGCCTCCCCTGCAGGCCCTCCCGGCCAGCAGAACGCCCCCAGGCGGCCTCTTTACCCTTCCTGGAATCTTCCCAGTGGCTCAGGGGACCCATCCTGGGGTCGTTCTGCTGCCAGGGAGAGGCTGGGATTAGGGGACTGGGTGGAAACTAAACATTTTCTCAATGCTAGCACAACAAAGTACAGAAATGTAGAAAAGTTCCATGAATGTGAGATTCCAGGAATTCCTGGAATTCCAGGAAGACTTACATCCCTGAAATTTAATGTTGATGCCAATATAGACCGTTGATCCCCATATACTACCGTAGTGGCTTGAATAAGCGCAGGGGTCTCAAATAAGCGCAGGTCTTGAATAAGCGCAGGGTAAATGAGGGTATTGAAATGAAAATTTAGGCCATTTTTGTACCTTGAATAAGAGCAGGTCTTGTATAAGCGCAGGGTAAATGGTACCATTGAAATTAATAAGCGCAGGTGCGCTTATTCAAGACACTACGGTACACCATTATTAATCCCCTCTACAGCTCCATTACTTCCGGGTATACATGTATGTATGTTTATTTCTGGCTTGTCCACCTCTAGACCTGTGAGGGCAACAAAGTGCTTTAATGCATAGCGCCCTTTGTTGTCATGATGCATGAGGGCCAGCACTGCATTTGTGCATCATGCCATCCATATGGGCTTGGTACACGCCCAAAGGGTCAGCATGATGCTTGAATGCAACCCTGGGAAGTAGACTACCCAATCCCAGGACTGCATGCATGCATTCTGATGACACATGGAGTAGAGCATTATATCACTCTGTGGTCTTTAAAGGGGTAATCCCCCCACCCCCCTCTACCCTCCCTCCCTCACCTTTGCCTCAGCTCAGACCAGGGTAGGGTTGAGTGCTGACTGGACAGAGTGGATAGCTGCACACCTTAAGGTACTTGTAGATTTTAGTCTTTTCTTTGCTCTTTTCATTGGACTCTTTAAAAGGGCCACATTCTCCTCTATTGTACACAGCTCTGTAATGTTGTCATGATACATGAATGCAGCCCTGGCGAGTCCACTTGCCAGGCCTGCATTCATGCATCATGCTGATCTGCATGATGCTGCATATTTCCCAAAAGCAGCTATAAATCCTTAGTGGTGGTATTCTGAGGGTTACTAGGGTTGATTTCCGGGGGAAACTTGAATAAATAGTTCATATTTTATCCACTCATTCTATTATTGGATATTCGTATTAAAATGTGTATGGTCCCCGGATTTTGAATGATTACATTATATATATTTTATATTACTTGAAAACTTAATTATTACCATAACTTCTAAACTATTTATCATGGAAAGGGCGGGGATAGTCTGGGATATGCCCCTGTGTGTATATGATAACCCCATATGTTTAATCATAATGTGGGATGAACAATAAGCCCCGGAATTGATATAGACTGACATGTTGAGGGGCCCATCCTACTGCACAGGTAGGTGCCATGGGCTGCATGTACCCACAGTGGTAGCGCCGGGGACACACACTGCTACCTGAATGGAACACCCTAATATTGGGCAATAAAATCTGATTAGAGCAAAATCGGAGGGAATATGGGGTAATGAAATAGATAGGAGGTCAAATGTATTATTTGTGAACATTCTGACTAATTTTTAACGAAATCAATTTTTTGGTCCAAAACATCGGATGTATAAACTTTAACCCTTGGGTATGCAGTATAACCAAGGTGCGAATCCTTTGTCTTAGCCCACCACCGTGGGTTAAATATGTATAGCGGCCGTGGTACCCTTGCACGGTGGGTGGGAGGTAATTCTCAGCTTTCTGAGAGCTGCCTGTCCAACCCCGGCCTCTCACATACTGAGGGTGCAGTAGCCAAAGGGTAATTATTGAGGCGGTGTAGAGGCCTGCTATAGTCAAGGGCCTGGCCAATCATAAATAGTGCTAATGCAGGTAGGGCCTGGGGCCTTTAAACCCGCAGATCTTACTGCACATGCAGTAACAGTCAGAGTGCAGTCGGGACAGGTACTCAGCTCTATATATATATAGCGATAATTCGGGTTTCTCCGTGTGGGCGGCCATGTTAGTTCTGTGCTCGCATTCTATCGTGAGATTTAAGCAGTGACCACACACTCACACACCATAGCTTCCGGGAAACAGGCTACATTACGAGAGCAGAACCAAGGTCTCACGAGATTGCTGGTGTCAGTGTACACACAGAGGTTGCGGGAACAAGTTAACACACGTTACAGCCTTATAGGGACACTGGGCCTTTAACACTGTGGGCAATGGGGCAGGGATCCGGAACACAGGTAGGACTGGAGGAAAACCAGCTAAGAGCCACTCAACATAGAGCTAGGACCGAAGGGGGACAACTTTGGTTAATAATGGTAAAATAATGATGTACCCGGTATGTATCCCATACAGTGTGCTACAAGCCCCAGTATATACACTCAGTACAGGTGGCACGGGCCTGGTAGCCGCAGCAGCCAGCAGGTGGGGACAGGAACCAGAATGTATGATGGTAGTTTTACTGTATTTTACCATCAGACTTTCTGGTTCCATTTCCTGTTCCTGTCCACTGGTTCCAGGCTACCAGCAGGGGTTGCCCAGACCCAGCAAAATCCCAAGTTCAAGGTCATTTTGCTGTTACCAGAGCCTTCCTTCAGAAGGATTTGGGAACGAGAGTAGCCTTGGCACAGCTCAGACCAGGTAATCCCCCCACCCCCCTCTACCCTCCCTCCCTCACCGTGTCCTCAGCTCAGACCAGGGTAGGGTTGAGTGCTGACTGGACAGAGTGGATAGCTGCACACCTTAAGGTACTTGTAGATTTTAGTCTTTTCTTTGCTCTTTTCATTGGACTCTTTAAAAGGGCCACATTCTCCTCTATTGTACACAGCTCTGTAATGTTGTCATGATACATGAATGCAGCCCTGGCGAGTCCACTTGCCAGGCCTGCATTCATGCATCATGCTGATCTGCATGATGCTGCATATTTCCCAAAAGCAGCTATAAATCCTTAGTGGTGGTATTCTGAGGGTTACTAGGGTTGATTTCCGGGGGAAACTTGAATAAATAGTTCATATTTTATCCACTCATTCTATTATTGGATATTCGTATTAAAATGTGTATGGTCCCCGGATTTTGAATGATTACATTATATATATTTTATATTACTTGAAAACTTAATTATTACCATAACTTCTAAACTATTTATCATGGAAAGGGCGGGGATAGTCTGGGATATGCCCCTGTGTGTATATGATAACCCCATATGTTTAATCATAATGTGGGATGAACAATAAGCCCCGGAATTGATATAGACTGACATGTTGAGGGGCCCATCCTACTGCACAGGTAGGTGCCATGGGCTGCATGTACCCACAGTGGTAGCGCCGGGGACACACACTGCTACCTGAATGGAACACCCTAATATTGGGCAATAAAATCTGATTAGAGCAAAATCGGAGGGAATATGGGGTAATGAAATAGATAGGAGGTCAAATGTATTATTTGTGAACATTCTGACTAATTTTTAACGAAATCAATTTTTTGGTCCAAAACATCGGATGTATAAACTTTAACCCTTGGGTATGCAGTATAACCAAGGTGCGAATCCTTTGTCTTAGCCCACCACCGTGGGTTAAATATGTATAGCGGCCGTGGTACCCTTGCACGGTGGGTGGGAGGTAATTCTCAGCTTTCTGAGAGCTGCCTGTCCAACCCCGGCCTCTCACATACTGAGGGTGCAGTAGCCAAAGGGTAATTATTGAGGCGGTGTAGAGGCCTGCTATAGTCAAGGGCCTGGCCAATCATAAATAGTGCTAATGCAGGTAGGGCCTGGGGCCTTTAAACCCGCAGATCTTACTGCACATGCAGTAACAGTCAGAGTGCAGTCGGGACAGGTACTCAGCTCTATATATATATAGCGATAATTCGGGTTTCTCCGTGTGGGCGGCCATGTTAGTTCTGTGCTCGCATTCTATCGTGAGATTTAAGCAGTGACCACACACTCACACACCATAGCTTCCGGGAAACAGGCTACATTACGAGAGCAGAACCAAGGTCTCACGAGATTGCTGGTGTCAGTGTACACACAGAGGTTGCGGGAACAAGTTAACACACGTTACAGCCTTATAGGGACACTGGGCCTTTAACACTGTGGGCAATGGGGCAGGGATCCGGAACACAGGTAGGACTGGAGGAAAACCAGCTAAGAGCCACTCAACATAGAGCTAGGACCGAAGGGGGACAACTTTGGTTAATAATGGTAAAATAATGATGTACCCGGTATGTATCCCATACAGTGTGCTACAAGCCCCAGTATATACACTCAGTACAGGTGGCACGGGCCTGGTAGCCGCAGCAGCCAGCAGGTGGGGACAGGAACCAGAATGTATGATGGTAGTTTTACTGTATTTTACCATCAGACTTTCTGGTTCCATTTCCTGTTCCTGTCCACTGGTTCCAGGCTACCAGCAGGGGTTGCCCAGACCCAGCAAAATCCCAAGTTCAAGGTCATTTTGCTGTTACCAGAGCCTTCCTTCAGAAGGATTTGGGAACGAGAGTAGCCTTGGCACAGCTCAGACCAGGTAATCCCCCCACCCCCCTCTACCCTCCCTCCCTCACCGTGTCCTCAGCTCAGACCAGGGTAGGGTTGAGTGCTGACTGGACAGAGTGGATAGCTGCACACCTTAAGGTACTTGTAGATTTTAGTCTTTTCTTTGCTCTTTTCATTGGACTCTTTAAAAGGGCCACATTCTCCTCTATTGTACACAGCTCTGTAATGTTGTCATGATACATGAATGCAGCCCTGGCGAGTCCACTTGCCAGGCCTGCATTCATGTATCATGCTGATCTGCATGATGCTGCATATTTCTCAAAAGCAGGCATCATCATCTTGTAATGTCCCCCACTATCTACCCTAGGTCGTTTTTTGAGGTTCGAAATATATTTACTGTCAATTCACAGTTTAATAACAATTTGTATACACCAAGATAAAAGTGTATACACCAGGGCTGCACCGAGAATTAACGGTATACATTCCTTGAAGGATTAAGACTTGAGGATTAAGGAATAAGAGGGGGGTTTTTACAGGGCGGTGCAGTGTGATAGTTACGCATAATGCCTTAATCATGGGGTATAGTACAGTGGGTGAGAATCGCCATAGCATTGCAGTCTAATCTGTCTGCCATGGGTCACCTGGTGAGAGAATAAAGAACTAATGGCAGTGATGCAAATTACACTCTGAATGACCAACTGGAGAAAATTAATTTGTCATACTTAGAATTAGCATAGCACTTTGATTCAAAAAGTGCTACAGCAAAACCTCTCTGATAAGCCGACCTCCCTTATAAGCCGACCCCCCAGTTTGAGAGAATTCTATTAGTCAGGGCTGTTATGCATTTGCCAGGGCCATTTCAAGACAGATGTGACCAAAGCACCAAATTTTTTTTATGGATAGAAAAATATGTAATTAATGATTTCAGAAGGGGTGCCAACAAAAACTATCGCCAGGGGGCCGAGGGGCCCCCTGTAAACTCAGATTTTTCATGAAAAAACTTAAAAGTCTGGAACTGGTATGACTAAAGTTATCACCATAAATATGTAGTATCTAGGTCTATAAACTCTCAGAGATACTGACAACATACATATGTAGTTACTTATTCATGGGTATGTTCATTACTCAAGATCAAGGTCATTTTTCAAGGTCATACTTTCCAAAAATGCCTCTTTTTCCAACAATGTCTTTAGAACATTAACTCCTGTGTCAAACAAATGACACATATATCTTCAAAATGACATGGAGATGATAGCCCCGGGCATCAGCTTTGCAATGATATGCTAATCATAGTAAAGTGTTAAGAAATGACATACTTGTTGTCACTTTAGTAAACTCTGTTAAAATTGCAAACTGCTCACAATGAACAGATCGATTCTTTATTCTGCTCACCACTATCATATTTTTATGCACAATGAGTGATTCTTATTCAGTTTTTGCCAGAGAATCAGAATCTGCTTGGGGCCATTCTGGCATTTGCACACCTAGGCCTCTAATTAGTATATCTAATTAGATCAGGTAAATTACCCTATTTAGCATGGCAATGATGGCAAAACACCCATTTGTATATTCAAAAAGGGTCAGTTCTTAAAGAAATAGCTCTTGTGAATAGAACGACACCAGAATTCAAAATTTTACCTAATTAGCATAATTTATGCAAAACAATGATTAACTAGTTATTTCCCCTTGTATTCTTGTAAATTGGGAAAACATAGGAACAAATAAAACTAGATCAATGAGACTCAGTAGACTTATGCTTATTAACATGAAAGAGGATTTGAAACTTGGGGCCAGTCAATTTCTAATTCCTATCAAATATGGCCGCCATATTCCTAAATGGCTTCTGACGAAAACTTGAAAGAGCTCTTTGTTTCTAACTAACTTAGGAAAACAAATAACAATTTGAAGAGTGCAAGTAAGAGGTCAGGGAATTCAATCAAACCATTTTGTAGAGCCTGTGTGGCAGCCATCTTGGATTTTGAGATACTTTTCCATACAAAACCTTAAGAAAATTAAGATTCCTGCCATGTATACTATGTTATCTATATGTCCTACTGCTTCATACTGATGCTTATACTACTCAGCAATGTGTTTGACGTCAGTATTACATTAAAGAGGGTATACGCCTACTGGCATAGATATGATTTATTTATGCTGTTGCTCCAGAATTGTCTTGAAAGGGCCTCAACCGCTCTGGCTGGCAACCTAGCATAAAGTCCAACCCTCCCCTCCTCTGAGACTGAGAGAATGAAAATATGCTGCCCTCCACAACAGCAAGCCCACACTGAACAATTATTGACAAGAAAATATCAAGTGCTGCTAATTAATGCACCCAAGGTTGAATCATACTCTTCCTATCCAGTTATGGACAAGCATGAAGTATGATCATCAGTTTTGAGCCATGCAGATGAGACAAGTCACACTCATCTGATCTAGGGACATATTGGCCTTGAAGCCTATAGTTCCTACAAGCATGAAGCATGTGCCCCTACTGAAGGTAATTTGAAAGTAACAGGTATGGGGTCTATGGTTTATTGCTACCTGGGGAACCTTATTTTGCATATTCAAACAGGAACCTTCATATATTTCAAAACCTTTAGGAAATCTGTTTATTATTACCTATAATTTGCTTAAAATACCTGCAACTTAGTAACCTATTTTTGTTTCATTGTACTACTGGAAATAGGTCCTGGTTTGGATAAAATGTCTACATATTGTATAGTGAGGACCATCTAGTGTCATGTTCCAGAACTATCACATAAGTTTGACCTGTCCACACTCCACCTCAGCCCACACCAGGTAGCCAACTTCAAAACTGATCTGCGCCCACATCAGGCAGCCCTCATGGGGGCCGCACCAAAACCCAATGACCAAAAGCTATGGGCTCAAAACAGGCTATGATTGGTTTTCCTAATTTGGGCAACTTGTTTGGGCTGTGCCTGAATCCAAACCTCTAGCCCAGGTAAAACCCAGGTACTGAGATCTGCCCCAGCAAAGAACAATTTGGCCCTATGTGGGCTTGCTACTAGGGATATTCTGATGGCCTACTGCCTCCAACAGCAGCCTTTCTAGAGATCCGATTCATATATATCTGTGAACAAAGAGATCATTCTCTCCCAGTCAGTTGTTACACAGCCCTCTATAATTATTGTTTTAGTTATTGTAAGGCATCACAATAATAGGCAACATTGAAACAATGCTAGTGTTTATCATGTGCAATGATGTCCATAGCTCTACCTATTGCCCTGATTAACCCTTTAAGGGCCGCTGCTGCCTCTGGGCAGCATCTAAAATACCCTTGAAAAACCGCTGCTGCCATTGGGCAGCAAAATTGATACCCTACGGCATGAATACCACTAAATTACAGCTCCTGCTATGAAACAAAGAATAAGAATTTTTGAATCAATCCAAAAATATTTAACATTAATACTACGTCCCCTTGTCAAAAAGGTGTAAATTCTGTCTCTAATACAATTCATTTCACTCCTTAGCCACTATCCCGGGGAGCACATACTTGCAAAATTGCATATTCCCATGGCATAGGGCCGGTGGTTAAGTCCCAAATGACATGTTTCAAGGCCAGCAGGGAAAGGGTTAAGGAAGATTTATTCATGTTTCTATACCAGAGGGAGATGATTTGCAAGCAAAAATCGTCAAAGATTACTGGACTTATAAATTAAAGGCAGGCTCTGAGCCTATATGGAGACCTTTAATCATTTTGAACATCTTTCTGATCACCAGTAGTAAAAATATATAAATAATTATCTCATAATCTGCTCTGAATCTATGTGTGGGCTAGCGCTAAGTACAAAAGCACATACCTGAGTACCTACCTTTTACTTTAACCAAAATACCCCACTTGTATGTACCATATCATAACTTAAAAGCAATCAATTATGCACATCGAAAGTCTCCAAATGGTGAAGATAGCTTTTGTGTTATTCAATCTATAAAAAGTAGGTCAAGGTCAAATGGCCAAAAAAATCTCAATAAAATCATATAATGTAAGATATTTGTTGCTACTATGTGTCATAGGGTGGCAATCACCAAGCATATTTGAGTATAACTAATTTTTAAAGGTTTCATATTTCTTCACATATATCAATAATTTGCTATGTTTATGTCGAAATAAGTGCTACCAATACATTAGTACATTAAATAAGAAGTTCATCTTGTGAGGCAAAGCAACTAAAGGCATTCACTCACTTTTGACTTATAAGAAATAGTGTATACAAGACATGGTTGAACTATTCCCTGAAATCATAAAGTATCATGGATCAAGTGACCTTGATCTTGACCTTGGGACCTCAATAGCACTCAAACATTTTGAAGTACATACTGTTGGGTGTAATCTTTTGATTTTTACGCATAACCATTGATAAAGTTGTTATATTTGCATCAATTATGAGAAATTTAACTAATTTTATGGACCAGGACCCCAAAAAGGGGTCATATGCCCCTCAAAGCCACCCCTCACTTTGGCACCCCTTATGATATCAATATATATGTTATTTATGACAACTGGGCAAAATTTGGGCCCTTGGTCATCGATGTCTTGAAATTTACCATAACAGCCCTGACTATATGAGCCGACTCCTGGGTCATTTAGAGAGCTTTAAACTACAATGTACTGGATAATTTACCTCCCTTATTATAAGCCGACCCCCCACTTTGAGCAGATGCTATAAGCCGAATCAGGCCAAAAATCTCAAAAAAAGGTCGGCCTATCAGAGAGGTTTTACACCAGTAAGATCTTGATGTGTAGTTTTTAACTTACTATGTTTGCTACAATAATGAAAAGGGGTGTTTTGAGAATAGGGCCCCCAAATTTTGGAATTTTTCAAAAAAAATCACTGAAATTCCCACCCCTCAAAAAAATTGTTCCCTATCTGATATCAAATAAAAACCCTTTCAGTTCCAAAGTATGAAATCAGGGCTTTCCAACCATCTTTGAATTATTTCGATATGAAAATTCTAAGTAGCAAAGAAAAACTCTCCCCCATAGGTCACTTATAACATGTGCTTCCGTTTTTTTCCATTAATGTGTTGCGGTACACTTGGAGCACTATGATGTCCTTAAATGGTTAGTGTAGTTACCGCTGTAACTCTCAGATGGGGCCATGGGCTGTCTGAGAGTTACGGACAGTAGGGTCAGTTTCCTACTGGTTGTACTTTATCCTAACCAATCATGTAGATTTCTACAGCCAATCAAGAAGGCCATGTTTGGCCGTTTATGCTACTAAGGGCCTTAATTGGGTGAGCTGAAATGGACAAATTTGTAATTAAAGTCATGTCTAGACCAATCAATATGGAGTTCAAGGGGCTGAAGATCGTCTTTCCCTGTACAGACTACCTACATTAAAGTGGCTCAATGTGTGGATATTAAATACTATCCATAATATATTTTATGAATCAATTATAGTATAGGCCTACATATGTAAGATACTACTCATTAATTTATTGAGTCTGTATATCCTATATTAAAGACAGGGGAATGCGAAGCAAAGTAGCCTCGCAAATGGTACCACATTTCCAAAGCTTCCCTGACACTTGTATCCTATACCCACAACGCTAATGGCCGTGGGTATTGCCGGCTATACTAGGTTAGTGTGGAGAAAATTTAATGATGCAGCAGGGTTGCATTCATGTATCATGACGACAAATGGAATATGGCATAATGATACACTATACAGCCCTTAATGGGTGATTACAGAGTAGAATTATTTTCCAGGGCTGCATTCATGCATAAGGCAAGAATTCCTTCAAGCATCATGCCGACCTTATTCATTACCCACAAGAGAGAGACCCTTCTCTGTCAGATCTGGCATATCCTTATCAGGGATGGACCTCTCCAGGTCAACTCGTTCCAGGACAAATCTGACATCACCATGGGTCACACACATATATCCAGGGACAGTTGGTTGTATGCACGGCCCAGGGACACCCAGACAGGTGGTGGTGCGTATGAGCAGCTGTCTCTGTGTCACACACTCTCAGTTTGGGTGCTTCCCATCAGTCCCATATTGTCTACCCCTATATAGAATGAGCTCCCACTTGTTGGACTCTTCCACTCACAAAACCCTGCACCCCCATTGGCTCCTTAAACCCAGATGAGTCCACTCTCTTTAACCAGCAGGGGTCAAAGGTAACAGAGTGGTGTCATGTTACAAGAAGTGTGCCAATCCAACTACAGACACACCACAGTGTATGGATAACCTTGAATGGAGATTATTAACGTGCTAAATAGCTCTATAACATGAATATCAACACGATTAATAATCTCCATAAAAACGTAGGGTCGGCCCTGTTTTGACAGGGTCGGTCGGGTGACCTGAAACAACCCTTCTTTCTTTTTGGGCCCCACTCCATCACACAGTATGACCATGTCCTTGACAACACACAGGGCTGTGAAATGCTGAAAACTGTTTCATCTGAAGAACACTAGTCTCTGGGCAGCGTTACAATTACCGTAAATTCCCGCATACAACCCGCATCTCGCGTATAACCTGCACCCCTAACTCAGGAGAATCCTATAACCCGTTTTTGGATCTGAAAATTTCAATTTTAGTACTGTTCTATAGTCAGGGTTGCCACCGACAAGGTAGTTTTAAATTCCCTGACTTTTCCCTGACGTTATATCAAATTTCCCTGACAATCGGGAGATAAACCCAATCTTTTTAAATGCCCTCCAACTATGAATATGCACTCTTTTTTTAAAGTTGTCTTCTACTTAGCAAGTGATCATTATTTAACAACAGGGGTTTTGTGTATCGCGTGCACGCAAAATTTCCCCCTCCTTTTTGAGGATTTAGATATTTTTCTCTCTTAAAATCATAGTAAAATACAGGCTTTTTTCAGAGAAAACAGGGGACTTCTTTGGTATTTCAAAGATTTTCCCTGACAAAATATTATTTTCCATAACATTTTCAAAAAATATCATATTCCCTGACATTTTGCCAAAAAATCTGAAATTCCCTGACATTTCCCTGACCTGGAACGAAAAGTATTTCCCTGACCTGGAACGAAATTTTTTTTTTTTTTTTCTTTTTTTTTTTTTTTTCTTTTTCATCTATGTAACCTCATAGCAGTTTATTCAGTCTGTATGATGCTTCCGTTACAATGATTCGCGACCGACCAACCAGGAAACCAGGGGGGATGTAGAGACAATTTAAACGTGAGGATGAAGTAGTTAGGTTGACATAAATTTACAAAGCTAGTGACAGGAAAATTATAATAAGATTCAGTGGGTATCTAGACATTAAATCAGTCTATTTAGCTGCATGAGGCAGACTTGTTCTACAGTATGAGATATTTACAATGAAAAATGATGAGAAGAGAGAGAGGAGAGAGGGGGAGAAAAGGGGGGGGGGCAAGTGTTTTGACTGCTGCGAGTGGTGGGGTACAAGGGGCACTGGGCAATCAAACAGTGTGAGCATTCATATAGTAGTATAAGTAGACATCAGACCACATAGGTACCAGTGAGAATAGCCTTTCTTCGGCCTTTGAGATTTGTCCCAACCCATTTTTTGACTTGACGTTTGAAAACTGCTTTGTTTTGTGACTCCTGTATTTTGAGTGGGAGCCTATTCCAAAGGACTCTGCCAACATATGGTGGCGATTTCCTGTATGCTGCAGTTTTTGTTTTTTTTAGAGGGAAGTTTAATTTGAAATCATTTCTAGTTCTAGGATTTTGTATAGGGGGCGGAGGGTGTTTTTGGTATTTCTTATACATAAGTGAATAAAGCAGTTCGTCGCGTCTTAGGGCCTGGGTTGGGACTTCACATAAGTCATGCAGGGTAGAGACATGTTCATCCCAGACCTGTACCTTGAGAATACACCGTAGCATTCTGTTTTATGTTCTCTGGATTTTGTCCAGTAAATTTTGGGCACAGCCCGTTAAAGTAAATGAACAGTAATCAAACTTCGGCATTACTGAGTGTTTATATAGCTGTATACAATCATATATGGACAATAGGTCTCTTATTTTTCCCATTTTGAAGGATAAGAAATTAGTGGATTTTATGGCCGCTTTTGCATGTGGGGCCATGGATAGAGCTCTATCTAGACATGCCCCAAGATACGTGAACTCATTTACCTCCTTTAAAGCATTACCATTTATGTATAGTGATCTTTTCGGTACTTTTTTGTATCGTCTGTTAGAGCAGAACCACATTAGTTTCGATTTGTCTTCATTGATAGTGAGAGCGAGCGCATCAGCTGCTTTCACTATCGCATTTACATCATGCTGGAGTGTGTCAAAGGCTTCGGTATGACACTTATTTGAACAATATATCACTAAGTCATCTGCATATAGCTTGACTTTTGAGGCCACATTTAGTGATGCAATACTGTTAATATAGTAATTGAAGAGAGTGGGGCCCAAGATGGAGCCTTGAGGGACACCAAATTCTACCTTGGCCTTATCTGATGTTTCGCCATTTACAACAGTTGATTGGGTTCTATCATTTAAATAGGAATAGAGCCAGTGTAGGAGATGAGGGGGAAGGCCTGAGTTGGAAAGCTGGGTGAGTAGGATGTCATAATTTACACAATCAAAGGCTTTCTTTATATCAATGAAGACAGCGGCAGTAGGGAGAGCATCATCCTTTGCTGTTACAATATCTTCGATAAAATCAAATATAGCTTCAGCTGTCCCCATGCCAGGTCTGAACCCATATTGGGCATTTGATATGAGAGAGTGTTCTTCAATAAAGAGTCTAAGGTGGGATTGTACTAGTTTTTCCATTAGTTTAGATGGGGTGGGGAGAATAGAGATGGGTCTCCAGTTAGTAACATTTCCTAAGTCGCCCGTTTTGGGGATGGGGGTGACCTTGGCATGGGACCAGCTGGGAGGGAAAAAGCCCTCTCTAATAGAGGAATTACTTATGTGGGTGATTTGCTTTGTCAGACATTTGAAGGCATCCTTTAATACACTTGTTTTAATATTGTCTATACCCGACGGTTTCGAGGTATCTATATCAGCTATGATATATTTAACAACTTCCTCAGCGAAGGATGGGCATTCATCCGGGGGAACTGTAGTAAGATCAGGAGTTGTAAACTTTGGTGGATCGAGGGCCTTTTTTTGGAAGAGTGTTTTTCCAATGGTGGAAAAGAATTTGTTGAAATGGTTCGGAACATCTTCTACCAATTCTTTTGTGTTTTGGTCAACAAGAATCGGGGTTATTTCCTCTTTTGGAGGTTTAATTAGAGAATTGATTTGTTGCCAGAATCTTTTTGGGTCCTTCCTGTTTTCAAACAATTTCCTCCTTACATAGATTGACCTAGCTGCACGGACAGCCTTTGTGATTTGTATTCTAAGGGCCTTGGCCAGCACCAGGTCATTATCATTTTTGTGCTTTAAGAAGCGAGAGACATAGTAGTTACGTTCATTTATCAGCTTAACAATGTCAGCTGTCATCCATTCTTTTTTGTAGTCTCTGAATTTACGTTTTTTTATTGGACAGTGTTTATCAAGAAATTTTTTAATGAGATCTTCCAGATATTGCCATTCAATCTCTGATTCGTCCATATCATAGAAATTTATCCAATCATGGTCCTGTAGAAATAGTTTTAGCTCTAGGGGATCATAATTCATATAGGACCTACCACATGTGGTAACGACCTTGTGTTTGTTTCTGATTTTTTTCCGGACAGCACATACCGGTAGATGGTCAGATATAAGGCTAGGGCTGGTAAAAGAGCTTGATACAAATTTACAGTCTGTAATTATGTTATCTATACAAGTTCCACCTCTTATTTTTGGCCTAGTGATTGTATTGATGTGCCATGTAAGGTGTAGGTCTCTACATAGATTTTTTAGAGTTTGGGTACGTGGTAGTGAGTTGTCTAGGAAATCTGCATTTACATCACCAATTATCCAGTTTTCGACTCTTGGGTTATATATTGATTTCAGGTGTTGGGCAAAATTTGAGGGGTTTCCCTTCGGCGGCCTATATACCGTGGTGATACACATTACTCGGTTATTTGGAATTTTGACCATTATTGGGATACATTCAATGTCTCTGGTGGATACACATTTATCTTCAAGCACCGTAGTATACTGGTATATTTTGTTGTTTATATAACAAATAATACCACCACCTTTGGACTTTCTGTCTAATCTGTGGTATTGTTTACCAGCCCAGTGTAGTAGTGCGTCATCGTATTGAAAATGTAACCATGATTCAGAAAGACCAACAAAGTCAAAATCTTCAAGTTCTAATTTGACTTCATCAAGCTTTTTATACAGGCTACGACAATTTAAATGCACCAGTGAGAAACCCTTGTACTTTTTGGGAGGATTTTGATTTATCTTATTAATATCTGTAGTAATTTTTGAGACTGGGGGGGAGGGGAGGGAGTAATAAATAGAGAAAGAGATGAGTGGGTGATAACCAGAGATAGTATACTGATTCTATACACTGGTTTGATACCAAGTTTCAAAGCTACCAAGGGGTTTGGTAGTATTTGAGTGTGGATAGCCATTTTAAGATAAAGGGCCGGTGCTAGGTCAAGCATGTGGAGAGGGGGGTAGGGGTGATAACATATAAAGAGAGGGGGGGGGGTGTGTGAGTCCCCAATGAAGAAAAGTATAACTGGTTTCTGACTAGGTTTCTGACTTAATATAACTAATTGACTATAGCATGGTAACAAAAATCACTAACGATGCATCTGACTAACAGAAGGTGTATCTAACTAAGTAACCTAGTACATGGTTATATATATCTAAAGTAACAGTTTTTAACTAACAAGCATGCAACGGTTAACATGTTTAACAATTAACGTTTGAGATATACAGCACCAATGAGTGTGTGTTGGTATAGTACCAATGTGTACAGATCAGTGGGGGTGGGTTGGTCGGCACTTTTTTTGTTTTTTGTAAATGAGATGATAACATTTTATGTCTTATGGTTTAATAAATGCCAGTCCATTTTAGTCATCAATGGTTTTGCTTAGTGACATTTCAGTTTTTCCTGATGAAGGTGTTAGTACCGGTAATAGTCTTGGTTGGAAGGGGGAGGGGCCTTGAATAGGCTTTCACTCCAGTGGTCCTGGGGTGATGATTGTGAGCTCACCGAGTATGAGTCATAGTCTGGGTATTGGTATCGGGATTGCGTAACCTGCCTTTTGGGTGGGGGTGGGTAGTTTGAGGCAGATGGGCCCCAGTTTGTGTTGACTGAGGATTTAGCAGTAAATTTTGGTCTGTTCACAGCTCTACTAGGTTGAGTGTTTTTAGAGTACTGCTGTTTCTGAGGGGGAAACCTAGTATGTGGATGTTGGTGTTGGTTTTGTTGTACGTAGGGGGTGCGCTGGGATTGGTGGTTGTGGTGTACATAGGTAGGCTTTAGTAGTCTGACGTCTTGTGGGGGCCTGAGGTCTTCTTTTGCAGGGTACTGTTTGTGGCGTTGAGGGTACCGTTCCTGTTGGGGTGCAGCGGTAGGGGGGGGGCTCTTCTCAAGTAGGGCTGTCCTAACCTGCATCAGGATGCGTCCATGCAAGTTTCCCCCAGGGATTTTGAAGTAGAAGTCATTGTAGCGCTCATCATCAATCTCCATACCTCCGGCCCAGGTGAGGCAGGGATTAGCTTCTATCAGCTGTGCTGGGGAAGTGGCGGCAAGTTTAACGGCAAGATCAGGGTGCTGCGTAAATTTTGTTTGAAGGATTTTGTACATTAGTCCAGTTCTGTATAGTTCCCAGGCTTTTTGGTCAAGATCTTTTACAGATTTGCCCAAGATTTTCATTTTTCTAGGGATATTTTCCTTCATAACATCGTCCTGGACGTCCACGTCTCCAGCAAAACGCGCATTGCAGAAAACGTAGCATTGTTCAGCACAGGTGAAGGTCAGGTGGAGGCCAGGCTCAACAGTGAACTCAAACATGTTTTCGTGGAAGTTTGAGAGGTAGGCCTCTTGGCCACAATATAAGATCCCTGCAGAGGTCGTTTTTATGCTGACCTTTGGTTTACTCATTTTATTGTTTGTATTTTTTTGAGTATTCCCATACTCCTGTGTGACAGATAGAGGGGGGAAGTGTGCGCCAGAAGTTAGTTGCGCTGTGGTGGACTGTGGCCACATGGGAGTGTGACGCTGGGGCTGGTTTGTGAGGTCAGCCTTACGCGGTGTTGTTTTCGACGAGGGGTACATGGTGGGTTGGTGAGGGAGTTTTTTGGGCTTGGGGGTTTGGGGGTGCCTCTTAGAGGTGTAGAAGGAGTCCCATCCTGCGTCAGCAGGGGTAATATTTCCATCACTTGCCAGCGGTGTGAATTGGAAGGGGGTAGTACTGGGGGCTTTGTCCAGGAGTGGAGGCCTGGGTTCTGCTGCATTGGGTCTGGGTTGTTGGGTTTGGTCTGCCGCAGGTCTAGTTTGCGGGGTGTAGAATTCAGTGAAGTCCATTAAGGGGGGTATTTCATTTTGCAGGGCAGAGTCTGGCTGGGCTGCATTTTCCAGCGGGGCAGGCTGAGGGGACGGGTCAGGTAGAGTTCTTAGATGTGGGGGGAGGAATTCCCCTGGGATTTTGTGGAGTTCAGTCATTTGGTATATTTTACCCATTATTTTTAGCTTGTCATCTGTGAAGGGGACGTCTCGACCTTGGGCTTCATTGAACCGGATCACCTGTCTCACATGTGATCTCATGATCCTCACCTCTTTCTCCTCCTGGGGGTTGATTTTCACAAACTTATGGTCCCTAGTACGTTTGCAGTTCCCCCTTTTTTCGAGGAATTGGTCCCGTGCAGCATAACTGGCAAGTGAGACAAGTATGGGGGCTGGGTTGGACATGTTTGGGGGGGTGTCCCTGGGTCTGAGTCTGATTTCTCTATTTAGATCGGCTGGGGAGACCATAGCCCCAATTTCATTTGCTAGGTGTAGGATTTTCCACTTCAAATTTTCTCTGTGTGTTTCTGTTATGCCTTTGACAACAATGCTGCGGTCAAGTGTGTTAATGGAGACACGGGCATAGTAGGGATCAATGTTAAGTGGGGGTCCAGGGTTTGCTGTGAGTTTATCCAGCTTGGATTTGAGTTGGTCCTTTTCAGCCCTTAGGGTAGTGAACTGTGTTGTCAAATCATCAAATTTGGCTTGAAGGGCTGTGACATCCTGGGAGGGGGGTGCTGAGGCATCACGTTCCTTTAGTTGATCTATTTCCTGATTAAATAGGAAGCGGAGATTTTCCAGGTCCTGGAATAGCATTCTTACTTTAGATATTTCCAGGATCTGGGCATCTTGGGACTGTAGTTTATTGTCAATGTCAGTGAACCTGGCATCGTTGGTTTTGAAGTTTTCATTTGTGTTGGTTATTAATGTTGACATCTTGCTCCACACAGTGTCAGTTTTGTCCCGTAGTTGGCCAGCTTGTGTGGTAAGTGTTTTAACTTCCTCCTGGATTGTTGTGGTCGTGGATTGTAGTGTGGATATTTTGTTCGAATTTTCAGTTACATCATTTTTGTTCTGGAGGGAGAGATCACTCATAGAACGTAGTTCACCCCTAAGAGGAGAGAGCTGCTCTGTGAGTGATTTTATTGCTTGCTCAAGTGGAGAGATATTTGATCGTAGGGATGAGCTTATAATTTCCTGGATTGTGGAGAGATTATGGTTGTTTGTAGTGTTCTCTTTGGGCTGACCCATTAAATGGAGATCTGACAGAGAGGCACTCCTGGTTGGTAGTGAGCGGTAGGTCTCCTGTATGAATGGGGAGGAGTAGTGCTTTGGTGTTGGTGTTAGTTCAGTACGAATGATGGTCCTGTTTACCTCCTCATCTGGAAATCCAGAGAACGAGGAGCACACTGTGCTATTGCCATCATAGTGAAAAACTGTGCTTTTAATGGGAGTAATGTCAGTAGGATCGTGTGTTTGTGCTGCCAGTAGAATGCTGGGTGAGTCCTGAGAGTGGGACTGGGATTCAGGCTGAGAATCAGTGACAGACTGTTGTGTGCATTCAGGCCGAGAATCAGTGACAGAGTGTTGTTTGGAAACAGGCCGAAAATCAGTGACAGAGTGTTGTTTGGAAACAGGCCGAAAATCAGTGTCAGATTGTTGTGTTTGGCATGAGGAGTTTGAAGGACCCTCAGACTGAGACTGTTTGGGGGCTGCAGAGACTGTGTGGTCCGTGGATGGGTCAATTGTTTCATCTGAATCACTGTTTGATTCCCCACTTGCTTGTCCCGTGAAGTCTTGTGTGTTTACATCAATGGTAGGGCCGGTTGTTGTTATGGCAGAATCAGGAATCTTTTCCAACCAATCAGAGACCGCCATAGTGACGGAAATGGCTGAGGCTGCATCAGGAGGATTCTGGGAAAGTCTGGGAATTTCAGTTGGCATGACAGCGGTTTGCACAAGCATGGGTTTAGATGCTATTTCATTGAGGGAGGCATCTGGTTTTGTATAATGATTATTCAGATATAGTGCAGTGGCTTCAGAAAGCTCGTCCTCACTCAAGCAGTCCACAACCACAATACTAGCTGGTGAATCATTGTCATTTGGACCAATGTTTACATGATCGACTGTAGAATCTCCCAACCTGTTATTACTCCCAGAAGCCACTGCAGTAATGGCGGCCTCCTTCCCAGGAGGCAAGGTAGTAATGGCGGCATCCTGGTCGCCCTCCTTAGAAGGCAAGTCATGGTGGGTAGTTTCTGTTATTATTTTTTCTCTTTTCGGGTTGCTATTTACCTTGTTGTTAGGGGTAATATCCAGTTTAGGTTTCTTGTCCTCCCTGGGGTTTCTAGGCGATCTTTTGGGTGAGAATCGTTGTTTTCTTTTCTGTCTGGAGCCTCCCATCGTGAAGGCTGATGAATGGCAACGTGGCGGGCTGATATGGCCACCACAATTTGAAAAAAAAGTTTCTTGTCTTGAAACTCCTGACATTTTCCCTGACAGTGGCAACCCTGATAGTGATAAAAACCCTCGTATAACACGCACCCTATATAGGCATGTCTGGTATCAAATGAAAGCTGAGTTTGGTTCGCGTACAACCCGCGGGTAGTACGCGGGAATTTACGTTAATGCTTTTTATTCAACCAGTGTTGTGATTAAGGTCGCATAATCACTTAAAACCTATTTTCTATTCACAAGTACATTCAAATTATACATTCAGATACAGAAACTTTAAGAATTTGTGAAAATTCTGAGTAAAATGTCCCTTATAAATGACTTTTCATTTTCTCAGCAGATTTAAAGGAATTACAGGAATGATCCTCTGGAACATAGAAAATGCGGAATGCCGCACATCTGCTGAGATTTCACGCCCCTGATTACACAAAACACAATTGTGCTGTTTTATGACATCTTGTTTCTATTTTCAGAAGATTATATAAAAGTGTTCATCACGTCACAAGTTCTCACACAATATCACACTGAACCACGGCGATCAACTGGGGAAGGAGGAGATCTACAGCCCGGTCACCCCATCTATACGACAGTACTAGATTAGCCATAATAAGACCCCATGTAAGGCATAAAGAAAAACCCTTGAGTCTAGGTGCGGCGAATAAGCAAGTTAAGCTTATACCCAAGGTTTTACGGTAGGCCACAGTCTGACTGCCGGGCTCCAGCGTCCCAGCCCCAGAGCCCCAAGATGAGAGTACGCAGTCTATGTCGTGTATATAAATCTCGTTTAAGTAACACCATTATTTGTGCATTACTCACCCTGCTTGTTGTCAACCATATGCAGGAGCCCCAAAGCACTTCTCCCACAGTGGACTTACTCGACGAGAAGGGATTCAGCACACTGTCGGCACACAGTGACCTCCAGGCAAAGGCAGTGGCACTAAGCAATACCGAGCCGGAGGGCAGCCGGGTTAAGAAAACAGTGACGGAATTAACGGAGGAGGTGATGAAGGCACTGAGGACATCGAATGATCAGGATAGGATAGAGACGCTATACAAGATGGCACGTGCTCTGATGGACACCACCGGGGAAACACGATACGGTCTAAAAGATATCATCTACCACCTTGGGGTGTTGAGAACTCGGACATTCTCCAAGACAGCGCGACCTGATTCCTGTAACGGCTGCATGGCATACAACTTCAAGAACATGATCAACCCAACCCATATCTGTCAAGGGAAGGAGGACATAATGTTGTTTATCATCATCACAACCATTCCCAAGGATGTCAAAGAGCGGGAGGCTGTGAGGAAAACCTGGGCCAGCCTCACAGCTAATAACACAGCCGGGGTGCGGCATCTCTTCCTGTTTGGTGGTGGTTTCAGCGTGAAAGACCAAGCAATCATTGACAAGGAGAGCCGAATATACAGAGACATACTCCAAGAGGACTTCCTTGATAATTACTACAACCTGAGCTACAAGGCCATCATGGGGTACAGGTGGGTGACCAGTAACTGTCCTGGTGCCAAGTACATCATGCGGACGGCCTGTGATAACTTCATCCACATCCCCATGGTGCTGCAGCTGCTGCAGCAAAAGAACCAGACCATCGATGGTCACCGTATGGACTATGCACAGATCGGCAGCGGCATTAGAAACCTGAGGATCCTGAGACGCCCAAAGAGGAAGTGGTACATTTCAAAAAACGAGCTGAGCACAAGCTGGAAGGTGTACCCTGAGTACTGTATCGGTACTGCCTTTGTGTTTCACAGGAACGCTGCAATCAAGATTCTAAATGCATCCGCTGACGTCCCATTCTTTATCATTGAGGACGCCTATTTTGGGATGGTCATGAAAACCTTAGATATGCCAGTGGCCAATGTGGAAAAGTTTACCATTGATGCTTCCGTTATTGGTCTGCCGAAACGAAAAGGCTGTCCCAGTAAGGGGAAGTGGTACAGTGTACATCTAGCCACCCCGCGCATTATCTACCAATTGTGGCAGTCATGTGAGACTCATTGGACTCTATCTGAACATCTCATCTAAATCATCATACCCTTTTTCTTGTCTCCCCTCCAAACAGAACTCACGAATGACATAGGTTAGTAACATTGTGAACGTTCCTAGTGACATGTTCAATGGCGATTATTTCGAGAGTTTTACTCATGCAAATTACAAGATGATGTGTATTTCTCAAGTTTCACTACAAGAAATTCCTGGGAATATGACACAAGAAAATGCCCAGAAACATTCTGAAATTCTCGAGTTATGTGAGCAGGGGAAACTCTGCTACTGATAATAAGACGAAGATGACGTCATGATGTGAAGTTACACGGCGACTTTATTAAAGAGTATTTAAAATCGGTGCACCAGTTGCCGGGATCCCTTTATTTCATGGTGAATATGGCCTATCAAGGTTAAAGCTATGGGAGTGCCGTACGCGAGGGGAACGTGAAATAACCCTCGGTCGTATTTCCCGCCCTGCCCGTATTTCACGCTCCCGAGGGTCACGTGACCTGCATGGAATTCAAAATGGCGGCCAACAGAAGTAAACAAACACCACGGAAGTAGAAAAACGCTGTGGAAGTAACCAAACATGGACTGTTCATCTATTTTACATCAATAAACCCTGAAAATAAATACAGGGCTGCACGCTAAAGTCACCAAGTCGGTGGTTACTGCACAAGTGGTGCCTGGGCTGTACTGCATGCTGGCCGTTGTTATGCAAACCACTGGTTGCTATGCAAACCACCAGTTGCTTGACAGCTACTTGTTCCAATGGATGTATTCTGTTTCCCCTATGTCACTCATTGTATGATATAATTTGGTGTATGTAGGTACATTCAACCGTACTTGGCTTTTGATGAATTGCTATGCCAAAGACTATCTACGAGCATGCTTTTTAGATTGCTACTGTGCAAATCAACTGTTGCTAGGCAACCACTGGTTCTAGGATAAAACTATTTAGTCCATGGTAACCCTTGGGGTGGATTTACTAGGGGTAGGTGTCATCAGAATTGTTCTAGACTCCTTATTTATACATTGCGAAGCAGATTTCTACTTAATCGGCCGCCATCCTGGATGTTGGCCATTTACAGCCTCTGCACACAATCCTGTTAAATAGCAACAGGAATATTCTTAATGGCAATTCTTTCTAGGTTGGATTTAACCCCATTGTAAACAGTCTAGGATGATAAAATACACCTTTACACTGCATGGAGAACAAAATACCATAGAATGAAGCACTCTTGGCTCAATGGAGCATCCATGTTCCTGATACAATATATCTACTTGTAGTCATCACAGAATGCTGTTCTATGGCTCAAATTAATCAGAAGGGTTTATTCTATTGATATCATGTGAGATTGGGTGGACAAATGTGGGATAAGGGGTTGTTATATCTATGTTTGTCGTGTCCACTGACATTGTCTCAGTGAAAATTTCCAATTTGCGAGTTCAAACTCCAATGTTCCCGAGCCTCTGGCACATCCAATTCTCAATTCTCATGCACATAACAACCATCAATGAATAGGAAAAGATTAAGCATGTGAGTGGCCTCACAGATGACTCAGGGTAAGCTGAATCTGTAGCTTATCATGTACTTAGATATGGTACTCCCTTATAATCATTCATTGGTCCATTCTGGCATCAGAAATGATTTCCTTGTTAAAAAGTACCCTAAAGTCATGTGTCATACATGTATGTTATTCCATTTCAGGCCAGCAGGTGGGTGTGGGAGAGCAGGTGGGTGTGGGAGAGCAGGTGCGTGTGGGTGTGCAGGTGGGTGTGGGCAACGGTTGCAGGCTGCGGGCATGTACCGCCTTCTGTCCCTATCAAAAAGCCAGTCGATCGGACGATAAACGGCAACAATATGGGTGGTACAGTTTTGAACTGCTCTGGACGCTCCTTTTATCCTGACGCTGTTGCTGCCAACTCTCGTGTTGTATCATGGACTTCTCGGAGTGTACGAGAAGTAGGGGTGGCGCCACCCTTTGCTGTACGGTCAGTATAGGAACTCAAATATTTTTTGGTGATGCTCTGTGTTGGAAACTTTTATTTAAATTTAATTTAAATGTTTAAGATGGTTTTTATTGTGTGTTTGAGGGTATTTCCACTGTAGAAGATGGCATTTCTGCGTGTGAAGAGAGAAATATGGGAGACTTTGGCAAAAGTAGTGATTTCTATCTTTGCTTCAACACTGAAGCCTATGTGGCTTTCATTTAGAGGGTAGCGATTTAAGAATACCTAAGAGTTTAAGGAAAAGAGAGAAATAATAGGCAAAGATCGCAGGTGAATTGCAGACAGAAGGAAAGACATATTGAAATTTTTTTCGAAGGAAACATTTGTCCCCCGATCTTGCCCTTTATATTGACTTCTTGTATTTGTTCCAACTGTAATAGAAACTGAGTAATATTGATTTTAAAATGGTTGAAAAGCGTCTTACAGGAGTTGGCAAGCGTCATATATGCCTCAGGGTATGGACCCTGAGTCAATTATGTTTTCTTTCAAATGAGTCCCTTACCTTAGATATCCTGTGATGGGAAGGTGCTATTAGAGTTCAAAAACTGAACATACCTCCAAAATTTTGTGATGTAAAAACAGACCCAAAAGTGGCATGAACCCGCACATGGATAACGAGCCAAAACTGGTAGTGCATCCCAAGATATTCAATGTTAACATCTTGAATATTTTCTAGGGACCCTAAGGAAGAAAGAAAATGCTATGGGGGTGAGTTGGGGCGGGGGGTTGCACGAGGGGGCCAGTAGCTCATGGCCTAAAGATATAATGCGCAAATGTGGCCACTTGGCCACCACACTGATATTCCTAGGCTCCCTATACGACCAATCTCTCAGTCACTAGTGCCTCACTTAGTTGGTCATTTTTTGGCTCCCTATATGACTAACCTAGGTAAGTTATTATTGTCAGGTTGGTCAGTACTGACCAACCCACCTTAGTCTTTTAATTCCCAGGGGGAGCCACGGAGTGGTGAATACAGTATCTTACAGGTGGCCCCAACTACTGGTATACAAATACAACACACCAATAATGAACCTAGCTTAGCCACTTCTGACTGACCCCTCAGTCATTTTTGAACATAACTTTACCAGGATAGTCTGTACTGACTAACTCTTTCAATCTATGGATTTTCAGTGCAGGCATGTTTAAAGTTTAGTAATTCCTGGCGGTTATAAAAGGTCTTTTTCACTGTTTGTCCGACTGGTGTTTTAGATTGGAGCATTGCACTACGAAAGGCCAAAAACAGAATTTAGAATTTAATTTTGTTGAGAAAATCTACTCTTTTATTCCCTCCAATGTGTGTTCCAGTGAAATAAAGAAAACTGCCTCTCATTGTGATGAAATGATATTTATTCTATTTAAAAACTTGTGATCCTAATCAGAACTAGGCATTTGCTTCTCCTTGAATAAATCGTATATAAACCTATGTGTATAATATGTATTGATGTTACTGTAATAAAGATAAATGAAAATACTGTGATTCATTAAACGGTTTTGTGCAAATTGGTATAGTACGGTTAGTATGTATGTATCCATGTTATCATAGTTATACATGTAGGGAACACCACTTCCATTCTTACCGGTATTTTTTATTGGTGTGAAGACAGTTTTCAGTCCAGCCATGGGCATTTATTATAGACATTAGTCAACAAAATAAATACCTAGGCCCGCTCTCCATAAGTTCTAGACTAAGTCTAGACACCTTGTCCCTGATAGTCCCTTTAAAATGAGACTGTTAGATGCCTGATGAGCTTATAACAAGCGAAACCTATCTATCTCCAGTGCTAGGCCTACTACCAGACACAGTAACCATCAACAATTCATCCTGAACTGTTGCTAGTTACCTATCCAGTCTACAACTGGTTACCAGGGAGATCCCTCACTGTGACGTCATTGATGAGGTCACTTGGAGGGCGGCGCCATGACAACAGCGGCCATTGAAGTTTGAAAAAGCTTGATAACAAGGTTGCATCGCGATGGAGGAAGTTCAGCATTGTCTTCAAAGAAAAGACAATAGCAAAAACTATCACAACACAATGAAGTTCTGTGCATCCTGTAAACAAATTTGTACAAGGCAGTACCTTAGCGATCCTCTGACAGAGTCGGGCGGCGGTGAGACGGTAGTTGTCGAGTTCTTCTGGTGCCCAGGCTCGTTCTGCAATCAGCCGGCCTATCTCCGCCAGGATCTCCTCTGATACCAGCTTAGGGTCTGCAAAGCAGAAACCAAGCTGTTTACATATGTTAGGGTCTACCGTAAAACCTTGCGTATATGCCGCAAAAATTGATGATTGTTCATGAAAAATGGCCAAAATCCCCTATTTTCAGCAATTTACAAATAACTTTGCTACTTTGAACAGCTCTGTAGAGCTAAATAATTGAAGTATAGCTAAAAGAAAGAGAAGGGCTCCAGGGAATGACCCCTAGATTAATCTCCAATAATCATAGCTGATAAAAATATTCTTTTTCCATCCCATAATGCTGTTCTAAGAAGAAAGAACATTTTTGTTCCAATTGCACTCCATGGCTTCTTTAACCCTCCCAAATGGAACTAATTTTATGGAAACATCAAATACATGTATGATCAATTTGGTGTATAATAGGTATAGTTTCAACATATCTGTGTCAAATAATGCATGCATATGTGTTAATTTGAACCAACCTGTTGAGAGCCCTTAAATCATTTCGGGAACATTGAATTATTTGTCAATTCTGAGAGCAGAAACATATTCCTAGTTCAAAAACCACCCAACATACCCCAACCCCCTCCCCCCATCACAGGGGCAAGAGGGGCTGGTGGCAGTGTCAGAATCAAACATATTTGCAACCCACCCCCCCCCCCCCCCCAATCCTTGTTAGGGAGTGTTCATTTATTAATTACAGGGGGGGGGACATTTTGTGCACCCCCCTTTGTCGAAGGCGGCAAACATTTTTCGCCCACCCCCCTTTGAACTATACTTCCGCGAGGGCTTTTTTGCTAAAAATGGGCTAAATCTTTACGCCCGCCCCCCTCAAGAGGGAGGGATCAGAATTGTTTACGCCCCCCCCACCCCTCAGGAGGGGTCGGACATTTTTGCACCCCCCCATGTAACTAACAAATGAACACTCCCTTATTCCATCACAGTAGTACCTGTTCACACATTGACGTAATTCAAGAGAAATATACCAAAAAGGTCTCACCTTGTAGGTGAATGTCTGATTGTTTAATGCCATCTATGAATATGTTTACCGTATTCGACGTAATAAGCGCCCTCCCCCTAATAAGCGCCCCCCTCCTTTTTGGGGCATTTTTAGACTAGAACAAAGGCTTAAATGTCACGATTTTTGAGACAGTTAAACTATTACCGTAAAACCTTGCGTATAAGCCTAACTCGCGTATAAGCCGCACCCCGAGTTTGGTGCGATCCTATAAGCCGCAGAGGCCATCTGAGAATTGTTAATTTGGTACTGTAGTATACTTATAAAAACTCTCGTATAAGCCGCACCCTATATAGGCATGTTTGGTATCAAAAGAAAGCTGAGCCTGATTCGCGTACAAGCCGCGGCTTATACGCAAGGTTTTACGGTAAGTACTAAAAAACGCCATAAAAATAATTTTATAAGCGACCAGGGTGCTCATTACGTTGAATACGGTATATTTCATATACATAAAATCACTCTGAAGTAGATTGATTGACTATCTTGAAATGGCTCTTCCAAACTGTCGCATAAGACTCAGGGTGGTAACATAAGTCAATTAACTGAGAAGTTGAATCTATGTAGATCTTACCGTGGTATGCCTCAAAGATGTACCTCTGAGCCCAGTCCGGGTACCCCTGGACATCCACCTCACCCAGAGTCACGTCCAACTGGAACATCTGCTCGAGGTACCCAAACCTACCACCAGGGGGCGGGTGTGTGCCGCCAGAGGGGGGAGCTGATGAGTCTGTGGTGTTAACACTGCCATTTGTCACCAAACTAGGAGTACCTGCATTATCTGGCTTGGCATTTTGCAAAGTGTCAACTTTCTTCGTTGCTAAACTATTTGAAAATGGCGTTAATTTAAGCTTATTGTCAACCCGCGTTGAATTCTTCAAATTGTCTACTTTCTTTATGACCGCCTGCCTTAACGTTGACAAACAGTCAGTCCTCTTGGCCGGCTCAGTCGCAGTATTGTCCGCATCGGATGCCTCCTCGTTACACTCTATGGGTGCACAAAGTGTGCTTACACTATTGTCCACATAGACGCGGCGATTAGTTCTACTACTCCATTTGTTGGCGGGGCCAGATCTAGTCTGGTCAACAGTGACTGTTAACTTGTTGCTAGTGTCTGCTACTTTTGTTGTATTGGTGAGGTTGGTTTTGGCTGTAGTTCTTCGTAGCGGCATACCGAGCCCCTCCACCTCTGTGTCTGTACTAGTGTGTGACATGATAGGATCCAATGTCTTTTCATCGTCGTCGACCGGAGTCATACCTCGCCGCTCGTACGACTCAAGCTCCCCAAGAGCCGAATCTGTACCTGAAAGCATGTATATGATTTCAATTATATATATCAAATATTATGGGTATTGCATAGGTTTCTCTCATTTAATAGAGTTATGTATGCAAGCAGATCACCTTTATACTATTTGAAATCTAATGATATTCAAGTGACTCCTTTACTGCTTTAATTACTAGTCGTTAATATGCTTCTTTTTTTTTCAAATCAAACAAGCGGTTTCCTGAGGTCTTAACCCAATGCCCAGCATTTTCCTTCAGCTATTAACTAATATCTTGTCTGCCTTGTGCATTAACGCACTATGCGCCCTCCAGGCCAGACCAATAGAAATGGTTGGTCATTGCACGGATTTCAATTTTTTTTAAATGATGTGAGTGAGCGAAACATTTTTGTCAATGGAATTTGTAGATGCGAAAGCGCGCAAAAATTCTTTAGTAAACTCATGACAAAAATCTTGTTGTTCTGAATCAATAGAAGAATAAAGTAAAAAGAAAAAAAAAGGTGAGCGAAATCCATTGACCAACTTTTTTTTTTTTTTTGGGGGGGGGGGGGGGGGGGGGGAAGCGGGGCTGGCCAAAAGAGTTAAACTCCCCCTACCTGTCCGCCGTCGGCCCGGAGGCTGGTAGAGCTGCAGGCTGGGGCGCCTCCTTCTGGGCCTCTCGGGAACCTTGGTGTTAGTTGCTTCAGTACCCCCGGACTTGGACACCGCGAGACACGTGTCGGACTTAGCCTTTACCGCCTCAGGCACCAACGCCTTACGGGGCTCGGACACCCGCTCGTTGATGCCACCTTTAGGGGGTGGTACTGGAGGGCACTGGGGCTCTGCTGGGGGGCTTACAGTGTTGTAGGCTGGGGGTGGAGGGGGCAGTTCGGTGTTGTGGTTCTCCTGTACATCTTTAGTAGATTTAGATACAACTCTACTGTTGCTGCTGATCCTGTGTTGTATACTCCGGATAAAGCCATGCTTTAAGTTCAGACCCGGAGAGTTGTTGCCTGTAGCGGCTTGCGGGGCGGTGTGTACATGGTTACTAACCGGCTGTTGTACAGGTTTACTGGTAGGCTGTTCTATGGGTTTACTAACAGTAGGCTGCTGTACAGGTTTACTGGTGGGCTGTTCTATGGGTTTACTAACAGTAGGCTCTTGTACAGGTTTACTAGGTGCTGGGATCTTTCTCCAGGAGGACGCCCCCGTTGAATCAGACTTTCTCCAGGACGCTGTAGCTTTACTGACCGCAGGCTGTTGTACAGGCTTACTAGGTGCTGGGGCATTCCTCCAGGACGCCCCCTCAGCCCCTGTTTTCTCAGAGGCAGCAGGGGAGTCCTGGATAAAGCCTGTTGTGCCGGACTTTCGCCACGACGCCCATGTCTCTGTCGGCTTGGCTTTCTGTTTGACCGGGGTGTTCGGTCTCTTATACCTCCTGTCGAAGGTGTCTGGTTTTTCGAAGGGAAGCAAGACGATATCCTCGTCCTCCATACTCAACGGATACCTGTCAAAGAAACATGCATGTCTTTAATATCATTGTATTTCCTTCTGCACAGGTAAATACAGCAGCCCTATTTATTTAACCAAAGAACAGGGAATGTCACCATGAATGTGAATACACTGCAGGGCTCGACAAATCGTTCAGCATAATGTGTGTCCACTGGGCACAGACACAAAAATATGTTGTGTCCGATCGCTGAAATTTATGCCCAAGGGGCCATCCATTAATTACGTACGCACATTTCTGGCCAAAATAGACCCCCCCACCCCCCCTGTTGCATCATGTACGCATTTGAACTACCCCCCCCCCCCCTATGCGTACATACTCATTTCACTTTTAGCCCCCCCCCCACTAATAAAATAACGGAATCCTATAAAGGATTATGAAGGTCTTCTTTTTAATAAGAAACCCCTTCATCCGGAAATTGATTCCTTTCATAGTTAATAAAAGAAGTAGATAGGACAAATTTCCCACTTATAAAATGTATATCCCAAGGTTGGGGGGGGGGGGCTGGTCAAGCTTAGGGCCGAGTTATATATTGCCATCTAGCTTAGGGGGGGGGGGGGGCTGTTGAAGATAGGAGCTAGGGGTCATAGTGAAAATGGTCCTCAGTGGGGGGGGGGGGGGGATGGGCAAAACTTGATAAGCCTCCATGATGGGGTGATCAAAACCAAATATCACAATTTAAATACATACCTCATCACACCCCCATTTGCAATTTGTTGGGAGGGGGGAGGGCATTTTGCAAAAGCAGAAATTAATGGCCCCGGAGGGGGGGGGGGGCGGGGTTGTGGAGTCACGTTTTGTCCACATGCTACAAAGTGTCCACACCCATTGTCAAACTCTTAGTATGAACTTAATTTATTTCTTCAGACGAAAAATTTGCAAGATCGATTATCAGTATTAGTAAGTACTTAGCAAAAAAATATCATTAGATCACAAATCTCCCACCCTGGCGATACATTTTAGGCCAACATAATAGAATAAAATGTAGCCTTCCATTCTGCCATAATAAACTGTAACTGATATTTCTTGTCCGGGTGGGTCCTAAAGTTGCCTGCATATTTCAAGAAAAAGCTCAATTAATTTTAACAGCACCAAACTGTGTCTTTCCTTGACCTGCGGGGACCCTGTGGACACTTTGTGGCCTGTGGACAAAACGTGACTCCACAGGGGCACTTATGGCTAGTTGGCAGGAGGGGGGTAGTCAAAACATATTTGGCATGTTTGGAGAATCCAAAACAAAATTTTCAAAATTAAGTGGGATTTTTGGACCTAAAAAGGTGCCAAAATCGGCCCTATGCGAACACAATGCGTATGCCAAAATGAGCCTAGACCCCCCCACCCCCCCTGTACGCATCTGTACGCATTTGGTCTAACCCCCCCACCCCCCTTCATGCGTATGTACTTAATGGACGGCCCCCAATCGAACCATGAACATTTGGAGATATTTTCTTTTTAATTTTAGGATGATATATCTATAAGATCTTGTCCCAGTATTGAGATACTAGTATTGACCTCCATAATAAGAATCCTGAGACTGAAAGCTTTCCAACAGTATATAACATTAACACTTAATTATTTGTCTGGTGGTTTTTGCTCATGGAAATATGGTCCAAAATTTGCTCAGTTTCACTTGTGTCCGCTGGGCACAACTGTCAAATATTTCTGTGTCCAGTGGGATTTTTCTGTGTCACGGGCACTGGACACAGCGATTTGTCGAGCCCTGAGTCACTGCTGGGGTAGACACTAACCCTGGCCTGGGAGCCAATGGCCCGTAGTTTTAGGTCCGGGCCCGTAATTTTCTGCAAAATAGCATTCCTAAGGGCCCGGGTGGCCTACAGGAGTATTTGGAAGACATTTAAAGAAAGTTTGCCTAACAACTACAGTCATGCAATATATCATTGGAAAGACAGAAATTTGCCCGAATTAATTATATTGATTATAGTCTTTCATAGACATAGACCAATCAGAAATATACATATTTTTTTCTCTCTTAAAGAAAACATAATTTTGACCATTGGCCCACAGATCTTGGTCAGGGCCCGTAGTTTCTTTTAGAGCTATGGGCCCAGGTGGCCCACAGCTGAAAAAGTTAGTGTCTACCCCTGCACTGGATCAGAAACCAGTCAGCTAGACTCAGGGTTCCCACAAAAAAAAATCAGACGAAATTCCATGACATTTCCATGACATTCCATGACAAAAATCTCAATTTTCCATGACATTTTGTGGAGGTCGGGGGGTTGGTCCACAAGAAAATTTCTAAAATTTAGAAAGCAAATGGTAAATTCTAGGAGATTTTGTAATATTAATTCCATTATTTTCAAATTCCATGACATTCCATGACACACAGCAATTTTTTTTTCAAAATTCCATGACATTCCATGACTTTCCAGACAACTTTCAGATTCCATGACTTCCCATGACGCGTGGGAACCCTGAGACTGGATGTGTGCTATGGCTGCATGTCCCGCCACCTGGTGAGCCTTCTGGGAATTAGTCACTCAGCTCACCTAGGGCTGATTCAGTATACCCTACGGTACTAACACCTAGTCACGGAGCGAGATTGGCGTTAGCCTCATATAGATTATGTTAATGAGAAAATGGAGCGAAAGCGGATCCATTTCTGATTGGCTAGCTATATAGACTGTTGGGGGAAGGGTCGGCTAATACACATCCACTAATTGCAAGCAATTAAGGGATTAAAAACATGCTCTGGCTTTGTGTATTCGGGAAATACACATCCAACTTCAAAGGGATCTCACAGTCCGACAGTTGAATACACATATGCATTCTGTGTATTCCACCCTTATGATGTCAAGGCCGGAATTATATGATACCTACGCTATATCTGCAAGTAGCGTGGGAGTCCAAGTTAACCTAGGGCGAGTAACTTCTTTGGAGTATTGAACATTTTCAGAGCCCCAATTCAAAATAATTCAGAAAGTCCAGGCTGCTGTAATTTACCAAATTAGCTTCCTAATCACATACAAATCTTTAAAATTCGGAGCCTAATCAAAAAGAATACCCCCTTTAAAATAGTAAGTTACTTGAAGTACCAGAAGGGTACTGAGAAGGAACTGAGGTTCTAAC
This sequence comes from Harmothoe impar, assembly GCA_947462335.1. Classification (NCBI taxonomy): domain Eukaryota; kingdom Metazoa; phylum Annelida; class Polychaeta; order Phyllodocida; family Polynoidae; genus Harmothoe; species Harmothoe impar. The sequence goes on from OX381706.1 coordinate 67,987,109, forward strand.
GAGCCAAGCAGCACTGAGTGCTTGGGGGGACAAGGGAGAGAGACACGGGAAGTGACGTCAGTTAAGGAGCAAGCACACAAGGGAAACTATTTTAGGATATTATCCAAACTATTTAATATAAGTTACTTAAAACATCCAAAAATTTTTCTTTTCTTTTCCAAGCCGTTAGGGGAGGTGGGTGGGCCCTTGTCCCCCCAAGCACTCAGTGCTGCTTGGCTCGTTAGAACCTCAGTTCCTTCTCAGTACCCTTCTGGTACTTCAAGTAACTTACTATTCTAACTCGCCCCGCAGCACAATTCGTGCTAGGGGCTACCAGGGAGAGATTTAAAGCTCCTAATATAGTTTCCCGTCAACTACTCAAGAATTTTCGGAGCCAAACACATCATCTCCTCTTTTTCAATTTTATTGCTGAATTTCAACTTGTAACCGTCTCATAAAATTGTTCATCAATATTTATGACCTTTATTTTGAATAAACTTTCTCAATTTATCCTTCACCTTTGAGTCTGATTTCATTTCAGATCATTCAAATATCCCTTTATGGGATTTTTCAACAACAACTAAATTTCAGTTTATGAAATTATTTTCAAAACAACAACCAACATTTAACAGTTGTAACTTTAGTAGATTCTACTAACTACATAACATTCACACTGCTTTAGATGTCCATCTGATCTAAGTGTGCATTTAACAATTGCTGGCCCAGCGTGTCCTCATTATCGTTCCTGATTGGTTTTCGATAATGCTTCGCCATTGTACGTTCATTCTTCCAAGATCCGTACTTCATCAAACAGTCTATGTCTAGGCCCAACAAAGCCCCTTTCGAGACTCCTGCTCCACGCAGGGAGTGAGCCCCGAAGTATTTCTCAATACCTGCTTCTTTCAGAACCTGTTTCACCCATGTTGACACTGTGTCCCTCTTTACAGCTGTAAAGGGGGATCTGGTGATCACAATGAGTTTTCTAGACTGTCTCCTCTCATCAGTTCTTCTGATGTATTCTTTCAGGGTTTTCACTACACATAATAGTGGAGATCTTGGAAAAGGTTTAACCAAAACTCTTTCCAACTTCTCCCCTACTCGTGCAGTTTTCATGTATTCTGTCAATACAAACTCTACCGTCCCATCGTCTCCTTGTGTCAACTCATCGAGACTCAATGCTGGGATCATTTGTCCTCGCTGCCCTGTTACTAGCAGTAACAGCACAACCAGTTTTTTCGTCAATTTCTCCAATTCCAATTTCTTATTGGTTCCCCAACTAATGAACAAGTTAAACACAATCGCCACATCCCAAAAATGTGGATATTTGGGTTTTGCTGGATTCTTAATCCCTGCTGCCCTCACTGCCCTGCTTATCCAGAAGGCTTTCCCCCTAGTTTCACCATTGGGTTGCCTTGGTAACAAGCATGACAATGAGCACCTTGCTGCATTTACAGCCCCAGACGAGTACCCTTTCTCTGATAATTCTCTTAAAAAGCTACAAACTTGAAAGTCACTTGGATTAACTTGATCAACCTTATTTACAAGACAAAATGTCCTCCATTTCTTGTAATAGAAACCGTATTGCGTTTTAGTCCCATCTTTCCAACTGGTCATGAGGAACTTCGCAGTTGCTCTATTACACCCTTCTACATGAATCAATCTCTTCTCCATATCAGAAAAGCAGTCAGTGGTACGCCTTTGGGGAATCTCTGCTTGTGGTCGCTGTTGGGTTGGATGTTCTTGAATTTCCTCCCTATCTGCAGCACCCTTGTCGTCAATCTCCTGACCCTCATGTACCAAGGGGTAGTCGGCCACGTGGGTGTTATCAGGATGATTCTCTTTGGTCTTTCCTTCTCGATTTTCTGCAGTACCCTGGGGATCATGCTGAAAGGAGGGAATGCGTATGCATTAAGTTCAGTCCAATTCAAGGTCATTGCATCAACATGGATAGAATCAGGATCAGGCTGCCAGGATACAAATTGTTGACATTTTGCATTGCTTCTAGATGCAAAGAGATCAATTTCTGGCTTCCCGAACATCTTTGTCACCCTGTCAAATACTTTCGGTGACAATTCCCATTCTAAATTGTCCTTGAAATGTCTCGATGCCTGATCTGCATCCACATTGTCTTTACCGGGCAAATATGAAGCTGTTACCCAACATTGGTTCTCCTCTGCCCAGCCCCATATTCTTTGAGCTACCTCATTACATTGGGCTGATTGAACTCCCCCTTGTCTTTTAATGTAGCTCACTGCCGTGGTATTGTCTGATGCCACATGTATATGTACATCCCTGTCTTGTACAAAACTCTGAACCCCAAACAGAATTGCAAGCAATTCTTGGATGTTGATATGTAGATCTACTTCTTCTGCCTTCCATCTGCCCTGAGCTATTGTTTCATTGCAGTAGGCCCCCCAGCCACTTTTACTAGCGTCTGTCTCCATGTACACATCTGGGGTATCACTCCTGATCTTCCTCTCTGCACCTCTAGCCTGGGTTAACCCTTTAAGGCCGACCAAAAAAAATATTTGCTGGTGATAGGGGCGAGACATTTTCACAGGAACTCTCTCAGGGCCGAGCCTTTGCTGATTCTCATAGAGTTATGTCGACTATAGTCGATGCTCGGCCAGCCATGGCATCGACTATAGTCGATGCTCGGCCAGCCATGGTATCGACTATAGTCGTCACTCGGCCTCAAAGGGTTAACCACCACCTTACATCATCCTTGGCCCCTTCTGACAATGTCATGGTCTCCTCAAAATTGCCTCTAGCTCTGAGTAATGCTGCATTTTTGTCCCTTTCTAGGTTCTTAACATGTCTTAGGCCATACTCTGCTGCCTGGCAGTAGGCTATGAACAAGCCTAATACCGATGCTGCAAATCTGATGGTCGGTAGTTCACATTCAAGTATTGCTATGGCTGCCTCTTCTACCCTGTCGATTTTATCTACCGGTAACGTGACCTTCATCTCTTCAGTGTCTATCAAGAACCCTAAGAACTGCATTTTCTTCCCCGGGGTCAGTGTTGATTTGTCTGGGTGAATCACAAATCCTAACTCATCAATCATCCTAGCTAGTGTTCTCACTGCCCATTCACACTCCTGTTCAGTGTCCCCCATCACAAACACATCGTCAATGTAATGAAAACATTGTATTCCCTTCTTTCTGGCTTCTGCAAAGAGTGGGGTCAGTATTTTTGTGAAGTACCTGGGGGCGCAGGCTAAGCCATTTGGTAAGACTCGAAATTGGTACAACTTGTTGTTCCACTGGAATTTTAGAAATTTCCTATGTTCCCAATGTACCGGTATTGAAAAATACGCGTCTTTCAAATCAATGGAGGCAAGCCAAGAATCTTGTCTCACCATTTCCAATGCTGTGTTCAGGGAGGCCATTTTGAAATGTAAGTATTCCACATACAGATTGAGTTGTGTAAGGTCTAGTATGACTCTGACTGAGCCATCTGGTTTGTCTCTTGGGAAAACATTTGAAACCCAATCCCCTTCTTCTCTAACAGTAGGTTCAATAATGCCCTTTCTCTCCATCTCCTCAATCTTTTGATTCATTTTTCCCTTTTCAACTTGCGTGATTTTATAGGGGTATGGGGCTGAATTCTGCCTAGGAATTTCTTCAAATGGGATTTTTACCCCTTCTACATTGTTTAGAACCCAAGGGTCTGATGTTAGGTTTTCCCAGGCTGCACCAAAATATTCGACTTGACCTCCCACAAAGTTATCAGGTTCATTTTGTACATTTAATGAATCATGAGAGATGTCAAAAGTTTTAGTACCTGCACTGACCTCCTCTACTTCTTTTTGTTGAAGTTGGGCTTGTCCTCTGGAGGCTGATTCCTGTGCAGAGGGGAGTCGTGGGAGTCTCTCTGCCCCCCGTGGAATGGCGGTCTGCCCCTGCTGCCGTTCCCTCGACCCCTCTGCTGCCCGTTTCCCTGCCAATTCTGTTGCTGTGCAGAACCTGCAGCTGAGGAATGCCTTCTGTTACCGCCTCCTCTATATCCACCTCTACCTCCTCTGTGGCTACCCCTACCTCTGTTGTTCTGGGGTGGTGGTTTTTTCTTTTCCTCTGGGAGAAGATCTTTGAGCAGCTTTTCACTTTTCTTCACCTCTTGTACCGTGTTGTGGGCAGCTTCACCAAACAGAAAGTCATCTCCAATTTCACCTTCCACAACTCTAGTTGCTACATTGGCATTCAGGCTGGGTCTTAGGGCTTGTCTGCGTCTTCTCACTAAAGCTGAGTTTGCATGAAACGCTAGTCTCATCCCCTCAATGACCGACGCTCCGGCTCTATCCAGTACTGGGTCTAGATTCCCCCTTTTAATCAACACTTCACACATAGGGAGGAATGCAGTGATTGCAGCTAGTAACATCTGCTGTACCTCCTGCATATCCTTATCAGCTTTCTTAACAGTCTTAGAGATTCTCTCACTTTTGTAGAGTGCAGCATCCATTTTTAGCACTTGTAGGTGTTCAGCATTAGCCGGTGGTGGGTGTGCCTCAGCTGCTTCTAAACCCTGCTCCACACTTCTCGTCTCCCTATAGAGGGTGTTCAACGTGGCTAGTAATGGCTCTGACACTTCATTTGATACATTTCTAGCTTGTGCACCTTCCACTATTGCCCTGGATGCATCAGCAAATGCCCCACATCTGACCTCAGCGAAGGGATTTATTTCTTCCTCCTCTTCGTCTTGCTCTACTTCCTGTGCACAACTCTTAAAGATTTTGGTACACGTTTTCTTAGCCTTTTTCTTAGGAATAACCAGAACAGAGTCTACCGATTGTGTATCCTCTTCTTCTTCTTCCTCTTCCGCCCAGCTAGAGCCTGCATCCCCAAACAGATCTTTGACTTTACCTGATTCAGGTGACTTGGGAGGCTGCGGTGGTGGTGGGGGTGGGGGTGGCGGCGGGGGTGGAGGCGGTGGCGGTGGAGGCGGTGGCGGTGGCGGAGGTGGTGCTGGAGCTGCCTTAGCCTCCGCTACCACCCTCAAAGCTGCTTCAGCTGCTTCTGTCGCTGCCTTAGCTTGTGCTTGTGCTTGAACAAGTTGTTGCGTCAACTGTGCTTGTTGATTCACTAGGGCCTGTTGCGCTGCCTGCTGTGCCGCCATAGCCGCGGCCGCATAACTTTGCCCATAATCCATGTAGTTAGCACCTTGACTATAATTAGCCTGACCGAAGTAATATTGTCCTTCATTCCACCTCTGCTCTCTATCTCTTTGCTCTCTAAACTTCTTAGCTCGGCTTTTTTGAAGTTTCAAGAACTGTTCGTCAGTCATTTGCAGCGGTAGTTCATCATCCGACTCTGACAAGTCGTGAAACTTTCGCTTGGCGGCGGCCGCTCTCGATGACATCTCAATGTCTTCCTCATTGAAGCCATTAAAGTCACTATTATTATCATTGCTGACTCGGGTTGGGTTAAATGGGGCTGGATGTTGTTTATCTGTCCCATTTTGAGCTTCTTGTTCGTCTTTATTCCCGCCTCGGGGCGAAGTATTCGACATTTCCAAGATGGCGGCTAGCAGACGCAGCTCGTCGTTTTCAACTCTCAGGCGTTTTCACTCTGCAAGAGTTAAAAAGGTAGAGAACCGTTAAGTTTTTACTACCTCCATGGTCTATAACCATTTAGAGAAGTTATTCGATCAAAATCGAACAACCAAACATGCAAAAAATCAGTAAAAAGATCAAATAAGTACCTGCTCCGAAATCGCTGTCTACGTTCGTTGTGTGTGCTTCGCGGAACTGACTTCACTTCCGGTGTCTCTCTCCCTGGTAGCCCCTAGCACGAATTGTGCTGCGGGGCGAGTTAGAATGTTCATGAAACAATGTTGGTCAAAAACTATAATTCAGACTTTCTTCACAATTGGAATTTAAGTGCTGCGATTATTTTAAGTCTTCAAAAAGAAAGTATCTTCTCATAGTCATTTTGAGAGAACCTCTGACACTGCCCAATTTAAAACATGTTACATTTAGTTAAGGAGCATAAACGAAAATTTTGTAAGTAAAAAGTTGAATTTGCAGATATTATGATGGTGACAGCTCTTCACCTGAAACTGGTTTCATCGTGGGAGACCAGAATAACTGAAGCTTGTAACCAGGACCGAATAAAATTGTCTAAAAAAAAAACTAAAAAAAAAACGCCAGGAAATAATTTTCTTTTCTTAAAATTGGAAGGCTTTGGACAGGTCTGTGAGACATGTTTCCAGTTTTGCTCTGTGGGAGGACCCTCAAGTTCAAGTTTCAAGTTTGTAAGGTTTTTATTTTGTCTATGCTCAGGTACAGTCGTTTAATAGAGGGGTAATGACAACATGCGGTAGTAGGATATGACCCCTTCTTCACATAAGGGAGTGTTCATTTTTTAACAACAGGGGGGGTTGGTGAGTTTAGGGGGGGGGGCGTAAAATAACTTGACCCCTTCCGAGGGGGGGGCGTAAAATAACTTGACCCTCTTGAGGGGGGGGCGTAAAATAACTCAACACCTTTGGAGGGGGCGCGATTTGTCGCGACATGATGCTGAATACTTTAACTCTTCACTTTTTCTGCCGAAATACCTTAAAATGCAGCAAATTACCTCTAAAATCGTAAAATTTTCTTGCGACACTTTGTGTCGCACCTGTTAAATCTGGCAATTTGGCTATGTGAATTTTCAAAAGTTTTCATTTGAGGTAGGGGGATTTATTTCTCTCCAAATTGGTCATTTTTGTGATTTGTCCAGATCCAAAGAAAACTCTTTTTACCTTTATGTAATTTCACCATTTGCCCTCTTGATTTTCGAAATTTTCCTGGGGGGGGGGGGGCATGCCCCCAAACCCCCCTAGTACTGCTGTGACATGTGATTGGCAAATGAACACATAACTATTTCAGTGATGGTTTAAGATGGGGGTAGACATGTCAGGTGTGCCAAAATGCATCAGATTGCACCTTTTGAAGTCAAGAATTTCAAAATTTTCTAAGACCTTTCCATCCCAAAAGCAAAGTTCCATCCCCAATTATAAAGGCTGGCTAGTACAGATCTTAGCTTTGATACAATTCTGGCCAAAATGCACCAGAATGCAGCATTTCAGGTGTAGATTTTCAAATGTTCCCAAACGTTTCCCACTAAAAACAAGCTTCATAACACAGTTGGCCAAAAGGAAACCGAATGCACCATTTCAGGTCTAGATTGTCAAATCTTCCCAAAACCTTTTCTCAAAAAAGATAAGGCCCTAATCATAGAGGCTGAATAATGCAGATCCAAGTTGTAATATATTTTTGGCCAAAATGCAGCAGAAAGCAGTATTTCAAGGCTAGATTTCCAATTTTCCTAAATTAACTTTCCTAAAAAAGAAACAAGTTTACAGCCCCAATCATTAATAATTCAGAGCTGAGCCATAATATATTGTATGCCAAAGTGCATCAGAATGCAGCATTGCTAGTCATAGGCTTTCAAATTTTCTTGCGGTGGCATTCCCCAAAAAAATCCTGGGCTCTGATGTTTTCCTCTTCAGAGTTTGTATATCTGGTGTGCACTGTAGGCCCACATTTGCCAGTAAGATGTGTGTTTTCAACAGGCCAGTCTACCGGTTCATTGTTTTTGCTGGTATAACAGAACAGACCAGACTGCAAAATGAATGTTTGTGGCGTTTAAACCAAAATCAGACATGGTTGGGCACCCCCAAATTGATATTTCAAAATTTACAGAAGTCCCACTATTGCATCAACAAAATTGTTTTATCAATGCACCCTTCATTGGCAGGTAGAGTAACAATTTGCTTATCTAATATTGAAAAAGGTTTGTAGTAATTCCAACTAAAACCAAACAGATTATTCAGTGTAAAAAAGGGAACCCATTGTAGACCTATTAAATGTTGGATGAAATGCTAATGTGGTTTGTATCACACTCCTGTAGTTCTGTACATGAACCTATGTAGTTCTGTCCAAACGACTACCAACTGTTCATATTTTTACACCTTTCTTTAATGGCAGATTTTATTTGCTGCTGGAATATCATTGCAATGAAATGACCTAGTCGAAAAAATAAAGATTGATTGTGTGATTTACATCACATGTGACCCAGGGCTACGATAACCCATTAACCTGCAACTGGTGTGCTGCCATCTTGCATTACCATAACTCGAATTACAGTAGTAGGTGTCGACAATGTGAAGGTACATCACCCCCTAACGTAGGTCTACATACAGTAACCTGCAACTGGTGTGCTGCCATCTTGCATTACCATAACTCGAATTACAGTAGTAGGTGTCGACACTTGAAGGTACATCACCCCCTAACGTAGGTCTACATACAGTAACCTGCAACTGGTGTGCTGCCATCTTGCATTACCATAACTCGAATTACAGTAGTAGGTGTCGACACTGTGAAGGTACATCACCCCCTAACGTAGGCCTACATACAGTAACCTGCAACTGGTGTGCTGCCATCTTGCATTACCATAACTCGAATTACAGTAGTAGGTTTGGCCTTTACAGATCACCTGGTCCCCACTGACCTTTCTTTAGGGTTGAAATGATACCAAAATCGTCTCATAAAAACGTCTCACCTCCTATTTAGCATTGAGCTCTATGGGTGTCTGTGTGAACGTGACTCTTTTAAAGTCAGGATTCAAGGTCACTGGCCTATCTTCAGCATTAGTTCACAGAGACTTGTTTTTTGGGTAGTTTTTGACATTTTTTATTTGTCTTTTTTCACCTGGAAAAAAAATTGTACGGAAATTTTGGGAAAAACGGGAAGAGAAAGATAGTTCCCGAGATGTGGATGAGCTTTTTTTGGGAGAGAAATACCAAAAAACAAAAGCAGGGTGAATTTTCAAAGTCAGCTGACCAATCTATGTTTTTTGTTGGAAAACCGTCTCACAGAGACCCAGGGTCCCTGGGTCAATAATAGAGACTATAGTAGTGATCATCAAATGTACCCAGGATGCTTCATCATTCCAGATAGGCTGTTACCAACTGTTCGTTTCAAACTACCGTAAATTCCCGTGTAATACCCGCATCTCACGTATAACCCGCACCCCCATAGAATCCTATAACCCAGCTTTCGATCTGAAAATGTCAATTTTGGTACTATTCTATAGTGATAAAAACCCTCGTATAACCCGCACCCTATATAGGCATGTCTCGTATCGTCTGAACGCTGGTTATCATGCGCAGGTAAACAGTCGCCCTAGAAGACGGGCTCCCACACATAAAGGAATTACCAATCAAAGAGGAGGATTTGGAACACCCAAATTGCAGCGAATAATTATAAAGTAGCCAGGACTGGGTTAACCTAGTTAACTCGAGATCGGCCCAAACATTAAGAGAATACGAGCACTACTCACACGGCACTCGACGCCACGGACTACAACCGCCGCCATGACAGGTAAAAACAACACACCTGTAAGTACACCTGCACCTGTCCCCACTGCCAATGTAGCGGTGTTGACACCCGAGTGTAATAACAATGCGTGTACCCTACCAAATGACAACCCCATGAACAATAATATTAGTATATTGGGTTCAATGGCAGTGGCTGGAACTGACTACAGTTCACCACAGGGAAAACATGGAACTGACCACAGTTCAACATTACAAGAGGAATCAGGAACTGACCACAGTTCACCGTATACAACTGATGTACCTGGCAACAATCTAGCAACTACACCCCATGCCAATACACACAATGCAATGCCTATGCATAGTGAAGGAAGAGGAGCTGACCACAGCTCACCCATGGATGTATAAGAAAATGACATCCTGCTTTTTAAAACACAAGTCGGAACTGACCACAGTTCAGGAGTACCCCCTCAAGCCATAGCAGCCACAGAAGAAATATTGCCAGAAAAGCAAAACAGTGACTCTGATGACTACGAGGACATATGTGAAATTAATTCACAAAATGCATCATGGGTAAAATCACAAGAGTCCACTTCAACCAGTGACGGAATTAATAAAGAGTCACCACCAACCACAGGCCCCCCAACAACTGTAAGGAAGAGGGCTACCAGGACTAGAAGGACCAAATGGAACATGAAAACCCTAACAGGATGGGAAGACGTCTACATCAACCCTGATGAAGACAGTGAAACCCGGAAAAGAAACCTCATGTTGAGACTGGTTGTAAACTACTGCAGAACCAAAAATCACAGCGCCATAGTAAAAAAAGACATCCTATATGTCGATGACCAATCATATCCGGATCTCACTCAGATTCCTGCAGAACTAACACCCCCCCCTGGATACAAATTTGTGAAGTTACCATGGACTCAACAGATGAGAACCCAGCGACCACTAAACGGGAACCCACCAACACCACAAAGTACTGATCCTCTGCCCCCCCCCCCCCCACTGGGCCTACTGATGTTACCCTCACGGACCCAGATAAAGACGAGGATAAATCTGCTGAGGCAACTGGGGGAAGGGACTCAGGAAAACCGCCAAGCTGGAGTACTGATGACTTCCCAAGAAATCCAGTCATACTACAACAGGAAACCAGAGCAGGCATAACTTTCACAGGAGAAGCCTCCACACTCAGCTCAGTGCATCTACAGGATATCACATACAAAGGTAAAACATACAAAAGTTCGGAGCACTTATATCAAGCCCTTAAATGTGAACACAATGGAGCAGCACATAGTCTCAGTGAGAGAATATATAATGCCCCATCTGGCACAATGGCATTCAGTGAAGGAACAAAAATCAGAGAACTACCCACCTGGAGGAGGCTTGAACTACCTACCATGAAAGCAGTTCAGACAATTAAATTCACTACTAACCAGGCCAACCGAGCTGAACTATTATCAACCTTCCCACAAGATTTAATCTTCGCCTGCGAGGAGGAATTCTGGGGAGCTGGAGCGCCCTTCAATGATGACTGTTACAGAAGAGGCTTCTTCAGTGGGAGAAACTACCTAGGCACAATCCTGATGGAAATTAGAGATGATATCCGTCATGGCAAATTGTAAACTCCCCCCCTCTCCCCCCTCCCCCGCCCCCCCCCTCCACCCGCACAGCTGTTTAGAATTTCACCTAGTCGCGCCACAAGAAGACCCTCACTGCGCGCGGGAAAACGCCGGATAACAATAGCGTCTAGGTGACCTAGTTACTGACCCGAGCTGAAGCTGGTTAGCGGTCTGCGGCCGCGCTGACTGGCACCAGCGCAACATCCGCCGAGACGACAACACGCCGAAATCTGCAAGTAATATTGGAATTACAACAGATTACGGGACAATTAAGGAGCAATAAGTGACCAGCAACATGGATAGGGTATGGTTGTACTCTGACTCGCGCATGAACCATCTAAAAACAGTTCTCACCCGTGAATTCCCAAGAATCACCCGGGTCGAAACGATGCCAAACGCCCTGATTGAAACTCTCACTGTGCGCCTGTTGGATGATTTAAAGACTGGCAACCCGACCGCTGTCTACCTGAGTGTAGGCCTCAACAACCTGGTGTATACTGATGAGGCAACACTTAAAACCATCCCTAGATACAGCACACTGGCGGAAGGCCTGACCAACCTTACTGACAGGTATAACACACTAGTGAGTGCGGTAAAAGAGCAGGATAATTCCGTACCGGTAGTGATATGTACTCTCTACTCAGTTAATCTAAGAAACAACTGTTCTAAGATTGAACAGGCCAGACTTGATGGCACTCTGATCAATGTGAACAAGCATATCAAGCACCTGAATAACAGATCAAATGTTATGACCCCCTACCTGGAACGCTTCAGTCTGCGGTACACACCTGCCGGAGGCTATAAGAAGGAGAATGAAGTGCTGTACAATGGACTGCACCCTAGAAGCAGCGACCTACATGCAATCAAGAAGTTGTTGATTACAGCTGTCAACAAAAACATAGAGGGTGGATTCCATGGATAAACACACCGTGGATTGTGTCTGACTACAGACAATAAAGGACTGTGCCTTAATTGATAAGTGAACTGTATACGCTGAGTCTGACCACAGACTAATTTATGCAGATTACGACGTAAGTTATGAGCCACATATTTCCCTGTGGATCTTCCAACTAAAAATCATTTGTGGGCTGTGTCTGACTGCAGAGAAAACAAGGACTGTGCTTTAATTGATAAGTGAACTGTATACGCTGAGTCTGACCACAGACTAATGTATGCAAATAATGATGTAAGTTGTAAGCCACATGTTTCTCTGTGGACCTTCCAACTAAAAAACATTTGGAAATTGAGTCTGACCACAGACTGATCTGTCCAGGCCAGGCCAAGGATGGTGACAATGTCAATAACCGTGTCTATTGGATTTTATTGACCTGGCCAAACCAGACACACGCTGAGTCTGACCACAGACTGATGTATGCAGCATAATATGATTTGAGCCACACATTGCTCTACGCACATTCTCATAAAAATGCACTTGTTGAATTGGAGTCTGACCACAGACTTACCAACCCGTCCAGGACGTGCTCACAGTGAAGGACGGCACCAAGAATCATGTCTATGGCCTGCGGATGCAATCTGGCATTCCAAGCTAGTCATGTAATGATCAATATACACACATGGACAACTATCAGCTATACACATTTATATATGAATCTGAGTCCAGACTATCCTGCTGGCAATAATATAATGGACCTGTTGACGTGATGCGACACGCCTTAACAAGCAATCCCTACATACTTGATTTGTGATACAAACATTGTGATTATAACTGATACGTCGCAACTGAGCATAATTTAGCAGGAAGAAATTCAAAAGATAATAATAAATTATTGCACATCTACTTCTGAAGATTAATCGTTGGAACTTGTTTCATATAATCCTACCATTATTAACTAGATAGTGTGGGAGCCCTATCTATTCAATACATAGCAAAAGTCGTCAAAACCTCGTAGCCAACCCCGCCCCCCCCCCCGAGCAACAATCCCTGCTTGCCTGTAAGGTCAAACAATACTTCATAAGTATCATAAGCAACATAAGAGAGGAAAGCACTAATAATAAATAAGGAAGCAGTGCTCCAGCACTTTCTAATAGTACCATTTAGATACTGTACACATTTCTTTGTCTAGTTAAAAGCACATGTATTAAAAGTTACTGCACTTGACTTACCTGCACCCATGATGTCTCCTGAAACGCCACTTATGGCCACTGGACCAGCATCACTCCTTCTGCCCAGAAATATTGCGCACCAGGAATCCGTCTGCACGCACCCTGTGATGTCCCCTACACTTTGTTCATACTTGATACTCTCCAAAGATATGTGTAATACACAACCATGCTCGCTCGGCGTGATAGGACATAGAAAAAGGAACTACACACCATCATCTCTTCTTTCTTAACCGGAGAGGAGCTCAGCAAAGAAAAGGGACTAAAAATCTTATGCCACAACTCCAGGAGTATAGGCACAAAGATTTGGCAATATAATTTGCTATTCAAGAACATTGACTATGTATGTATTAGTGAGTCCTGGCTACACCCAGGCATCATGGACCATAGTGTAAAGCTCGATGACATGACCATTAAATTTTATCGCCAAGACCGTGATCATACTATACACGATATTGATGAAGTTGAGGGTGGAGGAGTTGCATGTTTTGTAAACAACAAATATGCGCCACACACAACTAAGTTGTCTGATCTGTGTAAAGTAGATAAAAATATTGAGGTGTTAGTCTTAGCGACTAAATCACCAACAAGCAAACATCGCCTAATCATAAGCGTCTATCGCCCCCCTCGAGGCAATGTCAAGACTTTCTATAAAGAAATCAGTGATATAATAACGGCAAGTGGAATGTCTGATAAGGAAATATGGGTGTGCGGTGACATGAACGTGGATTATAAGCACCGTAACAGTCACAAATATAAAAAGACATTACGTTTCCTGAGACGCACTCACCTGAAACACTTGCCGACTGGATCCACTAGACTTCATAAAAGAGGATCAACTACGATAGATCACATATATACAAATCGAGGCAAACATGTGATGTCCGGTAATGTGAACGAGTACCTGAGTGACCACATACCCATATACGCCATCTTCAAAAAGATCAGGAATCAGCATAGGAAAAAAACCGTAACTGGACGTAGTTATAAAAATTACAACAAGAATAATCTGATTGCTGCAATCGCAAGGAATGTCAGTCCTGCTGCCCTAGAGAACATGGATGTTGATGGACTTGCTGTATTACTAATAGAAAGCATCTCGGCCTACTTGGATGATGAATGTCCTATTAGAGACTTCAGTATACCTGAGGAAGATAGGCCCTGGGTGGACGATGAGATACGCGAGATGATTAAAAAAAGACACCAATCACTACGGAAAGCAGTAAACTACGCCGGGCCAGAACCTAATCCAGACCTACACGAGGCTCGCCGACTCCGTCAAGCTATTGACAAAAAGGGTCGTCAAAACATGGCCAAAATCATCAAAAACAAGCTGCATTTATACAGGAAAAATCCAAAGAAATTTTGGGCTGAATTGAACAAACTGTGGAAAGGGCAACGTCAGCACTCAAATATTAGTCTGGTTGATGAGGACACTAATGGTGTTATTGGATATGAGGAAACCTGCACTTATATCAACGAGTTTTTCTGCACTGTAGGTGAAAACCTGGCAGAACCAATGTCCGGCGAGCCAGGTGATCACTCGAGATATGAAGCCCTGAAAGAACCTATACTAGGCAATGAGGGTAATGCTTTGATGAACAGAGACTTACTCCAATTTGATGAAATCTCAGAATCCTCCTTGAAATACATAGTTGATGATATAGAAACCTCAAAATCATCAGGACTAGAGGATACAAGAACACAGGTGATCAAGGACACTATGCTTGGAAACTCTCGTATCTGGACGGCCTTCATCAACCTGTGTGTCACCTCCTGCGTGTTCCCAGACATCTTAAAAATTGGCACCATTGTGGCACTACCCAAAACGGGCAATCTCAGCTCAGTACTGAATTGGAGACCTATTACTCTACTGCCTGTCATCGGCAAGGTTATAGAGAAGGTCCTGCACAGACAACTCCTAAACCACGCAGAAGAGAGACGACTCATCAGTGAAAACCAATTTGGCTTTCTGCCCAACAAATCTACCGCTATGGCAGTACTTAAGCTTGTAGACCTTCTGTACAGCGCCCGTAACAGAGGTGAGATAGCCATGGCAACGTTCCTCGACTTACGAAAGGCGTTCGACGTAGTCCACCATGGCAGGCTACTCATGAAGTTACAAAATTATGGACTATCGCGCAATGCACTGAAGTTGATAGCCAGCTACCTAGACTACCGCCAATGCACCACCATTGCAAATGACAAGAGATCGGCACCACTACCTGTGACCTTCGGAGTACCACAGGGAAGTGTACTTGGACCCTTGCTGTTCCTCTATTATGTGAATGACCTTCCACTGGTGGTCAACAACAGTGTTCCAATCCTATATGCGGATGACCTAGTGCTACTGAGTCGTGGAAAGGATCCCCAAGCCGTACATGACTTACTCCAAAGTGACTTGAACAATGTGCATCAATGGTGTATAACCAATAGGCTTACACCGAACGTCTCGAAAACTAAGAGTATGTGGTTTGTCCCGCCCACCAAAAATGACCTTGTACAGGGTTACCCACTTCAGCTGGGAGATAGAATCCTGGGGGAAGTAACTGAATTCAAGTACCTTGGTGTACTCCTAGATCGTGACCTCAAATTCAGCAAACACTTAGAAGCAGTGGACAATAACTTGTCGCACAAGTTGACCAACTTCAGATTCAACAGAAAGTACATGACCATGGATGGAGCTATAGCCAAACACAAACAAGCACTAGTGCCGTGTATGGAGTATGGAGACTTTCTCTTTGACTCAGCACCACCAATTAAAGTTCGTAAACTTCAAGTGCAGCAGAATAATAGTCTGCGCATCTGCACGCACACAAAGGTCGGTGACGTGTCAGTGAACTACCTTCACAGAAAATGCAAAATGGAAAGACTTGAAACACGCAGGAAGAGGCATCTTCTGTGTATTATATACAGACATGCTAATAAACCTGAAAATCTACTACCAAGTCTAAACAGAACCCGTGGGGATGCCAAGAAGAGGATAAGGCTTGAACGTCCAAAAAGAGAAAAGTACCGCAGGAACCCCCTCTACCGAGGTGTACTGCTGTGGGATGAACTAGACTCTACAACCCAGCTAGAGGAGAGCATCCACGTCTTCAAGACAAAGCTCAAAAAGATTATAAAATGAGAAGACAGTTATGAAATGATCACGTATAATTAATTAGTGACTTTTAATGTGCCAATAATGATACTTTGCTGATCATATCTTTCATTGCTCCTCATTATCTACCGAGAAGACCGCGCTTCAAAAAAGTGTTGAACTGGAACACTCTGTCCTATCAATCTTAATTACGTGGCCCTAATTTAAATTTTAATTTAAATTTAAATTTAAGGCATACTGAGGTTTATAAACCCGTCCAATCTCAGAATAAGCTGTTCACAACTTACAAGGAACTATTGAATAAGAATATAAAAGGCAGACCCCCTATCTGGAGAGTAGGGGAGGTCACGCCTCGCACCATTAACTGTATTGAATTGTACCACAAGGAAGGAAAAACTGAGGATATGTAGATTTTATTTGAATCACATGACAAATGTTGTAAATATGTTTCCTTTTTTCTACTGACCAGATTGGCAGAACGTGTTCCACCTTTACATGAAATTTTGGTCAATAAACTTATTCAAAAAAAAAAAAAAAATCACTGCTGAGTTTGGTTCGCGTACAACCCGCGTGTAGTATGCGGGGAATTTGCGGTAGGACTAAACTGCCCTGTTAGTTGACCAGGCCACCGGCTTGGATTAAGGCCATTCATTTTTAACTTGACCTTGAGAGCAATACCTACAAGGAATGATTGAGGCATAATGTTGACATTTATGGAACATGATACTGGACAGTTATAGATTGTATTGAGTAACATAAAGGTTATTCAAAATTGTCAATTTGTGGGTATACAATCCATTCAGGATTCCACCAACCCTCCTATGAAGCTTTCAAAGTGCACATGAATACGCCATTTGACCTCTAGATTCTGAAATATTGCAGTCAGGAGACGGATATGCCGCTCTAACCCCCTTCTGAAGCACTGCACTTTGAGTATGGTTGTGATTCCCTGGGAGCTGGCTAGATATTGTGTCCCTAGTAATATTCATGCTTTGATGAATCCATAGATCCATAGATCAAAATCAATACTTACAATTTGAATATTTAATGGCCATTTCTAGGAGTACATTTACCATAAAAACCTTCCCTTACGACCCCCCAGTTAGGAAAAATATACCCCAAAATAAGTCTGTCTTATTAAAAGGAGGGGTTTTATGGCACCTGCCTTGACGCAACACAGGGATAGGCATTGTAAATAAGGCCTATATCCTATATATCAAGTATAGATTCATTTCTAGGTAACACTGATGCGACACAGCAATGCAATGCAAATTGATGCAGAAAAATTGAAAAGGGGGGGGGGGGCGCAAAATAACTCAGCTCCTCCAGAGGGGGGGGCGGATTTTAACTTGGCCCTTCTCGAGGGGGGGCGCAAAATAACTTGCGTGTCAAAACGAAAAATCACCAACCCCCCCCTGTTGTTAAAAAATGAACACTCCCTAATGTTATTTACTAACAATTTTCAGAATTTCCTATACCGCCCCTACTGCCCAACATGGGCACAAAGGAGTAATCTAATTAAGTATGTCATGTCATCGTGGGTAGGTTTACTCAGGGATAGGGAGCACAGTAAGGGGGAGGGGGGCACACAAGAGAAGGAAGATTGCTTTTAATACCCTGAGTCAACAACAAAGATATAGACATATATATATATATAGAGAATGTGTACTGCTGAAGCATGGCTTTAACCTCGGGCCGCATATTACATTGAAGGTTAATTAAGATTATAGCTGAATCTCACCATACCCACCCCTCACGATTTGGTGAGATATAATGATCTGATTAATTCAATAAAGCTGATATGATGTACTTTGTGTGTAGACTCCCACTACCCCTCGTCTACTTTCAGTCAAGGCCGTGCCCCTTTTTCACACTTCTGCCACCCCAGGCCTAAAAAAAATTGTATTCAGGTAACATGACCAAATATAAACAGGGTTGGTAGGTCCGAATTTATTTTATTTTACTATTTTTGCCCAAATAAAATGCCATAAATTTACTCAAAAATGTCCAAAAAATGAGGCCCGGCCCCATAAACGTTGGGCCGGTCCAGATACCGGAACACAAGTCCTTTTTTTCTTAGGCCCCAGCATTCTTGTTTCGTGTTTCTTTCATTTTATTTAGTGATTGAAGTTGGATTATGCTATTAAACCTACAACAAGAGAACTATCACATACAAAAAACCTCGGTGGCCCTCGTTAATCGCAACTTAGGATATGGGGGTGCACAGCTGAGCCAAACCAAGTGCAATCAAGGTATTGTCGGATATTGCGTCCAGATCCAACTAATCCTTGCACTTCACACCTAAGCACAACATGGGCAGGTGATTAAGCGTTTTTACATAGTGTGGGATTGTAGATTACCATGCTTGTCGAGCCATTAGTGATAACATAAATAAGGCCGTTTTATTTTGATAACTTGGATTACGGATCCGCCTCCGAGATTTTTGGCATTTTGCAAAAAAAAAAAAAAAGTTTTTTTTTTTTGTTTTTTTTTACCTTTCCCCTCCAAGATTTTTTTTTGAGAATTTTCCAAAAAAAAGAAGAAAAAAAGTTGACCAGTAAAAGGTAGAATGAGGCCTTTCAGATTGGGGATATTACTCAACATATCTTCCTTCGATTACCCAAAAATGATGTTTTCAATGCCTTTTTTTTTAAATGTTTATTCCTCTGCCCTTCGGGAAATTTTTTGATCTGGCCCCTCCCGTAGGGCAGCTTTTTTTTCTTTTTTTTCCCTCTGCCCTTCGAAAAAGTTGGAGCCAAAAGCCTGTAATACAAGTTATCAAAATAAGGTGGCCTAAAGGAGCGTTTCCAGTGAAAAGGTGAGAAAATTTAATGTTGCATTTTTATTTTATCATTTACATATGAAAGTATTTGCATAATTTGTGAATTGTGAATTTTTAATAGAATTTTTACATGACTTAGAGAGTGGTAATTTTTATGGTAATTTTTTAACAACAAGGGGGGACGGGCTTGACCCCCCTCCTCTCCCGCGCCCTTATGGGAATAAGACTTCTGGTTAATTATATCATCTTTTCAGCTCTGCCAGGTTTTTTAATTCTTCGTCTTGTTTCTATGGATACCCATTGGTTATATTGATGGTGGCCAATAGATAAAGCTGCCCGACTTTCTATAACCAACAAATCATTTTCGCTCAGCATTGTTCAAATGAATCTGAAATTTCTCATTTTCCCTTACTTTCCCTGGCCATTTTTTATTTCCTGACTCTCCCTGAGTACATCTTATTCCCCGATCACCTTTTATTCACTGGCTTCCCCTGACCAGTCGTAACCCTGGGTTATTATTATCTTATTTACCTGACACATAAGGATCCACTTTTCTCAGATGTTCTAGTCATTTAAAAAAACCCACTGAATACCCAGATATTATCGGTCTGGTCCTGTTTTTGTCAGCCTGGGTTATTGTCAGCCTAATCCCCAATTTTCTTCACCTTAATCGAGTCTATGAAATACCAAAAATTATTCACAATTATTATTTTTCTCAGTGGATTTAGATGAGTCATAAAATGGTCCTGTGAAATACAAATAAATGTGGAAATGCGCGGAAATTGTACATCCCTGCTAATTTCCAGGTATCGTCAGTCTAATCCCTGGACATTATCATAATTATTGTCGGCCTAATTTCCAATTATTGTTATCTTTGGCCTAATCCCCAGTTAGTTTCTGCCTACCGGAAAACACAAGCTTTAAGATGACCCCCTCCTCACTACCGTAGGTAAAAACTCACGCAACAACCTCTATGCTTACCTAGTGGTACAGAAAAATAATGTCTACCCCCCCCCCCAAACAATTATTGAAAAAAAAGCTGTCTAGTGTGTGTGTGTAGGGGGGGGGGGCATCAAATAAACCGGTCTTAAATGGGGTAACTCCCGGGTTTTGCAGTAATCCCCAGATATTGTCGGCCTAATCCCCAGATATTGTCGGTCTAATCCCCAGCTACTGTCATACTTATCACTAATCTAACAGCTGTCACCTTGGTGCCCCGGGTGGGAGTCTGAAGTTGGGGTGTGTTGGATGAGGGGGGTGGGGGGCAGGGTGGAAACGTATATTTTTTACTCCATAACACAGAAGTTGAATTGCCAAAACGTATTATCTGATTAAATCATAAAGGCAGGGTTATGATATAGTTTTGATTGTGGGATGTCCGAGTGACAGCGGGCGTTACTCTTATCTCCCGTCTGATAACGGACTCCATGTGTATAATATGGAGTTGCCGGTGCGTTTAAACAATCAATAATTTAGGCCGTTGGTCGGCCATGCACATATAGGCCCCTAATTACCCGTCAAAAATTAAATTTAAAGATTGTTACTTTCAATAGTACATTTATTTTGATGATATTCCTCGCATACCAGTGCGATATATGACACTTCCTGCGCTAGAAAAAGTAGGAAATCCTGCCTTGTTGGGTAATTTTCCTATCGGGGAAAATGATGCAGGGCGAACTGCCTACAGTGGAAATATCAGGGATAATTAACGGTAGCAAGTATTGCAAATTAATAAAGTGGCATCCCCACAATTGTGACCTTGAGTTAATATTTACATTGTTTCTCCAATAATTTTCACAGTTGATAACCGTTGATGGCTTATCATAGACCGGGGACTTTCCGTGGGATCCGACGAGAAATCTAACATTTAAATACCCTGATATTCCCTGGTCAAAGATTATTTAAATTCCTTGATATTCGGTGGCCAAAGATGATTATTTCCCTGACCAAATTGACGATCTGATAAGTAGTTTCACTAAGAATGCGAGGTTCCGGGATCTTGGTCCCTGGAATTCTTTAATAAAAATCTAGGAGGTAAACGGACAAATGGTACGTTAAAGTGGATTTCGAATTCTGTAAATGTCATATTTCTTATTTTCCCTGGCTTTCCCTGAATTCCTGACTTTTCTGAAAAGTTTTTATTTTTTCTATGATGTTCTCTTAACCCTGTGAACCCTGTTCTGTTTGTATAAGATAAATATTTAAAATAAACCGGCAGGTCTAGTCACAAATGTAACACCAGAGACATATAATAGACAATCAACTCTATTTATAATCGATTTCTTTCTTAATTAGTAGCGGCGGATGCCTATATACTTTAAACAGCGGCGGAATTAGGGGGGCGGAGCCGGCGTACGCCTTCCTTTTTGGGGCCAAAATTTGCCTTTTTTTTTATTGTGGAAAAGAATCAGGACTTTTGAATAATAGCCCGCCCACCTCATCCTTTTTCAAAGTCCTGGATCCGTCCCTACTTTTATCTTTTTAATCTTTTGTTTCTACTTGGATTTCTAGCTTCTTCTAAAAGTGTGTTTTATTTAACATCAGTAGGCCTAATCTTTATTGTAGGATGAGCCAATAAATGCTCTTAATAAAACTACAAAAATCATTCAGATTATTCAGCTATATGTGGACCGTGTGGTATCTTATTTCAGCCGTTTTTCCAATCGTAATTTCAATCGAAAAAACATATCAAGTCTGGAGTGTGATTTTCATAGTGGAACATCTATAAGCATCCAATGGCAATATTATTAGGCATGTACCGCCATCGCTTTGAAATTATATTCTTCAAAAAAAAGATACCTGAACACAAGTAGATTATAAATGATACAATATTTAGCCAATTACTCTCTCAAGTCGTCTACAATTATAGACCCTAAATAAAATTGGACCGTACATTTACCTCCGGTTTTATCCAGGTGAATTTGTGTTTTGAATGATAGCCGGTGAGAAAAGACGCTCCTGTATCTACCGTCCAGTGGTGCAGGTATGATTTAGGATACCTAACCTACATCTCAGAACGCACTCAAGCAGTTCTATATCTGCACTTTATCTCAGAGTCACGCCTACGCAATGTCATGGCAGTGCAGGCCTACTAAACGAACTTTAAACCCCCTTTCCACCCTCCCAGCACAGAAGGCATGTTAAAGCGTTATGGACAAATTTGTACAAACGGTATCTCCAAAACCAGGGGCGGATTCAGGATGGGGAGGCGGGGGGGGGGGGGGGTGGGGGGGGGGGGGGGGGCAGGTCTCACCGGTGAGCGCCCCCCCCCGCCTCCCTTGGGCTTAATCTGACTACGTGTGTGTACGTTTAATAAAACACCAATAAATTAATGTTTATTTCATTAAATATGAAAAATACAGTTGTGTTCCCGAGCGACCCTATTTTTTGGCCCTGCCCATTTTTCCCTTTCAAGGCTTTTTTTTTTTTTTTTACCAGGAAAAACACTTTTAGGGGCCATGCAAGCTGTATGGTGTGTGACATAGATGAATTATTCTGCTCCCAAGACATTCTTGGGAGGTGGTAGTTGGAAGGGGCTTGGTGGATTTTCTCAACAACTTGAACGAGGCAAATATTATACCAATCCCCCCCCCCCCCCCACCATGTTAACTGAGAGTAATTTTGACCCCACTCCCCCCACATTAAATTCTTCTTTTGCCGAATGCCCCTCCCCACCTCCAAAAAAAAATCGCATACGAAGTTAAATGAATGGTATATATGATTGATATCACATGTGAACCAGGGCAGTCCCCCTGATGTGTGAGTTTAAGCGTGTGAGTCGCCTCACAGATGACTCAGGGTAAGCCGAAGTCCCCCCCCCCCCCGATGTGTGAGTGTAATATGTGTGAGTGTTATTTGTGTGAGTGTAATATGTGTGAGTTTTGATGTTGAATCACCGAGATCGAGTGCTTACAACCCCCCCCCCCATACACACGCAGTGAGGATTCCCAATGATCAGGTACCTAATTTTAGTACAATACAGTATTCCTCATTTCTGATAGCAGAATCATAATCTCCAGGAAATGCTGACCCACTTTGATAGGTCACATGCCTTATCTAAATAACAAAAAAAAAAAATTTAAAAAAAAATTAAAAAAGAGAAAAAGATGATTCAAAAGAAAAATGATATATAATAAAAAAAAAATTAAATTTTTTTTTTTTTTTTTAAATTAAAAAATTAAAAAAAAAAAAAAATCATTTTCATGAAGGTTACTGAAGGTAGAGGCCTCAGAGCGTCTCACCCTGATTTTATATAAGAACAAAGAGGATTCCATGTAAAGGGACACTTCACGAAGGTCTGTGCTTTACTTGAAACCCCACCCTTTAGCATTGACCTGAAAAAGTTGGTTTTGTGCTATTTTAGTGACCCTTTTTCAATATCAATTTTTCGTATAAAATATTGCTTTTTTGGTTTCAATCTTTGATGGCATAGATTGGCATTGATCAAAACTTGTTTGTGCCAGCATTTAAATATTTTATTTCTCAATGTTAGACAGGGAAAAAAGGGAGAGAATGCAAGACACTTTTTTGACAAAAAGTGCAAAAATACCTGTCTCTAAAGAACCTGGCACTACTGTGCCCTGGTTCAATGAACCTATTTGATTTTGACTCCCCTCTCCCGACATAATGGCTCATAAAGTCCCCCCCCCCCCCCCCACCCCCACTGAGCCTCAGTCTGAGGGCTGATTGTCCCGGGGGGTCCACTCATTGACTTTTGGTTACTATGTGCGTACACAAACTGAAGGAAAAGGGGCCCATTTTGGACACTGCCAACAGCGCATGCAGGTCTTCTCTAAGGGTGCCTATTTTTGATCATTTTAGGCCAAAGGGGTACCTTTTTAGAGAACATTTTTGGGATTTTACCAGATCATAATATTGTAGGTGCTTCTTCTTTCATCAAGACCAACTTTTGGCAGGGAAAGGGGTGATTTTCTGATAATTATCACTTTAAAAATGATAAATTTTCCTGGACTTCCCCCATAAATTCGAACTATATTTGGGTGTTTTAAGCGATTTCCCGCAGTTATAAGGGTGGCAAATTTGAGGTGATGTACACACATAGTTACTATGGAAAAGATAGGGAGTGGGCCCCCCGGGCTGATTTTCCATTTCATGACACCCCCCCCCCCCCACACACACACATTTATTTTTATGCCATATCCCCATATCCAGTAATTCTTACTAAGAATCTTCGTCATAGACTTAGAATTAAGATATCAACCAAGCAACGCCCCCCCCCCCCCCTCCGGCCCCCACATTCTAGGCTAGCAACATAATTACATATCATACCCTTCTTGAATTGTTGGCCTGTATTTTATCGTGCAGTCTTGAGAGGGATGGGGGCACGATCGAGCTAGTTCTTTTAAGTTTTAGGACATCGTGCGCTAACATGAAAAAAATCACGGATCAAAATAGAATTTTTTGAAAAAGAGCGACTCGCGCACTCCCCACTGCACTTGTGACTTTGCCATCTTTGAATTAGGCACCACAGTGCATAACAGAGGGCGCCACTGGCGTTTTCTGCTCTCATTTTAAAATCAACTGATGGTGTAACACATTTTTGGTCCAAGGGGTAACTCAATCATCTCAAGACCTATCATACTGATGGTGGCAGATTCTGAAAGAAAACATATTGAAGTTGGTGTATCCTAGCTGGTTTGTCAGAATTTTGGATGCAACTACCCAAAACAAGCAGTGGAATATGACATTTTTATCATCCTATGTTAAGTCTATGGGACTGCAACATATTTTTGGTCCATGGGGTAACTCAATTTTCTGAACCCCTGTCACATTGAAAGTGATAGAAACTGAAAGAAAACACCTTGAAGTTGATGTATCCTAGATGGTTTGTCCACATTTTGTCCAAAACTACCAAAAACAGGTTGTGTAATGTGAAACTTAGTGTGTATTCTTAAAATCACAAAGTTCAAATAAATGCACTTTTTATCATTATTTTTTTTGGAAGAAATTCTCTCAAAAATCCAATTTTCACAGTACAGAAAAGATGCTATGCTTTCTGACATCGTAATGATCTAAGCTATCTAGTGATGTATAGCAAGATTTTTTAGGAACAATATTTATGATTAGCCTGTTGTCCCTATTTGAATACAAGTCAACATCGCCCGGGCCAAAGGCAAAGGGTTATCAATCACACATCATACATGAACACAAGTCTAGAGCATACATAGGTGAAAGAAGATTTCATAGAAAAGAAAAACAAACAAAACGGATATCAGAGTGAACTTGCCGTGCGTGCGGTGAGTGGAAAAGAGAACCCTGCAGCTGAACTGAGTCAACTTTTGATCTGATTACTTTGCGTTTTAAGGATCTATTTTGCAACCATATAGACTCTATCGTTCAACCATTATTAGTATGTACTTTAGGACTAGCGATACACAGATGACAATTACTTTACATACCTGTAGCCTGCTTAACGGAGATGGATTCTGGAAGTGTACAAAATTATTTCCAAACTTTCCAGGCGTGGGCGGCGGCGGCGGAGTTTGACGCCAGGTGGCAGCACCCGGGACCAGCAGCGCCGCGCGCCGGGAACAAGTTACAGACCCAGCTCAGCCAATCAGCTCACGCCGGAAGTTGACATGTGAGTTGGCCGATTTGGCAAGAAATTTTGTAAACATTCACTGTCACTGGTGTTTTTGACGGATTTACTAAGTATACGAGGTTTAATCTGCGATGGAAGGATAAATAAATAATATGTCTGTCTCCGACCCACTTCTGAAGAGGCTGAAAGGTGGGTGAACTTCTGCAACAGCTCACATTTTGTCATTGGGAAAGCAATTTTTGAGTCTGGAGATCTAGTTGAACATGCCCAACACAGCTGTGCACTGTGGCAGTCTGGCACAGGGGACAGGCACAGTACTGTCAGTAGGCCTGGCGGTATTCGGCGGTAACTTAACTAACTGTGGGCGTGGCTCCATATCAGGCATATGGGTCTGTTTTCCCGGGCAAACTCAGTTTGAAACTGGTGCAATAATTTAAGTGACCTGTTGACTTTTACCACAAAAAAGCGACTTTTTGACTATAGGCCCTCAATTTCGACGACTTTCCAACGTGGATGGGGGATGGGGGGGATGGGGGCTCTGTAGAGTCTCGCCGTGACTACACAGGTCCACAAGGAAAACTGAACCTGTGAGTCGCTGAGTGTGAGAGGTTCGCTGAACTACGCGGGCAGAGATCATTTAACTTTAAGGATCATTTGGACTATCTCAAAATAGCATATAGACCCCTTGAGACGTCATATAGGTAATTTACAACATATAATCAATGCTCAACCCAAAGATGGAAGTGATGGATCACGCTACATGCCATATCGATACTGCAGCCTTCCACAGAATGGTATCTCTACATAGAAAATGACAGATTTCTGTCCTAATGACATACCATTTATTAAGAATGGTGTATGGACTCCTCAACAGACTTAGTCATAGGTTGGAGACATATCCATACTGTAACATATCAAAATATCAGAGTGGGTTCTCACATTAATTTCTATGATAACTTAGGAAATGAATAGCCAATGAATATCATCCAAATGGAACATTCTAAACTATAGTCATGAACCATTGACTATCTCATCAATAGACCATGCTGACACTTGCCTGGTTAGCCTGCCTCTAAATCCGGGGGGCGAGGGTTCAAGGCACTCTTGGGGAAACTTAGTAAAATGTTTTCAAAAATTAGCCCTGAACCAACACACACAAGGGGGAGTTTGTGAATTTCTAAAGATTCAGAGAACGTCCACCAGACCGTGGGGTTAGTGAGTTTCTAAAGGTTCTGAACATCTCCACAGGGTCCCGCCACCAGTTTGTCAGAATTACCGTAAAACCTCGCATATAAGCCTAACTCGCGTATAAGCCGCACCCCGACTTTGGGCCGATTCTATAAGCCGCAGAGCCCTTCTGACAACACCTAGGAAAAACTCTCGTATAAGCCGCACCCCTAACTCTAGCCTAAGCCCGGGGCCTAAGCCTATATGGCAAACATGGGGTGAGAGTCCTCCTGGTGGCCCTGTGCGGCCTCCTGGCGGCCCGTGGGGCCTCCCTGTGGCCTGTGGAGCCTGCATGGGTAACAACAGCTTTCTCGCGTACTAGCCGCGGCTTCTAGGCAAGGTTTTACGGTATCCTTAATAGGCTGAGTCTAGGCTGAGAGTGAGACTGAGTGGGTTTAATATATATGATATCGGCCCTCGTGTACCGGTAACATAGATTGTAAGTTGTGGATACCAGGTACCGGTACGCAGTCTTTGCGAAAACATGCAGGACATTGGCATTGTCCTTAAATGCCACCGGTCCAGCAGATTAGCAAGTGTTGCAGGACCGAGTGTCCAGTCACATATTGGGCTAGTCTGAACTAGAAGAATTCAGTTGAGCTTCTAGAACCGAAATATGTGTGTCAACGTACTTTGTGAAATTATATATCTATCCTGATTTGGCAATATGGCGATACGTGGCTATCCGGTCCTCCAAAAATCTAGCCGGTCCTGCAACATTGAAAATTTGCAGGACTGAATGTCCTTTGGGATAAAAAAAGTTTTCACAAAGACTGGACAGGTACTCTAGTTTAGAGTCCAACTAGTCTAGAGTGACTCAGTAATGGCCATGGGACGAGTATTTCTGTTTGGTGGCTTTTATGAAGTACATCCCCTGACAACTGAAGTGAAGGGCCTAGCCCTAGAAAGAGATCAGCACCCAAAGCTGTACAAAGCTCCATGTGCGATAAGCACTACCACTCTAAATCCAGAGGTCACTGACACCTCCATAACAAACCAAGCAGGTTTACATTAAATAGACAAACCGGATAATATACGCAAATACTGGGTTATGCCCAAAGATTTAAGGTATATTGGGTTTTTGTCTTGTTGCAAATCACAACTCTTAGTATATACATGTATAACTTTTGTTATCGCAGGTTTCATCAAGGATCTGCGCACGGACCCTGGAGTGATCGGTGACACCCACCCGGCCGTGCAGCCCTTCTGTGAGGTCCTCGAACTCATATTCAGAAAGGGCTTGAAGCGTAAGTCACCTCCAGGCTAAAATCATTTGGCACCTAGGCCATAAGTCAAGAACATGAGACTACTGAATTTGCATACTGATATTCATCCATACTTTTTAAAGGCGACGTTTCCTCTTGAACCAGCGATTCTTGATGAGCTTACACCATGTCTATTTTGTATTCAGAGTCGAGCACGTTATTTGGCCGCATCAAGCGGGATTACTGGAGCTGGGTCGACGTGGTCGGCGAGAACGGAAATAATAATGGCTGTTACGAGCGGTATGTCTCTTTTCTCTGCAAGGTTATGCATATATCACCCTGCCATACCCTGATAGTGTGTCCCTCTTTTTTAGAACAAATTATCTTTATTTCACTCAAGTTTTTCTTCGTCAGTGGTTACAGAAATCTCCTTGTGGTAGGTGTATATAATAATACTTCCAATTTTCATGAGGATAACAATGGATAGGAACATATGCTATACGAGTGAAAAAAGAATGGTAGGAACATCAGCAAGCTGTTGTTACGTCCCTACCATGCATACCGGAAGGATTTATTGAATATATGGTCTGTACATAGATGGCCATGACGTTTACCTTATCAGAAGATGAAACGATAAAAAGAAACATAATAATTGATGATTCAATATGACTTACCCGTGTGTTAATGCTTTTCAAATAGAGGTCTTGATAATCCAAGAATTTAATACAATGATTGCAATTAAAAATGAAATACTGGTTTTTGAAAAAAATACAGGGGCAAATATCATCGATTAGTAATATGCATTATAATGTTATACATGTATCATCAGATTACTTTATTGATTTCAGGATTAATCCAATCTTCTCCATGGTCAAGTACACTGTCAAGAATTGTGATAAGGTAATTAAAGGCTAAGCCTTCTTAAACCAAATTGTAAAATCCTTTGCCAGGGTCGTTGAGTTTATATAACACCTCAGTTAAATTTAGAATCGCCCAAGCACAATCCCTGAGATCCAGGCATGGCCTAGCCCTGTAGGATCATTTTCCCTAGCAAAGTACCCCAAAAATAATGGCACAGGCAACCAAGAAATAGGATGCTGGTTGTTCCCTTCCAGCAATTTACTGCTCTACATAAGTTGCACCGGTGTGACCAGCAGTTAGACTATGCCAGTGGTAGTATACAATACTATTAATACCCACCAGTGGACTGACTGTCTAGACTACCACTTGTGTGTCCACAGAAAACAGTATACTACCCCTTGAATAGACCACATCACATGGATTCGGTTAAAAATAAACACTTAAATAAACAAGGATTCCTTTCTGCATTGTGTATCCTAGAAGCCTAGTTCAATGATTAATTTAAGGAGGTTTTGATAGCTTTATCCTGGTTTTATAGAATGTTTCATACCAAGCCAAGCCTGATTCATGGCCCCCCTACCAATTTCACCTGACCAGGCCAGGTCAACTGGTTCAAGGTAATAGAGTTGTCCAGTTGTGCTATTTATGGCTGACTGGCCATGGGATCAAACAAACTCAGTGCCCTGTGCTGGGTGCAGTCAGTAGGGTTTGTAAACTACAAGTGCACAGTTAGGAACTACATGATCCACTCTCCTCCAGTCTCAGAGATCGGCCCCTTTAATATATTCATATTTAGACTTATCTACAACAGAATATAATTATATTGTTTGACAACTTTATTTGTTAGCTAGAGGAGAATAACTTTCCTACAGTTCAGCTTCAGAGTACATAGTTATTTCTTTCGAATTTCTTTTTTTCATCCAATTAAAAATACTCCATGTTTTTGTTTTCGAATTAAATATTATTTTAATGAGCTTGATTATGAGGATGATCTGTGCACCCCGCTTGGAGCATCTTTTCTGCTCGGCACAGATTACAATGTGTTTCAACACTGATGTGACATGCATGTAATTGTTTCTTGATTTTGTTTTAAAACAGCCAAAATAGCTGCCTATAGATGTATTTTTTTCCTACAGTATACTTTTATATATATATATATATATATATATGTATATGTATATGTATATGTATATGTATATGTATATGTATATGTATATGTATATGTATATGTATATGTATATGTATATGTATATGTATATATATATATATATATATATATATATATATATATATATATATAATTATTTCTCCAGAAAAACATCACACTCAAAAAACAGCAGAAACTCAGAAACTTTTTTGGTTCCCCCCCTAGAGGGGTCCGACTAGACGGGTTCAAATTCAACGCGGACGACCCCTCTCAGTTATACTACCAGTAGCAGTAACACACGGGCTCTATTGTAAAAAATGCCCCTCAAGAGGTCTGAAGTTGTTTGCTCCCATTGTGTTGCAGGTGACGACGTGTCAGGGTCGGGGGCGTCAGTTTGTGCGGTTAGCCTTACAGAAGAAGACACTGTGTGTGCCAATAGAGATGCTGCTGAAAAACGAAAAACTCTGTGAGGTAAACTAGGAAATCTACTGATTATGTCTCAAAATATGATAACACAAATGATAATTGACAAATACATCCAATATCATTAAATGGTGCCTCAATCATCGATTGGTGCCCTTCTTGAAGTCAATATGTGATGTATCTGATATAGATCTATGTATACTTTACACTTCATACACAAAGTTATTTTCATTTACAGAGTTGGTACCAACCAGGAATTTCCATAATCGGAGACGAAATACTCAGTGGTAAGTTTTGAATTTGTATTATGAATTGCATTAATTTTTTTTTAAATTACCACTTTGCTCAATATTGATGAAGGTTGTGTTGATTTCTCATGTACAGAAATACAATTTTCATGTATTTACTTTCAGAAATCCTGATGTCCTTGTTATTTGAAACTACAGAAATCAACTTCCAGTTAGACACCAAGGTAACTAAAATACTTCTATCACTCTTTGTAGTCTACACCAAATATAGGATATTCAGGAGAAAACGGTTAGGACTTCTTATTCCTACCTTTCACAACCACTGAATGCCTTGTTGACAAGGCTCACTATGCTTATGTGTACCATGGTTACCCAAGGGCTCTGGCCAATCAGGGCCCAGGGATTTAGTCTATGACCTCACTTCCTCTGTGCACTCTCCTAGCAGAGTGTAGGTGCACTTCCTAATATGGGCAATCTCTTACAGCAGATGTTTAGGACTTAGGAAAATTTATGTGAGAGTCATGTAGGCCCAAAGAATGAGGGGGGGCCTGTTTGACTCACTGTGTTCAATGCAGTGTGTGTGGTACAGGTAGTGGTTTCGACTTAACTGTCTCATCAGGTGTGAGTTGTATATTAGACTGAGTATGATTAGATCCTTATCAGGCTAACATGGGGATTCTAAATAAATTAATAGATAGAATAAAATAAAGAAATGAGTTGAACTTGTTAAACTGTCTGAGATTGATAAATGGTGGTTAGGGCCAAATAGAACCTCATTGTTTGTGATATTTTGATC
This sequence comes from Harmothoe impar, assembly GCA_947462335.1. NCBI lineage: Eukaryota > Metazoa > Annelida > Polychaeta > Phyllodocida > Polynoidae > Harmothoe > Harmothoe impar. The sequence continues at coordinate 68,018,505 of OX381706.1, forward strand.
AAGCTGTGTGTCTAAATATGAGTATTTAGTGTTTAATAGAAAAGTCTATGATTATAAGGGGGATCAATAATAAGAAGTTCAGATGTGTGTTAAGGTGACTTAACATGGTACATTGGTTAGAGCAATCACTTAGTCAGACTGAATAAATTAGTGGACATTAATCCCATTGAGTGTAAGCTCATGGGTGGGGGCAGTTGTGTTAGTCGGTGCCACCGGTGATGTTAACAAAGCATAGGGTAACAGGTTGGACAATGTCCGCACAAGCTGAGTCTTGTGTAGTTTCCTTACCTAGGCATGTGATGCCCTCGTTGTTATGATCTTTTGATTTGACGGATAATTGAGGGTTTGGGCCTAGGTCTAGATTAGTCTAGTAGATTTAACCCATTGGGTGTAATGCTACAGAGTCGGTGCATCCACCTTCTTTCCTCCACATTTAATTCCGCGATCCCTGCGGGGGTTCTTGGGGGGCTCTTTATGAAGCTTAGCACTGTGATTTCAAAGCCTTTCCATCTTGAGGGAAGTTGTGGGGGAGGGGGACATTGATTGAAATGTCTGCCAACCGGTTTGTCTCGGTTGTTTTCTATGTCCCCACTGTGTCCCTGGAATCGGTCCATTAGACGTTCTAGGGTTTGGCCAACATATTGTATGCCACACGATTTGCAAGTTATGGCATAGATAATGTTGGCGCTTTGACAGTTGACAGAAGTCAAAGTCCTGAACTTTCTGCCGGTGGTGGTGGATTGTATGTAACCACTTTTGTTTAGCTTTGGGCAGTATCTACAGTTCAGCGGAGTGTTGCACGGGTATTTTCTAATGTGTGGGACTTTGGTTGCGGGGGTCTTCTGGCTGGTGGAGGCTCTTACCAGCTCGTCACCCAGACTTTTGTTCCGTCTGTTGCCAAAGACTAGTTTATGCTCGTGAAACTCTCGTGTGGTTTTGGTCTTTTTCATTTGGTCCCAGTTTTCTGTGAGTATTTGTTTTATCGGGGGATTGTGAGGGTTGTGGGTAGTGATGCAATAAAATGCTTTTGGTCTACCGGTGTTTTTAAGTTTTGTTTTGGGTTTGATTAGTTCAGCCCGAGGTTGCAGTTTTGCCCTTGCTAGGGAGTCTATGAGTAGCTGGCGAGGGTATTTTCTGCGTAAGAAGTGTGTGCAGAGCATGAGGGAATTGCGTAGGAATTCGGAGTCTCTAGTGCAAATGCGTTTTACTCTAATGAATTGTGAGTAGGGGATGGCTCTGACTACGTGACGGGGGTGCTCTGAGGAGTACAGGAGGTAGTTGTGACTGTCGGTGGGTTTGCAATAAAGAGTGGTTTCAAGTTTCAAGTGTTTTTGATGACCGTGATGTCGAGGAAGTTAACCGTAGTGGCTGATTCTTCCATTGTGAACTTTATTGTTTTGTGACATGTGTTGAGGTGGTGTAGGAAGACGTCTAGGGCAGGTTTGCCATGTGTCCAGATGATAAATACATCATCTATGTATCTTTTCCAAACTAAGGGTTGGGTGTGGTATGGATATACAAACCTGTTTTCGAAGTCTCCCATGAAGATGTTGGCATAAGCTGGTGCCAACTTGGTACCCATTGCTGTCCCACTGATCTGTAGGAAGTCTTTGTCATCGAATTGGAAGTTATTGCATGTCAAGACTAGCTCTAATAGTTTGCAGAGGGAGTTGTTGGTGGGGTTTTGGTTTGGGTGTCTTTCGAAGGATAAAGCCTTACGGACCGCTCTGATGCCCTCAGGGGTCGGGATGTTTGTATAGAGACTCGTGACATCCATAGGGCATTCTCCTACTTTAAGTCGTTAGTTGATCATTCAAGTCGTGAAAAGGGTTAGAAACTGAAGAAAAGTAGGGGTATATAGAAAAAATGGAATGTTATATGGAGGAACTGAAAAGGCAATTCTTTTCAAGGTAGTAGCACATGAATTGGAGAGTGAAGGGGTATTTAATAACAGAATAAGCCTCATCTTTGTCTTGGTAAATAGTCAGAGGGAGGGGTATTTAATAACAGAATAAGCCTCATCTTTGTCTTGGTAAATAGTCAGAGGGAGGGGTATTTAATAACAGAATAAGCCTCATCTTTGTCTTGGTAAATAGTCAGAGGGAGGGGTATTTAATAACAGAATAAGCCTCATCTTTGTCTTGGTAAATAGTCAGAGGGAGGGGTATTTAATAACAGAATAAGGGTCATACTCCCTTTCAAATATGACCCTTATTCTGTTATCAAATACCCCTCCCTCCGACTATTTACCAAGACAAAGATGAGGCTAATGGGTGTAGTTGCTACTGCTATTCTTCACTACATAAAATACAAGGTTTCCTTATAGTAACTACCACTTTAAGTCGCTAATGGGTGGAGTCGCCAGTAGTAGTGATCTCTGGTTAGGACACACGGTTTAGGGAGGGGTATTTAATAACAGAATAAGGGTCATACTCCCTTTCAAATATGACCCTTATTCTGTTATCAAATACCCCTCCCTCCGACTATTTACCAAGACAAAAATTAGGCTCATTCTGTTATCAAATACCCCTCTCTCTCTGAATATTTACCAAGACAAAGATGAGGCTTATTCTGTTATTAAATACCCCTCTCTCTGACTATTTACCAAGACAAAGATGAGGCTTATTCTGTTATTAAATACCCCTCTCTCTGACTATTTACCAAGACAAAGATGAGGCTTATTCTGTTATTAAATACCCCTCTCTCTGGCTATTTAAATACCAATACAAAAATAGCCCTTATTCTGGTATCAAAAATCCAACTAGCGACCTAAACCTTTTCACCTACTAGCGACCTAAACCTTTTCACCTACTAGCGACCTATTCATTCTAACCTTGTATAATATAATGTTGTCTATATTAATCTATACCAATATGAATAATCCTGCGTCACCTACCTTCTTTTCCCCCCAAAAAGCCATGCCCCATGTTTTTCTAATAGCTCCCCTTAAGGGAAACCCTTTCCCCCCGGGGTTATTTTCCCCTTGGATGTTTTTAGATTCTATTGCAATAATTACTCTATAGTAACTACCACTTTAAGTCGCTAATGGGTGGAGTCGCTAGTAGTAGTGATCCCTGGTTAGAACACAAGGTTTCCTTATAGTAACTACCACTTTAAGTCGCTAATTGGGTGGAGTCGCTAGTAGTAGTGATCCCTGGTTAGAACACAAGGTTTCCTTATAGTAACTACCACTTTAAGTCGCTAATTGGGTGGAGTCGCTAGTAGTAGTGATCCCTGGTTAGAACACAAGGTTTCCTTATAGTAACTACCACTTTAAGTCGCTAATTGGGTGGAGTCGCTAGTAGTAGTGATCCCTGGTTAGAACACAAGGTTTCCTTATAGTAACTACCACATTAAGTCGTTAATTGGGTGGAGTCGCTAGTAGTAGTGATCCCTGGTTAGAACACAAGGTTTCCTTATAGTAACTACCACTTTAAGTCGCTATTTGGGTGGAGTCGCTAGTAGTAGTGATCTCTGGTTAGGACACAAGGTTTCCTTATAGTAACTACCACTTTAAGTCGCTAATTGGGTGGAGTCGCTATATGCTTCTGATAGTTCATATAGATTACTATAAAGATATTTCTGTTTAATAGGAACAGGTTCCTTGTTTTACTTTTACCTAACTAGCGACCTAAAGTGGTATTACGCCATCCATAGTAGCTAGGATGGCGCCTTGTGGGATGTCGAGATCTATGATGGTGTTTATGAAGTCACCTGAATCTTTGAGGAAAGACGGTAGTTTCGGTATAATTGGTTGTAAAAAGAAATCTACAAATTGGGATATTTTCTCGGTTGGGCACTCATTCGCTGAGACGATGGGTCGGCCTGGAGGGGGGATAGTGTTTTTGTGAATTTTTGGTAGTAGGTACAAGTTAGGGGTCCTAGGTTTTTCTGCGACCAGATATTCTGCTGTTTGTAAGTGTAACTCACCTTGGTAGTACATTCTGGTGACCTCTTTAGTGATGGTGTTGTTGTGAGTCTCTGTGAGATTGTCCTCTTGCAGACGGTAGAAGTCCCTGTCATTTAGTTGGCGGAGGCCTTCTTTGATGTAGTCCGATCTGTTTTGGACTACTACCGCAGATCCCTTATCTGCTTTTTTGATAACTATTTTCTCATTTTTAGATAATGTGATTTTAGCTTGTTTTTCAGACCAAGTAAGATTAGATCTAGGTTTGATTTTGGGATAGCTTTTTTCAATGTCTCGCTGGTTTAGTAGAGTCATATGCTCTACTATGCCTGGGGCTGGAGGGTTCCATTTGGAGGGACATTTGAATTTCTGGTCCTTGAAAGGGGGCTGGATCTGATTCAGATCTACCTGAGGGGGGACCTTTTCGTCAAACTTACTTAGAGCTATGTGTCTCTTAACACTACGATGGAACTTATTAACATCTTCCATTATTATTCCGGGGTCGGGAGCTGCTGGGGTACTTACAAATGTGAGACCTTTTTGTAGGAGAGTGAATTCGCCTTCGGATAGCTGATGATCTGAAAGATTGACAACACCGGAGTAACTGTCTAGAGATTTATTGTTGGCAGAGCTGATTGTTGCATTACAGTTAGAGTTTTGATAATCATACAGGAGTGGTAAGAATTCTATACAATAAATTTCGAAGGATTCTAGAAACGTTTCGTCATCGAATGGATTGTCAAAAATCGGGTTGAACATAAGCGGTATGTCTGAATTCATTGAGGAAGTGTTAGTGTCCTGGTGTAGGGGGTCTAGATGTGACCTGCCTGGCGGAGAAGATCCACTAGGTCCACTCGTGGACGCCGGAGGCGGCCCTGGTTGGTGTCGGGGCTTCCCTGATTGCGGCGGCGTCCGGGTTGGGATCGTTGTTGGGTTGCATTCGGTCGTCTGGGTGGGCTCGGGTCTACCCTTCCGCTGCCTCGGTTGTTCCGAGGGCGGGGTGCTCTCTGGCCATTTCCTCGGTTCCAGTGCGTGGAAAAAACCTGATTTTGGTTTTGGGGGGCCTGGGCCTCCAAGCGGGCCCTATTTTCAGCGGCAAGGATCTGCTCTAAGGTTAGGGCCGATTGTGGGATAGAGCTGGAGCCTGCCATCGCCGGCTGTACAAGTGGACTTACTTGTGCTAGAGATCGTGGGTCTCTGATGTGGCCAGTGAGGTTGTGAGTGCCCGCGATCGTGTGTGGGTTGTAACCCGGGCGTAGTTCTGCCGGGATGCCGGACCACAGGGCATCTTGTGGCCGGTCCTTGAGTTCTGTTGCTTCTTGGTTTAGCTTCTTGTTTAGCTCAGCCGTGTCTCTTTCCACGAGTTGAGTGGCGAGAGTGCACGCTGGTAGGAACTCATAATACTCAGCACTACCGGCCATGGCTTTCTGGCGTACATAGTGCGCTTGCATAGCCGCGTAGTATGCTTCCATATTGACTCTCATCCCGTCGGCCTTATTATCCAAGATGGCCGCCATGGTGTTGAGAGTGGAGATCGCTTGTGTGCGTCTCATGCTGACTAGGGCCAGTGCTGATTCTGTGGTGGTAATGAGACCTCCGGGGGGGAGGACTCCCGTGGTCCACATTGGGAAACGATTAATGCTGGCCAGGTACCTAAAGAAATCGGCTCTCAGCCTGGAATTGGCGCATTTCTGATAACAATTTCTGTAAAGGCGCCAGGTGTCGGATGCTTCAGGCAGTAGTCGGGCAAAGTAGGCTTGCTTGCTACCTGCGTTTTCCATGTTTATTGGGGTCAAGTGCGGGGCAGGCACATGACTGGGGCTCATCGGGTTGGCATTTGGTGTTGCCAGTGGGTTGGTGTTGGACTTTTGGGAATCCAACATCTTACGTATAGTATCTTGTAAGAAGGTCACCTGGGCCTCTGGGGTCATCTGGGAGAAGCCTGAGGTGACGGCCGATGGGTTGGTGATTGGAGCCTCGGGACCCGTCCCAACACTCCGCTGAACTGTAGATACTGCCCAAAGCTAAACAAAAGTGGTTACATACAATCCACCACCACCGGCAGAAAGTTCAGGACTTTGACTTCTGTCAACTGTCAAAGCGCCAACATTATCTATGCCATAACTTGCAAATCGTGTGGCATACAATATGTTGGCCAAACCCTAGAACGTCTAATGGACCGATTCCAGGGACACAGTGGGGACATAGAAAACAACCGAGACAAACCGGTTGGCAGACATTTCAATCAATGTCCCCCTCCCCCACAACTTCCCTCAAGATGGAAAGGCTTTGAAATCACAGTGCTAAGCTTCATAAAGAGCCCCCCGAGAACCCCCGCAGGGATCGCGTAATTAAATGTGGAGGAAAGAAGGTGGATGCACCGACTCTGTAGCATTACACCCAATGGGTTAAATCTACTAGACTAATCTAGACCTAGGCCCAAACCCTCAATTATCCGTCAAATCAAATATAGGATATTGTAAGTTCAGATTACATCAAATGTGAACAGAATAATTATGAACTACAAGAATTATGATCATTAACAAACAATGTGTTTACATTTTTAATTTATTTTTATTGATCTCTCATAACAACATTTCTGTTTATTCACATACAGCATTTCTTGTTATGTATTAATGGGATCACGAAATGGCTCCAAACATTGATACCGTAGATATAGAAATTGGTTTATTTCAATTGTTGTTTCTTTTAATACAATTTTATATTTCTTGATCCATTTTCAGAACTGTTCATTCCTTGATCAAACTTGGACCATTCCGGTAAGTGTTAAACTATGTAAAATTATCATCTATCACAGTTGTATACTTGACAGAATCTATTCTGCAAGCTGGTAGTTGTTGACATATTAACATTTGGATACAATAAACTCTATCTTGTTGGTAAAACTGTGTTTTAATTTTTTTTTGAAATACAAGATTTATTATGCTTCATTATAGGAAGGGCCGTATTCAATGCCCCCCATTGAATACAATGTGGCCGTATTCAATGGGTTAAGAAAAAGCTGTGTTTTCTTCATTAAATGGCTTCAAATACAAATATAAATGCAAATGCCAACTACACTGATACCTCTCTGACGTGTTTCACTCATGGGGGCTGGGGCATATCCCACTCAGCCTGCAGCTTCGTGGGATATGGCCCCAGCCCCCACTCGAGAAATACGGCAGGGACGGTATCAATGGGCGTTGGCATTTGTCTATCTATGCTACTCATTTGAGTGTCATACACATTCCACAAGGACCATACAATGTTGTCTTGTATTTGTAGGTTTATAAGCACGTGGAGCTGGTTCCGTGTAGAGAACTCGGTGTTAGTTTAGCGTGAGTATCGGATTCTTCGTATACCAGCTCTTAGTTATTAAATTGTAAAAGTTTTATTCTCTCATGAATGACTTGTACGTTTAACTTGTATGGTGGGGTATCACTTTTTTGGTGACATTTTCTCTCTATCATGGTGGCAGAGTCACCGAGGGAGTTAAATGCACCGAGTACAATGCGGGAGGGGAGTGTTTTTCCGCAATTAAAAACAACAACATTGTATGGCAATTGTATATTTATAACATGGCACGATGAAGAACATATTGAAGTGGTCAAGTTTGATTTAGTCTCTGAATTAATTTAAACTAGGTAAATTTTCGCTGGAAAAAGTAAACATCACATTGGGCGGTATGGTGAAATCGATGTTCTATACAATGAATCTTGTAATTATAGGTTTGTAGATGGCCGGGCGATAGTCGTGTCAGTTGAACCCGACAGTGTAGCAGATGAGGATGTGAGTAAAACGGATAACGATTAAACCGACCATAAATTCTCGCGTAGAAGCTGTGGCTTGTATGAGAGTCAGAAACCCTGTCTGGCTTATAGGCGTGTAGCTGGTTGCATTATCAACCAATCAGATAACACCCTGCATTCACTGCAGAATTCTTAGGGGGCATTATGTAACAGCCTGTACCCATTGTGCTTGCTGTATCAGTGCTTATCTCGCCAGCTACCAGATCAAGCAATGGTGCCCCCTACTAAGGAATCTGCTACCTCGATATAGGATCCTCCAAGGTGGAAATGAGGCTTATACGAGGGTTTCTGCTTGTATTGTTCAGTACTAAATTAGCGATTTGTTCGGCTTATATGATTCTCCAAAATTACGGGTGCGGCTTATATGAAAGCCTTATACGCGAGAATTTACAATATTTAAACAACAACAGGGAAACCGGGAGCCTACCCAAGGATGCTTTTCGTTTTCTCACTCTCCATCCTACTCTCTGCGTTCAAGTAAAGGACACTACAGTCCTAACATCTGCTGGGAGAATGATTTTTCACGACATTACCGAGTCTATTTGCGATAGGCTAAGGCATTCCCGCCATGCAGTATAGTAGGTCAGACGAACGCCGTCTCTAGATTTTCCCGCGCCAGCATCTCCGGCAGCGGAGCTGCTGGTCTATGTTAAAAGAAAGAAATATCAAGGAACAAAGCATATACCCGCTAATTGAATTATTTTATTCAAAAACAAATTTTTAAAAATGTGAGCAGTCAATATACTGAAGGTGACTGAAAATTGTACCCCTTATTTGTCTGACAGAATAAGATCCAGACAGGAGACGTGTTGGACGAGATGCTGGGGGAGTCACTCAGGAAGACCAGGAAGAGTAAGGTAAAGACCTAGTCCTGTTAGGAATGTGTGACACTAAATCAATGTCTTCTTGTAAAACTCTACATGGACCAACATAGGTTGATACACTCTTTAGTGCGCCGTCCTCAAAGGGTTACTAAAACACAGATCACAGCCATGGATTGTCGTATATATAGAATTGTGCTCACACCAGCAACAATTAGATTTGTCATTTGACATTCGAGCCTATTACTGGACTTAATCATTGGTCCTACTTGGCATGTTTTCGCACTGAGAAGATGCTTTTAAGAAAATGTCTGAACGTTAAACAAATCTCCTTTATTTTATCATATGTTATGTAGATTTATACTAAATCTTCAATGTTGTTTTTAATTAGTCTCTTATTGCTTCTTTTTGCCTTAAACTTACAGATTAACACACTTCTGAAGCAGAACCAAGGCTTCCCCATCAGCCTGTGGGTAGTTAAGGTAAGGATACAAATCAGAATATGTAGACAGTTACATGGAAAGGATGTTCTGTGAGGGGTGAACAGATCATCCTTTCTGCTTGGTTTCTCTCAGCATTGAAAAGCTAATTGATAAGAATCAAAGACGTGCATAACGGTACTTAAAGGCACATACCCTAAACTCTCTGTTGATAATGATTTTTTTTTTAAAGTTTCGAAAAAAATGTTATATATGAGCAGGCTTGCAGATAGGATGTTCTGCGTGCCCCCTTGCGGAACATCATTTCTGCTCGGCAGGTCATGTATGTGGATATACATGAATTCTTATAGAATTGTTGAATGTCTTACATGTGTGATGCTACTTTCTAGCTCTTTAAGGACGCCATGATGCACAAATACAGTGCTAACGAGTAACTCGCTGGCGCTACAACAATGCATGACATTAACCCTTCGCGAGTAACTCACAAGGCCTGCATTCATGCATCACAACCACAAAGAGTACCGGTATACCGTATTTGACGTAATAAGCGCCCTCCCCTAAGAAGCCCTTTGGTGATTTTTGTAGATTAGAAAACCCTCAAAATTTCACGATTTTGTAAGAGTATTAAGCTCATTATACTAGAATGCAATTAAATAATTTCATAAGCGCTCTCACATCGAATACGGTAATGCAAAAAAGCACTCTACTGCTCTAAAAAAGCTATTAATTAGAGTGTGCCTTGGTGAGCTGTAGTGCTATAGTGCTATAGATAGGCACTCTCTTATGTAGTCAGTCCTCTGTGAGTCAGATTGCCGTGATATGGTGTGTTGGCTCATCAAAATACTCATTGATGAAAAGACATTTTTCAATTTATCTCCAGACCATTCTGTGCTCAACATGTTCAGCTATCTTTTTGGTTCAGCTTGAAATGATTTGGTTTATAGTTTTGTCGTAGTTCATGATCTTGTGGCAAAATCAGCTGTTTTTTTGGTGTAAATCACTGCTATAGCACTGCAGCCTATGGGGAGCATGGTCATGGATTCAGTATTTTTTGTGCTCATTTTATACACCTTTCCTAAATAGATACTGCTTAGATTCTTTTACAGTAGCGAGTTAAGATTGGGGCAGTATCATTTCTTAAAAATGTAAGTTGGAATATTTTGTATTTAGGTGAATTTGTAGCTGTTGATCTTTGCATATGAATATGCCAGCATGTCTGGCTATATGCCAGCATGTCTGGCAAGCAGCTGTCAAGTAGGTGGATAAGTGGGTGGATTACATAACTGACCTGTATTGTATTATATTGGTGAATTGTTTTTGCAAAACAAGGTGAAGGTCAGTCATTCCTGGCAGTGCACTCTGTTACCCTGCCTTGTTTCTGGACACGGCAGCAGCCACTGCCTGTGTGTGTGTGTTGGAGGGGGGGGGGGGGGGGGGGTAGGACATATGTGTACATCGCGTTCAAATTTCAACAAGGTGAAAATTGCCTAAAAACACCCGATTTGGCGAGAAAAAAGTCCGAAATCGCAAAAAAGTGAAATTTGGTTAAAAACACCCGATTTGGCGAGAAAAAAGTCCGAAATCGCAAAAAAGTGAAATTTGCCTAAAAACACCCGATTTGGCGAGAAAAAAGTCCGAAATCGCAAAAAAGTGAAATTTGCCTAAAAACACCCGATTTGGCGAGAAAAAAGTCCGAAATCTCAAAAAAGTGAAATTTGCCTAAAAACACCCGATTTGGCGAGAAAAAAGTCCGAAATCGCAAAAAAGTGAAATTTGCCTAAAAACACCCGATTTGGCGAGAAAAAAGTCCGAAATCACAAAAAAAGTGAAATTTGCCTAAAAACACCCGATTTGGCGAGAAAAAAGTCCGAAATCGAAAAAAAGTGAACTTTGCCCCAAAACACCCGATTTGGCGAGAAAAAAGTCCGAAATCGCAAAAAAGTGAAATTTGCCTAAAAACACCCGATTTGGCGAGAAAAAAGTCCGAAATCGCAAAAAAGTGAAATTTGCCTAAAAACACCCGATTTGGCGAGAAAAAAGTCCGAAATCTCAAAAAAGTGAAATTTGCCTAAAAACACCCGATTTGGCGAGAAAAAAGTCCGAAATCGCAAAAAAGTGAAATTTGCCTAAAAACACCCGATTTGGCGAGAAAAAAGTCCGAAATCACAAAAAAAGTGAAATTTGCCTAAAAACACCCGATTTGGCGAGAAAAAAGTCCGAAATCGAAAAAAAGTGAACTTTGCCCCAAAACACCCGATTTGGCGAGAAAAAAGTCCGAAATCTCAAAAAAGTGAAATTTGCCTAAAAACACCCGATTTGGCGAGAAAAAAGTCAGAAATCGCAAAAAAGTGAAATTTGCCTAAAAACACCCGATTTGGCGAGAAAAAAGTCCGAAATCGCAAAAAAGTGAAATTTGCCTAAAAACACCCGATTTGGCGAGAAAAAAGTCCGAAATCGAAAAAAAGTGAACTTTGCCCCAAAACACCCGATTTGGCGAGAAAAAAGTCCGAAATCGAAAAAAAGTGAACTTTGCCCCAAAACACCCGATTTGGCGAGAAAAAAGTCCGAAATCGGAAAAAAGTGAAATTTGCCTAAAAACACCTGATTTGGCGAGAAAAAAGTTTGAAAGCGCAAAAAAAGTGGAATTTTAGTGAAAGGCAATATTACATAATAATATACGGTACATATATGTTGCCTATTATGCCAAGGCACACTCTTCTAGTACACAAAGCTGTTACTATACTAATGATGTAGAGCTGGATGCTATATTTTTCATAATAATGTGACTCCACCCTCCCCCACACAGTGTCAGAAGGCTGATGGCTCGGTGTTTAAGCCGGTCGGTGACTTGTTACGTCGTCTGGGTACGGACGTGACGTCGGTGCAGCGCCTCCTGGTGGCGGAGGAGCGGCGGCGGCGGCAGGAGGAGGAGGCGTCCATGTTCCACCTGGAGGAGCTCGGGTCCTCCAGGGTCCCGCCACACGCCCAGCTACCGGACGACGAGTACGAGGAACTACCCGTCCACAACGCTGACGACAAGTAAGACCATGCTCCTATCATAAAACCATACCATCTATCTATGTGCCTCTAATGGGTCCTCGTATTTTTGAGCGTGTCACTGCGTCAATTCTTAGGGAAGACAGCGTGTCACTGCATCACTTTTTTTACATACATATATATATATATACATATATATATATATATATATATATATATATATATATATATATATATATATATATATATATACATGTATATATAGAAAATCTTTCCAGGTCGATTTTTAACCCTAATTTTCTATGTTTGTCGATTTTTGAAAGGGCTGAAAAGAGCGATGTCGCTGTGTCCCCCGTGTACAATTTTAGAATGTAGGGGCACATCAATGCTCTCCCTGTCAAAACCATACCCATCTATAAATGTGTTCCCTCTACCTATCCCTTTCATTGCCTTCCCCTTTCCCTGTCTATCCCAGTGCTATGCCTTTATCTGCCTCTTCCTGTTGGGTTGGTATGGTATGGTGTTCCTGATAAGCCAAACCCACTGCAAATCATTTTAGGGGCCTCAAATTCTTCCCAAGCTCATATTAACACCTAAAGTTTGGACAGATTTGGGCAGTTGAAAAGATATACCGGTAGGTACCATTTGTCAAGAAGATTTTTGTGTTCAATAACATTTTGCTATAGTATATACTGTAAATTCCCGCGTACTACCCGCATCTCGCGTATAACCCGCACCCCCAACTCAGGAGAATCATACAACCCGTTTTTTTGGATCTTAAAATTTCAATTTTAGTACTGTTCTATAGTAATAAAACCCCTCGCATAACCCGCACCCTATATAGGCATGTTTGGTATCGAATGAAAGCTGACACTGGTTCGCATACAATCCGCGGGTAGTACGCGGGAATTTACGGGGGTATATATTTTTTCTTTTGCCAAAATATGATCTAAAAACAAAATGATAGAATTATCGCCAAAAGTCACAAGGGGTCCCCACCTCCTTTAGTTTCTGATCCCCTACCTAGCTTAGTGTTTATCACCTTGTAACCTGAAACACACATTTCCATGTTTCCCCTCAACGCTGACAACACTCTTTAACACAATGCATAGTTCTACCTGGATTCCTGGATTGCTATATAAAAATACTAAATAGGCACGGCTGTTTGTATTCTCCCAGTTTATGGTTTTTACCTGCCGTTACCGACATAATACAGAATGTTCCCCTATGATTATCACCACGGGCCTAACGGACCCGCGGTGATATGCTGATTGGCATACCAAATCAATGTTAATGTAACCATGCGGGCGTCCATTATGATACAGCTCTCTCTTGCAGAGCGCAATATCTCGTTGAAATGATTGGCAGAATGGAAGTCGGAATGGTGAGTTTCATGATGAACATTGGGAGTGTTCCTTTTAAGTTAGGATCAATATGAAACAAGCTTCTATTCACATATAATAACTTATGTTATATTTCAAAATCAGTAATAATTATGTACCAGAATATACCTGAATACTGGGATTTGCTAGAGTGGCCACCTTTTGGTCGGGGTCGACATTTTTTTAATGCCCCCCCCCTCCCTCCCCACCATTTTGATAATAAATGACAACTTGCATTGTAGTGTAGCATGTAGATCTACCGTAAAACCTTGCGTATAAGCCGAACTCGCGTATAAGCAGCACCCCGAGTTTGGTGCGATCCTATAAGCCGCAGAGGTCATCTGAGAATTGTTAATTTGGTACTGTAGTATACTTATAAAAACTCTGGTATAAGCAGCACCCTATGTAGGCATGTTTGGTATCAGAAGAAAGCTGAGTCTGATTCGCGTACAAGCCGCGGCTTATACGAAAGGTTTTACGGTAGACGTTTTCTATATAACATTTATGTATGACACACGGGATGACACATAAGTCAGAAATTACCTTTTTGTTGTCGATAGATATTAGTATCAGTCACATGTACCGGTTTAAGTTTCAAGATACATGTATACTATAAACTTTAATTTTGGAAATACATCTCCGTTTTATTTCATGGTGGATACGATGACCACTATGCTTAAATACTATAAATCCTGTATCCCATGCCCCCCCCCCCCCCCCCTCTGGGATACGGTGTTCCCGTATCACATGGCCTGTGACGTCATCATTTGTTCAAATTATTATGGCCATTTATATGCAATTAAACATTATTTGGATGAGTAAAAAACATGAAATAAAGGCAAAGGCCCATAGCCTGAGGATTTTTGGTATCGTCCCCCCCTTTTGGTGGGGCTGGGGCTGCATCCCACTCAGCCTGCAGCTTCATGGGATACGGCCCCAGCCCCACCTAGCGGGGAATGGTACCAAAATATCCTCCGGCCATGGGCCTTTGTCCATATATTATATGTACCGTAAAACCCCTCCTTTAAGACGACCCCGCCTTTAAGACGACCCCCTACTTTGAGATAAAAATCCGTCTTGTACAAAAAAGGCTTGGTATTGGTTCTCTCTTTGATGCTATATAATAAAACCCCACCTTTAAGACGACCCCCTAATTTCAGATGAAAATCCGTCTTGTAGGAAAAATAAATCCGTTTTAAAGGCAGGGTTTTACGGTATGCATCCCAATGATGTATTTCTTCTGAGTTTTCGGGCATAAACCATTGTCTACCACACCTTGTTACGTTGTCAGGACGGGGGCGTCCACCAGGTGGAGGGAGCGGTGCACCACCAGCTGGGGGTCACTAAGGGCAAGCAGCTACAGGTAGGTGGCAGCACTACACACAGGACACCTACAGGTCTTGGGGAACCAACTGGTTTCACTTTATGTGTCTATAACATTCAATTAGTGCCTGTTTTTGGTCTGTTTTAGGCCCCAAAACAACTGTTGACCAGATCAATTTATGCTTGAGCCATGAAATCACCAACCCTTTGAAGAAAATATACAGAGCAGAATATCAAGTTCATTGCCGATGTTACTTTTCTGCCGATGTTAAGAAGCAGTATTGAGTATCCTGTATACGTCAGCGGGCTTAACTCTGATGCAACAATTATCGTCGTGATGCATGGGTGAATTAATTGCGAGTAAAGCATTTATGCGTCATGGCGTACCTGGGTGGTTGATACACTCCCAAAGGGTTGACATCGCGCAGCAAAGCATTGCCGCCGGATTACACAGCACTGCTCAGCATTGGTGCATCATCTAACCATTAACTGTTCAAGCAGAGCATGATGCATTCACGCATCATACCCCCGGCATGATGCAGCAATGCAGCACAGGCGCGTTACTCGCCAGGGCTGCATTGGTGCATCTTGACGACAAACGTTATCTTTTAGCGACATGTCACCCTTAAATGGTTAAGGGTTATACGGTTATAGATATGCACACCAGGATGCTTGCACTGGTTTTACTACAATGTTGTAGATTTCATCTCGTCCATTCGTATTTGTTGCAGAAAGTAATCTTTGAGCTAGGAGAAACAGACGTGACAGTCACGGATTACGACAGCCGAGAGGTAAATCCTGCCATTTTTAATGTGTTTAGATGTATCTATAGCAGTAGATGTACATGGAAATGTACAAGATACTGTACAATGGTGTTAATATAACACTCATGGAAGTACAGTCATTGAAATGTTTTCTCTTGTTACAAAAATACAGAAGTGGAACTCTTTCTCGTTAGTAAAAGCAACGACGGGAACCGTCTGTAAACTATGCACTGTTTTACAATTACAAGTAAAAACAAAAAATGTGTACCGTACATGTTCATGTTACTACATGTGTATGTTGAGATGAATGCGAGTCATTTGACACACATATTTAGCCACCCATACTTTTAAAATTAAGATTAAAGAAAGAAAGAAAGAAATAGCATTTTGATATTATAAAGTGCATCTTTTCTGTGTACCCTTCCATTACCAGTGATATCTTTTCAGTATTCTAATACCCATATTCAACCGAATGAGCGCACATCCCCTGATAGGCGCACACACCCATTTCTGGACCGGTTTTAGACTATAAAACAAAAGAATATCTGTCAGATTTTGAGACCAAATGAACTCTAAACTACTAGAAATGTGTTAATAATATTTATTATGCGCACTGTGTGCTTGTTACATTAAATATGGTACTGCAACAGCAAGAAAATCGGTCGAAGTTTTGTGCTTATCAGAATTTAATTTTGTTCTTGTTTCTTTAGTTCAAAATAATTTATTAAGCGCAGCGTGCGCTTATCACGTCTGATACAGTACTAACGTTGGTTGTCACGTTACAGGTATTACACCGACACTCGTACACGGAGATCTCGTCCTGCGGCCGCACGGTAGACTGTGTGGAGACCTTCGCCTACATAGCAGGGTCAGTATTTGTACCGTGTATAACTAAAAGTAATACTAAATGTACATGTACAATCATGAATACAAGTCATGAGGAGTTTTAAAATAGTTTCATTTTAAAGTTGTGAACTGTTTAAAACTGAACTTTAATATAACAAAGACTATCTGGTACCGTAGTTTTATGAATTTAATTAGGATATTCCCCCTGTACCGTCTTTTTGGTATGCAATAGTGTTTGTTGCTATGTGTCATGTGGAGCATAATATATTATCGAGACTGTCTTGTCTGTTTCAGAGAGACCACGTGTACATTGGCCAAACAGTTTGTCGCTTACGTCTTTAAAGCGGACACAGAAGAATTGGTGAGTCCTCTACTTTTTTACTGCTAGTATCACCCCGTTATTGCTAATTTAACACCTGACAGAATGACCTTTGCCTTCCATGTGATTTTTAACAATTTCTCAATGTGATAACATATATTAAATTGAGTGATCAGGTTTATGCATGGATTTCTATTTCGGCTTCAACTCTGGACAGACTCCAATAATGTATTGTAGGGGATCAGTGATATCACTGTGTCTGAGTAGTAGGCCCGCAGGGGTTGATCAGTGGACCCTTGTCATTACAACCAAAGTGGCTCAATACAGTGGTCCAATTAGACCTACATGTATGGTATTATTTATTCTCCAAGCGTTAGTTGTTACAAAATATAGGTCCCATTAGACTACCAGAACAGCTGTGTAATAGTGCTGAAGTCTACCACACGGTGGCATGGTAGGTGAGCTTCCTCCCAGCCCCTCCAGGTGGAGCTAGTGTGTTAGACGGTGTAGTACACACAATAACATGTATCCTGGTAGCATACCATGGTAACACAGGCTGTCACCAAGTTGTAGCCTGGTAACACACCATGGTAACACAGGCTGTCACCAAGTTGTAGACTGGTAACACACCATGGTAACACAGACTGTCACCAAGCATGTATCCTGGTAACATACCACGGTAACACAGGCTGTCACCAAGTTGTAGACTGGTAACACACCATGGTAACACAGACTGTCACCAAGTTGTAACCTGGTAACACACCATGGTAACACAGGCAGTCATCAAATTGTAGCCTGGCAAGACACCACGGTAACACAGACCGTCACCAAGCATGTATCCTGGTAACACACCACGGTAAAAAAGACCGTCACCAAGTTGTAGCCTGGTTACACACCATGGTAACACAGGCAGTCACCAAGTTGTAGCCTGGTAACACACCATGGTAACACAGGCAGTCACCAAGTTGTAGCCTGGTAACACACCATGGTAACATAGGCTGCCACCAAGTTGTAGCCTGGTAACACACCATGGTAACACAGGCTGTCACCAAGTTGCAGCCTGGTAACACAGGCTGTCATCAAGTTGTCTGGGTAGAGAAATAGTACAGTGTGTTCATGTAGGAATAATAGGTTCTCTAAGGTTAACCAGGATATTTGTCGTGCGACTTCTTTTGTTTGTTGAATTCTACGAAACTAAGGCACAATCGGAGAATTTATATTCAGTACATAATAACCCCTGAAGGGCGTTATTATGTTCAAATCACCATGCTCACATTTAGTCATAATGCTTGACTACAATGATGTACCGTCCAATACTGCTATAAATCATCATGCCGACCCCATGGAATTGATAAACTCCCTAAGCGTCGGCATGATGCAGGACTGGCAAATTATTAGCTGGCACTGCGATATGACGACAACCTAACGTGAAACGTTAAAGGGTTAAAGCAGTTCACAGCATGTATGCTCCCTGTGTGGTAGAACGTTGAACTCAGTTCCCACTTAGACATTCTGAGAATTACCTTGGGAAATGTCACACTTGGTAAGTTTCTTACCAATTTCTTAGTACACAAGCAGTAATCTTAACGGATACTTTTTTTTTCATCACAAAACAATGAAATAGTGATTGATATTGCTTAGTACATTACCACCACAAAACTGACAAAATTTGTTTTATGCTGGGATAAACTGATTTATAGTTCAGCTTACTCCAACGCAGAAAGGTAAATGTAAATGACAAAATGGCATGTCACATTAAAGCACTGTGCGGCCCTTAAAGGGTTATTTATATGAAAATGTAAGCCTGAAGTGACCGCGTGGATGTATACATAATATCTCCCTTGTATTAAATGTCATAAAAAAACTCAATATACATGTCTGAGCTTAATATCAATATTTACACTCATGTGCATGCCAATATATTGGGAACGGTTGTAGACATACGGCATTAAATTGTATTCCCACTGTGTGTATCATAAAACATTTAAAATACGTAATAAAACCATGGGAGTACAAAACCTTTATGACAAAACATGGCCATAGTTTTGTGTCTTGTGTGAACTAGATGTACTTAACATCACGTAAGTTGTGTGTTAAAAATAGTGTTTCTGAAATCTGACACCAAAGTACAAGAAGAATGGCTACAAGATATGTTTACTTTAACAGGACGAATAAAGATGTCTAGACCGGGCAGGTTTTGTGGGTTGATTCGATTATAGTGTATCCGAGTAAGCCGTCACTGTGTATAAACACGGCTCGTCTGGACATACTCCCCTGGGCGCGTGGACAAGAAAATATTTCCATCTTAAATTCGATTTATCTAAGATCATTTTAAGATTATCCACAGGTTACTGTAGACATTTAGTATACACAATTAACATGAGGTGAGTTTTTTTCCTTTTTTGACCCTTATTCATTTACTGTCGGTAATATTATTGTATTATATCGCGGGCTTTGCCCCGAACCCCCTTTTCTCTCCTTTTTTCTTTTTTCTTTTTTTCGAAACTGATATCAAACACAACTATGGATAATACAGTGGTGCGACCTGGTGTTTGAAATTTTCAATTTAAGATTGTGACATCTTTAAGATTGGCCTTTTTAAGATTGGCAAGATTTACTTGTCCACGCTCCCACAAGAGTGTATCCACTTCTGCATAAACACGTGTCCTGCTGTGACCTACAGATGGGTCAGCACAGTTTGTCACAGTATGGGGTGCCTTGTCCTTTCAGTCTATAAAGGAGAGTAGTCATGTAGTACACACGTACTACAAGAAGGGGTAGAGGAATAGGAAAATTAGCCCCCTAAGAGCAGTAGAGTTCATTAAATCAGAGATGCCACTTTTCCAAATTTTGCAGGAATTTCTACTTTTTCGCTATAGGTTCTGTATTAAATTGTGTTATTTTCTACAATGTTTACCAGAATCCAAAGATTTCCTGCTTTTGTCGACCAGAGAGTGGCATCTCTGAATTAATGCACTTAAACATGTATGGTCATGATACATGAATGCAGCTCTGGGTAGCTACTCGCAATGCAGTGTGATCGGCACGATGCACCGACGCAGCACTGTTGAGTTACTCACCAGGTCTTCCACAGTACCAGACAGCACCTCGCCCAGATACTATAGCAACATATGGTCATAAAACCAAAGGCTCGTTACAATCCAGAGCGGCTGGCACGATGCAGCCATTCAGTTATGACGAGTCAATCGCGACAAGGTCGTGGTGTGTCATGACGACAAACGAGCAAGAAGGGTCAAATATCCGGCTTTTGGTGCCTAGAGGAGTACATTTTAGATCAATGCAATAATCCCCTGGCCCTCACCGCTGAATTCTAAGGGTGCATTATGTATTAAACAACTGGTACCAATTGTGACAGCTGTTATTAGGCCAAAAAAAAAAAAGATGTGTTTCAGGTTACATGGTCTGAAAATCTAGGGTAGGTAGGTCGGACTTTTTTTTCTTTTTTTAAATTTAGCCTGAAAAGTACCCAGAAATTGACTCACGAACTACAATGCCGACTCGCCGACGACTGCCTCAACTCGTGAACTATCAGATCGACCCTTAAATAGTCCTAAAATGACCCAAAATATATATTTTTTTTCAAAATTGCTTAAAAATTTCTAAGGTCGGCCCTGTTTTGCTAGGTAGGGTTGCCGCTCCCTTAGATTCTCGCATATAAGCCAAACTCGCGTATGCGCTGCCACCAAGTTTATGCGGATCCACAGGGAATTTGGTAACGGCGACTTTAGCACTAAACCAGAATAGTAAAAACTCATGTATAAGCATAGAGACATCCTTAGTATAAGCCGCCCCTAGACCTTGTGCTGATACTATAAGCCGCACTGTCTATCTGATTCATGTACTAGCCACGGCATCTACGTGAGAATGAACTGACGTCAGGAATTGCTGATGTTGAGCTAGCATTGGGATGGCTGCAGAGGGGTCTTAGGAGACCTGGCGACCTGAGCTCTTTTCCAGGCGACCTGGCGACCGGGTACACTAATTTAAGCGACCTGGCGACTTTTGGACAAGCTTGCCTATAGTACAAATTGGTTTTTAAAAAAAAGAGAAAAAGAAGCGACTTTGTGACATTGGGCCTTTAATTTTGGTGACTTTCCACTACGGTAAAACAGACTAGACACCATCAGAACAGTCATCGAGAGGCAGTGCACGGTACAGTCAGCTTATTGGTGGTGCCACTAGTCGTTAGGTGGATGAGCAACGTGCCTGCTACCTAACTCATGTGGCATAACCCTTTAAGGACCGCATGATGCTTTAATGCTTCATCTGTCGTCATGATGTACTAATGCTGCACGGTGAGTAACTCACCAGCACTACTGTTTGATGTATCATGCAAACCCTTTGTTTGTGTATCAGACATAAGCATGAGTTTAGCCAAGGTAAGTCTCTCCCTAGAGCTGCAATCATCCATAATCAAGACAAGGGGCATAGTGCGGCCCTTAAAGGGTTACGTCTGGTTCATTTAGTCTATATTAATATCTGCTATGATGTCGTCTGTCTTCTCTAACTACGTCATGTAGCCAGCAAATTTACGTCATGTTGTATCAGGCGATGTAAGGAACATGGAATTATGACATGTGATCCATAATGTATGGGGTAGGGATGGGGGACGGGGGGGGGGGGGGGGGCGTCTTGCGTGAGTGTGCCATAATGTTCCTTGGGGAACACCAAAAGTGTTGTTTTTTTATATAACCCTCTTTAGGTTGGGACGAAAATCAGAACATCAAAAGTAAGACGATTTTGAAAAATCGAAAAAAAAAATCTTGAAAAACAATTGGCTATTGAAATCTCTAGACAAATTTCTTTTCTACAAAAAATATTTGCATTTCCAAAAATAACATGGCACACGATGTGGGGGTGGTGGACCATAGCACATGTTATGATAAACAGCAGCGGCAATTTAAATTCATATCTAATGACAAATAAGGGAGTAATCATTATTAATCAATGGCAGGAGGGGGGCGGGGAAAGGGCAAAATAGTCTACAAAGAATTGTTGGGGGGATCTGAAAGATTTTACCTGTTTTCTCCAAAAAAAACACTTACAAACCCTTGAAGGGGATGGGTCAAAAGAATATAGGCCCTACACACTGCAAGCTTGCGTTAAATTCCACCAACATCCGTGTTGTTAAATAATGACCGCTCCTTAAGTTAATAGCATCATTTATTTTATGGTGAATATGGACTGTCAAGCTTAAACCGATGGGAGTGCTGCTCCCAAAGGTAGCGTACGATAACCCTAAGTCGTATTATGCTTTGGCCGTATTGTACTAGGCCTATGGCTAGCGTGCAATACGGCCAAAGCACGGCTCGTGCAATAACCTGTGACTCGGTCACTTTAGCGTGCAGCTCTGTCTATTTAGTACCGTATGACCACATTTTGCTGTGTCATTCTATTTGCAGCGTTTTCCTATTAAGGGTGCTCTGCACTAAGTAATCTGATTTCATTTCTCCTAATTTAGTCAGCCTTAATTAAGGCCCACCGGGTAACATCAGCACTTGAGAGGCGTCCCTGCAGTTTCTTATCACAGATGCCCTGTAGTGCATCAGCTGTGTCAACGTCTTCAGTTCTTCTTACCTACCCGCTAGTCCATAACCCTTCAACACTTTAGGGACGGAAGTCGCTCAAAGATGACATTTGTTGTCATGATGCACTAATGCAGCCCCGGCGAGTAACTCGCCGGTGCTGCATTGGTGCATCATGCCAACCCTTTGGGAGTGCCTCAACCCCATAGGGAGTGTCTCAACCCCATAGGGTCGGCATGATGCTTGAATACACTGGTGATTTATTCACCAGAGCTGCATTCATGCATCATGACGACCAAGGCATGATGCTTTAAGGTATCAAGCGGTCCTTCAAGGGTTAAGGGTAGCATAGTGGTTGCACAGTCTCCTTCTGAAAGCAGCACTGGCGAGTAACTCACCAGTGCTGCATTCGTGCATTATTCCAGCCATACAGGTTTGATTTACTCCCAAAGGATTGGCAAGATACATAATATTATGCAGTGCTGGCGCTTTACTCGCCAATGATGTCAAATGAATGAACTTAAGGTGTTATGCTGTAAAGGGTTAAAGGCCTCTCCTTTAGATACGACGAACCAAAGGTGTACTGATGCCCCTCTCTCTCTTACAGGGCTGATGTCTCATGGTTTTGATGTTTTTTTCCCTCCCGTGTCAAATGAGCCCTTTCATTAGCAACTCTCTTAGAAGTGTTAACAACCCTTTAAGGGCCGCATAGTTCTTTACTCTGCCATGTATTTGGTCATAATACATAGATGCATATTATACTCGCCACGGCTGCATTCATGTATCATACCGACCCTCTGAGGTGTATCAACCCCATGTAGGATAAGCATGATGCTTGAATGCAGCACTGACGAGTTGCTCGTTAGGGTTGCATTTATGCATCATGATGACAAGGGATATGGTACATTAAAGGAATCTGTGACTTAACCTTGCCTACTTTTGCACGGGGATGATGTCGTGGATTCAGAGCTCATTAAAGGTTAATTAGCCCAGGGTCCATTCCATAAGCATCTCTGATATATAGGCCGATGCTATAAATAGGCCAATATTGATTAAGGCTGAAATCGCCCAGAAAAAACAAACAATACCCATCAGCACTGTATCATATCAGAGTATAAAATATGGCTATTTGAATCACCCTAATAAGTTTGTGAATCAGAACTATATCTACATATTTCGGAGCATGTCTAGTAATATATGAATGATGAATGTTATGCACATTTCTGGGTGAATACAGCTATTTATGAAAACAATTCTAGGTTATATACAGAACACAATAAAGAAGATGTTTTAACCTCTTTGATTCCTCAATGTAATTCTCAAGAGGCGATGTAGGACTACACTAGAAAATAAACCACACAGAAACTACCACATGGGTATACAATTTACTACCTTTCCGCTTAACCGGATTTCAAGTGCTAGAACGTAGACGTAGAACACAAAAACCAGAGTAGACGAGATGTGTTGCTGTTTTTACACAGCTCAGACTAGCTAAATTATTTTAGACTGAACTGGATGTGGTAAGTGTGTTGGTATATGTTGTGGCAGGCGGGGCGGGTGTGGCCAATGGATCCTTGTCTAGAGGATCGACATTTGTGATGGTGCGATTGCTAGCGTTACGTAGTCTAGTTGGTAGCGCCTCCATCTTGTCTTTTATTTAAGGACTCTCAGACATTGCAGCTTCTTTTAGGGGGGGGGGGTTGCATTTGACGTCACATATCCGGTTTGTGACGTTAGATATGGAGGTCCTGATGTTAGGAACTATAAGAATACTATATCAGACATGCCATGTAATGAACCATGGACCAATTAACACATTAACAGACGCATAGTGCTTTGATGCTTTGTCGTAATGCTGTATGGATGTAACCCAGCGAGTAACTCACCAGTGCTGCATTCAAGCATCATGTCGACCCTATGGGGTTGATACATACCTATAGTATAGGGTCATCATGGTGCAATCAAGCCAACCAGAGGGACAACATTTTGACACCGATAGGACCCCGTCCCTCCGTCGTTGGTCCGAGGCGGAACGAGTTGGATCCCTCGGGGACGCAGTGCCAGCACTCTGCTGAAGAGCCCGCTACTCCCCGCTGCCCGATGGGCAGATCGAGTGGGGAGTACGGTCACAAGTACGAGTGTGGCAGTGCCAGGGCAGAGGCTGCCTCTGCGCATGTCACTGCTGGTCTAAACTTCCGGTGTAAACCCATCAAGAACTGGATGATGCATGCATGCAGTGCTTGCGAGTATTGGCTAGTGCTGCATTTATGCATCAATCCAACCGTATGACATTGAAACACTGACAAAGGTTAGACATGATCCACCAATGCAATGCAATTGGGTTACCCGCTGGCACTGCATTGGTGCATCACACACGCCGACAGATAAACATGACTTGGTGATGAGTACAGTCAGTGCTGGGGCCCTTGATGGGCGGGTCCCCATGTCGCATGTCGGTTTTAAGAAATGACCATGTCGCATGTCTATGTCGCTAAAGATGCTCATGTCCCATGTCAATTTTAAGAAAATGTCAATAAGCCTCATGTCGCATGTCACTAGGCCTCATGTCGCATGCCGATTTTAAGAAAGGCCCATGTCGCCATATCGAATTTAGGGGTCTAGAGCCATAGTGCTTTGAAAATGGACGGAGGCTATTGCATATGTAAAATTCCGGCTAGTGTGAGTTTTACCGAATATATATAGTGCTGTGATCCAGTAGTGTATGCCCTTTTTGTCATGATGCATTGATTCATGCAGCCCTTGTTAGTCTACTCACCAGCACTCTATTCATGCATCATGCCGACAATTCGGCAGTGTCTCAACCTGTATGGTCAGCATGATGCATGATTGCAGTACTACATGTAGATTAATGTGACCCATAGTGTCGGCAAGATGTATGAATGCAGCAATGGTGAGTTACTCACGAAGGCTGCATTCATGCATCATGACTACAAAGGGCATAACACATTAAAGCACTGTCGCCCTTAACCCTTTAAGGACAGCATAATGCCTTAATGCATCGTGCTTCATCGCCATGGTGCATGAATGCAGCTCTGGCGAGTAACTCGCCACGGCTGCATTTAAGCATCATGCTGACCCTGCGGGATTGAGACACTCATATAGGGTCGACATGATGCACCAATGCAGCACTGGCAAGTCACTCTCCGGGGCTGCATTGGTGCATCATGACGACCAATGTCATCTTTTAGCCACATCCGTCCTTAAAGGGTCAAAGGGTTAATTTTGTTTCACGAGGAGGTTGCTTCCCTACGGACCACAACTACAAAGTGCCCTAGGCCCTGCTGACATTTCATAGCTGGACTTAATTATGCATCAAATTTCTCACCCTTGCTCCCATTGGTTACTCATGTGGTCAGCTGGTCACACTTGGGTCAGGCTCTGACCAATTCATACTGACACTGTGCTAAGACAAGTGCAGTTTACTAGACACTGGCACTGTGCTTCAGTGGGGCCTAGTGGTGTGGTGTGTATTTGTACTAGTCATAGTTTTAGGGTTTTGGGCCCTATGACTATGATTTATGTACAGGCTGTTACTCATTACATCAGTATTGTATGGGTTAGTAGGCCTATGGCCTAGTAGCTTTTTCGGTGGATTTAGGGTGTTCATAATTTGTATAGGAGATGTGTCCTATTTTATGATTTATTGGGCCTATCCCTTCCAGAGATGGGCCCCACTTTGTAGTTTCGACCCTTATGGTGTCATCATCAGGTGGATTTGACAGGAAAAATATATTGCTATAGTTCTACTATGTGTATATTTTATAGAATACAATAGACCCCACTTGGCAGTCTATTAGGCCTAGTATTTTATTTATTTGTGCATAACTCTATAAAAATTGCGTTATTTATAGATCAAGTTTTTTAGGGTTAACTCAGAGGCAGCTGAGCAGCTCTGAGTCTCTGGGAGCAGCTCAGGACCTAAATGTGTTCTATGTCTGTAGTCTCCTGGTTAATGTCTGATTTAGGGCCGTGTGATCAGGGTGCAGCTTCTTGTGTCAGTGTTTAGTCTGTAGACCGGGGTCTCTGCCCCGCTGGTCGTACCTCACAGGGGAGCCGGGCATGGGGGTGTAGGATGAGGGAGGAGGTATACACTGAAATTCCATAGATTAAAAGGGTTAGTCAGTTCAGACTACCCTAGGGTGGTCATAATGAGTGTTAGTCATAATGGCAAAGTTATATTCAAAAATGACCGAGGGGTCAGTCAGTAGTGGCTAACCTAGGTTCATCATTCGTGTGTTTTATTTGTATACCACTAGTTGGGGCCACCTGTCATGACCACTCAGTGGCTCCCCCTGGAAATAAAAAGACTAAGGTGGGTAGGTCAGTACTGACCAACCTGACAATAATAACTGACCTAGGTTGGTTGTATAGGGAGCCAACAAATGACTAACTAGGTTAGGCACTACTGACTGAGAGGTTGGGCGTATAGGGAGCCTAGGAATATCAGTGTACGGGGAGGTATACATAGGGTCATGTTCCAGGTGTTCTGATCTCTAAGTAATGATTTACTATCACTGGGAAATGTGTCAAAAGAAAAGCACTGATTCAATGGCCGTCAAATTGACGATCCATTGCTGAGCGTGGATGGAAATCCCAGTCCCCTGTCTCAATGTCCATATACATTATAGCGTACGGGAGGTGATTCCTTACCCTTTAAGGACGACATAGTGCTTTAATCTTCTGTGTCCTTTATCGGAGTGATGCATGATTTCAAGCTTCACGCCGACCCAACCGGGCTATACTCTGCCGAAAGGTAGACACGATGCAATATGCAGCACTGGCAAGATGTTTCTCTCAAGTGCTGCATTTAATGAATGCATCATGACGACAAATGGCATCACATTTTAACCCATCATGCTGCCTTTATTGGGTTAAAGATTTGCTTAGTCAAGCTTGTATAGCGTCCAGGGGGCCTTCAGTCATGGAACCTTTAGTGAAAGTCAGTTCTCAGACTGGGTAGAAATCTGCATTCAGGGGGCGTCTCAATTTCCATACCTTACGGACATCTGCCAGTCTTCTAGGAGGGTACCCTGGTTTGATGTATAGGCGGCGGCTGTATAGTTTGACAAGCGTGATATTGGTCCCACTTTGTCTAATCCTATATCTTAGAGAAGCTTTGCTTTTATAGATTGTTTGCCTCCATATCACCGACTTCCCAGATAGTATGAATGGCATGGGACGTGGGAAAGCATCCGGAAAGCAAACAAGTTGGTGCAGATGATGAATTTCATCCTTAACCCTATAATAAAGGTGGCTCCAGAGGGGTCAAAATCTACACTGAAAACTCTATGGGGGGAAATAGTTATCAAGAGTGATTACTTTTTGTCATCACAGTGATGACGACACCTGTGATTACTTAGTAATCACTAGAGTAATCATATGTGATGACCCAGTGTCATCACCGTGATTACTTTTTTGAAATAATTTATGATTAATTTCATATAACTTATTTCTCTGTTTAACAAGGTATCAATCCCTAATTATCAATAACACCCCCCCTTCACCTGTCATCATGCATTGATTGAAAGCACTTCTAGCCCTCATAGCAAGCCCAACAAGGGCTATATGTGTATAGTAACCAACAGTATATTCTTGCTTTAGTAAATGTGGTTTAAGCCAGACAAAAGGTGTCCATGTGTACACATATGTCTGCTCTTGAGAAATTTGGTCAAAACTTACCTGTAAATTACTTGAGTTTCTAATGTGATAATATTCTTTAAATGTTTGATTTTATAAGATCCTTTAATCAGAGTTAATAAGGATATAAATCTATAGATGGCCTGGAGTAGGTCCTGCAGATTCGATTATTGTCTAGTGGGGCCCTCTGGTGGCAAATATTGTAATCAAGATGATGACTTCGGTCATCATCGTGATGACTTTCAGTCATCACCGTGATAACTTTACTCTAACTAATCAGCATGATTACCCAAACTAATCAGCAGTGATTAGTTTCAGATATGCCTAAGTTTTCAGTGTACCTGGCGACCAGCTGCAATAACTTTAGCGACCTGGCGATTTTTAGATAAAATTAGTTGTTTTGAAAATGGTCTAAAAAAGCGACTTTGCTACCTTGGGCCTTTAATTTCGGCGACTTTCCGACCTGAAGGAAGGCCTGTGCCCCCGCCCCATGAGCGACGTGCTGTGACTGCTTTGGTGCAGCATGCTGACCCTTCCAAAAACGTTCACCACCTTTTAGTGAAAAAGCTGCGCGTTACTATAGCTCCAAAGTCGGCCACGATCAATTGGGGGGGGGGGGGGGGGGGCTGAAGGGCAGACATTAGACACCTCTTGTGGGGGGACGGGAAAGTCTTTGGTTCCCTACTGCAAAAATCCACCCCGCTGACTGTAGGATCAATGCACAATGCCATCCGAAAAGGGTCAAGTGGATTAAGTTTATAAGCTATTACTACATGTACTATCATAATAAATTATCATTACTATGACAACGAGATACACCTGATTTACCTTTGAACATCATGATACCAAATATAAAACTGTGCTGAGGAAAAAAAGGGTTAAATAAAATCAGCCAGAATGCAAGGAATATCCCAGAAATAATTATGTTTTTCATCAAATATGAGTGTCTGGTTTGTGAGTTGGGCGGACATAAGACCAAACAGAAAACCCATCACACACCGAGGTGCCCTGTCATAGGTCTGTCAGCCTGCCGGATAGTTAGGTACCACCACTGATTGCCGGAAATGGCCAACTCACTCAAAAAGCGGTATTAGTAATTTGGTGCAGATGAAATGAACTGAGGAAAATGGTGATGCTCTGACCATGGCAAACGGCAGCGACTTAACCCTTTAAGGACCGCATGCATCATGCCCTTGGTCGTCATGATGCATGAATGCAGCCCTGGCAAGTAACTCACCAGGGCTGCATTCAAGCATCATGCCAACCCTATGGGGTTCAGACACCTGCAAAGGGTCGGCATGATGTACCAATGGAGCACTGGCAAGTTACTCGCCAGGGCTGCATTAGTACATCATGACGACAAGTGTCATCTTTAGCGACATCCGTCCTTAAAGGGTAACTTTGATGAGGCAATGCCAACCTTCATCCTGTGATAGATGTATCCGGGTAAATGTCGTTTTTTTTTCTGTGCGCTTTTTAAAATAAAATCAGAGATGGCATATTTTGTCTCAAAAACTGTTTTAATAGTTCCTGTGACCATGTGCCATTTAACTCATTGGAAATCCCCCAGTCCAACTTGGCCCTCGAGTTTCTTAAAAGCCCTAGAATTGTTTTATTTTATTTTTCTCAATACAAGCATTTAAGATAGTCAGGAAGGGCATAGACTTGGGGAATGAGACCCATCTTCAAACACATATCATTATTGTTAGTCTTTGAGGGCTTTGATATAAAGTAACTGTAAATCCATTATTAGGTCCCAATGAGTTGTAGGACCTTGTAAATAAACCATAAAATACCATACACACATGACACATTTAAAGGTACCTAAATTAGGGAGGGGAGAATACACAAGGTGGCACCACCAAGCATATGGCAGCTACTAGATAGGTGAATACTTCCCAATGTAATATCTTAAGATCTACCATAATAAAGAATACACCACCATTGACCTAATTGTATTCTCCCCTCCCTACCTAAATAAACCCCTAGATAGGAGTAGGGGATCTACCTCTCAGTAGTCCCTGATCTCTGACACCGCTCCCTGGGGGACCCAGTATAAGAGTACTACCGACAAGCACCATCCACACAGGACACTGAGGGGGGATAATGAGGTATACCTTGTGTGTTCTCTCCTACTAACCCTTTAAGGAAGGATGTCGCTAAAAGATGTCCTTTGTCGTCATGATGCACCAATGCAGCCCCGGTGAGTAACTCACCGGTTCTGCACTGGTGCATCATGCCGACCCTTTGGGAGTGTCTTAACCCCATAAAGTCGACCAATGGGATGATGCATTAAGGTATAATACCGTCCTTAAAGGTTAACTTAAGGACGACATACTAGTAGTGCTTTAACCCTTTCAAGAATGGTATGTCACTAAAAATCTTAATGTGACATTTGTCGTCATGATGCAGCCTCAGCAAGTAACTCGCCAGTGCTGCATTGCATTGCGGATGCATCATGCCAACCCGGGAGTGTTTCAAGTCAGTAGGGTCGCGCTGACACTTGAATGCAGCATTGGTGAGTCACTCGCCATGTCTGCATTCATGCATCATGACGACCATGGCCATTTTGCAGTAATGCATTATGTCGTCCTTAAAGGGTTAATATGCCACGTCATTTTGTAATCGTAGGGAAAGAATGCATCCCTGGCAAGTTGCTCCCCAGGACTGCATTCATGCATCATGCCGACCATATGGGGTTGATACACAAGGGTGGGTATGATGCACAAACACAGTGCCAGACTGATACTCCCTTGTGTTGGTGCATCATGACGACGAAATTGACACGGATCCTAGGGCATCATGTGGTCCTTGAATGTTTAACCGACCCCCTATTAACTCATCCATTCCTCCTCGCTGAATCAGCTAAAGAAGAGGAGATAAATATATGCAATAACCATTTCTAAACATACAGGTATATCAAGGAATGTATAGGCCAGGTATCGACACCTGTATCACCTGTTTTGATTTTAAAGGAATATAAATGATTAGTAAGGTGTGGTAGGTTGTTATTCCAAGCATAAAGTAATACAGTGAAACTTCGTTATAAGGAGCTCTGATATAAGAAGACCTTGCTTATAAGGAGCAGATTTGTGTGGTCCCGATTTTTCCCTGTACATTGCTATACTAAGAAAACTCTCATAGAAGGAGGTGTTTTAAATGTAACCTCTGATATAAGGAGGTAATTTTGGCTCATTTCCTTTTTTTTTGTAAGCACAAACTTTACAGGGAAATCATCTCAGATACTGCTTAAAATTGGCCACCGCCCCAGCCCAGGGAGGTAGGGAGAATATCTTTGTAGCTGCCCTAGGGAGGAAGGGAGATCAAAAGCTCCAGGAAGGGAACTGGAGGGGTTGTTCACTTGAAGTCATACATGCGCTCATTGCAATTGTATTTGAATCAAGTGTATAAGAGACACCTGTAGGGAGTGTACTGTTATCTAGACCTTAATAAGGCTGACCTTGTTTATAAGGAGACCTTCCTTATAAGGAGCAAATTGCACTGGTCCCAAGGTTCTCTTTATAATGAAGGCTTAACGTACCTGTATTTATTTACACCTACATAGCCCTTGTCTAATCCGTGTCTGTTTCCTTCTCATTCCAGTCAAAGAACATATTATGCAGCATCGGTAAGTTTTGTTTATTTATTCAATATCTTCTTAGGTGAGTGTTTTGTTTTACAAATCAAAACGTTATGTTTCATCAAGGGGTGCAACAGAGAATCTACCTTGCAGTAAATACACGTAAAGTGTTTGTTTAAATCTTCAATCTCATATATACAGTAATACTAACTTATAGGTATGGTGAAGTGATGGTACCGAGAAATACGAGGACACTAGCTAGAAACTGAAAAAGAGTAAGGAGGTCGAAAGCACACTTGATTCTAAATAATATTGGATACCATATTACAAATGTATGATGTATTTAATCCTCTTGGTGGCAAACATAACGAAAACCAAGATGAAGCAGAATGTATCCGACATCTTACATTTCAACACGATAGTTAGGAAATCTTAATTGTGGTAAAAGACAATATAAAAGGTGACATGAGAGTCAGAGAGATTACTCCTCTGATGTCTGAATCGTCTAGTCACTATAGCCATGGCCACATTCCCGGATGGTGCTGATAAATGATATAATGTATTAAAGCACTATGCTGCTCTCAAAGGGCAATAGATCTTCATTTGGCAAAGTTTCACAATAAGATACCGGGTAACAGGTGACACAAGAAACAGAGAGATTACACAAAGAGGGATAGCATTAGCCCTGCTCTGTGTAGAAAGCTCCCCATCCATTTCAGAGGAAGACTTTCGAAGTTGGCACGCCTACATTAGACCCTTTAAGGACAGATAACTGCTTTAATGTATTATGCCATCATTGTACATTAATGCAGCCCTGGTGTGTAACTCGCCATTGCATGCATCATGACGACCATACGGGGTTGATACACCAATACGGTGCCGGCTAGTACCCACCAGTGCTGCATTGGTGCATCATGAAGACAAATCAACGTGCAGCCGCGAGGGTCATGCCACTCTTCAACTAAGAGTTACATTTTCACTCACTTAAAGACTACTTGAGAGAAGTATAAATGGAGGAATCTTGTCCTACTTAGGTGGCTGCTATGCACTGAAAATCCATAGATTGAAAGGGTTAGTCGGTTCAGACTATCCTAGGTTGGTCATATGAGTGTTAGTCTTAATGGCAAAGTTATATTCAAAAATGATCGAGGGGTCAGGCAGTAGTGGCTAACCTTTTTTCATCATTGGTGTGTTGTATTTGTATACCACTAGTTGGGGCCACCTCTCATGACCACTCAGTGGCTCCCCCTGGAAATAAAAACACTAAGGTGGGTTGGTCAGTACTGACCAACCTGACAATAATAACTGAGCTAGGCTGGTCGTATAGGGAGCCAAAAAATGACTAACTAGGTTAGGCACTAGTGACTGAGAGGTTGGGCGTATATGGAACCTAGGAATATCAGTGTGGGGGGTTGTGTGTTTCAGCGCCATCTGTTCTCCCACTGGGATGTATCTGTTCTCTGTCTGGAGGAGGTTGGGGGAGTCTGAGTGTGTTTAACCCTATAAGGACAGCATAATGCCTCAATGCATTATTCCCTTGTTCATCATGATGCATGAATGCTGCCCTGGCGAGTAACTCGCCAGTGCTGCAATACAGTAACAAACTCGCCAGTGCTGCAATATGGTACCATGCCGACCCTACTCGGTTGATTCAGTCACAGCGAGTTACTCACCAGGGCTGCATTGGTGCATCATGACGACAAATGTTGCTTTTTAGCGACATGCTATCCTTAAAGAGTTTATAACGACATGATGCCTAAATGACAACACTTTATATTTATGGTCCATCAACGCAGTGCTGAGAAACTTGTATACTGCATTAAAGCACCAAGGCTCCTTGAATAGATGATATGGCACAGTTAGACTTGCTCAAGTCCTAGAATTTGAATGAAGACAAAAAATATACTTTTCTCAACTATATTTTTCTCAACTGTCTAATTATAGTGGGAGCAACCAGGGGAGGGGAGGAGGAGGGGGGGGGGGGGTAGTGCGTGGCGGAGTAGAGCTCTCACTGATGCAGGCCAGTCTATGGCACAGTAGTCGTCTCTATCTAAATTAAACTTTCAACTTGAGTTTTATAAGTAATGCTTTCTATATATCTATTATGGGGGAATTAAGGCAATGCGAAATATGTCATGAATTATTTGGGTTATCGAATAAGGCCGTGGCTATTGACAGTTCAAACAGACAATAAAAAGAACTAATCCCCTCATCAATAGTTCCATGTTCACAGTACTGTCAATAACTGTAATCTTTACCACTATTGACAGTACTTATTTGTTTTGATCGTCTCATTAGATACAAGGGTGCCCACACCATCTCTACAAATCGCCGTCTTCTGTCTGATTACCTCTATAAATGCAATGATTTGCTGCGGTCTAGTAAGCCGTGGTTCTCCCATAACAAGTGGCGTACTGTAAACGTATGTGGGTGGAGCTGCTTACAACCCTTTAATGACGGCATGATACCTCTAGACTTGATGTTCATCTAGCGTCATGATGAACCAATGCAGCGTGATGCTTGAATGCAGCACTGGCGAGTTACTCGCCAGGGCTGCATTCATGCATCAGGACGACCAAGGGCATGAGGTATTAAGGTACCATGCTGTCCTTAAAGTGTTAAAGCAGTCTGCTGCCCTTACAGAGTTAAGTCTGGCCCCTCCGGAGGCCGAGTGCCCACTGTGCAGCCCCCGGGGGTACTGCCTCCGTCGTGATTTGATTATGGAGCTGGGAGTATTAAATCGTGTATGTAAGGGGCTGAGTAACTCCCAGCGACATGAAGCCCCGCACCCAGAGCTGCTCACTGAGCTACTCACTGGGGTGGTTGCGCCGCCCAAACACGCGGTAACCCTTTTAGAATGGTATAGGAATCTGGAGCTATGCCCTGTGGGTCCGCCATTTTATATTTCGCTGGTTGCGGTGAAACCCACTGATAAGACATCCCACTATGGGTACAAATAGGGGACAAACAGGGGACAGGCTAGTAACAGTGTTATCAGCTCTTATCAGTGCTGGTCGCCACAACCAGCTCCAGTCCCGACTAGGCCCTATAGTGCATTAATGCATCATGCCCATGGTCATCATGATACACGAGCATCATGCCGACCCTACGGGAATGAGACACTCCAGAAGGGTCAGCATGATGCACCAATGCAGTAGCGGAGAGTTACTCGCCGGGGCTGCATTGGTGCATCATGGCAACAAATGTCATCTTTTAGCGACATGCCTCCTTAAAGTGCTCTGATGTGCTATGCCCTGTGTGGTAATGATGCTTGAATGCAGCCTTGGTGGATCTACTCACCATGCAGTAGTGCATTTAATCAATACAGGATTTGATGAGTTGATAAACTCCCAAAGGGTCGACTTGATAATGCACCAATGCAGTACCGGCGAGTTGACTCATAATGGCTGCAGTCATGCATCATGGCGACAAAGCACTATTTAGGGATTGATGTTCTCCTCAAGGGTAGGCAAAGATGAAAGAATACTCAGTGCATGGCATTGCATTTGTGCGTCGTGACGACAAATGTTGCATCAAAACAACATGCGGTCCTTAAAGGGCTAGTCGGTCTGATGGGGATCTTTCTCTCTCTACCTTTTGCTCCAAGTAGGCCTACCACTGATTGTGGCCATAAAACGTTGTCAGATTGATGCCGGTCGGTGACTAAAAAACTCCTTAGAGACAAACAAATGGTGACAGATATCAATGGGGTCTAATTAACCGCATCTAAAACATTTGCGTTTGGTCATTCATTGTAAGTCAATCTATCGAGCGGTGCCTTGCCTTCAAAAGTTATAGCTCAGATAAAGTTTGTAGCCTCGAAATAAAATAATGGATTAGGACAATTAATACCTGGTACGAGTCTGGAATGCAATGCACCGTCCGGACGTTAAACTACCGAACAATCAGCATGAAAAGAATGATAGAAAATGATGAGCTTACTATCACAGTTTTGTTTAAGTACTGGTATTGGTTATTTTAGCACAATTTATCCATCTAAATGGTCAAATATCAAATGAGAAGTATAAGCCAGCAATTCCCTTATGATTTCTGAATTTAGCACCCCTGTATTGACCAAGAACAGTTGGTTTTCTCCCAGCTGCTCTCCCAAAGTACTGTTATGTAAGCCTCACAGAGGGTGTAAAAATTGTAAATCTAGTATACATCTAGAACCTTATGTATACATCTAGTATACGCTGCCCTATAGTTTTGGCTGATGTTGTAAGCCGCAATGACGATCTCACCAGTGCGCACTAGCAGCGGATTCTACGCGAGAATTTACGTGAGAATTTATGCTGACTGGCATCAAGGTTACAAATGGTGTTCTAGGATGGAGAGAAGTTCCCTTAGGCCACTTAATAAAATAAAATGGTTTCTTATCACCGGGGGCATCATAAAATCAGGTTTTGGGAGAAATTTCTTTTTGTCTAATTTTGATGAAAAACCTGATAAAAATTGACAAGATTGTTCATATCTGATACATTGTGGCCTGCAAGTGAAAAGGGAATAAAAAAGCCTCGCTCGTCAGATTTCTCAGACCTTGGTGATGAGAAACCACTTTTTTTGGAGTGGCCCTAGACTGAGTCAGAGAACACCAGGAAGGAGATAAGCAAGTGGTAAGAAGGGGCTGTCAGCGTTTTTCTCCGTCTCTGATCGGCGTGCTCACCATGCACTACAGTATGTAGAGTTGGTGTCAGGGCCGGGGTAGGAGATGGCTGGGGGCGTCGTGGTTAGTATCAGTACTTCACACTACTACTGAGCACCCACTCACCCTCCTGACCCCACTCATGTCATAGACCCTCTATTAGGCACTAGCGAGATACTGGTGGCGTCCTCATGTGGTACTCTGGTACCAATTGTACCCCCATGGTCACCAGCAACCAGCCCAGCCAAATCTCATTTCCGAGATTAGGGTACAAACATGGTGTAAGCATTGTGAGTGGGTTGTAGCTAGACATTCCTTATGTCCCCTGTCCATTATAGTGTAGTGGTTAGCACTGTGGCTTTGTGACACAAGGTGCAGGGGTTCTATTCCCTCCCAAGCCATATGCATACATATATTTATAACCATTCTTATTCATGTTTATAGCTTTTTAGGAAATATGTTAAATTGAGGTACAATAATATGTAACAGGGAATTGAAACAGAATTGCCATTATTTAACCAGAGAAAATTACTGTAATATATGGGTCACATAAATGGTTATATATTATATACAAAATCTGTTGTGTGTAAAAGAGGTAGCCTTGGCATGGATTCGAAGCCAGGACCTTTGTATTGAGTTGCCATGGTCCTAACCACTCCCCCAGACATAACAACTACACAACTACCACCCATTGAAAATACTCATCATGCCACTTGTACCCTGATCTCGTTCACGAGATTTCCCTGAGCTTGTTGCTGTGAGGTAGAGGGTACACACTGGTACCAACAAACATGGCGCTGTCCACTGGACATCCTGCTAGAGCGGAATAGGCAGTGTAGTGCTTTAATGCACTATGACTACCCTCCAAACAGAAATCATGAATCACACAAGTTAGAAACGTTCGCATTTCTTTGGAGACGCACAAGCTGCCTTACACAAGATAGGCACGGGACCAAATATAAATCATTGATTGAACATGTTTCTTAAAAGGGGAAAATTCCCAGACCACCATTCCTTGATGCATGTGATAAGAAAGCGTTTTTTAAATTGAATAATTGTGTGATTATCAAAATCGCAGATTTACATTGGCCTTGGCGATGGCTGTGGCTCCCTGACGAGTTGGGTCACAGAGGTGGGTGAGAAGATAGCCATGTCACCTAACTAAGGCAGAACTCACAGTGGCGGTTAACACTTTAAGGAGGGCATAATGCCTTAAGGCATCATGTCCTTGGTTGTCATGATGCATGAATGCAGCCCTGGCGAGTTATTCGCCATTGCTATGAACCAGCATCATGCCAACCCTATGGGGTTGAGGCACTCCTGAAGGGTCTGCATGATGCACCAGTGCAACTCGCATCATATACCAACAAATGTCATCTATTAGCGACATGCCGTCCTTAAAGGGTTAAAGGATTAATGACGTGAGCTGCTCGCAGGGGCTGCACAGGGGCAGATAAGAAGGTACAAAGCTCACTTAGAGACATGGGAAAACGCTCCCCGCAAACAGCGCTGACAAGGGTGTGCTATTCTGGCACAGAGAGCAACAAAAATAAGGCCCCACCACTCTCACCCCCCCCCCCCCCCGCCCCCATCATCCACCAGCCCTACCTCTCAGGGCCCGCCCCAGGGGTAGGGTGTAACTAGCCTGGTGTGATAGCAGCTAGAATACAATCAGACAGCCCAATGGGGTTCTCGCTAAGCTACGTTTATCCTGAGTTGGAGCAGCTCTGAGTTAGCTGTGAGCAGCTCAGGGGGTGGATTTGGGGAGTGATTTACGTTATCCTGAAGGCTATACTTCAAATTCAATTTAATAGCTTATCACTGAGTAAGTGATGCAACACACGTAGTTATCACTGATAAATTCAATGTGTAGACATGACGTATTAGATAGAGCCCAATATGAAATGAATCTATTCAAATTACAAATACATCTTTAAATAATCTTATTTTTATAATAATACTTTTGTTTAAAAGTTGTTTTCACGTTACACAAACAATTTGAATTATACGTTTTTTTCCACAGCGGTATAGTGGGAATTTATAATTTAGCATTAATTATTCGCCGGCGCTGCGCTGGTGCATTGTGCTGACAAAATTAATGTACCTGAAGCCTTGTTAAAGTACATGTTGGTTCTTAAAGGGTTAACAACGAGGTGAGGGTCACACGAGTAGAGCTGGGCAGATTGGGGAGATGGGATTAATGAGGTATCCCTGTGCCATACCACACTGTCCTTATCACACAGAATGTAATAACCCTTAAGGGCCGCATAATACTTTGAAGTGCCATGTATGTCTTCATGATGCATGATATTCAAAACTGGAAAGTCTGTTCACTGGGTGGCATTCAGGCATCTTTCTAGCTCTATAGGCATACACTATCAAAGGCTCAGCATGATGCATGGGTGGTGTAATGGTTGAATGCAGCCGACCAGTGCCGTATCCATGAAGCGCATGCACTAAAGCACTACACTGTCCTTAGAAGTGGTTACATGCCTGTCATATCCTCCCTGATGGGGCTATATATAAACACTGTGTGGATCAGATGAGGGAGTCACAGCCTTGTTCTGGTACATCATACCATGTCTGTACCATTCCTGATCATCAGGCCAAAAAAAAGGTATGTTTCAGATAACACGAGAACAAAATGTAGGGTCGGTAGGTCGAATTTTTTTTAACATGAAAGTACTAGGCCGCCTCTCCGAAGACCCTAGAATTGACCAAATAGGGTAAAAAATGTTAAATTGTATAAAAAAATGTAGGGTCAGCCATGTTTTGATAGGCTGGGTCGGGTGACCTGAAACAGGCCTTTTATTTTTTTGCCTTACCATAGCAGTGCTATGTGTTTGCTACAGCCAAGACAGATGCAGATCGGTACCCAGAAGTCAACTGGTTGCAAAAAAACTGTATCTCTGAAAAGGTTATACTTTTAACCACAATAATATTCATTCATCGTATATCTATCACCACTATTTCACGGCCTGGTCATTGTGCATTTATAAGATACTGTTTTCAGATTAAGTAAGTGAATTCTTTAACAACTGTTATAATAATCACATGGAAAATGGATCCATACCAATATTATGTTATACAGGATTGGCTGGGGTATTGACGTTTACAAGAACTCCCCTCCACTATCACCACCTACCTGGGCCACCTGGCCCCTTACCCCAGCCAGTGCCTCATGTCCACCCTACTGGGTGCCAGGACAGAACTCAGTTTCTAGGAATCTGCATTTTAATCATGGTTAAATGCCAGAACTGTGGCCATGGTTACCATGGTAATAGCAAGAGCTGCCCTGGATGTGGTCAACCCACTCCTGAGTATAGAACCAGTACACAGAAGGAGGCACAGGGAACTTTACCTGAGAACATGGTGGCGAGGTGGGGGGAGGGGGTGACCGTGGGGGGAGGGGGTGACTGTGGGGGGAGGGAGTGACCGACAATAACAGCCCAGCCTGTCACACCCCCCTCCTGATCAGAGAGAGCCTGAAGAGGTCCTGGAGGATCGGATCGCAGCTGCTAGGG
Source organism: Harmothoe impar (assembly GCA_947462335.1). Classification (NCBI taxonomy): domain Eukaryota; kingdom Metazoa; phylum Annelida; class Polychaeta; order Phyllodocida; family Polynoidae; genus Harmothoe; species Harmothoe impar. Next base: position 68,058,066 of record OX381706.1, read on the forward strand.
AGAGAAACGACCTCTTGCGGCGCAAGAAGGACCTCATCGAGCTGAACAGGAGGTTAGCGGAAATTGAGCTTGACAATGCAGATCTGGAGGAGGAGTACAGACAATCCATGCAATCAATATGTGCGGCATAGCAATCGGCCATTGCAAGAAAATAAATACAGAGGAGCACTTGACTATAGATAAAAATTAAAGGTTATTCCCACCTCGTGAAAAGCCCACTGTTTTGACCTATGCCCCTGAAGCTCTGCCTGTGTAGAATATAAACCTATCTGAGTATCAGTCTTTTTTACTCTGTGTAAGATAATGAAGATTACGATGATGTTACCAAATTGAAACTCTACATGCACGGGTGAAACTATATAAACACCGTAATGTAGGCACTTCTTCATATTTTATCTCAATATAGATCTACAACCGATGACCCAGACTGATGTGCCTTTTTTATGGCTTTGTATGTAACATGAGACCATGAGAACTCTTTATTCTGTGCATTGTCTAAAAAGAATGAAATCATGAATAATTTGATAAAGAAAGGGTCACCAGTCACCTCCTGAGGTAGGTCTCATGTCACTTGAGGTCATGGCACTGTTAGCGGATGGCCATTATTTAACAACAGGGGTGTGCATTTTCCAGCAAGCCCACAGATGCTTTTTGCTAGAAGGGTCAGAATCCCCTCCTTGCTGGGAAAAAAGTCTCACTGTATAATAACACCATGGCAATTTTGCTGAAGATAGACCAATCTCCCCATCAAGAGGAACTGTTTTATGCCTCCTCCTCCCCTCAGAAGAAGGTAAAACTTGTGTACACACACGCCGCTCTTGTTAATAAATGACCACCTCTTCAGGCTAACCCTGATGTCTCTGCCAGAAGTAGAGATAATAATCTTTCCTGCTTGTTGGCTCAATATGTTAACAAAGTTGGCTTGGGTATATGTTGTTGGTTCTGACGGCCTAGATCCTGCCCTATCTATCTGAGTAGTTTCAGGCCACGCAGGCAGAGATAGTGATGTGGTGATGACATGGCCATCACGTAAAGCGCTAACAAGCTATGTCACATGTTGCCCTAGTTACCTGACGTTACCTCTGACGTAATAGCCCCCCCCCACCATAGCTCTTACATACCCCTCATATACTGTAGACAAAGATAGCCCAACACACAATATCCCTGTACTATATCACTGTATAGAGACAATATGAAAAAAGAACCTTGTTATATATTCTTTTTTTCGGCAACTATATCATGCAGTCTCCGTAAAAACTTTTTCGCCATGCAGAACATTCGGTCCTGCAAATCTTTCGTTTCACAGGCCCGGCTTAATTTTTGCAGGCCTGGTTACCGGAGGGCACTTTTGATCTCTAGATAAAAAATTATATAAAGCAAGAATATACATTGAATGAATACTGCTTTCTTGCAGATTCCTATTGAAACATTATGATAGGTACAACTTTGAGTAATATTATGCAAAATGTTTATGCAAAGAGTTTCAAAATTAAATAGTGCCACACACAGAAGAAGAATGTTCTTGACATGAATGTATATTCATAAAAAGAGCTGTCTTCATAACATATTGGCAACACTAACATGCTAATGGGGGTTTTCTTCACCAACTTGGTCATTTTCATAGTTTCATTTGACTGCTGAACCTCTATTCAGGTGAATGAAATCCTTGTGAATTGCTGTGTTTTACTTACGGCAAGCAGGGACTTGTGTATATCACTTTACATAAAAGTGGTGTGAAAAAAGACAAGGGAATGTGATTATGGAGAATATGCCAGTTAATAATTGATAGGTAGTCGAATATCAAATGTACTGAATGTGAACTTATAAATACAATGTAGAGGCATTGGAAAGCATTGTATTTCAATTTAAGGTGTCTATAGTACTAGTAGAATGTGGCATCAGAAAGTGACTGGTCTAAGCTAGAAAACTACAACCTAAATGCAGTCCACTCTCAGAGGGATAGCGCTCCTAATGAATAGAAAGGATACATTATGAAAAATATGAGCGGCTTCCAGCACCTGTCATAGCCACAGTGGCAAGGGTGGTGTAGCACACTTGCAGAATATACTGGAGCTTCTTATCCCCAAACGGGAAAAGCTATAAGCTGAACTTACAACCTCATCCTGGCTATAGATTCAAATTGAAATCATCATTATCCTTGTTGGTGTTGCATTCATGCATATTGCCGACCATGCAGGATTAATACACTCTGCAGATACTGCAGAAACCTGGCATTTTACACCATTTCTGATTTATTTGTTACTTATTCACTTAACCTGTGCTTTTTTTCACAATCATGCTTGTTCTGACTTATGATTATACGGGAGTAGCATATCCTGGTACCTCAGGTAGTCGGGGGCTAAACTCCATCTCCTTATCAGGCTTATCCCCTCTCCTCACACCTTGAACAAAGGAGCTGATAAGAAATTCTCCCATGATGCACTGCTCTGGAGTCGGGGGCCTTACCACAATGCATTGCTCTGAGCAAAGATGGCGGCCCCTATAGCCTAATGCGCTAGTCCCTTATATGAATGCCTCTTTGTGTATACACATACTTACTTGGGTGTGAGTGTATACAGATAGATGCACATGACCGAATGTGGGCATGATTGCCAAACAGGATTGGCTGGCAAGGCATTCAGAGGCAATGCGTTTGTGCATTGCAACAGCAAATGTTGTTAAGAAGAACATTGCGAGTGCTTTAATATTGCAATATTGATTTCCAACAACCTATTTGAGCACTGATTACTAGTTGAAATTGATATGATAAGAAAGATGCACATTTCTATGTGGTTCATAATGAGTTCTCCAAAACTGAATTTGAGAGGACAGTTCTTCGTGAACTAGTTGAAACTTGCAAAGCAACAAATTATGGAAGTCCAAAATAGAGACTGCAGTAAGCAGAGCTGTGATACAAAGAATGCCTGATCTTAGAAGTTAGATGGATTTACTGGAGGCAATGTGTTTCAGTTAGGGGCATGGCAAGAACACAGTAAGGTCCTGTCCGCTCCCTGGCACTTTAGATTCTCATCGTGGGGCTTAAATATATCATCATCATCATTGCGAAAACTACATTGTAGCCTTATCTCTAAATATCTCATGTCAAAAGTCCATATACTTATTAAAGTACTGTAGGTATATCAATTGTAAAACTGTCTTTGAAACATGTCATACAAATGCCAGTATATAAATAAGGTTTATACCAACCAAAGGAAAATCAGTTATCGGAAGAGACTAAGTGAGGGCGATATAAGCTATAAAAACACCAATTTGGATCCAATGTGTCAGTATGATTTACATCAAGTAGTTACGGTTAAGGGAACGGACTGCTATGAATGATTCATGATTGCAGCATACCAACATAGGAAATGCCATCTTGTCCATAATTATTATATCATAGACAAAGCCTTAGCCTATAGGGAGTAGTCATTTCTAACAAGTTAGGGATGTAGAGGCAAAAACTGTTGACATCTGTTACTGAGACAGAGCTGGGGAGGATAAAACGAATTGACTCCTCTTAGGGGGAGCAAAGAAATGTCACTTGTTTTTCACTGAAACGTTTCCATACATCAAAAGGCATGTTAACAAACAAAGTCTCAAGTAGGGGTGTGAGATTTTGACACTTCAAAAAGAAAAGGTGGGAGTGAAATGAAAAAGGATTCTTCATATCTGCCAAGCCCCTGTCTATACGCTGACATTTTTGTGCTCCTGGGAATTACACATAGCAGAATACTGTGGCTTTTACTTGTCAGCCAGAGCTACAACAGTCCTTATATCACCTACTCTTTATCTACTGTCTGGCATCATGTCTTTGCATTGTCTCCCATGTAAACCAATTAGATGTAATCCATACAGACACCTACGCTTGTTTATCATTCTATACAAAGATATGTGTCTAAGGTAATTATACTGCAAGTGATAACTTGTGTGTGGAGAAGAAACTTCACCTCTTCAAGCTTAATGCTGTTATGGAATTTCAAAATGCTAAAAAGAGTTAGTAATTCTGTACCTATTGTGGGCAGTGCATAATAAGAAGGGCAGGTAAATGAGTGGAGTAGCCTAACCGTTTAAGGGCTGAACAGTGCTTAAATATGCTATTTTGACAAGCTTATCGCTCTTGTAGCTTCTTGAGCAGTCACAGAAACTGCTGTTTTCTTTTTCTATAGAATCCATAATTATTTATTCGGAAGCAGAGATAAAGGCCTGTGGCTGAGTCATGTGACAATTAGTCTGGCACCTTACACATTTTACGAATCAATCAAACTATATTGTTAATTGGTTGTGTAAGCAATAATGCTCATCTGATGGACATATCTGGACATGGGCCTTCATTGGTGTCTGGCCTGGAAATCAATAATAGATATTGAATATTACCTCCTTCCAAATCCAGGGCTCAGCCTGTTCATTTCTCCACAATGTCAAAGCACCCAGTCCATCACATTTTTTAATGAAGTGTTAACATCTGCAAGACCCAACTTTTAAAGAGCTTTGGGAATGATCAAAGGGGGCTGCTAATTATTTGGAATTGAACTTTTGAACCAATATTAATAGCAGTCATGTCACATGTCCACCTAGCTTAAAAACAAATCACCAGGCAAAGATGCCTCTTCAGCGAACCTTTCTTAGAGATAACCATGAAAGGACCTTATAATTCCGCATTCTTCTGTTGGTGATCACTTTCACCACACAGTAAAGTGTTTTAAAGGTGGTACATATACTCCCTATAATGTGACTCTACCACCTTTAGTACCTGTCCAGGCCATGGGTGAGACGGACGAGCGTCAATCACTATGCCTACCAGAGACCCTGCACGTAGACCTGCATGGCAATAGTCTTAGTTAAACAGACGTTGTTTAGCGCAGTAGCACCAGCCATTGTCTGGGAGGCCAAGCATCTTAAATCTCCCATAAAGTAGAAGCTGAGTTTCTTAGGCACACAGGGAGGTGATAATGTGGGTGCTACCTAGTGTAGGGAGGCAGCTGGGAGGGACTTACCTCCTCTATCCCTCACCCTGCACCACATGCTGTAGTCTGGGTAAGCAGATACTCGGTTATCTTAACCCTTTAAGGACTGCATAGTGTTTTAATGTGTGGCACCCTTTGTTGCCTAAGTGGATAAATGCAGCCCTGGTGAATACTTTCAACGTGAAAATCACAGTGCAAGGAGATTTGATGTGCCAAATCAAATGAATTTAACCCAAAACTAAAAATTCTAACTCTAGTGAGAAGTCATCCGTACTATATGAAAGTATCATGAAGATTGTGGAAGTATATCAATCCTATAGGGTTGTCATGATGCATGAATGCACCCATGGTGAGGTTAACTTCAGAGCAAAGCTATAATGCACCAAACAATTCAAACTAAAAGTCATTTAACCTCTAGCTGTGGGCTGGCGCTGACTTTACCCAATATCTTTAAATACAGACAAGGAACAGGATTTGTACTCACTGAACCCGACTCTCCATATGTGGTGCTGGACATTGATGTATAACATTAATGAAATCTGACACTCTACAAAACAGTTTAGTGTACTTATCTACTGGGATAAGTGGGATCGTTTGCTGAAAAAAAGTAAAACATACAGAATTGTGGGAGACTGGCCCGCTGCCTACTGTGAGTAGCTCAGACTTTTCACCATAGCCAACAGTTTGTGTGTATGGGGGGGCGGGGGGGGGGGGGCTTGAGCATAAAGGGTTCTTGCCAATATTTAGTACTAATGAGAGCCTAAAGGTGTGTTTTGATAACAGGGCAAAAAGAAACAGGACAGATCTGTTGATTTGTTCTTAACCTTCTAGTTTCAACCTTCAAGTGTTATGAGAGGAGTTTTCACAATTTTCTCAACTTTTCAGTGAGTTTTAAAAATGTTGAGAAAAAAACTCTTACTTCATTTGGTGTGTAGTCCTACTTAACTTACATTCCACCAAGCATTCCTGCAGATCAGGGTGATTGGCCTCGCCTGATGGGAACCAGATGGAGGGTAGCAGGAGGCTGGCATCCTGGTATATCACACACAGCACCCAGTACACCCACCACAGGCTCTGGTTACAGACTGCTGGTGCATGCTGGTCTACACTAACCCTTTATAAACGTCATGTTGCCTTAAAACCACATTTGTTATCATAATGTACCAATGCAGTGCTAGCTGATATCTCACTGCCACTGCATTAAGCCATCATGCTGACTGGTTATTGGGGGGGGGGGTATCAAGCCATGATTAGAAAGGGTTAATCTGCCATATGTAATTATTGAGAAAGATGTTAATGTGGTTTTAAGGTATAATAATGAAATCAATTGCTCATGTATAGGCAGGTATTTTACCATGTCAAATTTCAGTGCAATAAAAGAATACCACTGATATTTTATATGATATGTTTCTACACAGGTCTGTTTATATCTCTCATGTATGTCTCCGAGGTTTCTTGAATGTTATTGTGTCATATATATTATATAATAATGTCATTATTTAACTCATACTTACCAGATGCTGTTTCTATAATGATAAACAATACATAATGTATTCTCTGCCTTCCTCTTGCAGCTCAGGGCTTTGGCCGCACTCACTGGTACGTGTGAAGCAGGTCTGATGTGGAGGATTACCATGACAACAACCAATGGTCCGTGAGATTACATGTATCCGACAGGAGAACAATCCTTCCTGGTTCAAGTTCAATGATTTTCTTCCTGTACATTGTATATATACTACATCTCTGGTTTATATCAATTACGGTAAGGTTCTATCTAGAGATCTGTCAATAACATCACCAGTACTCTAGACTTGCTCAAGTCATTGGAGCCCCTTCCCAATGATTCCCTACCCTCCCTTTGTCCATTAAATGAGATTGCTTCTACCCCAGGACAAACTTAACAAAAAGATCATAGAGGTATTATTACTGAGGTATAACACAATAGAGGATAGACAGCAGAAACATGTCTAAATAACATTACATGCATTAATGATAATGAAAACTGTATATATATATGCAGTCCATTATAATAACATGTATACCATATTCTGCATTACTTATATACATTACTAGAAATAGATTGCAAGATGCATTGATTATAGAGTTGAAATACATGGTTTTGGAAATGTTAGCCATAAGATGGCTTATTATCATGTACGGGGTACTGTAGTTATAGTGATTCCCACAGCAATAGACTGAAAACAACCATTAATAACAGAATGAATGACATCATGGATCTAAGAGGACCCCGTTGACCAATATCAAGTGATGTTTGAGCCTGCATTGGTAAATAGTTGGCAGGAAAATATTATCTTAAGACGCAGGCAGCAGAGCTGCGGCTATCCATGACCACATTCATAGATGTCCCTATATGTCTATTTACACCATTGTGCGTGGTGATGTCTCAATTAATATTTGTTCTAATAATGCAAAAATAATCACAAGTAAAATGTCCACATTATATGTAGTGTAATGAATATATATATATATGACGTGGCACAGGTTGATTATACACTGATACATATAAGGTTGTAATTGTTTTTGGAAACATTTCTGTCTTTTGTACAAATAGCCGTCCATGATAGGTCCATACTCACAGGTTCTGAGTTGTCTCAACTATTCATACATTTTGTGCCTAACCAATCTTTTTCACCTAATGGCACTGTAACCGAGTAATATCTATACAGTCCTATGCTATACTAACGTGTCATTCCAAGTGCATTCAAGACGTTCAAGGACCTTCAAAGCCTCTTGCATACATTTAGACTAGCACAAGAGGCACTTAGACCTCAGTACATTAAAATCTATATATACTACATGCATATTGATCTAGATGGAAGCCCTTGTAAAGGACCATCACACGTGTCAGTCAAACTAGTGCAACGTATCTACACTGATCTGTTACTAACTTAAGAACATCATGCAGCTGATCATGAACTATACTAAATACTGACCCATATAATGTGTACATATATACTGTAATATGATATAAGTATACATAGTAGTATTGTATAAAACTACTGTAGTTTTGCTTTACTGTGCCATGCCTTTTGTCATCATGATGCATCATGAATGCAGCCCTGGCATGTAACTAACCAGTGCTATATTTATGCATCACACCAACCTCCCAGGGTTGATGCAATCCCAATGGGTTGGCATGATGCACCAATGCAGTGCCAGCAAGTTAATCACCAACACAGCATTAGAGCATCATGACAATAAATGGCTACTGTTAATGAAGTGTAATGTGCAATATTTTCATCTTCACCTAATGAAGACTGTTGTGGTCTACTTATAGACACTATTTTATGCTTGCTTTATGTACAGCTAATATCAGGTAGACTATGTGAGGTATAATTTCCAACCCTGGATTTACATCATGTTGTGTTTCGTTTACAGCTTGTTAATTGTTTCCATTTACAACAGAGAGGTATCTATGTATATGAGTTTTACAGATATATTATGTTAAAGCAGATTTCATGTCCGTGGGAAATATCCTTTCTATGATATTCATATAGTTGTAGATTGGTGAACACAAATGTAAGTTTGAAGAATATTATAGATGCCATGACAAAATGACCATTTCATTTCTTCATATGTAATACTTGCACTGTGCACCTTCTTCAACGTTTTAAACTTCATGATAACCTATCTTGCATTACGTTTAATTTCAAAAGAGTAACATCTGTTTGGTTATGAGCTTCACATTTATCTGCGCAATTATACAACTATTCTGTATCAACTGTGGGAGGTTTGACTTATATACCTGTTAGCTTGGCACTCTGTCAATATCTGTGACTCGTCAACTTTATTCATGAGAAATCTAACTAGAAGGGCATTAATATTGGCAGCCTAGCAGAAAGGATGCTCCATGTGTCCTACATATACATACCACGGGAAATGTGAATTTTAATTTCATTTGATTTACTGTCTATGCTTTGGTCTCAAACTGCTATTATACTGTGAAAGTACTTATATTCACGGGTGTAAATTCCCGCAGAGGTGACAAAAAGAATTAATTCACGGGTATTTATTCCATACTGTAGCATACAAGAATTTTTACGGATTTTTCATTTCCGTGAATATAGCGAAAATATATACCCAGCGAAATAAAGTATGACCACAGTATATGATAAATAAGTCCCTTCCTAAATCATTGCCTGGCAGCCCATGTATTATAACACTGTTCCATACTTTTCCATTCCTTACTGACCAGAGGAAGCTCACTTTATACTCAGTGTATGCAGATATACATTCCCAGCATTCCCAACATTTTATTTGGGAATTCCAATGATTTATTGTGTCCTTTGTTATTTCCAAACAGATGAGGATGTTGGATTGTAGAAATGAGATGTTTAATCCCTTTGAGGACAACATGATGGGTCAAGGAGTTGTAGAATGACTCTTACAAAGATGGGTTCTCATTGTTTTATTCGATAGAATTAATGATATGAAGTATTGCTTTTTGCAGGAAATAAAATGTTGAAGATCGGAAAAAGTATTGTGTCATTTTTGCTTCAATTTAATTCTCACTTCAATTATCATAATGGTCTTGTTAACTGCCACAACAACATTAAAGTGAACTTTCATGTAGCTATGGCAAAGTACCTCAGGTCTGCATCCATGCATCATGCTGACAATTTGTGGTTGCTACAGTATGATTCGCCAATGCAGTAGCCAAAGGTCACTTGCCAGCGATGCATTGGTGTATCATACTGACAAATATACATGAACTTTGAGGCACGATGCTGCCTTGGAAGGGCTGGAGTAATGTATACATGTCTAATAATGAGGTGAGTGCTGCACAGGTAGACAGAGAGATTGGAAGAAATGGGATTAATAAGGTATCCCTGTGACATACTACACTGTCCTTATTCAAGAGAAAGTCATTACCCCTAAGGGCCACATAATCCTTTAATGTGTGATGCATTTGTAGTGCATTCTTGCAGTACCGGTTAATCTACTTTCTAGGGTTGTATTGATCCACTTTCCAATGGGATGTTACACTCATGAAGGTTTGGCGCGATGCATATACAGTACTGGCTAATTGCTTGCCTGTCGTCCACTCATACATTATGAAGACATTATGAGGAATTTTACAATAAAACACTATGCAGTTCCTAAAGGATTAAGCCAGTCACATCCTCCTTTAGGGCCCGGGGCTATATATAAATGCTGTCTGGATCAGATGAGGCCTGTTCCCTCACATAATGATCATAACTATAGAGGTAAAGACAGTGGAACATGTCTTCTTCATCTTTATTAAAGTCAAATGTCAGTGGGTACAAAGAAGTCAACAAGGTATAGAAAGCTTATATATTAAAAGTCATATTTTAGCTAAATTCAATTTTACTATGTTTAAAATGTGTAAAACAAAGAAGAATAGTGTTACTTACTCAAAATGATACATAACTGAATATAAGACTACACAGATCCCATATTATGGCTACTTTGTTGTATTTGTATAGACCATTCCTCTAAGACTAATATCTAATCAATATGATTTAGTTCCATCTGATTAGGTAGGGCGGCATTTTATGCAATGTCTAAAAAGGAAGACACTGTGCATCTGCAAAACAAAATTTTACTTTTTTTAAACTCAAAACATTTTTTCAATCAGCTTTGATGGAATACCAGTTAAATATGTTCATAAAGAAAGTGACTAAACAGATGGTCAGGTGGGTCCTGTGTCAACTGAGGTCATGGCTATTGTCATATCTCGGCCAGAACTACAAATTGTTATCATTTCTGCGTGTCTGCTCTAATATGATTACCCTTTAAAGGACAAATAGTTAATTAACACAATGTGTATTTTGCTGTCATGATGCATAAATGCAGCCTTGGCCAGTCTACTTGCTGACTCTTTGAGTTGGCATAGGATACAATATCTCTATGTGTTAACAAAGTTGAGTCAGGTGTATGTTTTTGGTTCTGATGGCCTTGATCCTGCTCCATTTGTCTGAGAGTGGATTCAGGCTCTGCAGGGAGAGATAGTGACGTGGTGATGACATAGGTGTGACGTAAACTGCTGACAACCTACCTTAGTTAGCTGGCCATTTCAGACATTTAACAAGTATACCTTGAGAATTTCATTTAGCCTTTAGCCTATACATTATAGCATCTCAATACATCTTAAGATAAAATAATGTCCCTAATGTGTTCTTGATATGAATGTTTTAATAGTAAGAGCTGTCTTTATGACATATTGGCAAAGGCTAATGGGGATTTTCTTCTGAGCTTGGTTACATCATGTTCATGGATTTATGTGACTGCTGAATCTTTATTCACTTGAATTAAATCCTTGACATATGCTCTGTTTTTCTGACAACAAGTAGGTTACATAAAAGTGGCATGAAAAAGACAAGAGAATATGATTATAGAGAATATATCAGGTAATAATTGAAAGGTAATCAATATTACATATAAATATTATATATGTCATGTCCACTATGTGAATTTATAAATACAATATAGAGGCATTGGAAAGCATTGTATTTTAACCTAAAGTGTCACTACTAGTAGAATGTGACATCAGAAAGTGACTAGGTCTAAGCTAGAAAACTACAACCTAAATGAAGTCCACTTCCAGGGGGATAGCACTCCTAATGAATAGAAAGGATACATTAAGAAAAATATTCCAGCTTCCATCCCCCATATTAGTCACAGTAGCAAGAGTGATGTAGCACGCTTGCAGCATATACTGTAGCTTCTTATTACCAAACAGGAAAAGCTATAAGATGAACTGACTGTCTCATCCTGGCTATAGATTTAAATTAGAATTGTCATTAAAACCTTTTTAGGTGTAGTGGTTTAATGTGCTATGCCCTTTGTCGACATGGTGCATAAAAGCAGCTGTGTTGAGTAGTTGCCAGTGATGCATTCATGTATATTGCTGACCATACAGGATTAATACAATTCAATGCAGTGCCTGGTGAGTTACTCAGCCGAGCTGAGCTGGTGCATTGTGACAGCAAATGTAAAGAAGACATGCTTTAACATTGCAATAATTATTTCCAACACACTATTTGAGTACTGACTAATAGTTGTATTTGATATGATAAGAAAGATGGACATTTCTATTTGATTGATAATGAGCTCTCCATAAGTGAATTTGAGAGGACAGTTCTTTATGAACATGGTAGAACTTGCAGAGCAACAAATCATGAAGTCCCAAATAGAGCACTGCCATAAGCAGAGGTGTGATACAAAGAATGTCTGGTCTAAGAAGTTAAGTATCTCATCATTATCATCATTGCAAACACTACATCTCACCATAATCTCTTAATATCTCATATCAAAAGTCTATTATAAATGTGGCAGTAAATGTATATCAGGTTTTATACCAAGCAGCCAGGAAAATCAACTATCAGGTGAGACTAATCTACTAAGGTGATGTTGTCTAAAAAAAGCATACTCAATTCTCATCAAATTTACCATCATGATCTACATAAAGTAGTTACAGTAAAGAGAGCTGACAGCTATTAACGACCCATAACGCCAGCTTGTCTACTGCAGGACACTACTGTAGGAAATGCCATCTTGTAGTGACCATAACTTTTAGATCATTGCCATAGCCATATTCTTTGGAGCAGCAATTTCTTTACACATTAGTGCTGTAGGGGTGAAAACTGTTGACGTCTGTTACTGGGACAGAGCGGGGGAGGGTAAAATAAATTGACTCCCCCTAGTCACTTGTTTTTCAGAGAAATATTTCTATACATCAAAAAGGATGTCAACAAACAAAATTCCAAGTAGGGACTGAAATGAAAATGAAATAAGATTATGCACATCTGCCAAGCCCCTGTCTCTATGCTGACAGACTACTGTGGCTTTTACTTATTAGCCAGAGTTGCAACAAGCCTTATATTATCCATTCCTTATCTACTGTGACTGCAGAGGGTTTTTTGGCGACCTGGCGACCTGGGCCGTTTTCGGCCGTTTTCCAGGCGACTTTTCGACCTGGGGCAATAATTTAAGCGACCTGGCTTTTGCACAAACTTGATTATAGGATAAAGGGTCTAAAAAAACGAGCTTGCGACCTGAGGGGGGGACCCCTCTGCACCCCCTTCTGGTATCAAGTCTTTGCATTGTCTCCCATGTAAACTGGTTGGATGTAATCCGCACAGACACCTACGCTTGATTATCATCCTATGCAAAGTAGTTTGCCTAAAGTAATTATATGGCAAGTGATAACTTGTGTAAAAGAAACTCTCATTCACATCTTAGGCCTTAATGCGATTACTGCATTTCAAAATGAGTTCATACTTCTTTATTATGTCGAATACGGTATACTCCCTGCCCACTGTGGTATAAATGATAAGTAGGGCAGGTAAATGGGTGTAAACAGCTTAACCCTTTAAGTGCTGCACAATGCTTTAATATGCTATGCATTTGGTGGCCATGATGCATAAATTGAATAACTTACAATTGCCCTATAATGACCAATCTTAACGGTCGATACACTCAGAAAGGATTGGCATGACGCATAAATGCAGCCTTGGAGGGAAGACTTACCAGGGCTGCATATAGCTATACATACTGACCAAAATGACAATACAGACGGATTAAAGCACTATTCAGCCCTTAAAGGGTTGTCTGGTGAGTAGCCCTGTTAAGTCATTAGATTGTTGAGTACCAAGAGCTTACAGGTCTGGGTGGCCGCATTCCCTCTGCCTGCATTACCCTATTCCAGAGGAGATGCTGCACTCTTGTAATGCCTACCCTACCCAAAAGTTTAACCTATCACAGTGGGATGTTTATGCTCCGAAAGTTTGGTTGCACCATGACAATCTCAGTTAAGACACCTGAAGCATAACAACATGTAATTCAATCATTTGTTTCAATTGCTTTGTATCTGTTTAAGAGAGGACATGCAATGATCAAATGGTGATAAACTAAATTTATAATAGGGTTTCAATTTAGCCAACACGGTCAATGCTTTTTCAGCGCTTCATGGCCATGGCAAAATTGGCACTTCTATGTATAGCGTAGTGGGTCTTCACTCAGCAGTAGCTGTTCCCATTGTAGTTTACTGAACCAAAGGTCAACCACCAACGACTGCTATTTTTACACATAGAATGAGTCTTAAAAAGGGACTCATAAGCAAGTTGTGGCTGAAAGCTTTTGTCTGTGATCAGGTTACCTGACTGATCACCAACTCACTAGTCCCTCATTACACCCTCTGTACAGGCTTTTCACTGCATGCCCGACCCCTCCACACCTCCACACCACCAGGGTATCAGGCTGCCCATTATGGGCCCTCTAGTGAGATGGTTTATCCCTGTCTATGGCTACAGGACACCAGCCACAAAGGAGATTTCACGGAACTAGCTTTGACAATGATTGTATAAGGATATCCATTAATTGGTCCTCAGAACATTTCCCGATATCACACTTTCACAGTCACAGTCACATGGTGTCAAGGTCCTTATATTTTCGGAGACCAATGAGTAGTGTTACAGCTCTCCGTGAGATAGTGCCGAAGGTGACACGTGATAAGCTTATCGCTCCTGCTCATGCTTGAGTAGGCACAGAAACTGCTGCTTCCTTTTCTACGGAAATCCATGATTATTTGGAAGCATAAAAAAAGGTCTTTTAAATTATTTTTTTAGCAAGGCTGTGGCTGAGCGGGCAATGATTTTGGGTAAATCAATGGGAGGGGAGGGATGTTTAAGTTGTAATATGACAATCAGGTCTGCCATCATATACATTGTGATAAAATATATCAATCAAATGATACTGTTAATGGGTTGTGCATACAATATTGCTCATGTGATGGAAATATCTTGACATAGGCCTCCATATCATTATGTGTAAATATGTGTAAATATCAAATATTAAATATAACGTGTGAGAGAGATAAATATATTCCCCGAATATATCTATCAATAAACAAAACCAACAACAACAAAAGGTTTGAAGGATGACAGAATAAAAGATTTATTGTCGATATACCATCAAATATAACCTCTTCCATTCTGGAGCTCAGTTTTCATCAGTTCATTTCCCTAGATGTCAAAGCACCCAGTCCATCAGCAAATGCTGACAATTCTTAATGAAGTGTTAATATCTGCAAAACCCAACTTTCAAAGAGCTTTGGTAATGATCAAAGGGGGCGGCTAATCATTTGGGATTACACTTATTGAACCCATATTAATAGCAATCATGTCACATGTCCACCTGGCTTGGCTTAAAAGCAAATTACCAGGGAGAGATGCCTTCTCAGCAAACACTTGTATTACACTCTTTTCTCATCTTCAACTTTTGTACCAAAAAAGATATCTGCAGTTGCAAATTCCCTTTCCCAAGTAGGATTACAGTTGACCTTTCAACCTTGCAAATTTCCAGCAATGTCATTTACAAATCCTCAATCCTTTGTTGGATATCACTTTGGCTACAGAATAGTTTTAAAGGTGGTATATATAATCCCTATAATGTGGTTATAAAAGCTTTAGTACATGTCCAGGCCATGGGTAGACAGACCAGGGTCAATCACTATGCCTACCAGAGACCCTGCACAAAGACCTGCATGGGAACAGTCTTATTTAAACGGCAGTTGTTTAGCGCAGTAGCACCAGCCATTGTCTGGGGATCTTGACCTCTGTAAATCTCACATAAAGTAGAAGCTGAGTTTAGTAGACACACAGGGAGGTGATAATGTGGCTGCTACCTGGTGTAGGGAGGCAGCCGGGAGGGACTTACCTCCTCCATCCCTCACACTGCACCACATGCTGTAGTCTGTGTAAGCAGATACCCAGTTATCTTAACCCTTTAAGGACTGCATAGAGTTTTTGCATGCTGCACCCTTTGTTGTCAAGATGCATGAATGCAGCAGTGATGAAAACTCCCAATATGAAAACTCCTGTGTAATGAGATTTTGTGTCAATTAAAAATGATTGAACGCAAAAAGCTCAAACACTGGTGAGTACTCATTAGTACTACATAAATGTATCATGGCGATCATGGAAGTCCTATCAATCTTATAGGTTTGTAATTATACATGAATGCAACCCTGGTGAGACCACGAGAGCAAAGTTATCATGGACCTTCAAACATGTAGAGATGGGAAGGCTCTTACTTAACCCAATATTGTTACAGACAAGGAACAAGATTTGTACTCACTGACCCCGACTCTCCACATGTTATGGGGTCCTGGACATTGATCTATTACAGTAATGAACTCTGACACTCTATAAAACATCTTAGTGTACTTACCTAGTGGGATAAGTGTGAGCGTCTGATGGAAAAAGGTAAAACATACAGAATGTTGGGAGACTGGCCTGCTGCCTACTGTGAGTACCTCACTGTATGCAGCAGTATGGTGCACGAAATATGGGCAGTGGCCAATCTCTAGTACTATTAAGAGCCCTAAAGATGTGGTGTTCAGGTAACATGGCCAAAAGAAAGAGGATAGGCATGGCAGGTTGATATGTTTTCAACCGTGTAATGAGAGGGGTTTTCCCCATCTCTGCAACATTTCTGTGAATTTAAAAAGATGTTTAAAACCCCAAAAAAAGGTCTAATTGGGTGTGTAGGCCTACTTTACCTACATTTCACTAACATGTTCTAGAGGTGCATTCCCCCAGATCAGGCTGATTGGCTGTGACTGATGGGAACCAGATGGAGGGTAGCAGGAGGCTGCCATCCTGATATCACACACAGCATCCAGTACACCCACCACAGGCTCTGGTTACAGACTGCTGGTCCATGCTAGACTAACCCTTTAACCCTTGGAGGGCGGCCAAAAATTAATAGAGTTAGATGGTAGGGTGAGACTTTTTGCAGAAATTTTCCCTAAGGCTTTTCTGAATCCCATAGAGTTAAGATGACTATAGTTGATGCTTGCCCTGCCATGGCATCAACTGTAGTCCACGCTCACCCAGCCATGACATCAACTATAGTACTGTTGATGTTCGCCAAGAAAGGATAAATGATGACATGTCACTAAAAGATGACAGTTGGAAGGCATTTGTCATAATGATTCACCAATGCAGCCCCGGCTAGTAACCCACTGGTACTGCATTCATGTCTTGAATCTGGTGCTCAGTACAGCCTTTTATGGTATAATAATGACATGAATTACTCATATGCAGGTAGGTATTTTACTGTGCCAAACATCAGTACTATAGAAATTGCATTTGTATGTTTTCATGATGAACTGTGTTTCTACCCCTGTGCATATATATATCTCATATATGTCTCTGAGGTTTCTTCAATGGTATTGTGTCATATACATTATTCAACTCATACATACCAGATGCTGTTTCTATAATGATAAACAATACATGATGTATTCTATGCCTTCCTATTATAGCTCAGGGCTTTGGCCGCACTCACTGGTACCTGTGAAGCAGGTCTGATGTGAAGGATTACCATGACAACAACCAATGGTCCGTGAGATTACATGTACCCGACAGGAGAACAAACCTTCCTGGATCAAGTCTTTCTTCCTGTATACGTGAACATTGTATATATACTACATCTCTGGTTTATGTCAATTATGGTAAGGTTCTATCTAGAGATCTGTCAATGACATTAGCAGTACTCTAGACTTGCTCAAGTTATTGGACCCCCCTCCCCATGATTCCCTACCCTCCCTTTGTCCATGAAGTGAGATTGCTTCTACCCCAGGACAAACTTAACAAAAAGATCATAGAGGTATTATTACTGAGGTATAACACAATAGAGGATAGACAGTAGAAACATGTCTAAATAACATTACATGCATTAATGATAATGAAAACTGTGTATATATGCAGTCCATTATAATAACATGTATACCATATTCTGCATTACTTATATACATTACTAGAAATAGATTGCAAGATGCATTGATTATAGAGTTGAAATACATGGTTTTGGAAATGTTAGCAATAAGATGGCTTATTATCATGTACAGGGTACTGTAGTTATAGTGATTCCCACAGCAATAGACTGAAAATTACCATTAATAACAGAATGAATGACATCATGGATCTAAAATTCTTGTGCAGGACCCCGATGGCCAGGATCAAGTGATGTATGAGCCTGCATTGGTTAAATAGTTGGCAGAAAATATTACTTTAAGACGCAGGCAGCAGAGCTACGGCCATCCATGACCACATTCATAGATGTCCCTATTATATGTCTACTTACACCATTGTGCGTGGTGATGTCTCAATTAATATTTGTTTTAATAATGCAAAAATAATCGCAAGTAAAGTGTCCACAGTGTATGTAGCGTAATGAATGATGTATACATAAAGTAGCACAGATTGATTGTACACTGATACATATAAGGTTGTATTTGTTGTTTTGAAGTCTTCGGAAACATTTCTGTCTTTTGTACAAATAGCCGTCCATGACAGGTCCATACTCACAGGTTCTGAGTTGTCTTAACTATTCATACATTTTGTGCCTAACAGTCCCATGCTATACTAATGTGTTATTGACTCAGGGTTACCACCCAGAGTCTTATGCAATGCCTTGTGAGGGGTTGCATCAAGATAGTGAAACTTCATTTTGTCTGTCAATTTTGACATGAATCCATGGTTCAAAAAATGTAAAAACTTGACAAATGGACAGATAGGACACTCAGCTGCATGGAACATCAGTTACTTTCATCAATGTTCTACTCTAGGCATTTAAAACATCTAATTTAAAAATAGCGACAAAAAGAAACAAAAAAATGTGTGCAGCGAAATTAAACTCCTAAGTACTAGAATGGTTTTTCGACTACATTACAGTCCACACAACTTTAGTGTTAAGTCAATGGGAGATATCTTGGATTACAGGGTGAGACCTTTTCTGTACTCTGCTCTGCTATTATCTTGAATTATCTTGAAATACATTAATGTGTGGACATTCGGAGCACACGCTGCCCCACGTCCGGCCGACACGGCCAAACAGGAACAGTTATGGTGTCGCTGCTGACACACCGATCAGCTCGCTTTTCGGCCGAGACGTAAAATGGCGGTTATGCGCTGCCGGGTGTTGACGCCCACAGCCACCTGCTTGCCCAGACGCACTTGCTCGCCCAAACCCACCAGCTCGCCCACACCCACTGGCTCGCCCACACCGACCTGCTCAGCTGAAACATGATAACATATACTAGTGTGACACATGTTTTGAGGGTAGTTTTGACCCAGGAATACATTCCTGATCTCAGAATTGACAAATAATTCATTGTTCCTGTAATAATATTTATGGATTCAGTTGTTTAGTCCATCACATCAATCACTTTATTACCCTGACCCTGAGTCATTTGTGATGTTAATCACACGCTTAAAGGGCCACTGTAACGTGCCCAACTACTTTGTACCATCGTGTTTACTGACTAATTCGGTATATTATAGTGTATCTCTGACTGCTGGACCTTACATGGTAAGTGAGTGATGGCCGCTGACATAGCTTCTACACCATAACAAAGCCTCCACCGCCGCACAGAGGCCGCCAGCAGGTCACGTGGTGTATGACGTAGCGTGAGTCAACCACCCAGGTGTGATAGCTGCCTCACAAGTAGTAACCCTATGGCAGCATTAACTCAACAGTCTCATCCCGGGAGGGGGGGGGGCTCAAACATAATGGCCTATGTATACCATGGCCATGGTGGTACATGCGACTCTTTGTCCATATTAAGTTATTTTGATAGTTTGCTCTAATTTTACATTTCAGCTAAATGGGACATAGTTCTATAGAATCTGTTGACTTATATATATAGTTCATACAACAACTAAATGTGTATTCCCAAATTTTGATGGCAATTTCTTACACACACCTATAGAATGGGAATGTTATAGAGGGACATAAACTGGAACATATTCTTGGATATGAATATATACCCTTTTGTTGACAAAGAAAAGGTTTCATGTTCATTTGTTGTAATTTACCTGCTCCTCATACTGACTCTGAAGGAGTGTATTAACCCCACCACATAATTATGGGGGGAGTCGTCTGTACCTGTTCATAATGCCCCCACCCAAGGTACTCCCACCCTCCGTTTGGACACCTCCACAGACCTAGATTCATATAACTATATATTATATATTGTTTTGTTTACAGTCAAAATTGTG
The DNA here is from genome assembly GCA_947462335.1 of Harmothoe impar. Classification (NCBI taxonomy): domain Eukaryota; kingdom Metazoa; phylum Annelida; class Polychaeta; order Phyllodocida; family Polynoidae; genus Harmothoe; species Harmothoe impar. Next base: position 68,078,080 of record OX381706.1, read on the forward strand.
AATGGTTCAACAAAGTCTGATATAATGTATAAAGATAGGTCTACATCTGTGTTGAACACGAGTGTGTATACTCCTACTGTAAAACCTTAGTCGATTTTTATTTGGAATTATTTTTGCTATAGGTCGATGTTTCCCTCTAAAATTCCGATTTGACTTATAGGTGAGGTTTTGAAAAAGAAGAACTATTTAGGGACCAAAAAATACAATGGTTAAAGCTGTAAAATATACCTTTGTTTTTCGGGATATTTTTCTCTGAATGACTTATTTCTTTTCCCCAACGTATGGGGTCAATTTCAACTCATTTTCTTTTAAGTCAATGTCTCCTCCTCCCCCCCCAAGTCCAATTCAACTTGAGGTGAGGTGGACTTATAGGTGAGGTTTTAGGTACATTGCATACTACAAAATGTGTTTACAACTTTATAAAAAATAAAGTTTTGTCAGTCCCAAACACTTCGTTATTATAAGAGGATTTACTGTATGGTAAAAATTGGTTAGGGTGAGCTATATGGCCATAATTATAGGCTCAGAGAAAATCGGAAACTCACAGATGGGGTTTATGCTGCTTTGCATATGTATATGTACATATTATGTGAAGTATACCTGTATACACGTAATATGTGTAGTAGAACCCCACTCACCCTGCCCTCCGTGACGTCACAAGATGGCCAGAGCTGATAAGACTAGGTGGACAGGGTGTGGGTGGAGGTGCAGGGTGCGGCAGCCCACTGTATGGTGGCAGTGGGAATGTCAGAACCCTTATATACGGGAAGGCTATGGGGTAGTTATGATCTAAAGGGTGTTTAGGAGAATTGAATATGCAAAAATCGTGTCACCGGTTCTTTAATCTTCTTCTAACTGAATTCAAGACGTTCAAGAACCTTCAAAGCCTCCTGCATGCATTTATATTAACACAAGGGGCACTTAGACCTCAGTACATTCAAATCACTATATACTACATGCATAATAATCTTGATGGAAGCCCTTGTAAAGGACCATCACACATGTCCGTCTAGCTAGTGCAACTTGTCTATACTGATCTGTTACTAATTTAAGAACATCATGCAGTTGATCATGAACTATACTAAATACTGACCCATATAATGTGTACATATACTATAATATGACACGAGTATACATAGTAGTATTGTATAAAACTACGGTAGTGTTGCTTTACTGTGCCATGCCTTTTGTCATCATGATGTATCATGAATGCAGCCCTGGCATGTAACTAACCAGTGCTACATTCATGCATCACACCAACTTTCTAGGGTTGATCCAACCCCAAGGGTTTGGCATGATGCACCAATGCAATGCCAGTGAGTTAGTCACCAACATGGCATTAGAGTATCATAATGACAAAATGGCTATTGTTAATGAAGTCTTATGTGCAATATTTCTATCTTCACCTAATGAAGACTGTTGTGGTCTACTTATAGACACTATTTTATGCTTACTTTATGTACAGCTAATATCAGCTATGTAAGGTATAATATCCAACTCTGGATTTACATCAGGTTTTGTTTCGTTTACAGCTTGTTAATTGTTTCCATTTACAACAGAGAGGTATCTATGTATATGAGTTTTACAGATATAAATAATGTTAAAGCAGATTTCATGTCCGTGGGAAATATCCTTTCTATGATATTCATATAGTTGTAGATTGGTGAACACAAATGTAAGTTTGAAGAATATCATAAATGCCATGACAAAATGACCATTTCATTTCTTCATATGTAATGTTTGCACTGTGCACCTTTTTCAACGTTTTAAACTTCATGATAACCTATCTTGCATTACGTTTAATTTCAAAAGAGTAACATCTGTTTGGTTATGAGCTTCACATTTATCTGCGCAATTATACAACAGTTCTGTATCAACTGTGGGAGGTTTGACTTATATACCTGTTAGCTTGGCACTCTGTCAATATCTGTGACTCGTCAACTTTATTCATGAGAAATCTAACTAGAAGGGCATTAATATTGGCAGCCTAGCAGAAAGGATGCTCCATGTGTCCTACATATACATACCACGGGAAATGTGAATTTTAATTTCATTTGATTTACCGTCTATGCTTTGGTCTCAAACTGCTATTATGCTGTCAAAGTACTTATATTCATGGGTGTAAATTTCCGCAGAGGTGACAAAAAGAATTAATTCACTGGTATTTATTCCATACTGTAGCACACAAGAATTTCGCGGATTTTTCATTTCCGTGAATATAGCGAAAATATATACCCAGCGAAATAAAGTATGACCCCAGTATATGATAAATAAGTCCCTTCCTAAATCATTGCCTGGCAGCCCATGTATTATAACACTGTTCCATACTTTTCCATTCCTTACTGACCAGACGAAGCTCACTTTATACTCAGTGTACATTCCCAGCATTCCCAACATTTTATTTGGGAATTCCAATGATTTACAGTGTCCTTTGTTATTTCCAAACAGATGAGGATGTTGGATTGTAGAAATGAGATGTTTCATCCCTTTGAGGACAACATGATGTGTCAAGGAGTTGTAGAATGACTCTTACAAAGATGGGTTCTCATTGTTTTATTAGATAGAATTAATGACATGAAGTATTGCTTTTTGCAGGAAATAAAACGTTGAAGATCGGAACAAGTATTGTGTTATTTTTGCTTCAATTTAATTCTCACCTCAATTCCCATAATGATCTTGTTAACTGCCATAACAACATAAAAGTGAACTTTCATGTAGCTTTGACAAAGTAGCTCACCAGGTCTGCATCCATGCATCATGCTGACAATGTGTGGTTGATACAGTATTATACACCAATGCTGTGGTCAAAGGTCACTTGCCAGCCATGCATTGGTATATCATACTGACAAATAAACATTCAGTCTTAGATCATGAACTTTGAGGCATGATGCTGCCTTGAAGGGGATGAAATAATGTATACATGTCTAATAATGAGGTGAGTGCTGCACCGGTAGACTGAGAGATTGGAAGAAATGGGATTAATAAGGTATCCGTGTGACATACTACACTGTCCTTATTCAAGAGAAAGTCATTACCCCTAAGGGCCACATAATCCTTTAATGTGTGATGCATTCGTAGTGCATTCTTGCAGTACCGGTTAATCTACTTTCCAGGGTTGTATTGATCCACTTTCCAATGGGATGTTACACTCATGAAGGTTTGGCGCGATGCATATACAGTACTGGCTAATTGCTTGCCTGTCCTCCACTCATGCATTATGTTGACAAAAAGAATTTCACATTATAACACTATGCAGCCCTTAAAGGGTCAAGCCGGTCACATCTTCCCTGCCTTAGGGGCTATATATAAATGCTGTCTTGATAAGATGAGGCCTGTTCTCTCACATAATGATCATAACTATAGAGGTAAAGACGTCACACTGGCACACGTCTTTGAACATCTTCATTAAAATTAAATGTCTGTGGGTACAAAGAAGTTAACTGGGTATAGAAAGCTTGTCTCTCGAAAAGTTAACGCAATAAAAATTGCCATATTTAAAACGTGTAAAATAATGAAGATTAAAATGTTTTTCCTTACTCAAAATGATACATGACTGAACATAAGACTACACAGATCCCATAGTATGGGTACTTTGTTGTATTTGTATAGAATATGATTTATTTCCATTTTTAATTGGACTGATTAGATAGGGCTGCATTTTATGCAATGTCTGGAAATAAAGACACTGTTCATATATGAAACAACATTATCCTTATTTTTTTACTCAAAATTCTTTTTGACTCAGGGAGCCTTGCTCCCGAGTCTTATGTGACGCCTCTGTGAGACGTTTTTCAGGGGAATTTTTATCTTTTAATTTTTCCAATTTTTTCATAGAAACATTAGGCCCATCGATCAAAAGTACACATAATCGGATATTTGAAGTGTTTTTCTACACAGGGATGCAAAAATCATTCTTCTACCCCTACCGGAACCCCCTGAAAAAAATTGCTGAAGTAGACCTATCCAAAAAACATCATTTTTTCCTCACTGTAGACAAACATGAACAGTACTAGTGTGGACATTTCGTCAATTTCGGCATTTAGTGTTAAACCTATGGGAGATCTGAATTCTGGGTGGGTGAGACGCTTTTTGTCAGACCAGTTTGCCATCTGTGGACACACAATTGACACTTGGGGTAGGACTTTGGGTTCGACTTTGGGTTCGACTTTGGGTTCGACTTTGGGTCCGACTTTGGGTCCGACTTTGGGTAACAGTGTTTCTGTATCAGGTCTCAGCTAACACAGGGAACCCCAACGTTGCCAGTGGTGCAGGCAGGGGCATATATGCCTATGGTCTGGTCAGCAAAACTGCCTCTGTCAGCAGATCTGACTACAGCACAGTCTTATAATTTTAAATCACAAATAAATCAAGTTATTTGAGCATCTGGCCTGAACTGATACTCCTGCTATGATAATAAGTGTTCAATATATATGCATGTTAGTTGTCAAGTTGTTTAAACATTGGCAAAGTTGATTAAATTGACTTCTATTATGACTGGGTCATGAAAACTAGCAAAAGTTGCCACTGAAACTCATCTAGGATTCTTTCATCAACTTTGGGAAAGAATTCACATATCTATCTCACTAGATATATTCATGCCCTAGTTGAATCCAAGATCTACCATATTGAGTAACAGAGTAATATCAAAATAAAAATCCCATTAATTTGAGAAACATATCTCCCTAGCACCATTTTGATGGTACCCAGGAGCTAGACTACACACACCTCCCCAAGTGACCATGGGACCATCCCCCCCCTCCCCTCAGTGTGACCCAGCACAGCATTCACACCTTTCCACAATAGCATGTGCCCCTATACTACATGTATATGTACTTTCAACAGTGGGAAAACAAATGCATGTGCAAATCTGCTGACGGCAGCAATACTGGCACTGTGGGGATATTTGGTAACGTCTGAGTATTTCTTATGTTGCTGGGACCTGTGTATAACGTTATTTGTTTACTGGGACATCTTTGCTTCTAATAGGACTATCTGAAAAATTCTTTCACTTTTGGAAAGCTGAGGTAATGGCCGGCAATTGTGGCTGATGTTTGATGGCCTCACATTGGCCATTAGGATTCTACATCGGCAAAAGCCGATGTGCCGATGTCATTTCGGTAACACTGGGGTAGGTTTATATATACGATTTATTCAATGGGAAAACAAATCCCTGAGTCTTTTGTGATTAGAATCACACGCTAGATTTTTCAATCAGCTTTGATGGGATACTGGTTTAATATGTTCATAAAGAAATGTCACCAAAGAGATGACCAGGTGGGTCCTGTGTCACCTGAGGCCATGGTGAGACTAATCTACTAAGGTGATGTAGTCTAAAAAAAGCATTCTCAATTCTCATCAAATTTACCATCAGGATCTACATAAAGTAGTTACAGTAAAGAGAACTGACAGCTATTAACGACCCATAACGCCAGCTTGTGTACTGAAGGACACTACTGTAGGAAATGCCATCTTGTAGTGACCATAACTTTTAGATCATTGCCATAGCCATATTCTTTGGAGCGGTAATTTCTTTACACATTAGTGCTGTAGGGGCAAAAACTGTTGACGTCTGTTACTGGGACGGAGCGGGGGGGGGGGGGGGGTAAAATAAATTGACTCCCCTCAGTCATTTGGTTTTCAGTGAAATATTTCTATGCATCAAAAAGGATGTTAACAAACAAAATCCCAAGTAGGGATGGGGGATTGAAATGAAATGAAAAAGGATTATGCACCTCTGCCAAGCCACTGTCTCTATGCTGACAGAATATTGTGGCTATTACTTATTAGCAAGAGTTGCAACAGTCCTTATATTACCCATTCTTTATCTACTGTCTGGCATCAAGTCTTTGCATTGTCTCCCATGTAAACTGGTTGGATGTTTTCCGCACAGACACCTACGCTTGTTTATCATTCCATGCAAAGTAATTTGTCTAAAGTAATTATATGGCAAGTGATAACTTGTGTAAAAGAAACTCTCATTCACATCTTAGGCCTTAATGCGATTACTGCATTTCAAAATGAGTTCATACTTCTTTATTATGTCGAATACGGTATACTCCCTGCCCACTGTGGTATAAATAATAAGTATGGCAGGTAAATGGGTGTAAACAGCTTAACCCTTTAAGTGCTGCAGAATGCTTTGATATGCTATGCATTTTGTGGCCATGATGCATAGATTCAATAACTCGTGATTGCTTCATAATGACAAATCTTAAATGTTGATACAGTCAGAGAGGATTGGCATGATGCATAAATGCAGCCTTGGAGGGAAGACTCACCAGGGCTGCATATAGCTATACATACTGACCATAATTACAATACAGACGGATTAAAGCACTATTCAGCCCTTTAAGGGTTGCCTGGTGAGTAGCCCTGTAAAGTCATCAGGTTGTCAAGTACCAAGAGCTGACAGGTCTGGGTGGCCGCATTCACTCTGCCTGCATTACCCTATTCCAGAGGAGATGCTGCATTCTTGTAAAGACTATCCTACCCAAGAGTTTAACCTATCACAGTGGGATGTTTATGCTCCGAAATTTTGGTTGCACCATGACAATCTCAGTTGAGACACCTGAAGCATAACAACATGTAATGTAATAATTTGTTTCAATTACTTTGTGAGGACATGCAATGATCAGATGGTGATAAACAAAATCTTTATTAGTAGTCAGGCAGAGAACCCCCCAAAAATCAAAGTGCCCGATATAGTTTTTTTCGCTCTTGATTCTGAAAGATATGGTATCAGGCAACTTGTATCAGCTCAGTGGGGTGTTCCCACTGTTGAGCAATTTTAATTATTCATGGTTGCTTAGCAACCAGTGAAATGCAACATTAATTGCTTAATTACATCCATTTATGTTCTCCATAGAGTATTTTTAGCTTTCCCTACCCCCCCTAAATAGGCCTCAGGGAAACCAACGATGTAATCATTCTGTTGCTATGGTAAGTGGTTGCCTAGCAACAGCAGTTTTTTAATGAAATTCCTTAGCAACCTATATAAATATCAACAATGGAAAGGTTCTAACCTTACCTACCCCCCCTATATTGACACCAGGCATTCTGATGATATTATCATTGTGTTGCTAGGGTGAGTGGTTGCCTAGCAACAGCAGTTTTATAATGAGATTCCTTAGCAACCTATATAAATATCAACCATGGAAAGGTTCTAACCTTACCTACCCCCCCTATATTGACACCAGGCATTCTGATGATATTATCATCATGTTGCTAGGGTGAGTGGTTGCCTAGCAACAGCATTTTTATAATGAAATTCCTTAGCAACCTATATAAATATCAACCATGGAAAGGTTCTAACCTTACCTACCCCCACTATATTGACACCAGGCATTCTGCTGACATCATGATCATGTTGCTAGGGTGAGTGGTTGCCTAGCAACAGCAGTTTTCAAAATAGATGTGCCCCTCTCCCTAGGTGATCACCCCATTCACCTGTATCGCTATACCTGCCCCCTGAGCTGACCATATCAAAGGGAGAAAGTTTTCCCACAGTCCCCACTTCCCCCTACCCTCCCCTTTCCCCCGAAGCCTGCCACATTACAGAGGAGATGGTGGCCCTCACACAGATGCCTTGCCCCCACCTCACTCCCTCATAGATCTGTAACTACCCACATGAGACCACTGCATTACAGAGAAGAGGGAGACCCTCACACAGCCCCCCTGGCCCTCCTCATATGTCTACAACTAACCGCTATGACTGCTGCATCATAGAGGAGAATGAGGCCCTCCCACAGCACCCCACCCTGCCCCCCCTCTCATATGTCCATAACTACACCCAACACATCACAGCGGATAGGGGAGGCCCTAACACTGCTTTCCCTCTCATATCTCCCCTTATTCCGCATTAGCTAGATGATCACTGTACAGCGCCATCTTGTCTGGTACCAGTGCTCTTTCCTCTGCTAACTATAGAAGCCTGCTGATTAGCTGAAGCTGGTTCCTGTCATGACTGAAATTTGGTGTTTTAGGGGTCATAAACCTTTCAAGTATAGGCCTCTATTGTGGGTCCTTAGGTCATCTGTTCAGATTGGGGGAGTGGTTAGGACTCTGACCTACTAATCCATGCATCATGGGTTCAAATCCATGTCAAGGCTATTTTGTTCACACACAATTTTAAAATGTATTTTGGTAGATCAAAAATTGTGATAGTTTACAACTCGGTTGTAAAGATCCTTAACACCAGATGGATATTCATAGTGTAATCTAAAATGGTTTTGTATTGTTGCATTGGGGTTTCTTTGTAAATAATATTACTATGTCTTACCAACTATAAAAAAAGATATGTTGCCTTGACATGGATTTGAACTTATTACCCCTGGGTTGATTGGCCAGTGTCCTAACCACTCCCCCAATCCAAACAGGTGACATGAGAAATATTCAAATACAACTGATTACACTAAAAATATTTATCTTGTGTAAAGGATCTTTAAAACCGAATTGTATACTATCACAATTTTTGACCTACCAAAAATACATGCTAAAATTATGTGTGAACAAAAAGGCCCAGACATGGATTTGAACTCATGACCCATTGATTGGTAGGCCAGAGTCCTAACCACTCCCCCAATCTGAACAGATGACTTAAGGACCCACAATAGAAGGCTATAACTGAAAGGTTTATGACCCCTTAAACTCCGATTTTGGACATGTCAGGAACCAGCTTCAGCTAAAGGTCTCACAAGGTAGAATTACTACATCCTGCTAGTGCCCTATAGGTCCATTTGTATCTGGACTCGCTGGAGGGAGGAAATATATATAATGTAGAATGTACATGTTAAATAAGGAGAGACAACTATATATATGTTTGGCCTCCATTGTCTGTGGCTGGGCAAATTTTATTGCAACAGACAAAGAAGAAATTTTACTCCAATCCTTAGGGATATAGTGGAGGACCCCCAGTTAGCTGACGTAGGTCTGTAGTAGGAGGGCTACTGTTTGTTATGGTGTGGTCACCAAGCAGTGGCAGGAAGTGCCACCGGATAACCAGGAGGAGGCAGGGGGAGGGGGACTTGCTACCCTAATCCAGTCAGTGTTCCTTATCCCCTTAATCTTAAATAATACTTTCATAATTGATTATACTGCATGTAAGTATTATTCTGTTACATGCCACATTACATGTAACAATGTATAGCCCATGCACACATAATAATAATAGTTTTCAATTTGAAACAAGTGAATACATTCTACAGGTGGTCGAATATAACCTGAATCCAGAGAGGTTGCACAATAGTGAGAATTTTGATATTAGAATGAAGGGGAAAACGGCCTTACGACTTTCCAAATATGGCCCCATTGGTTGGGAGGTCACTATAGCAGGATGGCCATTGGAGGGAATTGACTGTGTGGGTTAAGCAAATGCTGGAATTTATCAAAATCTGAAACTTAGTTTAACAACCTCCATAACAAAGAGTGAGTTTCAATAGACAACTCCTTTCAGAAGCCCACCCTTTGGTACGAAAGGAGGGGTTTTACTCTTGACACAAGCTTAGGCAGCATAAACTGGGTAAAAGCAAGTGTGAAAATAACATGATTGAGAGAGTAGGGCAATGGGGGAGTAGGGCAGTGGGGGAGTGGAGAAGTGTTATAACTGAAGGGGTATTTGGGAGTGAGGAAGTAGGAGAGTGAGGCGGTAGCGGAAGGGGTAGTGTGATAACTGTGGGACATAAGGGAGTTTAAAAATGAAGAAGTAGGAGAGTAGGGGACCATGACGGTATGAGGGAGTAAGGGAGTAAAACAGTAGGGGAGTGATGGTTTAAGGGTATAGGAGAGTGACAGGCTAGGCCATTGACAGATTAACCCCTTCACCACTGGGTTTCTTGTAACTCAATGCAATTTTGTGCAATATATTGGCTTACCGTGTGGAAGGGGTTAAGCCCAAAAAGGGAGTAGGGGATATCCTACACCCAAGGACTGCTGGTTCCCAGAGATGCTCCCCACTGCTTCCAAAACTCAGTGCCTGCTGCTTCCTATATCCAGTCCCTGAAGAGTCATTTCTAATTTTTGGAATTAAATTTGGCTTGAGATAGTAAATTGAGTTAACATATTAAAGAGTCACCAGCCCCTTCGGGGACTGGGATATTGTATGGGGGATAGGTCTAGTCTATAGTACATATAGGCCTATTCCGTGACATTTCTAGATGCATGACCCCCCCCCCCCAGGTGGTCAACCACCCTAATGTAGGCCTACTCTCTGCCCCCCCCCCGCCCCATCTCACCCACCCACCGGCGCGGGAAGCTTCAGGCTCAGTCTCATGAGTTTGTAACATTTCAAACGTCTTTGACCGGTGCCGTCTTTGACCGGAGCCGTCTTTGACCGGAGCCGTCTTTGACCGGGTATGTGATTAAAATGAAGAAAAAAGTAGTGTATAGTAAAGAAATGGGTAAATATTTTGTATAATATGTTATAACACATCATTTCGAGGCATTATCTAAAATTGATATATTTCATATATTTATGTTACTGGCTCAGTCTCATGAGTTTGTAACAGTTGAAACGTCTTTGACCGGCGTCGTCTTTGACCTGTGACGTCTTTGACCTGCTGAAGAAAAAAAGCCCAAAAGGAACCCTTAATATGTGCATTAAAATATATTTTTTTAATTGGGTAAAACAACCATAGACTGTTTATTACATGAAGAAGTTGAAGCTTAAATTTCTTTACTATATACTACTTTTTTCTTCATTTTAATCACATACCCGGTCAAAGACGCCACCGGTCAAAGACGCCACCGGTCAAAGACGCCACCGGTCAAAGACGTTTGAAATGTTACAAACTCATGAGACTGAGCCTTCAGCGGCGTCCCTGTGCTCCAGATAGCGCTTAGAGATATCTCCATGGTAACTTGCGCGGGGCTGTGTTGTCAAGCCCCGTTCTCGATTGGAAAGTTTCAGCTCTGTTATCTTAATCATTTGCAATTATTTTGATATGATACTTTGTGGAAGTAATAATTCTAGTTTGTACTTCATTGCTACGTAGCACTTGACAAAATTTTTACAGTAAATATGTTAAGTGAGACCCTGACTGGAATAGAAAACAATGGCGGATTTTCGTAATCTTTTTTATCTCTTGTTGTCAAGCATCCTGTGCGAGACTATAAACTTTTTGTATCAAATAGACTTAAATTGTAGGCCTATAGCAGGATTTATTTGAATGAGGGAAAGGCTATCTGTATACTGAACTCTTAAAATAATAAGTCGAGAAGATTTGGGAGAAAAATCGAGTTAGCTTTGAAAAAAGTACATTCTGTCATATAGCCTCTTTTGGTTTACCTGTTCCTGTCAAGCACCTCAAGCCTGATTCAATGGAATGGGTACCAGCGACCAAATAATGCCGTTTTATATATAGTGGAATTACACACATAGGAGAGGCATTCTGACAATTTTTGATGTTTAGAGGTAAAACGTGACCTCTCAAAAGAGGCACTTTCCAGCCAGTTGTTTGACCTGATCATTTTCACCAAGCTGTGGTGAACAAACATACAGTCTGTCCATCTCATGCTAAGCCTATGTTGTTCTAGATGTTTAGAAATAATTGCCTTCGTAAAAGATATCTGTAGGGACATGCTTTCCACCTTCACTCATTTCAAAGATTCAAATACCATCACTGCCCTTCAAAAGACCTTGTTTGTCTTCAAGGGCATGAAGCAACTTGGACAACCAACCAACAAAGCTGTTCGGGTCACTTTAGAAATACATTTTCCTATAACGTTGACATGTTTGTCATTGCTAGGCAACCACTGACATTAGCAACAAGTTGGTGGTGTCAAATCAGGGTGTGACAATATGCTCATTATAACCAAGTGCTTGTTGTATCCCTGTTCTTTGTAGCCAGGTTTTACTATATGGTGATATTTGTTCACATTATAACTGGTTGCTAAGCAAATATGTCATAATACTGTTGTTGCGACCACCTACCCAAGAAATGATATGATGGTGTTGGCAGAATTCCTGAGGTCACTTTAGTGGGGGGTAGTTAAGTTTATAACCATCCTATAACTGATATTTACAATAGTATATTGACATTATATAGTAAAACTGTTGTTGCTAGGCATGGTTGATATTTATATAGGTTGCTAAGGAATTTCATTATAAAACTGCCATTGCTAGGCAACCACTCACCCTAGCAACACGGTGATAATATCAGCAGAATGCCTGGTGTCAATATAGTAGGGGTAGGTAAGGTTAGAACCTTTCCATGGTTGATATTTATATGGGTTGCTAAGGAATTTCATTATAAAACTGCTGTTGCTAGGCAACCACTCACCCTAGCAACACAATGATAATATCAGCAGAATGCCTGGTGTCAATATAGGGGGGGTAGGTAAGGTTAGAACCTTTCCATGGTTGATATTTATATAGGTTGCTAAGGAATTTCATTATAAAACTGCTGTTGCTAGGCAACCACTCACCCTAGCAACACAATGATAATATTAGCAGAATGCCTGGTGTCAATATAGGGGGGGTAGGTAAGGTTAGAACCTTTCCATGGTTGATATTAATATAGGTTGCTAAGGAATTTCATTATAAAACTGCTGTTGCTAGGCAACCACTCACCCTAGAAACACAATGATAATATCATCAGAATGCCTGGTGTCAATATAGGGGGGTAGGTAAGGTTAGAACCTTTCCATTGTTGATATTTATATAGGTTGCTAAGGAATTTCATTAAAAAACTGCTGTTGCTAGGCAACCACTTACCATAGCAACAGAATGATTACATCATTGGTTTCCCTGAGGCCTATCTAGGGGGGGTAGGGAAAGCTAAAAATACTCTATGGAGAACATAAATGGATGTAACTAAGCAATTAATGTTGCATTTCACTGGTTGCTAAGCAACCATGAATAATTAAAATTGCTCAACAGTGGGAACACCCCACTGAGCTGATACAAGTTGCCTGATACCATATCTTTCAGAATCAAGAGCGAAAAAAACTATATCGGGCACTTTGATTTTTGGGGGGTTCTCTGCCTGACTATAGGGTTTCAATTTACCCAACAAGGTAAATGCCTTTTCAGCGCTTCATGCGAGAAGCCTATATGGTCAAAATTGGTACTTCTATGTATTGCATAGTTGGTCTTCACTCAGCAGTAGCTGTTCTCATTGTAGTTTACTGAACAAAGTCAACCACCGATGACTGCTATTTTTACACAGAGAATGATCAATATTTAACCATGGGGGTGGGGATATTCTATTGATATACATATTGTTGCATTTCTTTATCCCGTCAAATCGACAAAACCTCAACCCCTCTGACCACAGCGATCTTTCAGTGATGGAAAAAGGACACATTTATAGCAAGCTGTGGATATGCAGAAAACCTTTGATTGTGATCAGATTACCTTGCTGACCACCCACACAGCAGCCCCTGCACACCCATCATTACACCCTCCTACAGTGGTTTCCCTCTGTGCCTGACCCTTTTACACCTCTAGAGTATTAGCCTGCATGCCTATTATGTAGCCATGCAGGGGTGATAACGTTACAAATACACAGTTCTTGGTTTCACAAAAACCTTTTGTCTGTGGTTATATGGCTTATATGGCTGATCACCAACTCACTAGTCCCTCATTACACCCTCTGTACAGGCTTTTCACTGCATGCTCGACCCCTCCACACCTCCACACCCCCAGGGTATCAGACTGCCCATTATGGGCCCTCTAGTGAGATGACAAATGGCTGGTTTATCCCTGTCTATGGCTACAGGACACTAGCCACAAAGGAGATTTCATAGAACTAGCTTTGACAATGATTGTATTAGGATATCCATTTATTGATCCTCAGAACATTTCCCGATATCACACTTTCACAGTCACAGTCACACTGTTTCAAGGTCCTTATCTTTCTGGAGACCAAAGTGTAGTGTTACACTTCTCCGTGAGATAGTGCCGAAGGTGACACGTGTCAAGCTTATCGCTCCTGCTCATGCTTGAGCAGTCACAGAAACTGCTGCTTCCTTTTCTAAAGAAATCCATGATTATTTGGAGGGACGAGAAAAAAACAGTTTTTGTGTCTTTTTTTATATTTAGCAAGGCTGTGGCTGGCCGGGCAATGATTGAAGGGTAAATCAGTGGGAGGGGAGGGATGTTTAAGTTGTCATATGACAATCAGGTATGCCATCATATACATTTTGATAAAAATATATCAATCAAATGATACTTTTAATGGGTTGTGCACACAATATTGCTCATGTGATGGAAATATCTTGACATAGGCCTCCATATCATTATGAGTAAATATGTGTAAATATCAAATATTAAATATAACCTATGAGAGGGATAAATATATTCCCCGAATATATCTATCAATTAACAAAACCAACAACAACAAAAGGTTTGAAGGATGACAGAATAAAAGATTTATTGTCGATATACCATCAAATATAACCTCTTCCATTCTGGAGGTCAGTTTTCATCAGTTCATTTCCCTAGATTTCAAAGCACCCAGTCCATCAGCAAATGCTGACAATTCTTAATGAAGTGTTAATATCTGCAAAACCCAACTTTCAAAGAGCTTTGGTAATGATCAAAGGGGGCGGCTAATCATTTGGGATTGAACTTATTGAACCCATATTAATAGCAATTATGTCACATGTCCACCTGGCTTGGCTTAAAAGCAAATTACCAGGGAGAGATGCCTTCTCAGCAAACACTTGTATTACACTCTTTTCTCATCTTCAACTTTTGTACCAAAAAAGATATCTGCAGTTGCAAATTCCCTTTCTCAAGTAGGATTACAGTTGACCTTTCAACCTTGCAAATTTCCAGCAATGTCATTTACAAATCCTCATTGCTTTGTTGGATATCACTTTGACTACACAATAGTTTTAAAGATGGTATATATAATCCCTATAATGTGGTTATAAAAGCTTTAGTATGTGTCCAGGCCATGGGTAGACAGACCAGGGTCAATCACTATGCCTACCAGAGACCCTGCACAAAGACCTGCATGGGAATAGTCTTATTTAAACGGCCGTTGTTTAGCGCAGTAGCACCAGCCATTGTCTGGGGATCCTGACCTCTGTAAATCTCACATAAAGTAGAAGCTGAGTTTAGTAGTTCCATAGGTAGGTGATAATGTGGGTGCTACCTGGTGTAGGGAGGCAGCTGGGAGGGACTTACCTCCTCCATCCTTCACCCTGCACCACATGCTGGAGTCTGGGTAAGGAGATATTCAGTTATCTTAACCCTTTAAGGACTGCATAGCGTTTTGCATGATGTGCCCTTTGTTGTCACGATGCATGAAGGCAGCAGTGGTGAAAACTCCCAATATGAAAACTCCTCTGTAATGAGATTTTGTGCCAATTAAAAATGATTGAATGCAAAAAGCTCAAACACTGGTGAGTACTCATTAGTACTACATAAATGTATCATGACGATCATGGAAGTCCTATGAATGTCATTATACATGAATGCAACCCTGGTGAGATAACCACGAAAGCAAAGTTATCATGGACCTTCAAGCATGTAGAGATGGGAAGGCTCTTACTTAACCCAATATTGTTACAGACAAGGAACAAGATTTGTACTCACTGACCCCGACTCTCCACATGTTATGGGGTCCTGGACATTGATGTATTACAGTAATGAACTCTGACACTCTATAAAACATCTTATTGTACTTATCTAGTGGGATAAGTGGGATCGTCTGATGGAAAAAAGTAAAACATACAGAATGGTGGGAGACTGGCCCGCTGCCTACTGTGAGTACCTCACTGTACGCAGCAGTATGGTGCACAAAATATGGGCAGTGGCCAATCTCTAGTACTATTAAGAGCCCTAAAGATGTGGTGTTCAGGTAACGTGGCCAAAAGAAAGAGGATAGGCATGGCAGGTTGATATGCTTTCAACCGTGTAATGAGAGGGGTTTTCCCCATCTCTGCAACATTTCTGTGAATTTAAAAAGATGTTTAAAACCCCCAAAAAAGTCTCATTGCGTGTGTAGGCCTACTTTACCTACATTTCACTAACATGTTCTAGAGGTGCATTCCCCCAGATCAGGGTGATTGGCTGTGACTGATGGAAACCAGATGGAGGCTAGCAGGAGGCTGCCATCCTGGTATCACACACAACACCCAGTACACCCACCACAGGCTCTGGTTACAGACCGCTGGTGCATGCTACACTAACCCTTTAACCCTTGGAGGGCGGCCAAAAATTAATAGAGTTAGATGGTAGGGTGAGACTTTTTGCAGAAATTTTCCCTAAGGACGAGGCTTTGCTGAATCACATAGAGTTAAGATGACTATAGTTGATGCTTGCCCTGCCATGGCATCAACTGTAGTCCACGCTCACCCAGCCATGACATCAACTATAGTACTGTTGATGTTCGCCCAGAAAGGGTTAATGATGACATGTCACTAATTATGACAGTTGGAAGGTATTTGTCATAATGATTCACCAATGCAGCCCCGGCTAGTAAGCCACTGGTACTGCATTCATGCATCATGTCGAGCCTTACCATTATTAAGAATAACTTAAATCTAGTCTTGAATCTGGTGCTCAGTACAGCCTTTTATGGTATAATAATGACATGAATTACTCATATGCAGGTAGGTATTTTACTGTGCCAATCATCAGTACTATAGAAAATGCATTTGTATGTTTTCATGATAAATTGTGTTTCTACCCCTGTGCATATATATATCTCATATATGTCTCTGAGGTTTCTTCAACGGTATTGTGTCATATACATTATTCAACTCATACATACCAGATGCTGTTTCTATAATGATAAACAATACATAACATATTCTATGCCTTCCTATTACAGCTCAGGGCTTTGGCCGCACTCACAGGTACGTGTGAAGCAGGTCTTATCTGGAGCATTACCATGACAACAACCAATGGTCCGTGAGATTACATGTACCCGACAGGAGAACAATCCTTCCTGGTTCAAGTTCAACAACTTTCTTCCTGTATACAATCATGTACATTGTATGTATACTGCATCTCTGGTTTACATCAACCATGGTAAGGTTCTAGTAGAGTTATGTCAATAACAAGACTTGCTAAAGTCACTATAGACTCCCCCCTCCCTCCTCATATAATCCCCTAACCTCCCTGTTTCCGTGAAGTGAAATTGTTGGGACTGTAACCAGTCTACCAGCTCCTACCCTAGGAAAACTTTATAAGGATATTATAGTGGTATTAATAATGAGGTATAACACAATACAGGAAAGACAGCAGAAACATATCAAAATAACATTACAAGCATCAATAATAATGAAAACAGTATATGCATATATATGCAGTCCATTATGATAACATGTATACCTTATTCTGCATTACTTATATACATTACTAGATATAGATTGAAAGATGCATTGATTACAGTGTGGAAATGCATAATGGTTTTACAAATGTGAGGAATACGATGGCTTATCATCAAGTACAGGGTAATGCAATGGTTATAGTGATTCCCACTGCCATTGGCAGAAAGCAACCAACAAATGACATGATGAATTTCGAATTCTCATTCAGAACCCCTATGACGAAAAACAAGTATTGGATGAGCCATCACTGGAAAAATAGTTGGCTGTAGAATATTATTTTAAAGTCATCACAGCCTGGGCCATCGATGACCTCATGCATAGATGTCCCTATATATCTTCCAACACCATTGCACATGTTGATGTCTCAATTAATATTTGTTCTAATAATGCAATACTCACAAGTAAAGTGTCCATATTATGTGTAGTGTAATACATGATGTATATATAATTTGACACAGGTTGATTACCACTGATACATATGAGGTTGTTTGTTTTTTGAAGTCATTGGAAACGTTTTGTACAAATAGCCATCCATGGCAGGTCCATACTCACAGGTTCTGCATTGTCTTCACTATTAATACATTTTGTGCCTGCCTGAGAAAATTTATCATCTCACTGTACCTGGGTAACATCTAAGTTCTACGCTATACTTGTCTGTTATAGCTCTTCTAACTGCATTCAAGGCATTAAAGTTCTCCTGTATGTATTTAGATTACCACAATGGGCACTAAGAGGTACTTCTTAGACCTCAGTACTTCATTCAAAACATGTACTAGGTTTATATCAATGTTAATGGAACCCTTTTAAAGGACCATCTGTGTGTCACAACATGTGTCAGTCTAACTAGGGAAACTTGTCCATACTGATCTGTTACCAATTTGAGAACATCATGCAGTTGAGTTATCAAGTTATCCACCGACACTGCATTAGAGAATCATGTTGACAAATGGCTACTGTTAATGAAGTCTAATGTGCAATATTTTTATCTTCACCTAATGAAGACTGTTGTGGTCTACTTATAGACACTTTTTTATGCTTGCTTTTTGCACAGCTAATATCAGGTAGACTATGTGAGGTATAATTTTCAACCCTGGATTTACATCAGGTTGTGTTACATTTACAGCTTGTTAATTGTTTCCATTTATATGGAATCTACGTATACTGTAAACGTATTATATTTCGCGCTGTACATATTTTCGCGGATTTCGCGGATTTTTAAATCCGCGAAAATATGTACAGAGTGAAAATTTATCCAATGTAGCTCTGTAACTACCATATTTCAAAATCCGCGAATTTAAATCCCAGCGAAATTGCATTTATTAGCAAATCCGCGAAAATTTGTACCAGCGAAAATATGTACGTTTACAGTATGAGCTTTATAGATATAAATTATGTCAAAGTACATTTTATGTCCATGGAAAATATCCTTCATATAGCTGTAGATTGGTGAACACAAATGTAAATTTGAAGAATATTATAAATGCCATGACAAAATTAACATTTCATTTCTTCATATCAAGTGTGAACTGTGCAGCTGTTTCAACGCTTTTAAACTTTCTTTATAACCTATCTTGCATTACATTTAATCTTAAAAGAGATTAACATTTATTTGGTTATAACCAATTCAACTCATAAGTTGGTCTCAACAGTTCTAACATACTGAATTAGAAACTTTGTGGATTATAATTCAGCCTGTATAATTATGTTATAAAGTGCTGCACATTTATCCATCCAATTATACAGCTTGTATGGACTCTGGGAGGTTTGACATATTATATGCCTGCTAACCTGTGACTGATATGACTGGTATCCTGGCACTCTGTCAGTATCTGTGACTGATCAACTTTATTCATGAGAAATATAACTACATGGACATTAATACATGTTAGCAGCCCAGCAGAAAGGATGATCCATGTGTCCTGGATATACATGCCATGGGAAATGTTTTCATGTGATTTACTGCATATACTTTGGTCTCAAACTGCTATTATATACGATAAATAAGTCCCTTCCTAAAATCATTGCCTGACAGCCCATGTATTATAACACTGTTCCATACTTTTCCATTCGTTACTGACCAGAGGAAGCTCACTTTATACTCACTGTATGCAGATATACATTCCCAGCATTCCCAACATTTTATGTGGGAATTCCAATGATTTGCCTATGTTATTTCCAAACAGATGAGGATGTTGGATTCTTTTGAGGACAAGGAAGGGTGTGTTTATTAAATAGAATTAATGATGTGAAGTATTGCTTTTTGCAGGAAATAAAGCTTTGAAGATTGGAACCATTGTTCTGTCATTTTTGCTTCAATCCTCACTTCAATTGTAATAATGATATTGTAAACTGAAGGTCACTTGAACGTGATGCATTGGTGTATCATACTGACAAATAAACATGAACCATGAGGCATGATGCTGCCTTAGAAGGGCTGGAGTGAGACATATTTGTCTAATAATGGGGTGATGGCTGCACAGGTGGACAGACAGATTGGGAGAAATGGGATTAATGAGGTATCCCTGTGACATACTACACTGTCCTTATTCAAAAGAACACCATTACCCCCTAAGGGACACATAATCCTTTAATGTGTGATGCATTCTTGCAGTACCAGTTAATTACTTTCCAGGGTTGTATTGATCCACCTACTAATGGGGAAGGTCTGGCATGATGCATATATAGTACTGTCCGCCACTCATGCATTATGTTGACAAAGCAGAATGCTTTAATATGTGGCCATCATGCATAAATTCAATAACTCGTGATTGCTTCATAATGACAAATCTTAAAGGTTTATACAATCAGAAAGGATTGGCATGATGCATAAATGCAGCCTTGGAGGAAAGGCATACCAGGGCTGCATCTATACATATTGACCACAATGAGAATACACACTGATCAAAGGATTGCCTGGTAAGTAGCCCTGTAAAGTCATTGTTGAGTACCAAGAGCTGACAGGTCTGGGTGGCCGCATTCCCTCTGCCTGCATTACCCTATTCCAGGGGAGATGCTGCATTCTTGTAATGACTACCCTACCCAAGAGTTTTATGCATCACAGTGGGATTTTTATGCCCCGAAATTTTGGTTGCGCTATGATAATCTTAGTCAAGACACCTGAAGAATAACAATGTGTAATGCAATAATTTGTTTCAATTGCATTCTATCTGTTTCAGTGAGGACATGCACCGATCAAATGGTGATAATCAAAATATCAATTTACCCAACACTGCCAATGCTTTTTCAGCACTTCATGTGAGAAGGCTATATGGTCAAAGTTGGCACTTTTATGTATAGTGTAGTTGGTCTTCACCCAGCAGTAGCTGGTCTCATTGTAGTTGTAGTCAACTACCAATGGCAATGACTGCAATTTTTACACAGAGAGTGGACACTATTTAACCTTGGGGGGTGGGGTATTCTATTAATATACACATGGTTGCAGTCCGTTGTGCCAAGAAAATCTTGCTGGCGTCCGATCGACAAAACCCCAACCCCTCTGACGACTCTCAAATATCCACAGAAGTCTTTCAGTTATAGAAAAGGGACACATGAGCAAGTTGTGGCTTCACAGAAAGCTTTTGTCTGTGATCAGGTTACCCGACTGACCACCCACTCACCAGCTCCCATACACCCATCATTACACCCTCCTACAGGTGTTTCCCTCTGTGCCTGACCCTTTTACACCTCTAGAGTATTAGCCTGCATGCCTATTTATGGAGCCATGCAGGGGTGATAGCGTTACAAATACACAATTCTTGGTTTCACAAAAACCTTTTGTCTGTGATCAGGTTACCTGGCTGACCACCCACTCACCAGTTCCTCATTACACCCTCTGTACAGGCTTTCCACTGCATGCTCGACCCTAGTGAGATGACAAATAGCTGGTTTATCCCTGTCTATGGTTACAGAACACTAGCCACAAAGGGGAATTCATGGAACTAGCTTTGACAATGATTGTATTAGGATATCCATTTATTGATCCTCAGAACATTTCCTGATACCACACTTTCACAGTCACAGTCACACTGTGTCAAGGTCCTTATCTTTCTGGAGACCAATGTGTAGTGTTACAGCTCTCCGTGAGATAGTGGCGAAGGTGACACGTGATAAGCTTATCGCTCCTGCTCATGCTTGAGTAGTCCATGATTATTTGGAAGCTTTTAAATTATTTTTTTAGCAAGGCTGTGGCTGAGCGGGCAATGATTTTAGGGTAAATCAATGGGAGGGGAGGGGTGTTTAAGTTGTAATATGACAATCAGGTCTGCCATCATATACATTGTGATAAAATATATCAATCAAATGATACTGTTAATGGGTTGTGCATACAATATTGCTCATGTGATGGAAATATCTTGACATAGGCCTCCATATCATTATGTGTAAATATGTGTAAATATCAAATATTAAATATAACGTATGAGAGAGATAAATATATTCCCCGAATATATCTATCAATAAACAAAACCAACAACAACAAAAGGTTTGAAGGATGACAGAATAAAATATTTATTGTCGATATACCATCAAATATAACCACTTCCAATCTGGAGCTCAGTTTTGATCAGTTCATTTCCCTAGATTTCAAAGCACCCAGTCTATAAGCACATGCTGACAATTCTTAATGAAGTGTTAATATCTGCAAAACCCAACTTTCAAAGAGCTTTGGTAATGATCAAAGGGGGCGGCTAATTATTTGGGATTGAACTTATTGAACCCATATTAATAGCAATCATGTCACATGTCCATCTGGCTTGGCTTAAAAGCAAATTACCAGGGAGAGATGCCTTCTCAGCAAACACTTGTATTACACTCTTTTCTCATCTTCAACTTTTGTACCAAAAAAGATATCTGCAGTTGCAAATTCCCTTTCCCAAGTAGGATTACAGTTGACCTTTCAACCTTGCAAATTTCCAGCAATGTCATTTACAAATCCTCATTCCTTTGTTGGATATCACTTTGACTACACAATAGTTTTAAAGGTGGTATATATAATCCCTATAATGTGGTTATAAAAGCTTTAGTACGTGTCCAGGCCATGGGTAGACAGACCAGGGTCAATCACTATGCCTACCAGAGACCCTGCACAAAGACCTGCATGGGAATAGTCTTATTTAAACGGCAGTTGTTTAGCGCAGTAGCACCAGCCATTGTCTGGGGATCCTGGCCTCTGTAAATCTCACATAAAGTAGAAGGTGAATTGAGTAGCTCCACAGGGAGGTGATAATGTGGGTGCTACCTGGTGTAGGGAGGCAGCTGGGAGGGACTTACCTCCTCCATCCCTCACCCTGCACCTCATGCTGTAGTCTGTGTAAGCAGATACTCAGTTATCTTAACCCTGCATAGAGTTTTTGCATGCTGCGCCCTTTGTTGTCACGATGCATGAATGCAGCAGTGGTGAAAATTCCCTACATGAAAACTCCTGTGTGATGAGATTTTATGTGCCAATTAAAGATGATTGAATGCAAGAAGCTCAAACACTGGTGAGTACTCATTAGTACTACATGAATGTATCATGACGATCATGGAAGTCCTATGAATGTCATTATACATGAATGCAACCCTGGTGAGATAACCACGAAAGCAAAGTTATCATGGACCTTCAAGCATGTAGAGATGGGAAGGCTCTTACTTAACCCAATATTGTTACAGACAAGGAACAAGATTTGTACTCACTGACCCCGACTCTCCACATGTTATGGGGTCCTGGACATTGATGTATTACAGTAATGAACTCTGACACTCTATAAAACATCTTAGTGTACTTATCTAGTGGGATAAGTGTGATCGTCTGATGGAAAAAAGTAAAACATACAGAATGGTGGGAGACTGGCCCGCTGCCTACTGTGAGTACCTCACTGTACGCAGCAGTATGGTGCACAAAATATGGGCAGTGGCCAATCTCTAGTACTATTAAGAGCCCTAGAGATGTGGTGTTCAGGTAACGTGGCCAAAAGAAAGAGGATAGGCATGGCAGGTTGATATGTTTTCAACCGTGTAATGAGAGGGGTTTTCCCCATCTCTGCAACATTTCTGTGAATTTAAAAAGATGTTTAAAACCCCCAAAAAAGTCTCATTGGGTGTGTAGGCCTACTTTACCTACATTTCACTAACATGTTCTAGAGGTGCATTCCCCCAGATCAGGGTGATTGGCTGTGACTGATGGGAACCAGATGGAGGATGGCAGGGGGCTGCCATCCTGGTATATCACACACAGCACCCAGTACACCCACCACAGGCTCTGGTTACAGACTGCTGGTGCATGCTAGACTAACCCTTTAACCCTTTAACCCTTGGAGGGCTGCCAAAAATTAATAGAGTTAGATGGTAGGGTTAGACTTTTTGCAGAAATTTTCCCTATTAAAGGACGAGGCTTTGCTGAATCCCATAGAGTTAAGATGACTATAGTTGATGCTCTCCCTGCCATGGCATCAACTGTAGTCCACGCTCACCCAGCCATGACATCAACTATAGTACTGTTGATGTCCGCCCAGAAAGGGTTAATGATGACATGTCACTAAAAGATGACAGTTGGAAGGCATTTGTCATAATGATTCACCAATGCAGCCCCGGCTAGTAACCCACTGGTACTGCATTCATGCATCATGTCGAGCCTTACCATTATTAAGAATGATTTAAATCTAGTCTTGAATCTGGTGCTCAGTACAACCTTTTATGGTATAATAATGACATGAATTACTCATATGCAGGTAGGTATTTTACTGTGCCAAACATCAGTACTATAGAAACTGCATTTGTATGTTTTCATGATGAATTGTGTTTCTACCCCTGTGCATATATATATCTCATATATGTCTCTGAGGTTTCTTCAATGGTATTGTGTCATATACATTATTCAACTCATACATACCAGATGCTGTTTCTATAATGATAAACAATACATGATGTATTCTATGCTTTCCTATTACAGCTCAGGGCTTTGGCCGCACTCACTGGTACGTGTGAAGCAGGTCTGATGTAGAGGATTACCATGACAACAACCAATGGTCCGTGAGATGTACCCAACAGGAGAAAAATCCTTCCTGGTTCAAGTTCAACAACTTTCTTCCTGTATACATGTACAGTGTATGTATACTGCATCTCTGGTTTACATCAACCATGGTAAGGTTCTAGTAGAGTTATGTCAATAACAAGACTGTGCCTCTACATGGGTACCCACAATTTTGACCGTGTCGCCGTGTCGATTTTTAGCATAAAAGGGCCGTGTCGTCGTGTCGATTTTTAGCATCAAAGGGCTGTGTTGTGTCGATTTTTATCCTACATATATCTACTCTTTTTAATCTTTTTTTTTTTACAAATCTGTCGATTTTTAAAAGACCCATGTCGATTTTTAAAAGGGCAATTTATAAACAAGACAAATACTCAGTTATACAACAACAACATGTATCCCTTTGGCATTGACACCTTACCCCCCCCCGCTTTACCCATGCCAGGGCAGGGAGCCCCCTTGCCCCCCTCCCCCCCCTTGGCATTAACACCTCCCTCCACCCCACACCTGTGCTTGGTAGCATCTTTGGCGGTCACACCTAAACACACAGCCCAGGTGTTGTGTCTGTCGGTTTTTATCTCAAAATTTACTGTGTCCGTCGATTTTTACCCCAACGTTTTCTTTGTCCGTCAATTTTTATCCTAAAATTTACTGTGTCCGTCGTTTTTTAAAACCCCCGTGTCGCGCGTGTCGCTTTTTAAAACCCCCGTGTCGCCGTGTCGCGCGTGTCGATTTTTACCCATGTAGAGGCACAAGACTTGCTAAAGTCACTATGGACTCCCCCCTCCCTCCCCATATAATCCCCTAACCTCCCTGTTTCCTTGAAGTGACATTTTTGGGACTGTAACCAGTCTACCAGCTCCTACCCTAGGAAAACTTTATGAGGATATTATGGTGGTATTAATAACAGAGGATAGACAGCAGAAACATATTAAAATAACATTACAAGCATCAATAATAATGAAAACAATGAATGCATATATGCAGTGTGGTAGACGTACATACACATGTTAATTCAAAAGCATCGTCTGCAGTGATGTCATTACCAAAGGCCAAAACCGCCGCTGCAAACCGGCATGGTTTCAGTTGACACGGTTCACCACACAACACGTACACACAGTCACAGGTACCCTCGATACATGACATAAATACAGGGAATACACAATGGGGACCCACCTGGACCAAACATCTAGGCAGACCACAACCATACACATCTTTGTATTTGGACATACTATCTGAATTTTCACAAATACTCACGAATTTAGGCAATTCCTCCCAAAATCGTGGCGAGCTCTCGACAATATCAACACATACACCGCCATCTTGGCGTAGGAGTAGTCTCCGGGACATGGTTTCGTAATCAGAAATGACCAAACTGTCAGCGTACACAGCCTCATGAACATTAAGTAATTCAGAAACATCCGGATAACTTATTCCAAATTCTTGGTCATTTTCATCACACAAATTTATCAAATCAGGGAAATCCAAAACCTCGTTGGGATTGATACGAAATTTACTATCAAATTCATCGCTGACTAAATACTCGTCAACTTCCGGATGACCGGCCTGAACATAATGGCGGGTTTACAATTGTTTTCACACCTAGTATCATCAACAACCCCTTGAGTTGGAGTGTGGCTAACTATAACCGGACTTGGAGTACACAGGCCTACATTATCGACCACATCAATATCAACAACAGGTAAACCCCCAGCCACAACGGCCGGTACCTCCAGTCAACCCCTATTATCGCCCCCCTGCTTATCCCGGTTTGGGCAATCGAACATGCTGTGGGTGGTTACATCACAGTTGAGACAAAAGTGTTTGAAGGAACAACCGTCACAGACGTGGCGGTGTGTATTATCCCAAACAAACACATTCAAGCAGGTGTTGACAGGCGCGCAGTAGGAGGAACAATGGACGGAGTAACAGACTCATAGGCCTGAGGTGAAGGTGGGCGGTAGTTCCACCTGGTGAGGAGTGATAGAACTGATTCCCGCTCACCTGCGAATATACCACAGTTAACCCAATGCCGGATAACTGTCACCATATATATATATATATATATATATATATATATATATATATTACTAGATATAGATTGCAAGATGCATTGATTATAGAGCTGACTACATGATGGTTTTGGAAATGTCAGCAATAAGATGGCTTATCATCATGTACAGGGTACTGCAGTCGTTATCATCATGGCATCATGAATTTCGAATTCTCATTCAGAACCCCAATAGTAAAAAACAATTGTTGGATGAGCCATCATTGGAAAAATAGTTGGCTGTAGAATATTATTTAAAGTCATTACTGCCTGGGTCATTGATGACCTCATACATACATATATATCTACCAACACCATTGCACATGGTGATGTCTCAATTAATATTTGTTCTAATAATGCAATACTCACAAGTAAAGTGTCCACATTATGTGTAGTGTAATGAATGATGTATAATAATTTGACACAGGTTGATTACCACTGATACATGTGAGGTTGTTTGTTTTTGTCATTGGAAACGTTTTGTACAAATAGCCGTCCATGGCAGGTCCATACTCACAGGTTCTGCATTGTCTTCACTTTTAGTACATTTTGTGCCTGCCTGACAAAATTTATCATCTCACTGTACCTGGGTAACATCTAAGTTCTACGCTATACTTGACTGTTATAGCTCTTCTAACTGCATTCAAGGCGTTAAAGTTCTCCTGTATGTATTTAGCTTACCACAATGGGCACTAAGAGGTACTTCTTAGACCTCGGTACTTCATTCAAAACATGTACTAGGTTTATATCAATGTTAATGGAACCCTTTTAAAGGACCATCTGTGTGTCACAACATGTGTCAGTCTAACTAGGGCAACTTGTCCATACTGATCTGTTCCCAATTTGAGAACATCATGCAGTTGAGTTATCGAGTTATCCACCAACACTGCATTAGAGAATCATGTTGACAAATGGCTACTGTTAATGAAGTCTAATGTGCAATATTTTTATCTTCACCTAATGAAGACTGTTGTGGTCTACTTATAGACACTTTTTTATGCTTGCTTTTTGCACAGCTAATATCAGGTAGACTATGTGAGGTATAATTTTCAACCCTGGATTTACATCAGGTTGTGTTACGTATACAGCTTGTTAATTGTTTCCATTTATATGGAATCTACGTATATGAGCTTTATAGATATAAATTATGTCAAAGTACATTTTATGTCCATGGAAAATATCCTTCATATAGCTGTAGATTGGTGAACACAAATGTAAATTTGAAGAATATTATAAATGCCATGACAAAATTAACATTTCATTTCTTCATATCAAGTGTGAACTGTGCAGCTGTTTCAACGCTTTTAAACTTTCTTTATAACCTATCTTGCATTACATTTAATCTTAAAAGAGATTAACATTTATTTGGTTATAACCGATTCAACTCATAAGTTGGTCTCAACAGTTCTAACATACTGAATTAGAAACTTTGTGGATTATAATTCAGCCTGTATAATTATGTTATAAAGTGCTGCACATTTATCCATGCAATTATACAGCTTGTATGGACTCTGGGAGGTTTGACATAAATGCCTGGTGGCCTGTGACCGATATGACTGGTAACCTGGCACTCTGTCAGTATCTGTGGCTGATCAACTTTATTCATGAGAAATATAACTACATGGGCATTAATAAATGTCAGCAGCCCAGCAGAAAGGATGCCCCATGTTTTCTTGATATACATACAGGGGGAAATGTGTGTTCTGATTTCATTTGATTTACTGTCTATACTTTGGTCTCAAACTGCTATTATATATGATAAATAAGTCCCTTCCTAAATCATTGCCCGACAGCCCATGTATTATAACACTGTTCCATACTTTTCCATTCCTTACTGACCAGAAAAAGCTCACTTTATACTCAGTGTATGCAGAAATACATTCCCAGCATTCCCAACATTTTATTTGGGAATTCCAATGAGTAACAGTGTCCTATGTTATTTCCAAACGGATGAGGATGTTTGATTATTCTGAGGACAATATGATGCCTCAAAGAGTTGTAGAATTGGATGGGTTTAACAAGGATGTTTTATTAGATGATATGAACTATCGCTTTTTGCAGTAAATAAAGTTTTGAAGGTTGGAACAATTGTTGTGTCATTTTTGCTTCAATCCTCACTTGAATTCTCATAATGATATTGTTACCCGCCACAACAACATGTAGCCTTGGCGAGTACCTCACCAGGGCTGCATTCATGTGTCATGCTGACAATGTGAGGCTGATACACTATGATGCACCAATGCAGTGGGTGAAGGTCACTTGAACGCGATGCATTGGTGTATCATACTGACAAATAAACATGACCCTTGAGGCATGATGCTGCCTTGGAAGGGCTGGAGTGAGACATACTTGTCTTATAATGAGGTGATGGCTGTACAGGTAGACTGAAAGATTGGGAGAGATGGGATTAATGAGGTATCCCTGTGTCATACTACACTGTCCTTATTTCAAAGAACACCATTACCCCCTAAGGGTCTCATAATGCTTTAATGTGCAATGCCATTGTAGTCATGATGTTTTCATGCAGTGCTAGTAAATACAGTATTTAGAGTTGCATCTATCTACATTCCCATGGGGTTGACACACCTCTGAAGGTTTGTCATGATACATATATGCAGCACTGGCTTGTCCTGCACTTATGCATTCTGACAACAAAAGGCATTGTGCATTAAACACTATTCAACCCTTAAAGTGTTATGCCTGTTATATCCTCCCTTGTAGTATAGTAGGCAGTGGGCTATATATAAACACTATTTGCTTCAGATGAGGCCTGTTCCCTCACATAATGATCATAACTATAGACGTGAAGACATCACAGTACCATGCGTCTCGTCTTCCTCACCTTCATCAAAGGCAGATGTGGGTGGGTACATAGAAGTCAACTGGGTATAGAAATCATATCTTTTGAAAAGTCATAATCATTATAGCTAAATGAATATCTACTATATTTATACCTATCCCTCACCAGTAATTCATGAGCTGTGACATTATTACATGAATATTGTTACCATTATGGCAATTGTTTGGTAAGTTAACTATGTGGAACTTTTAAGAAAATAAATAATTAAATATGTTTTCCGTTTGGGGGCTGCAAAGTGCATGAAGACCATATGTGTGTTGTTGTAATGATACACCCATGACAGGCCCACGTGCCAGCCCGTACAGTCTACTCCTGACTCTTCAGGATGCTTGAATGCAGGCCTGGGGAGTTACTCACTAGGGCTTTATTCATGCATCAATATAATCATGCATAACACCTCATCACTATCAGCCGTAGTCCCAAGAAGCCTTATATTACTACCCTTTCCTTATCTACTGTCTGGCATTAGGACTTTGCATTGTCTCTCAGAGACTGATAAGATATAATCCATTCAGACACCTACGCTTGTCTAGTGATATGTCTAAAGTAATTATATTGGAAGGCAGACATCATGTCAGTAGAGACAAGACAACTCACATCCACATGCTATTACATAATTCAAGGTGATAACAAGTCTTTCTGCCTGTTGTCGGGGGGGCATATTAGTATTAGCAGCTTCACCGTTCAAGGGTCTCACTATGCTATGCAATTAGTCCTCATGATGCATATTATCTTACTTTGAGCAGCTTTGTAGAATAATTGGAATATTGATTTAAGTTTACACACTTCCCTACTTAATCATGCCTAAATTACATTCCGACCATCAAAAAGGCTGTCCAAAGAAAAATAGCCCCAAGAAGAAGATTTTTTCTCATTCACATTCCGACGGTTATTCTAATCCAAAAGATTTAATGGGGCATATATACAGTCATAGTGGTATATAAAATGGCAGACCCTCTGAGATTGCATCAACCCATTAGGGTCTGGAGAATGTATGAATTACTTCCCAGGGCTCCATTCATGTATCATGATGTTAAAGGCTATATTGCATTAACCCCTTCCACACGGTAAGCCAATTTATATATTGCACAAAATTGCATTGAGTTACAAGAAACCCAGTGGTGAAGGGGTTAAAACACTACACAGCACTTAAAAGGTTAATTGATCCTCAAATAAGAATATTGTTTTTCCCACCACCACACTTTCACAGTCACACTAGCATTGTGTGCCAGGGTCCTTACCTTTGTGGGGACCAATGTGTAGCACCACAGCTTTCAGTGAGATAGCGGAGCAAGTGACAGGTGACAAGCTTATCACTCCTGCTCACGCTTGAATGGTCACAGAAACTGCTGCTTCCCTTTCTATAGGAATCACAGGTTATTTGGAAGCAGAAGAAGAAATCATCTTCCTTCGTTTTTACACTGAGCAATGAGTGAGCCTGTGACAATGAGAAGGGGGGGGGTTAATATGCTTTTATCAGACAATCACAGACCCGTCATCAAATAACTTTTATGAGAATTATATTCCTAAATGGGTTGTGCATGCAATTATATTAATCTCATGGAGATGGACAAGCTTTTTCTGATCTTATATGCATGTAGTCATGCATGGTGTAATCCCTATCAAAACACAGAATTCTTTCTGCAGCTCAATTTCAATCCTTTCATTTCATCAGATTCCATAGTACCCAGAGCAAAGTTGTTCTATTTTCAGTACATATTAAGCAGGTGAAATGAAATGCTTACTCACCAGACCCAACATTTATAGAGCTTTGAAGATTGCCAATGGGGGGTACTAAAAATTTGGGACTGAACCTATTGAACCCATATAAGTAGTTTTGAGTGCCCATTTTGCTTCAAGGACTTCTCACCCATGTAGGGACCTGTTCTGGATCAGGCCCTATGCAACCCCCCCCCCCCCCGCCCCATGACCGATATGTATAAGGCACTAGCGAGATACTGGTGCTGCCACCAGGTGTTGCTCTGGTACCAATTGTGTCCCCGTTGTCACCAGCAACCAGCTCAGCCAAATCTCATGTCCGAGATTAGGGTACGAACAGGGTGTGAGTGGGTTGTACCTGAGCATTCCTTATGTCACCTGTCCCTCATGGAGTAGTGGTTAGCATGGTGGATTCATGATGCAGAGGACCCAAGCTCAAATCCCTGTCAAGTCGTATCTTGGTGACCATACCATGAATTTACATTCTTATATATCAAATACATCTTGCTTTGATAGGTAGAAGTGAGTTACAACCTTGAAATGCTATCAAAGAAATATCAATAGTCTTTGAACTAATTTTTTATTCCTCTATTTTCAAAGGAACTATACGTATATAAATAAGAAAATGTATTGGTTGTTAATGGTATGGTGACAAGATGTGGCCTGGGAGGGATTTGAGCTTAGGTCCTCTACATCATGAATCCACCATGCTAACCACTACTCTATGAGGGACAGGTGACATAAGGAATGCCCAGGTACAACCCACTCACAATACTCACACCCTGTTTGTATCCTAATCTCGGACCTGAGATTTGGCTGAGCTGGTTGCTAGAGGTTATACTGGTTACACTGGTACCAATCAACATGACGCTGTACACAGGACATCTTGCTAATGCGGAATAAGGTTACCAGCTGTGATCAGTAGGAGCCGGATTGGTGTAGTGGTTGCATTTTGGAATCTGGATGAAGGAAGCGTGGGGTT
Source organism: Harmothoe impar (assembly GCA_947462335.1). Taxonomy (NCBI): domain Eukaryota; kingdom Metazoa; phylum Annelida; class Polychaeta; order Phyllodocida; family Polynoidae; genus Harmothoe; species Harmothoe impar. Next base: position 68,109,980 of record OX381706.1, read on the forward strand.
GAATCCCACATCTGGTGAAACACTTTTCACCTGGTACCTTTACAGTATTGATACTATATTCCCTACCATTTGTACCTTTCTTAGAAATACTGGTATCCATTAAAGCAACTTACAAATGCACATTCCATTGTCGGTCAACACTTTGCCTACAAAGAAGCATGGTATCCTCAACCCAGGGGATATATTCATCTCTCACCCTGCACCACATGCAGATAGCCAAGTATAGGCTTAAAGGCGGTTAGGTCAGCCCTGATGGTAGTTTCTGTGTTCAATACATGTTCTTTTAGCTAAGACATGTTGACTATGATTTCACCACATTAAGACCAATATTTACAAACTTATACTATTGATAGGAGAGACACTAATTATGTATTGGTCATTAACATAGCTATCATATCTTTAGATCTAATTGAAATGATGTTTCATGCATTATCAAAAATCAGCAATGCATGTACCAGAGCCTTTCTTTCATACATGTAAGCTTCACTCCAACCATATACTACCATCATTATAGTTACAGGCAAAGAACATGATTCTTACTCTCTGTACTAGCTGACTCATGTGTGCTGGGTTCTCTTTGCTGAATATGGATAGACAGGTATGTGTGTATTACATTGATATACTCTGTTATGTGTCCTTATCTAGTGGGATGAGCTGATGGTATAATTACAAAAAGAAATACACCACAAAAATCAGTAGCTTAGATTCCTGCGGTAACAGTGAGGCACATACAGGGTTGAGGCACAACAGGCTCCTAGAAATATTTGGTGCCAATAAGAGGGTAGGTAATTACACGCTGGAATGATTTAAAGCCAGATTATACATTAATAGAGACCCTGTGGAAATTTAAGTTAGCTATTAAAAAAGATTATCTACACTGCTTTATGAATGTATTTAGATAAAAATATCATCACTGTATACGAAGTCTTATCATCTCATCTCATCTCATCAACTCTAAAGTAACATTGTAATAGGAAACATCATTTTTTGCTTATATATTACGGACATGTACATGACAAATGGACGACATAGCTATATTTTCTAATTAAAGACCGTCTTTCAATGCTGTATAGTTAGGGGTGCTGGCGGCAGAAGGGCAATGAGCCCAAGCTAGTTTTCGCCCGTAAGGGTGATTTGATCCAATAAATCTACGTAAAAAAAAATCATCTATGTAATATACCAGAGATGCCACTCTGTTTTTTTGTTTCCTGCTAAATTGTAAGAATTCCAGCAGTTCATCTACCCCTTAGGGAGTGGCATGTCTACATTATATCAGCCCTCCACATCCAATCAGATCTATGACATCAGATTAGATGCTGCTGATACTTATCTCCTTGGAACTATGACATGATTAAGACAAGCATTCCTCAATCAAATAAGACGTTATTTATAATATGTAAACTCTGTAACGTCATTTTATAGTGCCATGGTGATGCATCATCAACGCATAGGGGCATAGTGCATTCTAGTTCTATACTGCACTGTAAAAAGTTGTTTGCTAATTTTGTAGGTGTACAGTAGATTCTAGTGTAGGTATTAAGTTTATTGAAGGTAAACAATAGAATCTACTGAAAATCTACAGTAGATTCTACTGTTAATCCATTCTACAGTAGATTCTACTGTACATCTACAGTAGATTCTACTGTGTACCTACACTAATTATTTACAGTGTGCCCTTACAGGGTTATGAATACAGATATGGATTATCATGGTTTTATAAGATTCAAAAAGCGATTTGATATATAACATTTTGCAATGATTACTATTAATACGTTCCTCTGCAATAAACCGTTTTGTAAGTTATTGATTAAACTTTCAATGAAAATTTCCCTTGAAAGGTCAGTCTAACTTATAACTTAATGATATTGGCAATATTCAGAACTAAGGTTATATTCTTCTCTATTTCTTTCACATATTTAATTTCCGCTGTAGTGTGATCAGATATTGAAATGTTTTTTTCTGTTTACGCAATAGCCTTCATATTATGACTTCCACAAGTAGATTCTGACGAGTAATTTCCTTCTGAAAGCAATAGCAGCCCTCCAGTAATTACAACGTGGCTGCATATCGTCTAGGTGAGGACGAAGGATAATCGGTTCGTGAAGGGATCATTTGCAAAACAAATAATTACTTACATTGTCTGAAATTAATCAAGCACTGTATGAAACTAAACATCAGCACAGCCATTGCACTCACAATATTCATAGTAAGTAACATATTTCAGGTTGGGGCCGGGACCATGTTATTAGAACGTTCTAGATACATAGTACACCCATGTAGCTACACCCTTTCCATTTGGTGTGTACCAAGATTATGGTACGGTGCACCATCTTGGACTGTACCATAATATTGGTACACCTGGTGTGTTCACTGGACCATGACTCCTGCTCATGCAGGTATATGGGCCAATCACAGCCCAGTACCCATGTACCTTACCTGTGGTCACTGGACTGTGACCCCTATCTGTGCATGTAATTAGTGGGGTCACTGAGGTCATAGGTGGGACTAGGGAAACCACTCTACTATTTCATACTTATATTTACATTATATGGCTTATTTACTACATTATCAAACATCACTAAGTGAAAAAAACACGTCATTTTGTGGGCCTTAATCAATGATTTCATCCTATGGGTTCATTTTTATTAGCAGATTTAACAAAAAAGTTAGCAAACTGATTTTACTAAACATTTACTGAAGGAAAATATGTAGATAAAGCCATTTCTTAGATAATATTCCGATTTTAGTTATGAAAAAGGGTGCATACATAAATTATAGACCTCTAGACTGCTTCCTATAGTGGTATCACAATTATGCATTTTGGCATGGAAATATGAGTAAAGTGACAATAAATGAGTGTACCAAGTTCTTGGTACACCCTGTGTTCTGGGGACTGTCATTCAATCTTAGGACGTACTAAGAAACTGGTCAGTCTCCAACCTGATATATATAGTAAACTCCCTTTATGACAACCGTATACCCATGAGACAACACAACCTCATACTTCTAGAGAATAATTTCTACATCAAAAAGGCTTTGAAATAGTTGGCTCTTTCATCTAATGTCATTTTAGTCCCCTCCCAGCATAGTCAGCATATTTAATGTAGGCCTATCTGTGTTTTGGCTTGCTGGTTGGCTCCTACTTCAGCCAAAGTCATAGAAAGCGCTCCGGTCTGTTATTCACTTACTCTCTGACCCAATTTACAGTAGTATGTATATTATATGCACATAAATTTGATGTGTTGATAACGGGAAAAAACAGTAAAAAAAGCTATATATTTCTGTAATGTATGTCCCATTAACTCTCCTCCCTTCCCAAACTAATCTATAACATTTGTTTAGGTGACACCATCTTGCTGCTGTTGGTATTTTCTTGGAACCATCTCCCTGACATGTTCTAGACATGTATACCTCAGGTAAATAAACAGGTCAGCCTGGACCGTTCAGACCAATGGGAACCAGATGGAGGGTAGCAGGAGGCTGCCATCCTGGTATATCACACACAGCACCCAGTACACCCACCACAGACTCTGGTTACCAGATGCATGCTGGTCTAGACTAACCCTTTAATAATTGCTAATCACCATAAAGCAATATTTGCCATTCTGGTACACCAAAGCAGTGCTGGCAGGTAACTTGCTGACTGTTCATAGTCCATCAACCACGTAGAGCCGGAATGATTCATGCTTGCAGCCAGGCCCGAATTCATGCACACTCAAAAAGTAAGTCTCCAGACTCTTCAAAGTGACAGTCATAAAATGAAGGAGTCAAAAGTGACAAGGAAATAACAATAGCTGGAGATAAAAGACCCACTTGGCATGTGCCAACCCAAAATCGACATTTGCCAGCTCCAGATTCTATTTGTGGGATAGGTTACACAACATTTGACTTGTTTATTTTTTTATAGTCACTTAGACGAGTCTGGAGACAAGTTTACTTTTTCAGTGCATCATGTACACACACTTAATATAAGGAAATGTATTGTAGTGATAGCAAATCAAAAAGGCTGTATGCTTCTTCTACCCAGAAATGCTCCACTCACTACCTCTGGTTACCACTACCAAGGCAGTTCTAGCCCCATATGCACTGTAAGTCCACGGCGGCAGGAACTTGTCATTTATTGCGTTAAAACCTGCACACTTCTGTTTTGAATTTTATGTTATCTTATTTTTCTGTAGTAAATGATTCAGATTTTGTTGTAGTGAAGAAAAGCAAAGACTAATCTATTTTCATAAGACCTCAATAATCTGTTCCTCACTAATCCGGTATCCTCGGCATTGGGCCTTTGGTGGTCAGATGAGAAGGTTTATGTCTATCCATCATGCATGGTCCAGCGTCTCCTCATATTATCGCCCTTCTCATATCTACTATAGGGGATAGCATCAAGTCTGTCCTTGCCTTGTCACTACTTGATTGATTGGATGTGTTTCATACAAACACCCTCTCTCGCCATTACTCTATGATAGCCATACATAGATTACCACATCAGTGTCTATACACACTTGAGTTTGGCACATCACTAGTCTTGGATGAACACTGGGGTTCAGGGGTCTTGACATTGATCAATGCACTGTATTCTGGTTTCAAATAAGTGTACTGTAGAAGCTTTAGGAGTAAAGTTAAATTAAAATCAGTAAGCACAAAGGCTCTAACAGGGGATGATATAGTAATAATTCTAAAATGGGAATCCTAAATAATGTTTCTATCCAGTTTTGTATTTTGGTAATAACTACATGCAGCTTTCTCTACTTAAAATTGAAACATGAGTGAGAAAAACCCTGTAAGCCACACTCCCTGCCATGCGTCTAGCTTGTTTGACGCTCCATCTCCCAAATATAATTATTATAATTTTTCATGATATATTCAGTCTATTGACGTTCTAAGGTTGCTTGATTTAGACTGCTGTGTTATGGTATCAATGTAAGAGGACGAATACTGGAGTGGAGCCGACCCTTAACATGCCTTCCTCACCCAGTAGTTACCATTGACTCAACATGACCAATGCCTTTACAGTCCTCCACACGACAAGCCGGTAGGTCAATATCAGGAAATCTAAAGATAGACCACAACTAGCCATTTCAGCAGTGAATGCTTTCAATGTGTCAGAGTGGTTGATGATATGTCCGGTATTGCAAGCATGAGCATGCCATGCCTAGTGTAATTAGTATAGCCTGCAATATCTAGTCCGCAGCTCACTGCTGTATGTACTGAAGTTCACATATGAGTCCATACTGTGTCCCCAATACGATTAATCAAACTCATTTAATCCATTATATGAAAGGGGAAATATGTTAATGGTGATCTGAGTACCTGAGGAATGTGTAGACTAATGCTAGAATAATAATGCAGTATTTGATAAACGAAGGCATTAATGTGTTCCTTCAGCAGACGACAAAGCTACATCAGCCAGTATTGTCCCCTTAATAATGGTCATTCATTATCTAAAACTTAATTTGGCTCTGCTTAATCTTTATAATGAAGTGCAAATCTGTATAGATGGGATCCCCTACCACAGTAAATTTACAAGGGGTATTACTGCTGATAACATCATCAATCTGAAAGGAGGTGCTTATCATGAAAGGTTTCATTATAGGATAGTCTTGTTGTCTCATCACACTCAAACTTTATTTGACCCTTCACCTACTGATCTCTCAATTCACATAACAAAGGCACATTGTAATCATGCAGGGAACAAATGATATAGTCAAGACCGGAGAATTTGACGAAACTCCCCATAGGGCGGTCGTAATCCTCAATTTCAGGTGTTCTCATTAACATCAGATACCATCACCTCAAACCATTTAAACAACCCATTTAAACATTCATTTAGCACTCTCAGACATCACAGGTTTACAGTGGTTATTTATGATGGACGGTAGACCCTTGGGGTGATAAAATTGACCACATTAGGGGTGCTTCCCACTGAAGGGTTACACTCACCTAATGACCCTCTCCAGTTTTATCAATCAACTTTCTCTTTGGCAGCTTCGCCAAATTCTCCGGTTTTGACTATAAATCTTGTCGAGCCAATTGTTTGGCATAACCAAGGTACAACAAAGATTCGCTGGTACTTTGATGTTGACCATTCACATCTAAAGTGTTTGGTATGGAATTGAGTAATACTCTTTGTGGTATAGGAGCCAAAAGCCATATTCTGCATTAAGAGTAAATTTCTTTATGCAAACCATGAACCAAGTACATATCTGTGAAGACGTTATTCTTACATCAGGGTATTTGTTCTCCAGTGGTGACAAAGTTACAAATAAACAAGTTATCTTCTCATTGAAAGCTTTTGGCTAACCATCAACTCACCAATCCTTTATTGCATCCTCTGCGCCACCCCCAGCGTGTCAGACCTTTGTGCAGCAATGTAGTTATAAATAACAATTTGTGGCTTCACAGAAAGCTTTTTTCTGTGATCAGGTTACTTGGCTGACCACCCACTCACCAGGACCGAACCAGGACCCTTACACCCATCACTATACTCTCATTTCACTCAGTATCAGACCACTTCCTAACCCTTCACACCCCTAGGGTATCAGCCTGCCCATTATGCAGCCCAGGGAGAGACAACAACAGCCTGATTTACCGCTGTCTATAGCAGGAACAGTAGAACACGTGACCTTGCCGTCATCATGGTGGTGATCAGCTCACACAGGTGGGTGTGATAAAATGGCACAACCTACGCCAATTATTTCTCAGTCACATTAGCCACCGTCTCCTAATTTATTTCTATTCAACAGGGGTTTCACCTACACTGTAAATATTGTACACTGTAAGAAGTAGGCATACAGCAACTGACTTGCTGTACATTTACAGCAACTTCTACTGTAAATTTACAGCAACTTCTCCTGTAAAGTTACAGCAACATCTACTGTACATCTACAGCAAAAGTTGCTGGCAACTTTTGTTCCAGTAGATTTTGCTGTACATGTACAGCGACTGGATGCTGTAAATGCTGTAAACAACTTCTACTGCAGGTAAACAGCGGTTTCATATTATTGTTATCATCAATATATATATCAATCAATATGCATGCATGGTGAGTACCTTTCCTGCATTATAGTTCACTTTGAGCTAGGATGATACACACTACACAATGTAATGGTTTAATCCTGCTTTAATACAGCTGAACTGTTTGTGCTACCAGATCTTTTCCCAGTCCAGGCATTTAAGGATTTTACTTTTCCCACTGATGTGGTGTCTATTCTATACCTTTGCTGTTTTTTTGTATTATTCAACACAATTATGAAAATATCAATACACCTTATGATAAATGCTTTCTCTCTCATCCATTCTTATTTTACAATGTCTTGAGTGTTTGTGAGGCTTTATTTGACTCGGGAAATGGTTGGCTGGAATAATTACTACAAAAATGGTATACTGCTGCCACCTAGCGTCAGTAACCTACAGCAGAATGTACTGTAAATGTACAGCAACATTGCTGTAGACCCAATTTACAGTACATAATGCTGTAATTATACAGCAAACAGTGCTGTAATATCAACTACAGCAAAAAAGTTCTGTAAATGTATAGCACATTGTGCTGTTTGAATACAGTAACTTTTTACAGTGTAACCAAGCCTTTTTTTTTGCTCTAAACTAGCAGTATATTTTACTACCCATGTACACTAATTATTCTAGGTATCACTTTTTTGGTGCAATTTTCTCACCCTCAACGTCTAACTCTCTACAACATTGCAACCTTAGCAACATGGCACTCTGAGAGTTGCGGAGGGAAATCCTCCCCCCCCCCTGGTTCTATGTCACATTCGGTCAAGTAAGGGTAACCCCCGCATCCTCATCTGCGAGTCCACACAGACTAGCCAAACACACATGTACACTAATACCTTACTTAGTATATATGCTGTTTAGCTAGAGTAGATTCTACTGCTCTGCTACACTGACTTCTAACAGTGTAGATGTCAGATGTCATCTATTGCTTTTGATTCTTCGTAATCTATTATCTGGCAAAAATAATCATTATTATCCATTCACCTCACACCAGAGACCATATTGTCACAGATGTAAATATTACCAATTGATCATGGGTGGTTGAGGAGCTAGATAAGCGATTACCAATAGTCCTATGCCAGAATCAAAGATGGCTGTATTTTGCCCAATCAGGCAACATTCATGAGGCCTAGTGACATGTGACATGAGGTTTGAAATGATAGTGACAGGGGACATGAGCAATTCTTAAAACCGACATGGGACATGGAGATTATTAAGCGACATGGACATGCGACATGGCCATATCTTAAAATCGACATGCGACATGGGGGCCCCCCATCTACACCCCCCTCAGTCCTGAGGCATGCGCATTGTAAGTTGCAGAAGTTATAGTGCATGTTGTTTTAGATGGGAGTTGAGGGTAGTTAAATGCTGTGGTCATCTCTTATCCCGATACAAAGCAAATTCCAAGGCCCACTTTAACCTTCTTAATGTGAATTCATGGACATGACACACGCAGCGTGTCGTCCAGACCATTTGGGTGGCATGTGGTCAATGCTATTAGTGTTTAACATATTACCCTTATAATGTGTCTACCTCACCAGGGTGGACGAGAGTTGTAAAAGAAGGCCAATCATCTATAAGTGCCTGCCTACTAGACAGCTTGCACGTAGACGGCTGGAATATTTGTCTAAATGTTAGATAAATGTCTGTGATTTAGCACAGTAACACCAGCTAGTGTTCTGCATGCACAGAGAAAAGAAGTAGAATCACAGTGACTCCCAAATGCAACTCTCCCCACGACTTGAAAGTCACTCTCAAAAATTAGGGAGTCTTAGAATAGGAGTCATTATAGAGTTATAGAGTCCTGCTAATGTTAGGGAGTCACTTTAGAGTCATGGGGAGAGTTACCTCAGTGATCAAGTCGGGAGTCACAGTGATTCTACTTCTTTTCTCTGTGTGTTGTGGACCATGGAGGGGCATCTCTGGGCAGCATATAACCAGGAAGACAATTGTAGGTAGAGAGAAAGTGGTAAAGCAACATAAGGTATATTCTATTTTTAGCAATTTTGCAAGTGGCAGTAACATCTAGAAGATACAGTAAAGAGAGTCTTATGCCAATCATCCACTGTACCTGTCTCTAGTCTACGTCTACCTTATTACACAGCCATAGCGTTCACTATACTGTACTTTAGGTGACAGCTTTGAGCTGCTGGCAGTCCCATGAGAAATATGTGGTCCTAGCTATCCAAAGTGCTATACTACCACCATTTTGTATTCTACTTGAGGGGGTAGTGTCAAGTATGTTGTTGCACTGTCACTCCTTGAGCGATTGGATACCTTTCAGACAGACACCCAGCTATTTCCACACTTGAAATTGAAACATAAGTGAGATATACCTTGTAGGTAACTACTAATTCATGGATTTATATTAACCTTTTCTATTTATTGATGCACTGTGGTTGCTTAATCTAGACTGCTGTTTTATGGCAAAGAAGGCAAAAAATGGAGTGGAGTAACCCTTAACATGCCTCCCTCACCCAGTAGTTATCATTGACTCAACATGACCAATGTCTTTACAGTCCTCCATGTGACGAGGCAGCATGGTCAATACCAGATCTAAAAATAGACCACGGTTAGACATATTCTGAAGGGAATGTCCTCAATGCCTCAGAGATTGCAGAAAGAACCTACCAGTGGTTGGTGATCTATCTAGAATTATAAGCATGTCACATCTTATTTATTACAAACTTGATTCAATATATCAGGCAGGGCTGGAGGTTCTAGATATGGTGCAAACCCTCCATTTTGATGATGTTAAAACTGTTCAAAGCATTTAAGGAATCGGTAGATCAGTAGGAAAATATCTAGGCTTTTATAAGGGAGGGAATGAATATGTTCACCCAGTGCATAACAATTCTGTATTAGTTAATACTGCATCTAATGCTCAGCATTCAATACATTGAAGTTGATTTAGACAGACGGATTGCTTAATATAATTATATTTATAATGAGGTGGTACTCTATCATTGACATTCGCTGTATTGAATTATCGCTATTATGTCAATATGTCAATAATATTTTCAAAAACATCCCATTTGGAATAATGGAGTGTTTCCATGGCAACCAGAAATTGCCATATATATGCCAATTTTCCATGTTTCCATGGCAACAAATGTTCCTTTTGTATTCCAAAAATGGAACGGTTTCAGTGGAGATGGAATAATTCTAAGCATATCACTGGATTCCTTATCAAAATTGGTCTCAAACATTTTTTAGTATATTTTTCAGTGTTTTACCCATATACTGCCCCCTGGTGGCCAAAACCGGTACTAAAAATCCCCCCTGGAGGCACGTTTTCCCTCACCTGGCCACATATATTATATTGACAATTTTGATATGTCAATATAATTATGTCAATATTTTTTTCATGAGAAATTGTTTTCTGCCAGTGGAAAAAACAAGCCATCCACTTGATAATGGGACTTGAATGTGCTTGCACCCATTGCACCCTCAGAAAAAAGTTGTTCTCCACCATGTCTAATAAGGGAGGGGGGGGGGAGGGGTAGAAATAGTGTCCTAAGTCTAACAATTGTGCTTACAGTTGGGTACTTATCCTTTGGACTAGCCTTAGGTCAGATTCCTATCTCACACTATCTAAAGCTGGGATTTTGTGTTTTATATCGATGATTATAATGTGAAAATATTCTGTGAAAATATTGCAATACATTGATATATTGACAACTATATGTCAATAATTGTCATCGACATAAATTGGATGTCAATGACATCCCTACTCTGTATATGGTATTGCAATGACCTTCAAGAGTAAAGCCATATATGTTACTGCTGATAAGATCAGTAATCTAAAAGAAAGTCCTTCTAATGCAAGATTTCACAATGGGATTGTTTTGTAGTATCACCATTCTCATACTTTAGCTAACCCTTCACCTGGTGTTCTATGAATCTCTGTAAAGAGCATTACACAAAAGAAGGAAACGCACACATATCCTGGTCAGACAACTGCCTTTTTCAAGATTCAACAGTTTGAGTTCCTCTAGGTGGTTGTTCCTCACTAGTGTGCCCCCCACTCTTGAGAGTACCTCTGACTGGTTGGAGCAATTCATGTCTGATAGAGTTAGATATGGAATTGGATAAAAATACAACAGATGGTATCGGAACCAACAATGCTATTTAAAATTCTTTAAAAATAATTGATACACAGGAAAATGAATTACTCCATGCTTACCATGGTCTTGCTGTGTACCACATCAGAACATCAGGGTATTCATAGAGCTCCTTCAGTGGTGGTAAATGTTACTATTTATACACAATTGTTTCACAGAAAGCTTTCTTTGTCTGGGATCAGGTTACAACAAATGGCCAACCACCCACTCACCAGCCCCCATACACACATCATTACACCCTCCTCTCTGTACCTGACAAAGTTGCAAATACAAAGTTGTGGCCTAACAGCTTTTGTCTGTGATCAGGTTACTTGGCTGACCACCCACTCACTACACACCCATACACCCATTATTACACCCTTCTCTCTGCAGGTGTTTTACTCAGCACCAGACACCCCCCTGACCCTCCACACCCCCAGGGTATCAGCCTGCCCATCATGATGCCCGCAGAGAAACAAAAACTGCCTGATTTACCCCTGTCTATAACAGGAACTGTAGAACAAGTGACCTTTCCATCATCAGGGTGATGATCAGAACTCACAGGCAGGTGTTATGTGTGTCTGTCTGTGGTGATGACAGCTTTGTGATAACCATTCGGCACTGCGAGATGGTGTCACCTGCCCTAACATTTCTCAGTACAGCTGGGGCTATGATTAGCCGCTGATATATGATAATTTATGCAGTCCTGGCAAGTTAACTGGGTATTAATTTAGACCAAGAAAGAGGGAGGCTTCCACTACAGATCTGGATCTTTCAGAGAAGGATTCCTCAGCCAACCTCTGCGTCAGAATGAATAATTACCACACTGTAGTGCAGACTGGTAGGGTGGGGGATCTAATTACTCATAAACGGGTAGAACAGGGGAGGGAAGATTGCTGAGATGATTTTGCACCTGGATCTCAAATGGGACAGGTAAACACCATAATTTCTTTCCACCCCCTTTTTGTATCCTCCTCACCACAAATCATAGTAACAACACATATCTACAAAAAATACCATAGTCACGTTCCACATACACACATATGAACACTAAAAGATAGATGTATTTGCTGAGGAATGCAAAGGCCACATCAGTCTTTAGAACACCACACATTGTCATTATCATGAGTGTATTTACCAGGACTATGTTGTAAGGACAATCTTGCAGGGTTGGCATAGTAGATGAATGCAGTCCTGGCAAGTTACCACGATATAATATGGCTGCATCCATGCATTGTATTAACTAAGGGGATAACACAGCCAATGAAGGGATAGGCAGTGCTGAGGCTGGAGATGTTTCAGACTTGCACCGTATTTGTCGAATGATATCCATTAATTGATCCTAAGAAAAAATGCTTTACCCACTATGATACATGAAAATGTATCTCACTCTCCCTATCACTGTACCATGGACAGACGGCAGTCGTTATATTGCTATGGACAAGGGGCAGTGTACATACTTCTCAGTGAGATAGGGAGCGAGGTGACAGGTGACAACCTTATCACTCCTAGCAATTTTGAGTTATATGACCCAGAACACTGCTCCCTGTTCTATGGAGATCAGGGATTCTTAAAAAGCTGAAGAAAATGACCAATTGTGCTTTTGATATTGATTGACGAGGAGGCTTTGATAGTAGGTGTCGGTCATGAAAGGTTGCACCATGCTTGGCTAAAAAATTGATTTACCAACCTCTCATTCATGTGCCATGCGGACCAAACAGTTAGAGCAGGGTCAGCAGTTTAAATTCAAGGTGACGTATTATTTGTCCTGAAATTCAGAGATCCCCCCTTCCCGTCTGGCTGGACCTCAGTTTTAATCCCATTATTTTGCGGGATTTCAAATCATCCAAAATTGCCCTAATTTCCTGTTTTCAGTCCATCCATGCGGTGCACTCACATGGTTCCTAATAATGGGTTAATGTCAGCAAGATCAGATGTTCCCACAGTTTTGTCAAACTAATCTCATTGTAAATCACAGGCATGGGATTGTCTCAGTTGTCTGGTTGTTTGCAACATTAAAGGATGATCCCTCTGATCTGTACAGACCAATTCAGGAGTCTTTTACCAGTCAAAGGTAGAAATAGATGTCTTGAAATGGACCCCATCCCATATACAACTCATAGAAATAGCGGCTAATACGACACTATCATCTAGTCTGATCACCATAATCCAATTCCCCATTTCACATTTAAACGTCAAGGTCATGTCCAAATGGAATAAAAGCAAATCCCCAACAATGGCATTGGAACCTTTCCTACCAATCACAGGACATGTGCGCTATGCAGTCCTGACAAATTAAGTGTCATGTAATCAATGTTACTGGTATTCTAGGTGGTATGCATCACTCTTATAATGTGTCAACCTGATCCAGCACGTGCCCTGCCCAGAGCATGGATGGAAGTGGTCAAAGAGGGGCGATCACCTATTAGTGCCTGCTCACAAGACACCCTGGGGAATATTTATCTTTTCAGCCAACAGAGAAGATTGTTAAGGAACATGAGGCAATGTAGAAAGGCATATTCTATTATCAGCAATTCTGTCAGACTCATTCACATCTAGAAGCTGCAGTAAAGAGAGAAGTCTCATAACAATTATCCCCACTATTACCTGCCTCTAGTCTGTGTCTGCCTAAGGACATCATCTGAGTAATTTTATTATTGGCTATTTTGTATGTTGTGACAGCGCCAGGCTTCTGGCAGTCCCATGAGAAATCTGTGTGTTTAGCAATCCAAAAATAGTGCATGCTATTATTACTGCTATACTTGAGTGGAGAGCATCTTCTTTGTATCGCCATCCCTTGACTGATTGAATGCATTTCATACAAACCCCATTCTGTAACAAGAGGGGCAGCAGGAAAAGGTTCTCTGTGTAATTTTGATGGCATGTGTAGGCACCAGCATGTGAATGCATGATAGTGCTCGGAGAGTGACACCTCTGTTATAGACTTGAATATCTCTGGAGTTAAATTTCTCCTTCAACATCCTTTTCAGAATGACAGACACACCATCTTATCGAACACAGTTTTTTTTTGTAAATCATATATGTAACTTAGTGATTATAAAATGTGGATGAGATGGGTCGTGCCATTGACAATAAGTCACTACTCAATGGGGAATGCACTTTAAACTTTTTTGGATGTCTCAAGCCATTTGAGTCTCATAGCATCAATGTTAGAGCGCAAATAATGGAATGGAGCAGAACCTTAACATGCCTCCCTCACCCAGTAGTTATCGTTTACTCAACATGACTAATTCCTTTATGGTGCTCCATATGACAAGCTGGGATAGTCAATAGCAGACAACCTAAGAATAGACCACAGCCAGACAGTGAATATTCTCAATACTAAGAACCTACCAGTGGTTGATGGTTTCTATTGTGTCACGAGCAAGCCATGTCTTGTTCACAAGAATAGTAATTTGACATGTGTGAAGGCAGGGAGGGTTTTAATTCCTAGATAAGATACACCATCCTTTTTTGATCAAATAATTGATAAAATCAACGATTTTAGAGGGCCTAAGTACATATGGTAACATCTTAGTGCCTCTACATGGGTAAAAATCGACACGTGTGACACGGCGACACTGGGGTTTTAAAAATGGACACGCGTGACACAGGGGTTTAAAAAACCGACAGACACAGAAATCTTTTAAATAAAAATGGACACGGCGACACAGCCCTAAAGTTTAAAAAATTAAAAATCGACACTGTGACATGGTCAAAAATGTGGGTACTTATGTAGAGGCACATCTTAGTACTGTAAAAAGTGGGCTCTAAGATTTTTAAAAGTTTTAAGATTATGGTTAGAATGTTTGTCCATGCACCAAGCAGCACTAGACCTGACGAGCATAAACATTGAGCTCTGGAGTAGCATTGTTAAGAGAATAACAATGACTTCATCCAGTAAATAAAAACTCTAGATTAGCGTCTGATGCTATGCAGTATAGCCACTTCAATGTATTACATTCATATAGAAAACATAAGCTTAAAGATTAAGCTTATTTGTCAGCCTGAGTCTCATAGGTATGGGTCAACTAGTACAGTTATAATAGAAGAAAGAAAAATCAATGTCCTTATTCATGGCCTAGCAATGCTGGATAAGCAGACACTGTAGCAAATGCTAGTCATTCATTATCTAAAATGTAATTTGGCTGAATTGCTTCATCTCTATAATGAAGTACAAATCTGTATATGGGATTGCACCCACCTCCAATTTAAATTCACAAAATGTATTTCAGCTGATAGCATCAGTAATCTTAAGAAGATGTCCTTATCATGCAAAGTTTTATTATGGGAACGTCATTGAGGATTGTCAGGTTATTTCAGCATTCCCATACTTTTGTCGACCCTTAGTCTGCTGATCGTTAATTTATATAAAGGACACCTTACCCAACTGTATGCATAAATAATTCTAGTACGTGTAGATGAACAGTAGAATCCACTGTAGTTTTAAAGTGGCTGGTGGATTAGATATTTACAGTACTTTGATTAGGATAACTTTATGCTCCTACAGCTAGTGAAAAAAAGAAGTGATAGGCATGCCTCACCCATTTTCCTTATATTCAAAACCTAGAAACTCTTTCGACTGCAATAAAAGCCGTTGTTCTTATGTCTTTCAGATATAAAACTACACTATTCAGAAGGATATAAAAAAAACCATTGGAGGTATTCCTGTCTGTCTGATATGTAGATAGACTGCCATAGTTAACAGTAATGAAGCCATATGAGAGGGAAGAGATGAGAGTCTGTGCATGTGTCAGCAGGCCTGCTATAAGTCAAAAGGCAGCCAGCATCAACCAATAGGATTATCAACCAGTTTTGAACCTTTAACAGTTCTATGGTATCAGGTCAAAAGAAAAAGGTGTGTTTCAGGTAACCCGACCCTACCTAGAAAAACAGGGCCGACCCTAGAATTTTCATTCAATTTTGAATTTCAAGCCATTTTTAGGGTATTTCAGAGTCAATTTGATAGTCCACGAGTCGACGATGTTGTCGGGGAACACTGAGGTTTGCGAAACAATTTTGACCCTACCTAGCAAAGAGGGCTGACACTAGAAATTATCATCCAATTTTGGAAAAATATTATTTGGCCACACCAAACAAAAAAGTTGGTCAATCGATTTCGCTTATGCCTTTGACAAAAGTTTTAAGGGAACCCATGGCAAAGCATTTAATTGGTTAATCCACTAAAATTTCCATTTCCGAAAATAAGGTGCGTGACTTTTAGACTATGTTACCTGAAGTACACCTTTTTTCTTTTACCTTATTATCTGATAATGAGTTTATAACGTATTTATCCACAAGGTAATATATCAGTCGGTCACTTCATTTACATTTACTGTGACAAACGCTGGTCTACAACCTATTTATTGATAATATGTGCAGACTCAATTTAGCATTAAAAGGTTACAGACCCAGATTGAAATATTTTTGAAGGGAAATCTAGAAGTTGTAAATGAAGGTAAAAGCCAACCGATGGTACCCAAATGCAATATGGAAAAGCCAAGAATAATTAGGAGGCCTTTGGGCTCAATGGATGAGCAGTCCTGCAGTAAAATAGACATCTGAGGGAGATTTTATTAAAATCATCTGCATGCTGTGAATAGAGATGAATCTAATCCTGAGCTGCTTTATTGATGCCAGCAACAGGAGATAATATTTAACCTTTAATCTTTAAATGCTAAACCACTTAAATTGTACTAGAGTACTAAGTTGTTCTTTCTGTTGCCATACTGAATGAATTCAAGACTGCCGAAATACTTGCTGAAATACTTGCCATGACTGTCTTCATACACCATGCCAAAAAAAGGATGGATCATTAAACCACAGCCCTGGCCTTAAAGTGCTTATGCACACTTTGATACTTCTCTCGTCTTGCGTCATTTCATGTTAGTTTATCTTGTGTCTGATGGCCTCTCAAAACTCCTTTAGAAGGGAAGTGTCAAGTTTTGGAGTAATCAATTATTTGTGGGTCTCACCTTTGTAGAGTTTATTTGAGCAGGACTTCTGTGTCCCTGCTCCACCACAGACAGCCTTTTAAGGCTTATTGACAAGCTGAACAATCCATGGGAGGTTCAGTCCTGAGCGTGAAACCTTATGGGAAATCAATAGCAACTGTTCTCACTGTGAAGAGTAAAGTTAAATTTCTTAATTCAGGATCAATCGTGGAATAATGATTTCCAGTAAGGGCATAAATTTGAAAAACAATGTGTTAAAGTTGGCTGTAACAGTAACATCTATATCAGAAGCAGATCTTGCTAAACTGGTTCCACATTTGTTTGAGAAGCACCTGATGATATACTCACTACATTCCCATCATCCATGGGTTGTTGCACAGCAATTAACAATATATTCAAAATAAAACGACTACAAAGTTTAACCCCATCATGCTAGCTTTAAAATCAATCATTATAAAAGCTTTCCTTAGGATATTATATGCTATTTAGTGTGAAATAGTCATAAGTGCATTTTAAAAGGATGATGATATCATTATTTGCAGTGCAAAAGTCCACTGCATTGTTTTAAAGAGAAAATTTCTGTTCATATTGCCCATAGATCTAGTGACTTATGGAGAGTCTAGTTGACCCCTGTGTGATATATAAGTGGCTTTGTAATGAGGCAGTCTAAGGGGAGCATGTGAGAAGGGTGCTACCTGTTCACCCAATAAGCCACTAACAAGGTTAGAGACAGATGTCTCCAAAATGTCAGCTTTTGTGGCCAGCGTAGTGGTTAAGAGTGGTTTTAGGAAGTCTCCCTTGTCTTTGATCCAACAAGAAAAGGGATTGTTTTTAGCTTTTTTCTAGGCGGTGCCTCAGCCCCTGAAAAGGATTTACAAGGACTAACTCAACAGCTACTAGATCAGGTTTTTCAGTGTGTTTTCTCATGTTTACTTTTGTTTCACTTTTCTCTGTGAAGATGTCATTTATTCTGTGGGCGAGGGGCAGATGGTGGGCAGTGTGGGAATGATTTGACACATTACACAAGTTTTGCCCCCCCAAAAATAGGTCACAGGTGAGATATCATGAGAAGTACTTGAGGCCAACTAGTATGTGGTAGACTAGTTAACTCTAATAGAGAAGTATCATCATTCTTATACTTTAGCTGACCCTTCACCTGTTTAAAAAAAATCAATGTGTATAGAGGTTTAAATTCCCTCTGATTGGTCGAAATCGGGTCATGTCAGTTGGTGTTTGACATGGGATTTGATAATTATACTGCTAATATAGAACCCAAGGACCATAAACTGTATTTGATAATAAAAGAATTAACCACTGGTACACAAGAGGGTCTCTGAGTTTAATGTGAATTGTGTCATGCTATTCATTATCTTGTGGCTCACCATTGAGAGTATCAGGTTATTTGTAGAATTCCTTCAGCGGTGGTAAAGGTATTTCATAGAAAGCTTTTGTGTGTGATCAGATAACCTGGCCATCGACCAACTCAACAGCCCCCATATATTGACATTACACCCTCCTATCTATAAGTGTTTCCCTCTGTGCCTGATCCCTCCACATCTCCACATCTCTAGGGTATGGGCCTGCCAATTATGGACCCATATGAGGCCACAGATTGTGGTGGCAAAGTTGCAAATAACAATTTGTGGCCTAACAGCTTTTGTTTGTGATCAGGTTACCTGCCAAACCGTCCGGTTACCAGGCCTCATACACCTATCATTACAATCTCCTCTCTGCAGGTGTTTCACTGAGCATCAGGCAGCTGCCTGACCCTCCACACCTCCAGATGGTCAGCCTCCCAATACAGAGCCTCCGGGGAGATGACAAGTGCCTGATTTACCAATTTATACATCAAGGCCACTCCACAAAAAGTTGTTTCTCATCACCAAAGACTGACAAATATGACGAGGGAGTCTTTTATTTTTCTTTTTTTTTACTCGTGGGCTAAAATGTATAGGATAAGATATGTTTTTCATGACCGAAACAGACATTTCGGTAGTAAAGAATATATTGATTTTTAAAAGTGGGGTAAATGTAAGTTATTTCTATCCTACAGCATTACTGGCAGTACTATCTTTAATTTGATACCAAATATGTCAATATTTGTCCATTTTTATCATGTGTTTCCTCAAAACTTGATTTCTATGATGCGTGCGGTGATGAGAAACCATTTTATTTTTTTGAGTGGCCTAACAGGAACTGTTGTAGGTCCTTCCGTCCTTGTTGTGGTGATCAGCTCCTACAGGTGGGTGTCATGTGTGGCCTGTTTGTGCGGACGGCAGCTTTGTAATGACCGTTCTGTAAGGAGAGATGGCACCAGCTGCACCAATCATCTCTCAGTATGGATACAGTTCACATTAGTGACTCGCATCTGATATACGCAAATGGGTTCGAGTCTAGAACAAGAATGCGTTAGGAGATCTAGAGTGCTGCCTCTGCTACAGATCTGGATCTCTCAGAGAAGGATTCCTCAGTTGACATCTGTGCCAGAATAGATAATGACCACACCATAGTGCAGAAGGGTAGAGTGGCAGATGTAATTACTCATGAATGGGTACAACAAGGGAGGATAAAATGGTGAGATGAATTTGCACCTGGCTCTCTACTGGGAAAGGTAAACACAATCATTTCTTTCCACCCCGTTTTTGTAGCCTTCTCATCAGGATGCTGAATGACACATCTTGATAACAACTTGTGTGACAATAGTTCTCTGAATCTAACTTACCTAGCTACTCAACATCTCACAACAAAGTCCTCATACTACAAATAGCAACAACACTTATCCACAGAAAACACCATAGTCATGTTCCACATATATGTACATATTATATGAACACCACACATTATCTTTATCATGAGTATATTTACCTAGACTAAGTTGTAAAGACAATCTTACAGGATTTGCATAACGGATGAATGTTGTCCTGGCAAGTTAGCACTATATGGCTGTATTCATGAATCATTACAACTAAGGGAATAGCACATTGAATCATCATGCAGCAGTTTAAGAGATAAGGCAGTGCTGAGGCTGGAGATTTTTCAGACTTGTAAGAATGGGGTACTGTGTACTATGTATCTACCATATTTGTCCAATGATATCTGTTAATTGATCCCAAGAAAACAAACTTCCATCCCCTATGATAACTCCCTCTCCCGATCACAATGCTATGACGACAGAGTGGCCATTATCGTGCTATAGACAAGACATATTTTACACACCACCCAGTTACAACCTTATCGCTCCCAACCATGCCTAAGTGCTATGATCCAGAAATGGAGCATATACTGCTAACTTTTCTATTGAAATCAGGGCTTCTTAGAACCATGAGTAAATAATCATTTGTGCTTTTGATACTGAGCGATGAGGCTGTGATAATATGTTGGTCATGAAAGGTTGCTTGAATAAAAGAGTTATTTACCATTTCATTCATGCACCATGCAGTCTGAACAGTTACAGCAGGGTCAGCAGTTAGAATTTAAGGTGACGTATTGTTCGTCCTAAAATCCAGAGATCCCACCCTCCCCTTTCCATCTGGACCTCATTTTAAATCCCCTAAAATTGCCAGAGTTGAAATCATGCAAAATTGCCCACTTTCCTGTTTTCGGTCCATCCATGTGGCACACTCACATGGTTCTCAGTGAGTGTTACCGTCAACAAGACCCAAATGTTCCAACAGTTTTGTCAAACTAATTCTGATGGGAATTACAGGCATAGGATTGTTCCAGTTGTCTGGCTGTTACCTGTGATCATAGGAAATGGACAGGTAGATGGGGGAAATGCTTGCGACATCACATTTACGCCATGCTATTACTAGTGTTAAAAGTAACATAGTACTATTGTGTCTAACTCACGGTGTACGTGTCCTGACCACAGTGTGGATGGAAGTGGTCAAAGAGGGTCAATCACCCATCAGTGACTGCTTAGTAGACGCCTGGCACGTAGATCTGGGCCGAGACACGTAGACCTTGGGGAATATTTGTCTTTACAGCCAACATATATCTGTGAGGCAATGTAGAAAGGCATATTTTATTTTTAGCCATTCTGTCAGACTCATTATCTAGCAGCTGCAGTAAAGAGAGAAGTCTCATAGCCCCCCCCTAATACCTGCCTCTAGTCTGTGTGTGCCTAAGGGCATCATCTGAGTAATTTTATTATCGGCTGTTTTGTATGTTGTGACAGCATCAAGCTGCTTGCAGTCCCATGAGAAATCTGTGGGTTTGCCTATCCAGAAACAGTGCATGCTATATTATCTACTTGAGCTGATTCTTTATATTATTATTGCTTGACTGATGAGATCTATTTCAGCACACCACCCATCCTGTAGCAAGAGGGGCATCAGGAGAATGTTATCTCTGTTGCTTTGATGCCATGTCAGGCACCCGCAGCAAATGTATGATATTGCATAAAGACTGCATCAAATTGGTGCTAGGAGCGGGATATGTCTGTTGTAGACTTAAAACTATCTGAGGTTGAATTCCTCCAGCAATTTCTGCCTCAGAATGATAGACAACCTACATTGTTGAACATTGCTTTTTGCACACCATAATATGTACTAATGATTATAAAATATGGCTAGGACTGTATCTTGCCATCGACAAAATGTAGTCAGTCACTAATCAGTAGGGAATGTACAGTAAGCCTTTGAAGATATTCCCAGCAATTTCAGTTTAATAACATCAATGTAAGTGGGCAAATAATGGAGTGGAGCAATGCCCATACTGCGCCTAATGCTGGTCATTCATTGTCTCCAACACAATTCAACTGTATCGCTTAATCTTTGTAATGAAGTGCAAATCTGTATATGGGATTGCACCCATCTGTCATGATAAATTCAGCAAATAAGATAAGATCAGTAATCTAAAAGGATTTGCTTATCATGCAAGATTTCATTATGGGATTGTCTTGTTATTTCAACATTCTCATACTTTTGTCAAACCTTAGCCTGCTGATCCACTTTAATTCATATAACGGGTACCTTAACCGTAACTGTATGAACAAGCTAAACTCTTAGGCATGTGCGGATGAACAGAAGTTTCTACTGCAGGTTTAAAGTACATGATGGGTTAAAGATTTAAAGTGCTTAAATTACCTTAATATTGCCCTTGCAAATAGTGAAATATTGATGTAATAGGAATGACACACCCATTGTTCCCATCTTCAAAACCTCTTCGGTTGCAAAAAAATCCTGATATTCTCTTGTACTAAAGATATAAAGCTATACTTCTGAGTAGGCGTTAAAACCTCACATTGTTGGTTCTCCTGTCAGATATACTTCACAGAGCCACTATGAAGCAGGGGGATTATCAGCCTCTGTAGTCTGATTACTCTTAGTCCTTTTATATGCCTTTAACACATCTGTGGGACCACCATCCAATAAGTGATGTATCAGTCCATCAATTTATTTACATGTGCTCTGAGAATTAGCTGATGAACAACTTTCCCTCGGATAATAGGTGCAAAGTCAATTTAGGATTGGAAAGATACAGACTGAATTTGAAATATTCATGAAGGGAAATATGGAAGTTGTGAGTGATGGAAAAAGCCAAATGACAGTATTGAATTGAATTGAAATTTCTTTTATTTACTCTGGAAAAATAGGTAAGCCAAGGACCTGTACTTCACTTCTAACCGGTCCAGCTAAAATGCAATATGGTAAAGCCAAGAATAATTAGGAGGCCTTTGGGTTCAATGGGTGAGTAGGCTTTGACATCCAGTAAAAGAGGCATCTGAGAAAGATTTGATTAAAATCATTGGCATGCTACGAATAGAGATGAATCAGAGTTGGGTTATCTGTATGAGACCCAGTAAGAAGAGATGATATTAAACCAGGATTAATTAATGAGTCTTTTTATATGCTAAACCTTTTATATAGGCAATTCTTGAAGTATTATACAAACTATATGTATCTAATAATATCTACTGGTGAATATTAAACTTCATTTCAACTAGCAGTTGAACAGTAAAGAAAATAAACTGAAACTGAGACTCTACACATACTATTTGTTCATGGGATATGTAAATATGTGGGCTTATACATGGCTGAAGTGATCTAGGATGTTGACAAAGGGATCAATGAGGCTCTTTTATGCTCATTGCTCATGATGCCTCAAGATTGGCATGATGAATGAATGCAGTACTATGGAAATGCTTAATGCCGTATTCATACACCATGAACATGGTGCATTAAACCATTGCCTAGCTAAAGTCTCCCCATCAGTTCTGACTTGTTTATTTTGTCATTGATCTTCTCTCAACAGGCCCTAAGAATGGAAGTGTCAAGTTTTGAAGTAATTAATTATTTGTGTCTCACCTTTGTAGGGTCTATTTGAGCAGGACTTCTGTGCTGCTGCTCCTCCACAGACAACACCTTAAGGCTTATTGACAAGCTGACCAATCCATGGGAGGTTCAGGAGTGTGAAACCTTATAGAAAATCAATAGCAACCGTTCTCACTGTGAAGGGTATAGTTACATTTCTTAATTCAGGATTGATCCTGGAACAAAGATTCACAATATTCGCCAAAGGCATAAATTTGTTCAATCATAATGGGCTAATTGCAAGTTGTGAAAAAGGTGTCAAAGTTGGTTGGAATAGTAAAAGATCTAAAGAAAACATTTCTTGATATTTTGGGTGTACAACTGTTTGAATCCACCTGATAAGATATTTAATATACTCCCGTCATCTGCACTGTTTCACAGAGAAAGGTAAAGTCTGTTCGCATTGCCCATAGTTTTGGTGACTTATAGAGAGTGTGACTGACTTCCTATGTGAGATATAGGTGGCTTTGTAATGAGGCAGCCTAAGGGGAACATGTGAGAAGGGTGCTACCTGTTCCCCCAATCAGTCACTAACAAGGTCAGCTGACAACATGAGACGGAGGTCCCCAAAATGTCAGCTTCTGTGGTGGGGGCAGTGGATAAAAGTGGTTTTAGGAAGTCTCACCTGTCTTTCATCCAACAGGAAATGGGATTGTTTTTAGCTTTTTTCCCGGGCTGTGACTCAGCCTCTGAAAAGGTTTTTCTAGGACTAACTCAAAGGGTCCTAGATCAGGTTGTGTCTTCAGTGTGTTTTGTCACCTTTACGTTTGTTTCATTTTTGACAGTTTTTCTAATGGAGTAATATAATACAGGGATTACCACATATATTCAAGTGGTAGATACCTAACCCAAAATATCAGATGATTTTAAAATCAAAACGTCTTGACATTATCATATGGATAACGTTTATGTTACTGATTATGATATCAATGTATTTCTCTTAAATTCTAAACATTAATAAATCCATTTCAGCAACGTTCAATGTACCAGACCATACTTATCCTTAGGGCCGGAAACTGTCGAAGCTTAAAATAGAAGTATAGTTTATAGGCATTCTACCACTTTCTATAAACTAACTTGTGCCTCTAAGAATTCCAGCGCAATGACCTTAATTGATATTGGTAAGCTGTTCATTTTGATGCATGGTATGTCTGAGATCAAGGGAAATGCTCTTGGAAAAAAAGGATACCTGTGATCACCGCATAGGAATATAACAATGGCTTCTATTCCTTCCCAGTGGGCACAAAATTCAGATCAACATTGAATCAACGTTGAATCAATATTGAATCAATATTGACAACCAGTTATCAACGTTGATCCAATGTTTTGTGCCCACTGGGTTAAAGTGTTATATTGAGGGTCTATGGAAGTGTATAATTTGTTATATAGACCCTCATTCAGAGTAATAGATGCATCCCTCCTCCTTTGACCCACACCTTACCTAAGCTCCTCCCCATATACGGATAACAGTTTGTCCAGATATGTATATCCCTCCCCCACAATCCAGTCCACTTAATTTATCATCCTCTTATCTGTGCAGAAAAACAACCGGCCCCCTCCTCATCACGCATCAGTACATCATGGTAGTTAACAGAGTCATGGTTCTATTATGGAGAAGCTGATAATATGTAATTGATAGAATGCAGTATCAGAAGAGCCGTCAGCCGAACACAAGGTAGCAATACTTCACACGCTGTAATGAAGATAAAGAGTCGTGGGAACCATGGTTGATGAAAAAGGATACAGCAAGGCCTAGCCCCACTACCAGAAGTTTTATTTAGGTAATTTCCAGGGAAGGTACAAATGACAACTGCAGGGCTGTGTAGGGTATGTGAATAGCGTCGATAGGAATACAGCATCCCCTGCTGGTGGTGCTGGCTTTGAGGTCAGATGCAAATGTTACTTGCTTGGCACTGATATGGGTTAAATCATATTAAATCACAATTTTCAAAGCTTGAATATTGGACCTTGCTGATGTGAACACATCATTTAGAACTGTGAGGACAAACCGAAAATACAAACCGTCATTTTTGGGTCCTTTGGAATCTAGCAAGGCACCAGATGGAATGATTGCCCATCTCCATGAAATAGATAATTGAACCCATTTGAGAATATGATCCATAAAATGTAGATACATGATGGTAGGACTGTGACGTTCACCCCTGCCTTCCTATTTCCCTGCCATTGCAAATATACAACACTCACTCACTGCTTAGTGTCAAATTAAAAACACAGGAAGATGGTTCATACTAATTTCAAATAACCCCAGATTTCTATAGAAAAGGGAACAGCCGTTTCTGTGACTACGGTACTCAAGCATGCACATGAGAGAGAAGCTTGTCACCTGTCACCTTCATCATCTCACTGAGGGGTGTGACAATACACATCAATCCCTACAAAGATAAGGACCTTTCAAGCCAATGTTAGTGTCAAAGGCAAAAGCTAAAGTGTGATTGGGAAAACTGAAATCTTTGTATAAGATCAATTAACCCTTTAAGGGCGGCATAGTGTTTTGATGCAATATATAGCCTTCATTGTCATGTGCCATGAATGCAGCCCTTCCTGACTCTTCCTCGGCAGTGCCTCATTCATCCATCATGCCTGGACCAAGGCCATGACACATTAAAGCCCTACACTGGAAAAAGTTGATTGCCATTTTTTGTAGGTGTACAGTAGATTCTACTGTCGGTGTACAGTGTATTGTAAGTAAACAGTATAATCTACTGTATAGTAGAATTTAGTGTAGATCTACAGAGGATTCTACTGTACACCTACCCTAACTATTAACAGTGTATACCATCCTTGAATGGTTAATGAATATCACTAGCCATATTTCTAGTGTTGTTTTCTATATTTCGTTAGATGTGAGTTTCCAGTCATCCGCAATTCCATGGTCTGCAATCTAATTACTTCAGACATATTACTTAGCATCCAATCAGTGTATACATATGGGAGACAGTGTAAAGACTTGATGCTAGACAGTAGATAAGGAAATAGTGGTAATATAAGGCTTCGTGTTGTTCTGGCTAATGAAATATGGTGTAGGGCAGTGTTCTGCTGTGATTGTTGGGAGGACAAAACAGCTAAACAGCTAATATCATATGACTATGATATATATCATATGAATTAAACCTATAAGTCACTGCTCATGTACCTTTTTGAAAGTCAATGCTGGAATATTAAATCACTGCTATCTTCTTTATCACTACTATCATCTTTCTGATTAACCTTTTAGGAATGGCATGTTGCCTCAATGCAACATATGTCATCATAATGCACCGCTCCAAGTAGGTCCCCTGGTAATCTTGCGAGAACTGCATCACAGTGTACTGTAGGGTTGGAATGATGCATGAATGCAGCACTCGCGATTTTACTCAAAAAGGGCTGTATTTATACATCATAATGACAAAAGGACACTGCAAATTAAGCAACCATGCTAATCTCAAAGGGTTAATCCTGTTTTCATTTGAATCTAAAGTCAGGATGGAGACGGCAGTGCAGCTTATAGCTTTTTTCCTTGTGGGTTCAAGAAGCCATACTGTCAGTACATGCTTCATTTATCCCATGCTACTGTAACTTTCATGGCTAGATAGGGAACTAGAATCTGCTAATACCTTTCATAACACTTCCTTTCTATTCAAAAGGAGCAGTACCCATTTGCAAGTGGACTTCCATATGATAGTAGTTTTATAGCTAGCTGGATCACATTCCAAATACAAAGCTGCCTTTCAATGTCTACATAATCATTGTGTTTAGTAATATCACTACTTGTAAAATCCGAGTACGTATCCTTTATCAGGCTTGTCGGTATACCCTTTATAATAGATGTATTGCCAATAACCTTTTAGCGTCATGAGGACTTTGTTTAATGCATTGATATACGTTCATATCTGGTCCCTATTTATCCTTGTAGGTGAAGCTATTTGTTTTCTAGCTTAGACACTGACACTTTCTAATGGCGAATAGTACTATGATCATTTTGAACTAAAATACTATCTCTTACTATGCAGAATAGCCTCCCTTATCGCCATTAAGAGTTTAGTGATGCTAATATGTCATAAACACTACTCGTCTTGATAATACATCTTCATATTCTTCGTATCAAGAGTATATCATTCTTCGTAGGGCATTATTTGATGTTTACATGTATTTGAAATATAGTGAATAATCAAAATGAAATCAGTATAACATGTATCTATAAAGCAATCCTTTATAACCAAGCTTGAAGATGACTCCATTAAAGAAGTCTATAAATGTATTAACTTGGAGTTCATTATCAAAACAATCAGCTGATGATATAACCCTAAAACAAGATTCTTATAAATAATTTCCCCCGATATAATTCGCCATCCTTGTCTACAGTATGTGAGGAGTAAGATCTATGATGGCGCCCTACTACGTCGGAAGTGGCAAGGTAGCGTTAGCTAACTAGGGCAACATGTGACATAGCTTGTCTGCAGTTTACGTCACGGCTATGTCATCACCACGTCACTATCTCTGCCTGCTTGGCATGAATCCACTCTCAGACAGATGGAGCAGGATCTAGGCCTTCAGAACCAACAACATACACCTGAGCCAATTTCCTCAAGCCTTAAAGAAGGCATTAGTCCTATGCCCTTTGTCATCATGACACATGAATGCAGTCCTAGCCAGTAACTTACCATTTATGTATTCAAGGCTAATACCGACCCTACCTGGTTGATAAATTCCCTAAGGATAGGCATAGTGCATTAATACAGCTCTTGAGAGCAAGTTACTCACACTGGTTGCATCCATGTACCATGATGACAGAGGGTATACTGCATTATAGTACTACATGGCTTTTAAAGAGTAAACATATTTGCGCATACCTTTTTTGAGGGGTTGGACATGACTGGGGTAGAAGTGCACAGTTCCTGTATAGTCTCATATTCAGACGTATAAATTCAGTTACATAACATTAGTCTAGTTTAGTAGTTTTACACAGACAGTGCAGCGAAAGGTTGACAGGGCATTGGGCTACATAGACAGCCGTTCACGGGAAGAGAATGTGTGAAAACAGATGCTTATTTTATGAGGCAGACCCTCAATTCTGAACTATTCAAACTACTCCCTCTTGTCATGTCGCTATTTCAAAAGAAATTCATTTAGTTTAGCCTATGAAACACGTTTTATTATGGCAAAATGACCATTTGTGATGATGTTACAGGCCGAGAAAATCTTTGAGGGGTTTTATGTATGAATACTAATTATGTGGAAATATGACTGTTCAAGAATCTCTATTTTTGCCAGCAGTTGACTTCTGTGTACTCACTTGCAGTTGTTTTTGCTATAATTGTAGAAGACATTATGTTACTGTGACGTCTTTACATATCTATGTTAATGATCACTATGAATGAGAACAGACATTGTATGATGTATCAGTGCAAGGCTGAGACTCCTTCATGTGAGCCACACAGTGTTTATATATATCCATCACAGAAGGCAGGAGAGGCTGAACACTTTAAGGACCACATTGCTCTATTATGCCCCTTTCTTGTCATAATGCGTGAGTACAGCGCTGTTGAACAACCCCCCGCATCCATGCCATGAAATAGTAAAGGATATATGTATATGTATATTGATTTAGCTAAAATGTAAGTTTTGGGGAGTTTCCGTGATTTTTCCCAAACAGTTGACTTTTGCATACCCACCCATACTTGTCTTTCATGTATCAGACATACAGCTCTGTGACATCCTCTATGGTAATGATCAATACGTGAGGGAACAGACGTGACGTAGTATGGTGTACCAGTAAAAGGATGTGAGTCCCTCGTCTGATCCACAGAGTTTATATACAACCCTTTTACGAAGAATATGACAAGATTAAAGGGATGCTAGCACCACTAAGACTACCCGTCTTAGCAAGTCATGTGACCACCGATTGACCAATCAGGGCGCCGCTAGAGGTTAGCTTGTTCCCGTGCTAGTCACGCTTTAACCCTTTAAGGGCCACAAACCACCTTTATGCATTTTGCCCTTTCTTGATGTGATGCCTCAACACAACACTAGTGATTCATGCATCTGGCTGATTCTCTTGACCCCATATGGCCGGAATGATGCAAGCATGCAGCCCTCGTGAGTAGACTCACGAGCACTGTATGGATCCATCATGATAACAAATTGCATAGTGAATAAAAGCGCTTAGAGGCCCTTAGAGGGTTATTCCGTTCTGTGGGATAGGGACAGTATGTTATGGCGCAGAGCTACCTCATTAATCCCATCTCTCCCTAACCTGCCTGTCTTAAAAAAAGGATTTAGGCTGTGTCTCATGAGATCGGGCCAATGGGAACGTCTTTGACTGGGTGCCATCTTTGACTGGCTTGATAGAAAACGGTTTATTTAGGGGAGATGAAGATATAAATGGGCTACTTATTATTAATCTGTGTTATAACATCTTTATCCCATTTATGTCTTCATCTGCCCTAAATAAACCGTTTTCTATCAAGCCGGTCAAAGATGGCACCTGGTCAAAGACATTGACATTGGCTCGATCTCATGAGACACAGCCTTTAGTGTTCATACCGTACAACATGGTCTTCCTGAATCCCAGCTCTACCCTTACAGCCATCATCTCTTTATGTTAGCCACCCTACCCTTAGCTTAAGATTAACAGATTGATGGGATCACATTGACAATTGTGGAGCGTCACCAAGCTGTGGGTAGTAACTTAACCATGACAACAACCCACGTCAGATATACGTCAAAATGGCCGCCACTGCCGATTGGGTGACGTTTTGGGGTAGAAATCCATCAATTACAGATTTATTAATGTCCGATCACATGTGTTTTGGTGTGATCGGCCCTGCTAAGATATCACTCTGTCAGATGAACCCAAAATGTTGACAAATACAGCGGGTTTTCCATGTGATCGGCCCTTTTAAAAATGTCACTCTACTTTTGAATCGAGCTGCTTATAGAGGCTACACTACCATTAGCTCTTCAAGGACATTCACGTGACAACTTGATGCATCAATGTGGTACCAGCAAGTTACCCACCAGCACTGCATTGGTGCATCATGTCGACTCTCAGGGAGTGTATACATGAGCTTCATATAATTGGTATGATGCATGCATGCAGGCTAAGCATAGCGTTGCTAAAACAGAAACTGTTCACATTCTTAACTTGATATTTAACTCAGAATGAGTCCAAAGTAAGGAACATACATTTTTTTTTGCAGAATGGGTAGTTGAAAAAATAAAGTTCCATAAAAATAAACTTTCATTAAAACAAGTGTTTTGTCAGCTCCATGATTCTGCAACTAACCCTGTCTACCGGTAGTTAACAGGATGGCATTGGGTCTTGTGCAGAGCAGCTGCATGTTACCGAGCTACTCATGAGCTGCTCATGGACACTCAGCTGCCTCCCACGAGGCCACACTTAACTAGCCAAATAAACAATGTGGGGGCTTCAACGAGTAAACCTAACTTTATATATTACTTAATCAACCATGCTAGAGGCAATACATATGAGGGATATTCGCTAATGGCCTATGTCTACCAATATCTCTTTAAACATCTATGTATAACCACTTATTCATTGCTTATTTAGCTTCTTGCTTATCTCCAGTAACATAACCAAACATTTGGGTCCCTGACAGGCATCAGCAACAAGCCCTCAGGTATCACAACACTGGATTATCTAGGTGACAGGTAGAGTGAGGGAGGGGTCTCTACCCAGGTGTAAACTGTGGTGTGTGGACTGTGCGGTCCCAGGCGCGCCAAGGTATAGTGGTAAGGGATAGCCTATATACCACTAGATGTGTAGTCCTATTCCCTCTTAAACCCGCAGATCTTACTGCACGTCCAGTAACAGTCAGAGTGCAGTCGGGACAGGAACTCAGCCCTATATATAGGGACACTGGGCCTTTAACACACCCTACCCAGGGACAGGGGGTAGTAACCCACTTTTCCTAATAATCCTTAGTGTTTAGATAAACCTTGCTACGCACACACATAAAGGAATTAGGTGTGCGGCAC
The DNA here is from genome assembly GCA_947462335.1 of Harmothoe impar. NCBI lineage: Eukaryota > Metazoa > Annelida > Polychaeta > Phyllodocida > Polynoidae > Harmothoe > Harmothoe impar. The sequence continues at coordinate 68,141,366 of OX381706.1, forward strand.
TGACATAGATTAATTCATTATATGAAAAAAACAAAACACGAATGTATAATGCCACGATGCAATTGGGATAATTGACATCATAATAGGATCACAGAGATATTTAAAAGAGACACTAAGTCTTGATCCAGGGATGGTATACATTTTATCCATCTGAAGTTGAGGTGTAACCCTGACACTTTCTATAATTTGGCGCTGGTCTATTAGAACTCCTCTCCCAGATGTTTGTACTCATTCCTTGACTTGCTAGGTCACATCTTTAAGGCCACTCAAAAGAAAAAAAGGTTTCTCATCACCGTGCGCATCATAGAAATCAGGTTTTGAGAATGTTTTTGCTATTTTCTTATGAAAAATATGATAGAAATGGACAAATATTGTGATCATTTGTATCAAATTAAAGCTAATACTGCAAGCAATGCTGTAGGATAAAACTATCTTACATTTTCCCCACTTTCAGAGATCAATAAATTGTTAACTACCAAAATGTCAATTTTGGTCATGAAAAACACATCTTATTCTATACATTTTAGCCCGCAAGTAAAAATAATAAATATAAGAAAAGGATCCCTCTTCGTATTTTTCAGTCCTTGGTGTTGAGAAACAACTTCTTTTTTACGTGGTCTAAGGTTAGGTAACCCCCATATCTCGAGTTCCTATTCCAGCAGCTCCTTGGGCTCAACTAGCCCTGCAAGTCTTTCATCTACTAATCCTTTCCAACTCTTTCAGGAAGTCAACACATACCTCCATAAGCAGTTTCCCATAAATCCGCTACCAAATGTATCTTGTTTGCTCACTGTTGTTTACTTCAGACTCATGGAAACACATCTTCAAACTAATGTTGGACAGGATCAAGAGCACCATAACACTTTCAATGGGTCAACCTTCATTATAAGTGGGCCCTTGAGGCTGACCGCCTACTCTAAACAATCTTAAGCAATTTAAACAGCGTTAAAGTGCAATTACTGGGACAAGAAACCTCCCTTACAGGCAACCCAGACTCTTAGAAAAAGGTTATAAGAAAAGTTATCTCTAAAATTCTAAAATGTGGTCAGCCAAAGAGGGTTTACAATATAAAGCCATACACATGTGTAGTTCCTACCATAGATCTATGTTCCTACTATCTATTCTTACCACAGTTTTCCTGTGAACTTCCAAGGCCTCAAGTTAAAAAAAAGTCTCACCCACATTCTTATAGCTTACAACCTGAAATACTGTTTTTCATATTTTGGCCTAAGAAATAAGACCATGTCCAGACCTGCTCATACATGTGGAATCAATTGAGGATTGAGAAGTTATTTATTCTGTGAGTGATAGACATGGAAAGAGGGCAGTATAAAAACCAATATGGGAAAGCCAAAGAAGATCTTTCCCTGTGAGGCCTCTTTGATCAATGGCTGAGCAGTCATTGACCTGCAACAGGATCATTCATCCACATGCTGTGAATGGAGATGAATGTTATCTAAGTGTCTTTTTGTGCTCATTGGATGAGACCCAGTGACAGGGGATGTTATCAAACCACAGTGATAAAGTGTTTATGTTACATTGGCCGAAACCTAGGTGAATTGGATATTTTTACATGTATGCACACTATGTAAGGTCCATGTTACCAAAAATAATCACAGGTATTTAGATTTAATTGTAAAACCATCAAAACGTATACATAGCTAACAAATTTCTTCACATTATTGTAAAAGGCTGTCTCAGGAGACAAGATGGCCGCCAGGGTCCTTATTTTCACATTCTCCACACAAATAGGCCTACACCAGTCTGTTGACAACCAATTCGGCTAAACATCTGGATGGAGAGTGACATTGTGAGTGACGTCACAGCACTAGTAACGTCACAGTAACAGTATTACTGCCGTAGATACGTTACCAAGCAACGTCGCTACGTCAGCTACCAAAACTGGGCACCTTTTCCCGTCAGAACTGGGTAAGTTTTCCTGTCAGAATGAGTGGTTTGTGAGACTCGCTTTTTTTCAGGATCATTTCCCATTTTAAGTTATGGGGGCGAACAGGAGTGTCAACCTATGTCCATGACTGTGACATTATGTAAAGTAAATGTGAAGCGTTTGGTTCCAAAACCCAATAAGCACCATTTTGAAAAATGGCACCAAACTATGACAAAGGTAACGACCAGGGATAGGTATGTTCAGTTTTGAAACAATTCTTCCTCAAAATTAAATTTTCCCTGTATTTGAACATGCCAATCTTGATGATTTATTAGTGTGTTTCTGGAGTACTCTAGATGCCTAATAATTCTGTAAAATTAATAGTCATTCACATCAATCAACAAAAAAGAAACTCTCAGCCGTATCATTTGGATCCTGGTACCAAATCATCTCAAAGCCCCTAGATCAGGTTGCCATGTGAGGGCTTTCATGTTTACTCTGTTTTTTGTATTTGACGAAGAGATTTTCCATTGTCGGGATTTGTGCACACTGAATCTTCATGACTGAATAAGGGAGGTCATACAAGTGTTGATTTACATTCATTACTTTGACTTTGTGTATGCAAATTTACTCATTAGTATGGTGTGCATTCATATTTTTGTGTGAAGACTAACTATTTATGACTATTTATTTGAACTTGCCAATTCCAGTGTCGAATCAATGTGTTTAGGAGGTACTTCAGATCCAAACTGTCATTGTAAATAGTTATCACCATCAATCAACAGAGCCAGGTCCCTAAATCTGTACTTTACACTGCCTGGCACAAACTGGGATATCATTTAGGGGTGGTTACCAGCTGTATGTTCCTGGCTCAGTCTCACGACTTTGTAACAATTGGATCGTCTTTTACCTGGTGAGGTCTTTGACTGGGTGACGTCTTTGACGGGGAGGCTAGAAAAGGTTATTTTTCATTTTTTCATTTTTTCATTTTTTCCCATATCTCTACTATTAGAGAAAATATGTGGATGGTAATTGCACAATGCTTTGGACAGTGTATCTCTTCAAATTCCACATAATATAGAAAGTGATGTCTTTGACCGGGCAGAGGAAAAAATATAACATAATGCTATAATACATGTAAAAGAGCCTACATATGAATATAACAAACTTTGAATAAATTTCCTTTCATATAGTATGAAAATATCCTTTGACTTTTTCCACCCATTTCTTACTATATAGGTCTTATTTATGCTATAATAACGTTTCCCGGTGAAAGACGTCACCCGGTGAAAGATGTCACCCGGTGAAAGACGTCACCCTGTCAAAGACGATCCAATTGTTACAAAGTCATAAGACTTAGCCTCCTGATCTGCTCATGGGTAACTCAGCTGCCACACCCAAGGCTAGCCAAATATTGCCAAAATAAAGGTAAGAGACTTTCATCACTTGTAAGGAGCGTTCAGTAGGGTCCATGAATGTGAGTACACAGAGTGATTCCATTTTGGAGTGTGTCTGGTACAGAGCAGCTGCATGTTACTGCACAGAGAGAAGATGTAGGATCACTGTAACTCTGAAATAGGACCCAGCCCCGATCACTGAGGTGACTCTCCCCACAACTCTAAAGTGACTCCCAATCATTAGCGAGTCTTGGAACAGAGTCATTATAGAGTCATTATAGAGTTATTTTAGAGTCCTGCTAATGTTAAGGAGTCACGTTAGAGTCCTGGGGAGAGTTACCTCAGTGATCACGTCGGGAGTTACAGTGATTCTACTTCTTTCTGTGTGTTGAATGACGTCCTAGTGAGTTAGTGGTCAGCATGATGCACCCCAGGATGCGCCCCTGAACAGTGCCAGCGAGTTACTTGCTCCAAATGATGCATTGATGCATCATGACAACAAATGTTACCTTGAGGGATCATGCCATCCTTAAAGGGTGAACAGTGGTTCAACGTAGTTCAAGGGCAGCTCCCGGGGCAGAGCCAACACCATGTTTAAGGCCTACTTCACATGGGCAGCCCACAGTCTGATTCTACTTCTTTTCTGTGTGTGGTCTACTCGGCACGTGGGGACGAACCTGCCAAGTGACTGGACGGCACCTATTTTACCTGTAATCTTAGAAAAGCCCAATTTCAGGTAATCTTAATCAGTTTCCAGGCCTATCCTCTAGATGGCACCACTGTACATTGGTAACATTGCTGTATATATCAGGAGGCTCTACCCCCGCACCCCCTTTTCTTTCTCCCCTTTTTTTTCTCTTTTGGAACTGTAACAGAACTATAACTGAACCCATTTACCTCTGAAGGATGGGAGGATTAAGACTAAAGGACAGGAATTGCAGACTTACAGTGGCGCCATCTAGAGAAGAGGGGGAAATCATTAAGATACAGGGTCAGTGGGTTTTTAAGACTACAAGTAAAATGGGCGGGGTCTAGTCACTTGGCAGGTTCATCCCTTGTTGTGTCTACTCAACTCATCTGCCCCCCCCCCCGGGCCGCACTTAACCCACTCAGGATTTCATGATGCCTCACTGTTTAAAGTCCATTTATCATCATGATGCACCAATGCATTGCTGGTGAGTATCATGCCCACCCTGCATTGGTTCATCATGCTGGACCGTATAGGGAGTCCCGAGTGTATCAACTCCGTTTGCAAGATTCATCATTGGTGAGTAACTCACCAAGGCTGTATTCATCAATCCTGACAACCAACTAACAACATGGAGGTTTCTGCTATCAACCCTGTAGGGTCTGCTTGGTCATTCTGTTTCTCTGCTCCCCTGGAGGGATCCTTTACAGTGTTATTGATAGTTGCAGGATCAATAGGGGGTTGAACACAATGACATCATGTAGGAAATCTATAAATTTATGCTGTTGTTACAGTGTAGGACAAGCTTACACTCTAACAACTGTCAGTAGAGGGATTTCCAGAGCTCCTGTGTTGCTTGATAACTCGAGGACACAATGTAACGAAATGATGCATCCGAACACTACCAATGCCTAAGTGTGACCCATTCAAATGTTTCTCAAAAAAAGACGTCTACCCCTCACTCCAGTTGCCGGTTTAGAATATTTACAGTAAAGCCTTTATAAGACTACACGAGTATGCCTCTAAATATCATGAACAGACTTGTTAACATTTTAAACCCTACAAACCGGGCTCGTGAATTGCCAAAGGTACCTCACTGTAGGTACTTCACTCACAGAGAAAAGAAGTAGAACCAAATAGGAGTCTGGACAGGATCACTGAGTTAACTCCCCACGACTCTAAAGTGACTCCCAATCATTAGGGAGTCTTTGAATAGGAGTCATTATAGAGTTATTATAGAGTTATTATAGAGTCCTGCTAATGTTAGCGAGTCCTGAGGAGAGTTTCAGTGATAAAGTCGGGAGTTACAGTGATTCTACTTCTTTTCTCTGTGCTGGTAATGATACTGATGAGAGACAAATACGTATCCCTTATAACTGATATCTAGTGTCATCTGTGTTATCTTCACTGCCCAGCTACCACTGCTATCTGGAATCAGGCATCAGGTATCTCTGCCATGGCGGGAAGGACCTCAAACATGGCTGACTGTTTAGGAAACTCTTCCGAGCTTTCTGCACTGTAACAATATAGTGACAGGCTTCAAGAGTCCTGGTCTTGTATGAAGCACTTAGGGAAGAGGTCCTGAAATGTGTTCGATATATATGAGTGTAGTGGGTCGCCGCTGTACTATTTCTATGGAACCAGTTGGAGTTATATTTGGTATATGTGTTGTCGTGTATCCAGGCCGCACTCCTGTCTACTGCCGAGTATAAGGTTATATAAGCCCACCTGAGGAATGGTGGAGCGCGGCCTGGTTATGTGCATTGAGCCGTGACCGCCACGTGTCACCCGACATATCTCGGGTACGGTGTCGGCTCGGATGCACCGGCGCGTGGTTACCCGGAGTTCCTCGGGAACTCAAGTGTTTACGAGTAATGGAGAGAATTACATAACGACCAGTACATAAGACCTGGGGTTCTGCTAATCGAGGACCCAGTCTTGCTGCGCACTTCGGCCAGCTTGGCTGCTCCACAACAGAGCTTCCCCGAACTCTGTTGTACCTTTTAGGCCTAGTCCTGTCGCTGCTTCCACCTTGGTCACCCTGCGTCTTTCTCTGTTCCACCCTCTGGGGGAACTAGAGGAGATAGACGCACTGGTGTACAACTCCGGGTACAGAACTCCCTCTGGGGGAGTCTGATCCAAGTGGAGTTAACCAAGATGGAAGAGAGCCTTGGAACTCGGGAATTATGTACTAGACCGTGAGCGTATACCTCCTGTATGTTCATATGACCACTGGTGTTCAGAAGCCTATTTGATTATTGCTATCCGTCTGTATGATTACGAGCCGTCTGTCAGAATGAATAAAGTGTAATTTCTGAACAACCTATTTTCGAATCTGGAGTTTTTCATAGCAGATGTCTATCTTAGAATAGCCAACAGCTACACTGGTGCCGTGACCACTTTGGGTAAGTATTGATTTACATTTATTTTTTTACTCTTCTTTCTGAAATTGAGAGGTAAGCTCTTATATGTTTGAACCAGAATTGGTAGGTTTCAAGGATAGCTATTACAGGTTGCTTTTGTGTGGTGAAGATATGTCAGATACGGAGGTACCTCCCCCGTTGGTTACTAACCAAGGGGGGGGGATGCGTCCTAGATTACGATCTAGGGTGAGGTTTAATGCTAGGCAGAAGGTACATACTTTCAATCAGAGTAGGGAAATTGGACATGGAGGAGAGGAGGAGGCCCACGAGGTGAGATCTGAGGATTCACATGGGGATCCTCCAGCAAAACGTCCAGCTCTAGAGCCAGATAGGGTTATGGAGGGACCTGTCCAGGTGGGGGACACCTCACGGGAGGATGTGACGCTTGGACAGGTGACCATGGAAGATGCTGGGGAAGATAGTGACTCTAGTATACCTAGTCTGGAGGGTACAGTAGATGTACCAGTGAGATGGGAACGTAGACCAGTACCCACTGTAGAAGCAGTGGGAGGGACTAGAGTGGTAGTCCCAGTTAGTCAGGAAGGAGTTGAGGTTGTCAAAAGGGACGACCTGGAGGAAACTCCTGGGGAAGGGGAAGAGACAGCTGAGGTAATCTCCAGGGGAGATAAGCTGTTCCCGGATCCTTTTACATTGACAATACGTGGTCTAGAGGTTCCGCCTTATGAGCCCAGGGGAAGGTTGAGCCTGGAGGACATAAGGACGCTCCGATTGAGAAATGAGCATGAGCATATGAAGGAAGGGATAAGGCTAGAGGAAGAATCCCTCAGGAAGCTGAAGGAGGAAAGGGAAGCTTTTGAAAAGGGTTTTTTGGCAAAAAGGTCAGGAAACATTGGGGAACATGCAGCTCAGATCAAACATCTGGAACAGATTTCTGTCAATGTGGGTCTACTTGAGGGTACTGAAGTCAGACTGAAGTCTGAAACAGAAAAGCTAGTGGTGCGGAATAAAGAAATTAGTTCCGAGATTCTAGCAAGACAGTTACAAGTAGCGCAGTATGATGAGTTGTTAAAGAAACAGGATAGTAAGCTGGGAGAGTTAGAGGCGCTAGCTCAACAAGCTGAAAATCACATGATGAATAAGCTAGAACCAAAAGGGACAAAGGAAATTGGGGACCCGGTGGGAAAGGCGCAGGAGGTGTCTAGAGATGAGACCTTTGTGACTGCCGATGAGCCCTCAGTAGTTATAGTCAATACAGTGGAGGAGGTAGTGAAACCACCTGTCACTGAGGATCTAGATAGTTCCATGGTGATACATACAGCAGATATGTTATCCAGTGTGAGTGGACACTCATCGATGCATGGCAGTAAGTTTGATAAGAATGAGGAGTTCATGTTAGAACTGTGTGGTAGAGTTGAAAAACTGTTTCAGGAGAAGTTGGATTGCTTTCTTGAAGAAACAGAATCAGTGAGTGTGGAGAATGACACTAAGGGAGTGAAAGGAGACGTTCCGGTGGCCCAGGCTACCGGGAATAAGCCTCCTGTGGGACCAGTTAACACTGCTCCAGCTCCAGGTGCTCATTCTACTCCAGCTCCAGGGACAAGGCAAGTTCCTACAGTTCCGGTAAATGTGTCTACGGTAGGTAGACCAGGTTTGCCCGGTGGGGCATACATGAATGCTCGGCCGCCAGGTCAAGGGAATCTGGCCGGGCCTAACACCTCCTACGGGGGATGGGGCAATGTGGGACCGGATAACTGTTATGGGAACGCGAGGCCTATGTTCAATATACCACCTCCCCCATTACCTGGCAGTCATGTAACTCCAGGAAGCATGTATACACCAAGGACCGGAGGTACTAATCAGAGTGGGACACCCTATCAACATAGGGGAAATATGTCAATGGAAGATGAGGCAGTGTTCCAGAGCAATCCAGCAATTAGAAGATTGGGGATTGATGCGGTACCGAATGACGTGGGGAACTTTAAGGCAGTGGACTATGCTTTGAGTCAAGCTGATATACCGTTGAAAACGGGGATGACACCTGTGAGGAAGCAGGCGATCAAGATGAAGCAGTATGATGGCTCGGTTCCATGGAGAAAATGGTTCACACGATTTTCAGCAGATATGAGACATAATGGTTGGGAAGGCGATGAGTGCCTTGCAGCTTTGTCATGGTGTCTGCGGGATGGTCCTGGTGATCCCGCCCTAACAAGCTTTGAATTAAGCGGGGGAAGAACGTACAAGGGATTAGTGGAAACAGCTTCATGGGCTTTAGGTTCCACATCCGGTGCGGATCCCGCATCTGAGCTAGAGGCAAGAGTTCAGAAGCCCGGTGAAGGGCACAGACAGTTTGGAATGGCTCTCAGAGTGCTAGCAGCAGAAGCATTTGCATCTATGAGTCCAAGTGATCCATGGCTGGTAAGGAAGTTGTCCAGCCTGTATATAGATGGACTTAAAGACGAAAGATTGTCGAGCGAGATTGCTTCACAGTGGAAGACCACTATGTCCCTAGCAGATATCTTCGAGCTTACGGAAGATGCTCTGAGAAAGAGGAAGCTGTTGAAAACTGTAGAGGCAGCCCCTGTAGCAGTAATAGAGATGCCCGTAGAAGAGGTTGAACTGACTACAGAGGGAGTGCAAGAGGTGGCAGCAATAGATCCTAAATGGAAAGGACGTCGTTCTTTTTATGTAAGACGAAAGGTTCCAGGATCAGACGCTCAAGCGCCAGAGGAGGGTGCATTGAAGACCATGATCGGAAAAGTCATGGAGGAGCGTAGTAAGGCTGAGAAGGCTGAAAAGGTCGCAACTCGTGGTCGCGGTAAGGGGAAACCCAACAAAGACACGAAATGCTATAATTGTGGGAAGAAGGGTCACTTTGCAAGGACATGTTGGTCCAAGGATACTAAGAATGTATCATCGGTCGAGAAACAAAAAGACGGACCCTCTTCTGACCAAAGCCCACCACCGACGGAAAACTAACAGGGGTTGTTGTCGATGACAAGATAACAACCCCACCTGTGATTGTCAAAGGTACTATCAGGGGAGAATCAAAAGATTCCATTTCATGGGAACCGCTGGGGTTAGCCGCACCTGAGTCTGATCCGCCAGGTGGAGATGGGCCCCAGGGAACGGACGAGAAAGGTGTTGAAGATTTAGCTCATCTGGACACTGTCCGCAGAATTGAGTTGGCGGAAGAAGTAGAAAGGTTTTGTGCTTCGCGACTCAAACCCGATGATCCTATAGTTAAGTTTCTCAACTCGAGGGGATATGACTTGGGCGGTGAAGCTGGAATCCAGAGATTTGCCTTGCAACCTTCTCCTTTACAAGGGAAGAGATGGTACTTGCCTGTGCAGATTCAGGGCTGCTCGGGGGAATTTCTGATCGATACTGGAGCTAGTCACTCCATGATGGGTCACCATTTCTTCAAGAAGCTCGCAGGTCTGTCGACTAACCCTGTGGGGTCTGGGTCGGTCAGAAGTGCTGATGGGTCTCATATGCGGACACATGGCAGACAGGTGATACCCTTTTGGGTGAATCAACATTCATTTGTTGTTTCAACAACTGTAGCTGAATTGACGGATGAGGGAATCTTGGGAGTAGATTTTTGTTCTCTGTATGGAGCGGTATTGGATAGTGTGACAGGGGAACTCACTCTTCGGTATCCACAAGAGATGAAGGTCCAGTGTGTACTCCGCCGGATTTCAGGCGTCTCGTCTGTCTCTCAGACAGTACGAATTCCTCCCCGCCATGTGTGCAATGTAGTTGTATACTGCCGGGAAATGGAATTTGACCGCATGGGGGTGGTGGAACCGAATCAGCAGCATTTGAGTAAGCTGGGGTTGGTTTCCACCAGTGCCCTAGTGCAGAGTTCAAGACGAACAGTAGTACCAGTCAGTAATATGACTTTTCAGGATGTGTACCTGGAAAAAGGGACGACCTTTGGGGACGTAACATATGCTGACGTGGTAGGAAGAGCTGACTCACCAGAAGTAGAGTTAGCAGTAAAGAGAGCAGTGGAAATAGGAGCTTTGGATCCATCCGCTATGCCAGTGGTATTGCAAGACACTGGGGAGCAGGATAGGAAGGAAGGATATGGATTGCCACTGCATCTTTTACCGTTAGTGACAGATAGCCACTTGGAGACGGAAGAGGACAAACAGAGTCTGGCTCAGCTATTATGCGAGAATGCAGACTTGTTCTCCGCTCCAGGGGAGCAATTGGGTAGAACTGACCGAGTAACTCATCGGATAGACACCGGTTCTAGCCCACCATTGCGCTTGCCATACCGGCGCCTCCCGTTGTCTAAGAAGCAGGCATTGGAGGATGAGGTGGACAAGATGTTAGGGGAAGGGATAATAAGGCCCTCAGATAGTCCATGGGCTAGTCCGGTGGTAATGGTTACCAAAAAGGATGGCACCTGTCGGTTCTGTATAGATTACAGGAGACTAAATGGGATTACGAGGAAGAATGCCTACCCCTTGCCACGCATTGACGAAAGTCTGGATTCCTTGGGAGGTAATCACTGGTTTAGTACCTTAGATCTCCAGTCAGGGTACTGGCAGATTGGGATGCACCCAGAGGATAAGGAAAAGACAGCATTCACAACCCACAGGGGGTTGTTCGAGTTCAATGTAATGCCATTTGGCTTATGCAATGCTCCGGCTACTTTCGAGAATATGATGGAGACAATGCTAAGGGGATTGTTGTGGAAAAACTGTCTAGTTTATCTAGACGACATCATAGTTTTCGGGAAAACTCGGGAGGAGTGTCTATCGAATTTGAACAAGGTAATGGATCGACTGAGATCCTACAACCTTAGACTGAAAGCTAAGAAATGCAAGTTCTTCAGGCAATCAGTGGAATATCTGGGCCGAATAGTCAGTGGCACAGGTATTTCGGCGGATCCAGGGAAATTAGAGGCTGTAGCTAATTGGGCAACGCCAAAAGACCAGAAAGAAGTGAGGTCATTTTTGGGTTTTTGCTCATACTACCGCGATTTCATTCCCGGATTTGCTGAGGTGTCGGCTCCATTACAGGCGCTGGTAGTAGGAAAAAGGAAGGGAATGTCGAAGCTACCTCCGTTTATTTGGACGGAATTAGCTGGACAGGCTTTTCAGAAGCTGAAGGAGTTATTCACGGTAACTCCTGTGCTGAGCTATCCTACTGAGGGTGATCAGTTCATCCTGGACACCGACGCTAGCAACGATAGCATAGGCGCTGTCTTATCCCAAGTGCAGGAGGGTAGGGAAGTGCCCTTGGCATTTGCTAGCAACAGCTTGAGTAAAACTCAACGCAATTATTGTACCACCAAGAGAGAGTTGTTGGCCATAGTAGTATACACAAAGAAATTCCGCCATTATTTGTATGGTGGGAATTTTATTCTACGAACGGACCATTCATCCTTGAGATGGCTCCTTAATTTCAAGGAGGCAGATGGGATGATGGGCAGATGGATCTCCGCGTTGTCTGAATTAGGGATAGAGAATACCCAGATTCAGCATCGGAGCGGAGTAAAGCACGTGAATGCGGATTGTTTGTCTAGGAGACCAATCCGAAGATGTGCAAGAATGGACTGTGAAGACTGTGGCATACATAACGCGTTGGTGGCGCCAATAATGAATTTTGATCCGGCCTGGGAAGAGAACTTGGTGTTTTGGTCGGCGGAGTCCATACTTGAAGCTCAGCAGGAGGACGATGGTATCAATATGATACGGAATCTGATCCTGGAGAGAGCTGCTCGTCCCGTCAGACCTGCTCTGTCATTAGAATGTGTGGAAGTAAGGAACTTGGTGGGCCAATGGTCGCAGTTGGTAGTGCGAGACGGCCTATTGTGTAGATGGAAAACTCTTGAGGGCAAAGCCAGAAGAAGGCTACAGATAGTCTTGCCAGCTTCTCTGAGATGGGAAGTATTCGAGTTTTTCCATGGTCATCAGACTTCCGCTCATTTTGGCAGGAAACGGACTTTGGACAAACTAGCGAGGAGATATTACTGGCCTGGGATGTCTAAGGACGTAATACGTTGGTTGAGTGAATGCCCGACGTGTTGCCTGGTGAAGCCGGGCCCTGGGAAAGGTAAAACATCTCTCAGACAGGAACTGTTCGGAGTCAGATTTGCGAGGATAGCCATTGATATAATCACTGGCTTCCAGACAACTCCAAACTCCAACGTGTGCATGATGGTGGTACAAGACTACTATACAAAGTACGTGAAGGTGATCCCAATGAAGGATCACACGGCATTAACTTGCGCACAAGCTTTGGTTGAGGAGTGGGTACTAACATTTGGCGCACCTCTCATGTTACATTCAGACCAGGGTAGGGAGTTTGAATCGCGTCTCTTTCAGGGGATGCTGGAAGAATTGGCCATAGTTAAGACACGCACTAATCCGTACCGACCGCAGTCGGATGGGATGGTTGAGAGATTCAACCGCACGTTGATTCAAGGGCTGACCACACTGGTTAATTCTAATCAGGATGACTGGGACACGTTTTCCCAGTATGTGGCTCATGCATACAACGGTACGGTGCATGCTTCACCTGGCTGCACTCCTAACAGCTTGGTATTTGGATCTGAGATCATAATGCCTGCAGATTTGGTCTTTGGCAGTGTACTGCGGAGAAAGGATGTCCCATGCCGTGTGGCATTTGCGGAATCTCTGCGTAGAGAATTGCGGGAAGGCTATGCATTGGTGAGAGGCCATTTGAAGAAAGCGGCCATCCATCAGAAAGTAGGGTATGATACAGGCTTGAGAGAGAGGAAGTATGTAGTTGGACAGAAGGTGGTGAGATTGAAGCCACCTGTACATGGAAAAATCTCGAAAGGTTGGGATGGGCCATTTGAGGTGACAAAAGTAATATCGGATGTTACTGTGTTGTTGAAGAATGTGAAAGGCAAGATAGTTGCAGGCCATGTGGATCGCCTGAAGCCTTGGCTAGGTCGCCGGCCCGGCGATGAGAATGAGCCTTTGGTAGAAGTGCCAATGCCCCAACCCAGGTGGGTGCGTAAAACACAGGTTACGGCACCCCCGCCTACAAAGAAGACTAGAAAAGCAACGCCAGCTAGAAAAGTCGATGGTAGGAAGAAAAAGAAGAAGTTGGTTACTGAAAAGGGAACTAGGGAGGTTCCTACAGTAATTGAGAAGAAGAAACCCCAAGGACCCATACGTAGAAGTGCTCGTATAGCGGGTCGAGGTGCTGTTACGTAAGAGCGGCGGGGCTGGGTTTGTTTGTTGTGGTTACCCGAAATAGTTCGGGTCTCCAAGGACTTACCCGGTAAACCCCGGAAAGTTGCGTAACTGGTGCTAATTGTCAAAAACACAACGAGAAATACCGGATTTTATTCTTTAGTCTTTTGTGACGGGAATAATGGTGAAATTGACCAGTAGATGGCATTGGGGTACCCAACGTTCTGCTTTACTAAAGTTAGTTTTGAATGTTTACATGCTATGGTCTGTGAGTTGGTTTCCCATTTAGTACTTGTCGTGATGGTTTCGGATTAAAATCCAATCAAACCTAGTCAGTAATTTTTCTAAGGATAGATATGAGGATCCTAGTAAGAAATATTATGTAGAAAGTACGGGTGTAGAACTCGTTACAACAACATGAGAATGGGACTCATACGTATTCCGAATTTGTTCGGACAACCAAAGAAATTTACTTTGACACGTATTTTTTTATAATGTTTGTTTAAACAGCGTTCTAAAAGTTCATAAGCTACAAATAATACAGCCGTGACGAACTAAAGAATTGCTATTACTTGAAATGATGTGTAAAATACAATCCGAGAGAACCCGGCGAAGATTGCAACTACTACGCAGTTTACTCCGCCACCCGGTTTTCTTCGGATAATACCGGATAACTTCTTCGGGAAGGGCTATCCGGTACCCGTGATCCTTTGCGCTTGGATGCGCACGCATGCTGGTTTGGCGCGGAAAGCGTCAGTCCTGCACATACCGTTGGAGAGGGTAGATGCGAAGGCACCTCTCTCCGCGTATGTAAAACACCGGTTAGAACATCTACATGTGAGGGAGAGAGGAGACACTAAAGTGAGGTAGTACAGGAGGACACTTTTGTAACAATTTTCCTGATTCTACTACTCATTTAAGCTCATTTTTAGAGTGGGCTCCTCTGGGCCGCCCTCTGTGTAGTTATCATGGCGGATAACTATCCGTCGGGAGACTCCCATAGAAGGAGTCACTCGACGGAGGTTACCCCTCTGTCGCAGGAACAGAGAGAATTGTTAGCTTTGGGGGACCTGGAGTCAACAGCTCCGGTCGAGTATGATCTTCCAAAACGATTTCGGGATGCAGATTTACCTAAATTTGTGTATCAACCACCGGCTAAGATGAAGAATAGGGGTGTGAAACGCCGAAATCACAGTAATATCTCGGAGATAAGGAGAACTGAAAAGGTTAAAACCACACAGTATCTCCTAGCTCGGGGAGAACATGTAAGGAAACTGGTAGATATGGGTTTATCAGTGGCGCAGGCTAGGGGGTTCGTGTCAGGGCCGGGGTTGAAAGGACTCGAGGCCGGGGGATTTCCCTTGTTCCAGGTTGGGAATATTGCGTCACCACCTACTTCGGGAGTGACCCGGACTGACCCGAATATGCCCGGGATACCGGTGCACTCGGTCAGTGACGTTCCAGTGGGCGCTCCGTGGGGTGCTATGTCGTATGATCGTGCGGATGGTTTACATCCGGTGCATGGTAACTTTGTACCCGATTGGAATGCCCCTACACAGTCAACTCCGGAACGTATTCCAAACATGGCAGTAATGCATTTAGCAGCCAAAATTCGAGAAATTTAAGCCGGATGCAGTGATTCCCGGGAGTAGGATATGCAGGGGGGCATACATCCAAGAGTTGGACAAGTTCAACGAGAAGAAATGTACTAAACTATTCAGATCTCCTTCCGATAATTCTAAGTCCAGACCCTATGTAGGAGAGGTTACTGGGGAGATAGGGAGCCGAGCTAGGCTACCATCCTACGAAGATACAGAGAGGGATATGGAGTTCTGGTTAGAGCATACCAGTTCGGGGGCACATCAAGCGTACAAGTTCTGGGATGAGGTTATAAAGCAAAGTATGGGGACATACAGGGCTGCCGACCTCTCCAACGAGGATAGAGATCGGTTGAAATGGGCCTGGATGACATTTGTCCCGCCGGGTATGCCTACTTATAAACCTGGTAGAGGTTGGAGAATAGGTTCGGGGCAATGCCCATTCAATGAGTGTATGGATAGAAATCCAATAGCTGAGTATTTGGACCTGTACCAGTTCGCACGACATCTAGTGGAGTTCCACGCGCACTCCAAAATGATGTGGCAGTGCCGGGCCAAGTCTAATCGCTCAGTTAAATGTATGAAAGATGGTGAACCTTTCAGCACATCTAGAAAGGGCTGTATGATAAGGCATTTGGTGGATGTACACCATATGAAGGCTGAAACTGCCATGTCCAATCTAGATATTCTCGAGAATAGTCCGGAGGCCTTAGGACTCACGGACAGAGAAAAGTGTGTGAGGGTACCACAGGGGTTGGCATACACCTTGATGTTCAACCATAACCCGAGAAGGTTGTGGTTGAATCGAAAGGCGTGGCCATACTACATTCAGGACTTTCCAGAGAAAGCCTCTGATTATCGTAGTAAAATGGAGTTGGCCACTCCTCCTAAAGGTAAAATGCTGTCTGAAGGTAAAACTGTGGACCATGGAGTGTACACTCCTGTCTCGGTTACCTTAGGAGAGATGCGGACCACAGGTTCAGAGGAGTCCTCAGCTTCTGCTGGGTTAGACTCATCACCTGACGGCCGATCGACCCCAACCAAAAGACGTGCTCCAGGGTCTTCCTGTGGGTTTAGTAGGAACACTACTGAATCCAACAAGGAGGGCTCTGGCGGATCATTACCGAGGGTTGCTGTTAGCCCAAGGCTAGCCATAGAGGAGAAAATGGTAAATGACCTGTTGGCTTCTCCTGTAGAGGAGGAGGATGACTGTGTATTTGTGGGAGAGGAGGTAATACCTCCTACCACAATCTCTGAAGCTAGAGGGAACCCGGGAGTGTCAAGGAAGATATTAAAGACAGAAAATACTTCTACTGATAGTCAAGGGTATGTAACAGGGAAGATAGAGTCAGTAAGTGGGAAAGAGGATTCCAAATCTAAAATGACCTATAGAACGATTGATTTCCAATCTGAGGGAGATGATTGGGTGGACCAAAAATTTACCCCACCTGCAGGCAGGGTTCAATCGAGTAAAATAGAGATGAGGAAGGAACAGGAGATTGGTCGTAGACTATCCTCCGTTCCATCACCATCTACCTGTATGGGGGGTCTCTCACTAAACTCTCCATCATCTGGAGTGGGTGAGGAAGATATCTCTTTGGAGTCGGTCCCTCTGCCTAAGCTGACTGGTGATATTGATCACCCTGAGAATATAAGTATCAGGAATCTTCTGAAAGAACAGTATGTCACTGGACTTAAAAGTTCATTTGACACACTGGATCTCGCTTGTCAACTAGCTCTGCAAGGAGCTAGGGCTCAAGCTGAGCAATTGGTAAAGGAAAGTCGTTTGGCCAAATTAGAGAAAGTGGAGACTGCTAAAGCAGAACTCCTATCTAAAATGTCCAAAATGACTGAGGAGAATGAAGCCCTCAAAAGACAGTTGGGACAACGAGATGACATGGTAGCAACCTCAAGCAGAATAGTAGATGATTTGAGATTGAATATTGAAAAATCTCGTATGGAAAGTCAATTTTTAATTGATGATCTCAAAGTCAAGTTGGATCGCAGTAAGGATATGGTCAGTTCTGCTGAACATAAGCTAACTGCTGCCAGGACTGAAATTAGTCTAAAAATCAAAATTATTCGGAAGTTAGAACACGAAATTGGTGGTCTAACAGAAGAATTTTCTAGCTATAGAAAGGAAGCTCAGCAGAACGATGACTTCTATGAAGAGTTGGCTGAGTTTTTCGAGGACTGCTATGAGATACCATTGTCAAGTTGGTACGACGAGAGTGTGTACAGGGTTGAACGGGGTTCTGCCCCTCTTCCCTTAGGATTTGACGGTGATGCATACGCACAAAGGTTGAGAGCTGACTCCAGGGCTAGTAATACCCCTAGGAGTCCTCCACCTCCATCTACAGAAGACGAGACGCACCTGGCCGACTGCAGTTACGTGGCTGCCACCTCCATGGCCTGTGGGTCATCGGAGTTGGTTCCTGTGACGTCTGTTCCTAAGACGTCCGTGGCTGTGACGTCTGTTCCTAAGACGTCCGTGGCTGTGACGTCTGTTCCTAAGACGTCCGTGGCTGTGACGTCTGTTCCTGCGTCACCTGTCTCGGTGACATCTGTTGCTGTGACGTCTACTTCTGTGTCGTCTGATGCTAAGACGATGCAGTATACTACAATGGGGGTGGACACAACCGTGTCTTCCTTTGAGACTATGGATACTCCAGCCGGGGTGTCCACTCTAGCGAGGATGGTGGTGAATGAACTGCAGGCAGAGTCATATAACTCGACTCCTGTCTCAACACCAATACTCGACACCACCTCTTGTCAGTCACCTTGCCAGATAACGGAAAGTGAGACTAGAGAGGCGGTTCAGATACTGATGGAGCTGAACGATGCAATTGCAGAGGCTGACCTACGTCTGTCTATCCGTGATGCTGAGGCGCTTATGGCTCCTGAAAACGAACTTGAACAATCCATGATGGTGGATCCTCCAATGGACCTACCTGTGACGACTGGTTCTATGTCTGGGAACCATCGTCCATCTACCCTGGCCATTCCTGTATCCATGGCAAGTGTACCTATGGGTACTCGAGTGCATTTTCCTAACCCTGATGCTTTGCAGCTAGGGTCTGGGATGGACATATCCATTGAGATGAGTGACAAACGATCTAGTGAATGCATGTCTCCAGTGTCCAGAAATGAAGAACTTTTGCTGAGTGGCGAGTCATAAAAACATTCCCAGTTGCAGCATATATGGAACCTCTACCATGTGTCGTCATCAAGATTGAACTTTTGCAGTAGTGGGGTTATTAATACACCACGGACCGTATGATGCTTTATACCATAGACTATGGGTCACAATATGTACGTATATATTTATGAAAGACTGAGATGACAAGAACAGAGGATCATTATCACCTATTTATGAAAAGACTTTGATATGATCTAGGTTTGCAGTTGTCGTCATATAAGAAACTGTTAAAACCATCACCAAAGAGTGTTCTATTTTTCCATAAGACAGTATTTGTAAAACGGGTTCTGTTTGATTTGATGACATGTGCTATAGGTATGATTATTGTATGCCGATTGTGATACTCTGAATTAACCGTCCAATAAGTAAAGGTATGAGGGACTGGATCCTGATGATACCTACTGAAAGGTTGCTTGACTGCATTCGTACTATGTGTAGATCTGTGGTAATAACATATCAATGAACCTGAGAAACGTAAAAATTATTCAGGTACTAGGAGTGGAAATTGCGTAAGTTGTTATGGAGATCCGTAGGCTCCCGTTGATTACTTTCAGAAGGAAGGTATCGAGTGAGGAGCCGGATCATTCTATTTTTCAGCTTGCTGTGGTTTTGATCTTTGAACTAAGTGTGGAGACTAATTCTCCCTGAAACGTTGAGATATGTTGCCATGACACTTGATCTGATTGCTTTCAGTATTCCTATATGGAGAGTGTCACTTGTGTTATTGTGTAGAGTACGCCAAAAAGGACACCTGGGTGACCATGGTGCATAAGGTTTTGGAGACCTTGATTGGATTGAAAACTGCATTTACCGGATCTACGCTATATGTTCATTTATTCCAAAAATATTGATCTTTCAAACCTTACTCTGGCACGTAAAGCGAGTGAGTCTATTCAAATAGACGGGTTGGGTCAAGGTTTACTATAAAGTCGACACTTGCCACCTTTTTGTTTCCAATATGTCTTGTACTAAAAAAATTGGTAACTTTTAAGGAGAAGTGCTCATATTTGATCTGTATGTATATGATACCTGTTGTAACAAATCGTTTTCGATGAGACATGGTTAGTATGCGATAAATATGTCTTAAAGGTTTTATATATTTTTTTATGATATATAGTCAAGTTTGTTTTATAGGGCTTGACTGGCTGTGTGGAGTTTATCCTCTTAGTCCCATAAATCATGACTGTTATTGAAGGATGATACTCGATTATTGTGTAACTGGATCCTGATGGTTGATATGATTGACGTTAATATCAAAAAGGATGAATACATATCTATGATACCCAAGAAATATATTAGTGTTTCTGATAGAAAGAGTTACGCTTGCCTCCACTATGTATGTGTTTGGAGACAATATATTTGTTTTTTTGGGTTGTTTGGAGATAAAATTTGTCATTGTATCAAGGTAGTATGATAATACTGCACTTTGTGCTGCTATTTGGACGCTATGATATTGTCTGAAGGGGGGTAGTGTAGTGGGTCGCCGCTGTACTATTTCTATGGAACCAGTTGGAGTTATATTTGGTATATGTGTTGTCGTGTATCCAGGCCGCACTCCTGTCTACTGCCGAGTATAAGGTTATATAAGCCCACCTGAGGAATGGTGGAGCGCGGCCTGGTTATGTGCATTGAGCCGTGACCGCCACGTGTCACCCGACATATCTCGGGTACGGTGTCGGCTCGGATGCACCGGCGCGTGGTTACCCGGAGTTCCTCGGGAACTCAAGTGTTTACGAGTAATGGAGAGAATTACATAACGACCAGTACATAAGACCTGGGGTTCTGCTAATCGAGGACCCAGTCTTGCTGCGCACTTCGGCCAGCTTGGCTGCTCCACAACAGAGCTTCCCCGAACTCTGTTGTACCTTTTAGGCCTAGTCCTGTCGCTGCTTCCACCTTGGTCACCCTGCGTCTTTCTCTGTTCCACCCTCTGGGGGAACTAGAGGAGATAGACACACTGGTGTACAACTCCGGGTACAGAACTCCCTCTGGGGGAGTCTGATCCAAGTGGAGTTAACCAAGATGGAAGAGAGCCTTGGAACTCGGGAATTATGTACTAGACCGTGAGCGTATACCTCCTGTATGTTCATATGACCACTGGTGTTCAGAAGCCTATTTGATTATTGCTATCCGTCTGTATGATTACGAGCCGTCTGTCAGAATGAATAAAGTGTAATTTCTGAACAACCTATTTTCGAATCTGGAGTTTTTCATAGCAGATGTCTATCTTAGAATAGCCAACAGCTACATGAGGGATGTCTTAGAAAACACCCGCATACCACTTGAGCATCTTTCATTCCAAGGAGTGTTCAGTCAGGTCCCTAATTTTATCACTAACCCTGTCTTGCAAATATGGTGCTATCATTTAGGAGAAGATCTTGTACTGAACAGCTGCATGTTACTGATCTGCTCATGAGCTGCTCAGCAGTATTCCCCAAGGCCAGAGGTACCTTGCCAAATAAACAAGGCTTCATCAAGTGAACTTAACTCAATCTATTGGAGATAATTTCAACACCACTTGGAATTAAAGTACAATTGTTGTAATGGCTTTAAATTTCATATTTGTGCAAAACTTGTCTTATGTATTAAATTCTATTATTACAGGTCTTACACATGAGCAAATTACCAAAATCAGTACATTATTGATTGACTGATTCAAAAACCCATAGATTAGGATGATGTGTGTCATTTATGTTGATGGTGTGTGTAGTAGTTCCTTTGAGGATGAGGTTTTCTATTGTTGGGACCTTTTGCTCGCTAAATCCTCATGACTACATTGGGACAGGTCATAGATGTCTTGATCAATATCCATTACCATGGTATTGTGCATTCTACGTTACCTACTATATTAGGATAATGCATGTGCATATCTTTATATGTTAAGCTTTATATTTATCACTACTCCTGTGTTTGAAAGTGCCAATTCCAGTGATGTTTCAGTGAATTCAGAGCAGGGAGGGGGGGGGGGTGCCAGTGCTGAACACGCACTCTGCACTACCGTGGCCCTGCAGGCTCCTGCCGCGGTTCTCCACGCTGCCACGGTCCTTCCCGCCCATACAGGAATGGTGGGCGAGTTGACCAAGCCATAGTGGGCGAGTTGGAGAGTGGGCGAGTTGGGGAGTGGGCGAGTTGGAGAGTGGGCGACTTGACCAAGAGAATTGGTGGGCGAGATGGTGGTGGGCGAGTTGGAGAGTGGACGAGTTGTCTGGATACCGTTTCAGTGTATTTACGGGGTACTTTATATCCCTACTGTCTCTTTAAATAGACATCAATCGACAGAAAACAGAGTTAATCTTAACTGGCTCCCGCTTCCACAATAACACGAGGGCTCTTAAATCAAGTTGTAGTGAGGGTTCTTATGTTTAATTTCTTTTTGTTCTTTGACATAGAGGTTCCCTCATGCAGTGGAATTAACATGTTAACAAAAGCTTAATTATCATTGTGATTTACATTAAAGGGACGGTCATCCTGCCGTAGATCCAAACCTCTAGGCCAGCCTTGTTAGCTTTATATAACACCTTAGTTATATTTAGAATCCCCCAAACAGAAACCTCTAACATGCAGACATATCCTAGCCCTGTGAGCCTGTATTACCCAGCACCAGTACCCCATATATAAAGGCTCAGGCAACCAACAAATAGTTTGCTGGTTATTCCTTCCCAGTAATGCTCTGGCCTAGATGAGTTGCACTGGTGTGACCAGCAGTTGGACTGTGCCAGTGGTATAGTATTGAGTACTAGTGATACCCACCAGTGTACTAACTGCCACCAGTGTGCCCAAAGAAAACGGTATACTCCCCCTTGAATAGGCCACATGCTATTATTTTGGGTGAAAGAAGAACATCTATACACAATGGTACCATTACATAATGTCTATACATAGAAGCCAATGTGTAATCATCAAATCTAATAGGGTGCTATAGTTTCATTATGCTTTTATAGACTATTTAATTCCAAGGAAAGCCTGATTCATGGTCCCCCTACTGAAGTCACCTGGCCAGGACAGCATGATTACCTGGTCTCACTGCTCACTGCACCCTTCACCCATACACTGTAAAAAATGTGACTATAATTTAAACACTTTCACGCAAACATATTGATGGCAAGCTTTTTTCTAGCTATGCGTAGGGATATGGCTGCCAGTGAGGGGTGAGCTACAACAATAAAAAACCGTGGGAGAGGGCAGTTTAACTAGCCCACTGGTATTATTCTCCTATTCCTTGTTCAGGCTTTTGCCCATGTACAGGCTCTCCTTAGTCAAATATAGTACCCATTGTATTGGTTGACATCAATGACAATTTAGATAATGTCAACAATAATAAGTTGATAGTGCTGTCCAAAATATTCCAGTGGACCAGCCAAACTGGCCTTGTCCACCAATATTTCACTTTTGTAGGCTCAACCACCACCAGCAGCCATATCCCTGGACCTGCTGACAGAAGAAAGTGCTGAGATTCTGAGATTCAGTGAAAGTGTCTAACTTTAATATGTTTGGGTAAATGTGTTTAAAAATTAGAAACACTTTTTTACAGTGTATGTTTGAAGGCTGTCAGCACACTCAAGACTGCAGTCTACTAAGTGGCATTTGGTGGCTTGGGGCCTTGTTTACAGACACATCTGAAAGGTCACTTGGTTATGAACGACATGCTCTACTCTAAGCTGTTGGATCTACGGCAGGAGCACGGCCCCTTTAACAGGGGGGGCGACGATTGGAAGTGATAGTTGCCAGGGACCCCAGAGACACCTGGGTAGTAGATGAGGTACTGATTCCCTGCCTGACAGAGCCTACACTGAATTAACACATGCAATAAGGGCTTATAGCACTCATCACTATAAACATCAACATCTACGTATTGACATAATTCAGCTAGATTATCAACCATGTGTAAGGGCAGTGGTTACTGAACCGACCCAGTAACGTACGGCGCTGTTACATTGTCAGACGGGGAAGTAGCTCAGTGGTAGAGCACTTGGCTCCGGAGTCAGGGGGTCGTGGGTTCGAGTCCCGCTTTCTCCAGACAATTTTTTCGCGACCGTTACACTGGTGGAGAAAGCGAGCGCACTCGCTGGTACGGTTGACTTAGACGGTTGGAGCATCCCAACTTGCTGGGGATTGGCCACCTGCTGGCGGTTGGTAGTTGGAGGAGCAGGTAGTGAAGAGTTGGTTCCCAGTACGGGCAGTTGGAGTTCAGCATGGAGTCAAGTCAACAAATTGGCTGGATCAGTTCGGCACTGTGAGCTTCTATCATTGGCTGCTATGGGGCATGATAGAGGCTGGGGGAGCTGTGTAAGGGCAGTGGTTACCGAACCGACCCAGTAACGTACGGCGCTGTTAGATTGTCAGACGGGGAAGTAGCTCAGTGGTAGAGCACTTGGCTCCGGAGTCAGGGGGTCGTGGGTTCGAGTCCCGCTTTCTCCAGACAATTTTTCCGCGACCGTTACACATGCAAGAAACAAATGGTGCTGATTCTCTGCAAGCCATGGAAAAGGGTTGTCAAATACAGCTGTGACCTGTCATTTATTAATTGTGTTGTGTCATCCTAGTAGGGTCTACTTGGCATTCATGTTGATGTTGTAGGATCAATAGAAGGTTATGCCCGCTGAAACCTTATAGAGAATCGATAAAGACTGTTGCAACTGTATAAAGCACGGTTACATGTAGTCAATTGACTGTTATGTTTCCTTGCCTCAAGAAATGCATTTAGTTTATATGCTGGAGATGTGTAAAATAATTATATAGGAATGTTACAGCCAATACCTAAGATGTCAACCATAAATGTTCCTCAGTAAAACTTTTTTTGTGTGAAGAAATCTCTACAGTAAAGTACAAAAATTAGTTAATGTGTATACATGTGAATATTATAAGCAGACTTGTTGTTTCTTACACCCTACAGACTGGGCTGGTGAATCACTGAAGGTTCCTTACTGGTAACGGTTGATAACAAACATATATCACAAATAACTGCTATCCAGTATCATCTGTACTATCTCTACAGACAACCACTGCTTTAGCTATCAGAGCTATATCTAAGTCCAGGCAAAGGACAGTATCTCTGCTCTGTGGGGAGGCATTACAAGCATGAATGACTACTATGGTAGACCTTCAAGGCTTTCCCTACTGAGGGAATGGTATATATAAGGGCAAGCTGCTGCCTTTGAATAAAGCACTAGGGCAAGAGGGTTTTGAGATTTGTCTTAGATGAGGGATGCTTAAAAAAAGATCAGCTTTGAAGGATTTCCTTTAATTACCAGGAGTATTCCCTAAATCTGCACCTTACCTTGCCTAGACCATAGGAGTTTGGTCTTTAGGTGTAGGTCTTGTGCTGAGCAGCTGCATGTCACCGATCTGCTCATGAGCTGCTCATACAAACTCAGCTACCTCCCCCAAGGCTACACTTAACTAACCAAATAAACAACATGGGGGCTTCACAAGGTAATCCTAACTAAACCTATTACGCAAGATTTTCAACTATGCCATAGGCAATTTAACTTCAAGTAAGAGAGAAAGCTTTCCATATCCACTCATCAGGGCTCAGCATCTAGGCAGTAAAGTCCCTTGAACCTCATCTAACCCTGCCTGGCCCATGGGATGTTGTTATCTAAGTGAGTATTCCACTGACGTAAATCGGCCGAGATTCCTGCGTCGGACGAGATTCGTCCATAAGTTTAAAAGGATTGTAGACTTTCATCGGATGACAGAAAATCTGCCGAGATTCCGTCATCCGATGAAAGTCTATAATGTTAAACTTATGGCCAAATCTCGTCCGATGACGGAATCTCGACCGATTTGTCTCAGTGGAATACTGCCTTTATATTGAGCAGCTGCATGTTACCGATCTGCTCAGGAGCCGCTCATAGACACTCAGCTACCTTCCCCAAGGCCACACATGTAGACCACATCGTGTAAATTGAAACTATTACACAATCCTATCTCTACATCATTGGCAATTGAATTTCAATTATAATAATAGCTTCAAATTACGTGCCTAATCAACCATTGAAACATGCTGCACCACTCATAGCTGCTCCAATTATTATGCAGTATCAACCTAGCTGGTCAAGGATGCAAGTGACCATGTTGTTGTATTGATTGAAGATTACAATACCGGACCACAACAGAATGTGCACACAAAGTGGAAAAAGTGAAAAGATTTAGTATATTCTCATTTATTCTCAGAAATATAGCAGTACACAATCAAAAATTACGAGAGAATGATTAGGGTTACTAAATGAACGGTAAATTGGGAAATGATAGACGATTGTTGTACTGTTGTTAGGCAATGCAGAGGTGAATGGGGGGTATCAATGTAATGAACTCAGACCCAGGTGTTAATAGATTATTTGTCGGCTTTGGGTGTTTTGGATAACAGAACCGTCAAAAAGGTGCAATATACAATCATCAATATAAATTGCATTATATAAATTTTATCAATTCCTCTTACTCAGACCAAGTGCAACCTCCACAAGTGGGCAACAGTGGTTTTAGGAAGTCTCACAATTATAAAAGCAAAGCTGGCATTCCTTTGTTAAAACCATCATTCAGAGTCTGACTTATTAATGTGGTTGTCTCAGCAGGTGAAATGTTACAATGTCAGGAATGGTGCTGATGCAACATTGCTAAAAAAAACAACCACTGTGGCTGTCTCATACAGTTAATCAAAGATAGAATGAAGTTTTAAAATGATAAGTTAGAAGATATTTTTCGTTTTACAGTAGGCTGATTTATCATTTATTTTGAGATTTTTAAATATATGGTCCCAAATATTTTTCAAAAGGTCTTGGCTTAGAGTAACTTATGGATGGATTTCAAATGACAACTATCTTGTCCCGTGATAGCTAACTTCTGGGAACTTCTGGGCTCCCCATATTATCTCCCATAGACTTGATGGATAGGCACAAAATAGTTTTGTCTCCACATTATTTCCCCTAATACGGGGAGTTAGCTCTGAGATTAGTGTCTCCGCAAAAAGGGGATAGCCTTAATTATGCTGTAATTATGCAAAACAAACAACATAAGCCTACATGAAACATCGAGCAAAGAAGTCCTAAGTTTCCAAGGTTGGGTGGGGTACCATGGAAGTATACATGTACAGGCCATTGTTCATTTGAATTGAATTGAATTGGTTACATCTACAGATGAGTTCAACCTCTTCGAACGTCAATGCAAAAATAATCTGCATAGTTACCCACACAGTTCTTAAACCATATTCAAATATTGTAGGCTAAAGCACATATTACATATGGTGACATAAAAACACAAAAGATTGGAGAATGCTGTTTGCTAGTACTAAATTGCTTCTGCATGTGATCTTGTATCTTACTTTATATCTACCTTCCCAGTGGGCACAACATTCACTTCAACATTGAATCAACATTGGTTCAATTTTGAATCAACGTTGGCAACCAGTTATCAATGTTGATTCAGTGTTGTGTGCCCACTGGGTTTTATCTCTATGTACATATAGCGTGGAGGAGGGTAGTAGCCCAGTCGGTGGCCGATGGCCTCCTGTCGCTCAGACAGTTTCCTACTTCCTGGAATCACACATGGCGGCCACATTGTCTGACCATACCATTACTGCTGATATAGTAGCTGTGATACAGACCACAGACTCACACCACCTGACCAGACTGGTCAATGCAGAGCCATGACCCACTCATGATCCAGCAGGATTACAGATACAGAGATTAGATAGCAGAGACAGATGGTCATTGTGGCTGCTCTCTACAGAGACAAAGCTGCACGCTAAAGTGACCAAGTCAGTGGTTATTGCAAGAGTCGAGCCTGGGCCGTTCTGCACGAGGATGTAGGCCGAGTGCACAATGACCCAGGCTCCACGAGTGCAATAACCATTGACAAGGGCACTTTTAAGTTACACTCTCTGCTTATTTCATGGTTGTCCATGTAAAGTAGACACAGACTACCTATAATTAAATGAGAAAACATGATATTAAACTTCCCCAGGGGTCACGTGACCCCCAGAGCGTGCAATATGGCCAGAGCGTGCAATACAGCCTAGGGTCATTGCGCGCTCCCCTCGGGAACGGCACGCCCATTGCTTCATCCTTGACAGTCCGTATTCACAATCAAATAAAAGTCTCTGACATTGATATTTGTGTGAGCAGTCAAGCAGAAAGTATGATTTGCGCTCATCTTATGAATGCATCAAATGATGGAGTAATGTTCCATCTTTAGTGATAGCATTACTATATCAAGAATGTTAGTTGAATGTTGGGGTCGCTATGAAACAATACTGTATCAGATAAATGAAACACATTGTTCCCCGTCCCTTGGAAATGCCATTAGTTACTTTAATAATAGATCTTGACAGTTCCCCCCGAAAACCTTTTTGAAGCTAAAATAGGGAAACCAATACTTACGGTAATCATTATACAGGATGAAGGTAAATATGCAACCAATGGGTGAATTATACAGGGCAGTTTTGAAAGAGGAATATCATCTCAAATCTAGTTATAAGTAGAATTGTACAGAAACTGTTCGGCCAATGTTGATCAAATTCTCACTCATAAAGTTTAATCAGGCTCAAAACACAGAGTAAATCATTATGGCTCGATATCTAAAGGAGGACCTGTGTGGGCTGTGAAGAAACTGCAAGACCTGAGGGATTGCCTCCTGTGTACCTGAGTGAGAATACTTGACACTAGATGTTCCCTTGTACCTAAGACACAAACAGAGTCATCAACCTAACGACTACTACCAGGGATAGAAACCTTTCTGCCTACACAAGGTGTCAAAGGACCCTGTTGACTGCACCAACACATGCATTGTGCAGAAACCTAAAGATCAAACACAAGGGAGTCAGAGTGGAGAAGAACGTGTATCTTGTGTCCCAGGGTGGTGATTTCAGCTTTTATCAGGAGTGATTTAATAGCCCCAGATCAGGTTTTTCCATGCGGGTTCTCATGTTGACACTTGTTTTGTTCTTAACATGCTGGTTTTCTACTCCAGAGGCTTTAAAAGTGTGGGTGAATGTTGGATTGTTATGTAGTACAGATTGGTAAAGATATAGTTATGATGCAGCAGCCACTAGTATACCCAGAAAAACACGACCCCTTGTCCTGTGTTATTGTCGACTCCAATAAGATACAGTAAATAGGCATTCCCAGCCTCCAACACATGCCCTTCTATAGTGTTAACAGACTCCCTACACTGAAAAAGTAAACTTGTCTCCAAGTGACTGTCATAAAATAAATGAGTTGAAAACTTGTCTAAGTGACGAGGAAGGGGGTCTAGCTAGAGATCCACTTGGCATGTCCCAGCCCAAACCCAACATTTGCCAGCTCCAGATTCTATTTGTGCGATGGTAACCTGACAGGTTAGACAACTCTTGGCTAGTTTATTTTATGACAGTCACTTAGACGAGTCTGCAGACAAGCTTACTTTTTCAGTGTAGCTATATTTGTTAGTGGATGAGGGATAAAGGAAAGGAAATGAGGATGTTGATGGTACAGATGTGTCAGGTATAGGCCTCACTGCTGTCAATGTTGTCATCACAATCACTGCATAAATGTTGTCATTTAAGCATAAATTGGACTGCTAAAAGTCACACTTTAAGCACATTTAATTCCAGTAAATGCCCCTTAAAGCTGCTTAAATGTCATTATGACTTTAACAGGATATTTACATGGAATTTAGTGAACCTAAAGCTGCTTAAATAGTGACCTTAAGCAATAAAAGGTTTGCTTAAATGCCAATGTTCATGCAGTGAATGTGGCTATATACAGTACGTGTGAGTCCACATGTGGCTTGTGCCGGACCATGGCTGGCTTAGTTATTAATAAACCAAGCAATCAAAGTTCATAACGCATAGGAGTACTTTTACTGATATAGTCTTAATCCGGATATTGTCTGTTTAAACTGATTTATCATTCAATCAGTATAAGAAATAAAACACATGTATTATGTACTTTTTTTAACACTATTTATTCTTGTTTTCATCTATCTATTCAAAGTGGGCCCTAGAGCTTCACTGGTCAGTATCAGAAGTATGGCAGCACAGATTATGTAGGACATGATAACAAGTATCTATAGGCTTTGTTAGCAAAAAGCAGAAAAGGCCATCATCTGAGAAGGCAAATTGCCAGACCTTTATGGTCTGGCAATCAGTCACTGCCAATGCCTGCTCATAACCTGAGAGCCTTGGTAGTAGTCGCTACAATGTTGACTGGGAAAGTGGGCAACAGTGGTTTTAGGGAGTCTCAGCTGAGAAAAGTGTGTCTTGTTCGATCCTTTTACCCCAAAGTGGCTGGGCTTCTAAGAATAACTCAAAAGCTCCTAGATCAGGTTTTCCAAGTGGGTTCTAACGCTTGTTTTGCTTTTGGTTATCTACTTTAGTACCTTTGATGTGTGAAAACATTAATCAAGGTGTAAGTGCAAGTGGGTTTTTATATATCGTGTGTTTATAGAGATATAGACAGACCACAACGCTTGTGCATTGACGGTTTATTTGTATCCTGGCCTGAAAAAGAAATCTTATCGTAAGCAGTGTATTGTCATTGTGGTAATTTTTGAGTTGACTATTTTTCTCCAACCTATTGAGAATGCACTGTAACCAACTATGATTTGGATCCCCTTTCTGAGCTGGTAATATGCATTCAATATAGTTTTTTTTGGAAAAGATGCCCCTAATATTGAACTGGATTATTTCGAGCACACTCAAGTAGGTCTAAACAATGTAAGATATTTTTGGATGTAACTAACTGTAAGTACTAAGTCTTCTCATAACTTTGTGTTGCTGATGGCTACTCAACTTAATTGAGTTACCTTAGGCCACACTTCAAACCAAAAAAAAAATATGGAGTCTGCACTGGGTAAACTCAACCGACTTCATTACATTTCATTATTTGGTGACCGTCCAATTCCAATTGTGAAAATGGTGTAGAATTGCACGATTTTTGTATAATGCTGGTGCTGCAGGCCTTGGTATATTGATTCAATCTACTATTGCATTGTCAGGTTTTGCAGACAGGCTGGCTGATTTATCTGCACACTACTGATTAACTGTGAAATATTCTCAAAATTGTGTCATATGGCCCTCCCCTAGAAGCAGAGAAAATTCAGAGAATGTAGTGGTTCAAGGTTTCATGGATCTAGAAATTGAATTGTCATACACATCTAACCAAACTGTTTTTCCCCAAGGTATTCCAATGGATAAGTATATGTAAAAGCGCAAGCCTTTTCACTTCGTGCACAATACTAAGTGTTGGCTACAAGCCCTCAGGTGTCACGACACAGTATTGTTACCTCAGTGAGAGTTATGGCGGGTCACTACTCTGGTGTAATGTGGTCTGTAGGTGTGGGGCATAGGTCCAGGGTGATGTCTGAGGCAGGCAGAGTGATGGTTTCTGTACCACTAGAAGTCTATGCTAGTTTGACTTCTTGATTGTAAACTCCTCAGGGGAGGTGTGAATATCATGCTTTTCATGTTCTGAAATGAGGGTTATTTGTAATTTAACACATTCAGGATGCATATTGATATATAGCCAACAGGACAACAGACTATTAACTAAATCAAAGTAGAAACTCTGAAGAAAGGAAGCTCACTCTGAGACCTTTGGATCAATGTACAGAATGTGTTTGACTCCTGGCAGGGAGTTATGGAGATTCATTAATCGTCTTGGTGCTGGGAATATTCCAAGATTAATCAAGTGTAAGCTGCTTCATCATAACTAACTGTATCAGACCCAACAGGAGGAAGTGCTGAGTATTCTGGCAGCAACTACATGGCAACCTGCAGATAATAACCTTCTCCAGGGTGGCCTCTTACCAGTGTGTGTGTGTGTGTACATAGTGGGACGAGGATGGATGGGTTCTGGGTACAAGATACCTCTAAGTGGGTGTGTTGGTAATATGTGTAGATGGGTAAACTATATAAGTAAACACACTTAAGGTGTTCTATGATGGTGTGAACTATCTGAGCCCGAGGTTAAAGCAGTGTTGTGCTAGTTCTATGTTCCATGACATTGGGCTTTGTAGTACTGCAATGTCCTAGGCTCTTTATTGATATGATGTATCAATGTAGCAGGGGCTGCATTCATGCATCATGATGGTTAAAGGTGTACTTTGGGGAGTACAAGCAGGTTAGCACACACATAATTACAAACATTTAAAGTGACCAATGATGGTGGTATGAGGGTATAGATCTGATCCACAGCTTTCCCTCTATCTGCTTTAAACTACATCAATAGTGACACTTAGGGCCTTTTCAATATTGAGAGATCCAGGGGAGGCTGTGGACCATGAGGTTGTATAGAAGATCTATAAAGACTGTCATCATTGTATATGGTAATGTGGTCAACTAAGTATTGATTCTGGAGTTCCTATCAAGTTTGGCAGAGCCAACAACAGAAAAAAAGGCATGACAACTGGGATGGTCTTGTTGCATGTAAATCATATCTCAAGAAGCAGTTTCTGTTGAGGATGTTGCCAGAAATAGACCAACGCCAACATGTTGACACTCTTTTCACCAGCTGTATTGTTTCATAAGGAAAATACCTCAAATAAAAGTTTACCCTTTCTACACCATTAAATGGGATACACCTTAGTATTGTCCACTTGATGTGGTAGAAATAGCAATTTGTATTTGGGATGATGGTTTTGTACTTTGTCTAGCTTATCTCAAAGGATGATGCTGCTTTGCTGGGGGTTGCATCAATGTATAACTTGCCTGCTACATTTTGACCCCAATACAATTTGATATTGTTAACTCTGGCCATATACATAAACGCTGAAGGCGTCATAGTAGATTCCTATTGAACAATAAGATGTAGACTTAAAGCCTCACTCTCACTGTTGATTTACCAAAAACATTCATGCTCCATGTTCCTGTAACTTATTAATTTAGATTTTCAATTTTCAATTATCGTGTAGATTTCCTGTTGTTTTTAAGATAGTTCCCATGTCAGTGGGGCCATCTATGGGAATCACATGTAGGCTTGCAGTCTATCAGATGATTTAGATAAAAGTCCACTTTCCCACTTAAAAATTAGTGGTCTGGTGTCATATCTTTATAAATATATTTGACAAAATCTCATCGTGAGAATGCCACTTCAATAAAGGGATATACCATAGATGACAAATTGTCTCACAGATGTTCATCATTGCAGTTTTGATATAATAGAACTCAATGTATGACTGACTAATGAACAACATGTGGACAAACTGTCTGAGATGAAAGTGTCTTCATTGCTGCATGTGGAGATTTAGCTGACAATCTATCAGTCTTTCTCTTTATGGCGACATAGCCTGATAGCATGCAGGAGGGCTGCTAGCTGGGGAGTGGTTGATAGCCTCCTACCGCTCAGATAGTATCCTACTTCCTGCCATCAGACATGGCTGCCACATTGTCTGCTCATCCCATTATTGCGGATATAGTAGCTGTGATACAGACCACACCTTCCGCTGTAGCTGACTAGACTGGGCGAGGATCCACTCAATGCAGAGCCATGACCTTGTCATGATCCATCAGGATCAAAAATAGATAGCAGGGGCAGATGGTCATGACTGTGGTCTATGTCTATAGATCAAGTGTTCTGCAAACCCCTATGTGTGAGCAGCTAAGCAAAAAGGATGATCTGTTCTCCTTATATTTTCAATACATCAAAACAAGTTTGAGAGACAGAATAAAAGATGGGGGATGTATGCAGATAGATAATTTGCTAAACACGTAAAATGAATGATAAACTGAATCAATTGCATTATTCAGGGAATAAATAGACACAGCTGCACGCTAAAGTGACTGAGTCACTGGTTACTGCACGAGTGGTCCTTGGGCTGTATTGCACGCTGGCCGTAGGCCTAGTGCAATACAGCCCAAGGACCACAAGTGCAGTAACCAGTGAAGAGGGCACTTTTAAGTGACGCTCTGTATTTATTTCAGGGTATATCGAGGTAAAATAGATATGTAGTCCATGTTTCTTTACTTCCATGATGTTTCTTTACTTCCGTCGGCCACCATTTTGAATTTCGTGCAAGTCAAGTGACCCTCGGTAGCATAGCGACCCCATGGCGACCCCATAGAGACCCCATGGTGACCTCCCACATCCCTTAGGAACGTGCAATATGGGCAGAGCGTGTAATACGGCCGAGGATTATTGCACGCTTTACTGGTATACAGCACTCCCATTGCTTTAACCTTGTTGTCCCGTATTCACCATGAAATAAAGAATTTATCTTGATATGTAAAAATATAGAATACTCAAAGTTAAACTGCTTTTTAAAATATCAATACCTACAATAACCAGCTGCTCTTGAGGAAGATCAAAAATCTTCATCTTCACCTTTTTTTACTTTACACAGAAGTATCAATTTTGCTGAAACAGATTTGCCAGTAATTTGTAGAGACAGGGTTGGTATTAGTAAGGATCTTTGTTTTCTTTGTGTTATTTACCACCGTTTCCTGACCTCACACCTCCATGGTAACCTTCTCCAGGGTGGCCTAGTACCCCCAGAGGGGCTGAGGCAGGTAGGTGTGGTGTGGGTGATGTATGTATATATACACACCAGAAAGAAGATGTATGGTTTCTAGGTGCAGTGTACTGCTTAGTATGTATAAGGGTGCTATGGGAATCACATGTAGGCTTGCAGCTCAGCGGATATTATACTTACATACAGCAATTTATCATGGTTACACTCTAAGAACAGTGTGTTGTGGGAACATGCATCAGGCATTACACACACAAATTTGCAACACACTTTTGAGATCAACACACTGTTGGCAAAGGGTGTGTTGTGTGTAGTGTGTTACACCAAAATGTGTGTTAAAAATAGCTGCAGGAAAGCGTGTTGATAAGTGTGTAAACATAACACACTGTTCTTAGAGTGTATAATGGGATTTCTGAGCCAGAAATAGATTACAGTATTTTACCAAATAAATGCCCTCCCCTAAAAATCGCCCCCCCCATAAAACTCTAAAGTGGTAAAATGCATCTAAAATAATCTTATAAGTATTTAAAGTGAATTATTACGTTGAATATAGTACATTCTTCTACATCCAATCATTCACCATTGTAGGACTGCTTACCCAGCATATTCGTTTCCTTGCGCCACTACAGCAACCTTTACAGGCGTATTGGTGCGCTGAATGACGCCCAAGAGGGTAACAGGAAACCTCATAGAAGGTCAATCAAGAATGTCATTATTATGCAGGGTAAAGGTGTGCAATCAATCTGGGGAACTTGTAGAGGCCTTTCTAATGTTTAATATTTCAGATTGTTGGTCATTGTTAATACTCTCATTACTTGTGCAGTTTCTTTGAGGAACCAGTATCAGAGCCTACATTCAATTATTGTAACTCTTATGACTGCCTGCCAGAGGACTGTGTAGGCTGTAAGGAAAGTGCAGACACTACAGAAGGATGGATTGGGCACATAGATACTACTTAACCACCCTAGGGATGCCCACATACTTGAGCTATAAAAGAGGAACAGGATTATAACTAAATGTTAGAACTAGGGATAGAAAGGTACTGCTCTACCTACTCAAGGTGCCAATGGATCCTGCAAATGTGATCGCACCTGCATTGGGAGGATATATCAATATCCAACCCAAAGGAGCTAGAGGGGAGTAGGAATTGTGTATCTTGGGTCACAGGAAGGTAGCTCATAAGAAAACCACAAGCCTACACCCATAGAAACATTGCTCCATGGTTCAGCATTAGTGCCTGTTCCTGCAGTGAGATACAGTAAATAGGCATTCCCCGATTACATGACCAGCCTGTAAGACATGCCCTCCTACAGTGTTAAGCAGTCCCTGGAGATAGATGACATCTAGGGTAGACAGCACCAGAGGTAACAGGCTGGATATCTATTGACAACTCCATACTTAATGGAACAGGGTAGTTTGTAGGAGTCTATTTGCTCAGAATTAGAGGATTTATTTGATGCTAACTTACTGCCATGTGACAGTTCATTTACTGTCCAGATGAATGAAACCAGAGTAAAATATTGTCGGTGGGTCATAAAGGGATCAACTAACTTATGAGCTCTGTTTTTTTTTTGGACGGGAGGTACACGTTGGGGTCAAAAAGACTCAGTGTTTTTATGATTTATTGGTGGTCATGAAACAGCTAGGATTAATCAGGGTAATAGATACAACCTATGTATTACATACTATGCTTAAATTCCTCTTGTACATACTAACAATGCCTACTCTTAACCTAAAATGTGGCTTCTGTGGACAGTGCAGTGGTTAACAATGGTTTTAGGAAGTCTCGTCTGACCATCATCTAACAGGAAAGTGCTCCTTGTTTTATTATTTATCCGAAAGTAGCCACGCCTCTGAAATGGTTTTACCAGGAATAACTCAAAAGCTCACAGATCAGGTTGTTCCAAGTGGATTCTCATGTTTAATCCTGTTTTTGTGTCTGACATACAGCTTTTCTACTTTAGGGGCTTTGTTGTGTCAAGGCATTATTCATGTTGTTGGTGAAGGGTGGGTTTTTGTGTAGTAGGGATTGGTAGGGATGGGATAATGATGTGACAGACTGCAATGGTTGTGCATTAAAAGTCTATTCATATTCTGGCTTGAGAAAGAAAAAATTCTAAAAGTTGGCAATGTATCATCAATGAGCTACTATTTCCTATCCCACCTATTTAGAATGTACTGTAAGAGATTAAGATACCATTGCTGTACTTCAAATAGTCATGTAATATGTTTGATTAGCACTAATCCCCCAGTAACAACAGTTACTATAACAATGGTTGGAGCACACTTTAGTAGGTTTGAAGAAATAAAAGGTACTCAACTTAATTAAACCTTCCTTAAGGTCACACTTAACATGATAAGTAAAAAATATGAATTCTGTGCATAGTAAACTCAATTGACCTTATTACACAACATTAGCAACAATCTTCACATGATAATGATTTCAATTTACATGAGTTATGTACAATGCTGGTACGGGCCTTGTCAGATTTAATTGATTTAATTGACTACTGCATTCCACCGGATATCTGTAAAAACCTGGAATTTTTTACAGATATGCAGGCTACTTAATCTGCACAGTACTGATCAATTTTAAACATTCTGCTTTACAGATATATAAAACACAAATAAAGATAGACAATTCAGAGTGTGAACTGGTCAATAGTCTTGTGGCTCTTAATATTGAACTGGCATACGAGGCTGCTTGGTGAGTCATCCTAATTGATATTAAAATATGTAAAGGAGTGCAGGCCATATATCAACCTGGACAGCATTAAGCACCAACAACAAGCCCTCTGGTATCACAACGCTGTATTACTTGGGATGGGTGATTATTGGTACCTCTAGAAAACTATTATTGTAATTGCCAATTTATGTGGTAATACATTTCAAGTCAAGCTGATTAAGTTTTTGCAATACAACGCTTTTCAGGTGCAATAATTCATATTATCCTCTCTCCTTATGCAGGGACCTTTTCTTATATGAGCAATTTAGGCTTTACGGGGCAATTACTGTACCTCTCTGTTAGTGTAAGCACTCTATGCGAGCTCCCCAGGGTGTTTCTATAATGAGTCCCATGCGGTTGTATATTGTTTTCCAAATAAACTATTTAGGTTTCACATTGGCGCATGCAAAAGCAGTCAAAAGGGAAACACTACTACATAAAACCAATTATGGTAATTCCATAAAAGGGAATCCTACTCCCTGCCAGCACCACTCATCTAAATCATGTCTATATTACGTATATATGACAAGAAACACATCAGTTTTACATGATGATGACATCATGATGACAAGTGGTGCTAGCAGGGCTATGAGACTTTGGGATCAATGCACAAGAGGTGTTTGACTCTGGGAAATGAAGATTTACTAATTGTCTTGGCGCTGGGAATATTCCAAGATTAATCAAGTGCATGCTGCTTCATCATATCTGACTGTATCAGACTGAACAGGGGGAAGTGCTGCTAATCTGACAGCACCCCTGTGGTAACCTATAGATATAAAGCTCCTCCAGGGTGGCCTCCCTCCTCAGTAGAAGGGGTGTGTCTGTGTATATTACACACTGGGACAAAGATGGATGGGAGCAGGATACCTCTGCAGCCACATGTAGGGTAGTAAGCACTTAGCTATACATTATGTTGGTGATTAAGTAGTACCTGACACACAGATTAAAGAGGTATTAACCTGCTTCTATATTATGACCTGATCCTTGATGAATAAATAATCGCTTTTCAATTTTCCATGTTGTTCCTAAATTGTTTATCATATACTCTCAAAGGATAGATGATGGTGAGGATTATCTGAGTCATGTGGATCTAAGAGGCCCTGAGCTGCTTCTATATCTGACATGAATATGGCTCTAGAACCCGTTAAAGGCCTTAGCGTGATTTACTCTACAGGCCAAGGCTAAATGCAATCATGATTTTGCTTTTATGGGGTTTGCTAGACTCCCAAATCGTCCCTCATTCATCAATGCACCAATCACCTGGGCTGCATTCAGGCATTATGTAGACAGTGGTTCTTATGTGTTTGTCTTGTCTTCTGTGTTCTCTAAATGTGCCTAAAAGTGTAAAGTATTTGAATTGGATGTAATTGATTATAACTGTGTGTCACCTTTGAAAGGTCTGAACTTTCTTAATCTGCCTTTACCTACATCAATATAGGCTTGGGGGGGGGGGGTTGATCTGGAAAATTGGAGTTAACATTGCGGGGCCCATCCTAAAACATAGTACTCATCATCACGAACAAGAATATCACCTTTGTTTTTGAAT
Source organism: Harmothoe impar (assembly GCA_947462335.1). Classification (NCBI taxonomy): domain Eukaryota; kingdom Metazoa; phylum Annelida; class Polychaeta; order Phyllodocida; family Polynoidae; genus Harmothoe; species Harmothoe impar. The sequence continues at coordinate 68,179,413 of OX381706.1, forward strand.
GTGAGGAATGGAACCCCCTTGGAAGATAAAAAGTTGGGAAATATTAAATTAATTAAATTTTGATTCATGTTTCTATTCCCTGAGGCTTTTACTCAATTGAAACATGCATGAAAATATGGTTTACTAAACTGAGAGATTTTGAAGTTCCCGAAAAATCCAAGATGGCCTCCATAGGCCATAAACACTTCTATTTGGGACTTTCCTCACTCAAATCACGCTTAAAACCATGTTCAGATGCAATACCAAAGTAGGCTATTTTAAACTGAGCTACTTTGAATGTTGAGAAAAATCCAAAATGGCTGCCATCATTCATTAATATCAACAAATTTCCCTATTAGAAATCCGATCATCTGGCAGTCATATTGGATTTTACTGAAGGGCAATACATATTTGTCTTCTGTCACTGTATATTAGCAAAAATGGTTATGGATACTACCTAATTCAAACCACTGCATTATTAATTTAACTGAGATCTATTACACTAAAAGCTAATTTATGGCGCCAATGCGGTATTGGTGGGGTACATTCTGCCTGGTTGAGTAACTGTGTTTCATATAGTTAGTTCTCCCCCACAAACAGCATTGGTCCCTGGGGCCATGTGTTTTACTTGAGCCAGGATCAGTGAGTTTTGTAAGAATCATGCATATTCTTAACTATAGGTAATGTAGGAGCCAACCCATAAGAAAGATAACCAATCTTTGCACCCACATTATCACCTCCCTGTGTGCCTACTAAACTCAGGTTCATGTGAGATTTACATCCACAGATGACAATTGTATTACTCGTATTACTTTGATGGATAGGGGATATTCAACCACCATTATCCTGGGAGGAGAGACAAAATATTCACCAGGTCTACGTGTGAGCTGTCTGGAAGGCAGTCACTGATTGATGACCGACCCTCTTTGACAACTTCCGTCCACGCTGTGGTCTGAGCACTTACTAGATGAGTTATAGACACATTATAGGGGTGTTATACGCCACCTTTAACACCAGAAGCATTTATCTCATTTCTTGTCAGGACTACATGGCTTTGAAGTCCAGGAATTGACCATTCTGGGGTGGAAATGTAATCCTGAAGGCAATGTGACTGCTAGTGATATGTGGCGGAATATTGCAGACATGTAAATGAGCCCATGCACATGCAAATGTCCTATCCATGAATTCAGTTCAAGAAGGTCAATGTGGGAGCTATGATGTGCCATCCTTTCACTGATATAAAGTATTCTACTAGTAAATTTCAAACGAGAACCAATATAATTTTATAAAAAGATCTATATAAACAAAAAATTAAAATTAAAAATCTATTTACAAAACTACAAAGGTGAACTGTAATATTAGTGGGAATTTTAGACCAGCAATTCTATTTGCTCTTTGCCGTGACCATTGTTAGTGAGAGTATTTTAGTTCACCAATATGGTTCATTTCATGTGGAAAAACAAGGTTGTTATGCTTAAGCACTAGAATGAACGATCTCCATACCCCCGTGGAGAAACTGATGCTTATCCTGCATGGGGTGTCTCATGAAGAAACCTGTCATTTAGGCCCCTGTCTATGTCTGTACCCGGGGCTGAGCCGAATAAATTGTTCAATTAGCTGATATGAGATACTGTGTTTCTACTCATGGAGTATGGGATTGGTATAAAACATTGGTCTCTACCCTCCATCTGTTTATTTTAAATGATTCCTTGATTGGTCTCTTCAGATCATAAGGTGAACTCTCTTGGATTTTAACGTTTCTTCAAGCTGGAACAATCCCAAGCCTTAATTTGCATTAGTTTTATTTTCCTGCAATGAGTGCACCAGATGGACGGGCTGAGGAGAAGGACCTATTTGGGTGATTTGGTGAAATGAGAGGATTAAAACAATTTCAGGACACACACTGTATTGTGGAGATAACCTTACACAACTTATTGTCAACTGAAAATGTCCACTTGCACTTAACTCTTGGAATATGACTGCATCATGCCAATCTATCAAAAGAGTATCAGTCCCATAGGTTTGGCATGATGTACTAATGCAGGTCTAGTGAGTAACGTGCCAAGGCTGCATTTATGCATCATGGCAATAAATGGGTATAAAGCTTAAGTTAAATTTCTGTGTAAGATGGGCAATATTATATTAACCTCACTATTGTAAGGCATACATATATTTACCATTACTTCCATGTTAAATCACTCATCACTCAGTATCAACACCACGCATCAAGATGCATATTTTTCTTGATTTATATGGGAAAGACAGCAGTGCACCATGTTGTGAGTAATCTAGCATGTCCAGGAGTAATAAGGTTGGCATCTGTCACCTTGCTCCCTATCTCACTCAGTTCCGTGTATCCAATGAAATGAGAACCAAATTGGTCAATGGCTATGGTGTAAGGCTCTAGGCTCAGGGAAAGGGACAGGTATTTATTGTCCATTTATTGGCTGGGGTAATTGTTTTCGGGTCAAAACTAAAGACCTAGTCATGTATTACTCTAGTATTACTTAGGATCCTATTTAGGTGGGAGGATCAGTTGGCCTACTTTAAAAGTATGAGCTTAGGGTGGGAAGATGGTAAGAAAGCCATTTGCAGTTTTGTTTTAATCGCCTCCCCACAGACTCGTGCATCCAGTCTCCAACGCCCACACCCTCCGTAGGGACTGGTTGCACTTGGATACCTCACTGTTCCAACATAAAACTAATGCACTTGCGGGGCAGAATCTGGAGATGTTATGTGATATAGCTGAAACGTGATTGGCAAGTGTAAATGTGCATGCACATCTCAATTCTTGACGTTCCAAATGCATCCAGTCCATACGTAGGGTAGCTGAGGACGAGGCTGGAGGTTCGAGTCTGCCCTGATAATAAATGACTGGTTATTATCCTATATGATGTCATGAATAATGCTGTAGCCAATCAGATAGCTTGACACGGAAAAGTCTGGAGGCCCTTTTGACCCAGTTGGTTCCATTTTTTAAAACCACAGACGCACCTCTTGTCATCACTAGTAGGATTTATATGGAATACTCAATAATAAAGTGACAGGGAAAGTGAAATAATTGGGGGGGGGGGAAAGAGATCTAGAGCTTATCTACTATTTTCCGTTAGAGGTATGAGCTAATGGTTGAAAACGATTCCCACAAAACTACCCATATTTTTTTTTAGCTCATGATATCTCATTATAAAGATTATGACATCAACCTTCATTACAAATATCTCCCGTGGAGGTTTTCCCCCCTTGCCTGGTCACAAATTTATACGGTAAATAAATAGAAATCCCATTCCTCCAGGTCTGAATAGAACTTAAACAAAATATTCCTTAAGGTTGATCGCTACTCTTAACTTTTTGCCTCAGGTTTGTTTAGATCATTATGAAATAGAAAAAGGGAAAAAATAGGGGGGGTCCCGAGCTACGTTTTTTGTTACAGATTTTTTGAAAAAAAAAGTATTTTCGATTTTCGGTAAATAATACTAGATTTGTGAAATTTTCACGATTTTTTTCTTAGTAAAACACTGCGCACATTTATGTTATATTTTAGATGAATGATGCGATAATGCGTCCTTAAATAGGAAAAACATATTTATGGTCCAAAAACGACCCTTTTGTGAAAAAAGTGGTAGTTTTAGGACAATTAAATAAATTTGATGCTAAATTTGTCTACAAAATCTTTAAAAATAGTAAAAAAAAATCCATAGACTTTTTTTTAAATTTTCTCAGAAAATTGTTTAGATCCTTTGCTAACATGAAAAAGTAATTTTGATTGGGGGTCCTGTGCATAATTTTAGGGTTTTGGGCCTTTCAAGATAAAAAATAGGAGAAAAATTGTCTAATTCTCATACTTAAAGACAAAAATAATGGGAAACAAGCCAAGGATCATGCTAAAAAATGTACATATATATATTAAACCCTTGTTTGTTTTAAGTACAGGGATGAGATCTATATCAATCCCAATAATGATTTATTGGTAAATAATACCAATATTCTAATTGATGTTAAAAATTGCAAATATCACTGGCTCCAAATATATCAAATATTTAAAGTGCAATAAAGTACTCAATTTTGCTCGGAATTGTCCAATTTTTGGGTATGGCTTAGTGGGCATGTATATGTGTCCAGGTATATAATGTCAGCCCATTCTTTTGCATTATAAAGTGGTAAGGTTGGTTTTGTAAAGCAAAAATAATTATTAATAGTTATTTTGATGTAGTTACAACAGATTACTTTTCAGTTCAACAACAGTTTCTTGTCAGTGACCCTGCTGAGTGTTGAGTCACAGACAAAGTCATATTTAAAAAGCTATTGTGACAGAGGAGCTCTCCAGCATCATGATGAGGAGGATGGGGGTGTAGAAGGGTTATGACCAGTATACCTGTCTCTTGCAGATAGGCAGGTGCAATATCATGTCACCAATTTCCCTCGCCTGTCTCCCCCTTAATGAGTGTCTGCCATCCCTACCCTATCATCCTGCACTATGGTGAGGTCATTGTCTATTCTGAGACTGATGCTGACTGAGGAATCCTTCTCTGAGATGTTCAAATAATATTGACAGAGGCCTCTAGGATCATTGATACTGTTATCCTTCTTCACAAGCTTATGGGATTCGCCCCAGCCTCCACAGGTGAAGTAGGTACAGTATAAAAGGAGCTGGCCTTTTTTTTGTAGGGGGGGGGGAGTTTGGAGCCATTTGATGAAGTAAAGGCAATGTTTCTCATTGTATGCAAAAAGGGTCCTGTTGAATAAGGTGTCTCCAGTACTTAAATCCTCTATATCAAAAGAAAAATAAATAAATAACAGAGGCATCATTCTCCTAAGGCATTCTTTATCTAGATTCATTGACTAAAGGTTGCTGTATCCATACAGAGAGGTTATAGATTCAGGTGGCGCCATCTCTCCCTACAGAATGGTCATCACAAAGCTGCCATCAGTACAGACAGGCCATACATGACACCCACGGTCTTTCTGCCACAAATTTGACACTAACCCTCAAAATATTCCATAAGGGCACACCATGGGCCACTATACCACCTTGTGGCATAAGGGCCTTTGTGGCATAAGTTCATCCGTGCTTTTTTTAGAACAAGTTTAGGTTTTATTTCTCACATAGAATCCATCGGCGAAGTGTATGACATACAATAATGGGGTCTTTGAATCCATTTACATGGATGTAAACCTTATTGAATCAAAAGAGAAATATAAACCATCCTTAATATATTAATGCCATTTTTTGCGGTATTGTGGTCCGTGGTGTGCCCTTACCCCTCAAAGTGTTACCGTTTTTGAGGGATAGTGACAAATTCGTGGCATAAGGGCAAATGCTCTGAATTTTAAAAAAAACTGTGGTGTTATGTAGAGTTTCAAGATTGGCATAACACAATTAACATCAACTCGGAGCTGCTGATCAAACTTACTACCGGTGATTTTTTTCTGTTTTGGTAATAAAGATGATGGTCCTTAGCTGCTTCAGTATTGTCCCATTCAATACCATCCACCATCAGACATGAACTGCTGCCAACCAGTCAAAAGCATGCAGAGGGAAACCCCAATATTTATAGACAAAAGGTCTACTCATAACCTTCTACAGAAGGAACAGGTCACTCAAAAAGATCCCCCATACACTCAAGATGCATGGGAGGAGGGGGACCTTTCTTATTCTGAGCAAATGAATTGTAAAATGACACTTATTTTGATAAGACAATTTATTCCCCATATAGGAGGGCACCCATAGCACAAGTGCGATCTTGATTTAGATGTAACTATGCAAGTATGTAAGTTCAGAAATAAAGATAAAAGAAATGTCATAAAGGCTGCAACCGTTATTCCCACGGGAAAAGTGGAAGCCATTCCACAACCTGGATAGCATTGAGTATCTACAACAAGCCCCGAGGTAACACAAACCATTGTATTACTGTGGTGAGAGTTAGAGTACTGGCGGGTCCCTGCCCTGGTGTAAAGTATGGTCGGTAGGTGTAGTGCACAACCCCAGGGCAGTGTCTGGGGCAGGGTATGGATAGTTTCTGTACCCGTAGAAAGCTATCACATTGTGACTTCTTGATTGCAAACTCCTCAGTGGAGGTGTGAATATCATGCTTTTTATGTTCTAAAACGAGGGTTATTTGTAATTTATCCAAATCAACACATTCAGGATGCACATTGATATAGTGTCAATAGGACAACAAACTATTACACTAAATCAAAGTAGGACTTCTGAAGAAAGGAAGCTTACTCTGAGACCTTTGGATCAATGCACAAAAGATGTTTGACTCCTGTCAGGGGAGTTATGGCAATTTATTAATCGTCTTGGGGCTGGGAATATTCCAAGATTAATCAAGTGTAAGCTGCTTCATCATTACTGACTGAATCAGCCCCAACAGGAGGAGTGCTGTTTAGCTGGCAGAACCTGCGTGGTAACATGCAGATAATAACCTTCCCAAGGGTGGCCTCCTACCAGTATGTGTGTGTGTGTGTGTATATGGTGGGACGAGGATGGATGGGTTCTGGGTACAAGATACCTCTAAGAGGGTGGGTTGGTAATATATGTGTAGGTCAGTAGACACATAGGTAAACACACTTGAGGTGTTCTATGATGTTGGGCGGTATTTGAGTCCGGGTCAAAGCAGCCTTGTGCTGATTCCATATCATAATTATCGTTGGGCTTTAATGTCCTATGCCCTTTGTTGTTATGATGCATCAATGTAGCCCTCCAGCTGCAAGGGCTGCATTCATGCATTATGATGATTGAAGTTGTACTTTGGGGAGTACAAGCAGGTTAGCACACATGCCATTACAAACATTTAAAGTGACCAATGATGATGATAATTATAAGGGTATCTGATCAACAGAGGTCTTATCCTGCTTCAACATCATTACATTTGGCCTTTATGAATACTTTAAAACTTTTCAAGTTTCTTTTTGGTCCTAGTCAGTTTATCCTGTCTTCAGCATCCTCTCAACGTGCCACTGGAGGTGAAGTGTAAAAGTATTTGAATCGGATGTAGTTTATTTTAGCTGTATGTCAGCTTTAGATATCTGCTTTTCCTCTATTTGATTTAAACAGTGACACCCTTTACGGTCTTGACAATGTTGAGAGAGATTTGTCTACCGTGAAGCAGTAGAGAAGATTCTATAAAGAGTGTCATCATTGTATGGGGTAATTTTACATGTAGTCAACTAAGGATTGATCCTGGTGCAAATTTAGCTTTGCTGACAACAGAAAACAGGCCTGACAACTGGGATGGTCTTGTTGCATGTAAATCATATCTCAAGAAGCAGTTCCTGTTGAGGATGTTGCCAGAAATAGACCAATGCCAACATGTTGACACTCTTTTCACCAGCTGTATTGTTTCATAAGGAAAATACCTCAAATAAAAGGTTACCCTTTCTACACCATTAAATGGGATACACCTTACTATTGTCCACTTGATGTGGTAGAAATAGCTATTTGTATTTGGGATGATGGTTTTGTACTTTGTCTAGCTTATCTCAAAGGATGATGCTGCATTAGATAACCCTTTGCTGTGGGTTGCATCAATGTATAACTTGCCTGCTACATTTTGACCCCAATACAATTTGATATTGTTAACTCTGGCCATACACATAAACGCTGAAGGCGTCATAGTAGATTCCTATTGAACAATAAGATGTAGACTTAAAGCCTCACTCTCACTGTTGATTTACCAAAAACATTCATGCTTCATGTTCCTGTAACTTATTAATTTAGATTTTCAATTTTCAATTATCGTGTAGATTTCCTGTTGTTTTTAAGATAGTTCCCATGTCAGTGGGGCCATCTATGGGAATCACATGTAGGCTTGCAGTTTATCAGATGATTTAGATAAAAGTCCACTTTCCCACTTAAAATTTAGTGGTCTGGTGTCATATCTTTATAAATATATTTGACAAAATCTCATCGTGAGAATGCCACTTTAATAAAGGGATATACCATAGATGACAAATTGTCTCACAGATGTTCATCATTGCAGTTTTGATATAATAGAACTCAATGTTTGACTTACTAATGAACAACTTGTGGACAAACTGTCTGCGGCGAAAGTGTCCTCATTACTGCATGTTTGCTTGGAGATTTAGCTGACAATCTATCAGTCTTTCTCTATACAGACACATAGCCTGATAGCATGCAGGAGGGCTACTAGCTGCATGGTAGGTGGTGCATGGCCTCCTACCGCTCAGACGGTATCCTACTTCCTGCCATCAGACATGGCCGCCACATTGTCTGCTCATCCCATTATTGCGGATATAGTAGCTGTGATACAGACCACACCTTCCGCTGTAGCTGACCAGACTGGGCTGGCATCCACTCAATGCAGAGCCATGACCTTGTCATGATCCAGCAGGATCAAAAATAGATAGCAGGGACAGATGGTCATTACTGTGGTCTAAGCCTATATTACATGTATTCTGCAAACCTCTACTTGCGAGCAGCCAAGAGAGAAATACAGAATAAGAGATTGGGGATGTATGCAGATAGATAATTTGCTAAGCATCTCAATAAATGATAACTGAATCAATTGGATTGTTCAGGGAATATAGAATTTATCTTGACGTGTAAAAATATAGAATACATGAAGTTAAACTGCTTTGTTGATACCTATAATAACCAGTTGACAGAGGTGTTTCAGAAAACATTGACAGAATGCTCTTGAGGAAGATCAGAAATCTTCATCTTCACCTTTTTTACTTTACATGGAAGTACCATTTTTGCTGAAACCGATTTGCCAGTAATTTGTAAAGACTGGATTGGTATAAGTAAGGATCTTTGTTTTCTTTGTGTTATCTACCTCAGTTTCCTGACCTCACACCTCCATGGTAACATTCTCCAGGGTGGCCCAGTACCCCTGAAGGGGCTGAGGCAGGTAGGTGTGGTGTGGGTGATGTATGTATATACACACTGGGAGGAAGATGAATGGGTTCTAGGTGCAGGTTACTGCTCAGTATGTGTAAGGGTTCTATGGGAATCACATGTAGGCTTGCAGCTCAGCGGATATTATACTTACATACAGCAATTAACATGGTAATAATGGGATTTCTGAGCAAGAAATAGATAACAGTATTTGACAAAATAAATGCCCTCCCCTAAAAAGCGCCCCCCCCCCCCCACTAAACTCTAAAGTAGTAAAATGTATTTAAAATAATCTCATAAGTGTTTAAAATGAATTATTAGTCTAATATAATACATTCTTCTATATCCAATCATTCACCATTGTAGGACTGCTTACCCAGCATATTCGTTTCCTTGTGCCACAACAGCATCCTTTACAGGCCTATTGGTGTGCTGAATGACCCCCAAGAGGATAACAGGAAACCTCATAGAAGGGCAATGAAGAACGTCATTATTATGCAGGGTAAAGGTGTGCAATCAATCTGGGGAAATTCTAGAGGCCTTTCTGATGTTCAACCTTTCACATTGTTGGTCATTGTAAATGCTCTCATTACTTGTACAGTTTCTTTGAGGAGCCAGTATCAGAGCCTATATTCAATTATTGTGACTCTTATGACTGACTGCCAGAGGACTGTGTAGGCTGTAAGGAAAGTGCAGATACTACAGAAGGATGGATTGGGCACATAGATAATACTTAACCCTAGGGATGCCCACATACCTGAGCTATACAAGAGGAACAGGGTCATAAAACTAAATGTTAGAACTAGGGATAGAAATATATACTGCTCTACCTACTCAAGGTGCCAGCTCTACCTACTAAAGGTGCTAATATATCCTGCAAATGTGATCGCACCTGCAATGTGAGGAAATATACATATCCAACCCAAAGGAGCTAGGGGGGAAGTAAGAAATGTATATCTTGGGTCGCAGGAAGGTAGTTCATAAGAAAACCACAAACCTACACCCATAAACACATTGGTCCCTCAGTCAGCGTTAGTGCCTGTTCCTGCATTGAGATACAGTAAATAGGCATTCCCCGATTACATCACCAGCCTATCAGACATGCCCTCCTACAGTGTCAACTAGTCTCTGGAGACAGATGACATCTAGGGTAGACAGCACCAGAGGTAACAGGCTGGGTATCTATTGTCAACTCCATACTTAATGGAACAAGATAGTTTGTAGGAGCCTATTTGCTCAGAATTAGAGGATTTATTTGATGCTAACTTACTGCCATGTGACAGTTCATTAACTGTCCAGATGAACAAAATCAGAGTAAAATATTGTTGGTGGGTCATGAAGGGATCAACTAACTTATAAGCTCTGTTTTATTGGATGGGGAGGTACACGTTGGGGTGAAAAAGACTCAGTGTTTTCATGATTTATTAGTGGTCATGAAACAGCTAGGAGTAATCAGGGTAATAGATACAACTTATGTATTACATACTATGCTTAAATTCCTCTTGTACATACTAACAATGCGTACTCTTAACCTAAAATGTGGCTTCTGTGGACAGTGCAGTGGTTAACAATGGTTTTAGGAAGTCTCGTCTGACCATCACCTAACAGGAAAGTGCCTCTTGTTTTATCATTTATCCGAAAGTGGCCCTGCCTCTGAAATGGTTTTTCCAGGAATAACTCTAAAGCTCACAGATCAGGTTGTTCCAAGTGGATTCTCATGTTTAATCCTGTTTTGTTTTTGACATACAGCTTTTCTGCTGCAGGGGCTTTGTCGCGACAAAACATTATTCATGTTGTTGGTGAAGGGTGGGTTTTTGTGTAGTAGGGATTGGTAGGGATGGGATAATGATGTGACAGACTGCAATGGTTGTGCATTAAAAGTCTATTCATATTCTGGCTTGAGAAAGAAAAAGTTCTAAAGGTTGGCAATGTATTATCAATGAGCTACTATTTCCTATCCCACCTATTTAGAATGCACTGTAAGGGATTAAGATACCATTGCTGTATTTCAAATACTCATGTAATATAGTTGATTAGCACTAATCCCCCAGTAACAACAGTTACTATAACAATGGTTGGAGCACACTTTAGTAGGTTTGAAGAAATATAAGGTACTCAACTTAATTAAGCCTTCCGTAAGGCCACACTTAACATGATAAATAAACAATATGGAAACTGCACACAGTAAACTCATTTGACCTTATTACACAAACATTAGTGACAATTTCCATGTGATAATGATTTCAATATACATGAGTTATGTACAATGTTGGTACAGGCCTTGTCAGATTGATTTAATACACTATTACATCCCACCAAATAAACCTGGAGTTTGGTATGAATCATGCATGCTCTTTATCAGTAACTATAGGTAAAATAGGATAACCAATGTTAGCACCAACATTCTCACTTCCTTGTGTGCCTACTCAACTCAGATTCTACTTTATGTGAGATTTACAGCCCCAAACAGTTGTATTACTGGTTACTTCGATGGATGGGGGATACTCAACCAACATTTTCTTGGTAGAAAAGACAAAATATTCACCTGGTCCACGTGTGAGCTGTCTGGGAGGCAGTCACTGATCGATGGTTGTCACTCTTTGACAACTTCCGTCCATTCTGTGGTCTGGGCACTTACTAGATGAGTTATAGACACATTATAGGGGTTTTATACGCCACCTTTAACACCAGAAGCATTTATCTCATTTCTTGTCAAGACTACATGGTTTTGAAGGCCAGGAATTGACCAATCCGGGGTGGAAATGTAATCCTAAAGGCAATGTGGCTGCTAGTGATATGTGGCGGAATATTGCAGACATGTAAATGAGTCCATGCACATGCAAATGTCCTGTCCATGAATTCAGTTCAAGAAGGCCAATGTGGGAGCTATGATAGAAGTGCCATCCTTTCACTGACATAACATATTATACTGGTGAATTTCAATAGAGAACCAATATGATTTTATAAAGAGATATAAACAAAAAGGTAAAAATGATAATCTATTTACAAAACTACAAAGGTCACCTGAAATGTTAGTGGTAATTTTAGACCAGCAATGCTATTTGTTCTTTGCCATGACCATTGTTAATGAGAGTATCTTAGTTCACCAATATGATTTATTTCATGTGGAAAAACAAAGTTGCTATGCTTAAGCACTAGAATAAGTGTTCTCTATACCCCCGTGGATTTTTTTTTGAACAAAGATTAGCTTTTATTGGCTTGAAAAAAGTTTGACAATGTATGACATACATGTTTCCCGATCCAACGTTGATATGAAACATGATATTTGGTGATTATCCACATATACTCTAGGCGAGTAGAATTAAATAATTAAGTGACAAGGAATCGAGACATAACGTTATACTATTCAGCCAATAAATTGATGCTCATCCTCCATGGGGTGCTTACTCCATGAAGACATCACTCAGATAGCTATAAACCAATCTTTAAATGTTGTTTTTAAGTATAGTAATCAATTAATACAGGATTTTATCACACAAAGATCCCCTCTAATCAGCCTGAATTCCTGGTTTCTCAACTTGTGGTACCTTATGTGGTACCACTCATGGAGAAACTCGGACCTCTGTCTATGTCTGTATTCTGGGCTGAGCGGAATAAATGTGTAGAGGCAAGGGAAAAGGATACTCCAAGGAAAAAGTCAATTTTAAAATTGATGTCATCAGCTTTCCAGTGATATATTACACTTGAAGATATCAATTCTAGATTTTGTGGAATGCCTTCCTGAACATGTGTGGGTATAGCCCTATCAAAAAGCCTAATAAGCTCTAAGACTCATATTTTCCCAGATATCCCTATCTAATTAGCATAATGATGATAATGAGAAATGTATCATACATTTTCATTCTTTTAGTCATAAAATCTGATTTAGGAATGGTAATTTTATTCTGTTGACCATAGTAACCCCCATGACTCATTCTGTCAAGGGATATCTTTAATTTTTCTATTTAGAATGAAAACCATGTTACCATGGCAACACATATCAACAAGGACACCCATTTTGGCATTCTTTTTACATTCCAAATATAGAGGCTTTTCACCAGAAATGGAATGTTTTGTGTATTTCGCTTTTTTTTTACAGAAAAAAGTACCCTAGAGCTATTTTTACCCTTTTCCCTTCCTTTAAGGCCATAGTGGCGCCCCCCTGGTGGCAAAAATCGGAACTAATCCCGCACGTAGTATCCTTTCCGCTTGCCTGCTCACAAATGGTTCAATTAATTAGCTGATATTAGATACTGTTTCTACTCATGGAGTATGGGATGGGTATAAAACCTTGGTCTCTCCCCTCCATCTGTTCATTTTAGATGATTCCTTGATTGGTCTGTTCAGATCACAAGGTCACCCACTTGGCTTTTAAAGTTTCAGCAAGCTGGAACAATCCTGAGCCTTAATTTGCATTCGTTTTTTTCCTGAGAAATGAGTGCACCGAATGGACGGGCTGAAGAGAATGACCAATTTGGGTGATTTGGTGAAATGAGAGGATTAAAACAATTTCAGGATACACACTGCGTTATGGAGATAACCTTACACAACTTATTGTCAACTGAAAATGTCCACTTGCACTTAACCCTTGGAATATGACTGCATCATGCCAAAAATTTCTGTGTAAGATTGTCAATATCATATTAACCTCACTATTGTAAGGCATACATACATTTACCATTACTTCCATGTTGAGTCAACCATCACTCTGTATCAAAACCACATCAAGATACATATCTTTCTTGATTTATATTTGAAAGACATCAGTGCACCATGTTGTGAGTAATCTAGCATGTCCAGGAGTAATACGGTTGGCATCTGTCACCTTGCTCCCTATCTCACTCAATTCTGTGTACACTGTGAAATGAGAACCAAATTGGTCAATTGCTATGGTGTGATGGTTATCGAGGCTTAGGGAAAGGGCCTGGCAATCATTGTCCATTTTATGGCTGGGGTAATTGTTTTCGGGTCAAAGCTAAAGACCTAGTTATATATTACTCTAGTATTACTGAGGATCCTATTAGGTGGGAGGATCAGTTGGCCTTCTTTAAAAGTATGAGCTTAGGCTGGGAAGAGGGTAAGAAAGCCATTTGCAGTTTTGTTTTAATCACCTCCCCACAGACTCTCGCATCCAGTCTCCAACTCCCACACCCTCCGTAGGGACTGGTTGCACTTGGATACCTCACAGTTCCAACATAAAACCAATGCACTCGCCAGGCGGAATTTGGTGATGTTATGTGAGATAGCTGAAACATGATTGGTGAGTGTAAATGTGCGTGCACATCTCAATTCATGATATCTCAAATGCATCCAGTCCCTACATAGGGTAGAGGAGTTGGATACTGGAGGTTTGAGTCTTCCCTCCCCGCTGATAATAAATGACTGGTTCTTATCCTATATGATGTCATAATGTTGTAGCCAATCAGCTAGCTTGTCATGGAAAAGTCTGGAAGCCTTTTGATCCAGTTGGTTCGGATTTCTTAAACCGCAAATGCACCTCTTGTCGTCCCTAGCAGGATAAGGAATACTGCTGTCACGCAATGATACAGTGACACGGAAAGTGAAATAGGGGGGGGGGGAGAGGGACTAGAGCTTATTTACCATTTTCAGTTAGTGATATGAACTAATGTTTGAAAAGTGATTCCCACTTGTTATTTCATTATAAAGATTATGACAGATCCGTCCCATGTTTTTTAGGGCATGTTTAGTTATTTTTACTGTTTTGCGTTATAAAGTGGTAAGGTTGGTTTTGTAAAACAAAAATCATTATTAATAGTTATTTTGATATAGTTACAACAGATTACTTTTCAGTTCAACAACAGTTTCCTGTCAGTGACCCTGCTGAGTGTTGAGTCACAGAGAAAGTCATATTCAAAAAGCTATTGTGACAGAGGAGCTCTCCAGCACCATGATGAGCAGGATACCATGGGGGTGTAGAAGGGTTATGACCAGTATACTTGTCTATTGTAGATAGGCAGGTGCAATATCATGTCACCAATTTCCCTCGCCTGTCTCCCCCTTAATGAGTGTCTGCCATCCCTACCCTATCATCCTGCATTATGGTAAGGTCATTGTCTATTCTCTGACAGAGGCTGACTGAGGAATCCTTCTCTGAGATGTTCAAACATATTGACAAAGGCCAAAGACCATTTATAATGCTATCCTTCTTCACAAGCTTAGTGTGATGCGCCCCAACCTCCACAAGTGAAGAAAGTATGGTATAAAAAGAGTTGGCCTTTTTTTATTTTTATTATTTTGGTTTGAAGCCATTTGATGAAGCCAGGACAAAGTTGTCTTATCCCATTGATAGGCCCTCATTGTATTCAAAGTGTCCTGTTGAATAAAGTGCCTCCAGTATTAAATCTTGTTTATCAAAAAACATAATAGCAGAGGCATCATTCTCCTAAGACAATCTTCATCTATGATCAAACCCAGTTGCATAAATTATCACACATTAGCCATCGTTGACTAAAGGTTGCTGTATTCATACAAAGAGGTTGTATGCTCAGGTGGCGCCATCTCTCCTTACAGAATGGTCATAAACTGCCATCAGTACAGGCAGGCCACACATGACACCCACCTGTGGGAGCTGATGATGTGAGAGGATCTGTGGGGCCTTTATGTCACAAATTTGTCACTAACCCTCAGAATGGTAACCTTTTGAGGCATGAGGGCACACCATAGGCCACTATACCACAAAAGTGGCATTTAACACAAATGTTCTTATGCCACAAATGGGTAAGGGCATTTGCAGCCTATGGACGTTTGTGGCATATGAGCCTTTGTGGTAGAAGGACATTTGGGCCAGAAGGGCATCTGTGTTTTAATGCCACTTTTGCAGTATAGTGGCCCGTGGTGCCCTTACACCTCAAAATGTTACCTTTTTGAGGGATAGTGACAAATTCATGGCATACGGGCCTCAAAGGTCCTCCTGTCCTACAGTTCCCATTATAGACTGTGGTAAATCAGGCAGTAGTTGTCTCACAGGAGGCTGCATTATCTGCAAGCTGACACCTTGAGGTGTGGTGGGGTCAGGGAAGTGCCTGACGATGTAATAATGGGTGTATGGGGGCTGGTGAGTGAGTGGTCAGCCGAGTAACCTGATCCCGGACAAAAGCTTTCTGCAAAGCCACAAATTGTGTATTTGTAACTTTGTCACAACTACATGGATGCATAATGGGCAGGGTAATACCCTGGAGGTGGGGAGGTGTGGCACTGGCTGCTGAGTGGGTTGGCGGTTAGGTAACCTGATGGCAGACACAAGTAAAAGTGAAACAATGAGATGACTATAATTAAATATTGCACCACTGGGAATGCACAACAAGTACTCTGAATAAAAAAACAACGTAGGTGGTATGTGGAGTTTCAAGGTTGGCATTACACAGTTCACATTAACTCTGAGCTGCTGATCAAACTTACTACTGGTGATTTATTTTCAGTTTTGGTGTTTATAATGTTGATTATCCTTGGCTGCTGCGGTATTACCGTACTCAATATCAAACACCACCAGACATGAATTGCTCCCAACCAGTCAAAAGCATGCAAAGAAAACCCCAATATTTATAGACAAAAGGTGATGGATGCACTGAAGTATAGGAACAATGATACAATCAAAAGGAAGCAAACCCCTTTTTATATTTCATTAAGATGACATGATGATGAAATCCCTTTAGATCACTGATGCCATCTGTAGTTTGAATCAGATAACACGAGACCGTTTTACCACGTTTTGTTGATGTCCCTTTCTTTTTGGCTGGGTTAAACAAAAGAGGAACTCTAGAATCGATTCTCAATTGACATGTGTGTAACATAACTTTGGCCTGTACAATGATGACAGTCTTTATAGATTCAGTCTCCGATGAATCCCAGTCAGACTTCACAATGTGTAAGATGATGCCTCTGTTGGGGTAGGTGAAGACAACCACAGGGAAAGGAGGCTCCTCAAAGGTGACAAAACAGTTAGAGTTGATTACATCCACTGCAAACAGTTGATGTTTTCCTTCAGGAGTCATGTACAGCGGACACCGAAAACAAAATACACATATCAGAACCAACAAAGAAACTGTTAAAGTATGTATTAAGGCCCAGTATGATGATGTACAAGAAGCATACATGCCTTTTTGATTTTCTATCACTACAACATATTTCCTGATATTAAGTGTGTGTACATGATGCATGAATTCAGGCCTGGCTGCATGTAGGAACCATTCCAGCTCTACATGGTTGATGCACTCTGAACAGTCAGCAAGTTACTTGCCAGCACTGCTTTGGTGTTTCAGGATGGCAAATGTTGCTTAATGACGTCTTGCTGGGGTAAAGGGTTAGACCAGCATGCAGCAGCAGTCTGTAACCAGAGTCTG
Source organism: Harmothoe impar (assembly GCA_947462335.1). Taxonomy (NCBI): domain Eukaryota; kingdom Metazoa; phylum Annelida; class Polychaeta; order Phyllodocida; family Polynoidae; genus Harmothoe; species Harmothoe impar. The sequence goes on from OX381706.1 coordinate 68,196,612, forward strand.
TGGTGGGTGTACTGGGTGCTGTATGTGATATACCAGGATGGCAGCCTCCTGCTACCCTCCATCTGGTTCCCATCAGTCACAGCCAATCACCCTGTTCTGTTTATTTACCTGGGGAATTCATGTCTGGAACATGTGAAGGAAATGGATCCTAGATAACTACAGGTCATGGAGAAATAGCATGGTGTATTTGATAGGAATGAGAGGGTGTTAATGATGTTCTCGTTTCTCCCTATTATAACCAAAGTTTCCCAAGAAATATGTGTGCAGAGCACCCCCCCCCCTCACATCACAGGTCACACTCCCACCAGTCTGTACGTTTTGGTTTCTTTTTATCGAACAGTCAGACTCAGATAAAAATATACAACTGGTTTATATAGTTTATATACTAATACATATTTTTAGCAGCTCATAACACATGGATAGATGAGGTCAATGAGTGGAGTGAGTTAGAATCCTGTTCTCTGTCTGTAACTATGGGTAAGGTAGGAGCCAACTTACATCAAAGATAACCCAAAACTAACTAATAAAATGTTTGGAATATCCGAACTGATGTTCAGCTTTGTCCATGACAGTTCTACTCTAATGGTTACATTTTTCTAGGACGAACTAAAGGTTGTAGCTTAGAGTATATAAAACCTGATATAAGCAAAGCTACCAGGGCTGATTTAACAGTCTCTTAGCCTTACTTGGCTTTCCCACTAGCTTCTACTTTATGTGAGATTTAAAGGCCCAGACAGTGGTGTCACTGATGTTACTTTGATAAATAAGGGACATTTTACTAGTATTTTCCTGGGAGAAAAGACAAGTTTTCCTGGGGTCTACGTGCCAGGGGTCTGGTAGTCAGCCGCTGATGGATGATTGAACCTGTTACTGTCTTTGACCGTTTCGATCAACCCTGTGGTCCGGGCACTTAGAGGTGTGCGATATACCACCTTGAATACTAGTAGCATTTATCACACAACTTGTGATTGGCCCAGACTGCCTTGTTTTGAAGCTCAGGCTCAATCTCTGTGAGTAATCAAGCATGGCTAGGAGGGATGGTGTTGTCACCTTGCTCCATATGTAACAGATGGTGTGTACACTGTACCAATTGATATTGTTACATGGAAAATGAATCAATGAAAATGAATTATCCTAGTAAGTTGTCAATTGAACTATTAATTAAGATTGACAGGTTGATTTCATATTTCATTAGAAGTGTATTGTAATGTTATCTTCAAATAACTGTGAGCAGTATGACGGTGCGAGCCCAACCAGCTTCAACCATCATCTTATACATGTGCATGCATACTTGTTTGGCACACCTAAGTAATGCTAAGTTCAAATCAGGGACCTGGACCCCCAGCTCCAGTTTTCCTATACTACTACTATTTGTGTCTTTTTAAATGGGATGGGCAAGGTCTGAAAATATACTCTTGGAGTACAATTGGATGGGAGTTGAAACACATTCAGGCCCCCACTGCTCCTTGTGGCGGGTGTCGTGGAGGAGGTGGCTTATCATATGATACATGTATAACACGGTTCACTGATAGATGTATAATGCTCCGGCCATGATCTTGGCCTGTGGTTTCTAGTTTCCATGTTAGCTACCTTGGAACTTGGAAGGGTCATGAATCTGCATTGAGTATGTCGTCACCCTGACCAGGACGGTGTAGTCATTACGACCATTACTATATTGCTCTCACCAGAATATAGACAGAGGTCCACGATAACCTGTCTGAATGACAGGTTTCTCAACGAGTGGTACCTTGGATCATTAAAGCCTATACTTTACACTCATATCACACTCGGCTCTGCCTCGTTTGATATGATCTGATACAATACTAGTGGAGAGACGAGGAATTCAGACTGATTAGAGTGGATCTCTGTGTTTGAATTGAATTGAATTGAATTGAAACTTCTTTTATTTAAACTGCATAAGGTAGGCCCAGGGCCTGTTTGCTACATGCAGTGGTGTGTAGATCTCGATGTTATGAGTATACATAAATTTCCCTAAGGGAGAATTATATGTTCTACACAATGTGAATGCTTCTCCATAGGGAATGCCCAAATGGAGAAGCATTCACAATGAGAGTCTTAACGCTAAATTAATACTTTTGTAATGATTAATATTTTGTCCCGTGAGATGAGACACGACCACTGTTGACTTTGTGGTGAATAGCATACTATACTTGTGTTTGGGATATAATCCCAACATAACTTATATACAATAAACATTTGTAAATAGGACTTGATGTTATTAGTCCAGACACGGTGTTATGTGTCTATAGCACGGTGTTAGTGTGCATGACATAATGTGCTAAGATGTGTATAGCACATGTCATATAATGAGCAAATTATGAGATGTATACTAATAGTTTTTCCTTTTGTGTGTGGAGGGGGGGAGACATGACCCCATTGATGTTGTTGGGGGGGGGGGGGTATCAGGTAGTGCATTTGTCCAAGTAAAATTGTTTGTTCCAATTCTGGAAATTGACAAGAGTAGTTATATTTCTAGTGTCAACTGTTAGATCATTCCAGATATTGGGTAATCTATACTCTAGGCTCTTTCTGTAGAAGGGGTCTTTGGGCCATACAATCTATAGAAGTTTACCATCATGGGCCCTAGTATTGATATTTCTTTTATCAATATTATTATCTACCAGAGACAGTTTGAAGGCCGCCGTATTCAGATGCATCTGTCTACGATCAGATAATGTGTTCACCTTGGCTTTACCCTGGAGCTTAGGTATATCCCTTTTGTCCTCATCGAGATAATAGGCAGTCTTGAGCCCCCTATCAAATGCACTTTGGAGCTGGTCCATTAAGGTTTTATTGGTGGTACCATATATAATATCTCCATAGTCAATAACAGGAAGAATCATGCTCTTAACCACTCTGAGTGCTGACTCATCGGTTAAAGAAGGCCTCTCCCTTCTAAAAAGATAGGTTTTGAAGTTTACACTTTTAAGTAGGATTTTGGTATGTTCTTTGAAATTAAGGAGGTGATCTAAAGTCATGCCTAAATATCTATATGAGTTAGTGGTTGCTAGGTTGTTACCTGCTATTTTCAAAATAGGTTTTTGGGACTTTCTGGCTATAGCATCAGTGGAAAGGTGCATGACCTTAGTTTTTTTGGTATTAAGGGAGAGCTTGTTACTTTCACACCATGTAAAAACCCTATGTAAATCATTATTAATGGTAGCTTGTAGGTTGGGTGTGTCAAGATTTTGCTCTATGAATAAGACTGTATCATCTGCATAATGCTGACAAGAAAGGTCCTTTAGGACATTATGGAGATCATTTATATAAATGATAAACAATAGGGGGCCCAAGACTGAGCCCTGAGGAACACCACAGTCAACTGGATGTGGGGGTGATATCATTCCATTTGCACAGGTAGCCTGAACCCTTTCAGACAGGTAGTTTTGGATTAATATAACTAAGTCTAAGTGTAATCCTAATTTTTTTAATTTCTGTATTAAAATATTGTGGTTTATTGTATCAAAAGCTTTCCTGAAATCTAAAAATATGGCAGTGGTTGTAAGTTCTCTATTGACTGCATTTCTGATAGAATTTGTAAATTTAGTAAGGCTGTCTATTGTGGATCTCTGGCTTCTAAACCCATCCTGTGTGTTGGTAAGTATATGGTTATCATTCAGGTGAGAGACTAATTGCCTGTGCATTACCTTTTCCATAAGCTTTGTTGGTAGAGGTAGGATAGAGATAGGCCTAAGGTTGTTTACATCTGAAGGGTCACCACCCTTCGGTAGGGGCTTAACTATTGCCTTCTTCCAGTCCCTTGGATAGGTAGAGGTGGATATTACCAGGTTCAAAATATGGACAAATTTATCTGGCATGGAGAGTATGCAATCCTTTAGTACCTGAGAAGAAATGTGGGATAAACCTGAAGATTTGGTTGTATTAATTCTATTGGCAAGCTTAATGACATCCATCTCAGTGACAGGAGTAAGGCTAAAATTAGCATCTATTTCTGTACCATCAAAAGTCCAGGGAGTATTTTGGTTAGCAGCAAGGTTGGATCCTATTGTGGCAAAGTATGTGTTAATGTACTCAGCAATATCATCAGTAGGAATAGGGTTAGTAGTGGTTTGATCTATAAGACTAAAACTGGTAGTTGAGGGTTTTGGGTTAATTACTGCATTTACTGCTTTCCAATATTTCCGTGCATCTTTTAAATGAGTGTCAATTAAATTCTTGTGGTATCTATTTTTTGCAATTTTGCATTGTTTTTTTGTATAATTTCTTAAGTAGATAGCAATATTGTAATCATCTTCATTTAATGTCTTCTTATATTTTTTCATAGCAAGGTTTTTGTCTTTAATAAGTGAGAGGAGACCAGCGTCTAGCCATTTGGCCTTCGCGTGCCCTATATTGAACTGTTTTACCGGGCAATATAGATCAAGTAGTCGGGTGACTGTAGAGGTATATAACTCCCATGCTACGTTAGGATCTTCACATGCATAGAAATTATTCCAGTCCTGGTTGGATAATTCATTTGTAAAAGCAATGGGTGAGTAATCCTTATAGGACCTGCCAATAAAGCATAATCTTTCCTGGGGTAGTTTTGTGTGCTTTCGAGTGAAAAAAATCATTTCGTGGTCAGACAGGTTCATTGTAGCAGTACCACTGTTTATAACATGAATGGAATTTGTCATGATTAAGTCAATAGTAGTGTGATTCCCATTTATGTTAAAGCGAGTGACCTGCTTTATTAGCTGCCTTAGTCCAAGATGAGCACACATGTTTCTAACCTTGACCTTATTGGGACTAAACCTAATAAAGTCAGTATTGAAATCTCCCATTATATATGATTCGGGATATTTATCAGAATCAATATTATTAAAAGCATCTGATAGAGCGGTGATAGCATTAGCCAGATTACTAGAGGGTGGTCTGTATGTATTTGCTATTACTAGCCGTCTCATGTTAGGACTAGAAATAACTATCCATTGGAGCTCAATATCATCATTGCTAATATTGTATCTAGCTAACTCTGAATCAGAGTATGTAACACCATGCTTTATGTAGGTAATAAGGCCACCTCCGCGCCCTGCCACCTGCCTATCCAATCTAGAGATGTTGTAACCTGGGATATCAACCTTGCTATTGGGTATTTTATCAGTCAACCATGATTCTCCAACACAGAAATAATGGAAGCCAGAGTTCATTAAGTATTGTCTGAAAAGGTCCATATTTGTATTTGCCATGATGCTTCTTATATTTAAATGACCAAAATGCATGCCCTTGACCCCAGTAAGATCAAGCGTAGGAGCCATGTATGAATGTTATAATAGGACTGCACCATCCCAATATCCCCTGGAAAAGGCCATGTCTCTCCACCACCACACACATTCTACTGTACCAATTGGTAGGCAGGCTATTGCATTTCTCGCAGCCTGGGTACATCAAATATTTTCTCATATAAATCGAGAAGAGGGAGTTGTACAGTGTGGGGCCGGACTCCATGCCTGCTTTAGCATGGAAATAAACATATGATTAGATACAATGGGGTAATTTAATAATTAATTACAACCCAAAGAAGATAACGATCAGATTAAGTAAGAATAGTCTGACGTAGTATACAGGAACGGTCTTACCATATCAGGTGGGAACCACAAGGCAGTATTAGTACAGTCCATAAGCAGCTTTGGTCAAGAGTTCATCGTCATGGCACCAGGAGGCTGCATTCAGAATGGAGGTGAATACACGCTCAGTCTGTGGTCTCGGGATTAGTATTCTACAATGTAATGTATGTAAGATATGACAAAGAGTACAAAGAGTACAAATTAAGCAAATTAAACATTTTAATTACTTTTGTTTAACATAAAATGCAAGAATGTCCTTTAAATGATATAAATCTAGGAATAATAGTGTCCGTGATATATATAACATATATGTAAAGTGTCCTTGTAGGTGGCGGTTTAATTAATGTATGACTTTATGCCACAATGAGCTCTAGTCTGACTGAATAGAGTACAGAGCTACTAAGTTATAATGTCCTCTATGCGTGTGCTGGGGGGAAATTTAGATGATCCTGTACTGTGGGAGCCCGCAATCTTTACCTGCCCGGCACACAGCACAGGTCAGCGTCTGAAAGTGTAAATTAAATGTGTTAGATATATAATTAGGTATTTACAGGTTCAATTGCAACAATTACAAAGCCCATTAATAATGGAAAAATATCCCTACATTCTGACTTGCCAAGGATATATTCCATGATGGGTTCCCAAGCATCGTCATTTGTCTCAAATAGCATTACAACTGTCATCTGACTGACCTGTTGTGGTACATGTCAATAAGCTATTCCTATAGGCTGTCATCTTACTGACCCACCGTGAATAGCGGCATCCATCAATAACTTGACGACAATAGGGATACAACTGTTACAATTTACTGCTGCAATTAGATTTAACACAGATTGAAATTATTAAAATTATTATTGATTAATTGATTAATTTAGACAAGGAATTTATATATTTTGTGCGACCTTTGCTGTTCAGAGTAGTTGAAGAGGGTTGGCATAGGCTGGCGGTGGTGGTGGTGGAGGTGGCGGCGGCAGAGGTATGGCCACTGCAGGCAGTGGAGGGGCGAAGAAGTTTCGTGCCATGATAGCATTATTGGCAAGAATTATCGCCCATTCACTCTTCGACAGCTGGTCTGGGTGCAGTCCATCAGGGTGCTTGCGGTGCTTATGTGTATACTTGTTTCTCTTCCACACATGTATAACATCAGCAACCTTGGGACCAGGGCACCCTTCCTCCTTGTTCATATCCATAATGATTTCATTTAGGAGAACAATGGCATTGTCATATACTTTCTGCTCCTGGGCATAGTCCCCCGGTACCATATTAAACTGGCTGAAGTTAGGACCAGGCAGGGTAGCGAGTAAGGCTGGTTGGTTCCTAACCCTCATGGCATTTCTAAACATCTCGTATTTAGCCACCATTATTTCCAGGAAATTACCTTCCTCTGAAAAGACAGGTGAGATCCGGCGGGTACCATTGGGTAGGTGATGTAATCGAGTTGTGTCATTAACACCAATAGCAGGCAGTACTAGGTCATAATGACCCGTGTCCAATAGGCTATTAGTCTCCTCCAGTAGAGATTCAATAGTGGCGCCTTTGAATGGGGTAACGTACATCCGTATGGTAGGTGCTTTTATGGTTAATATGTTATCAACCAGCACTTGAAGACCTTTACCCCTGCTGTCCATAGGCACCAGTATGTCAAAGAAGGGGATATTTAAAGCAGCCGCCATGCTGTGTCGGTGTGTTGGTGAGCTAAGTATCAGAGACGTCTGCTCCAGTTAGGTCCAGTGGTAGTATTGCCGTTCGTACTTTTTCAAGCAACCGCCCGCAGAGATTTTGCCCGGTACGACTTGCTGCACCATTGAGCTCAACGTCGGTTAGGAGGCAGCCCGTTCCAAATACATCGTCCTTTACACATTCTAGCAGTGTTTTACCCTTTGTCTTCAGTAGAGCCTGTTTGCAAGTGCCAACCTGAGTGAACTTGGCAAGCTGAACATTGTAGAGGATATCTTCTTGCCCCGCCACCCACCGTGGGTCCTTGGAGATTTTCCTGCATACACGCTTCACGTCGTACCCATCATTCTGTAGCATAACTCGTTCCGCTATTGTGTCTGCGCCTATTAATAGACACATTTGGTGGTGATAGGCCTGTTCGGCTGAATGGTACCACTTGAGATTGTACTTAAAGTATGCTGGATACATATTCGATAGCGGACTATGATGAGATTGGAAGCCAACCCCCCAGTTGAAATCTAGGGTTTTGGCAGTAGCGGGTAATACATTTGTAGGAATGTCATCATAATTTTCCATTGTATAATGAGTGCCCTCAATCACCACCCCCTTGCCTTTTAGGGAAGACTGAATGTTCAAGGATTTCGCCCTAGCTGAGATTATACGAAAATCCCTTTGTTGGTTCTCCTGGAGGGGTGTGTAGTCATCTGTGACCTGCAGTCCATGCCACTGGGGTAGGGTTTTGAGCTTCTTGATATGATTATAGATCGTACCCTTACAGCCCGGATGAGTGAACACCACCTTAATTGGTCTCTTGGCGTCAGTAGGGGGTTTCGGGCCCTGCCTGTGTACCGACGCTAAGTCTGCGTGTGTTAAATTTGTACCAAGGTCACTAAGTAATTTAATAACAGACGTGCGTGCATTGGGGTGATCAGATTCTTTTAACCCTTTGAGAACCATGCCACATTTCCTCCCATCGACATTTGACTCTTCCATTTGGTTGAGAATTGATGCAATTTTCATCTCATTAATAGAAGATACCTTCTCCAGTTGCTCACATTTGTCATTAATGTCAAAGATATCATCAACTTTTTCTTCCATGCCAAGGAATTTGTCGAGTTTAGCCTCAATTTGGGACAATTTAGCATCGTTAATGCTTTCAAGTTTTTTCTCCAGGGTTACGATTCTTTGTACATCGAAGGCATCTACCCTATCCTCCAGGACTTCCAGTCTGTCCTTATGATTGTCAATGCATCTTTCGTGTCCCTCTACCTGTTTTAGAATACGATCTAAATGTGTGGCATTGTTAGCAGCAGTAGTAGAGGCTTTGTGTAACTGCTCTGTGACACCACTAAGAGTATCAGCCACTTCTTTCATTTTTTGAGCGAAATAGGTTTCTAATTCAATTATATTTGTGCATCGGCCCCCATCAGGTTTAGGGGGGGAAAGAACAAATTTGGAAATTTTACCAAAAATAGACTCACTGTTGGTCTCAGGTAGGGGTGATGTTACCTTGACATGGTTATGCTGGGGCTGGGCGACGGCGGCAGTGGTAGCGGCCATGTTTCCTTTGTTAGGGAGCTCAGCGGTGGTGGTGGCACAGCGAGAATTTAAAGTTGTCCTCCTGGGTTGGTCTGCAGACATTTCTGCTCCAATCTGTCACTAAGTGATCCTTGCGCTAGTACTGTTCCGTTTGTATGAAAATTAATCCAATATATTGAGATTAACCCATGTATTAACTACGGTAACACGGAGCCCGGCACTGACGCGTCCTCTCTACTCGCTGCTCATTCTCTTGCATCAAATTTATTTCAAATAATTATTGATAAATCATATCTAAAAACAACATTTAAGGATCGGTTTCATAGCTATTTTAGTGACGTCATCATGGAGAAACACCCCATGGAGATTCAGAATGACCATCAGTTTCTCCACAGGGGAGTAGAAAACAGCCATTCTAGTACTTAAGCATAGTAACTTTGTTTCTCCACATGAAATAAATGTTGCTACTACATCCGTAGTAATGGGAGGAGCACTATGTTACCGCTATGTCTGATGATAGGAAGTAGGAAACAGTGTGAGTCATCGACCACCTACCAGCCTAATACCTCCTTGCATGCTATATACTTCCAAACCGATAAAGGGTGGATATATTACATAGGTTAATAAACTACTGCCGTAAAACCTCGCATATAAGCCATGGATAGTATGCTAGTGAGATTGGCGGTGCGGCTTATAGGATCGGCCCAGGGTCAGGATGAGGCTTGTACGCGAGATCTTACCACTATAGCACCGTACTAAAGTCACCATACTCGGCTAATATGATCAGCCTATAGTCGGGGTGTGGCTTATATGCAAGTTAGGCTTATACGCGAGGTTTTACGGATGCACACAATGCAGATCCCATTTAGCACTACTGCTGAAGACGGTATTATGTCTTCTGCTTGTGTTCCATGCTATATACTACAATGGTTCAACTGTTGTGTGGAAACGGGACAAACAATCACAAATTATACAGGGGGGTCAGGATTTACCCAAAGAAACAATAAATCATGAAAGAATAAAGAAAGAGCATATAGCTAGTGCAGGAAAAGTCAATATTCTATTTGAATTATCTTCTGGTTTTTGTTCCAGTTTGACAATTGTTAATTTTCTATTTTTCAGTGTGCCTGAGAGCTAGACCTGGAAAGATCTGAGAATCAATTCTCCATTGACTACATGTAACCTCAGCCTATACAGTGATGACTGTCTCTATAGATTGTCTGTAGGGTTTCATTGTACACAACCTCTCACGGATCTCTGTTAGTGTCAACACAGATGTAAAAGGTTTTGGGTTATTGAAGGTAGCTCTGAGGGAAAGTGGACACTTCAAAAGTGACACAAAGTTATAATCAATGAACCACTTGAGGACACTCAAGCAACAAAGAAACTTCAAGACCCTTTAAGTATTCATTAAGGTGCTGTGTTGTGATGTAGAAGTAAGCTAAGACCTCTTTGATCTGGATGCCAGGTACCCTGCTATCACCAAGACAGATCACCTTAAATGTATATACATGAGGCATACATTCAATTCTAGCAAAACAACTCACCAGGGCTGCATTCATGCATATATGGGCATAGTACATTAAAGCACTTTGTGACCATAACTCATGATACAGAGTTAGCACAATGCCTCTTTGACCTACGGGTCAAATACTCCTACAACACTGCCACTGATCTCTTCTGTTTGTATGACATTAATGTTTCTACTTTCCTAATGGAGCTTCCCAGGTACTCTACCTAGATTAAATACGCACTTTACCACTGCTATTATGTATATGTATCCTGCATCCAAAACCAATCGATCCTCATTCTAGTGAACTCATCCATCTTCATACATAGAAGAGTTATCTTTAACCCTTTAAAGGCGCATGTCACTGAGAGATGACATCTGTGGTCATGATGCACTAATGCAGCCCCTCTGAGTAACTTGCATCATGCCAACCCTTTGGGAGTGTCTAAACCTGGCCGGGTCAGCATGATACTCGAATGCAGCACTGGAAAGTTATTTCACAGGGCTGCATTCATGCATCATGACAGCCAAGGGCATGAGATCTACATTAATGCATCTTGCTGTTCTCAAAGGGTTAATCCCTGAAAGAGGTGGGGCCACCCTGAAGGAGTTCATCATCTATCCAGAGTAAAAAGCTAGAAAACACCATGCACTTCCCTCATCGGGGGATGGACAGGTGAGGGCTCCTAAAACTACCTAACCTCTAACGGTTACCCTGTCTACAGAAGCTGATATTTTGGGGACATCCCCTGGTAATTTGTAGGCATTGTCAGTGAATAATTGTTATACCAGTAAGGATTGGCTTTGTGTGTGCTTAGATATTGCACTCATGGCTTTATTCTAACTCAACCTATACTTGTAATATTATCTTACACAAACGATGCCATTTATTTTAAAGTTACAGGCAGATACTATCTGGTGGGTATCTATTAGGGTATCTATTAGCCTGATTAAATGAAGAATTAGGTTTGTCTGACTAGGTCCAGACCAGACCAGGTCTCTAGCAAAGGTCCCTTTTGAGATGGTCTCAACTGGTTTCAATCTCTACTTCTGACATAATATGCCCACATAAAATACAAGGGCACCCATCATGTACCTTATTCCTCAGAACAGGGCAGGACCTTATTTCATGAAGCCAATCATAGTCCAGGGACAGATGCTTGCTGTATGCTCACTTTGTGACTTCTACATCAACACAGAGTCGGGTTCTAGCCAATTCATAGATACTTGCTGCATCTATTCTTAGTACCATCTGAGATACTTCTTTCCTTTTTTATCTCCTTATATCAACATACTTAGGAAACACGTCACAACATATAAGACTCAGGTTTCCCATTATCCAGATCTATTTCTATCTCTTTTGTGTAGATTGTTCAAGATTGATGAGACGGCAGACTGCTTGGAACCATGCCTTTGACACAATATTGGTCTGGCAGAAGGGGTACCTGGTGGATTCTTCACAGGGATCACAATAGAAAATTTTCCTTCCCCTCCAGCCTCAATGAGCTTTTACAAAGCCACCCCCACCTCCACCCAACACCTCCGTTCTTATAAAGCAGAACTCAGCATGAGTCGGTCCCTCCTTTTATGACGTCCACCAACACTATTTGATTATCCCATTACCTCTAGTAGTGCTTGAGTCAGATGACTAATGAACCGTCACATAGGAGTAAGTTAGCATCAAGAAGATCCTCTTATTCTGTGCATATAAGCTTCCACGAACCCCGTCCAATAAAGCATGGGGTTGACGATAGATCCAGCCTGTTACCTCTGGTGCTGTCTACCCTAAATGTCATTTGTCTGCAGGGAATAGTTAACACTGCAGAAGGGCATGTCTGGTGATGTAATCGGGGGCTGCCTATTCACTGCCCATCTCACTGCAGGAGTAGACACTAACGTCGGCCCAGGGGCTCTAGGGTCCAATGTTGTGGGCCTGTTGGTTTGTCATGAATTACCTTCCTGTGACACAAGATACATCTCCTATCTTCCTATAGCTCCTTTGGGTTTGATCTTTACATTTTCCAGTTTCCGTGTAGTGCATGTGTTGGTACAATCACATTTGCAAGGTCATCTGCTGCCTTGTGTAGGTGACTATCTCTAGCAATAACCTTCACTAAATGGTTGTGTTCATCTTCTGTAGCTCGGGGAGTAGTCTTCTCTTAAAACATGTGTGTATATCGTGGATATTTGTAAAAGTGTGTCAAGATATCTCCCACGTAGTCGAAACCTTTTCTCCCGAATCCACAAATCAACCACCATGTTCTTAAAAAATAAGGCAAGTGTTTTCTTTCTCATTTAAAAACCTATCATTTGGTACTGTCTGCAGCTCCTAATGGCCCAGAGGTCTACTGCTTGTCATGAATGCACAATACTCCACTTTGGGCTCTGAGCCTGAATATTTAAGCAGACATTACAAGCAATAAGACATCAACATTGGCCAAACACTATCTTAACTGTAGGTAGTCTTAATTAAATACTAATCATAAGTAGCTTGTAGTTGATAGACGAGGGGGAACTCATTTAAAGGGGTACACTTTTTTTTCGTCCCCCTCAAAACCACAAATCCATCGCCATGATGTCCAAAAATAAGGCAAATATTTTCTTTCTCATTTAAAAATCCATCAGTTGGTACTGTCTGCAGTTTCCTCATGGCCCACACTAGTCCTATATATGCCACAAATACACAATACTCCACGTTGGGCTCTGAGCCTGATTGCTTAAACCAATATTTCAAGCAATGAGAGCATTAACATTTGCTCCCAAAGACTATCTTGACTGTAGGTAGTCTGAACGAACTGCTAATCATAAGTAGGCAATATTTTTAGTTCTCCTTTAAAACTGCTAGACTTGACGGTACCTCTAGAAATTGCACAATTTATTGAATAAAACTTTACCTTGCACAATTTTAGCCTCATTCACAGTTTTTCTGTAAGGTTTTATTTTGTCTCTCAACCACCCTACAATAAATCAATAAGACCGTAAAGGTCCTGTGTGGGTGCAAGGAAACGGATTTCCTGGGTTTAGTGGACACTAGACAGGTAGCATTTTATGAGACCCCATTCTACTATCTGAGTTTCATTTTTGAGGAGCATCTTAAAAGTTCACTGCAGACAAAATAAACACTGATAGGGGTTCTTAAAAGCACTTTAAGGTCTCAGATAAACAATAAGTGCCTATGCTATGATGTGGAAACATGATATTGTTTATCTGTGAGTTTTAAAATCCGTCTATCACAATGATAGGCCACTTAATGTAAGTATAGTAATCAAGTGTCTAGCGGCCTGTACATGTATGCATCTCCTCCCCACTAACTAACTAGAACCCTACTAGAACAGCTACCCCGTGGTAACTTGCACCTAAAACCTATTCATCTTCCTCCCAGTGTGTATATACATACATCACCCACACCACACCTACCTGCCTCAGTCCCTCTGGGGGTACTGGGCCACCCTGAGATAGGTTAGGGTGGAGGTGCCAGGTCCTGTACAACTGCAGTAAATAGTGCAACACAAAACAGAGCCTACTTACGAACTTCATAGTATCTGTTTCAATTAATTATTGTCAAATTTACAGGTGCTGATAGACAGCATAACTTTCAGCGGACAAGTCCAGCCAAGACTGAGTCTGTTGACAAGACAAAACTTCCACAGACATTTGTCTGGAACACTGATACACACACAGATTTCAGCAGACAGCACAGGTCCAGACCTGTCTATATTCACAGTAATGAGATGAGCAGACAACATGGCCGCCATGTCTGATGACAGGCAACGGTCTGAGCGGCAGCAAGCCATCAACCACCTACTGGGCTACTGCTCCCCTGCATGCTATGTCAATAAAAAATATACAAGCGGATAGATTGTATATATTTAGATCATTCAATGTTGAATGATTCTGATATTAACAAACATCCAATTAGTGAATGAGGATGTAAGGAAAAGGCTGAATATGGTGAAGCTAGGCAAAAAGATGGAATAGAAGCAATAAAAATATGGTTCATAGTTAGATTTTGATGTATTGACATTTGAAATTGAAACACCCTTAGCCGCTTATTTTCTCAACATCTTCCTACTTTGTGGGAAATTGACCTACAATGGTGTAACCAATCTTCTCTTATGTATAGATGAGATCCTTTGTAACATGTCTAAACAAAAAAAACAAGCAGTCATTGGAAAACATGAGATTCATGGCAGAGTTAGAAAAAAAACAATAGTAATAGAAAATCCTAGTTCTCTGGCCAATCTCTATCATTCTGAACACTAACCTACTATGAGGTTTAAACATTTAGGTAGTAACCAACTGTAATAGATGGTAATTCAGGAAACAAACACCATGTCACTGGCATAGACACTGGGATATCCCTTAACCCTTTAGGGCCGACCAAAAAAAAGATTTCTGGTGACGGAGTTGGGACTTTTTTACAGGAGTTATGACGACCATAGTCGATGCTCGGCCACTCATGGGATCAACTATAGGGTAAAGTGACCATGAGTCGGCCACTTGGACCTCTGAATAACCTTTGCATTGGTTTAAGAACTCTGTTGCATTAGGCTAACATAAAGAGGCATCTTAAAATTGATATGAAAGCTATCCTGACGTCTTGGACTTTCCAGCCCATGATGTCACAACTTTCTTTTTCATGCCCATGTGGCTTTTTCAGCTTTTACGACCTAAGAGGTGTGATCTTTCTTCATAGGTACCATGAATCAACCACTGTGGTAGCTTGAGTCAGCTACAACATACCATCAGTCAGTTAAATGCAAGGAAATGACATATTTCTTGTTGACCTGTGTCAGGCAGTATGTGAATATAATGCATTAACCAGTTTTAGTTATGGTTAACTTGTTCCTTGACAAATATTTCATTATTGCAAATCTTTCCTTCTTTACTACTTGCACTTCATTTCAAGGTGGCTGGCAGATAATCAGAAACACAGCTTCAATTGAATAAATATTCCCCAAAATGTGGTATTTTTGAAAGCTGATGGAGAACGCTAGAGCTGAATTCCCAAAAATGTTAAAATTGGATGTACTGCATCTCTCCACATTGTATCAATATAGATATAGTGAAATTCACTTTAACCCCTTCACCCCTGGGTTTCCGGTAACTCAATGCAATTTTGTGCAATATATTGGCTTACCATGTGGAAATGGTTAATAATCATTTATTAGTTCCATTTGGTACCAACAAACAAGCAAAATGGCCGACTCAAGGTACATGGCCGACTCAAAGACAGTTTACCCTAGTTGATGCTCGGCCCTAAAGGGTTAATCGGATGGACAGGATTTGAAAAACTCTGGCAAAGTTGGAGAGATATTTCTCTCTTTTTTTTTTCTTTTTTTTTTTTTTGGGGGGGGGGGGGGGGGCTTCTAATATCATCTGACACTATTCAGTGATTGATATATAATGCTACAGCCATGATCTTGGCCTTTAGTTTTTACTTTCCATGTTGCAAGGGTCAAGACTTGGCATTGAGTGGATCCTCACCCTGACCAGGACTGTGCAGTCTGTATCACATCTATTGTATTACTCTCAGCAGGATAGCTTGTTTCAATATCAGCGGTAATGGGATGCTCAGACAATGTGGCGGCCATGTCTGAATACAGGAAGTAGGAAACCGTCTGGGTGCCAGAAAGCCATCACACCGCATTTCCATACTACAGTGGCCAGGTTGGTGTAGATGGATTAAGCCGAGGTTTTCTTTTCAATTCAAGCTGGTTTATATTCCAATTTGATGTAAATTCTCAACATCAATTTTACAAAAAGATTGACCCTCTTGGGCCACTGTACCAAAAAAATGAAAAGGGATATATTGCACAGGTTGATAAACTACTAAGCACACAATGTGGAACTTATTTGACACCAGTATTGAAGATCTATGCACTTTAAGTCTACTTACTACCTTTTATTAGAAATTATCATTGAGCACGTCTTTTGCTGGAAATCTTTTATTTGCATTATTTTCTGATTTTAGTCATAAATAGCAGCATCTTCAACAAAACCTGATCCAATCACAAATGTTCATATTCCATTTCATACTTGGCTGATTAAGTCATAGCTAAACTTGAGAGAATCTCAAGAATCAATTCTCTATTCACTACATGTAACCTCAGCCTATGCAATGATGACTGTCTCTATGGAGTTTCTATACGGTTTCATTGTACACAGCCTCTGACGGATCTCTGTCAGCATCAACACAGATGTAAAAGGTTTGGGGTTGGTTAAGGTGGCTACATAGTCCAGGCAATATGTGAAATAGGTGCGAACAGGGAAAGGGAACACTTCAAAAGTGACACACACTAATGACTAATTAACTATATCCAATCCGAATACTTGAGACATGTCTTTCAGATGCAGATTGAGAGGACACTGAATCAACAAGGACACTTTATATCCCTTTAAGTATTCATCAATTAAGGCCCTGTGTTGTAATGTAGAAGGAATCTAAGAACTCTATGGTCCTTAGGTCAGGTACCCTGCTATCACCAGGATTTATCATCTGAAGTGTACACATGATGCATGAATTCAGTTCTAGTGAAATAACTCACCAGGGCCCCATTCATGCATATATGGGCATAGTACATTAAAGCACTTGTGACCATTAGTCCTGATGTAGAGCACAATGCCTCTTTGACCTAGGGGTCAGATACTCCTATATAACTAACATAGATCTCTTCAAGTTTGTATGACAAGAATATTTCTACTTTCTACTAGGAGCTGCCCAGGTACTATACCTAAATTAAATACCACCCATGTAAGTGTATCCTGCACCCGAAACCAATCATCATCCTAGTGCGTATACACCTTCAGTGAACTCATCCATCTCAAGTGTGTATATACTCACCCCTTAACCTCCGACAGAAGTGTGGCCAACCCTGGAGGAGGTTATCGTCTAAAGGGTATCCCGTAGATACGGTCGGCTTAACCCTGCTTCCTCCTGTTGGACAGGTTGGGGACATGACCACTATTCTAGTACGCCCTAAAAGAGCTGTACTTGTACTCACAAACTAGGGCGTACAAGTATAATGGCCTTGCTACCAGTAGCAGTGTATCTAGGCATTTTCATTATATTTCTCTTATAGACACAGTTTACTTTATATCATATTTGGTACCATTGTAAACAGAACATCTCAAGCTATACACTGGCGGTTTTACAAACTACAATCTTTTAAATTTAATCAAATATGATGCATTGAATAGGACACAGACATGAAATAATCGTACATAGACCCAGTAAAATCAATTTCCGAATTTTGTGTTACATTTGCTGATAAAAATAAACATACAGGGTAGTAGAATAGATACCGATCTATCACTGTGTGTTTTGGTTTTATCCCCCAGTGGAATGGTAAGGTCATAAATAGGTAAAATCGGTAAAATCATGAGATCAGTGTTGGTATGGGTAATACCCATTGTCCTATGAGCACTGCAGACCCATAATAAGAGGTCAGTTACCTAGCATAGCTAGGCTGTCATGGTCTAATGATCACACTATATGTACCATTTAAATGGTATGCCCCAGAATTATGCACAGTACCAGAATAATGGTACGGCCTAATTGGAAGGACTGTACCATTGTAGTAGTGCGTACTAACAAGGCCATCCTGTCCCCTACCTGTTGGACCTGATCACCTGTTGTGCAGTGATCCCAAAGTCTTCCCATAAGCTTTCTTTTTTGGGCTTTCCCTAATACATCTCCATGTATCAATTAGTTTCCTTTTCCATGGCTCACTACTCTTTTGTGAATATGATGTATAATGCACTGCAGAATCAAACAGTGGAAGAAATATAGCATGCATATGGCTACCCACTCTTACATATATTGGTAAGGTAGAAGGAACTGTCTTGTGTAAAAGTCTAGTAAACAAGCCTCATGAGCGTGACTATTTCCAAGAAACTGGTTCTAATCCAATGTGCTGCCTTCTAGGGACTATCTGAAAATATCCGCAGATCAAGGCTTTAGGTCTGTGATGGATATAGAAAGTAGGGCTGCACTCGCACAAGAATAGTAATGGCGGAAAACATACCTTCAACAAAGTTGTCATAAAATGCACAACTTTTCAACTTTGAAAATTGCAGTGTAAACCATCACCTAGTTGGAGGCAAAATCATCAATAAATCTTATAATCTTATACACCTCTATGATATAAGATGTAATAAGATATTTTTATTACATATCAATATCTGGTTACAATTCACAACAGGAAATGTAAAGTAGCAAGGTAAAAAAAGTACTTCAAAACATGTGAACCTTATGACAACATGAAAAGTGTGTTCTTCACACTTCCTCTGGGCGGTTTACATAGAGTGGCCACGTTGAGGACAGAACCCCTATTCTAGTACGCCCTAAACTAGCTGTACTTGTACTCACTACCTAGGGCTTACTAGTATAAGAGCCAGCCCACCAGGGTCAGTGTATCTAAGCATGTACATAAGATTTCTCTTATACTCCTGATATATTATTTTGCCATGCATGGTACCATTAGAAAGAGGACATTTCAATCTATACACTAGTCGATTTACAAAAAACAATGATTTGTATTCATTCAGATATAATGCATTAAAGTTGACACACTCATAAAACCCTCTCATAAAGACCCAGCAAAATCCATTTCCGGATTTCCTGTTTGATTTGCTGACAAAGAATACTGGTATGGTGTGATACACAAGACTGTACCACAATAGTGGTACGTACCAACAAGCTCTTCCTGTCCCCTACCTGGTGGCCAGAGTCACAGAAGTAGAGGTTTCTAGTGGTGCAGATACTATCCCTCACCCTGTGTTACCCTGCCTGGGGCTGTACACTCAACTAACAAACCATAAGTTATGTAAAGGCATAGTCAGTGACTAATCGTTAGACCATAGAGGATTGGCCTTGTGCGCGTTCAGATTTTGTGCTCATGGCTTTATCTTAACTCAACTTATACTTATAATATTATCTTACACGCACAATGCCATTTATTTTAAAGTTACATGCAGATACTATGTGATAGATGGGTTGAATCTATTAGCCTGATTAAATGCACAATTAGGTTTGTCTGACTAGGTCCAGACTAGACCAGGTCTCTAGCAGAAGTCCAACATGAGAGGGTCTTCAATTGGTTTACAAATATCTCAATATCCACTTCCGACATAGGCTTAATAAACCCACATAAACCTAAAGGACACTAATCCTTTACAACAGAACAGGGCAAAACCTAATTTCATTCTGCAACATTATGAAGCCAATCGTAGTCCAGTGCAAGCTATTTGTGGGCAGATGCTTGCTATATGCTCATTTTGATTGGGGATCAATTTGTATGTACACTTGTTACACCTATTCTCAGTACTATCGGGAATCCTTATTACCTTTTTTTAATCTCCTTATATTAACATACTTAGGAAAGATAGCACAACATATAAGACTCAGGTTCCCCATTAGGCAGATATATTTCTATTTCTTCTGTGGCCAATTACCACATTGAGCAATAAAGATTGAGGAAACAGTAGACTGCTTCCTGGCTGTCTTGGACACAATAGTGATCTGTCAGAAGGGGTACCTCGTGGATTCCTTACAGACGGATCACAATACAAAATGTTCTTTCTCACCCAGCCTCAATGAGCTTTTATAAATCCCACCCTCCATTCCTGTAAAGCAGAATGCAGTATGAGTCCGGCCCTCCTTTCATAATGGCAGATGACTAATGAACTGTCACAGAGGAGTTAGCTAGCATCAAGAAGATCCTCTTGTTCTGAGCAAATAAGTTTCTACAAACCCCACCCAATAAAGCATGGGGTTGGCAATAGATGTTTATCTTTACCTATGGTCCTGTTTCCTCTAGATGTCATCCGTCTCCAGGGACAAGTGAGCACCATAGGTGGGCATGTCTTAGATGCTGGTGATGTAATCTGGGGAATACCTATTTACTGTCTCACTTCAGCTTTAGCTTCCACACTCATCATCCAATAAAGCATGCGTTTGAAAATAGATATCCAGCCTGTTACCACTGGTGCTGTCAACTCTAGATTTCATCTGTCTCCAGAGACCACTGAACACTGTAGAAGGTGAAGTCCTGTAGGCTGCTGATCGCATACAGGACAGGTAATTGGGGAATGTCTATTTGCTGTATCTCACTGCAGGAGTAGACAATAATGCTGACCCAGGGACTCTAGGAGCAATGTTGTGGGCCTGTTGGTTTGTCATGAGTTACCTTTCTGTGACATAAGACACATCTCCTATTTCCCTTTGGCTCCTTTGGGTTTGATCTTTATGTTTCCCAGTTTCCGTGCAGTGCATGTGTTGCTACAATCACATTTGTGAGGTAATCTGATGCCTTGTGTAGGTGTCTATCTCTAGTAGTAACCATCAGTAGACTAAAAAGACTAAAAGTGTAATTTTTGCAAACAAAGCCCTTAGAAAACTAAACAGGAAACCTAAGTTAGTAATTGGTAATGACAATATAGAAATAACCCCATCTTATAACTACCTAGGAGTAACCCTTGACAATCAGTTAAATCTTAAGAAACAAGTCAGCATCACTAGAAGAAATTCTGAGCACAAATTATTTATTTTCCGCAGAAACAGCAAAAACCTCCCTGAGAAAGCCAAATTGGACGTTGTGAAGACAATGCTACTGCCTATCATGGACTATGGAGACATTATTTATAGTGTAGCTCCTTCTGGTGTACTTGATACGCTACAACCAACATTAAGTAATGCACTAAGGTCAGTTTACTGGAAAAGGGGAACAAAAAACCATGAAAAGTTGCACAAACTAGCTGACCTGAACTTGCTTAAAGACAGAAGGGATATGCACCTACTAAAACATGCATTTTTTTCCTCCCTGGCTGATGAGAAAATTGACAAAAGACCCCTGAGAACTAGGGCCCATGATGCCAGACTAATGAAGGTCACACGAGTGAAAAATCCCATATATAGGAAAAGCCTCTCACATAGAGATGCCATACTCTGGAACCAACAAAAGCTTGCTACCAGACTACATAGGACAGCAACAGGATTCAACACATGGTTGAAAAAAGAATATGACAAGAAAATCATGTCCTTACCTGATGTATGACCAGCTCCCTATCCCCTCACCTGCCCCTGCCCCAGGGTTGGGGGATGACTATTTCCACACACACACACTATTGTCCCCAAAACATAAAAGTTATAAGAAATTACCCTATGGTATAACATCTGAGGCCCTTGCATAAAAGGTGGATGGGCGCCATTGATGTGGCCCCCATCCATCCCTTTATTTTTTTATTTTTTTTCATTTTTTTATTTTTTCATTTTTTTTGCCCCTCAAACTCTAACTATAACCTTTTTCTCTCCCTACAACTATTCTTTTCTCTACTATACTATCCCATATCTCTTTACCATCTTCACTGAGGCTAATGGTTTACGCTAATGTTACCAAAGAAAGAACATTATTCAAGCCTCCACTGCAAATAACCCAGTTATTCACTTTATTCCGAATTATGTACTAACATTCCGCCTAAAACTAACAAAGGTAGAGGGGCTGAGCAGGAAACTGGACAGCCCCCCATCCTATTAACACCCCCAATAGGGTAGGTGTATTAAAAATTCCGCTTAACGGAAATCATTATAATATAAATGCTGTGGAATACAGAAAATACATTCTATAAGGATATGTATCTCCTCAGGATAAAAATAAACGAAAAATCAATCAATCAGATGGCTCTCTTCATCTGGTGTAGCTTGGGGAGTGGTATTTAAAACATGTGTATGTGGTGTATATTTGTAAAAGTGTGTCACAATATCTCCCATGCATTTCAACTCTTTTAAGTCCCCCAGCAGGGGTCAATATCATATAGGTAATTTGTCCAATTCTCAGACAGTTTGCTTTTACCCCCACTGTTGAGGTCGTCTACCTCAGTTTCTAATGTAAAAACTCTACAGAAAATATTGGCAGGGCCCCTTAGCACAATCTTAAAAATGGGTATTAGCCAAAACCTATTATTTATATATGTTATGGGGGGTCCTTTGTGGAAATTCAATTTGCCCAATCCTCGGACACCTTGCCCAGTTCCCGGACAGTCTCCCCTTTTCAAAGATAACTTGGTATGTGGAGACAGCATTACCACAATTATTGTAGTTTTGAGGACTAGATGTGTAAAAACAGTTTGCAGGTTGTTTACTTGGGTTTTATCTGTACGTAATTATTGGCTAGACCTTATTTGAAATAGCCATGGTACTTTGCCCAATTCTTGGACAGTGCTTTTAAGTATGGTCCTATTCCCGGACAAAAATGCTTTTGCTACCTTATTTCAGGGCATTGCTCACAGAGGGCAGCACATGTGCCAATATCCCTAAATAACTCACTGGGACCAATGTGACAATTTGATATCTGTAACAGACACCAAAATAGAATAAAATATTTGCTGGAGTGAGGAGAAACCTTCTTTGGGCTGTAAAATTGTCCGGGAATCGGACCTGTCTGGGAATTGGGCAGTTTACCTATAGTAATGCACGGACTGTTTTTCTAAAAGGAGTCAAATACTTGGTTCCCCATTAAGGGGTACATTTCTTTAGTTCCCCCTCGACTCCACCTATCCACCACCCCTGTGTTGTTAAATATGACCACTCCCTTAGGCAAGTATTCTCTCTTAAAAACCCTTCCTTTGTTAGTGTTTGCAGTTTCGTCACAGCCTACACTGGTCCTCCCTCAATTATGAATGCATACTGCTGCACTGTGGACTCTGAGCTTGTTTATTCAAACAGAAATTACAAAAGATGAGAGCATTAACATTGACCAAAGACTATCTTAACTGTAGGTAGTTTGAATTAAAGGCTAATCAATTATAAGTAGGCTAACACTGTTATTTCTCCTTTGTAACTGCTAGACTTGATGGGACCTATAGAAAGAGCTCAATCTATTAAATAAAACTTCCCCTCTCACAATGATCGCCATCTTCAAAGGTTTTCTATAAGGTTTTCTATTCCTCTCTCAAACATCCTCCAACACATCAATAAGACTGTAAAGGTCCCTTACTGGTGCAAGGAAACGGATATCCTGGGTTTAGTAGGCACCAGACAGGTAGCATTTTATAATGTCCCATTCAAGTATCTAAAGGCTTATTTTTCAAGGTCATCTTTAAAGTTCATTGCAGACAAAATAAACACTAATAGGGATTCTTAAAGCCACTTTAAGGTCTCAGATAAATAATAAGTGCCTATGCCATGATGTAGAAACCTGATATTGTTTTTGTTCTGTGAGTTTTAAAATCCATCCATCACCATGATAAGCCACTCAATGTAAGTATAGTAAATGAAGTGTCTAGCAGCCTGTACATGTATCTCCCCCACACTAACTAGAACCCTACCAGAACAGCTACACAGCAGTACCCTGCACCTAAAACCCACTCATCTTCCTCCCAGTGTGTATATACATACATCACCCACACCACACCTACCTGCCTCAGCCCCATCTGGGGGTACTGGGCCAGCCTGGAGAAGGTTAGGGTGGAGGATCTACGTCCTGTACAACTGCAATAAATAGTGCAACACAAAACAGAGCTTACTTACGAACCTCAAAGTATCTGTTTCAATGGATTATTGGCAAATCTACAGGTGCTGATAGACAGCATAACTTTCAGCGGACAAGTCCAGGCACAACAATAACAGTAAAGGAAAATGATTGATTTTAGAAACACATTTAATGTCAAGATTAGTAATACTCCATCATATAAAGTAGCCAATTCTGCATACCCTAACAGAAATACTTAGCTCTGATTGGTCAATACACTCCAAACTGCATGACTACCTATCAACTTTATTACCCCAATATGGTCCTAGGTGGCAACGTCATTCAAAGGCTAGTTCAGAAAACAAACACCATATCATTGGCATAGACACTAGGAAATCCCTTAATCATTGAGGGCTGACCAGAAAAAGATGTCTGGTGATGGAGCTGGGACATTTTTAAAGGAGTTATGACTACTATAGTTGATGCTTGGCCAGGCATGAGATTGACTATAGTCGATGCCATTTGGACCTCTGAACAACCTTTACATTGGTTTAAGAACTCAGCTGCATTAGGCTAACATGTAGAGGCATCTTAAAATTGATATGAAAGCTATCCTGACGTCTTGGACTTTCCAGTCCATGAGGTCAGAACTTCAATTGTTATGCCCATGTGGCTTTTTCAGCTTTTACTACCTAAGAGGTGTGATCTTTCTTCATCATAGGTACCATGATTCAACCACTGTGGTACCTTGAGTCAGCCACAACATACCATCAGTCAGCTTCTGTATACTAGAATGTCTATTTTTGTACTAAATGCAAGGAAATGACTTATTGCTTGTTGACTGGTGTCAGGCAGTATGTGAATACAATGCATTAACCAGTTCTAGTTATGGTTAACTGTGTTCCTTGACAAATATTTCATTATTGCAAATCTTTCCTTCTTTACTACTTGCACTTCATTTCAAGGTGGCTGGCAAATAATCAGAAACACAGATCAAATTCTATAAATATTCCCCAAAATGTGGTACTTTTGAAAGCTGGTGGAGAATGCTAGAGCTGAATTCCCAAAAATGTTAAAATTGCATGTGCTGCATCTCTCCACATTCTATCAATATAAATATAGTGAAATTAACTTTAATAATCATTTATTAGTTCCATTTGGTACCAAAAAAAATAAAAAAATGGCCGACTCAAGGTACATGGCCGACTCAAAGACAGTTTACCCTAGTTGATGCTCGGCCCTAAAAGGGTTAATCGGATGAACAGGATTTGAAAAAATCTCCTGGCAAAGTTGGAGAGATATTTCCCTCTTTTTTTCCCTTTTTTTTGGGGTGGGGAGGGTGGGGGGGGGGCTTCTAATATCATCTGACACTATTCAGTGCTTGACATATAATGCTACAGCCATGATCTTGGCCTTTAGTTTCTACTTTCCATGTTGCAAGGGTCAAGGCTTGGCATTGAGTGGATCCTCACCCTGACCAGGACTGTGTGGTCTGTATCACACATATTGTATTACTCTCACCAGGGTAGCTTGTTTCAATATCAGCGGTAATGGGATACTCAGACAATGTGGCGGCCATGTCTGAATACAGGAAGTAGGAAACCGTCTGGGTGCCAGAAAGCCATCACACCGCATTTCCATACAGTGGCCAGGTTGGTGTAGATGGATTAAGCCGAGGTTTTCTTTTCAATTCAAGCTGGTTTTTTTTTTGCAAGTTGATGTACATTTTCAACATCAATTTTACAAAAATGTTGACTCTCTTGGGCCACTGTACCAAAAAAATAAAAAAGGGGTATATTGCACAGGTTGATAAACTACTAAGCACACATTGTGGAACTTATTTGACACCAGTATTGAAGATCTATGCACTTTTAGTCTACTTCTTACCTTTTATTAGAAATAATTAGTGAGCACGTCCTCTCCAGGAAATCTTTTATTTACATTATTTTCTAATTTCAGTCATAATTAGCAGCATCTTCAACAAAACCTGATCCAATCACAAAAAAAATCATATTCCATTTCATGCTTAGCTGATAAGTGATAGCTAAACTTGAGAGAATCTCAAGAATCAATTCTCTATTCACTACATGTAACTTCAGCCTATGCAATGATGACTGTCTCTATAGATTTTCTATACGGTTTCATTGTACACAGCCTCTCACAGATCTCTGTCAGCATCAACACAGATGTAAAAGGTTTGGGGTTGGTTAAGGCGGCTACATAGTCCTGGCAATATGTAAAATAGGTGCGAACAGGGAAAGGGAACACTTCAAAAGTGACACACACTAATGACTGATTAACTATATCCAATCCAAATACTTGAGACATGTCTTTCAGATGCAGATTGAGAGGACACTGAATCAATAAGGACACTTTATATCCCTTCAAGTATTCATCAATCAAGGCCCTGTGTTGTAATGTAGAAGGAATCTAAGAACTCTATGGGTCAGGTACCCTGCTATCACCAGGATTTATCATCTGAAGTGTACACATGATGCATGAATTCAGTTCTAGTGAAATAACTCACCAGGGCCGCATTCATGCATATATGGGCATAGTACATTAAAGCACTTGTGACCATTAGTCCTGATGTAGAGCACAATGCCTCTTTGACCTAGGGGTCAGATACTCCTATATATCTACCATAGATCTCTTCAAGTTTGAATGGCAAGGATATTTCTACTTTTCTACTAGGAGCTGCCCAGGTACTATATCTAAATTAAATACCACCCATGCAAGTGTATCCTGCACCCAAAACCAATCAATCATCATCCTAGTGCATATACACCTTCAGTGAACTCATCCATCTCAAGTGTGTATACTCACCCTTTAACCTCCGACAGAAGTGCGGCCAACCCTTGTGGAGGTTATCATCTATAGGGACTCCCGTAGATGCAGTCGGCTTAACCCTGCTTCCTTCTGTTGGACCTGATCACCTCTTGTGCAGTGATCCCAAAATCTCCCCATAAGCTTTCTTTTTTAGACCCCATATATCAATTTGTTTCCTTTTCCATGGCTCACTACTCTTTTGTGAATATGATGTATAATGCACTGCAGAATCAAACAGTGGAAGAAATATAGCATGCATATGGCTACCCACTCTTATATATGTTGGTAAGGTAGAAGGAACTGACTATTTCCAAGAAACTGGTTCTACTCCAATGTGCTGCCTTCTAGGAACTATCTGAAAATATCCGCAGATCAAGGGTTTAGGTCTGTGATGGATATAGAAAGTAGGGCTGCATTCGCACAAGAATAGCACTGGCGGAAAACATACCTTCAATAAAGTTGTCATAAAATGCACAATTTTTCAACTATGAAAATCACAGTGTAAACCATTACCTAGTTTGAATTAAATTATCAATAAATCTTATAATCTTATACACCTCTATGACAAAAGATGTAATAAGATATTTTTATTGCATATTAGTATCCGGTTACAATTCACAACGGGATGTATAAAGTAGCAGGGTCAGAAAAGTACTTCAAACATGTGAACCTAATGACAACATGGAAAGTGCGTTCTTCACACTTCCTCTGGGCGGTTTACATGGAGTGGCCAGAGTCACAGAAGTAGAGGTTTCTAGTGGTTCAGAAACTATCCCTCTTCCTGTGTCACCCTGCCTGGCGTTGTACACTCCACTTACAAACCATAAGTAATGTAAAGGCATAGCCAGTGACTAAACGTTAGACCGTAGAGGATTGGCCTTGTGCGCGTTCAGATTTTGCGCTCACAGCTTTATCCTAACTCAACCTATACTTGTAATATTATCTTACACAAACGATGCCATTTATTTTAAAGTTACAGGCAGATACTATGTGATAGATGGGTTGAATCTATTAGCCTGATTAAATTAAGAATTAGGTTTGTCTGACTAGGTCCAGACTAGAACATGCCTCTAGAAGTCCTTCTTGAGAGGGTCTTCAATTGGTTTACAAATGTCTCAATATCTACTTCGGACATAGGCCTAATATGCCCACATAAACCTAAAGGACACTAATCCTTAACAACAGAACAGGGCAGAACATCATAGTCCAGTTCAAGCCATTTGTGCTAAATGCTCACGTGGGGATCAATTTGTATGTATATATATACTTGTTACACCTATTCTCAGTACTATTGGGGATCCTTATTACCTTTTTTATCTCCTTATATCAATATACTTAGGAAACATAGCACAACATATCAGATTATAAGGCAGATATATTTCTATTTCTTCTGTGGCCAATTACCACATTGAGCAATCAAGATTGAGGAAACAGTAGATTGCTTCCTGGCTGTCTTGGACACAATAGTGATTTGGTAGAAGGGATACCTCGCGGATTCCTTACATACGGATCACAATACAAAATGTTCTTTCTCCTCCAGCCTCAATGAGCTTTTATAAATCCCACCCTCCATTCCCGTAAAGCAGAACGCAGTATGAGTCGGGCCCTCCTTTCATAATGGCAGATGACTAATGAACTGTCACAGAGGAGTTAGTTAGCATCAAGAAGATCCTCTTGTTCTGAGCAAATACGCTTCCACACTCATCATCCAATAAAGCATTGGGACGAAAATAGATATCCAGCCTGTTACCACTGGTGCTGTCTACTCTAGATGTCATCAGTCTCCAGAGACCACCAAACACTGTAGAAGGTGAAGTCCTGTAGGCTGGTGATCGCCTACAGGACAGGTAATCGGGGAATTCTATTTACTGTATCTCCCTGCAGGAGTAGACAATAATGCTGACCCAGGGACTCTAGGGACCAATGTTGTGGGCCTGTGGCTTTATCATGAATTACCTTTCTGTGACACAAGACACATCTCCTATTTCCCTCTGGCTACTTTGAGTTTGATCTTTATGTTTCTTAGTTTCCGTGCAGTGCATGTGTTGCTACAATCACATTTGTGAGGTAATCTGATGCCTTGTGTAGGTGTCTATCTCTAGTAGTAATCATCAGTAGATAGCTCTGTTCATCTGGTGTAGCTTGGGGAGTGGTATTTTCTTACAACATGTGTATATGTGGTGGATATTTGTAGAAGCATGTCACAATATCTCCCATGCATTTCAACTATTTCAGTCCCCCAGCCGGGGTCAATATCATATATAGTAATGCACGGACTGTTTTTCTAAAATGAGTCAAATATAATTAGTTTCCCATTAAGGGGTACATTTCTTTAGTTCTGCCTCAACTCCACCCACCACCCCTGTGTTGTTAAATATGACCACTCCCTTGGGCAAGTATTCTCTCTTTAAAAACCCTTCCTTTGTTAGTGTTTGCAGTTTCGTCACAGCCTACACTGGTCCTCCCTCAATTATGAATGCATACTGCTCCACTGTGAGCTTGTTTATTCAAACAGACATTATAAAAGATGAGAGCATTAACATTGACCAAAGACTATCTTAACTGTAGGTAGTTTGAATTAAATGCTAATTAATTATGCGTAGGCTAACACTGTTATTTCCTTTTGAAACTGCTGGACTTGATGGGACCTAAAGAAAGCGCTCAAGCTATTGAATAAAACTTCACACTTCACAATGATGGCCTTCTCCAGAAGTTTTCTATAAGGTTTTATATTCCTCTCTCAAGCATCCTGAAGCACATCAATAAGAGTGTAAAGGTCGCATTTTGGTGCGAGGAAACAGATGTATCCTGGGCAAGTAGAGACTAGACAGGTAGCATTTTATGATACCCCATTCAACTATCTGTGGCTCTTTAAAGTTCACCAAAGACAAAATGAACACTTATGGGATTCTTGCTCAAGCCATGATGTAGAAACATGATATGTTTTTTGCTCTATTAGTTTTAAAATCTGCCTATCACCATGATAAGCCACTTTATGTAAGTATATATGGTAATTCAGAGTCTAGCAGCCTGTACATGTATCTCTCTCACACTAACTAGAACCCTACCAGAACAGCTACACAGCAGTACCCTGCACCTAGAACCCATTCATCTTCCTCCCAGTGTGTATATACATACATCACCCACACCACACCTACCTGCCTCAGCCCCCTCTAGGGGTACGTGGCCACCCTGAGATAGGTTAGGGTGGAGATGGCGAGTCCTGTACAACTGCAGTAAATAATGCAACACAACACAAAGCCTAGTTACTAACCTTGTAGTATCTGTTTCAACTAATTATCGCATATCTACAGATACATGATACTGATAATTCTATATGAAATGAAAAGTTGCCAATAAAGAGTTCTGCTTTTTCAACAGTGCAATGTGAGGGGCAGAAGTTTGTCATGATGACCATCCATCTCTGCAATCTAATTTCCAGGTCTGTGATCCTGCATAATGTTAACAAGATCGTGACTGTGCATTTAGTTGATCCTCACCATGGTGAATGATGAGGCCGTCTGGTTGGTATCACAGCTTCTATATCCACAGTAATGGGATGAGCGCAATGTGGCGGCTATGTCTGATGACAGGAAGTAGGCAACCATCTGAGCGGCAGGAGGCCATCAACCACCTACTAGGCTATACTGCTCTCCTGCATGCTATGTCCATAAAGAAATATACACGCTGATAGATTGTATATGTAAACCATTCAGTGTTCTCATATTAGTAACCCTTCCATCACTGCACACTTTTAGCCCCATAATAATAGAAGGAAAGGTGTTTATGCCAATATACAGGGTCGTCTGCACCCACAGTGGACTAAAATTGCTCTTTGATTGGCCCTTGAGTAGCTGTTGTGTAGTTCACAGCGTGTTGTAGATTACTGACAAAACAATTAAGCAGTATTATAATTGTGTCTAGACACTGGTTTACATTTTTTGCGGAGGTGACAAACAAGTTGCATTTATTAGCCTATACATGATAGCAAAGGCTACACTAAGTATGGCAATACTTGGATGGTTTGCTAACAGACAAAGGTTAGCGACCACAGGGGCGGGGCCCGGGGGGAGTGTCTGCTTGGTGCACTGCTGACTGTACACCTACGGTACCTCTGTACTTCTTGTTGATTATTGTATCTTGTACCTATTCAAGGTTCTGTTTTTTTTTTAATATTGAGATTCACTATCCAAAATATGTCAGAGTGAAACATGCATCTATGGGAATCTGGTCCCAAATTAAATCCTCCTTGCAATCTTTGTCTGTCCTAGAATCAGTAAAGGGATCATCAGTCATAGTCATATCAGAGATGAAAACATGGTATATTCCTTTAGTTAAAAACATTGTGTGTGTGCATTCTGGGTACTTGACCAACTAGGGTAACAACAGTTCAGTAGAGTACAGAAGCAGGTCTTTAACATTGCTACATATGGTTTTTGAGTTTCATGAATGAAAAAGAATGACCCTGACCCCTTTGTATCCAAACCCCACTGCACAGCACAGTTAAACCATGAAATAAGCTTCCACACTCTCCAAATGCTCTATCTCGATTTTCTGGAAGGAAAAAGCAATTCACATTACTCTGACACGCATCATTTAGGATATTTTCAGTCAATCAATACTGTGCATGCATGAATATGCTAAATGGAGTAATTCAATTGATTATTAAACAAGACAATGCCTGAACCCGCATAGTATGTGTTTTCCCAAACTCATGTCATTTGAAATAATTAACATAATTGAAAGTTGATTGCCACTGGTGTTGAGATAGTCTTGTTCAATAGGTTTAGTTGAATTTACATGATGAGGCCTGCATGTTATTTATTTGGTAGGTTAACTGTGGCCTTGAGGGAGGTAGCTGAGTTGGTATGAGCAGCTCATGAGCAGATCGGTGACATGCAGTTGCTCAATATAAGACCCGCTCCTAAATAACCACATCCCATGTGCCAAGCAGGGTTAGATGAGGTTGAAGAGACTTTACAAAAGACTCCTGAGAAAGGCACTCCCTTGAATCTGATCTTCTGGTTTGGGGTATGTTTTTGAAACAGCCCTTGGGTTTCATTCATTCAACTTCCTCCTCTGGTGGCACTTATTTTCATTTTAAAATATATACATCCAGTGTCAAAATTAGGTAACAGTTTTTTCTGTGCAATTTGTGTATCTATTCCATTGCAAATTCTCGCTCTAGCAACTGCGCTACTTCCCATTTACTTATGTAACTTTTTCTTCTTAAGGCAAAATTCAAGACTGTACCACCGTCAGTGCTTATAGTTATACAGGACACTGGCGTGTTTGGAGGCCCAGCACTGGATCACCGCAGTAATGAAATCCATGAAGGTTCGCAAAAGCAGTCAGGCTTGAGGTGCTTCTCATTCTGATTATTACGTATTATAGCTTCTGATGACTTTTGTGATAGTTCCAACTACCCCTTTTTCCCCCTCATTTTATCATTCAATTTTCTTTATGAAACTTATCCTCTGGTGTCTATTCTAATAGACAGTCTCTTTTGTCCTATGTTTAGATCAGTACATTAGAACATTCTCAGTTTAGCTAATCTGCTACTTATCTATGATACATTTTTTAGGGCCTAAGGCACCTTTTGTAATTGAAATTCAAGACCTTACCACCTACAGTGCTTATACAGGACAGGAACTCGTTTGGGGCCCTGCACTATAGCACCAAAGTAAGGAAAGCCACGATGGAAGGTCTGCCAAAAGCAGCAAGTCAGGCTTGAGGTGCTTCCCCACATATATGTGCTTTCCCACCTTTGCCTGAATCAGATAGCAGTGGTAGCTGAAGCAATGGTTGTCTGTAGAGATAGCATGGATGAGACTGCATAGCAGTTATTGGGGATATATGTGTGTTATCAGTATCATTACGAACGAAGCGTCTTTAGTGATTTAGCGGTTATGGCTCTAGGCTTGAAATAAAACAACAAGCCTGTTCAGAATAATTGGAGGATACCCATCAAGTATTTTCTGCACATGTATAAATCTTTTCCTCAAAGCAGAAACATGACAAGAGCTCTGGTTATTACTGAATTGACTATGTGTAATTTTGCCCTGTACAATAACAACAGCTTTCAATTATTGTCTCTATTAGGCATCAATAGTACTGTAAAGGACTGCAGTGGAACAGGGCGATATGAGTCCAAACCCAGCAGACCCCTACAAAGGAGAGACTCAGTGAGTGAACCTCATGTTGTTATTTGATAGTTGTTAATCCTCATTGAAAAGCCAAATAGAGCGTGGATATGATTGTCATTACGCATGGATCCAGCTCTGCAAAGTGAATCTACATCCATGCAGTAACAGTGAGAAACTAACCAGCATTAAAATCTAATGCTGCGGAATGCCAACAATTGAGTCACTCTTCACTGTTGTGTTGGAGTATCATAACAACAAATAAACAGTTCACCTTGATTCATCATGCAATCAGCACCAACTATGAGCAGCTCATGAGCAGATCTGTGACATGCAGCTGCTCAGCACAAGCTACACTCCTTAATGGCAATACCCTGTGTGTCAAACAGGGCTAGGTGCAGTTTTAGGAACCTGACAAAGGAGTCCTGAGAAAGGAAATCCATTAAATCTTATCCCTTTATTTTAAAACAGCCCTCATCTTAGGTTTCACTCATTCTTTCCTAGTGATACTTGTTGCATTGCAACAGGGACATTGATATGATCACACGCAAAAGACTCGTGATATCACATTTTCAAGCTACCTTTACCAGTAGACGAGATGATTGAAACCAAATTTACCAAACAATTCAATTTAACACCATGACTTGTTATGATATATTACTGCTTCTGATGAATTTTGCAATAGTATCCCTCTCTCATAACAGCTTTACTTTAACTCAATCATCTTTATAAAAAAGATATTCCTGTGTTGAAGTAGACAGTCTCTTCTCTGCAATGTATAGACCTAATCTGCAATATATTCTCAGTCTAGTTATCGCGCTTATTCCTGACTTGTGTTACATTTCCCATCAGGCCATTCAAAAAATAAAATTGTTTCTTTTCATGAAAATCAGATTTTAAGAAAACCTTTTTCTTTGGCAATTTTTAAAAGGAAAAACACAATAAAAATAGCCAAATATTGGCATATTTGGTATCAAATTAAAGCTTATGCTGTCGGTAATGCAGTCAGCTAGGAATAACTTGCAATATAACAACTTGTGTGGATCAATAAACTCCCAATTACTAAAATATAAAAATTGATCAAGGAAAGTCTAAATCTCCCTATCAAAATAAATTTTCAGCCTCAAGTAAAAAAAAAAAGACTAAATAAAAAACACCCTCATCATATTTTTCACCGCTAGATGATGAGAATCAACGTTTTCTTTAAGTGGCCTAAAAAATCCTTTTTTTTTGGAAGTCAATGTGTGGCTTCCCTTTCAAGTTGTACACTAAAAGCACTCTCATGCAACCACCATGCCATTTTAGGATCTCATCCCCTCTATTATGCCTACATTGATTTATATTGCACTGATCTTTTATACATGACGTTTCATATTTTTCTTCATATAGTCCTGTACTTGATCTAGTCCCGCAGTCACTTAGAGCTTGGACAAGTTAAACACGAGAGAGGCCAGGTTAGGGAAAACATTTTTTAGATAATGAAGATCAGTCGTCATGGCTTAAACAATGTCCCAGCACAATGAAGCCTCTGCATTTATGTCAAAAAGAAAATAGGAAAATATGGGCACCTAGAGGTTATGGGTTAATTAGTTTGTGAGGCACAATTGTTTTAGTACCAAGAATCAAATGTCGCCATGGAGATAAGCAGCATGTCTTGTTGATTATTAATCTACAGAAGCAGCACTGCATGAAAAACTCGATATAAGTAGATTTAAGTTTTCTCTAAAGGTCATTATATATTCTTAAATGTCTTTGATAAGCACATATAATGACATTTAATCGACCTCGCCGGGAAAACTTAAATGTCAAAATTTTGAGATTTAAGCATATTTTGGTATACCAAAAGTGACTATTTCGGTATATTTAAGCAACATTTAAGTTTACCTAAATGGTCTAAAATAATTACGTAAATGTCATTAAAGGTGATTAAACCAAATGACAAGGCCATGAGAAAGTTACTTCAATGTGATCAAATGCTCTGAAATATTTACCTAAATGTCATTAAAGATGATTAAACCAAATGACAAGGCCATGAGAAAGTTACTTCAATGTGATCAAATGCTCTGAAATATTTACCTAAATGTCATTAAAGATGATTAAACCAAATGACAAGGCCATGAGAAAGTTACTTAAATGTGATTAAATGCTCTGAAATATTTACCTAAATGTCATTAAAGATTCATTTTATTTTGGAATGCAGTATTTTCTGAAATTGAGAACTAAGATGTTTCATCAGTTTTTGGGAGCAGTAGGCATCTAACAGGTCCGGGAAATGAAGGGAAACCCTCCCCAGAGCCATTATTTACACTAGTGTTAATTTTCACAACGCAGGTAGGTGTGAAAACACTGCAGGGCTAGAATTAGCAATGGTTTTGCTTGTAGCATAAACACTGCAGGGCTAAAATTAGCAACAGTTTTCTTATAACCCATTTGCTGAATTTTCTATCAATTTGCTGTTAAATGTATATATCCCGTAAGATAGATTAGTGTATGCTCTTGAATCATACATGGGGAATAGTGAATCATACATGGGATTGCCATGAAATCACATGTAAATAAGCTTTTTCTATAAACTTTCTCTCTGTGCTCCTCCACTTCACCCAGGAGGCAGTGAGCCCTGCAGTGTTTTCACACCTACCTGCGTTGTGAAAATTAACACTGGTGTAAATAACGGCACTGGGGAGGGTTTCCCTTCATTTCCCGGACCTGTCTAAAGTACCTGCTAAACACACCGATACATCATCAACATTGGGAAGTGCCAATACAGGAGCCATGTTAAGAGGTTAGCTTTCATATTAGTCTTCATATTGAAACACATCATACTAACTAGTGGCCATGTATGCCATTGTAATGAATATAGATTGATACTCCTACTAGAAACAGATTAAACTTCTACAAACTTTACCCATGAAGCTAAGAAGCTCATAAAAGATTGCACCTGCTGCGATGACAGTTCGTATCGATTTTTATAGAGGGTTTCATGCTTATCAAGCTCTAATAAATTCTTCAGCACATGGGTATGTCTATAGAAGGGTGCCTGTGGTTGTGCAGGCACAGCCTTGGATTATGGCAAAGTTGATCCAAGGTGAGGCATCTAAATAATTAATTACTCTAAGGGCCTGTTGAGAGGACACCAAAGACAAATTAAACAAGTCAGAGCTGACT
Organism: Harmothoe impar; assembly: GCA_947462335.1. Lineage (NCBI taxonomy): Eukaryota > Metazoa > Annelida > Polychaeta > Phyllodocida > Polynoidae > Harmothoe > Harmothoe impar. Next base: position 68,232,532 of record OX381706.1, read on the forward strand.
AGGAGACTTTGGAAGCCTTAAAGTATTCATTAAGGTGACAGGTAAATAATCTCAGTCCCTATAGAAGCATAAAAAGGCTTCTTTTTCACCACAGCTACCTGCTCCTAATATTGTACATTATGTACCACTGTAAGAAACAGCTACAGTGACATGTATGTGTATGCCTTTTTATGTTATCAAACCTTATCTAGCCAAATAGGCCTAGGATAATATCCATTCAAAGTCATAAGTAGGTTTTAGCAGTTTACTGGATAAAATATTTTTTTCCAGATCTAGATTGTACTTGTTCGATTTAATGCTGGATTAAACTTCAAGACAATAAGTGAAAATTAACAATTTTGTGTAGTTCATAAAGCAAATTAAAAATGTCCAACTCATAAATCTTCATCAGAAATTGATATTGTGTCATCTTATGGTATCTCATACAGTAAGCATCAATAAAGCAACTGGGATTAAAGTCATCTCTATTCACAGCACATGATGAGTAATGAAAGGTTTATTAACAGTCTTCCCTGTTGAATGTCAATGACTGGCCGCCCATTGATCCAAACGGACACCTAAGGAGATTTTCCTTGACTTTTCAATTTTGGTTATGTGTGCTGCTTTGTGTCCATTTATGTTTCCTTTGCAAATATTTCAAACTGGCTTTATAGCTCCTTAATCCTTAATTGAATCAACACCTATCATCTGAAGTGGTACTTTTCCCTATTCTTTCAATGTAAATGTATTTCCTGACTTTTCTGTTGATTATCAGATGGAGGTAGGAGTTTTAACGGCTCATGGATGTACCATAACACTGAGGGTGTCGGATAATCCTTATTGGTCGCTCTGGCTTTTTTGAATGACAGCTGGCCTCCTAACACATCCATCGACTCTCTGCTCATATGGCTTCCACTGTGGAGCATAGCTTCAGAGGGGAAATAAGAAACAGATTCACTGCTATTTGCATAGTAGTGGGGTTGTTGACAGAATCTAAGAAACAAACAGTATAGCATACCAACAGATCTATGGTAGGACCTAATAATGTATAAAAATTGAGAACACAAAAGCTGCATGTGTAAAACCTCTCGGATAAGCTGACCATAAGAAGATATGTACTCATAAGTTTGACATTGACAGTGTGATAACAAGCTATGGTTGGAAGAGGATCTACTGGGAACTACTCATATAGATATGAGATAGGAAATGTTTTGCCTTCCTGGAAGAGTTGAAAGAATTGATAGATGAAAGACTTAAAAGGAATTTTGAGTACCTAGTTCTTCTAAAGCTATTGAGATGAGCTCAACAAAGTAGGAACTGGATATATGGGGGTTACCTAACCTAAAAGATATGACCTACCTAGTTAAGGAATAAGTAAACATCTGGGGCAGGGGAAGTTGTACTAATATATAGATCAGTTTTATGCAACCTTATTTGAATAATTTCTGAATATATTTTATCAAACAAAGATGCTATTTCAATTTGTTAAACAGAACACTAACAAATAGCCAAATAACCTAATTATGTTATTTAAACATAAAAAAGGGTCTTCACACCTTTCCATGTGGTGTTTACATACTGTTTTAGTGGAACATGGATTATGTCTAACCCCTACAATGAAGCATAGAGCTGTACAGCTCACAGACCACCACATTTTACTCCTGGGTAGAGACCCCTCCCTCACTCTACCTGTCACTCAGGTAATACAGTGTTGTGATCCCCGAGGGTTTTTACTAATGCCTGTTACAGAACCAAACATGTGAAATCTGTGTAAAATACCTAAAAGCAGCTGAACAATGCTGGTTGGGTATAGTCACCTCTAACTCTTTTGGAAGCTGCTGATCCATATCCGAAAGTGAGTGGCTTCTTTACACACCATCTAATATATAATATTTTCCCTCTTATATAACACTATCAAGTTGTAAATACCCAACCTCATTTTATTGATTATCTATAAATTGATCAATAATATAAGGCTCCCTGGCCATCTTGCCATACATCTAAATTGTGTAAATATGTGTATACTCAACATACCACTGCAGTTTATCCAAAAGACAGACTTTTTAAAAACATAACAAACCTGCCTGAGGTTGGTGCACAGATTTGGAGGAGAGAGTGTGACACCTCTGCCACATACTGTTCAGTGTAGGTGTGTCGGGGGGGGGATGCAGTTAACACTGGCTGAGGCCATGTTTCCCCCTAACTTCCATCATCTCTACTTAGTCTGGTGTGGACCTTATAACATAACGCATTGGCCAGTATAAGGGCCCAGTCTTCATAAATTCTGACCAAGCCTTACCCTTGGCACTCATATGAGACTAGCATTTATTTATAACCAGCTTAAAGTTCATTGATTTATTTCAATGCCTCTCTATCCCAGCCTCATAGTTATGACTTGAGCATATTTAGACCCAGCATCTTTATAGGCCATTCCAGTACAGTAGAAAATTTCAGATCCCTGCCATTTAATGTATACCCTAAAACCTAACATAGAAACCTAACTCCCGTATTAAGTCACACCCGACCCTGGGCCACTCCTTTTACACTTTGAAGACGGATATAGTTAGCTGTGAGGGGGAGTCTTTTAGCAGGAATTTTCCCTAAGGACAAGCATTTGCTGAATCTCATAGAGTTATGATGACTATAGTCGATGCTCGCCCTGCCATGGCATCGACTATAGTCAATAATCGCCCTGTCATGGCATCAACTATAGTTGATCCTCGCCCACAATGGGTTAAGCCGCACTGGCGATCTGATGATATTAGTACTGTGCTATAGTGGCAAAAACTTACGTATAAGCCACTCCAACCATGGGCCAAACTTATAAGCCGCGTTGGCGATCTGAATCATGCACTAGCTGCAGCTCTACATGAGGTTTTATGGTACCTGTAGATAGCCATTGCCAAAAGGAGTTATATTTGTCTCTGGTTTTGGATGGTCTCAATTAATACAGGCCTAGGTCTGATTTGACATTCTGGCCAAAATTGAATAAAAATGAATTATGATGCTGATAATATGTTGCTAGGTAGGTTTCTGGGTTTCTGGAAGCATGAACATCTACATTTCCGGGCACCAGGATTGCTCTAGCTGTCTATGGGAGAATGTCGCAAGAACTATATTGTTTGCTGATGCTCATTTTTTTTCATGTGTTAATTAAGACGGGATCCCTTCGTGTTTCCATGGCTCTGTGTCTTTATTACAGCTCCCGATGTATGGCTATCATCTGTTGGGCTGATGGCTCTACTGATACCCCATTCTATCAGGTCATATTATCAGCATATCTTTGTTACTATCATGGCTCTGCTAACAACTGTGATGTACTGATGGGTGATGAGAAGGGAGTGCTGGTTGTTTTTCTGTACACATAAGAGGATGATAAATGTCATGGATAGGACTGTAGGGGAGGGGTATACACATCTGGATAAACTGTTATCAGTACAGCTAGTTTATCATATAATTGGTGCAGTAGAAATCTGCCCAAGGAGGAGGGATGAGTTCTCCATTACAGAATCAATATACAGTATCTGTATCATATTTATAATGTTATGATGATAGGAATGTACTATTTAAAGTATATTTTCTGGAATATATGACATATAAACCCTGCATCAACAGTTTACACATTTAATAATAATTAGGATAGACAATCTTATTTATTGTTTTGAAACTGAGAAGCGGAAGGTTTACGTTAGGTGGGAGGCAGTGTATGGATAAGTGGTACAGGGGTATTGCTAAGATTGATTCATTGACATATTTAATATGACATGAAAACATATGACAATAGAAATTTCCCAAATCAGTATTATTTTTTAGGTCATCATGAAATTCAACACTCGCTAGAATGAAAAGATTCCTACCTCTCGGATATGTTTATGCAGAGCCATGCTATAACACCTTGCCCAAACTAAAACGAAAGTAAATGTAAGAAAACACATAGAACAACCCGATGTTGGAGTTTGATTTATTTCCAATAAGGCCATTTCAGTGCCCCAGACACTTTGAGCTATAAAGTCAGAACAAAGCCCTTTCATCTTGGACAGGTGAGATGTTCTAAAACATGTATTGATCACTGCCTTGTAAATGGAAGCTGGCATTTTGGAGACACCTGTCTTATGTTGTGAGCTGACCTTGTTAGTGACTGATTGCTGAAGCAGGCAGCTCCCATTTCTTTTTTCCCATCAGGCTGTCTATTTACAAAGCCACTTGGTCAGTATATGTTTCACATAGAGTCTGCCACACTCTACTTATGTCACTTTAACTACAGACAACTTGAACAAACAATGTCTTTAGTATAAACCAGTGCTGATGATAAAAAAATACTTGTACGGGTAGTGTATTCCATATATGGTATGTCTGACCTACTGGATGTTTTTCTTTTCTTTTGTAAATGATTTTTTTTATTAAGGTATATCCAGTATAGTATGTGAATGCATACAACTACAGTCTGGGCTACGGCTAGGACACCGATCTGCCGCCCAGTCCTTCTTTGTTTCTCTTCCCTAACTATATATTCTAATAAATATAAGGTGGAATGGCGAACAATGCTTTGTAAATCTTACAACTAGCATAATTATTACAGTAATTTTAGAATAATGACAACGAGACCTAATTCAATACCTTATCGCTTTTAATGCTTATACAGGACCGGAGCTCGTTTGGGGCTATGCACTATATCATCAGAGCAAGGAAAGCCATGAAGGTCCACTTAATCAGTCAGTCAGGCTTGAGGTGCTTCCCCACATAGCAGAGATACTTTCACTTGCCTGGATCAGATAAGCGTGGAGGTTGAAGCAGTGGTTGTCTGTAGATATAGTACGGATAATACTGGATATCAGTTATTGGGGATATATCTATATCTATCTCTATATATATGTATTTATTATACGATCTTGGCTCTGATCGTGCTTTTTAGGTGATATTCCCGTTCTGATATTCCTGCATACCGCACACTTGGCAAGGTGAAATCGTGCTGATATTCTGGATATCAGAACGATTTGTAATGAGTTACCGGATATCAGAACGATTCTGTCGGAACTCTCGACAGCCATAAAATCCGAGGATTCATGGAGACTCGAACACGCTACATCAAGACTTGAAGTCCGACGTGCTAACCACCACGCCGTGGAGGCGCTGATAGGGGGAGGTGGTGAAACAAGGAGTCCACAGGCGGATTTCCAGCCCTGTAGGACCATTATTTACCGAGTTACAGAAGAAAAGGCATTTTTTGGTATAATTTCTTTGAAAATCAATATTTTTTTCTAATTTCTTTTTTACCATAAAGGTGAGACTTTACTTAGCCTTTCGTTAAAATAATTCTAGGGGCTTTTTTTCACATATATATAAGCATTTTGAAAATGGTTTGTTTCCACCCAGGATCGATCCAGGGACCCTTGGTGTATTGGGCGCACACGCTGGCACCCATGCCTATCCGGCTGTGGTTAATGTGGAGGGAAACGCTGCCTATATTGAAGTATAGAGGGGAGCGGTTATTAACCAAAACGGCAGGTGGCGACGCGGGAGTACAGTCATATTCTTTAGGCTGGCGAAAGCAGCGTAACAAAATAATAACTGATCCCCGCGCCTAGCTCTTTCTTCCTCACCTACCTACTGAAGAGTTCCACAACATGGCGCTACTGGTGTACGAGTGATATTCAGTCAATAATCCTTCAAAATGGCGAAATTAGGACGTTTTAAAGGTAAATAAGGACATTTTAATGGGAAAATCGTATAATAAACCTAATAATATATGAATATCGCCAAACGCGGGGTGTGTATAGATGAATAACAAACCTCGGTGCTACGCACCTCGGTTCGTTATTCATCAATACACACCCCGCGTTTGGCGATATTCATATATTATTGGTTAAATATCTATATCTATATCAGTATCAGTATATATATATATATCAGTATCATTACCAAGGAAATGTCTTTGGTGATTCAGCAGTCAGGGCTCTATGCTTGAAATAAACAACAAGCCTGTTTATGATGATCAGCGGGTTACCCTCTAAACATAGATACGTAGGTTAAACGTAAATTTAAATTTATCTGGGGTGTAAACTACGTAATTTTGCAAGGTTTATGAACGTCAAAATGTTCAGGTTTAGTTATGTTCGACGGTCGTTCATGTCTGATTTACATTTTTCTACATCATATAGAAATAAATAGATTAAAAATTATCACATAATTTAGTATATAATTTTGTATAGAAAAATATAATTCATTGATTGATAATGATATTGCTGACAAATTTACATTCCCAAACATGAGTCGTAGAAAATAACCATTATAATTTCAAATCTTGTTTCATTAAATGTAATATATCATTATAGCAATATATTGTGTAAGGCGTTAACTGGACACCCTGATAGATCACAGACTAGATCTCTGGCATGGTCTATAGTTTTGGCTGCAGAAAGGCTTTATATTTCTTCCCTTGCCAATAATATGGTGTCCAATTAATAAAGTGTCCCAATTCACATACTATGCACAATTCGTTAATTGTGTATCCTTCATATATGAATGTTCAATACTATGCGGCTGATTTGAATAATATCAGATATGTAATTCATGAGAATTTGCTGCTTGAATAGGGTAGATTTGTTATAAGGTCGTTAGATTCTCTTCATACTTGATTGTGCTGTCACCTAGTGTATCACTTGAGAACTATATATGTACACTTGGGAGTTGAAGACACAATTAAAGTTCAAACGGTGCAGCTTTTGAACGTAGATCTACTTAGATTTATTACGTTTATTTACATTTGAAGGAGGTAGAAAAATGTAAATCAGACTGAAACATCTATTAAACGTAACTAAACCTTAACGTTTTGACATCCACAAACCTTGCAGTAAAACGTGGTTTAAACCATTGGTCGGAAGCAAACCTACACAAACCTCTGAGCAACGTTGGAATTACTTAGTGTGTTTAGAGGGTACCCATTAAGTCTTTTCTATGGTAAAATATTTTCCTCAAAATAGAAACATGACAGGAGCTCTAATTATTGCTCAATTGACTATGTGTAACTTTGCCCTTTACAAAAGCAACAGCCTTCAATTATTGTCTATACAATTTCATGGTACTCAAGGTCCAACTGATCATAAGGCATCAATCATACTGTAAAACATAGCAATAGCAAGTCCAAACCCAGCAGACCCCAAGAAGGTGAGACTCAGTGAAACCTTATGTTGTTATTTTATATATGTTAATCCTCATTTAAAGGCCAAAAAGTGTGTGGATATAATTGTCATTATGCATGGATCCAACTCTGTGGAGTAAATCTACATCCATACAGTAATACCAAGAAACTCATCCCCTAATACTGCTAGAAGCCAACAAAGTGACTCATTCATCACTGTTGTGTTGAAGTATAATAACAACAAATAAACAGTTCACCTTGATTCATCATGCCATCCTCACGAACAATGGGCAGCTCATGAGCAGATCTGTGACATGCAGCTGCTCAGCATAAGACCCACTCCTAAATGGCAATACCTTGGGTGTCAGACAGGGCGAGGTGCAGTTTTAGGAACCTGACAAAGGAGTCCTGGAGAGGAAATCCATTAAATCTGATCTCTTGGTGTGGGCCTTTAAAAAAAAAAACCCAGCCCTCATCTTAGGTTTCATTCAATCTTTCCTAGTGATACTTGTTGCATGGCAACAGGGACATTGATATGACCACACACAAAGACTCCTGATGTCACATTTCCGAGCTACCTTTATCAGTAGACAACATGATTGTTACCAAATCTACTAAACAATTATTCAATTCAACACCATGGCTTATTATGATATATTACTGCTTCTGATGAATTTTGCAATAGTATCCCTCTCTCATAATAGCTTTACCTTAACTCAATCATCTTTATAAAAAAGATGTTCCCGTGTTGAAGTGGACAGTCTCTTCTCTGCAATGTATAGATTAAATCCGTAGAATTTTTCAGTCTAGCTACCACGCTGATTCCTGACTTATGTTAAATTTCCCATAAGGCCACTCAAAATAATAAAATGGTTTCTCATCACAGGGTGTATCATTAAAAATCAGATTTTTAGGAAAAGATTTTTTCTTTGGCAATTTTTAAAATGAAAAACATGATAAAAATGGCCGAATATTGGCATATTTGGTATCAAATTAAAGCTTATGCTGTCAGAAATGCTTGCATTATAACAACTTGTGTGGATCAATAAACGCCCAATTTCTAAAATATAAAAATTGATCTAGAAAAGTCTAAATCTCCCTATACATTTCAGCCTCATATTTTTCACTGCTTGGTAACGAGAAACAACCTTTTTTTGAGTGGTCTAACTATCCTTTTTTATAAAGTCAACTTCTGGCTTCCCTTTTGCACATACAAGTCGTACATTAAAAGCTCTCCTATGCAACCACCATGATATTTTAGGATCTCATCCTTCCTATTATCACTACATTGATTTATATTGCACTGAGCTTTTATACATCACGATTCATATTTTTCCTCATATAGTCCTGTATTCAATCTAGTCCCGCAGCCACTTAGACCTCAGACAAGTTAAACACGACAGAGGCCCAGTCAGGGGCAAATATTTTATAGATAATGAAGATCAACTTGTCATGGCATAAACAATATCAGCACAATAAGGCCTCTGTATCTATGTCAAAAGTAAAATAGGAAACATGAACCCCCTCACTACAACCTGTCCTAGAGGTTATGGGTTAATCAGGTTGTGAGGCACAATTGTTTTGGTACCAAGAATCTAATGATGCCATGGAGATAAGTAGCATATCTTGTTGATTGATGATAATGGCTATCTATAGAAGCAGTAGGCATCTAAAGTACCTACTAAACACACCGATACATCATCAATATCAGGAAGTGCAAAAACATGAGCGGTAGTAACAGGTTAGCTTTCATGTTAGTCTTCATATTGACACACATCATACTAATTAGTGGCCCTTTATGCTATTGTAGTGAACATAGAGTGACACTTATATTTCTCCAAAATTTATTCATCTAATGACGGCCTTGAATACCTAATTTTTCATGAATACAAGTTTCCACACACACTTTAGAAACAATTAAACTTCTAAAAGGTTTACCCATTACCCAGGTAACAAGAAACGTTTGGTTAACGTTGATGAACGTTCCCTTTTGGTTAATTGAACCGTTAATTGAAACGTTTGTGAAATTACATTTTTTTAATGTTAACCTAATGTTTTCAGAAAAACGTAATCTAGAAAACGTTGGTTTGATGTTGCAAAACAGTTAGTAAACCAACGTTTTTCAGTTAACCTTTAAACAATGTTGATCAACGTTCAGAACATGGACTCAAATCAACGTTGATCTAACCAATTTGCTCAACGTTGATTGAACGTTTTTCTGTGGTACCAGTGTATCTCACTAGATGGCAGTTGAGCTGATAATGATATTTGACATGGTGCTTCATGGTGATATCTGTTTGAAATGAAGCTATTTTAATATAATATCATGACAGTTTATCAACATTTATATCAAGATTTAGACTTTGAATTTATCTATGCTAAATAGGTTGGTCAATTACTTGTATATTGCCTTCATTGAGATGTGTGGTATACAAAACACCCACTGTGTGGCATTGAGAGATAGATAAATCAAAGCTATTCCCCATATATCCCTATGAACTAATGCACCCCACACGACTTGTTTAAGAGTATTGGGCATATAAAAAGAAAGAAGGCCTATACTATAGGTATACCTTTTTGTAAAGAAGAAAAAATTAAAAGAAAATATATGGAAAACTTCACAAACAAAATGAAATAAAATTCATAGTATATAATAGTACATTGACCTCTTTTGCCTTAGAATGTATGTGTCAACTCAAGGTTGGTTTCAACCATAGCTCAATGTCAATTGAACGTTATTTCAACATTGAATTGAGTCCACGAAATAGAGTTAGGCTAGATGCAAAATAAACGTTATCCCACTCTTTAAATGACGTTTGATAAACGTTTAAACAACCTCGACTTGTTACCTGGGTAAGCTAAGAAGCAAGTAAAAGGGTGTACCTGATGCAATGACAGTCAGCACAGTGTTTTTACAGGGTTTTATGCTTACCTAGCTCTAATGATTTCTTCAGCACATAGATTGTCTATCTAAGGGTGCCTGTGGTTATGCAGGGACACATAATATCCTGGAAAAGTGGATCCAAGGTGAGATATCTAAATAATTAATTAATCCAGTACTTGATACTTCCCTGTTGAGAGGACATCAAAGACAAGATAAACATCTCAGAACCGAGCAGGAGACTTTAGAAGTCTTAAAGTATTCATTAAGGTGACAGGTAAAAAACCTTAGTGCCCATAGAAATAGAAAAGGTGGACATATATACAAGTCATAGTTCCCTCCAAGTTTGTATACTCACCTCTCATGTATGGCACAGGTACATGCTCTTAATATGTCCAACTCATGAATTTAAAAAAGAATTATATATTGTTGGGGTCTCATACAGTAAGCATCAATAAACTGGAATTACATGCATCTCTATTTACAGCATGTGATGAGCAATCAAAGGTTTATTAACTGTGTTCCTTGTTGAATATCAATGACTGGTGGCCCATTGATCCCAAAGGACACCTTTTTTGGTTATGTGTGCTGCTTTGTGTCCATTTATGTTTCCTTTGTAAATATGTCAAACTGGCTTTGTAGCTCCTTAATCCCTAATTGAATCCACGCCTATTATCAGAAGTGGTACTCCCCCTATTCTCACAATGTAAATGTATTGCCTGATTTTGTTGATTATCAGATGGAGGTAGGGGTGTTATAGACTCATGGATGTACTAAGAACACAGAGGATATCTGATAATCCTTATTGGTCGCTACAGCTTTTTTGAATGACAGCTGGCCTCCTGACTCATCCATCGACTCTCCCCTGACATGGCTTCCTGACTGTGCACTACATGGCAGCTTATTGATCTTTCTGACAGGTGACCTACAACGTGGGACTCAGAGATCCACTGTGAAGTATAGCCTCAGAGGGGGAATAAGAAACGGATTCACGCATATCTGCAAGGTAGTGGGGTTGTTGACAGAATCTAAGAAACACAAAGTACAGCATGCCAACGGATCTATGGTAGGACCAAAAAATATATGATATAGAGAACACAAATGCTGTATGTGTAAAATATCTCTGATAAGCTGACCATAAGAAAATATGTACTCATAAGTCTGACGTTGACAGTGGGAAAACAAGCTATGTTTGGTAGAGGATCTACTGGGAACTACTCATAAGGATATAAGATAGGAAATGTGTTGCCTTCCTGGAGGAGTTGAAAGAATTAATAGATGAAAGGCATACAAGGATTGTTGAGTACCTAGTTCTACTAAAGCTATTGAGATGAGCTCAACAAAGTAGGAACTGGATATATGGGGGTTACCTAACCTAAAAGATATGACCTACCAAGTTAAGGAATAAGTAAACATCTGGGGCAGGGGAAGTCGTACTAATATATAGATCAGTTCTATGCAACCTTATTTGAATGATTTCTGAATATGTTATATCAAACAAAAATGCTATTTCAATTAGTTAAACAAAACACTGGTAAACCTAGGCTAACATAGTTATTTAAACATAAAAACAGGGTCTTCACACCTTTCCTTGTGATGTTTACATACTGTTCTAGAAGAACATGGTTCATCTCTAACCCCTACAATGGAGCATAGAGCTGTACGGTTCACAGACCACCACATTTTACTTCTGGGTAGAGACCCCTCCCTTACTCCACCTGTCACACAGGTAATACAGTGTTGTGATACCGGAGGTCTTTTTACTAATGCCTGTTATAGCACCAAACATGTTGGAGCAGTCTAAAATGCCTAGAAGCAGCTGATGAGTGGATATAGAAAGCTTTTTCCCTCACTTGAAGTGAAATTGACTCTGGCATAATTGAATATCTTGTGTAATAGATTTAGTTAGGATTACCCTGTGAAGCCCCCATGTTGTTTATTTGGTTACATAAGTGTGGCCTCAGGGGAGGCAGCTGAGTGTCTATGAGCAGCTCATGAACAGATCAGTAACATGCAGCTGCTCAGCACAAGATCACTCCTTAGTAACATCACCCTCTTTACCATAAAGGGTACGGTGCAGTTTTAGGAACCCTACAAAACACTCCTGGGAAAGGAGGGTTTCTAGGTTTTGGACTGCTTTTAACACATGTAATCTCATTCCTTATGTATTAAAATGATTAAAATGTCAGGTACTTCCAGTTTACATAGATCACATAGTGTCTCAATACCCGCAGACATCCTGAGTGGGAGTAATTGCCAGTGCTGCATTTACATATTGTGTTGATTATACAGGGTCGCTACACTGTTAATTGGTTGGTATGATGAACTGGACCTCATCATATTTTGTTTAAGGATTAGTTCTCCCCACAATGTGGGATTCACCTGGACTGGATTAAAGGCACTTTATATCTGGAATTAAACATCTGTGTCCCACTTGGTAGTCCCATATGGCAGCCCATCTGGGATACAGATGAGGCCCATTGAACAATGCTGGTTGGGTAAGTCACCCATATCTCTTTTGGAAGCTGCTGATCCATATCCAAACGTGAGTGGCATCGTTACACACCATCTAATATATAATATTTTTCCTCTTATATAACACTATTAAGTTGTAAATACCCAACCTCATTTTATTGATATCTATTAATCTATCAATAACATAAGTCTCCCTGGTCATCTTGCCATACATGTAAATTTTATAAATAAGTGTATAGTCCACTGCAGTTTAATATAACCAAAAGACAGACTTTAAACCTAACAGACCTTAAACAAATGCCTCCTGCCTCATCCTATAGAATATTTGAGGTTGGTGCACAAATTCGGAAGGGGAGTAAAAGTTTGAGTGGGAGCGTGTGACACCTCTGCCACAGACTGTCTGATCTAGCTGTGTCACAAAGAACAGCAGTTAACATCAGCCTAAGCCATGTTGCCCCCTCACTTCCATCATCCCTACTTAGTCTGGAGTGGACCTGATAACATAACACATTGGCCAGTATAAGGGCCCAGTCTTCATAAATTGTTACCAAGCCTTACCCTTTGCACTCATATGAGACTAGCATTTATTTCAGACCAGCTTAAAGTTCATTGATTTATTTCAATGCCTCTCTATCCCTGGCTCATAATTATGACTGGAGCATATTTAGACCCAGCACCCTTACAGGCCATCGTAGTATATTAGTAAATTATCTGATCACTACCATCCAATGTCTCTGAATAGGCCAGGCCAAAAGGAGCTATATGTGTCTCTAGTTTTGGCAGGTCATAATCTTTATAGGCCTTGGCACAATCAGGATAAATAAACCACTTTAATTTAAAAAGAAAATTATGATGCTGATGAATTGCTATCTAATTATAGGTGGGCAGAAGAGCATCTATTTAATCCAGACCCCAGGATGGCCCTGTCCATCTTTGAGAGAAGTCGCACACAAGTAGATTGAGCCAATGTTGTAAGAACTACATCATTTGCTGATGCATATTTTTTTGATGTGTTAATTGTCATCACTTCCCTTCGTGTTCCCATGTCTCCTTGTCTTTATTACAACTTGTGATGTATGGCTATCATCTGTTGGGCTGATGGCTCTTCTGATACCCCGTTCTATCACTTACATATTATCAGCATCTCTATATTACTACCATGGCTTTGCTAACAACCATGGTGTACTGCTGGGTGATGAGAAGGGAGTGCCAGTTGTTTTTCTGTCCAGATATGAGGATGATAAACGAAGTGGATTGGACTATGGGGGAGGGGTATACACATCTGGATAAACTGTTATCAGTACAGCTAGTTTATCATATACTTGGTGGAGAAGAACTAGGACAAGAAATCTGCCCAAGGAGGAAGGATGCGTCTACAATACTGATGATACACCGCCGTATACATTCACCATTAAGCAATCAACAGAAAGGATCTGTATTATTTTTATGGGATGATAAAAGGAATGCACTAAAGTGACATTTTCTGGAATCTATGGCATATATACTTTTCTGGAATTCATGACAAATAAATCTTAGTAAACAGCCTACCAATAACAATTAGGATAAACAATCTTATTAACCGTGCTGGGATTCTGTGAGGTTAGCTACAATGCCTTGATGACTTATATTACCTCTAATTCACTTCTGATTCAGGGTCATACAGTATTATGGACAAGTGCTACATTAACTTGTAACAGAATCACTGGGATAGATTCTAGTTTCATATGGAACTATGAAAAAATTACAAAATCTCACAAATCAGTATTGTTATTTAGATCATCATGCAATTCAACACTTCCTAGAATGAATTGGATACCTACCACTTGCATTATGCTTATGCACAACTATGCTATTGTAGACCCTGTTCAACTGTAGCCCCCCTCCAACCACCATCTCCTCACCCACACAATAAATGGCTTCACACATCAAATCCTCTGCATCAAAACACCCGATCTCAGAGCTTTTTATTTGTATTCTTCGTAGGGTCATTTCAGTGGCCCAAATCCCTTTCATGTTAATGGCCTGAACAAGTGTGATTTCCTAAAGCCATTGTTAAACACTGTTCTTGACATGGAAGCTGACATTTTTGAGACATTTATCTCAGGTTGTGAGCTGACCTTGTTAGTGACTGATTGCTGGAGCAGGCAGCACCCTTCTCAGATCTTCCAGTTAGGCTGCCTAGTTAAGAAAAACACTGGTCACTACATCCTTCACATAAATTTTGCCACACTCTGAGTTTGAGTTTGAAACGTTTTTATTATAGACATCGATTTACATCATTTCAATGTGTGATATTGGGCTGACAACAACCTCGTGGATATAATACGGATGCATAACTTGTAACATTTTGTTTATATATATATATCAATGCATTTGTGTGTGACCTGAGCATACAATTGTCAAAGTAAATGGCCTTTTACCAGTTTTGCAATTCTCTGTTGTCTTGCATAAAAAAAGATAGGCAGATCCAAATAAATTAATAGTCATACATTCAGACTTAGTGTTGGTATTTTATTTCTAATGGAGCCCCAATCGTTCCCAGCCTAAGGGTGGACAGGATACTTCTCGAATTGGGATATTATACTCCTGTTATCTTAATAGATGAACGGAGCACAAACAGGGAATCTTTAACACTGGCTTCACCACAACATGCAGACCACAAGAGTTGACCAGAGTTGCATGTTGAGTGTACATAAAGAGGAAGATGAAGAATTCAGAACTGACATTAAAAAGTAATAATGTACTCATTAACCCTTTGGCCGGTCTGATGCACCATGTTTCTTTGTCGTCATGTCAAGTAATCCCACAATCTTTCCAATTAATTGGGGGAGGGGGAGGGATTGAAGGTGAACATTTCCGACTAGAACCGGCACTAAAATAGGTTGTAGCATAAAATCCTTGATATTTCTGGTTTAATCTATGAGTTACATAGGAAAAAAGGCAAAACCGAGCATCCATTAAATTTAATATTTCGGAACGGCTTGAAGAAAAAGAACTTCTCCAAAAACACCAAGATTCTGTCCCACCGACACAGAATCTGACTCTAATAGTGCACAGGGGCTCATCTAGCGAATTCTTGAGTCCCTAACATGATTTATCGTTCACCCCTGCATAAAGTGCCTGGGTTTGTACTGCCCACACACCCCCAGAACTATACTCATGGTAAGAGACCCCTTGCTCATGCTACCTTTTACCTATGTAATACAGTGTTGTGATACATAAGGTATCATTACCGATGTCCGTCTACGTAGAGTACTTCAAAGCAGCTGATAAGTGGTTATACATAGATGGTTCAGATTCTTGGTGAATATTTCTCTCATAGTTGAAGTTAAACTGCCTCTGGCGGAGTTGATAATCCTGTGTAATGGATTCGGTCAAGTGAACCATATAATGTCATAATAAGCTGGGACTCCACTACCCGATTTTCTTATCTGATCGGACCTATTCTCACAAATCGGACCCAAACACATTGTAAATATAAACACACGCTAAAGCATAGGGTTGTTTATATTTATATCTGTTTGTGTCCGATTTGTGAGAATGGGTCCGATCTGACAATAAAATCGGGTAGTGGAGTCCCAGCTACAGTCTGCACGTTTTTGACAGGGTGTCATGACACCAAACCTCACATGGATTCCTCTGTACATTGATACGTTTATATCACAACAAGAGTGCCTTTCATGGAAACTGGCATTACAGATGGCAATGTAGATCCTCCCAAGCTGAGGTACCTTAAAAATCATTTACTCAAATACTTGTCACTTCCCTTCTGAGGGCAGATTTAGAGGACATCAAATACGAGATTAGCACATCAGATCTAATGGAGAGACTTTTGAAGTCTTAAAGTATTCATTAAGGTGACAGCTAAACAATCTTAATCCCCATGTCATGGGCTAGAAGCATTAAAGGCCTCCCCTATGACCTAGGTATATTTATACAGGCCACAATCTTCTTTGCCGTTTGTTATCACACCTCTCACGCGTGCCACACTTAGTTATTCCTACCATCACACTGTATGTACCATGTACTTGACTAAATGTTAATGTCACCAAGATATACATTCCTCTTTAACAGTTTCAGGTAGATTTTAGTGTCCTGTTGAATAAGCCTTATTTCTAAAGTTTAGGGTGGTTTCAGTGGATTTGATATTGGTTTAGGTTAAAAAAAAGACTATACATATTCCCAGATATATGTGAAAAGTATCAAACCTACCTCCAATCTACGTTCTGCATACTAAACCTCATCTATCTTAGCTTGATATCCCCTTTCACTGGGTCTCATAAGGTGAACATTAATAAAGCAGCTCAGGATTAGATTCATCTCTCCTCCCAGCATGTGATGATTAATCAAAGCTTTACTAAACGCCTTTGTTGCTGCAGGTCAATGACTGCTCAGCCATTGATCCTAGAGACCTCACAGGAAGACTTCTTTTGTCTTTATACCACAGTGGCTTTGTGATTTATTTTCCTTCCTTGTCCATTTATGGCTACTGTGTTTTCCTTTGTAAGTACTTCAATCCAGGTATGAGCTTCTCAAAATCTCTTAATACATTTTTTTAACTGCTCACTAATGTATTCTCATATTGCAAGAAAGTTATGCATTGAATGACTGATCTGTCAATCATCAGATCCATGCAGATTTGATGGGACTGATTCAATGCTCATAGATGCCTTGCAAACAACATCTCGAAACTCGTGCCCTCCTTGACTCATGACTCGTGATCACTAAAAGAATTTCAGAAGCTTTCTTAAATGTTTTCTGGATCCATATTGTCTTGAGTGTTATTTTCTGTTGAATTTCTTTCTCGAGTGAAGCTTGAGAAATTCAAAATGTTTATGGAATGTACATTCTTGACACTTTCTTGAAAGAATGAAAATCTAGAAATTCGTGTCATCATTCTTCTTGTGAAATTTCTTGTTATTTGCACCAGTGAAACTCGGGAAATACACATCACTATTGAACATATCACTAGGAAGTTCATTATTCTCGACATTTTCCTTTGTATACAGCTTGTGCTTTTTCCAAGAAATACTGTAAAACCTCGCGTATAGGCCACGGCTAGTATGCGAATCAGATCGGCGGTGCGGCTTATAGGATCGGCCTAAAGTCAGGGTGCGGCTTATACGCGAGTTCTTGCTGTTATGGTACAGTACAAAAGTCACCATAATCAGATCGCCACTGCGGCTTATATGATCGGCCCAACGTCGGGGTGCGGCTAATACGAGAGTTAGGCTTATACCCGAGGTTTTCCCGGCACACAAGATAGTAACTTGTGAGATAGTCTCAAAACACATGTCAGGCTAGATAGTCTCAAAATGTTGAAACTATCTAGCAACCCTTACGCTAGATAGTCTCAAAAGTGCATGATAGTCTCAAAATACTGTAGTTTTGTTAGTATCTAGCAACCTTCAGGCTAGATAGTCTCAAAATTGCGAGATAGTTTTGAGACTATCTGTCAGGACTTTGAGACTATCTAGCATGATGGTTGCGAGATACAAACAAAACTATAATGTTTTGAGACTATCTTGCAATTTTGAGTCTATTTAGCCTAACAGGGTGTACAAGGAGGATATAGGGTGTTTGATTACCCCACTGCTTCCCCCTGGCTGTATGTTGACTGACAGCTGGCCTCCTGCCACATACACAGACTCCCATATCTTCCCCTACATGGCTTCTTGACTGCTCACTCTGGCAGTCTATGCCATATCCGGCAGGGTAACCTACAATGTAGGGCTCCATTCTGAAATATAGCATTAAAATGTGTGTGTGGGGGGGAGAGTGCAAAATCATGCTAACAAGGCGATGATAACATATGCATATAACAGTCATAACATATATCAGCACATGTGTTAAACCTCTCTGATAAGCCGACAACATTTTGGATTTGAGGCCTAACTCAGCTTATAGTTTTTACTTAAAGTGGGTGTCAACTTATGACGGATTTTTCTTGGCCCAGTAGTTGTTAACATCACTCAGAAATCAGCTCATGTATTCATTTAATAGTAGGTGATCTACCTATAATGATGTTATGGAGGTCGGTCTACTAGAGAAGTTACAATGTACTCTTCATATTGTCCAACATTACTTTGGAACATATCTAGCCATGAGCCTGATGAAAGCAGTGAGTAAACAAGCTACATTTGGTAGTGGGTTTACAGGAAACTACTCATGGGAATATTTACAAGATGTGTTTGGCTTCCTAGAAGAGCTGGTGAAGGTTAGCAGATGAAAGACTTGCTATGCCTTTTTAGCCTGAGGAGCTAGTACAGCTATTGGGATGAGTTCAATGGAGTAGGAACTGGAGGTATGGGGGCTACCTCACCTAAAAGATATGCCCTACCAAGTTGAGGAATAAGTAAACATCCGGGGAAGGGGGAGTTGTACTAATATGCATAGATCAGTTCAATGCAGTTTTAGAGAAGCATTCCTTTTTACATAATGCCAAAGAAAGATAAGGTTTCTTAAATGAGGTT
The DNA here is from genome assembly GCA_947462335.1 of Harmothoe impar. Lineage (NCBI taxonomy): Eukaryota > Metazoa > Annelida > Polychaeta > Phyllodocida > Polynoidae > Harmothoe > Harmothoe impar. The sequence continues at coordinate 68,251,478 of OX381706.1, forward strand.
ATGTTTAAGGGATTCCTGATTTAAATAAATCCGAGATCTATGATCCAGTCTGGTCAATATTCTCAAGCATTCAATTGCATTGTAGCATTGCACACTGGTTAGTCTCTATTATGCATTGCACTAGCTGGATTAGATCAATTGAAAGCAATTTAAAATAGGGATACTATGGGACACAGCCTGGCATTATCAAGTGGTAAAGCAGAACCCTGTTAACACTTAGCATTATTATTCGGATATAAAAAGCAGAGTCTTCACAACTTCCCTTGTAATCATTGTGGTGTTTACATAATGGTAGTGCATGGTATATCCCTAACCCCCTCCTAGGTAGAGACCCCTTCCTCACTCTACCCATCACCTGGGTAACACATGAAAGATACAGTACCTGAGGGCTTGTTGCTGATGCCTCTTACAGAACTAAGCATGTTAGCCTTATGTGAGTGCCTAGAGGGTAAGGAGTGGTTGTGATTGGTGTCAGAGTTGAAGCTGGATTGCCTCTGGCGTAATTGATAATCTTGTGTAATAGATTTAGTTACGTATACTCAGTGACTCCTCTATGTTATTCATTTGTTAGGTTAACTCTGGCCTCGGGGAGGCAGCTGAGTTACTTTGAGCAGCACGTGAGCAGATCAGGAACATACAGCTGCTCAGCGAAGGACCCAGACTTGGAAAACACCACCCTCATGACCAGGCAGGTTAGGTGCCAATTTAGGAACCTGACAGAACATTTCTTGGAAATGAGGGTTTCTTGAGGTGGGACTGCTTTTAACACTTCTAATCTCCTTACCTGTTTATCAATATAATTGGAATCCCAGGTACCTTCAACCAACTTATTTCCCATGGTGTCTCAATACCACCAGCCATTCTGAGGTCAATATATCATGCTAATGTTTAACATCATAATGTATGAATGAAGCCATGGTGAGTGACTAGACCTACAGCAGAAATTTCAATTGATCACAATCAATAAATAACATTGAATGTACAATACTCCTGTCCTGCTTCATCATGCTAGAATATTTCAGATTAGTGTAGTGACTCTGTGGGTAAGTAAGTGCAAGGAAAACTTGTCTGAGAGCTCTGCAAATCCACAATCCATAAATACTACTTAATGTGCAATACTCCTGTCCTGCATCCTCATCCCATATTATTTCAGGTTAGTGTAGTGACTCTGTAGGCAAGAAGCAGTTTGGGGAACTTGTCTGATAGCTCTTCCACAGACTGTCTGATCTAGGTGTGTCACAGGTGTCAGCAGTTAACATTGGCCGAGGCCATGTTTCCCCCTCACTCCCATCATTCCTACTTAGTCTGGTTTAGACCTGATAACATAACATATTGGCCTACAGATATAAGGGCCAGGCTCTTAAATTCAAAACAGGCTTTACCCTTGTCATCCATACGAGACTAGCATTTACCCAAGACCAGCTTAAAGCTAAAGTAAGTTTGGGTGTCCATAGAACTGCCTTTACTTTTTGTAGTCACCAGGATGGCCTTGCAAGTCCTTAAAGGAGGCTGTACACACAGAGAGAAAGCCAAGTTTCCAGAACATTTCTTTGCAGAGTCCAGCTGGCTAGAAGGCAGTCTTTCATGGCTAAGATACTTCAGCAGAAAACTGCATTTTCCTCACAGAATCCAACTATGCGTGAGTTAGTCTGAGAGGGTGAGTCAATATGCTGCACCATTATGAGTAGACTTGGCAACATTTTCTTCCCCTGTGTTAATTAATAATGCCTCATCTCATACAGCATAGTGTTACCATGGCTACCTTCTGTTGGGCTGATAGTTCTTCTGATACTCTGGTGTCTGTATATTATCAGCTTCTTTATATTACTATCATGGGTCTGCTAACAACCATGATACATACATACATACTGATGGGTGTTGAGAAGGAAAGGGTGGTAGTAGTAGAATGGTGGGGATCCTAAAGCATGTTTTTTATGCTAATTAGGTGTGCTAATACTCAATTTTATCTAGGTCAGTAGGTCAGTAGGTCATCGCTAAGTAGGTCAATGATATGCATGACATGAGTTTAAGTAGGTCACCATTATGGACATGTTTGAACATGTAGCCTTATTAACTATTCGTGTCACAATTTTAAAATGTTCATTATATGCATAACATGGACATTTGGCAAGTGACCAAAGTAAAAGCTCATTATGAATGCACTGAGATCATCCTTTAGACATGTTTGAACATGTAGCCTCATAATTATTCATGTTACACTTAAGTTATGTAGGATACAGATGGATATGAAGTTAGGCTGGATAAAGCATTATATTATCAGCAGATATAAATTGCTTAGAATATATATTGTACTTGATATGAAGTCACCATATGGTACAGTATTCAAAGGAAAAACAGTTTGGATCTGTTTGGACATGCTTGAGAGAGGCACATCAATATATATTGGGCTGCTTGAGTTTGAGACATGTCTGGACATGTTTCACATCAAAGAGATCTAGCTTCAAAGGAAAAATGGTTTGGCTCTGTTTGGACATGCTTCAAAGAGGCACATCATTATATATTCAGATGCTTTGCCAAATGAGCATGTTCCTCTGATAGTCATATTATGTGCATGTATACAGAGGGACAATTATACAGTTTTGTCTATTGAATTATGAATCAAATGTATAATTTGATAATGCTTTATTAAACCTGGTAGTGGAATCAAATGTGTATATAAGAAATCATCTTAGACAGTGGTTAGTTGAGACATGTATTGACACAAATCACATCAAAGAGACCTTGCTGGCACCTGTTTATGTCTCACATCCAACATATCCTGACCCCTGTCCAGATTCACATCAAAGCGTTTTGTTAGGCACTGATTTTGGACACATCTCACATCAACATGAACTTGTTGGCACCACTTTGGCCAAATGTTATATCAAAGGAATTTTAAATTAGACCATTGATAAAACCATTAATCTCTCCTTGCTGAATATTAAAGTTGGTATCCCAACTATTGCGGTGACAAATTTCCACTTCCAGCATGGGGATAAGCATGCTAATGTTGTAAGACATAATTATGTGAAAGTATTAAAGCTCTATGAGAACTATTTCCATACAAAAATCCCCACACAATAGCAAAAACGAATTTTCACTGAGCAGTCAAAAATAAAGCAATTAGGATGCCTCTCTTCTAAACCACAAGGTGGCAGCTGTGTGTAGTGTTTACAAAATATTCCCATTGAAGACCCAGTAACTCAACTCCATTCATGAACACATTAGTACATTGACATCTCTACAGGTGGCAGCATATCTCAGATGGTTTGCCAATGCTTGAGTTTTCTCCATGAAAGCTGTAGATCTAGATTTTATTACACACTTTACATTAAAGCCTTTAAGACTCTTGGTAACCAGAATTAAGCACCCATTTCAGAAGAAAAGTGTACATTAAAGACTTTCAGGTAATTATTGAGAGGGGTCAATTCTAGTCACCCCAATTGGGATACCAACTTTAAATAAGCTTGGCTAATAGCAGCTTATCCACCTGTTGAGGCATAACAGACAGTTATTACATGATTCATCATGCATAAATGTATTATTTTTTTCTGTTTTTTTTTCTATTAAAAAGAGCTTTCAGCCACATATAAGCAGGATTTATTGAGACACTAGCAATCCAAACTTTTGCACACATCCAGTAGACCAAGAAGACAGAAGCAATAAACATTCAAACACCATGAACACATTTGCTGGTAATTACATCAATTATGATTATGGATAGGTGATCTATGAATGGCTTCTCTAAGGGGCATAGATAAATGAACTTATCAGTATGTGATCTATGGCTGCTTTCTCTAGGAGGCATAGATAAATCAACTTGGTGTGCTTATTATTAATGTGTTAATTAGTTGAGCATAATTGGTGGGGTCATAGTTGCATATCCTACTGTGTTAAACATTTGCTTTGTACCAGTGACAATTTCCATACCTTAAGCTATGTAGAATGTATATTTACATGTAGATATGGGGATACAAAGTTAGACTAGCTGGAAGATTACATTTGATTGATGAAATTGAATATATATTATATTTGATATGAAGTCGCCATATGGCACAGTATTTAAAGGAAACATAGTTTGTAAAATAAGTTGGTGCGCTAATCATTAATGTGTTAATTAGTCAATCATAATTGGTCGTGTCATAGGTGTATATCCTACCGTAATAAGCATTTGATTCGTTCCAGTGAAAGTTCCCATAGCTTTAGCTAGGTAAAAAATAAATATATGTGGGGATATGAAGTGAGACTGGATGGAGAATTATACTTGATTAGGCATTAAAGAAAATATATATTGCATGTGCTATGATGTCACCATATGGTACAGTATTCAAGGGAAAAATGGTTTGGATCTGTTTGGACATGCTTCAAAGAGGCAGATCATAATATATTTGGCTGCTTTAGTTTTAGACGTGTCTGGACATGTTTCACATCAAAGAGACCTGTTTGGGCACCTTGCCAGTGAATTCATGGTGGCTCATTATATATTTAGTTGTTTGCCAGCGGAACATGTAATCCGGATTGAACATGTTTGAAGCTCTCGTTTGAAGCTCATTTATAATTCATGTATTGTTTCTGCTCCTAGACCTTCTGAAGCATAGCAGACATTTTTGCATGGTCTGTTATGCATAAATTAGGATTTTTGATATACTCATCAATCCCTCCTCGCTGAATATAATATAAGTCTTCTCAGGACATAATTGTTTTATTTAGAGGGTTGAAGCCCATTTTTAATCCATGAAATGTTTCTAGAAGATGGTATTTGACCTGTCTACTATGCTTGAGATCAACAATGATTTCCTGCTGAATACCAAATAAGTGCACCCTGGGCATAATGGTTTTATCTCATGGTTTGAAGTTCATTAGGAATTCATAAGTTAGAGGGGGGCTCATTGTATGTTCAGTTGTTTGCCAGCTGAATATATAATCCGGATGGAACATGGTTTTGTTTGGCACAAGTGATGCCAGTTTAGCCATTGATAAATCAATCAATCTCTCCTTGTTGTATAGCTAATGAGACCCCTTGGGGCATAACAGCTTTATCCTTCACCTTCTGAGGCATAGCAGACATTTTTACATGATCTATTATGCATAACTTTGGATTTTTTCTAATGAAAAGAGCTTTGGCACAGTATATAAGCAGGATTAATTTAGACACTAACCATCCAGTCATCTTCACACATCCAGCAGAACAAGAAGCCAAAAACCTCATCTTAGTATAACATTGACATCAAACACCATGAACATGTTTTCTGCAACAAGTCAACCAGCATATAATGCTGTGAACCCTTATGTGAGTATTATGTAAGATTTAGCCTTTTCTGTAACTTTCCACAGTTTTCCATTAAATCATATATTGGAACACATTATGAATGCCATAGGCATAAATAGCCATAGTAAAGTTATACTATTTAGACCCTCATGTGTAATCTACAGTAATCATTTGAATCATGTGCAATTTGCACAACATGAAATCAATTTGTACAACAAATTTGTCATGTCACCTTCAGCCCAGAAGGGAGTTCTCTAATATGGGCCCTTTAAATTTTAATCAGATGATGCATAAGTCCCAAGGTTTTGATTAATGAAAAAAAAACACCATTTATTTAGTTTTAAATTGTAACTTCAAAAAGTCGTAGAAAACTTTCTTTTCATCAGAATTTAACATTCTTTACAGATAATTAATCCCAAATGTGTCCTCTCCACATCTAGAATGCAACAACTTCAAAATAAACAAAAAGTTGTCTTTAATGTCCATATCGCCAAATCAAACACACTATTTATTGGAACTTCTTGTAATATTTATCCAGATATATATCCTGATATATACCCTTCACCTATCTCAAGCCATATGGAATTGAATCTAGTCATGATAAGCATTAAAAGAGCTTTCCAGTGGTATCTTTAGTTACTCTCTACTCTGTATACCTCTCTCACAATATCAATATTAAAGAATTAGATAGAAAGTAACTAGTTTTCAGGTCCCCAATTTGCCTTCCTGACCTATAGATGAGATGAATCATGAAGATATGGAGGTCGACCACTCAGACAATTCAACTCAGCACCCAATTATCATGGTTGCTGGCTCCACAGGATCCAGAAAGAGGTCACTACCTACATCTCTGATGGTGCAAGGTCAGTCATTGGCCAAGAGAAGGAAGTTTGAAGGAAGTTTCAACATGTCTCCTACCCCTACCTACCATGGAGAATGTCCTCCAACACCAAGCACAGTGAAGAAGCAGCCCTGGTACAACTCCAGATCTGTTAGAACCACTAGAGCCAGCACCTTCTATGCAGATCTAGTGAAAAACTCACCCCAAACCGATGTCTCAGTGAGTTCCCATGGATGTCTTTTCATGGGATCCACAAAGCAGTCAGCTGAGCCTACCAAGGTGCAAAGGCTGTTCTTTAATTTAGGACAGAATTTGTATGTCGATAGGCAACCCAGAAAGGGTGTTGACGGAGATCTTAGGCTGAGCCTATGGCATACCAACAACATCAACAAGATGCAGAGGGCCGGATCTCGTTACAGCATTTTGCTGGATTATGATGCAATCCACCAGATTAAAAAGGAATCAGAGGACATCAAGCTGGGGCTGAGCTTGTGCGATGACGACAACTTTTTAGGGTTTGCCTTATCACTTGGCTCTTTGAAGTACCTAACCATTGAGCCTGACATGTGCTTTGTAAATATAAGAAAGTGGTTCAACCCAGCACATGCATATGACGAGCCAAAGCCAGACCTAAGCCCATGCAGGGAGGGAGTGCGTCTCACTTACAAACAATTCAAACGCTTCATTTGGTTCTTGGATACCCAGCTGCTGACAGAGTGTCCTTCCTTTGCTGAACATGTGTTCTGCTGTGATCAAGAGGACCATGACACTAACTGCTGCTGCATCTGCACCCCCCAGGGGGTTTTACCCATACAGAGAGAGTTCCAGTGTCTGCTTGGTGAATGATGTGAAAGGAATCTTCATGATCAAGACATATTCATGTCTACATATACAATAAAAAAGTGAAATAACTAAACATTAAATATTGAACTATTGAATAAAAAAAGAGATTTATTCATTATTTTACTTGTTGTCTTTTTATTCATTCACTCAAACTATCAAATGCAACAGACTCTGGAAGCAGTAAGTTATTCAGCTGTCTCATAGGCATATTGTGACCTTGTAAGAGGAGTTTGATTTTCATATAAGCCCAGCCAAGACCATTTGATTCATTGGTTAATTAATCTAATTTTGTCAATTATGATTATGGTCATGACATATATGTGTGATTTAATTAGAGGGCATCAATGAATAAACTTGGTGGGCAAATCATTAATGTGTTAATTAGTTGAGCATAAGTTGTGGTGTAATAGGTGTATATTCTACTGTGTTGAGCATTTGATATGTACCAGTGAAAGTTCCAATTGCTTAAGCTATTTACAATATTATATACATATATGCATTCATACATATATGCATACATACATACATACGCACACACATATATATGGGAATATGAAGTTGGACTGGATACAGTGATATCTAATTAGGTTTATTAAATGAGTATACCCCGGGCATAACTTATACACACCTTGTGTCTCTGTCAATGTCATTGAATACTTGATTTATGTTATCCACCCACACCTATGAGTCTGATACTAATGACGGAGGATACCCGATATCCTGATGGTATGCCATGACTGAGTAATAAGGAGGGATGGAGGTGCGAAATGCAACCTAAAGATGAGAAACAGTGCCAAACCCGCGTGGAAATGGCATACAACAACATTGACTGTGCCACATTCTGTAGATAAGAAGGATGACCAACATGTTTTTGGATCTGTTGGGACATGCTAAAAAATAAAAGGCACATCATTATATATTCTGCTGCTTGCCAACTTCGGTTGCCAAGTGAACATGTTCCTTTGGCTGGAGTTGTGCTAAGTCAGGCCATTAATCATTCCTGCTGTATATTATGTGAGTGCACCTACTCTGGGCATAATGGTTTTATCCCATGGTTTGAAACCCATTGGTGGGAGGGTGGCTCATTATATATTCACTTGTTTGCTAGCTGAACAGATCAAACATGTGTTTGTTTTACAAGGGCATTGCCAATGATAAGCCAATGATAAACCCATCAATCTTTCCCTCCTAAATATCAAATGAGTCAAAGGGAAAAAAAGGTTTGGATCTGTTTGAACATGCTTCAAAGAGGCACATTGTTACAAATTTAGCTGCTTGCCAGCTTTCTTTTCAAACTGAACATGTTCCTTAGGCCAACGTTGTGTCAGGTTAAGTCATCAATCATTATTGCAGTAAAGGGCCTTTTAATCTTTACAGGACAGAATATTTACTTATCAGGAATCCAGCAAATCTTTATGTGACTAATTCATCAAATGAGAAGATGTTGGGTAATTAGGGAAAATAATTGTTGATATACATTTTATTTTAAAGTGGGTATATCAGATTTTTGCCAAATTCTAAATCCTACATAAATGTGTTCCAAATACTGTAAAAGTGTATTATTTATGTGTTGGAGTACATTAAAATGGTATCCATGGAGAGTAGCAGCTCAGAAAACGGGTCCCATGTGGTCCAACCATTGTCTTTTCTAGTGATTTTACCATGGGGCATTAAAATTGTGCATGATTGTATTCAAAAATTACCATATTTTAGGAAATAAAATATAATTTGGGCAATATTGGTGGGAATGGGGAGGAATTGAGTAGATAGGAAGTGAAGTATGATATTTAGGGACATCCTGACTCATTATTAGTGAAATATATTTTTTGTCCCACACATCAGATATACTCACTTTAAGAGAGTTAAATGATTCAAGGTACATATCATCTTATCCTATTTTTTTCTAACATCCTATGCCTTTAAAAGTATGGCCATATTCTTTTTTAAACCCGGATGAATAAAAGAATAATAAAGTTTCATTTGATTCATTTGAGTTTGAGTGGAGTTGTATACATGTTTATTGCAAATTTTTTATTTACATATCATTCAATTGGAATATTGGGTAAATGGTGACAGTTATATGTAGGTTGAAGAGAAACATTATGGTATACAAAACTGACATGGGCTCGCATACTTAGCTCAAATATAGAACATGGGTGTCTCATATGGATACCATCAGTAGGAGTACTGTGTCATATGAGTTTTTATATGCTTGTAAGTCCATAGGCACACCGATCCTGAAGGTGGTCAGGTGGTGATGATCTAGGATGGGAGAAGAGGTGGTTGTATAGGTGGATTTTGACCAGTCATTGTCTGTAGCCTCTGGGGATGGTGTTTCAGTTTCAACGTCCATGGTGTTCAAACTGGTAGTTGACCCAAGTGGCACACTTATACTAGTGGGCTCCAGTTGTGCATTGAGAACAGGTGTTGATAAAGGTGATTCCCTGTAAGGACTGAAGGTACATGGTCCTAAGTTGGTCCTAAAGTAGTCATGTACCTGTTTGTCACTTAGTTGTAGGCATGGTGGATTGGAATAACTGTAGAGGATCTGGTCAGCATCTACTTCTGTGTTGAAAATTTGGGCGGCTCCACTGATATTGCTGTTAGCCAGCTTAGCTTCAGCAAGGTAGAGCCCTGTGGCAGACCCAGCCGGCGTGAGGCTAGGAATGTTGCAGCCCAAACCCAGGAGGGCATAGTCATCACCGGAAAAGGTATCAAATGAGATAGTCTTACCATTGACACTTGTCACTTTGAGTCCTTTCTTATTTTTTTAACCACTTTTTGATTTGACTATGTCTCGGACACAGCTGGAGGCAACGTCTTTGAAAGCTTTAGTAGATGGTTTGTGTTTGTTTCTGAAGTGTCACCTTAGTGCAGCCTTGGACTCGTATTCTCGGTAGCACTCGCTGCAGACGAATGCACTGTCATCTTCCATGTCATGTACCTTTGCGTAATGTTCCCTTATGGCTACTAAGGAACGGCATGGGAGATCACAGACATGACAAACATATGCCATGCTTGACATTTTCTGTTGGTGATTAGTTTAAAACAGGTGGTAAACCCGTCAGTATGCGCAGCTGAAGTTTGACTGACCACATGTGGTTTTTCATTGTTGCCAGGTGGAAATGGCATCTCACAGAGGAGTGGAGATTTTAAGAGCATTGCTGATTGGTCTACCAGCTTTGGTTCATGCCCATTGACGCATGAGCTTACAGGTGACAAATTGTTTGTGGGAGGGCTGCTATGCTAGACGGATACTATAAGAGTCCAAATTCAAATATTGCCATGATTGTATTTGTACGTTACTATGTTATAACTTATAACTAGGTGGAGAAGGATGAATGTGTGGTTAGATTACGTGCCTATGGCTAAGGAATAAAGGTTCTAGAAAAAATGATGGCTTCATTATTGTTAGATAGATTTTGTCACTTTTTTACCACTACACTGAGCGCTAATGTGTCAGATTATACATTACAATTAATCATGCTCTGATATAATAATCAACATACCAATAAAGGTTATGAAATATATTGTAGTGGTAAAAAAGTGACAAAATCTATCTAACAATAATGAAGCCATCATTTTTTCTAGAACCTTTATTCCTTAGCCATAGGCACGTAATCTAACCACACATTCATCCTTCTCCACCTAGTTATAAGTTATAACATAGTAACGTACAAATACAATCATGGCAATATTTGAATCTGGACTCTTATAGTATCCGTCTAGCATAGCAGCCCTCCCACAAACAATTTGTCACCTGTAAGCTCATGCGTCAATGGGCATGAACCAAAGCTGGTAGACCAATCAGCAATGCTCTTAAAATCTCCACTCCTCTGTGAGATGCCATTTCCACCTGGCAACAATGAAAAACCACATGTGGTCAGTCAAACTTCAGCTGCGCATACTGACGGGTTTACCACCTGTTTTAAACTAATCACCAACAGAAAATGTCAAGCATGGCATATGTTTGTCATGTCTGTGATCTCCCATGCCGTTCCTTAGTAGCCATAAGGGAACATTACGCAAAGGTACATGACATGGAAGATGACAGTGCATTCGTCTGCAGCGAGTGCTACCGAGAATACGAGTCCAAGGCTGCACTAAGGTGACACTTCAGAAACAAACACAAACCATCTACTAAAGCTTTCAAAGACGTTGCCTCCAGCTGTGTCCGAGACATAGTCAAATCAAAAAGTGGTTAAAAAAATAAGAAAGGACTCAAAGTGACAAGTGTCAATGGTAAGACTATCTCATTTGATACCTTTTCCGGTGATGACTATGCCCTACTGGGTTTGGGCTGCAACATTCCTAGCCTCACGCCGGCTGGGTCTGCCACAGGGCTCTACCTTGCTGAAGCTAAGCTGGCTAACAGCAATATCAGTGGAGCCGCCCAAATTTTCAACACAGAAGTAGATGCTGACCAGATCCTCTACAGTTATTCCAATCCACCATGCCTACAACTAAGTGACAAACAGGTACATGACTACTTTAGGACCAACTTAGGACCATGTACCTTCAGTCCTTACAGGGAATCACCTTTATCAACACCTGTTCTCAATGCACAACTGGAGCCCACTAGTATAAGTGTGCCACTTGGGTCAACTACCAGTTTGAACACCATGGACGTTGAAACTGAAACACCATCCCCAGAGGCTACAGACAATGACTGGTCAAAATCCACCTATACAACCACCTCTTCTCCCATCCTAGATCATCACCACCTGACCACCTTCAGGATCGGTGTGCCTATGGACTTACAAGCATATAAAAACTCATATGACACAGTACTCCTACTGATGGTATCCATATGAGACACCCATGTTCTATATTTGAGCTAAGTATGCGAGCCCATGTCAGTTTTGTATACCATAATGTTTCTCTTCAACCTACATATAACTGTCACCATTTACCCAATATTCCAATTGAATGATATGTAAATAAAAAATTTGCAATAAACATGTATACAACTCCACTCAAACTCAAATGAATCAAATGAAACTTTATTATTCTTTTATTCATCCGGGTTTAAAAAAGAATATGGCCATACTTTTAAAGGCATAGGATGTTAGAAAAAAATAGGATAAGATGATATGTACCTTGAATCATTTAACTCTCTTAAAGTGAGTATATCTGATGTGTGGGACAAAAAATATATTTCACTAATAATGAGTCAGGATGTCCCTAAATATCATACTTCACTTCCTATCTACTCAATTCCTCCCCATTCCCACCAATATTGCCCAAATTATATTTTATTTCCTAAAATATGGTAATTTTTGAATACAATCATGCACAATTTTAATGCCCCATGGTAAAATCACTAGAAAAGACAATGGTTGGACCACATGGGACCCGTTTTCTGAGCTGCTACTCTCCATGGATACCATTTTAATGTACTCCAACACATAAATAATACACTTTTACAGTATTTGGAACACATTTATGTAGGATTTAGAATTTGGCAAAAATCTGATATACCCACTTTAAAATAAAATGTATATCAACAATTATTTTCCCTAATTACCCAACATCTTCTCATTTGATGAATTAGTCACATAAAGATTTGCTGGATTCCTGATAAGTAAATATTCTGTCCTGTAAAGATTAAAAGGCCCTTTACTGCAATAATGATTGATGACTTAACCTGACACAACGTTGGCCTAAGGAACATGTTCAGTTTGAAAAGAAAGCTGGCAAGCAGCTAAATTTGTAACAATGTGCCTCTTTGAAGCATGTTCAAACAGATCCAAACCTTTTTTTCCCTTTGACTCATTTGATATTTAGGAGGGAAAGATTGATGGGTTTATCATTGGCTTATCATTGGCAATGCCCTTGTAAAACAAACACATGTTTGATCTGTTCAGCTAGCAAACAAGTGAATATATAATGAGCCACCCTCCCACCAATGGGTTTCAAACCATGGGATAAAACCATTATGCCCAGAGTAGGTGCACTCACATAATATACAGCAGGAATGATTAATGGCCTGACTTAGCACAACTCCAGCCAAAGGAACATGTTCACTTGGCAACCGAAGTTGGCAAGCAGCAGAATATATAATGATGTGCCTTTTATTTTTTAGCATGTCCCAACAGATCCAAAAACATGTTGGTCATCCTTCTTATCTACAGAATGTGGCACAGTCAATGTTGTTGTATGCCATTTCCACGCGGGTTTGGCACTGTTTCTCATCTTTAGGTTGCATTTCGCACCTCCATCCCTCCTTATTACTCAGTCATGGCATACCATCAGGATATCGGGTATCCTCCGTCATTAGTATCAGACTCATAGGTGTGGGTGGATAACATAAATCAAGTATTCAATGACATTGACAGAGACACAAGGTGTGTATAAGTTATGCCCGGGGTATACTCATTTAATAAACCTAATTAGATATCACTGTATCCAGTCCAACTTCATATTCCCATATATATGTGTGTGCGTATGTATGTATGTATGCATATATGTATGAATGCATATATGTATATAATATTGTAAATAGCTTAAGCAATTGGAACTTTCACTGGTACATATCAAATGCTCAACACAGTAGAATATACACCTATTACACCACAACTTATGCTCAACTAATTAACACATTAATGATTTGCCCACCAAGTTTATTCATTGATGCCCTCTAATTAAATCACACATATATGTCATGACCATAATCATAATTGACAAAATTAGATTAATTAACCAATGAATCAAATGGTCTTGGCTGGGCTTATATGAAAATCAAACTCCTCTTACAAGGTCACAATATGCCTATGAGACAGCTGAATAACTTACTGCTTCCAGAGTCTGTTGCATTTGATAGTTTGAGTGAATGAATAAAAAGACAACAAGTAAAATAATGAATAAATCTCTTTTTTTATTCAATAGTTCAATATTTAATGTTTAGTTATTTCACTTTTTTATTGTATATGTAGACATGAATATGTCTTGATCATGAAGATTCCTTTCACATCATTCACCAAGCAGACACTGGAACTCTCTCTGTATGGGTAAAACCCCCTGGGGGGTGCAGATGCAGCAGCAGTTAGTGTCATGGTCCTCTTGATCACAGCAGAACACATGTTCAGCAAAGGAAGGACACTCTGTCAGCAGCTGGGTATCCAAGAACCAAATGAAGCGTTTGAATTGTTTGTAAGTGAGACGCACTCCCTCCCTGCATGGGCTTAGGTCTGGCTTTGGCTCGTCATATGCATGTGCTGGGTTGAACCACTTTCTTATATTTACAAAGCACATGTCAGGCTCAATGGTTAGGTACTTCAAAGAGCCAAGTGATAAGGCAAACCCTAAAAAGTTGTCGTCATCGCACAAGCTCAGCCCCAGCTTGATGTCCTCTGATTCCTTTTTAATCTGGTGGATTGCATCATAATCCAGCAAAATGCTGTAACGAGATCCGGCCCTCTGCATCTTGTTGATGTTGTTGGTATGCCATAGGCTCAGCCTAAGATCTCCGTCAACACCCTTTCTGGGTTGCCTATCGACATACAAATTCTGTCCTAAATTAAAGAACAGCCTTTGCACCTTGGTAGGCTCAGCTGACTGCTTTGTGGATCCCATGAAAAGACATCCATGGGAACTCACTGAGACATCGGTTTGGGGTGAGTTTTTCACTAGATCTGCATAGAAGGTGCTGGCTCTAGTGGTTCTAACAGATCTGGAGTTGTACCAGGGCTGCTTCTTCACTGTGCTTGGTGTTGGAGGACATTCTCCATGGTAGGTAGGGGTAGGAGACATGTTGAAACTTCCTTCAAACTTCCTTCTCTTGGCCAATGACTGACCTTGCACCATCAGAGATGTAGGTAGTGACCTCTTTCTGGATCCTGTGGAGCCAGCAACCATGATAATTGGGTGCTGAGTTGAATTGTCTGAGTGGTCGACCTCCATATCTTCATGATTCATCTCATCTATAGGTCAGGAAGGCAAATTGGGGACCTGAAAACTAGTTACTTTCTATCTAATTCTTTAATATTGATATTGTGAGAGAGGTATACAGAGTAGAGAGTAACTAAAGATACCACTGGAAAGCTCTTTTAATGCTTATCATGACTAGATTCAATTCCATATGGCTTGAGATAGGTGAAGGGTATATATCAGGATATATATCTGGATAAATATTACAAGAAGTTCCAATAAATAGTGTGTTTGATTTGGCGATATGGACATTAAAGACAACTTTTTGTTTATTTTGAAGTTGTTGCATTCTAGATGTGGAGAGGACACATTTGGGATTAATTATCTGTAAAGAATGTTAAATTCTGATGAAAAGAAAGTTTTCTACGACTTTTTGAAGTTACAATTTAAAACTAAATAAATGGTGTTTTTTTTTCATTAATCAAAACCTTGGGACTTATGCATCATCTGATTAAAATTTAAAGGGCCCATATTAGAGAACTCCCTTCTGGGCTGAAGGTGACATGACAAATTTGTTGTACAAATTGATTTCATGTTGTGCAAATTGCACATGATTCAAATGATTACTGTAGATTACACATGAGGGTCTAAATAGTATAACTTTACTATGGCTATTTATGCTTATGGCATTCATAATGTGTTCCAATATATGATTTAATGGAAAACTGTGGAAAGTTACAGAAAAGGCTAAATCTTACATAATACTCACATAAGGGTTCACAGCATTATATGCTGGTTGACTTGTTGCAGAAAACATGTTCATGGTGTTTGATGTCAATGTTATACTAAGATGAGGTTTTTGGCTTCTCGTTCTGCTGGATGTGTGAAGATGACTGGATGGTTAGTGTCTAAATTAATCCTGCTTATATACTGTGCCAAAGCTCTTTTCATTAGAAAAAATCCAAAGTTATGCATAATAGATCATGTAAAAATGTCTGCTATGCCTCAGAAGGTGAAGGATAAAGCTGTTATGCCCCAAGGGGTCTCATTAGCTATACAACAAGGAGAGATTGATTGATTTATCAATGGCTAAACTGGCATCACTTGTGCCAAACAAAACCATGTTCCATCCGGATTATATATTCAGCTGGCAAACAACTGAACATACAATGAGCCCCCCTCTAACTTATGAATTCCTAATGAACTTCAAACCATGAGATAAAACCATTATGCCCAGGGTGCACTTATTTGGTATTCAGCAGGAAATCATTGTTGATCTCAAGCATAGTAGACAGGTCAAATACCATCTTCTAGAAACATTTCATGGATTAAAAATGGGCTTCAACCCTCTAAATAAAACAATTATGTCCTGAGAAGACTTATATTATATTCAGCGAGGAGGGATTGATGAGTATATCAAAAATCCTAATTTATGCAT
Source organism: Harmothoe impar (assembly GCA_947462335.1). Lineage (NCBI taxonomy): Eukaryota > Metazoa > Annelida > Polychaeta > Phyllodocida > Polynoidae > Harmothoe > Harmothoe impar. The sequence continues at coordinate 68,267,738 of OX381706.1, forward strand.
AACAGACCATGCAAAAATGTCTGCTATGCTTCAGAAGGTCTAGGAGCAGAAACAATACATGAATTATAAATGAGCTTCAAACGAGAGCTTCAAACATGTTCAATCCGGATTACATGTTCCGCTGGCAAACAACTGAATATATAATGAGCCACCATGAATTCACTGGCAAGGTGCCCAAACAGGTCTCTTTGATGTGAAACATGTCCAGACACGTCTAAAACTAAAGCAGCCAAATATATTATGATCTGCCTCTTTGAAGCATGTCCAAACAGATCCAAACCATTTTTCCCTTGAATACTGTACCATATGGTGACATCATAGCACATGCAATATATATTTTCTTTAATGCCTAATCAAGTATAATTCTCCATCCAGTCTCACTTCATATCCCCACATATATTTATTTTTTACCTAGCTAAAGCTATGGGAACTTTCACTGGAACGAATCAAATGCTTATTACGGTAGGATATACACCTATGACACGACCAATTATGATTGACTAATTAACACATTAATGATTAGCGCACCAACTTATTTTACAAACTATGTTTCCTTTAAATACTGTGCCATATGGCGACTTCATATCAAATATAATATATATTCAATTTCATCAATCAAATGTTATCTTCCAGCTAGTCTAACTTTGTATCCCCATATCTACATGTAAATATACATTCTACATAGCTTAAGGTATGGAAATTGTCACTGGTACAAAGCAAATGTTTAACACAGTAGGATATGCAACTATGACCCCACCAATTATGCTCAACTAATTAACACATTAATAATAAGCACACCAAGTTGATTTATCTATGCCTCCTAGAGAAAGCAGCCATAGATCACATACTGATAAGTTCATTTATCTATGCCCCTTAGAGAAGCCATTCATAGATCACCTATCCATAATCATAATTGATGTAATTACCAGCAAATGTGTTCATGGTGTTTGAATGTTTATTGCTTCTGTCTTCTTGGTCTACTGGATGTGTGCAAAAGTTTGGATTGCTAGTGTCTCAATAAATCCTGCTTATATGTGGCTGAAAGCTCTTTTTAATAGAAAAAAAAACAGAAAAAAATAATACATTTATGCATGATGAATCATGTAATAACTGTCTGTTATGCCTCAACAGGTGGATAAGCTGCTATTAGCCAAGCTTATTTAAAGTTGGTATCCCAATTGGGGTGACTAGAATTGACCCCTCTCAATAATTACCTGAAAGTCTTTAATGTACACTTTTCTTCTGAAATGGGTGCTTAATTCTGGTTACCAAGAGTCTTAAAGGCTTTAATGTAAAGTGTGTAATAAAATCTAGATCTACAGCTTTCATGGAGAAAACTCAAGCATTGGCAAACCATCTGAGATATGCTGCCACCTGTAGAGATGTCAATGTACTAATGTGTTCATGAATGGAGTTGAGTTACTGGGTCTTCAATGGGAATATTTTGTAAACACTACACACAGCTGCCACCTTGTGGTTTAGAAGAGAGGCATCCTAATTGCTTTATTTTTGACTGCTCAGTGAAAATTCGTTTTTGCTATTGTGTGGGGATTTTTGTATGGAAATAGTTCTCATAGAGCTTTAATACTTTCACATATGTCTTACAACATTAGCATGCTTATCCCCATGCTGGAAGTGGAAATTTGTCACCGCAATAGTTGGGATACCAACTTTAATATTCAGCAAGGAGAGATTAATGGTTTTATCAATGGTCTAATTTAAAATTCCTTTGATATAACATTTGGCCAAAGTGGTGCCAACAAGTTCATGTTGATGTGAGATGTGTCCAAAATCAGTGCCTAACAAAACGCTTTGATGTGAATCTGGACAGGGGTCAGGATATGTTGGATGTGAGACATAAACAGGTGCCAGCAAGGTCTCTTTGATGTGATTTGTGTCAATACATGTCTCAACTAACCACTGTCTAAGATGATTTCTTATATACACATTTGATTCCACTACCAGGTTTAATAAAGCATTATCAAATTATACATTTGATTCATAATTCAATAGACAAAACTGTATAATTGTCCCTCTGTATACATGCACATAATATGACTATCAGAGGAACATGCTCATTTGGCAAAGCATCTGAATATATAATGATGTGCCTCTTTGAAGCATGTCCAAACAGAGCCAAACCATTTTTCCTTTGAAGCTAGATCTCTTTGATGTGAAACATGTCCAGACATGTCTCAAACTCAAGCAGCCCAATATATATTGATGTGCCTCTCTCAAGCATGTCCAAACAGATCCAAACTGTTTTTCCTTTGAATACTGTACCATATGGTGACTTCATATCAAGTACAATATATATTCTAAGCAATTTATATCTGCTGATAATATAATGCTCTATCCAGCCTAACTTCATATCCATCTGTATCCTACATAACTTAAGTGTAACATGAATAATTATGAGGCTACATGTTCAAACATGTCTAAAGGATGATCTCAGTGCATTCATAATGAGCTTTTACTTTGGTCACTTGCCAAATGTCCATGTTATGCATATAATGAACATTTTAAAATTGTGACACGAATAGTTAATAAGGCTACATGTTCAAACATGTCCATAATGGTGACCTACTTAAACTCATGTCATGCATATCATTGACCTACTTAGCGATGACCTACTGACCTACTGACCAAGATAAAATTGAGTATTAGCACACCTAATTAGCATAAAAAACATGCTTTAGGATCCCCACCATTCTACTACTGGTGGTTATTTTTCTGTACAGATAAGACGATGATAAATGAAGTGGATTGGACAGTGGGGGAAGGGTATACACATCTGGATAAACTGTTATCAGTACAGCTAGTTTATTGCATACGTTGTGGAGAAGGGATCAGGTAAGTTATCTGTCTGTGGAAGAGGGATGCACCTATTACCCTGACCTAGGGTCTTTAATAGATAGATATTTGATACACTCCCATACACACTCAAAATTACACGATCGACCAGGGGTGGATCCAGGAATTTAGGGGTCATGATATCAGTAATGTACCAGAAGTATCCAAACAATGTACTTCACTCACATCACAAATGGCATCTTCACTGGGCAAAGGACCTGTACTAAAAGAGATTGTTTTTCGAACAAAACAAAGAAGTTGACATGAGAACCCACTCGGAACAACCTGATCTTGGAGCTTTTGAGTTATTCCATGAAAAATCATGTCAAAGGCTGAGTCGTTTTGAGGTTTTACCTGCCAACATTTTAGAGACATCCATCTCAGGTTGTGAGCTGACCTTGTCAGTGGCTGATTACTGGAGCAGGTAGCTCCCTTCTCACTTGTTCCCCTTAGGCTGCCTATAGTTACAAAGCCACCTGGCCTCAAGGGAGTCAGGTAGTGCTGGACAACGCCTGCCAATGCTAGATTGGTTGGTTGGTTGTTGGGTTGCTTTATGCTCTAGTTAACAGCTGAGGTCATTTGAAGGGCGGTGATGGTGGATGGTGATCGGATATATCTATGACTGAAGGTAGAAAGCATGCCCCTACACTTTTACTGAGGCAACGGTTCTTTTACATCCCACACTACATAGGCACAGTGTGGGATGGACAGGCATATGATATGCTGTATGTCTACCACAGCAGGGTGGAGGTTAAAGCTCAATCAGCAGGGCGCTGCTGAGTCGTTAACCCATGATCTTATGCGTGCAAGACAAACGCTCTACCTCTGAGCCACGTCCCACCCCCGTCAATGCTAGATTCTGGAAATGTGATAAGAGCCATGACCAGATGAAAGACAGCCAGGAAGGGCAGACTCGTTTGACTCCCTTGCGCTATTGGAAAGTCCAGAAGCCTGAGTGAGAAAAGGTATATTTTTATTGTATTATAGAGCTGAAGGTAGGAACCAGATATTTTACTAGCTGCTCATCATTGCAAGTTGCCACCCTTTACCCTTGACATACTATAAAACCACATGAACTGGTCTATCCAAAATATATTCCGAACATCTGTTATTTTCCCTTACTATTTTAGGCATTTTGAAATATAACCTAATATGCAGCCAAAACTCAGACCAGAATACCATATTGCTAAATGATACCATTTAGTTCCACGAAACATGTAGTCTATTTACCCCTGCTGTGGCCTCTCTGTAGTACATGTACAGCTGGCCAAAAAGGTCTACTGTTTTATTCTGACTCCCTCGTATACCACTCACTGTAGTTAATGAATGTCCTAGTATGGTGTGAAGAATGACAGAGTATTACAAGGTGGCTGGTACAACATGACATCTGAGCCTACATTTACAACCACCATCTACTGGTCTTGTATAAAAAGATGATTGGTTGTCTGAAAGATTGTAAAGCTGCGAATGATTTCCGCTCTAGTCCACTTCAACAAAAAGGGGTGTTTTTTCAGAGCGGGTATTGACGATGTTTTTGCAATTTTCTCAATTCAAGCCAATTAATATTTTTGACAAGTTTTATTCTGCTGATCTCAATAAACATTACGAACATAAATAACATGACAATCATCGCTACATGGGATTTCATTCGAAAACCGCAGGGTAGCTACTCCCACTGATAGCACAGCTTAAAATCACAATATATATGGTCTATTGGGAATTTCAAGGGCCAAGTATATGCACCTAAAAGGTTTCTATTTTGATCTAAAACTAGTATTGATATTACACCCCTTTCATAGGGCCAGAAAATGACATTTCCCTCCGGTTTGTGTGACACATCGTTTCTAAAAGACTAGATTTGTGACTCTTTATATTTGGATGTTCGTCATTAGCACAATCTTTACAATTGACGAGGGTACTTGTGTACCTCAATAGGTGGTATTTACGTATATTAATTATTATTCGATAGATTTCAATAGGATTTCTTATGCCCCCTCCCCGAGGGTCACGTGAGGATTTTGCCACAAGACAATTCCGTACGAATTCGTGACCTGTTCTAAGTAAGGCTCCACTTCCAGAGGCGGACCTCCCAGAAGCTAGGGCTCTTGAGTACTATCACGGTCATGCCTAAGGCACCGATGCCCAACAACAGTGTAATAAACTACTGTAGTTTCTTGTAAATAAAGGGATAGTTAGATCAGAGTCTATGGGATAGGGTCATGTGAATGCACTCAATGTACGGGCATGCTGAGCTGGCAGCGGCAGTTACCCATGGCAGAGCTAAATAATGAATGCTCCCCTGGTGTGGATCATCAAATAAGGCCAAAAATACAAAAGGTGTGTTCCAGGTTACATGGTCTGCAAATCTAGGTTAGGTCAGTTGAAAATGATCTCAATAACTTGTACGCAAGAACACAAGAACTTGTACCCAAGAACACAATAACTTGTACCCAAGAACACAATGACTTGTACCCAATAACACAGTAACTTGTACCCAAGAACACAAAAACTTGTACCCAAGAACACAATAACTTGTACCCAGGAACACAATAACTTGTACCCAAGAACACAATAACTTGTACCCAAGAACACAGTGACTTGTACCCAAGAACACAGTAACTTGTACCCAAGAACACAGTGACTTGTACCCAAGAACACAGTAACTTGTACCCAAGAACACAAAAACTTGTACCCAAGAACACAATAACTTGTACCCAAGAACACAAAAACTTGTACCCAAGAACACAATAACTTGTACCCAAGAACACAATAACTTGTACCCAAGAACACAATAACTTGTACCCAGGAACACAATAACTTGTACCCAGGAACACAGTAACTTGTACCCAAGAACACAATAACGTGTACCCAAGAAGTAGATTTGTGAACTGCTAAGCACATTCATGGACCAAATTAACTCTAAAATAGTCCCAAAATGGTCTAGAATATGTTATTTTTTACAAACCTTGATAATAATTTCTAGCGTCGGTCTTGCTTTACCGGGTAAGGTCGGGTGGCCGTAAACATGTACCTTTTTCTTGCATAATGAAGAAAGATAGAAGAACCCCTTGCAGCTCTCATCAGCTGCTCAATCTGCAGCAGCATGGTCAGCCAACCACGTGATAGCTCGGTAAATCCCTCTTCTACCGTCAGGTGGGGTATTTCAGACCTTCCCAGGGTGCACCGCGCTGACTACTTAACCCTTGATGGGAGGCATAGGGTAGATTCACCTGGAGTCGGACAGGTGCCATGAGAATGACACTTGATTTTGTGGTAGCATTTTATGTTATTTATTTGTGAATCAATGGTAAAGTTTAAATGTGTTCTTTCCAAAAGGCAAAAAGTAGAAGTCGTATAGTATATGAATAATCTCAAAGTTAACTGTCCGTCTCAGGGTATTTGTCAGACTCATGATGAGTACTAATATTATATTATACCCTTTTTCATTATGATGCATGAGTGAGCACAGCCCTGACGAGTAACTAGGTAGGGCTGCAGTCTAGCATCATGCTGACCCTGTGGGGTTGAGGCACTCCCAGAGGTTCGGCATGATGCATGGAAGCAGCCTTAGGGTATAGTACATTAAAGCAGTATGCATCCCTTAAAGGGTTAACTCTACTCAGCATGGGGTAGGGGTGCGAGCCACCCGCAGTGAGCTTGACTTAGCCACCCACAGGTACAACCTACACCTACATGTTACTGCCTCAATGGGCTATCAGAACTTTGGAAAGATTTAGGAACGCATAGAATATGTGCCCCTCTCCCAAATCCGGCTATACAGAGGATAAGTGGAAATGAAAGATGAAGACATATCTAGTGTAGCTTTCAATCTGACGCTGCTCCCAAGTTCCGGTGTCAATTGCAAAAAAATGCTCTCTTGATGAAAATCTCACTATGACGACTGACACATCTGTTCTGAAAGACCCTCCTGAGGCCACCTTTTATTGATAACTTGGATTACGGGCGCTCAGAGCAAATATTTTGGGGGCGGGGCAGGGGGAGCTGGGTACTGAAATTTTCCAGGGGGCGGAGGGAAAAAAAAGCATGCAAAGGTCTTTGTTTGGCTATGAAATTGAGGTATATTGAGAAATATTCCCAATTTAGAGGGCCCAATCCTGGGTGTTTGCTAGTCAGCATGTACTTCTTTTTTTTTGCTAAAAATCTCAACAAAATCCCAGCGGAGGGGGTTAAAAAAAATATATCTTTTTTTTTTTTTGCAATATGCCAAAATTTCCATCGGCGGATCCGTAATCCAAGTTATCAGAATAAAACGGCCTGATGATTTAAAAACACTGTGCTTGTAGCGTGTTGTGGTGCCGTGAGGATGGAGTCTCTCACTGAGTGCATCCACCAACAAAATAGTTTTTATTAAAGGCATTGTGTCGCACCAACGACTGCTGGTAGAAAAGGGAGTGTTTGAAAACAATCTGTGTATTCCAGAAGCAGGGGTTGATCTTAGACTTGAGTTTGTGTTAAGTGATTTAAGTTTGTGTCCAGTTAGGCCAGATAGAGTGCATGTCTGTCGTCTAAGTCAACATCTATTTTCCCTCTCAATCATGGAAAGAGGAAGTATAAAGAAATGTCAGCATTTTCTCAGAAAGGGGTGTTTCCAACTTCGAATAGTGAGCGTTTACCCACATGGGGGACTTTCCCTCTGTTTTCGGGATGGGCTTAAATACTTGTGCGCACAAACATCCGCAATTATTCTGCATATATTGCCAATCCTTCTGTTGGAGGGAACCTTCCCATTCAGTGATTTTGAAAAACTAGTCCATAATTATATTACCTTAATAGATTACACAAAGTGATTTCTCTATCAGGCACATTCAGCCTACGGTCAAGGTTTAGTGTTTTTCACCCTAATTCATACCGTACGTGCCCTTTTAGTGCATCACAGTTTGTGTAAATCACGTCTTATTGTACGTCTTATTCATAATACTGATACGTTTTTCGTAATCATAACATTTTGATTTAAGTATGTACTATGTAGTTCATTAGTTTGGTTCGTTACAAGTTTCTCTAACCCTTCTTTCTATATAGATAGTTTGACCATATATCTCACACTAACCGCAAAGTCGGTTAGTAGTGATTTAACGCATACTCCCTTGACAGGTTCACTCTAGAAAACAAGTACAATTTTAGATTTGGGGAGCAACTCAGCGAGCAAACAAGTCGTTCCGCTTTCACACTGTTTCATGTTACTTCCCGGCTGACCAATACTTTTTTGCAGAAAATAGGAAGCCCTTCGGCCCGGGCCCTTTTTATCATTGTTCATATCAACAAGAAACAAGTCATTCAGTGTGAAAATGTACTACGAACTTCATTACCATCATCAATGCATCAGTAGGCGCATGATAACAACAATATAGCTGTCCTTAACAGATCAATACATTCATATCAAGCCTATTCTAGATGTTTTCCCCCAGAGAACCAAATATAGCTTTAACATCAATTCGTTTTGCATTTATACCAGGCAAACTCTTTTTACGGTCCCACTGTACACAGAGAAAAGGAAGGGAGTCAAAAAGGGAGTCCAGGTCTTGCTTTCAGAGTGACTCCCTTTGTGACTGAAAGGGGGTCAGCACTTTAGAAAGGGAGTCACTGTGACTCCCTAAATGGAGTCCACGACCTTGCTTTCAAAATGACTCCCTTTTAGTTAAAGGGAGTCCACCTCAACATTGACTCTCTTTTTAAAGATAGTCTAGCTTATATTTGACTCCCTTTATAAAGAGAGTTGTACATCAATTACAATGGTAATGTGCAGTCTCCTTTGCTCTATACAACATGTCTAATGGCTGTTACCAGAGCTCATCTATCCACACCATATTGTTGCAAGGTCTAAGAGGGATATTTATTCAAGATCCCTCAATGCACACTAGTCAATATGAATGAACATCTGAATTGCCATGGATTTAACTTTTTTGTATTCCCACAAACTGGGTGTCTATGAAAGGTCATGTACCTTAACTATCATAGTTATGCTAGAATTATGAACCAACTCTTAATTATTTTATCAAATTAGGAACTGACACTAGATATTCATGCTACAACTATTCATAGTAACAGTGATTATGAATATTCATGAGTTTAGATAGATATATAGATGTTAGCCTCCAGATTGGTACTCCTTTGGGCATAGTGCTACCACCTAGCAGGACATGTTAGAACCAACTGTTGCTGACTCCCTTCCTATATGCCCAGACTCCCTTTGCCCCTTAAGAGAGTCCAACTAAGGTTGACTCCCTTTTTAAACTGAGTCAGGAGAGATGTGATTTGACCAAAGAGAGTCAGTTGTTTCTGACTCTCTTCTAAAGGGAGTCCAGGTCAGCTAGACTCGGTTCTGACTCCGAAATGACTCCCTTCCTTTTCTCTGTGTATGCTTGTGCGGGGGGGCCCTTGGGGTTTGCCCATGTCACATGACCACACATGGCATACTAGACAGGTCGGCCCCAAGGACAGGACGGCCCTAGAGAGAAAACGCGCTCAGAGAATATACCAACTAAATTGTTACCATGCTATCCCAGGATCAGAGCCATCATCGTGCGAGATTGGTTTCTGGTATCTCGGGAACAAGGTAAGCTAGGTTACTATAGTATATCATTATAGAAGATTTGTTTAATTCACGAAATTCCTTGTAATAAGCCCCATGTCGAGTGTCAAGTTTAAGAATTGTCCAAGGTGCCGTGTCGAATTTAGGGGTAGAGGGCCATATAAATCCTAAGAATTTCAAGCGGGACAGAAAGAGGAATTTGTGTCTTCCTAGGTATGCCCTTAATCCGTTAAGAGCCGCATAGTGCTATATTGTGCCATGCCCATGATGCATGAATGCAACCCTTACGAGTCTACACGTCATGCAGGACTGCATTCATGCATCACACTGACTCTTCACGAGTGCATCTATACCCCATAGTGCATCTATACCCCATAGATAATGCCTCAATGTAAGACATCTGATTCACTCAAGCATCATAACGACAATGGGCAAAGTATATTATACTATAATTTATAGCACTATCTGGCCCTTAAAGGGTTAAACCCACAAACCAAATCTCCTCCTTGATCCCCAAACCCGGGGAGGGTACTGGCTCTTTGATGGTATAGGTACCGAAACATAAACTACAGCCTGCACATTCCATGGTGCGACAGCCCTCTTATTCTCCCTTGAATAACAGCCCCCCCCCGCCAGTTTTCTAAGATGTCATCTGACAGCTTTTTGCTAGGCCAGAATATTGTTATATAAAGAACTTGGAAAGCTAATTACAGTTTTCTGGGCCTGACATATGAGTATGTGACTGCCTTGTCACATACTTATATCTTCCAACAGCCCCCTATTTTAGTTTTTTTTGGCATTTTTTCTTATCTGACAGCGTGACATTGCCAGAAGCTGCCGGAGCCCGTTTTTCAGTGGGTACCCAAACTTAAGTTGAGTACCCCCCCCCCCGGTCCCCAAACCGTGCAATAGATGATGAGGCTGGATGGCTGACCGTATTAGCGAGGTGACCGCATTCCGGTGAACCCATTAAACCTCCCCCTATCTACACCATACTGAAGTGGGGTATAAATAAACATTGATCTGAGTGGGGGGTCGGCGTAGGGGCCGCCCCTGCCGTTCATCACACGATAGTTAGTGACCCTTTAAGGGTGACATATTACATTAATGAAGCATGCCCTTTGGCGTCTTGATGTGTGAATGCAGCCCTGTCGAGTAGGGGTATCTCGTCAGGACTGCATTCAAGCATTGACATGCTGGTCTTTCTGTCGTTATGATGCATGGACGAATCCCTGGCGAGTCCACTGGCCGAGCACGCATGCATCTTGACGACCAAGGACATCTCAGAAAACAAAAATATGTTATTTTGTATCAAAATAAAGTTTAAACGTGATACAACGTTGGACCAAAATAAGGAGCCACAGAGAAACGTTTTGAAACATTTTAAAACAAGTTCAAACATGCTGCCCTTAGAGGGTTAAGGTCTAGCGCCTTGAGGGTGGCTGAGGGTGGGCGGACCACATGGCCCCGGGGCCAGACATGTAGCCGGCTATACTGTACCTGCTATCTATCATTAGGGTAGAGTCTATATGATACATTACATGGTGGATATGGACCATACACGTTTATGGGTTGTGCCACATTTATAAGTAGCCTACTTCTTAGAGTTCAATATCCTTTCATGGTTTGAAATGTTAGATAACGGTATGAACTATATATATATATATATATATATATATATATATATATATATATATATATATATATATATATATATATATATATAGGGGAGCACTTTGTAAGTTTGCTAGTAACATAATTACTTTACCTACTAACCAACACACATAGTACTTATTTAAGGTGAAAAGGAAGGAAATATATTACAGTTTTCCTGACCTTAGATATTCATACTAAATTTTAGTATGCCTAATTCATACCCAAATTTTTACAACTTCATAATATGGGAAGGTATCCAAACTCAAACCTATTAAAATCCAGTACTTAGATGCATATCTGCAGACAATTCAAGACAGCTGTTCGCAATGCTAGATGGATGGTGAAGACAACAGTTGGAGGCGTTTGTAGGTGAAGGTGTCACAGGATTGAGGGCAGAGGTGTGGGAGAGATCTGGGCGGGAGTGGGTAACCCCTTTAAAGGCCGCACAGTACTTTGGTACACTGTGCACCTTGTCTTCATGATGCATAAAAGTATTGCTCAGGGGAGTCTACTCGCCAGGGCTGCAATCACGCATCATGTCCATCATGCAGAGCCTTTGAAAATGATACTGAAATTGATACAATCTCGGAGGTTATGCATGATACACCAATGCAGTGACAGTGCATCATGGCGTCCTTAAACTGTTAGGTGTGGGGGATTAGGTTGCATCCATACTTGAGAGGGGGAAGGAAGCAGGTTGAGGATCGGTTGGGTGGGGGGTAGGTGGGGGGGGGGGACTAGGGTCACATGAGGGCTCAGCCAGTGACAGGAGGTGGGAAGCTTCAGTTACACTTAGTAACATGCTGGAGGATCATACCATATGTTAGATATAGACATCAAGTATAACGCCCACCCCGGCACCAGGGCATTCACCATCTATAACATCCTACACTTGAGTCAAAAACCAACCAAGCAGTAAGATGTACACACACAAAACATGATATGAAGTGTAGCGCAACCAACAGCTGTGCGCTCTTCCTTTAAAAAAGTTTATAAATAAAGTTTATTAAAAAAAACACATTTAACCATTTTGATGCTATCCCCTTTGCCTTTTTGATTCAGGCATCATATTGACGACCCCCAGAGAAGGTGAGACACTCCCCAAAGACCGGTATGGTTTGCACTGATTCATCATGGCAACAAAGGGCATAGCATATCCAGCAAGGCAAAGCGCCTAAGCTAGTAGGATGATACCCGGGGATGATACATGTTCTTTTATATTTGCCATCGTTTACGCAATAAAACACTTTTAAACAAAAACACAGCGCGGGCTTTAAAGGGCTAACTTTGACAGCCTTACACCTGTTGTGTCAGTGTGTGTCCATAGCCAAGGCCTGAGTCATGGACATCCTTGTCGGTACACTGATATTCTTTGACTTCCTATACAACCAACCTAGGTTAGTCTATTGTCAGGTATGTCAGTAGTGACCAGTTCACCTTAGTCTTTCCCATTTGAGTGAGGCAGAGTGAGAGTGAGATGGCACTTGGTTATGCATGCCTGACCAATGTCCCTATGACCAACCCAGTATAGTCACTATAGACTAAGGGCCGAGGTTTTTAGATTATCTGTGCAGGCCGGGTTGGTAGACTAGCACTTTTGCACGATTTTATGTACATTAATAGCCCCAGACAGCGGCCAAAAGAAGATTCAGAAAGGTCATCCCAGCTGTCGGTCTAGGTGTATAGCGGGCCGGGTGGGCGTCCTCTGCCACATTGCCTCTACTTTTTATCAGTCCCTCCTTTCTTCAAATTTAATTGAGTGAGACTTTATTACCTTATGGGCCGTTTAGTACGTTAATGCCCTATGTCCTTTGTTGGCATGGTGCACCAATACAGCCCTACTTGACAGAGCTATTCAATTCAAGCAGCATCGGGTTGATGCACTCCCAAAGGATAATGCATCACCCATGGATGTACCATGGGCGAGAAGACTCTCCAGGTCTGCATTAATGCATCATGATGGCAAAAGATGTACTATATTAAAGCGCTATGCAGCCCTTAAAAAGTTAGGTTATAAATAAGTTGTAAATATTTCAATGCTCTGCTCCGATTGACGTCTATAGAGAGTGACAGCCTTTGTGACATAATGACCGTGTAAGATCAACCGGGGCCACCCAGAGGATTGGAGTGAAGGATCACCTCAGGGTAAGATTAAATAGGACAGGGTAATTAGGGTTATCCCTAAAGTGTGTTTAGCTTACCCTGTAAGGACTGTATGTTGCCTCAAGATCAGATGCATTTCAGCAGCGTGTGGGAATTACGTGTAGGTACTGGAATGGTGCATTTTGACAACCTGGGCGGGGGGGGGGGGGGGAGGGGTATATATTACACCAATTGCTTAACCTTGGGTCATAACCACAAAATGGCAAGTTGCATTAAAGTAACATGCCAGCCTTTGAAAGTTAGGCCTCACAAGATGAACAGATTAATTAGAACTGATGCAAGACTTTAAACGGATTAAAGTACTCTTCATCATTTATGTGGTTTAATGTACCATGATGTTATGTCGGCATGATGCATGGATGCAGCACTGGTGAGTTGATGTGACAGAGCTACATTCAAGCAGCATGGGATAGGCATCATTCATGACTGTATCACCCATGAAGATTAAAGCATTATGATGGCAAAAGATGCAGTAGTTAAGGCACTAGGCGGCCCTTAAAAAGTTAAGTTATAAATACATTGTAAATATTTCAAAGCTCTGCTCCGATTGACATCTATAGGGTGACAGCCTTTGCGAGATAATAACCATGTAAGATCAACCGGGCCACCTAGAGGATTAGAGTGAAGAATCACCTCAAGGGGGATAGAATAGGGCAGGGTAATTAGGGTTATCCCTAAAGTGTGTTTAGGTAACCCTTTAAGGGCTGTATGTTGCCTCAAGATCAGATGCATTTCAGCAGTGTATGAGAATTACGTGTAGGGACTGGAATGGTACATTTTGTTTACCCTGGGAGTTGGATATTGATATACAAAAATCTTCTTCAACAATTGGTTAACCATCTTGGGTCGTAACCACAAAATGGCAAGTTGCATTAAAGTGATATGCCAGCCTTTAAAGGTTAGGCCTCGCACAATGAGGAAAATAGAATTGACTAGAGACTTTAGATTGATTAAAGTATGTATACTTATTAATCATTTATGTGGTTTAATGTACAATGATGTTTTGTCAGAATGATGCATGAATGCAGCCCTGGTGAGTTGATGTGACAAAGTTACATTCAAGCATCATAGGAAAGGCATCATTCATGAATGTACCATGGGTGAGAAGACTCTCCAGTCCTGCATCAAGGCATTATAGTGGCAAAAGATGCAGTAGTTAACACACTAGGCAGCCCTTCGAAAGTCAAGTTATAAATACATTGTAAATATTTCAGAGCTCTGCTCCGATTGACATCTATAGAGAGTGACAGCCTTTGTGACATAATAACCATGTAAGATCAACCGGGTCAACCAGAGGATTAGAGTGAAGGATAACCTCAAGGGGGATAGAATAGGGCAGGGTAATTAGGGTTATCCCTAAAGTGTGTTTAGGTAACCCTCCGAGGACCGTATGTTGCCTCAAGATCAGATGCATTTCAGCAGCGCAGGCAAGTTACTCCCTGGCACTGAATTGGTGCATTATAACGACCGTTCACTTTTAGGGGTATATCAATTTATTACAACAATTGAGGAAGCGCCTGGAGTAATGAACACAGAATGGGACAGTGCATTGCATTACTAACTATACGCCCCTTAAAGGGTCAGGCCCGACGCAATTTGGAAAGCTGTCGGAAGAAGATGGAGCAGTCACCTGTTAGATCTACAGGCCATCACCTAAGTCCTATAACATGTGTGGTGCAGTGAGGGTGGAGTATAGGATGGCGGAGGAGGATAGATAAAGAAGAGGATATGCAGAAGTTGATTAATTATTGAGCCCTAAAGGGAGAGAAAGAGAAAATAGAAAAGAGGCTCCAAGCTAATGAATCAGGAACATGCATTATACAATCCTTTTATATCGGTCATATATTTAATACATCGTGGTGAGCACAGCAATGAGGGTGGGAATGACAACAATTGTATCCCTGGTGGTATACCCACAGCATTTGGTATACATGCTATAGAGTAAGACTGTAGCATATGCCTCGGGGAAGGCGGAAGAGGACCAAGGAATGTGGCCCTGCATGAACAAAGTTACCATGAAGATGGCCCCATGAGCAGCCACGCCTGAGGGGGATCCTGAGTGTGGTTGGGTTGTGTAACGTGTGATCAAGGAACTAAAGCTTGCCTCCAGCCCCTGTTATGTCACACTGCAAGAGGGGATTACCAGCGGCCGGGAGGAGTTGATTTGGATACTTTTTGTTATTGACTCATAGCTAATAACCTCTTGGGTCATACAAACAATCATTGACATAAATAAGGATGGCCCAGCCTACCCATGCAGGGGTGTGCGCAGACCGCCAGAGGCATTAATTCCAACCCCTTATATTATGAGAAAGGAGGAGGGTAGCCTTACTTTATGGGGCCCACGTCACAATGTTACTTTCCTACATCCTATTAATATCATGTTCATGTATAGTAACTGATGTATAGGTGGATAAGTCGCCTAGCTCCAAAAAGCCTCTCTTTTTTGGGTAGAATTTCTTCTAGTCTAGACAATTAAGGAATTGAGAAAAGGAATAATTAAGTCCTTGCATGACCCCCCTTAGGTCAGCATCCCTGTTACGCTTACTCTTAAATCTTTCCTACACAGAGAAAAGAAGTAGAATCACTGTGACTCCTGACTTGATCACTGAGGTAACTCTCCCCAGAACTCTGAGGTGACTCCCTAACAGAAGCAGGACTCTATAATAACTCCATGATGACTCCTATTCTAAGACTCCCTCGTGATTGGAAGTCACTTTAGAGTCGTGGGGAGAGTTACCTCAGTGATCGGGGCTGGACTCCCATTTGAGAGCTACAGTGATTCTACTTCTTCTCTCTGTGTAGGCTCTCCACTGGAGAGATCAGCACCATGCACCCTCTCCTCTCTGTCCTCTCCCTCCTCTCTGCCTCCTCTGTCCGCCAGCAGCCCGCCCCGCTGGGGCAGTAGCGGCTGTTGTAGTATTGGCGGGAAGCACGGCTCCTCCTGAGTCAGTCTCACCCCAACAACCAACCACCAACCAACCAGAGGCTGCACTGGAGGAGGAGGTAGCACCCAGCCCACACCACAACACTACCAGCTGGTCTCCGTACCCGCCACATGGGTGTAGAAGTACCACAGCACTGACAACAATGGCAGCCAGGAGTAGCAGGGCACCCTGGAGGAGTGGGAGAGTATCAACAACCCCTTGTAGGAGGAGCAGGGGGAGGCTGTGACCAGGCAGTAAGTCAGGCCCTGGAGGTACGACTGGGAGCTTTAACACTGTGGGTGCTGCCTGGAGGAGGTGGTGGTTATTTACCTACCCCGCCTACCCCTGTCACTGTCTGTGTGTGTGCATCAGGAGGGTTGGGACCACGTGGGTGATGGGGAGGAGCAGGGATACCTGCCGACACCTACCTACCTGCCTGCCTACATACTTACCTGAGTACCCCCTAACAGTAGGAGACTCCCGTCTGCAGCTGGGAGTTATAGGAGTTTGTTATAGTGTATAACTCAGCTTGTCACCCCAGGAAAACAGGGTGGCTTGTCACCTGAGGAGGTCATGGCCGCGCACACTAGAGAGCTACCTACCTGACGTCCCATATGACAGTTAGTAGACTCCTACCGACTATTGGGAGGCATATGAGTTTGTTAAATTGTATAAGACACATCTGAGACCACTGAAACACTTCTCTCTATTGACTGTTGACTTCTTAATGTGTGCAGCTGGTCCTTTGGTATGTTATCAGTGCCAGATCAATCAAGTAACAGCCGCGTCCACTAGACAACTAGCCACCCCTGACATGCCCTCTGACTCCTACCTGCTTCTGTGTATTACTGGAGTTTGTTACACAGTTAGTTACACCCATACACTATACAGCTTTTTGATATTTTGACACCCACCACCCACTGGTAATTTATTGGATTATCTAACGTGGAGGATTCACAATTCAGGATATAAAAAACAGAAAAAAACAGTGACACAGACCTTTTCACCACATGCAGAGGATCAACTCTCTGTCTGAAATGGTGGGACATTTTGACTGCTAAATGTATCTAAATAGCTTATCCTGAGAGTTCCGGAAGTTTGCTATATCATATAAATCACAGATTGTTACACTCATACTTATTAGGCAGGCACTGGCGGGAAAACATTTTAGGCCAGTGAAATAATTTCTCCCCATGCACTGTCCACTCAATGGGTCACTGTGTCAGTCGGTGGTATTCTTTGGTGTAGCTGGTACATCTCGTGACAGCTGTTATCATTGCTTATCTCGCCGGTACCAGATCAAATAATGGCGGCGTACACTAGACAGTTTCCGTGACCCCGTGTGACCTGCACCATACAGTACCCACTGATAATGGATTAACATACAATAGGATACACCACACGGAAGGACGTAGACAGTGTTACCACACAGGGTCAACCTATAGGCTGTAAAAGGTAGGAAATACATGTACTTATATTTTGAATCAGTATGCAACCTCATGTGGCAACCTGCTGGGGCGAGATTTGGAAAGCTAAAGGTAAAATTTTAAGATGGGGAAGGGAGTGATGGTGCTGTCCAGGAAACATAAATTAGGAGGTGATCAATTTTTTAACGACAAGGGGGGGGGGGGGGGGGTTCGCGCGGAGCGTGCGAAATTTTTACACCCCCGGTCAAAGGGTCGAAATTTTTTTACCTCCCCCCTTACGGGTCGAAAATAGGTGTGCGCATGGGGCCTTTGAACTTAGTAATGCGCGTGCTTTTTGGCCCAAAACAGGGTAAACTTGACCCCCCCCAGACAAGGGGTCCACATTTATTTTGCCCCGCCCCCCGTTGATAAAAAATGATCACTCCCTTAGATACTACGAAGCAAGGGTCTTTTTAACCTCCCACATTAATAGTGCACATCTAGTGTGTTGAAGCTACATGAGACCACGCAGAAAAGGCAGTGAAAAATATGACATGGGCGTTTTCACTTCTTTCGCTGGGGCTAATAGCCATTTTGTAAGGAAATGCATCTAAGGACTCAGAGTCCCAAGCAGGGGTACATAATCGTATCTGCATGGCAGAAGAATGCCTAGTTGTTGGGTTATTGATTTCTGCTTAACATATTTATTTAATGATTTCTGTTCTCGACATACAGAAGATTTTCCCAAAACGTATCACGTACCCGTAGATGCAATTTAAGCTACTTAGGGTTGACTCCTTATAATGGTCAGTACATAAAGCCTGGTTCAGGCCCTGGCTGTGGGCCCAATGTTGGCACAATTGCCAAGGAGTGCTAACGAGCTATGTCATAATAGATTGACTGATAATCGATAGGTCATAGACTGAGTCGGGGGTTGTGAAAGGATGCCGGATTGTCACTGCTTTTATCTAGACAATATTTCGACCATGAGCAGTATTTTTCCTGTCATCTTACCTGGTTGTTTCTATTGGCAATTAATACATAAATTATATACATTATAAATTAAAAGTGACATTGACCTAGAGATTTTTTGAAAGGAAAGTGACTTGTTGACTTGGTATACCTTTAAAATCTTACAAGATCCTGACCTCAAGGTGGAAGACCCTCAAATTTCACTCCATGGGTGTTTACAGAACATGCAGAGAATCCAACAACCTGAGGCGGAGCATTAGAAGATCTGTTACACTGTAAAAAAATATCATCATATAATCATGATGAATCACGGTTAAATGACAACGGAAAAGTTCGGTAAAATTTACAGGGATTAATTCGATGACCATTGAAAAAAAATGGTGAAAGCTTGGCATCAATTGTTGCCAGTGAATCACCGTAATGTTACGGAATAATTTTTACAGTGTGAGAAAAATTCAGTAGCCCTGGGCGGTGTGGACCCCTGGACCCCCTCCGCCACCCTCCGTATCAGCCCCTGTGGCGACCCTGGAGGTTGGATACAATCCATCATGAGTAGTCCTGGTTGTGTGTATACATCCCGGGTCTGTACACTGCTCATCCCCGGCCCATATCTCCAGTAACTACATGTATATATACACATGGTGTGTTTTACGGCACGTTAAGTGGAGGCGGTAGGAGCCGCGGTAGGAGCCGCGGTAGGAGCCCGCTAGGGGGCGCACCGGGCGGCGTTACTGCCGCACTCTCCCAGCAGAGTCTTAAACAAGACTCTGCCAAAACCTACAGATTTCAGGAAATCTTCTGTAGATGAAGGAGAGAAAATGGTACTTCTTGTCTGCTCCCCTATCCACATAACACAATCTTAGTGTCCTGTCACGTAACATATGGTTCCTGTAATTATCCCAATTACCACAAAAACATGGCCAATCTCTTTTTATTATTTCAAACAACACTTGTCCATACACTCCTTCAGATATTTGAATTGATTCATAGTTGTATAAATGAATAATTCAAAAGCATGGAGTATGTAAGTTTTCAGAGAAATTCGCTGCATTTTGGCAGAGAGAAAGTACATGTATTGCCAGTCGACACGATTCGAATAAGAGAATCTGCTGGGAGATTGGGTCCCGCCGCCCAGTGGGACGCCCTCTGGACGCTGCAGGCAGATATCTTCTGTTTCCCGCCAATTCTGCACAAACTATCGTCTGCTGCTTCTGCCAGAATTGTTATTGATATCCTGTGGTCTTTTGCAGAAGACGACATGATATCGAGAGAATGGCATCGTTGATGCTGATGAAGCATATCGAAAAAGAAACAGACAAGAAAAGTTATTGATGGGGGGCGGGGCATTTCCATATTCCCTGTCGATTCTCAGAAATGCTAATATAATCCCATGTCATTATATGTTTCAAGATGCCCGATATATATACAACTAGTCGGTGTTGAAATGATTATAGAGTGACTTGAGTAGATAACCAGCATTACGACATAATTACTTGTTTTTTTAGGATGATTAGTGAGTAATTAAAATTAATAGCTCAAGTACCTCTGTAAGATCACATTAGTTCTTAAACTTATAATCATTTCTCGTCAAATGCTGTACCTTGCTACTGTGTTGTCCGAGGCCATAGAGCCGCAAGATATTAATAGAAGGGCAAACAAAAAGTGTATTTCAGGTCACCGACCCTACCTAACAAAAACCAAGGCCGACCCTATACATTTTTATCCAATTTTGAAAAAAAAAAGTCAAGTTATTTTTTGGCTATTCGATTTGATAAACTGCGAGTCAACGCTGTTGTCCGTGGGTCGGTACAGAAGTTTGCAAGGCAATATTTGGCTACTTTTTAGGCCATAGTGAAAAAAAAAATCCGACCTACCCTACCTAGATTTTCAGACAATGTTACCCAAAACACACTTTTTTTGGCCAAGTCTACAAGCGGATGTAGCAGGTTTCACACCTAGAGAAACCCCACAGCCTGTAGTAGGTTGGGGGTGGGGGGGGTCTACCCCAGATTTAGATAACTTACTAGTATCTGAAATTGATTTTAAGGTTGAGACTACATTTTTGGTCCATGGGCATGGACACGCGAGAACTTTTGGTTAGGAGGGCTTACTACCAATGCAATATCTATATATCTTTCATATAATCCCCTTTGATATTCTTTTAGGGTTTCGATGATTAGGGTATGTTTTTCTTTGTTGATTTCCCATAAAGAAGGTAGATTTCTTCTGATTTATCCTGTGATTAAGGTCTCGAATTTGAGGCAATGTTCACAGATGGTGACCATAGAAACGAGAGGGACCGCCATCTCCTCGCAATACACAGAGAAGGGGTCCAGGTTGCCTCCAGAATGACTCCCCTCTTTAGAGGAGCCCAGGCTGCGTAAGGAAGCCTACGTGACTCTCTGGCCGATCTAAGGGAGTCACCTAGGGGAATCACATAGCTCCATGGCTCACCTAAGGGAGTCAAGTAAGGGCCTGGGCTCCCCTATACACTCAAAAAGTAAACTTGTCTCCAGACTCTTCCAAGTGACCATCATAAAATAAACGAGTCAAAAACTCGTCTCAGTGACAAGGAAGTGGCTCTTCTAGCTGGAGATAGAAGCCCCACTTGGCATGTGCCAGCCCAAAACCCGATATTTGCCAGCTCCAGATTCTATTTGTGGGATGGTAGTCACATCGGCGAGTCTGGAGACAAGTTTACTTTTTCAGTGTAGAGGGGAGTCATTCTGGAGGCAACCTGGACTCCCTTTTGACGCTGTTTGTTTTCTCTGTGCAGTATAGTAAGCATCCACTCCACATGCACGTATATCACGATAGAGACGAGGCAGCAACACGCCCCTCCCCTCCTCACCTCGATAAAGCAGGAATTCCACAGGGTAAACTTACGACCTCACTGGCCAACTGGCGATAGGGAGCTAGAGGGGTCGGCCATTATAAAAACAAGATGTTTGAAGGCGTGAACGATGTCAGGATACGGACAGATGGTTTTGGCGCCAAAATGTTTGGAACGCAGACGACATATATACACAGGGGGGGGGGGGGGTGAGGATGGTTGGGGGGGGGGGTAGACCATCTGGGGCATACCCGAGAACACCCACACCTTCTTAGCCCTTTAAGGACCGCATTATACTTTAATGAGATAAGCCATCTTGGTGCACGAATGCATCCCTGATGGTAAGACGATGCATTCATGCATCATGCCGACCCTTCAGCAATATATCAACCCTCAAAGGGTTGACATGATACTCAAATGCAGTAATATGAGTCACTTGTCGGTCCTGCATTCATGTATCATGGCGATCAATGGTATAACACATTAAAACAACAGGCGTCACTCGAAGGGTTGTTTTAAGGAATGGCTAACCAAATAAAGTGGCTGGGGATACATAATGTGTCTTTCTAAGGGATATTTGTGTACAGGCAAGGGAAAAGGATACTCCGAGGAAAAAGCCAACTTTGAAATTGATGTCATAAGCTTTCCAGTGATATATTACACTAGAAGATATTATTTCTAGTTTTTGAGAAATGGCTTCATGAATATGTGTGGGCATCACCGTTTCCAAAATCCCAATAAGCTCTTTGTCTCATATTTTCCAAGATATCCCTATTTAATTAGCATTATTTATGATAATTAGAAATTTATGATACATTTTCATTCTTTAAGTCATAAAATTTGATCTAGGAATGGTAATTTTATTTTGTTTTCACCATGGCAAACCTCAGAAATCATTCTATCAATTTATGTCTTAATTTCCTCTATTTGGAATAAAAATCATGTTTCCATGGCAACACATAACAACAAGCACACCCATTTAGGCTTTAAAATGTTCCTTTTACCTTCCAAATATAGAAGCTTTTTACCAAAAATGGAATGTTTTATGTAATCCTATTGAATTCTCCAGAAAAAAGTACCCAAAAGCAATTTTTAGCCTTATTCTTTCATTTTAGGCCATAGTGGCGCCCCCTGGTGGCTAAAATCGGAACTAATCCCGCGGGGACCATCCTTTCTGCTTGGCTGCTCACATTTATGTCTTCTTGTGTCTCACGACCTTGGGCCAATATTATTGCCTCTAACCGGGTGCCGTCTCTGACCAGGTGTCAGAAAAAAGGTGTTTTAAAAAGAATTGTACCAATGTATATATAAGGATTTGCAAAAACGTTATGGCGGTTGTTATATATTTAAAATTAGAATTATGATTAGCCTCCTGCTGTTGGTATTTTGACCTTATCAAGCCAAGCCGGTCAGAGAAGGCACCTGGTCAGAGACGGCACCCGGTCAGAGACAAAAAACATTGGCCCAAGGTCGTGAGAATAGATGAGTACAATGACATTGTATTTAGATACACGAATGCCTACAAAAGTATTGCATAATACCCTGATACCTGAGTTTATTTAGATGCTACCTGCAATATATTATATTGACATACAAGAGAATACAGAATGTTGTAGGCTTATGTGCTCTACCAATATTTCATATGGTACAGCACATAATGTTAACCATTACAACAAGAACTCCAGGTGGTCAGGGCCCGGGGAGGGCACTCAAATCTTTTTTTGACACAGGTGTGCGGCTGGCCCTTTGACAACCCTTACCCTTGGTGAGGGGGATTTTCAGAAGTGACCCTTGGTGTGGGGGATTTTGGTCAAAAGTGACCCTTGCTGAGCGGGATTTTGGATATAAGTGCCTAGGTTTTAGCAATTTTCCCTGAGTAGTCGCGGCCATTGGTGTAAGAATTTTGGTCAAAAGTGATCCTTGTTGCAAAGAATTTCGGCAAAATGTAACACTTTTTGGGGGATTTTGTTGAAAACTCCGAAAAGTGACCCTTGGTGAGGCGGATTTTGCTGAAAAGCAGACCCTTGGTGAGGGGGATTTTGCTCAAAAAGTACCCTTCCCAGCCGCACACCTGCAAAATTTACCAAGTGCCCCCCCTCCCGGGGCTCAGGGATTTGCGTCCACATAGCCATTTCGTGAAATACATGTACAATATATATGATACATGGCGACCCTACATGATCTTAAAGATATGACATCAATAATGCAATACTTGACATTCGTGATTGATTGATGATTGATCGATTCCTTGATACATGGTGATTGCATACCTCTTCCTGCTTACGTTGTGATTGGTTTCCTTATTACCAACCTCCACCTACAGGCCGGATAACAAAAGGTCACACCCCCACCCCCACACAATGACAGCACCCTGACCTTCCCATACCGGCGTCTGTTGACATTCCTCTCCTCACCAAAAGGAAGGTAACCACGTCCGGCGTCCCATCTAACTGCCAATAACCGTTTACTTTTCCCGCCATGCACCATTCCTTCGTCACCTGATCTGCCAATCATGTCGTTTGCTTCTGTCATTAGACCTGTAAGGACTGCACAGTGCTTTAAAGTGCGCTGTCTTTTGTTGTCATGATGCATGCATGAAACACTGGCAAAAAACTGCATTTGTGCATCATGACGCCCCATTTAGACCAAAGTGCATCAACCTGGCACAGTCAGCATGCTGCTTGGATGCAGCACGGGTGATTCACTCACCAGCGATGCATTAATGCATCATGACGACAAAGGGCATACTGTATTTAAACATTATGCGGCATCTAAATGGTTACGGAATCAGAGATGGCAGGTAATGTCATTAAACAGGTAATTACACAGGTTCTGAAGTAGGACATGTAAACAATGGACGCCGGCTTAATATGTTGGGGTATAGATGGTAGGGTCACATACAATGTCCGATGCAGATTTTCAAAAATGGCTATCTCGCGTCTATATTTATGTCTCTTAAAAATGTTCCTGTCCCATGTCGATTTAAAGAAATGTCCATGTCCTGCATCACTAACTTTTTAAGCCTCCTGTCGCATGTCACTAGACCCCGTGTCACATGTCGACTTTTAATTTAATAAGAAATGGTGATGTCGCCGTGTCGAATTTTAGGGGTTTATACCCATATCTGTGGCTCTGCCATCAACCCTTGATATCAAACGAGCTCTTACAGTAGGTCTGCATTTCCTCTTCATCTCGTTTGCTTCATATTTCGAAGGTGTTACATCATTAGCAAAGAAAATACAAGTTTAGTATAGGCTACAGTAAATTAGATGTCCAACACTAGTATTAAACTGATTAACCCATTTGGGGAGTGTTCATGGATGTCGTCACCTATTTTGGGACCTTTCTCAAAACACCCTGCCCCCACCCCATCCCCTAACCCTCTCTCACCACGATGTCTGGTCAGATTGTCCTAGATAAGATTGTGTGGCTCGGGTTATTAATGCCAATGACCCCTACAACCCCGTGTCCGTTGTGAACGTCCCTTTATAGAAGATGTATGATCGTGTGTCCAAAGACTGCTGCTATTTAAAGTATTTTACCACTATCGTGTCAGTTCATGACTTTGAGGTGACAGGTGTTTATAAAATAAATGTAATTTGTGTGTGTAGGCTTCTAGTAAATGTCATGGCACTACCCGGTACTTCCTAAACCGTTAGTAAAGGGGCATGATGCTTTAATGCATCACACCCTTGGTCGAAATGACGTGAGTAACTCGCCAGTGCTGTATTCGAGGGTCGGCACGATGCACCGATACAGGAGCGAGCTTCTTACCCAGTTACCAGGGCTGCATTTGTACATAATTTAACAAATATCACCTTTTACTAGATTGGCGACATGCCATCCTTGAAGGGTAAAACACGAACCACAAGTTCGGTGTGACGTGATGTATTCTGACTCTCAGGGAGACATCTATAATGAACACGAGGTTTTTATAACGTGTTCCCATCCAACAGCTGGTAAGGACGTGTGATTAAACTTTAGTCTGAAAGTTGGGACTGGGCCAACTTTAGCGCTTTAAACCGCTGCATAGTGCTTTAATGCGCTATCGCCTTTATCGACATGATGCATATTTAATACAGCCCTGTCAAGTCTAATCGCCAAGCCTGCATCAATGCATCATGCCGACCCTACGGGTGATACACATCTGCATCATTTATATCAATGTAGCCCTGCCCTGGCTGCAGTCACGTGTGATGCCGACAAATGGTATCAGATTAAATCAATAATTATGGGGGCCAAGCTTGAACGTCTTTGACCGGGTGCCAGCTTTGACCGGGTGCCAGCTTTGACCTGGTGCCAGCTTTCACCGGCTTGGTAGAAAAGGGTTTTAGGGCAGATTGAGCTATAAATGGGCTACTAACTATTAATGTAAAGTGTTGTGACATCCATTAACCTTTTCAGCCATTTACTTTTTATCTTCAAATGCCTTTAATGAACCCTTTTCTATCAAGCCGGTCAAAGCTGGCACCAGGCCAAAGCTGGCACCTGGTCAAAGATGGCACCCGGTCAAAGCTGGCACCCGGTCAAAGACGTTCACACTTGGCCCCATCATAATTATGAGACACAGCCTGCTGCTAATAAAGGGTTACCAGCGGCAGGTGACTGGGGGTAAGTGTAGCCCCAGGGAGTAGGTCCCTATCTGCCCTGACATCGCTCCACAACATAACTAGGGCATTATAATTATAATAACTTCAAAGCCATTGCTATGGGGAACGTCTACAAATTATGTCACGACCTAGGGGGCTAGGATCTAGTGTTGAAACGTGATCCAGGCGGGGATCCGGGCCATACCTTATAATTTACCAAAATAGTGACAATGAAATGGGAAGGGATCAAGTGAGATCATTTGTAAACATTACCATAGTTGAAATAGCGGCTGCTATATAGAGCTTCTCCCTCAGTCGCAATGTTGTTTGTATTTTAACTTTGAATTTCTTTTTAACACCACAAAAACGGGATCGTTTGTAGATGTAATGTATACGGAAGCAAGGTACAAAACCATCAAGTGTAACAGAACACCTCCCGGGGCTATTCAGTGCATTATGTAAATTGTGCATTACGGCGTAAATATACCTATTTTGTCCATTAACCTCTTAAGTACGGCCTTGGGGTGATTTAATGTGCTAAGCCCTTTGTTGTCGTGATATAGGAATGCAGCCCTATGCCATATACCTCATCAGTGCTGCATTCATGTATCATGCCAGCCCTATGCGTGGTTGTTTCTCTCATTAAAAGTCGGCATGATGCACTGATGCAGTCCCGGTGACTGCGTCTCTGCCTCATGACCACAAATGTTGTCCTTTAAGGCTTAAAGTTAACTGATGTGTCCAACCTGTAGACGATGCAATAGTCATCACTAAATGGTGGTACCTAGAGACAGAGGAGAAACTACACTTCAATAGAGGTAATTGGAACTTTGTAGTGTGGTGTGACTCATATCTAAGAATACAAAAGACAATATGTGAAATAAATAGACAAATGCCAATGCCCATTGATACCGTCTCTGTTGTATTTCACGAGTGGGCCGCGGGACTGGGGCCTTCCCCACAAAGTCGCAGGCTGAGTGGGATATGGCCCAGCCCCCATGAGTGAAACATAACTAACGGTATCAATGTAGTCTCTCTTTAACTCTTTATTTGAAGCCATTTAATGAAGAGAAGACAATCTTTTTTCAAAGCCATTGAATACGGCCACTTTGTAGTCAATGGGGGGCATTACATATGGCGCTTCCAGTACTAAAGCATACACACACAAAAATGTGAGAGCTAAAACTACCCTCAGGCACTGCCTGACTCTCAGGTGAGGGTAGTTTTAGCGACAATGACTCTCACTTTTCTGAGGGTGTAGTTAATCTTTTATTTCAAAATAATCAAGGAAGGTATAAGTCCTTTACTGCATCTACGATCAAAGGCTATATTTTCTGAGTAGCAGGTGTGACCACAATGGCAGATATACAGTCAGGAGATTATTTCCAATTACTAACTGAGGAAGGCAGATGTTACAAATTATATTCCACTACTACAAGTAATCTAATTGGTTACTTTGTTTCAAGTTCCTGAAATAAAAGCCATGACTCACAGGTAACAATGGCAGACACGTGAGGGTTATATTGTAGGAAATACAATCTGTTCCGTTACAGTTTAACCCTTTGAGCACAGCCCAGTACTTTAGATGCCCCTTTGTGGTGTGGATGATATATGTGAATGCAGCCCTGGCAAGTAGCCCAGCAGTGCTCACCATTTAGCCAACTCGCCGGCACTATATAAGCTTATATACAGTGGTACATCGTGACAACAATTGAACATAACTTTGAAGTATCAGCCCATCAATGTTAGGAATAAAATGAGATTGACAATAATTACATCAGACATGAGCAATAAAGAGAAAAGGTACATTTTAGATAAGGTTTGTTACAATTTGAATAGGTCGTAAAACATGGAGAAAAAGATAATATCGAAGTTGACATATATAGGAAACCAATGTGATACAAACAACCATTACCTACCATGTGTTGTCACTATGATCCCCCACCGCTCAGCGTCCTCACCACATTCCCTGGTGTTTACATGTATCATTGACTTTATCTTACACTTATAGACTGAGGAATGACAGGGTTCCTGTGGCGGCCTGTAACTGCTTACTTCCCCATTTAACACCCAGTCTGACTTACACACCAGTGGTATTCCACATGACAACCAGCCCGTTTAGATTACCACCAATCCTCACAGCTGTTCACGCCACATTTATATCTTGTAATGGTGCAAATGCCCGGGGGGGGGGGTCACTGAGTCTTTGAGTATAGACAGCAACTGCCGCCTTACTTTTTAGAGGATGGGAGATTTGACCGTCCTACTTTTCAGAGGTTGCAAGATTTGACCGCACTACTTTTCAGAGGTTGCAAGATTTGACCGCCCCATATGTATGTGAATGATCTGTACATAAACTGGCCTAGGTCAGCTGGATGGGCTATTACAAGTTTAGGTCTCTCATAACTTTGAACAGACTCAATTTCATTCATCCCTTTTAGCAAGATAACATACTCAATTTAATGTTATGATTTTGACCACCCTACTTATCAAGGCCTGGACAACATCTGACCACCCCCCTTTTTGGGATCTAAAGGAAATTTACCGCCACTGTCGTTCTGCAGTGGTTATCCAATAAATGGTAGAGTGACCCCCCCCCCCCCCCCCAGGTGGAAATGTCTGGGGTACTCAGACAGTAGTGTGTAAGTCTGTGGTTTTGAATGATTTTAATCTGTTTTGAAAATGGGACTGTAGTGATAATGCAATAGGTCGTTTTCTTTTTTTGCTTGTCGGAGAAACCTGGTGAAATGACCCTTCAAATGTGGGTTTCGATCAAAATGCTATAAATGCTATAGTAAATATAGATGCAACATCATCTGCCTTGCAATATTTCCAAGTATGGGAAGGTCATGACTGTTGCAGGTCTCTCCGCCATTGTCATAATTCTATGTCATCGTTGCCCATTACTGCTGTGCTGCTGGGCCTCTTGCTGATGACATATATCTAAATGGTCATTAGGGAATACTGTATACTGGGTGCTTAGAAACAACAAACACGTAAGATGCCTTCTCGTGTTTGCACGGGGAGTCTTTATAATGGCATTTATCACACTAGTATACCATATTTTGCTGTCTAATTAGGGGAGTGAAAAGGCCGGACTCCACTAGGGCGGCACTAGTACCCGCGAAACATTTCCCTTCATTTCGCCACAGTGTCGCCCTGAATGTCGCCCTATTCCTGTGGACATTCAGGGCGAAACACAGAGCGATTTTCATGTAGTTAGATCTTTCCTCATTGTTTGTACACAGAATCAGAACGTGTAGAGGATGGATTTAAACACAGCAAAAAAGTATCAAGTATCCCATCTCTAGTGAAACAGTGCCGAAGAAGTAGAGAACTGGAAAATAGTTAATCAATCGATCTTCGTAATTTTTTGTTATTTGTAAGTGTACTAGAAAACTTTTGTATTCGTCTATTGTTTTTGTCCCTGAAATAATGGTTGCGTGCCTTTTAGTACACATTGTATCGATTAGAATTAGAAAACAATGCAGGGGTTCGCGACATGGAGTTTTGTTTATCGGGTCATAAGTGAAAAACAGCAGACTCGGTTTAATACAGTCTCCCTGTAAGTGTAATAAATAAAAGTGTGTAATGTGTTTTATTTTATTTCAATGTAACTTTTTTTCTGGAGATGCTAGGTTCCTATTCAGGTCCCAGCTTTGTATATTGTACCAATATACTCCTGGTTCAAACTCTTTGTCCATGAATTACTCCCTATCCTAGGTTAGCCCTACCTTTTCCAAATTATGAATACAATATTTAGATGTCTTCTTTTGTTTAAATCGTTGCAAATACCCCTAAAATCTTCATGACTGCCAGCGAATGAGCTAAATACTTTTTTTTTTGGCATACATCGTCCTAAAGACACAGTCTTTGTGAAAACATGCAGGACAGTGGCAATGTCCTCCTAAAATGCCACCGTTCCAGCAGATTGACAAGTGTAGCAGGACCGAATGTCCAGTCACATGTTGGGCTTTTCTGAACTAAAATAATTTAGTTTGTCTCTAAACCTGAAACATATTTGTCAATATACTGTATAAATCTATGTATTTATCGTGATTTAGCCATAGATGATAAAACGTATTTTCAATGTTCAAAAATATTCATATTTAAAGTACATAAATTGTCAGATATGTGGCTATCTGGTCCTTCAAAAATGTAGCCGGTCCTGCAACATTGAAAATTTGCAGGACCGAATGTCTTTGGGATGAAAAAGTTTTCGCAAAGACTGAAGACAGATGTTTAACCCTTTAAGGGCCGCATGATGCTCGTGCTATGTCATTTGTCATCATGATGTATCATTATAGCCCTGGCTGGTCGACTTTCCAAGGCTGTATTTACCAGTCCACGCATCATACCAAACCTTTGGGAGCGCATCAACCCTATAGGATCAGCACGATGCATAATACAATACCGCAGAATGCGACCCCCTAAATGATTAAAGCTGTTGAGTACATGTCAGCTGTGCTCAGATTAGAGTAAGGAAGAACCATTGATTGATGATCCATAGGACTTTGTCTCAAACTGCCTAAACTTAGCCAGATAATTCTGCTGTCAACTTGTATCAGTAGCTAACAAATCTAGAGACCCCTGCACCATGAATTACCAGTCAATTTGCCATTGACTCTAGTTACAATGTTCAAGTTATACCCATGATTTGAAATTACGCTGAATGCACATTGTATACTTGCTAACATTGAATCCTATGAGAGTAGGAGAGATTAGACATTTTACGACATTAGAATTAACCTGATGAGGGCTTAATGTTCCGGTTATAATACAGAAGAGCTAATTTGCTTTTCTGAGACATGAAAATTTCATGTCTTTTTCCCATCGGAAAGAACTGAATTTGTGACAACAGGTTCCAGTATATATGCATCCGCCAGGATGAATCAAGCTAAGTTGAGTTGAATTGAAAATTAGCTGCCATAAATGCATGAAACGTCGTGTCACCTAGAGTAAAGCTACTTGTCTCATTAACGTTTTGAGATGATTGTTATGGTTCTGGATAGGTTCTGTTATCATCAAACATAGCTCTTCCTTTTTAGTTCACATTATCTATCTGTCACCATCGCATTTCTGTGTGCTCCATACTTATAACGGCTCCTCTTTCATCTACTTGTCACACAGGTACGTCCAGGGGCGGACCCAGGCCGGTTCCTGGGCCCGCCCCTGATGTTTCTTAAGTAGTGAGTTGGTTTATGTTCTATCACAGGCCATCATTCATCAGAATTTAGTTACTACTAAGTTATACATTAGTATGGGTCATTTACTAAGACGACTGAGGGAATGGTCATTATTTAAGAACAGGGGGAGTTGGTGGTCCCTTGCGACAGTGTGCACATTTTTCTGACCCCACCCATCTGTGAACTCACAGGCTATTTTGCTATTTTGCTTTGAGGGGTCAACATTTTTGAGTCACGCCTCCCAAATCACCGACCTCCCTGTTATTAAATGATGACCACTATCTAATGTATTCTAGACATGAAGTCCTTACCTGGTAATATACCCATAAAGCAGGATAACGCTAATATAAATCAGAGTTAGAAAAGGCTCTTTCAACTGTGTTCTATATAACTACCTCCCTATTTATGCATGCAGTAAAAGAAGGATTTGTTCTATTTTGACGAAGCGTGAATTGTGGGTTTTTTGTAGGTGTAAACTAAAATGATGAAAGGCCATGTCCAATTTACTGCGACGTACATGCCAATTTATTGTGTAAATGGATGCTGTGTAATGTTTTAATATTTATATCATGGGCGTCTCCATATAGCGGAAACAACCTTTCTATGTTGATCGTATGAATCGTCTCAAATCAGAGAACATCCTAAGAAGTTCCCTGACTACTTGGGGAGTGAATTGTGATCCTAATCTGTAAAAGGGGCATTCTCACCACTCGCACATAGTGTACTAGAACAGTACTAGAATTGCTAGTAGGATATACGCTTGGGGATTATGTCACTTTAAAGAAAAGAGGTTATGGTCAATACAGATATCATAGAGACTAGATTAAAATTTTCTGGCATTAGCTATCCGACCAAATTATTTACCCTGCTACTGGCGGATCTATTAAATAGGTAATTAACATTACACATTTTGCACACTTGGGGATTTACTCTGTCACTTGACAAAGTCAGAACAGGTAAGGACTGGTGCTGACGAGCCTGGCTTTTGTTTTCAATTCCAGAAGAGTGGGTTTATCAGTAGCTAGAAGGCAGAGATCTAATCTCCCCCTGGGACAAGGGTCCTCCAAACAATGCCCCTGCCTCCTGCTAGTGATAAGATAAGCTTTCTACAGGAAAACTGCCAATCACATTGCTTAAAGGGCAGCCCCTCCCAAGGTGTGTTCTTTTCCATTGAAGGATTAAAAGGGGCATCTCCTTATTCTATTGAGATATTGAAAAGTTGTCTAAGGTACAAATTGTACTTTTCACTATTGATTATTCCCATCAATATATTAAGGAGGCTCCAAGTGATAGTGGATATACATAATCTTAATTTGGTTTTAATTCATTCAAAATCCAAACATCAAATTATCTCTTTGCTGCATGAAAATTATCTTTGGATTTTGTACAATATCTATAAAAAGTTTGCACTTTTATATTTACAATTCACTGTGTTCACATTAGTAAAGTAGCACTGTGCAGGATATACATCACCATTAGCTTTAGCTACTGATACCTACATGACTTATCCCATAGTTGTGGTATTGGAACTATCATCTGCTACTGATTGTCCTAAATAACGCCCATGGAAAAGCTGTGTAGACCCACTCAGTCTAAAAAGATTTCCCTAGAATATTTAGGATGTCATAATTGAATTATATTAGCATTTTACACCAAATCGCTCTTAGTTGTAATGACAAATCCCTGGTCCCAGGGTCCTGATTATTTTGAAACATGATGTTCCCTAAATGATTTCAAGCAGAGTACAGAAAGGTGACTGAAAGATCTCGTTTCCATGGAAACTGCACCTATCCATTAGAAATGGCAAAACTTTCAAAATTATTGAGAGGTCCCAACTGGTCTTCGAACTAATTCAAGGGTAATTACTTCATTCATTATAAAACCCTACTTAGCCACCCAGAACCATTTAAGGTCATAAGGTTTTAAGGTGTTTTTAGTGAAGGGATTTGTTCTGTTAGTCACAATGGGTGAAGAACATGGATGAATGTGGAGATAATGGATATCGTGTTAGGACATGTGTAAGAACGGAGAGGGATGTAATGCATACAAAAGTCCCCTACACATCTACTGACGTTCAGCAGCTGGATTTGTGTAAATCGATGCTCTGCTATGGCATGAACTCTCTTCTGCTGCTAACGGCACCGACGTAAGCAGGCATTATATAATCAAGAAATAAAACTCCTCCAGGTCTAATCCACACATCCCCTCTTCTCCAGGGCTCTTCCTTGCCCCCACCTGCCATGTCCTGGCAGTTTTGTGCCAAAATGTGTTAAAACATAATATTTCATAACACATGCACATAGTAATCTATCCATCTCTTTTTTAGATGTAACCATCCTTTCTATTACCACTCCCTATGACACCACATCACAGCACGAGGTCTGAGCTGCTCACATGGGGTCAGGGGTTAGAAACCACCTGCTGTGACCCCTACTGAGCATAAATAATTGTATAAAACTTTCATCTTGTGCTTGGATATTGAGCTTACATTGTGTAACCCTTAGTAATCTTAGTGTCTTTTTCACCCACTAGAGGGGGTGTCAATGTGAGCGAGTATGTCCAGTACACGCCAGTGTAGCTTTAATGAATGATCCTTCCCTCCCTTTGCTCTCATTTGTGTTAGAACATAACACAAAGATATATCTGACCTCAAACTCTTAAAATCGTTTTTAGACTCTCCATTCCTATGTGCAGATCATCTTTAGGCCAAGCGTCATTCTGTTGACTATCATGATGTGCATGCTTCTTCTTAGGCTGTGAGTATTCATTAAGATACAAATTGTAATAATATTGTGTTTGTGTATATAGAATATAATCTGTTCTAATAGTAATTGTCAACAATAGATTTTCAATTGCTCTTTATTGATTTCAATATAGCCGAGGAATTACATTCTACACCAACTATGTCCAATTAATTCCCTGCAACAATCTAACCCTAGAGTGTATCAATCCTATAGGGTCCGTATTAAGCTATTCCTTAGTAATCTAGTCCTTGGTGCAAGGGATACCTCTGGATCGGGCTGTATTTCTGACCTAAGTCAAGTGGGCATCTGTATTCCTACACCAGCAACAACCCTTTCTCTCAGGGGTGAATGTGCCACTCTCTAAACCATCACAGAGGTTCTTCTGGAAATCATCCCTTAATTAGGATTCAATGCAGCCAACACTGCAACCACCTTTTTTATACACTTGGGATTTGGGTGGCCTGTATGCCGCCCACAGAGAGACTGTAAGAGGGCCTTCAGCTGGTTCGAATTGAGGTCTGCTTATGTTCACTTGTGTACTTCCTGTTCTTACATTGTTCCTCCCAAAATAGTCACACCACATAATGTCAATTCTTACAGCACTGGCTCTCACCCAATACATTGATGTAACATAAAATGCAATGGTAAACAACTCTTGCTAAAACATATCACGCTGACACTAGGGTGGCAGTTTTTCTCTATTCAGCAGGGAAAACTGTGTATCAGCGGTTGTGAATAAGAGCTATATATTAAGTCACGCTCGCAAAGTATCATCGTCATCATCCATAACTGGGATGTTCCTCCATTTTAGAGGAGGTCACACCAGGCGAAGACCATCTTTGAGACACCACTCTGGTTCAATGAGGTACTTCTTATATGATTGCTTTTTCCTAAAGCTTTTCACGGCGTGGCATATGATTGCCAACCATAATATTTTTGTATACATATTTCATGATTTGAAATACGCTATAAATAATGATATTTTACTGTCAGCTTAGATAGGGGGGGGGGGGGGGAGTAAACCTTTCCCGACCTATAGTTTTCCATATATAATTCAACTGAAGTATATATTTGTCTTTTTAGAATGATGAGATGTTTATGAGGTGTTTGCTATATCAGATACTCTTTACCCGGCCTTATAGGAAGGATATTATGTTGGTTTAAAGTTACCTTACTCCACTTAGGTATTCTAGGTGTGTATTTACCACCCAGCAGCAGCATTCTTTTGTAGCTTGATGCTCATAAATATTAAGGATAAAAACAGACGCGACTGTAAAACCTCGTGTATAAGCCGCCCCCTAACTTTGGAGAATCCTATAAGCCTCACTAGGCATCTGATTTATGGCGACTTCAGTACTGTAGGATACACCTACACTCGTGTATAAACTGCATCTTGAGTTTGTCCTGATCCATAAGCCACACTTGCGATCTAACTTGTGTACTAGCTGCGCTCTATATATGCGAGGTTTTACAGTACTCAAAGTCTATAACATATTTCTAATTTCCTTTTTATATACCAGCTGAGTTTACCTATGCAAAAAGCTGAAAGGATCATTTGTATTTTTCCGCTGGATGTTGGGTATCTTTTGTAAAGTAAATTATGTCCAGATGACAAGAAAACTGGATTTATTTGTGTAAATCGATGCTCTGTCTCCATACACAACTCACTAATGTCCCGACATGCCTCAATGGCAACAACTACATAGCCTGACTAGACTGCGTATAAATCTTTACCCGAAGCCTTTGCAATAAAACGTTTCACATTCAGAGCCTTCTGCTGAACATCATTGAGGATCGACAGACTGCTAGTACAAAATCTCTGAGTAATTTCGTAATCTCTGAGTAATTCAGATTTTAAACTTTTATGCATTGCACTATATTCTTTTCTTACAGACAAACGGGTAATAATATCTTTACAAAGAAAAACATACTTAGTCAGTGAGTAGCCTACCGGGATTGACACAGACCTACCCAGATTTGCCTATTTTCTCAAGATGTTGATGTGCACTCTGCCTCTTCCTATTCCCAATCTTTCACCTTGAATTCAGCTGTTTGTTTTCATTAACCCTTTCAGGATGGCATAGTGTTTAATAATTAAGCTAAGTGTCAGCATGAATACAGGGCTAGTGAGTTACCCACCGCCACTTAATTCATTCACCATACTAACAACTAGCATAACACGTTAAAGCACTAGAAGACCCTTAAAGAATTAATATAGTAATTACTTTCTCCCCAGGTAGCTCCAGCTCCACAGGTTCTGTGGATCAGCAATGCTATGGTTCTACTGATCAAGTTTCTGATTTTAGCCAACCCAAACAGCCTGTAATTCACCTTGCTCAACAACTCATTGATTTAGTTTATGTAGCACCACCCCGACAGTTAGACCAGCTGATAGTAGAGAGGCCCTTGTAGGGGCCTGGTTTGTAAGGAGGGACACTTTGCACTGGGCTCGCTGAGTGATAGATGTGTATAGAAGTGGGAGGTTACAGCAGGTGCCATAAAGCACACCCAGGAGGAGAGCAGCAGGACACATAGAGCTATCACAACTGGTGCCCACAGGAGGCCCTCACCCCTCTCACACTGCACACCTTCTTGTCAGATAGAGTCCTGTCAGTGGCACTCAAAAGTTACCGCCTACTTTTCTGACCAATAATGAAATAAACATCCCAGTGATACTGTGATTATACAATTTAGTCAAGCTAATTTCTATAACAGATGGGACCAACAGATTACACCCTCAACTCTCAAATGGTCCCATCAGCTGCCTTCTCAGTAGCATTGGTTACAAATCCTCTAACTCCCAGTGACTGTTTCATTGTCTTTTTAGAACTATCTGTTATTCATTTTGAAACAAAATAAGTTATTATTCAGTGCTTGGTATCAGTAGATAGATGAGCTTCGCAGATATTCAAAGAAGGATTATTCTTGGATCCTGTCTACATACAACAGATTATTTCGTACTATTGAAAGTGAGGTGAAGAAAGTCCTGCCTCCATGGTTACTGTATCCATCTAATTAAAAAAAAGTAACATCCCTTTCAACTGCGACGAGGTCCCAAACTAATTCATGGCCAATTAACTTAAAATCATTGCAACAGCTTACTTGCCAACCTGAGTAACCATTTAGGACTGTCTTTTTTAAAGGTCTCTCGGTGATTTGGAGAAGTGTAAATTCGTTTTAATGAAGAAAAGAGAATTTAATGTATTGGAATTCTGAGAGATTGTAAGTGGCTGATTTAGGGATCAATGTTTCGATTTTCTTCTGGAGTGTTATCATTAAAAGACCTGCACATACTCCTCTTCATCAACCACTCTTTAATTCTTTGGAAATTCTTTCTGAGATTTGCCACTTTCATCGATGGACTATATGCAATGATTACTGCACATAATGAATTGAGTAGTGTAATACACTTGATATCTTGACACCAGTATGTATACAATGCAAGGTTAATTGCCTAGGTGCCCCTGGCAGTAACCATGGTCTTCCCTCAGGTACTTGAGATAAGGAACATCCTTACACATCTTAGAGTAAACACAGATCGAGGAGACTGAATTATTAAAGCAAAGAGCACATGCTCATTTAAGGCCTTTAAAGATTGACTGAACTCCCTCTCTTTTACATAAGTGATTGGGTTACTAGGCTGGCTAATTGATCACAGTTTAAACTATTCAAATATAGAGCATAACTCCTTGTGTATGGAGATAATGATACCACCTCTAAAGCCTGCCTACATCAGGCAGATGTATACATAGTGAACACCAGATAGCAGGCATTGGTCAGTTTAGACCCTCAGGCACCCTTAGATTGTATTTGTCAGTTTGTAACCAAGATGGCATGTTTACTCTCCTCTACTAATACTTGACTTTATAGAAACCAGTTCAGTTTGTAAAGTTATCTTAGCATGTAAATAAAGCTTAGTGTCAATGTACTGGCTCAAGCTTATATCTGATTACTTGTATCTGTAGGCTATGTAATTATATTGACATCGGATGTGCCTGGGCTCTATTTATAGGGTGGGGTGTGTCAGACCCTACAGGGCTGGGTAGAGCACGTCTAAAAGCACCAGGTTTGGTTTACAGTTGGTTATCAGCTCTCTTACCTTACCATCACCTGCGGCTCGGTCTGACTGCTGGAGGAAGGTATGTATACCTTATGTCAGACTTCCTGGCGGGGACCCTGACTGTGAGGTCATTATATATCAGGCATCATACTTTAACCTATTTTCCTATTTTATCCTTTTTTTGAGCACATATACCTATTTTACCTATTTTATCCTATTTTTTGACAAATAATACCTATTTTACCTATTTTCTGAGGGGTGGAGGTGATATTTTCCATTTCTCACACAAAAACATAACCGAGAACTGTGTTGGTTCTTGTGATTCATCCATATCCAATGAGATATTTTCTTGTCTCCTGAAAGTATGACTCAGTCTCTAAAAGCCCCAGAAAACACCATTTCCAAAAAATTTCCACCAGATTTTCAAAAATTTCTGGGTGCAGTATAGGTATTTCTCATCTGATTGAAATTGACATTTTCTTTGTCATTGCAAGTGCACATGTCACCATAGCTAGGTCTACCCTCCACTGGCATGCATATGTGGAGGGGGGGACTTGTAATTTCATCAGGCATGCAGATCAAAATTCATAAAATTTCACCAATTGCCTTCTTGATTTTCAAAATTTTCTTGGGGGGCATGCCCCGAAACCCCCCTAATACTACTATGACATGTGATTTGTAAATGACCACATAACTCTTTCAATGATGGTTTAAGATGGGGGGTATCCGGTAGACATGCTAGATGTGCCAAAATGCATAAGTTTGCATCATTTGAAGTCAAGAATTTCAAAATTTCTAAGACTTTTCAATCAAAAAAAGCCAAACATAAAGCAAAGGCTGGCTGATACAGATCTTAGCTTTGATACAATTCTGGCCAAAATGCACCAGAATGCACCATTTGAAGTCTACGTTTTCAAATGTTCCCAAAAGTTTCCCCCTAAAAACAGGCTTCATTCATTATTGGTCAAAAGGAAACAGAATGCACCATTGCCGGTCGAAAATGTCAATTTCTTTCTCAAAACATTTCCTTTAAAAAGATGAGGCCAAAATCATAGAGATCTGAGTTGTTTTCCCCAAAATGCAGAAGAATGCACAATTTCAAGGCTAGATTTCCAATTTTCCTTAAAAAAACAACAAGTTCCCTGCCCCAATCATAGAGAATAATTCAGAGCTGAGCTTTAATATATTGTGTGCCAAAATGCATCAGAATGCAGCATTGCTAATCATAGACTTTCAAATTTTTTCCTCTTTTGCATGTCCAGCTTTTAATACATTACATGTAGAAATCAGAATACATCATTACAACTCTAAACTTTTAAATTTCGTCTGCACTCCTATAAGAATGCAAAATCCCCAAAAAACTCCCATGAGGGTATGGCCCCTGAACCCTTAGATTTGTCACTGCGCTGCACTTGCACAATTTTGGACAAAATAGTTCTCAAACTTCGTCTGCCCATTAAGCATTTTTATGCACTGTAATCAGGGGGCTGAGGTAAACAGCCATACAACTGTTGTTAGGCCCCTGACTTTTGGATGTCGGCATTGCCTTTAAATTCTATATCTTCCTATTTTGCTATACGTGTCATTATTGACATCATCATTAGCCCTACTGGTCAATGCGAACAACACATCCAATAATTTTAGATGTTGAAAAAGCCTGACTAAAGTCCTATTTTATACCTATTTCAGCATCAACAAAACTGCAGAAATACCCATTTTATCCTATTTTTTGCTTAGAAATATACCTATTTTATACCTATTTTATTTTGGAAAGCTGGTATGACCACTGTTATATCCTTAATCTCTGGTATCAATTAAAACATAGATATCACTACCTGCTATGGGATTAGATTGGCTGTTATTGTGCTTGCCAACATGGTCACCCCACATAGACCGGATATCCTAGCTACTGTGATCTTCCCTGTAATAGTATGATTCATTTTAAAGGCAGACTCAACTACCCTTCCCTACCTCATCTATAACAGTTTGAGGCATTTCACTACGGGTTGGAACATGCCGGGTCCTTACAACAGGGGAGTCAATATAAGTTACCGCAAAAATCTCTATGTACGACTTAAAGTGCTCTCATACCCTATATTTATACCTTGATTTTCGCAATTTTACCCATAATGCAATGCCACAAACGTTTGGCAGAGAACTGCCAATCTTATTAGTTGAAAAGCAGTCCTGCAGGTCTCATCCAAGGTTCTTACTTCCCATTGATGAGAAGAAGAACCTTATCAGAATAATGCTAATGAATATTTGTTTTCATTCAAGATTGCAAGTCTGTGTTTGCTTTATGAAAAAGAACTTGTAAATATGGGGAAAATTCCACTAAAGTTGAGGAAAGGTATTGGCCGCAGCTAGAAACTGTACACCTCTGCTAATTCAATGTTTACAGGCTCTTTAAGTAGCACTGCATATACAGAATTTCTCTTATAATGGCCTCTGTTTAGCACCAGAGCTGAAATGAAGAATGAATCAGTCTAAATCTCGATACTATGGAATCTGTCAGCTACTGATCGTCGTAAATATTGCAAATGGGAAGACTGTATTCACCCACTCTGTTGTTTGAACAATGACCTGGAGGAGAGCTGCTCATATTACATTGTCACATCTGTTTTATGATACAAACTTCATTGAAAAGCCTGGCAAGAGGTAATTTAATAAGGAAAGAAAATATTACATTAGCTGATTGGAATACCAGAGCTTTCTAGTTAGTATTGTTCACTGTACATATTGTTGCTTGCTGGTAAGCACTAAAGGAATCATTGCAGTGCCATAGGTGTAGTTAACAGTACATGCTTTATTCCTCAGTAAGTATTTTTTTATTGGGCCCAAGAAGTTCCTTGGATTATTTTCAAAAAGCAATGCTCCCTTCTAATGTGATTACACGCAAAGTGCACAAAGGTGTGAGAAACATTGTTCCCATGGAAACTGCATCCAACCATCAAATATTGGAAGGTCCCTAAATTTCAAGGCGGGATTTGTGACTTATCAAGAGAAAATAACAAAAATCCAGTATCTGATATCATATATTTCATTAATAAAAGGTACAATAAGATAAGCAGCATTTAAGGTATCTGACCTCACCATAGTGTATCAACCCATAGCATCACTATTAAGCTAGTCCACACTAATCTAGTTCTTGGTTCAAAGGACACTTTGGTATTGTGATGTATTCCTGACATAGATCAAGTGGACATCTGTATTCCTATACCAGCAACATTTGGTTCTCTCAGGGGGATACCACCTCCTCTGCTGTCACAGAGGTTCTTCTGCACATCGTCACTGCAGCCAATACTGTGTTTCTTTTTTGATACATCTGGTATTTTGGTGGCTTGTATCCCACCCCCGGGGGGTCCAACCCCTATCTATTCTATAGAAACTATGTGCGTACATCACAAATTTGGTACCCTTATAGCTGTGGGAAATTCTGAAAGAGGTACCCCTTAGAAAGAGATTTCTTTTGTGACGAAAAGGAACTCTTTTGCAGGCAATTGCCTAAAACACCCAAATATAGTTCGATTTAACGGGGGGAAATCAAGGAAAATTTATAATCTTTAAGGCTATATTATCAGATTTCCCTGCCAAAAGATGCTCTTGACGAAAGAAGAAGCACTTATAATTTTATGATTTGGTAAATGTAATAGAAATTATATAAATATGATCAAAAAGGGTACCCCTTATGCGCAGTTGGCAGTGCCCCTTTACCTTCAGTCTGTGTAATTACATATTAACCAAAAGCCAAGGAGTGGACCCCCGCGATCCTACCCACAGAGAGACTGTAGGGGCCATTCAGTGGATACAAATTGAGCTCTTTACATAGTGACTGCTCTCTACAAATTTCTGAATGAGAAGTAATGGATGTCCTATAGTGTTCCTCTCAAAATAGTTACACCACATACTTTGGATTTTCACAGGACTGAGATGTTCTCAATATATCATTGTACCACACATTGTAATGAAAATAACACGGGCAAGAGATGGCTTTTGGCATGCAATAACACTATAGCTGGAAGGTGTAACCCATCTAGGATATATGATGTTGACACTATAGTGGCCGTTTTCTCAAGCAGTTTCTACCTTAAGAGCTTCAGTCCTTACTACCATTCTCATCGCTCATGATGCTGTGCAAGTTAGTCCAATATAGAGTAGGCCACAGCAGGGAAGGACCATCTATGAGACACTATTTTGGTGATGTCAAGCATTTCTTACCTGCTTCCCTTATCCAAGAGACAGCAGGACTGCCAACCATAATAAATAGATGACTTGTATTATATTTATATATCATAATCCGTGTACTATATAATGCCATTTTAATGTAAGTCTAGATGAAGAGGGGTATGGGAAAACAGTGCCGTGTAATTATGAAGTTCTATCTGATTTGCCTTTTGACAGGACCTCTCCAACTATTATCTTTCATCACCCATATAATTCAGACTTTTGAAGCCTAGCCTATGTGTCTTAGAAACAAGCAGGAATATTGGTGTTTTCTCATAGTTTGTTATTATTCATTAGACGCTCTTATCATGCCATAAAGGAAGGATCTAGGATTAAAGTAACCTTAAACGAAGGTATTCCAAGTGTGTAGCCACCACCCAGGAGTAGCATTATGGTTTGTAGAATGAAGCTCATAAACATCAAGGATAAAAACAGAGACTACTCAATAGACCATAACACAATTTCTATCTGTCTCTTTTCTATACCTGTTCACTATATTAATGCAAAAATGTGAAAGCATCATTTGTACTTTTCCACTGGAAGGCGAGTGTCTTTAATAGTAAAGTAAATCATGCCCAGATGACTACAGGTTTATTTTGTATAAATAGATGCCTAGTGTGGGCCTGACATACCAGTGCATTATGAGAAAGAATGCAGGAGTCCCAGCACAAACTCATACGTCTCTACAAAAGGGAATAGCCCTTCACTGCTGATCTCAGGATGTGCCTCAGTGACTGACAACGACATAACTGACCTGACTACACAGTTTAAATCGTAACACATGCTTTTGCAAGAAAACTTTTCCCATTCAAATGTTTTTTTCTATACATTAGAACTAGATCGGTTGTATTATATCATTTATCATTTTCTGATAGACAGACGGGTTTGCAACCTTTTCCTAGAAGAATATACCATTTAGTAAGTACCCTACTAGAAGGAGCACAGATTGATGCAGATTCTCATATTTTCTGAAATTCAGATACATTACCTTCCCCCCCCCCTTTTTTTTTCTTTTTAGCTTTTCCCTCAACCTTCCCTCTGAAAAACACCTATTTTGTATCATTAACAATTTAAGGATCACAGAGTGTTTTTAAAATGAGCTTATGGTGTGCATTTATGTAGGACTAGTGAGTTACTCA
Organism: Harmothoe impar; assembly: GCA_947462335.1. Taxonomy (NCBI): domain Eukaryota; kingdom Metazoa; phylum Annelida; class Polychaeta; order Phyllodocida; family Polynoidae; genus Harmothoe; species Harmothoe impar. Next base: position 68,311,040 of record OX381706.1, read on the forward strand.
CCAGGACTTAATGCATGTAGCATGACAACAAATGACAAAGCTAATTAAAGCACTAAGGGGCTCTTAAAGGTTTGACATATTAATTGTCTTCTCCCCAACAGTTAGACTAGCAGTAGAGAGGCCCTTGTAGGGGCCTGGTTTGTAAGGAGGGACACTTTGCACTGGGCTCGCTGAGTGATAGATGTGTATAGAAGTGGGAGGTTACAGCAGGTGCCATAAAGCACACCCAGGAGGAGGGCAACAGGACACATGGAGCTATCACAGCAGGTATACTCAGGAGGAAACCACCTCTCACACCGCCTGCTGTGAAGGATACCTAAGACAGCCTATTTTCTGAGCAATGGTGAAAATACATCTCAGTGAATAAGTAGCAGGTATTTATGTATTAAATACTCAATACCAGTAGAAAGAACAGCTTCGCAGATATTTGAAATGTACTAGTAGTAACTCAAAGCCAGTGTATTCTCTGGCATTGCTTTGAAAATCAGACTTCTCTTTTTCTATGATTTGAAGTAAGGTACAGAAAGGCATGGTTTGATAATGCATCTATCCGATTTAAATGAGACACAGCCTTTTCAACCGTGTTGAGGTCAACGCTTTAAAAACAAATAATGAAATGGGCAACATGTTATACTGGAAACCTCAAAACCAGTATGTATATACAAGGCGGTAAGCTGCCTCAATGCTCGGTAGTAACCATGGCCTTCAGGTACTTGAGATAAGGAAGATGTCTACACCTCCTAGAGCAAACACAGATGTAGCCTCAGTTCTGCAAGTGAAAAAAGACATGCCCAGTTCAGGCTTTTGAGAATTGACTGAACTACCTCTCTTTAATGTAATTGTTTGGGTTACTAGGCTGGCTAATTGATCACGGGTTATGGAAAGAGGTAGGGTAACTACTTGTGAGTAAGTGATACAAACTCTAAGGCCTGAGCTTAATGTCTACCTCAGGAACAAGTACACATAGTGAAAGTCAGATAACAGGCATATGTAAGGGTAGGCACCCCATGCACCTTTTGGCTGTGTTTAGCTACAAGATGTATATTCTACTCTACTAGTCCTTGACATTTATCTTAGCATATAAGTTAATCTCAGGGTCAATGTACTAACTCAAGTCTATATTATGTTTGACTAGTCCGGGAGGACTAGTGAACTCAAGTCTATATTAGATTACTTATAGCCATCGGCTATATCAATATAATTATGCCGAAATCAGGCTTGTGCCTGGTCTCTATTTATAGGATGGGATGTACCAGGCACTATAGAACTCTAAATCACTTTACTAAATGAGAGACGTCTTCAAGGACCAGGTTTGGTTTACAGTTGCTTATCAGCTCCCTTACCTTCTCATCACATGTGGCTAGGTCTGGCTCCTGAAGGCTATTGGAAAGTACAGTGAGATAATTCCAATCATCAAAATTACACTTACATTTTTCCGTGGCAAATATACAGTTGGACATTTAATTGCAGTACTAATTAAGCTTAACTACACAAGGTTACATTTCTCTAAACTGTCTACTTCTTGATTCATTTCACATAATCCCTAACTAGCCTAAGAGGCTTATGCAATTCTCTAGTCCACAATAATCATGGTAGGTAGAACACTTGGGAGCTGTGATGCATTCCTGATGTTGGTCAAGTGGACATCTGTATTCCTACACCAGCAACAGCGCACTAGGCTATAGCAGGGGGAATGCGCCACTCTGTCAAGCAGCATGGAAGTCCTGGGATACATCAGCCTAAATTATTGTAATACAATCCAGGCAACTTAGTTGTTCTTGTTTTCATAGTTTTAGATTGTCTTTATTCCCCTCAAAGAGAGTCTGTGGAAGGGCTTCCGGTGGGTAAAAGGTAGCAGATCTAGAGTTGCTATTTTGTGGCTCTAATGTTGCTCACCCCACAAATATTGGTCTCCAACCCACATAGACCTGAGGTGCAGTGCATGAATATTTACATTTAAGCAAATTTGGAAATGTTCCTTTAAGCACCATTTAATTTGATTCTGAATATAGGCATGAATTCATGCAGTGATGGCTTTGGACATGTCACCACAATATAGCGCTGTGTCTCACAAAATTTGGCCAAGTTGATAGTCTATCAGTCTATGACCAGGTGCAATCTATGACCAGGTGCAATCTATAACCGGGTGAAATCTATGACTGCCTTGGAAAGATGAAGATATAGATGGTGGAAAATGTTAATGGGGCTTTTAAGACTTTATATCACTCATTTTATTTCAATTCAAGGTCATAGATTGCACCCGGTCATAGATTGCACCCGGTCATAGATTTTCAACAAGGCCCCATTTCGTGAGACACAGCGATAGTTAGACACCTGGTTGTCTAGAGTCTATAACCCATCTAAAAAGAATATCCATCGTCAAACCTACCTCAAAGCCTTTTTTTCCATATTGGCCACATCAGAGAGCCCAGTCATGAAGGCTCTGCCTCGATAGTTACCTTAAGGCAGACTCAATTACCCGACTCCGCATCCTTCAAATTAACTGTTTACAAGGGAGCATATTACAATATTTCGGAACATGTTGAGTTCTCACATCCCTTGAGAAGATATCTGTTCTGTCAATATCCATCTTTCATGAGAATTAAGATACCATATGGGGGCTACAATAAGTATTGGTCATCCTATGCAGTATAAGACTACTAGATATATATGGTGTCCTTGTTGTCATCCTTAATCATATTATAGCCCTTTAGCAGGATAAAGCTAATGTTAACCATAGGTATTTTTTATGTAAATATGTCAAGAGCGACAGAGTGTAAATTGTTTTGTAGGTGTTAACCAAAAGTTATTAAGAATTCAGTGTGAAGAAGATACCGATTTATTTGACCAAATAGATATATGTGGATCTTTTAAAATAATAAACAGCACAACTAGAGTCCCAACTCAGTTTTACTGGTGGCATTTATTAAGGTGAACGAACCTACAGTTTCAACTTTCAATAAGCCTTCATCAGGGTTCATCATAGATATATAGGATTCATATTTTGGAGTCTCCATAAACATGCTCATATATCTTCATAAAGCAATAAGAGCCTTTCTACACTGATCATCTGAAATGTCAGCAGACATGAAAGAGATATTATATATATATATTATCATAAATATATCAGTAATTTACAGTGCCTGTCACAGACTTATAGTTGATTCATTGATTAGGCAGTTTTCATTATAAGTTTTACACACCAGGGCATTTAGGTGGTCACTTAATTGACAAAGTCTGAATAATAGAGGCCTAGTGTTGACAACGCATGGCTTTTGTTTTCAATTCCAGAAGAGTGTAGTTTATTTGGATCCTGAGAGCAGAGATCCAATCTCCCCCTAGGACAAGGGTCCGCCACACAATGACTGAACCTCCTGCTAGTGATAAGATAAGCTCTCTACAAGAGAACTGCCAATCACATTGGTCGCAAAGCAAGGTCCCCAGGTCTTTTGCCTTGTCATCTTCTATGAAAATGAACCTTTTAGAGCTTTATGGTCCTATTGGTCTTAGTCTAAGGTAAAAGTCACACATTTAGCTGACATTATTTTCATATTAAGAATAACCAAATTATTTTTGTTTGCGATTTAACCAATTAATTTTATCCTACATAAGATTTATATTTTCAAAAACATCTGAGGTATCAATGTGTTCTCCGGACATCTCTCATCTTTGGCCATGTTTATAGTCACGAGAGTTGATCCCTATTTGAGTAAGCGTCTGTCGGTGGTAATTTATGATGTGGGGACTTTTAGATTGTCCAGCTGCTGATTAAATCTGACAGCAAAATTACCAGGCTAAATATGGGCAGCTAAGCAGTCAGCCAAATTAGAGCCCCATGAGTCGTCAATCCATGGTCAATAATGAGCTAACTTGTGAGCACAGCTGCTACTGAATGGGTGTAAAAATACCTGTATTGTCTAGCCGTCACTCATAAGAGAATATGTATCTAGGTGCCAATCATTTCCTTAATCATACTGTATGTCGATTTGTAAATTGCAATCAGCAGGTCTGTCTTTACTCGGAGATCTATGTTATATTACTATCAATGGTGTATAGGATATTATAGTATTTTATCTTGATGAAGATATCCAGAGCTATGCAATTATTCCATAAAACAAACAGTATAGTTTGGGTATAGGACCATCACATATATATCTAAGCCATTCTGAAGGCCCTATGGGGAGGCAGTACATACCTACTATCCTGTTTCTTATCCATGCCCTTGTTACCCCAAACATAATTATGCCCAGTTATGGAGTGGCTTCAAAATACACGAGCTGTAATTGCAACAAGATCTCCTTCAATTGAATCTATCCAGGCATTGATCTTGATCAGGGTCTACTAGGGGTTGAATGTTGAAACCCATGAAGCGAAATATATAACGTACCAGTATTCCTTTATTGTGGATAGGGAAGTGGCGCATAGTGTACACACTAGGAATGCATTCATGCGAAATGACAATAAAGGCCACAGAACACTAAAGCAGCATGCAGTCCTCAAAGGGTCAATAAGGGTTCTGTTACATTAAACATTTATCATACTGTGCAAGACACACACAGTTTTATCTGAGATGTATTTGTTTCTCTGATCGGGAAAAGTGGCCCAGCTCTAAGTTACCCCTGAGAGCTGACAACAACTTGTACAAGGCAGGTGGTGTGAGAGGGGTGAGGGCCTCCTGTGGGTAGGAGCTGTGATAGCCCCATGCGTCCTGCTGCCCTCCTCCTGGGTGTGCTTTATGGCACCTGCTGTAACCTCCCACCTCTATACACATATATCACTCAGCGAGCCCAGTGCAAAGTGTCCCTCCTTACGAACCAGGCCCCTACAAGGGCCTCTCCATCATCAGCTGGTCTAACTGTGGGGGTGGTGCTACCTCTGAAGCAGGTAATTGATATGTTAACCCTCTTATGGCCACTGTCCACTGGGGAACTTCAGCCGACTAAGCCCATACATGTCCATACATTTCCTATTTAGCTTTGGCTGATTAGAGCCCAATGGACAGTGGCCATCAGGGAAGCAGAGTGTTTCAATATAGCACTAACCCTTGTTGTAATCATTCATGGATGCCCAAATTGCGAGTCTACCTTTCAAGGCATCATTCATGAAACATGCCGACCTATATTGTAGACTGAAGTTATCCTCAGACTGAACTAAACTGTGTAGTCAGACCAGTCAGGTAGTTCTCTGTCATAGATGTTCCACTACAGGGAGAGAAAGACCACAAAGGATGTCCAGTAAGGAATACAAACATCTGCAAAGCTGGGGCCCATTTCTCAAGTTTTAATGATTCATTTTGCTTAATATTGCTTAAGTGAACGATTCATGCAGCCCCTTACATTAGCTGAATTGTCAAGGTATACATGGCTATCAAATAATCATCCATCCCTGCCTCCCTGCCTCCCTGCCTCCCTGCCTACCTCCCTGCCTGCCCCCTCTCTCTGGATGAAAGCTCTGGACGATAGCTAGCTCTGGACGAAAGCTCTGGACGAACGCCATGAATTGGACAATTTGCTCTGTACGATTTTACCAGAAATTAACTTTTTCCTTTTGATGCGATCGTCTCCTATTGACAAATGGGCCCCAGGTCTTTTTACTGCTGTCCAGGGAGAAAACTACATGAACAGATATAGTTTCCTGTTATTTAACATGTCCTACTAGTGTGTGTGAGTGAATTATTGCGACTGAACTATATGGTGTAGTCAGACTATCAAGGTAGTTCTCTGTCAGTGAGTCATGTCAGGAGATCAAGAAGGAGGGGGTGTTCATTTTGTAAAGATGTGGTGTAGGTTGACGGTCTCCTCTAGCTGTCTTATCCACATAGAGCATCTATTACACCAACACATTTTATGCATTCAATTCTGGAGTTAATTTACAAAAACATTTACCCTCCGGCGGAGTAGTACAAATTGTTATTTCGCCTTTTCAGCTTTTGCATAGATGAACTTGTAAATCAACAGAAGGAAATATGATATAGAGTTTGAATAGTCTCCATTTCCATCTTTGATATCTATGAGCTTCATCCTGCTAAAAAGGGTAGTACAAAGTGATGGCAAGACACCCAGAATGCCTAAGCCACAGCCAAGGCTAAAGCTTTAATCTTCTATACCTTCTAAAGATGGATATTAAGTACCTTATGGATTAAGATAAAACAAATATCACACTTATTTCTACACATATTATATCTGATGTTGGAGTAAGACATTTGATGTTGGATTAAATATAGAACATTTAAGTACTGAACAACCCCCCCCCCTCGTTCAATCTAGGCTTGCAATAAACTATTGTTATCATCTTTAACATTTTCCAAATGACGATAATTATATGCAATATTTGGTTATGGCTTGGAATAATCAGAACATAAGGCCCCTCGTTGATTCTGCTGTGCTAAGTAACTGTTTGAAATGCTTCCAGTAATAGGAGTCTGGAACAAATAAAAAATGCCTGGCAAGACCAGAATAGCATTTCAAAGCTATGGAGGATAACCAATTATCATAAATGTATAGTCGTCCTCTGCTGTGGTCACACTCCCTCCTGTCATGTACGATGAGGAGGATGGTCAGTGAGCTCATCATAGGGTTCTCTGAGCAATGCCAGTATAGTGTCGACGAAATGTGACATAAACAGGTCCCTGGCTCCTTGCTATATTGTGTTTATAAATACCAATAGTCATCTTTCTTCCTGCGTCATTTTCCATTTGACTTAGTGATACAACAATATAGACAAGTTTACAGTAGAATTCTATTCAGCCTTCAAACTATGTAGTGTGACATCCTTTGGGAGGAGCAATATAAGACACCCATTATTCTTCCATTCACCAGAAAGACAGGATCGATTTCTACAAAAAATGTTCCCAAATGTGTACCTGCTGATCGAACACCCATCTACAGTATTTATGTCAGCCGGATACAGACTTCTAAAATGCTGCATCTATAAAAAAGAAGGGGAAAACAGTATATGCTGCAGTGAATAATCCCAATTATGGGACGATTTGCAGAGGAACCTTTGGGATGGCTCACAGAGTGTCATATATACCCCTGAGAGGATGGGATGTTGCTAGTTCAGGAATACTGATGTCCACTTCACCAACTTCAGGAATACATCACAATTCCCGCAGGCCCTTAGGGCAGGGGACTACATTATCGTAGATTAGAGCATTAGATGAGATCTGAAGACAGTTATGAATTTATGTGCGTATTGGATCAGTTTGATACTTTTAGAAAGATGCACTGTGTACAGATTTTTGAAGTAATTGTAATTGTTGGTGAAAAGGTGCTCCTTATTGGTAATACAAATCTTGTTAGACTTAATTATACAACTGGACTGAAATAGAATGTCTCGGGGAAAATCTAAAACATATCACTCTAAAGTCCAAAGATTGGTGGTCCTTAGGGCTGCGTTATTGATTCAATCCATATAGCCAGCAGCTAGCCCTAGCACTGTGTGATGGTAGGTATGAGGACAGAGAACCAACTGAAAAAACAATATCCAATGTATCTCAGATGAAGTCCATCCCTCACGTAGAGCTGGTGTCTACAGAGACAAACATAGTCTATTAGTAGCCGACAGTATCTCTCCGTCTAACTATAGAAACAGGGAGTCTAAATATAGGTTCAGAGAAATTGAAGGCATTTCTCAAAAACATCCCCATGCTGTGCTATGTTTTTCTTTGAACATGAAAACTTGTTAAAAAGAGACATCACATGCCGTATTCAACGTAATAAGTTCCCTTTCCCTCACGGGAATGTTGACTGTAGTATTATAGGAAAAGGCCCTTTTCAAAATGCATTAGTTCTCATTGTACATTTTTCCCCAGATAAAGATTTGTCATCAGTATTATTTCTCGCACTAGATCATCAAAAGTCATTTCTCATTTAATGTACAAAGCACCTTGCAATGTGTGATCCAAACTGATCTTAGGTGGTGGCCAAGTAGGGTAATGTAATGAATGAAGTAATTAGCGTTGAATTAGTTTGGAGTACTAATTGAGAACTTGCCAAATTGTGGGAGATTTTGAGTTCCCTCACTTCGAAATTAAATAAAAAGTGGTGTCTGCCTACTTAGACAACGTCAGTGTTTTATTCATAAAACTTAGGCTACATGCTTTGAAACATGATTTTATGTATTGCCCTTTTTATAGTAACACATATATCAGTTAAAATCAAAATATTATCCCTGGTATTCCAACCAAGTGTGGTGGCCAAGATGAAAAAGGTTGTTCCTGTGCATTTGGTCAATGCAGGTTGTCGATACGCGGCGATTTTCCTCCACTCTGAATTATTCAGGGGCATCCCACCAGAGGGGGAGGAAAACCCGAGAGGATGCCCACTAAGGAATACAAACATTTACAAAGCTGGTCTTTTTACTGCTGTCCAGGGAGACAAGTACATAAACAGATAGAGTTTTCTGTTATCTAACATGTCCTACAGGTGTGTGTGAATTCTTGCAGTGGAGAGTGCATGGGAGGGCAGTCTACAGATAGTGAGAAATTAATGATAGAACCCTATTCATGTTTGTATTTTCTATTTCAGAATTATCTTACCTCTTTGTATCAAATAAAAACATCACTAGTTGACTTAAATGCAATATGAGCAAAGAAAGTGTTAGAGAAGCTAGTACATTAAAAACAAGTGAAGTAGGTATAAGCAGTCTTCACATGGGCATTATAAATGACTGTGAGAGACACCAACTTTGCAAAATTTATAACTAGACTAGATAGTCCCCCTATCTTTATAATGAATAAGGCCAAAAAAAGAGGTCTGTTTCAGGTCACTCGACCGACCCTATCAAAACAGGGCCGACCCTACATTTTTCGTATGCAAGTTTTGAAGACATTATTTATTTTTACCCTTTTTTCGTCACTTTTAGGGTCTTGGGAGCAGCTGGCTAGTACTTTCATGTTTAAAGAAATGGGAAGTAAAAAGGAAAATAACACGACCTTCCGACCCTACACTTTCTTGCCATGTTACCTGAAACAAACTTAATTTTTATTGGCCTAAATACAAATAGAAGCATGATAACTGCATGATTCCTTTACTTGATGATCCTATATTGCAGCAAAAGGTTTATGTCTTGTACCATAGACATTCAAATAATTACATGTATCGTTCTCTAAAACACCATTATCAGTGTGTCATCTGGTTACTATAGACAAGCTTTGAAAAACAAACAGCACATACATATATACATATTCTCTGAGTGATTCTTATAACCATTCAGTGCCAGCTGTGCTCAGATGATACTATTGTGCCCCATTGATTGACGCCCTATGGGACGCCAATTTTTCTGAATGTTAGACGGCCCATATTTAGACTAGTAATTCTGCTGTCAAATTTAATCAGTATCTGGCCGATATTAAAGTCCCCTAAATTATGACTGACAGATGATAAGCCAAATTGGGGTTGACTTTAGTAACTGAAAGCACCTCACGATGATGGATATCCTGAATGCACTTTGCTAATTCACATTTCCACATATTCCACAAGAATATGTCTATGTAGGTTTAACAAATTAAAATGGGTAAATCCTATGACCATTTCTCCATCACCTATATTAAAATAGTGGGAATTTAGGAGTTTGATATTCATTTCAGGCAATATTTCAATAGACCCATGAAGTTCTTCTTCTAATACTTCTATTTCACTGAACAGGCAGAAAGCAGGAGCATGTGATTGGCAGTTTCACCATAGAAAGCTTATCTTATCACAAGCAGGAGATCTGGGCATTGTTTAGAGGAATCCTCTGTCATGAAAGATTAGATCTGTGCTTCATACGTCCTAATAAAGCACATTTTTCTGGAATGGAAGGCCAACTCTAAAGCACCAGGCTTCATTTCTTTAGACTTTTCAAGTGACACATCAAATCCTCTTGGGTATAAAACTTGAAATGCCAAATCAAATGTATTGCCCTCTGCTTCTGACAGACAATTTGAATGACTTAATCTAATATTATAATGCCAGTTGATGTCTGTGATATTACCTGCGCTAAAAGCCTTTTACTCGGATTTGAATTGTTCTCCTAGCTAAGTAGTCAGGCAAGCTACCAAGGAAACCTTTTAATACATGAAGAGTTTGGATGCAAAACAACATAAGCGCCATTCTAAAATAGGGACAAAAATCGGACAAAAATGAAGATTAGGGAGAGTGAAATATAATCTTGAAACAATTTTTCCAAGATTTACTATTTTTCATATCATCAGCACCTACTCCGTATGCACTCTGGTAGCAAAGTATGATAATTGACCCCAGGGTGTCTTTACAAAAAGCACTATATGCTTCAATTCTGGGATGGAGATATGTCGTTTTGCATCCAAACTCTTCACATATAGCTTATTACAGAGCTTACATTACTTATCATCATTATATTTTACACCTACAAAACCATTCACTCTCCCTCAAAATAAAAGGAATCATTCTGGCACTTCTTGCATAGATGATGAAGTATTTTTATAGAACCTATTTGTAAAGGCCTGCGTTATACCACTGATGTTTGGTTGATAATATAAGGTGAGACTTTCATGTCAAAAATAATTTAGTAGTCTTTATTCTCGATCACATAGCCAATGGATACTCTATCCTTATAACCACTTCATCACTGTTTAGGATTGGGCTCCCTATTCTGAGTTTTTTTTCTAATGAAAAAAGAGGCTCTGAGATATATTCGACAATGAAATGGTTTTAGCTCAACTATAGAATCGAGCCCTAGACAACATGACCTATCGCTATATTGTGCTATTGCATGCCCAAAGACATCCATGTTAGGATAATATATTGGAAAGGCCACGGTACTAGGAATCCAATAAGTGTGGGGTGACTTTGTAGGGAAGAACAATAGCTTCTACCTCTCAACCATGGAAGATACTGTCAATATGTAACAGTTATCATGAAGATGAATAGCTCAATTTGTAGGTGCTGAAAGACCATTTACAGGCTCTCAAGCAGGATAAAGGCATGTCCAAAAACGGTGTATATGTATATATGAAAAAGAATGGAAAGACAGTGTTGCATGTGAGTAGTAATGATATAGAAATACAATGGATTGAGGTATTTAGAAATGGAAAAAAAACCATTGTAGTTGCGAATGTATATAGGCCTCCTGATGGTGATAAGGCCTCATTTATTGAACAGTTTAATGCTTTGGTGAGTAGAGCCCAACTGAGACGTAAGGATTTAATGATAATGGGAGATTTTAATTTTGACTATTTGAATCTAACTAAAGTATCGACTAGATTAATGAAAATTTGTATAAATATTTTGGGCCTCACACAGATTATTGACAAGCCAACTAGGTCTAATGAGCTAACCACTACATGTCTCGATTGGGTTATCACTAACACTTCCAAGCTATATGAAATGTTTATGAGGACTTGGAATCTGAGTGACCATTTAATGGTTGGTATCACGCTGATTGACCATTACTATGTGAATGAGAGGATTTCGTTCGAAGGACGCACGTATAAGCATTATAATGCCGAGCTATTTAAGATTTGTATTAGGGATGCCGATTGGGGTCCTATAGATGACTGTGCTAATGTAAACATGCGATGGCAGTTTATATTGAATTTATTTTGTGAAAAATTGGATATTATGTGTCCCCTCAAGACTTTTAAAGTAAGGAAGGATAGGGCACCTTGGGTCACCGATCATATATTGGAACTAATCAATGATAAGGACAAGGCTCTGAAGAAGGCTATTAGGAGTAAAAGAAGGGAAGATTGGCAAATTTCGAGTAATTTAAGAAATAGAGTAAATAAATTTATAAAAAAAGCCAAAAGTAAATTTATAAGAGACAGCCTGGAGCAACATCAACAGGACAGCAAGAAGTTCTGGAGGATTATCAATGGTCTAGTTAAAGGTGACAGAGGTACCCCGCACTTCAGATTAAAAGACAATGTAAGAGGTGTATTAGTTGAGGACGGAGAGACTCCTGATTTTATTAATGAGTTCTTCCTGAATATTGGGCCGAACCTTGCGAGAAACTATAATACACCTTGGACATATGATGGTGAGGAACTTGGCTTAGGTTTAGAAGATATTATAACTAATATAGAGGAGGTGACTGGTTTAATTAAGGACATTGACATTTCAAAATCCTCGTGTATTGAAGGCATATCTGCCTCCTCGTTAAAAGATGCAATGTCAGCAGTTCCTGAACAAATTGTTAATTTATTTAATGAAACGTTTACGGTTAGCCAAATACCAGATTCTTGGAAATTAGGCACTATTGTACCTTTGCAAAAGGACGGTGATAAGACTGAGGTATCGAACCTGAGACCAGTGACCCTTCTACCTATCATTGGGAAACTTCTTGAAAAGGTGGTTAATAATAGGTTAATGTCTTATTTAGAAGATAATGATATATTAGACTCAAAACAAGGTGGTTTCAGGTCTGCCCACTCTACAATTGACACTGTTAGCTATTTCTTAGATAATATATATAAAGGTATGAATACCAGACAATATACCCTATCTACATTCGTGGATCTGAAGAAGGCCTTCGACACCGTAAACCACTCCATTTTACTAGAAAAATTGTCGAAAATTGGTGTCGGAGGTCTTGTCCATAAATGGCTTGCTAATTATTTATCTAATAGGAAGCAACGCACATCTGCTAATGATAAAATGTCGGGGGAAGGACTGGTTACTTGTGGAGTCCCGCAAGGATCAATTTTGGGGCCTACCCTCTTTTTGGTATATATAAACGACTTAGGAAAAATTGTAAAAAATTGTAATTTATTTTTATATGCCGACGACACTGTTGTATCCATTACTGGGCATAACCTAGAGACTCTAACTACCAAAATGGAGGGAGATTTGGCTTTATTAGAAACTTGGTTTGGAAAAAACAAATTGACGTTAAATGCAAAAAAGACTAATTATATGATTTTCGGACTAAGATCAAAATTAAAAGAAATTCATCATCACCAGCTCCATTTTGGTAGAACCTTGATTGATCGTGTGCTTAGCGTAAAATATCTGGGGATTACATTAGACCCGGTACTTAATTTTAATAAGCACGCTGAGGGTACTTTCAGAAAGGTAGTATTTAAGATCTACCAAATGGCCTTCTTGAAGGATAATATGTCTGTTGATGTGAGAGTTAAAATGTATAAAACAATGATTCTCCCACATGTAGACTATGGAGATACCCTGTACGATGTTGCTGGAAAATATATATTGGATAAAATTCAGATAGCAGAAAACAAAGCTCTACGTATGTGTTTGGGGGTTGATAGCAGGTATCCTACTATACTGACGCATCAAGAGGCTGGTATATCCACCCTCATGCCTAGACGTAGAATGCACGTATGGAATTTCATGTACAAACAGCAAACTAATATGGATATTGTCAATATCAGGCCAATATTTACTAGGGCTCATGATGCGTTATTGTTTAGCACAATTAAGCCAAAAAATGAAACTACAAAAAAAAGTGTATTATATCGTGGAGCCATACTGTGGAACAATCTTCCAGTCCACATCAGGTCGATTGATTCGTATGAGAAATTTAAACTGGATAGGAAGAGGTGGCTTGGGAGCACGAACTATATGTAAAAACATTATGTGTATACAAAACACCTTTATTCTATATTTGATAGATCAGTGTATTTGAATTTTTAAACTACCCGGTACAGTTTAATTGCAATGTGTTTGTGAGGTAGTAATTAATGTCTAATTATTAGAATTCTGATCAGAAAGTGGCAACACATGTTAAGCACAGGGAATGGCCCTTCTCTGACATCCTATCTATTCTCAAAATAATTTTATAAGAATTAAACAACACATGAGGTTTAGTTAATAGTGCATAATATATTACATTCTGTGAGTACATAGAGCTGACTAAGGGTCCAAGCAAGTGTATAATATGGAATCATTATATTGGTGCTCTACGGTACTCACCTATATCCTAAAACTATATTATTCTCATATAATTTCATAACTAATGCAAGTCTAAGTACTTGTTGGATTTCAATTGTTATTATGTCATTAATTATAATAGCTAAGAAATGTGAATCATTGAATCAATGCTGGTGTCGAATATTATCGAGCTGAAAAAGTTCTTTTTGTACACCAGGATAAAATAAACGGGTTTAGCGTATTTACGTTAACTCATACTCAAAAAAAAATAAAAAATGCTTTGAATTCCAATTATAGCCTGATGTACCCCAGAGTCTCTATAGTGGGCTGTCCACTTGACCAACATCAGGCATACATCGTGATTCCTGAGTGTCCTTTGCACCAAGGACTAGAGCATTATGATTATGAGCTCTGAAGTATGTCACAGGCTGATTCACTTTAGCACAGTTTACAGAAATGGTGCATACAATAGTTTTTTGATAAGAACTACTAAGATAAGTATTCATTAGGAATTTCAACCTCAGCTCTGATTGTTTTGTCCAATTAATGTGGGAATACTAGGAGATATACAAATATAGATTCTCATGAGGATCCATGAGGAGTAGCCCTGAGTGGTATTGAGTGAACATCATGCCCAACCCCCAGCAGGCAGACCTAGCCACATGTGATGGGAAGGTAAGGGAGCTGATAACCAACTGTAAACCTAACCCGGTCCCTTTAAACGTGCCTCATCCAGCCCTCTACGAACTAGAGACACACAGCCTCTATAGACTCTAGAAATACCTACAAATAGAAATAGACATCAGAAAGGGTACAGAAAGGGCTGCAAACATCATCTCAATAGAATTATCTGTTAGACATGAGTCAGAACATTGAAGCTTACATTTATCTACATACCGTACTAAGATAATTTCCAAAGTAAAATAGATTTCCATAGAGTAGTAGAGAAGTAAATGTAGAATAAACATGCCATGGATCACTCTCAGGTACAGAAGGCTAAAAGATAGCTTCAAAGCTCCCAAGGGTTTATCGTAATAAATGCCTGTTATCTGGAATCCATTATAGATCTTCCTCAGCTGAATATCCAAGCCAGGCCAACGATGGAGGTATGGGGAAAGGCGTGACAAAGGGGTGGGGGGGGGGTTGAAAATGGCCAAAATTTGTGTGACATACTTCATGAATGACCCCTTTGGAGTAGCATGATTCAGTCAACATCAAGGCTTTTCTGTAAGAGGTGTAGACGTTGTCTTGAGTTCCTCGAATAACGACAGTAAACAAACTAACCATCTCTACACAATCTAGTTGTCGGCTTCTAATACAACACTTAATTGGTCTTAGGCGCGAATCTTTGTACTGAATAATACAGTCCATGGATGAAAGAAGTCATTGATAAATAAAATAATCGACAGTCGATCACTGAATAGTAGTGTTCTACTGGTAATTATAGGTATTTGTAATATAAATGAATCCCCTGGAAATCCAGTTTGAAGAAAAAAGATTGTCACCTACCCTACAACCGTTCATTGCGCTTTCTTTTCTGAAACAGCAAAAACCATTCACAAAGTTACTTTCAAAAATCACCAGAAAGACTTTGAAGCAACAAAACAACCAAAGGTTCTTAAGCTACCAGGTAAGATGAAGCAATGATTAGGTTAATTGGCCCTGAATTAGTTTGGAGATAATGGGATACCGGACCACAGCTTAAGAGGAGGTGCGAGTCTTTTAAGATAAGTTTGATCAAGTAACCATCAAGTAAACAAGACGTCCTGTACCTTGTCTCTAATCAGGGGTTTGCTTTCAAACGAAAGCTACTGAAAAAATGAGAATTGACATGAATATTTATGTAATATAGCTCACCATCATCATAACTAGTCGTTGCTATGCTCGTTCCTAAAATGGAGCAAGGCCCATATGCTCTTTATGTACGGGGGGCAGGATGGTAGGCTAGTGTGCCTTAAGGTAGCTCTTAAGACAACCTTTCATCATTGGGCCCTCTCATGTTGAATTTTCCTGCTGAACAGAGAGAGCAATGCCAGTATAGTGCCGACAATTCCTGACTGCTTGCCAAAAATCATCTTTCCCCCCATGTTATTTTGAATTTAAAGGGAATTGCTAGTTCCTACACAGAAGCCACCTGGTGGCAAAAATCGAATCTCATGAAAAGTATGCTTTAAGCTGTATTCATATTCTTACATAGACCACTTTCCCTAAAGCAACTCTTTGTATTTGATATTTGGACAGTATAACCTCATTGTTCACATATGCTCACTGCTAGGACACCCATAGGATCCTATAGTTAAGGCAAAAGAAATGTTTTTCCAAAATTCATGCCTTTCTCATTTCATCCGTGACCCCCTGTTTTATTGGTCCTAAAATGTTTGTATAGATGTCCATTATACATTCCCAAGGTTTGGTTGCAATATCAATAGAAGAAGGGGATTATCCATGACAGATAATGTGAAATGCTGTTTTCCTATTCATTTCTATAGTTAAGGTACTCCTTTGCTCAAATGGCTGTATCATGAAAGTACCGTGACATGGCAATTTCTTTTGATTTTCTATTAGATAATACATCAAACTATCATGATACTGAGTTATATGCAAAAGTCAATAGAACATCAGTAATGCTGCGACAAGTAGCAAGTTCCTTTAACTATTCAGTGTCACACTAATATGACTATGGCCAAGTCCGCAGTACTTCACCCTTCAAAGAATATAGTGTGACTATTTTGGGAGGTTTCTCTGTGGGTGTGATACAGCTCACCAGAATGCTGCATATCTAAAGAAGGAGAAGGCTGCATTGAATCCCAATTATCTGTTGATGGTTCACAGAGTGGCACATTTACTCCTGAGAGGATGGGATGTTTCTCGTGTAGGAATACAGATATCAACTTGACCAACATTAGCAATAATAACATAAAAATGAACGAGTAAAAATACAACTGGATGTACGACGACGAGTTTGGGTGTGCCGTATCACACGGTGTTTTATTATACCTAGCATATGACATTGGGAAGATAAGGATAGATAACGATAGAAATTACGATAGAAATTACGATATATCCCGAAATACCCATTTCTAGTGGCATTTGCGAGTTACCCTGTTTTGCGCACCTCCCCATCTCTTTGTGCACCACTTTTCCCGTATCACACACGTCCTGATACAGCCGTATGTATCGCACACGTAGCCTATCTGGCATGTCTATGTTGTAGGAATATCAATGTCATATGCTGGGTATAATAAATGGTGATTCCCAAGTGCCCTCAGCTTCTCAGTACCAAGGACTGAATAACCGTGGAGCATTGGATGTCCGAGGGGGGGGGGGACTCTACCATTTTTTGAATAACCACTGCAGCACAACTCTGAAAAGCAGTGGCAGTGAATTTCCGTTAGATCCTGAAAAGAGGGGTGGTCAGATGTCGTCAAGGCCCTGATAAGTAGGGCGGTTAAAATCATATCATTAGATTGAGCAAGTTTTCTTGCTGAAAGGGATGAATAAAATTGTATTTGTACAAAATTCAGGGAAACCTAAATTTGTAATAGCTCATCAAATCTCTCAACCTTTGAAACATAGGGCGGTCAATCTCCCGCCTCTGAGAAGTATAGGGCAGTCAAATTTCCCAACCTCTAAGAAAGGGGCAGTAGGGCAGCAGTTGTTATCTACCCTCAAAGACTCAATGACACCGGGATTGGATGACCTCTGAAGCCAGTGATTGAGTATATGTATTGGATTTGTTTGAGATTTGTAGAAAGATACACTGTGTACAAACCTTTACAGTAATCTTAATTGTCAGACAACAGTGTCTCTCTGGTTAGATCAGGTGACTTATTAGACCTAATTATATAATGGAACGAAGTGGAATGTCCTGTGGATAATCTTAAGTATTTTAACAAAAGTCTAACGATTAGTGGTCCCGAGGGCAGCATTGTGAATAAATTAAATCCATCCATCCAGCATCCAGACCTTTCTAATGACAGTACAAAAGAAGCTGAAAACAATTCCCTAGGCACTTCAGCTGTGATTAGTCTACCCCTCAAGTAGAGCTAGTTATAAAAACCATCATAATAACATAATCTGTCAATAGCAGACAGACAGTAGATCTCTCAGCCCGAGGACACTCTTTCTAGAGGAACGAAGCATAACAATAGATTATAACAGTTTAAGAGCAGCTAGATAAGTTATCATAACAACAACATAGAATTTGTCTGGTATGGCAGGTATAAATAGTATCTCTGTGGGGGATTTGGAATTGACTGGTTTGCTAAATAATCTCTGTGGTATGACCCTTATGATATTGTACTCAAATATTTCTATTCTATACAAAACAGTCGGTGTACAGGTATGTGTGCAGGGATATTAGGGATCGGCCCTAGCCTAAATGCAATAATTCATTGTTACTTATTTCTCTCATTTGAGATTTGCCATCATTGATATTTCCTTTAATAAATCACCAAAACACATTTCTCATTTGATAAACTACTAAAGCCACATTACAAGTGTGATCCAAAAGAGTTGTTTATTAGCTTGGGAGGGCGATTTAATGATTGTAGTAATTAGCTTTGGATTAGTTTGAAGCCTAATTTAGACCATGCCATCGTTTAAGAGGTTTTGCAATATTTAATGGGAAATGGGACTTAGAATCGAAATACAATTTTAGTGTCCTACCCAAGGCTGGTTTGTCTCCCTTTGGTAAAGCCGTTTGTCAATATGATTCCCCACCTCTCTGAATAATTCAGAGATATCCCCCTACGGGGAGAGGTGGACACTAAAGGAGTCCACTAAGGAATACAAACATTGGGAAAGTTTGTCTGTTTACGGTCACTGCTTGAATGTTGGTATTTAAGCGAATATCGCAATGCTTAAAGTCACACTTTAAGCATATTAAATTCCAGTGATTGCCATTTAAAGCCGCTTAAATGCCATTATTACTTTTTCGGGGACATTTACTTGACTTAAACAATATAACATTTGCTGAAATGCCAATTTTCATGCAGTGTGCTGAACAGCTAGGAGATGCAATTTCCTGTTATGTAATAATTATGTCCTACCAGTGTGTGTGGGCTATCAGTGCTGCTGAGAGGGAGTGAGATGATATAACTGAGATAATAATGAGCTTTGGCATGGCTGGTCAATTAGTATGGGCTCACTCTCACCAAATCAGTGCAACTGAAAAAGTGGCCGTACATGATCGGTGGCCATACATGATCGGCGGCCGTACATGATCAGAAAACAACAATATCCCCCTAAGGCCTCATTTACTCCACTATTTAACCCATCTTACCATACCTACTGACTGTAATGTAGTTTTGGGGAGTTTATTAGGAAAAGAAAAATCCCAAAATATTTATAGGGGCCAAAGGGGGGGGGGGGCTCAATGTACAACCGATCATGTACGTCACATGACGTACATGATCGGCTTGGAGCCATGTAAAACTTTCTTATTACCAACTGCTTTACATGTCAAAGATTATACATGTTAAGACTTACATCATATGTGCACCTTGCTATGATTAATTTGTGTTTTAAATATGGTCAGAAAGGGTAATTAAGGCAGTCAATAGATAATGGGCTGATCATGTACGTCACATGACGTACATGATCGGTATTAAAATGTCATGTAAACTTATCCTAATAGTAGCATCTACACATTTCTAACATATTACATGTCAAGACACACATGATATGTACATCTTGGTAAGGTTTATTTATGTTTTATCATGGTCACAAAGGGTAAGGCAGTCAATAAATCACTGATCATGTACGTCACTGATCATGTATGTCACATGACGTACATGATCGGTATTGAAATGTCAATAAAAATTATCTTAATAATCACATCTACACATTTCTAACATATTACATGTCAAGATACACATCAAATGTACATCTTGGTAAGGTTTATTTATGTTTTATCATGGTCATAAAGGGTAAGGCACTCAATAGATCACCGATCACGTATGTCACCGATCATGTACGTCACCAATCATGTACGGCCACCGATCATGTACGGCCACTTTTGAGTTGCACTGGTTTGGTGAGAGTGAGCCTATGGTGGTTGTAGTGCCTCAATTACTTATGGGCTTACACTTGGTTATGACATCATAGTAAGTGACCCTTAGCACTAATGAATGTGATTACTAACGTTACACTAATTGTTACTACTCCCAGTTACACATCACTTTGGGACAAATGGTCTACAGCACATCCAGTAAGGTCCCTCTGCCTCTGTGATGCTCTTATAATAGGGCTGTATATTGAATGGCATATTTACCTCTGAAGCAGTTAATTATAAGCAAACAGATAAGTCATGTGTCATCTAATTAATTCAGGTTATGATATGGGAGGCCTCCTATGATAGATGGGATATGTGGAGATTGTATGCTTAACTTAGATCGTATTTAAAATGCAGTGGATACTTTGTATTTCGGAATTCCCAATATTTATGTCTGATCGGTTTTAATGAATTAGGGATGGGGAGGTTAGAACCAATTCCAGGGATGTTAATTAAGTAACGTGGCAAGCTTGCCTCAGTGTTTACCAGCATGGATATAACAATATACACTTTGTAATATTCAATAGGAATTTCAATCAACCCTTCAATTTTTTTCCCTTCTCACTGAAATACCTCTTGCCCTGTCTGAATTCAGTCTGTATCAAGTAGAAATTAGAATATCACTTCAATGCGGTATTGCAGAACTTATTATCTAAGGACACAGATAAAGAATACCTATTTTACTAAGTAACCCTATAGTTACTATGAAGGTGAAAAAATAGTTGCAATTAGATTTTGGTTTCTTAACTTCACAGTAAAGCTAATGATTTTAATCAACAAGCTACCACAGGTCTACACTTTCCAGTAGATGCAGGCATTTTGATTTGAATTCATGTATTATAATACCCCAGACCTACAACTAGCTTTTCAGTTTTGTTAGGTGCCAGCTGGTATGAACCAACATTTATGAACAATTGAGCCATAATATGTCTGATTGTCTAATTATGATCACATTGTTTCTTTTCAGAGAATACATGAGCGAACAGAAAATGTAAGTATGCTGTCATGTTCTCAGTAGGCCTATGCTGACAGTTAAATTGCCAATATTCTGCTGTCAATCAGTAGCTAACAGTGCTCACACCACTGAGTCTGGATATTTATAAGTTACACAGAAGAACTCAGTATATAAATACATAGAAGAACTCAGCATCATCAATGGTCATCCACTGCCGTGGTCTTAAGTCTAATCTAGAATAAGGAAGCATCTCCTGTCTAATGGGTAATGGAGAGGATGGAAGGGCGGTATGCACTGACGTAGCTCTTCTGGCACTGCGTCCATCATTTGGCAGAGAAAAAACTGTCAGTACAGAGTTACATAGATTACATAGATGGGTTACAGCTTACTACATTGTGGTATTACATCCCCAAAGCATGTTATTTTCTAATTCCTTTAGTGTTAAATGATACATTGCGAAGTCAGACTACTATGAAAAAGTATATAGTGTGACTATTCTCGGAGGACCCATTACAAATCATCTAAGAAGACACAACAATTTGTACGCTACGTGAGCAGGCCTCAACTTGTCCCAGCTAAAGGACATTCTACAGGTGTCTTTGTGGGAGGGATACAGGCCACCCAATTCCCGCATACATGTATAAAGGAAGAAAAGGTAGCGTTGATGCAGTGAATCCCAATCATGGGATGATGTGCAGAAAACCCTACGTGATGGTTCACAGAAATGCATATTTACTCCTGAGTGACTAGTGTGGGAATATAGGTGTCCACTTGACCAGAATCGGAAAAACACATAACAATTCCTTACTGTCCTTCGCACAGCAGAATAGATAACTGTGGACTACAGCACAGGATGAGATCTGAAGCCAGTCATGAATCAATGTGTATCGGAACAGTTTGAAACTTTGAGAAAGATGTACTGTGTACAGATCTTCAAAGTAATTGTGATTTTTGGTTAAAAGTACCTCTGTCTTGCTCTATTTATAAATCATTAAACACATTTATATAGCTGTAATGGAAAGTAATGTCCTGGGGATAATCAAATGAAATATTGATATAAAGTAAAGGCCCTGGAGACAGTCAATTGGGCCCATCCATCTAGCAGCCAGACATAGCTCTAGGCGATGGAAGTGTAGGATAGCGCGTAAGCCAATCTGGCTGAGAGTGACCACGACTGCCAAATTGAGGGTTTGGTCGCCACCATGATTTTTAGATAGCTATATGTATAGGCTATCAGAAAATATGAGGTGGCCTTGCCTCAGGAGTAGCTTAAGGTCAGGGCAGGGCTTCAAGGTTAGAGAAGTCTAGAAAAATCTCAAATTTATTTATTCACGTATGTAAGTGAAAAGTCACTTTAAATTTGAATTTCTAATCAAATAAAATAGCTACGATGTACTACTCATCAAGGGCAACACAAAAAAGACAAAAAAGATAACTTTCGTTAAGGTCAACATCATTCATTTCAAGGTCAATCTTAGAAAAGTGACTTTTCTATCAAGACAGTTACCTTTCAATTGTTATAGGTTCATGAATTATATCCAGAATTTCTCCATAATGCATGAGGGAATACCTACATAGTCGGGGATCATGGAAAAATGAGGTGGACTCCCATATAACATGCCTTTTTGTAAGGCCTAGCCTCATTCCACCATGATGCTATAAAATAGCAGATTCACAATAACACACTCAAGAGGCCAGGATCTTGGTTTAACTTTGTCTTTTCCTTCATTTTAAAAACCTAGAATATACTATGCTGTAAGGCCAACCCAAACGACCCATACATAAAGGTCAAGGTCACTTAAATCAAGGTCACATCAGGTAAAATCACATCATAACTGAGAATAATCAACTTTGGATGGTTATAAAGTTGACAGATATGTTTATATACATATCAATGTGTGTCTTTGTATAGCTATACAGAGGGGTTCAAAGAATAATATGGTTAATTTACATATCATGCATCTTAGTGTAGGTGCAAGCCTCGTACCTCTGGTCTGAACCGCATTTAGACATATGGATTCTCCCATGTGCCTTGACCTTTCCTTTTTGTTTTATATCAACTTCTAATATATCACTGAGGAAGGGCATACCAAAGAACTCATCTGACCTGACCTTTATCCATGTCAAGGTCATGTTTATTGGAGGGTACAATGATGCCAAATGACTAAAATGTCTTTTTCTCAGTTGTTGACAGAATGATGTATGTAAACATATCTAGATATATCTAGATATCAGATGCATACCAAAATCATCAGTATCTTTATAAATATTGCGGTAGTCACCCTATCTGAGGTCAAGGTCATTGTTACCAACTAAATGAGAAGACAGGCCTTTAGATGCAGGATATAGGGCTACTACTTCTAGCATCCTTAAAACCATTTCATATAATGGTCATCAAAACAATAATTTGGAACCAGGCATGTTGTGATTTTCATATATAGGGGTCAGGAGGGCGACAAGCACTGATAAGAGCTGACAAGACTGTGACAGGCCTGTCCCCTGTTTGTCCCCTATTTGTACCCATAGTGGTATGTCTCATCAGTGGGTTTAACCTCAACCAGGGAAATTAAAAATGGTGGACCTACCGGGTATAACTCCAGATTCCTATAGAGTAGTTTGACTGTATTAAAGTACAGTGAATAGGAACACACGATAGATGACAAGACCTTAATAATTCTGATCTTCGATAAAGCTCAAGCACGCAAGTATTGTTTTAACATTGATGAAGTTTGTGCATAGAATGTGTCGATCTTAGAGTAGAGAGTTATACGGGAAAGCTACATTTGACATATACATGTGGTGAATAAATTACTTGAATAAAATGTCTGATAGGAATCTGGGCATGACTCCAAGAGGCTCCTTGCCCATAGGGTGATTATACATCCAGTCATTCAACACAAGGAAAAAAACATGCAAACTGCAGTGCAGACAGTAGGAAAGACTGGACAATGTCCCCTGCCTTGTTCACATTATTTTATACAACAGGAAATTTATGACAGCTCCACCAAAGAAAGTTATGCTAACTAGTATATAGTGTACACTTCCAAAATAATTGAAGAAATTATACCCAATTACTTTACCAACCCCGCAGTGGTTAGTGGTGCTCATTGGCATGCACGCATTCACTACATGCGACAGTGAAAGTGCTTTTGCTGGACAAGGGAAAATAAGCAGTCTGAAGATTCTAATGAAGGACAAAAACATGCAAACTGTCATGCAAACTGTAGGAAAAGACTGGACAATGTCCCCTGACCTGTCCACACTTCTGTAAGAATTTGTATGCAAAATGTATGCAGCCAGATTGAAGATCAAGAAGGTGAATGAGTTGAGATATGAGCTGTTCAGGGTCAAGCGTGGTGATGTTGAGTCTGGGCAATTGCCACCATGTGAGGACTATTTGTACAAGCATTGCCTCAGGGCTAACTATCAAGTAGCAATCTGGAGAAGAAGCCTTGAGCCATTCCCAGTAATTCCAACCCCCCAAGATCATGGTGGGATCATTGAAGCACAAATCTATCAATTGACTGGATGAGAGGTTCTCCAGCCCCAGAGGTAGTCTTAGAATTGATGGCCTGCACTTGCTCAAGATCTTGCCAACGATCTAAATGCCCTTGTGTTGATAATGAATTGCAGTGCACATCAGCCTGTAAACTGGATGACTGTGCCACTATGATGCACGATGAGATACAATCTGAACACACTGTACAAATTAGATGTTCCTGTCATCAGTCATAAGTTTGTATCGTATACAATAACCATAAATAGAATGAATAAATAGAATAAAGGTCAGATAAGGTCTGATCTAAATCCTTAACTCTTCATAGTAAATTTAATCCAGAGTAATCGTTTAAGATATCTATGTAAAATTGTTTAAGTAATTAAGTGACCTTGACCTTAATGAAGGTCACATTCAAAGAGTGTTTTGTGTTGACCCACCTTAACCCATTAGGGCTGACCAAGAAAGCATTTGCTGGTGGTGGGCCCAGATGTTTTGCAGAAAACATTCCCAAATCCAAAAGAGTTAATTATGATGACTATAGTCCACGCTTGGCCAGCAATCGTATAAAATATAGAAGATGCTCAGCCAGCCATGGTATTTTCTATAGTCAATGCCAGGCCCTAAAGGGTTGATAAGATATGATAAACTGTATATGAAATTCTATCACAATTTGAGGCCAATATGTTTATATGCAGTTTCTATTTTATATGAACAATGACAAGAGGCCTAAACCTACTCTTTACTGTATAATATGGATTTCAAACACATTCTTTCTTAAACTGCATATATTTGATGCTATGCATAGACAGATATTGATATGGATATGAACATTTCTGTTAACTTTATTACCATCCAAGATTGATTTTTATCAAACATCTAATTTTACACATGTGACCTTGATTTAAGTGACCTTGACCTTTGAAAAATAAAAATGAAAAAGACGTTTCGGTCGGCCTCACAGCATAGTATATTCTAGGTGTTTAACATTAATGAAAAAACAAAGTTATTGCCAGGTTCTTGCCCTTTAAGTGTGCTGTTGCAGACCCTGCTATTTTACAGCATTAGTGTGGAATGAGGCCGTGCCTTACCAAAAGCCATCTGATATGGAAGTCCACCTCGTTTTTCCATGATCCCTTACTATGTAGGTATTCTCTCATGCATTATGGGGAATGTCTGGATATTTTTGAGGAATCTATTAGAGTTGAAAGGTAACTGTTTTAATAGAAAAGTCACTTTTCTGAGATTGACCTTGAATAAAATGATGTTGACCTTGAGAAAAATGATCTTTTTTGTCTTTTTCGTGTTGCCCTGAGTGAGTAGTATGCTGTAGATATTTTATTTGTTGGGAAATTCAAATTTAAAGTGACTTTTCACTTGCATATGTGAATCAATAAATTTCAGATTTTTCTAGACTTCTCTGACCTTGAAGCCCTGCCCTGACCTTAAGCTACTCCTGAGGCAAGGCCACCTCATATTTTCTGATACCCCATACAAATAGCTATCTAAAAATCATGGTGGCGACCAAACCCTCAATTTGGCAGTCGGAAATGGCTTGGCTTACGCGCTAGGAGAGCAAAACACCAACTCTTAATCAAACCCTGAGGGCATCCACCATATAGAACTGATATTTACAAATGCCTAATCTTTTAAACGTTTGTAAAAGCAAACAGAATGGCCATCGGCCTACAGACCATCTAAATATAGAAACATAATAGTCTTATAACGGTTTTGAGAATGTTGGATGTGTTATGTCCCAATACAACTTTTACACAGGGACAAATAGTTCTCTGTGGGAGATTCAGGAGGGGAAATACACTAGCAATATTAGATCTATGGTTTACCCTATGTAGAGGTTGTTATAGTAGTCAATCCATATTTCAAACCTTCCTCTTCCCTCATAGGAGAAGAGATAAAACATAGCCTACTTCCTATTTTTGTTATAATATTTTAGTACTAATAGATGTACCAGAAATGAGATTCGTCACCATATTTTTTATCGGATCATCAATACACATTTCTAAATAACTAAAGAACAATAATATCTTGTGATTTAAAACGGTTTTTGAATGACCAAGAGGGATGATACAATACATGAAGTAATCGGCACTACATTGTTTTGGAGACCAATTGGGACCTCTCAATGGTTCAAGAGATCCTTCCATCTTTAATGGATAAATGCAGTTACCATGGAAACATGAACTTCTATACCTTTCTGTACTTTGCTTGTATCGTATAAAAAGAGAACACATAGGGTGACCTTAATGCAATATGCAAGAGCAAGGTTTTAAAGAAGCTAGTGGATTAAAAACCAGTAGAGTAGATATCAGCAGTCTTCACATGGGCATTATAAAGGACTAGGACAGCCACCACCTGTGCCTAAATAGGATATTTATTCAAGTCCCCCCATAGGTGAATACAAATGAGGCAAATAGCTGTATAGTTTCTTCATTTGATGATCTTATACTACAGCAATAAATACATTTTTTTAAATGAATTAATCTATAAAAGTGTGTTTTATCTGATTTATAGCTGTAATATAATTTTATTTCCTACTTAGACACACCCATTGATTGCAGTTTCCAAATCAACATAGGACATGGTCACCTTAGAGGCGCATTGGGAAATGAGCAGCACATACATATTTGTTCTCTTAGAAGTGACTCTTATAACGGCAAAGACTTACAAGGAGCTGTCTAAGCCCATTCAGTGCAAGCTGTGCTTAGAAGTTGGCTCATTATGAACCAGGACTGACGACCCATGGTGTCTTTATTTGTTAGACGGTTAAACTGCCCATATTTAGCCTGGTAATTCTGCTGTCAGATCTAATCAGCAGCTGGCTGATCTAAAAGTCCCCACACCGTAAATTACCATTGACAGGTGATTAGTCAAAAGGGAATCGACTCTAGAGACTAAAGGTACTTCATGATAAGGGATATGTTAGATGCATATTGCGGCTTAAGCCTTTGCACATATTTTCAAGAATATGTCCATGTAAGATACAAAGAGTGAAATAATCCAGTCATATATTGATCAATTACCTCATCTCCTACATAGCAATGGTGAAAATTAATATTCTAATCATGCATGAGCTCTCGATCCTGCTAATCCCTCCTATATAAAAAAAACAGAAAGACCAAGGGATTGTCATTTAACCAATGTGCTTAGTATATTAACACCAGAGAAGGCCTATCATATCAGAACTAGGAGGCTGATGCTGTTTGGATGACCCCTGTTTCAGAGTTAGATTTGACCTTTCTAGGTTCTAATAGACCGCATTGTTCTGGAATTGAAGGCTAGACTCATCAGCACCAGTCCTCACCATTTCGCATGTTGTTAAGTGACAGATTAAATGCCGTGGGGATGTCAATTGTTAAATGAATAACCCACAGCCTAAGACAGACAGTGTGATTGACTTAATCTGATAGCCATTCCCAGCAATTATTGATTTGTTCTCTGTGATATTTACTGACCCTGAATAGATCAGAGTTGTTATTTTCATCTGTTTAGTACACAGGGGAAATCTGACGCTGGTATTGTTGCCAGAACAACACCCTTCTCAGCGTTAAGCACTTTAAGGAGGGTCAGGCGATGCTTGACTCTCACTAAAATGATGAATGATGGGTTGTGACAGAGCAGAGACAATCTCAATTAACCCTTCAATTATCTAATGATTTAATATGCTATCCCTTTTGGATCATTTTGGATATGGGACATGCTGAGTAACATAGCATGCAGGGCCATATTCATGCATCCTACTGACTCTAAGGGGTAATAATGATGCTGCGGGGAGTCGCATGCTACAACGTACAGGCAAATGTCCCTGTACAGTTATGGCTGTGTCTTATTGGAGATGGGGCCAATGTGATAGCCATCTTTAACCAGGTGCCATCTTTGACAAGCTTGAGAGAAAACGGTTTATTTAGGGCAGATGAAGATAAAAATGGGATGAAAGGTTAATGGATGTTTATGTTACACTTTAAGTTAGTGGTTGGTAGCCCATTTACATGTTCATCGGCCCTGAATAAACGCTTTTCTATCAAGCTGGTCAAAGATGGCACCAGGTAAAAGACGGCTCTTGGTCAAAGACTATCACATTGGTCCCATCTTATGAGACTCAGCCTTATGGTCTATGAGGAGAAGGGTAACTGAGTCTGCCTTCAGTTAACTAGGAGCTTCATCACTGTTCATGATTGGGCTCTCTGATGTGAGGTTTTCCCCAGCATATGAGGAGAAATATCTGATTGGATAATCCTTTAAGCTGACTATAGACTCGAGTTTTAGACCGCCTGACTTTTAGCTATATTCTGTGCTATTGCATGCCCAAAGCCATATATATGTTATGATTATATTTTGGAAAGGTCAACGAACTGGGGAATCAAAAAAATGTGAGACGACTGTTGGAAAGTAGTATAGCTCTTACTTTTCATCTATGGAAGATACTATCAATTTTTATCAGTGACCATGAGAATGTATAGCTAAATTTGTATCTGCTGAACGCCCTTCTATAAAGGCACTCTTTGGGTGGCATAAAGAACATACAAAAACAGAACATTTTATACATGTACATGTATACATCTGAAAGAAGGGACAACAGTGTTTCCTTCATTGAATTCCATTCATAAGCTGACGTATCCCATGATGCTTTACAGAGTGGTATATTAACCCCTGTCATAGTAGGATGATGCTAATGTACGGCAATACAGATGTCCAAAGTTCCCGACGGTCCTTAATACCAAGAACTGGATTATATCATTGTGGATGTATCCATTATAATATATCTCTTGTCATAGTCAGTATACAGCTAATAGAATCAGTTTTGACAACTGTCACAGTTTATGATAATAGAATTGTATGAACATATCATTTAAGCCTGAACTTTTACTGGAATAGACCGTAATCTCATATTTAGATTGAAATGAAGTTGAATAATAAAGCACTGACAATTTTTACTAACAGTTGACGTATTCTAAATGTTGCTATTTGTCATCGTTGTTCTAATTTGTATGTCCAACTCACTTATAATGCAAAAATAGATTAACACACTGGCAAAATATGTCATGCACACAATAGTTTATCATAATGATATGAGGGTAACTTAAATGCGTATATGGAAATATGATAACGTATGTCTATGTATCAGTCTAAATTGTAACAAGAAGAGGCCCTGAGGGCACTGAGTTTATATTATATCAAGACTCCAGCAGTCAGACCTAGCCGCAGGTGATGGGGAGGTAAGAGAGCTGATAACCAACTGTAAACCAAACCTGGCCCTTTAAGACGTGCCTCATTTAGCTCACTGGTGTGTGAAACACACAACTCGCTCTATAAATAGAGGAAAACATGTCTCTACCTCGGCAATGCTAATTTGGTATTTTCTACCTGTCTGGCTTGCAGATGCCTTAAAAGACATCATTGTCATTATTGTCTAGATAGAAAACCAGGATACACACTCAAATACAATCCTAAAATAACTACAGTCGGACCTCACTTCCTCGTATTTGGAACATGCACAAATAGAGTAAGTCATCCTAGGAATAAAGTCCAAATATAGTGGAACAACTGTATAAAAACATATAAGGGTAGTTGCCAGTTAACTGTCTGAGGAAGTAATGGGTCTAAGGTAGTAATGTCCAAGGTAGTCACTTTTAGGGGGTTACTTTATATACCAGAAGTACAAGTAGGTTACATAGATCTATATATTGACTGAAATAAGTGAATTACAATGTGAACTGGGTAGCTAGTGAAGGAAGTAGAATAAACATGTCATAGTTTACTTTCACTAACAGACTGACAAAAGGCAGACTCAAGACTCTTGAGGGTCTGCCCTGATAGATGTCTGTTCATGTTCCTAGTCTAAACAGCAGAAGCATTCCTTGGATGTTGCATCACTTTCTACCCAGTAGTAACCCCGCTCTATCTGAGTTGTATAGCCTGTGATCAATTGGACGCCTAATACCTTAAACACTTACATAAAGAGTTCAGTCAACTTTTGAAGGCCTTAAGTGAGTATGTCTTTTTCAGTTGTAGGATTTGGTCTACATCTGGGTTTACTCTATGAGGTGTAGACATGTTCCTTATCTTAAGTACCAGAGGGAATGCCATGGTTACTGGCAGGAGCACGTAAGTAGTTCAACTATCTATACACACATTCTAGTGTCAGGTCTTTCAGCATAGCACGAAGCTTATCTTCTTGACAGTTTTAGTCTCTTAAATTTGTCCATATAGTGCCGGGTTGAAAATGACTTAGCTCAAACAAAAGCATCTTAAATTGGGAAGCATGGATTAGATAACATCTTCACTAGGTCATTGTAGGATTTCGCAAGGTTTGAAAAATCTCTTTGAAGCTTAATGTCCAGGGAAAACCCATAATCATTTAAGATTATTTGCATCCTATTTTCTGTTCTTTTCTGAACCATCAAAACACGTTTACCATCTCCAGAATCACCGAAAGACGCTTGTGAAACGATGGTCCCAAATGGTTCTCGGGTGGCCAAGGAGGCTGATGCAGTGATTAAGCAAATTGGCCATGAATTAGTTTCAGGACCAATTGCGACCGGCCCACAATTTAACAAGATGTGTCAGGTAGATTTTTTTTTTTAATTAGAGAGACGCAGTAACCATTGAGACTTTCTGTACCTTGTTTCAAATGATATAGAAACATTGTCATTGATGCCAGTGTATGGATGGTTGAAACATTGCATACACCGTCATTGGGTCATGAGCAAAGTTGCATAATTAGGTCACTCAAAATAATTAACTGGTTTCTCATCACCGCGCGCATCATGAAAATCATGATTTGGAGAAACCTGTTTTTTTTAAAAGATTTTCAATGAAAAATATATCAAAAAGTGGACGAACATTGTCCATATTTGGTAAAAAGCCCTCGTCATATTTTTCACTGCCGACTGATGAGAAACAACTTTTTCAGTGTGAGAAGGCAATCTACTCTACAGAAATGTACTTTTAGTTTCCCTCGCAATCTCCCAGGCTCGCCAATCATTTAGAAAACATCCAAAACATCCCCACCATGAAATCCAGACATCTCAAGTCGGATTGGCTACTACCATTTCAATTTAGATGCAGACAGATAGCTACAATATGAACAATGATGCGGTACTTTGTGACATATACATCTACGCTCAGTCTAGGTAACATTCCATCATTGCTGATTATAATAACGAAGTAAATAGAGCTGTTGGTTGCATTTATACACTAGATTCTACAATAGGCCTAGGTGTATACAGTTTGGTGTAGGTACATAGTATAATGCACAGTAGGTGTACAGTTGTGTGTACACAGTACAATCTACACAGTAAAATTTAGTAGAGGTACAAGGCACGTACTGTCTACGAAATGTTTAACCTTCCAGATGTCACTACAATTCATTCATTTTTCGTTATGATGTATCCATGTAGCCCCAGCGAGTAGCTCGCAGGTACTACATTGGTGCATCATATCAACCCGTCGGGGATGTCCAAATCCTGTAGGGTCGGCTTGATGCTTGAATGCAGCACTGGCGAGTTATTAGCCAGGGTTACATTCATGCATCATGACGACCAAGGTCTTCATGCATAAAGGCATCATGCCACCTATAAAGGGTTAAGGGACAGCTGAGGGCTATGCGATGTGAATTTGAACCAATTGACTAACTGTCACGTAGACGGCATGGTATATTGATATCTAATCGATTGTAGCCTAGAGTCAATCAACTGATAGGACAATAAGTAAACCATTCACTGCAGCATCCCCACTACTAACTCTAACCTTGTTTGTTTCTAGGAGGGTAATAGAGCAGTGCAAACAACACCGATAAATTAGCACCCAATGTGTTGTGATGGACGGTGGGTCTGCTCCGAACGGACCGGGGCCAACTTTCCCCCGCCCACTATCTGTACAATATACTGCCCTGAGCTGTTCACCAAGCGGAACAGTGGTCTTCCTCCACACCAAACACATTACAAAAACTCAGCTTGGAGAACATCTCCAAATGTCTAAGGTACGCTTTGATCACGGCAGGTCTCGCAAACTCCCGCACCTGGCACGTGACCTCGTAGAAGGTGTTGGTTTCCCGCCAAGCCTCGCTCTGATCTGTGAGTCGGTTGCTGTATACTCTCCAACCACAGGTTAGGTTTCCTACACCTTGGCTGCACAGTTGATGCCTGTATCTGTTGCAGTGCTTGGTGAGTGTAGGTTGACGATAGATGGGCAGTAGATAAGGGAGGTATGTTGGTGTAAATGCTCTCTGCCGGGAGCCTGTGTGGCCACTTCACCTGTTCCTCCCACTGTGCACGGCCCAGGCATTTATTACTAGCCCAGGGGTGGAGAGGGGTGGGAGAGAGGAGGGGGTTTGTGTGTATTAGGCCACAGGGTGAGCCACCAGAATGTGAAGTTCCGTCCCAATGAAAGGGGCACTAAATTTTGAAGGAGGTTTCATATAGCTATTGCCCCTACCAATCTGAGAAAAAAAGTTCTCCGCGTAAAATTGCACCGTTTGTGCGTAGGGCAAGGTCAAAGGTCAAGGTCATTCAAAAATAGGGCTAGGCCAGAAAATTTACTTATTTTTGAACTGCTCTGTCAATATCAACAGGGCGGGTCCAAAATTTTATGTCAAGGTAGGGTGATGTAAGACCTTTATCCATGAGAAATTAAAATGACCTTGGCCAAGGTCAAGGTCACTATTTTCAAGGTCACATATTGAAAAATGGCCCAAAATAGCTATCATCCTTGGTTTCAATAGCTCTGGTGATCAGGAATATCACCATAAGTATGACCTATGCTGCTCAAATGATGAGGAGATGTCATAGGGACAATTTCTACTTGAAATTCCCGAGAAATGGCTCCCGTTTCCATGGCAACCAGTACCTATTTCAATGTTTGATATAATAAATAGCTGCAATGAGAAAAAACTCTTGATGACCTCTAGAGCTTAATTTGTATCAAATCATCTAGATATCTGGCATGGATATAGAACATGAAGACTGCCTTCTATTAATTCCTTAATATGAC
Source organism: Harmothoe impar (assembly GCA_947462335.1). Lineage (NCBI taxonomy): Eukaryota > Metazoa > Annelida > Polychaeta > Phyllodocida > Polynoidae > Harmothoe > Harmothoe impar. The sequence continues at coordinate 68,344,408 of OX381706.1, forward strand.
CTCTATCAAGGTCAAGGTCATAGGAGCAAGGTCAAATATAAGAATTTCTGTCTTTTTGGCCATGTTTGCTATATATAGACGTAATCCAGTAAGAGTACAACGATGTCTATGAGTATTATGTTTTGGGCATTGTGCTTTTGTATAGCCAATGGCCCCAATAAACATGGGCAAAAAGTTCTCCACTCAAGGTCATGTAGTTTTCTTGCAGGATGAGGTCAAAGGTCAAGGTCACTCAAAAAGCAAATAGAGAGTTAACCCAGAAAACATACTCATCTTTGAACTGCCCTTTCAATATTAACTAGAAGGGGCTATACTTACATGTCAACATAGAGTTGTAAAAGACCTTTGTCCATGACAAATTGAAATGACCTTGGCCAAGGTCAAGGTCACTATTTTCAGGGTCAAATGTTGAAAAATGGCCCAAAATAGCTATCATCCTTGGTTTCAATAGCTCTGGTGATCAGGAATATCACCATAAGTATGACCTATGCTGCTCAAATGATGAGGAGATGTCATAGGGACAATTTCTACTTGAAATTCCCGAGAAATGGCTCCCGTTTCCATGGCAACCAGTACCTATTTCAATGTTTGATATAATAAATAGCTGCAATGAGAAAAAACTCTTGATGACCTCTAGAGCTTAATTTGTATTAAATCATCTAGATATCTGGCATGGATATAGAACATGAAGACTGCCTTCTATTAATTCCTTAATATGACCTCTATCGAGGTCAAGGTCATAGGAGCAAGGTCAAATATAGGAATTTCTGTCTTTTTGGCCATGTTTGCTATATATAGACGTAATCCAGTAAGAGTACAATGATGTCTATGAGTATTATGTTTTGGGCATTGTGCTTTTGTATAGCCAATGGCCCCAATAAACATGGGCAAAAAGTTCTCCACTCAAGGTCATGTAGTTTTCTTGCAGGATGAGGTCAAAGGTCAAGGTCACTCAAAAAGCAAATAGAGAGTTAACCCAGAAAACATACTCATCTTTGAACTGCCCTTTCAATATTAACTAGAAGGGGCTATACTTACATGTCAACATAGAGTTGTAAAAGACCTTTGTCCATGACAAATTGAAATGACCTTGGCCAAGGTCAAGGTCACTTTTTCAGGGTCAAATATTGAAAAATGGCCCAAAATAGCTATTATCCTTGGTTTCAATAGCTCTGGTGATCAGGAATATCATCATAAGTATAAATAAGTTTAATTATCCCAAAAAATCGTATCGGATATTCTTAGGCCAAAAAAAAAGGAAAGTTTGTTTCAGGTCACCCGACCGACCATATCTAAACAGGGCCGACCCTACGGGTTTTTTATGAAATTTTGAAGAAATTTTTATATTTTTAGACTTTTTTGGGGTCAATTTTAGGTTTACAACATTTTGGAAAAAAATCTCTCCATTTTTACACTTTTTTCAGTCAATTTTAGAGGGGAAGTAACAAGTTACAGGTCGCTCAAACTTTGCGGCTAATCAAAAGCAAGCTCGGGACCCCCCTATTTTCTTTTAATTTTCAGAGAGTATATACCCTTAGGGTCCTGTGTTAGGAGTATGGTGAGGATATGGTGGTGGACATGAGGATCAGGTAGTGGACGTGAGGATATGGTGGTGGACGTGAGGAGATGGTGGTGGACGTGAGGAGGGGTAGTGGATGTGAGAACCAGGTAGTGGACGTAAGGAAGTGGTAGTGGACGTGAGGAAGTGGTAGTGGACGTGAGGAAGTGGTAGTGGACGTGAGGAAGTGGTAGTGGACGTGAGGAAGTGGTAGTGGACGTGAGGAGGAGGGCAGAATAATTTGTTAGAGACAGTGAAATGGACATATGACAGGGGTTGGATGTATGAAAGAGTTGTGGATGTATGACAGGGGTTGGATGTATGGCAGGTTGTGGCCTATGGACAGGGGGCCTATGGCCAGGGTGCCAAAAGGCCGGGGGCCTAAGATCCGGAGGGCCTGAAGGCAGGGGGCCGGTAATCAGGGTGCCTAAAGGCAGGGTGCCTAAAATCCAAGTGCCTAAAGTCTGTGTACCGGGGGGAGGGTGGGGGGAGTCAAATTAAGTGGCCAAAATTGTGTTTCATAAGAGAAGTGGGTATGTACAGATGTGCTGGATCAAATTTAGATATCTATTGAGCAAGGTTTAAGGAACCCAAGTTTGGGTCGATCCCATAAGCCATCCTGTCAATCTGATTATGGGGACTTTAGTGCTGTATCATAAAATCAAAAACTTGCATGTAAACCGCACCCTGACTCTGGGCAGATCCTATAAGCTCCAATGCTGATCTGACTTGCATACTATCCACAGCTTCTGTTCTTGCATTTACAGCAGCGATTTGTGGCCATATTTCAATATTTAACCTCGAGAAAACTGAATCGCTTTGATCTTGGCCAAGGTCATATTAATTTCTCATGAACGAAGGTCTTATACAACGTGTATCTCATCGGAGTTTTTTGAGAATAAAGTCATTGTTATTGTAATCTTGATGAGCCCTACCTTGTTGATGTTGAAAGAGCAGTTGCAATTAGAGAAGTATGCTTTCTGGTATGACTCTCCCTCTCTTTGACCTCATCATGCAAGTACATGACTTTGAGTGGAGAACTTTTGGCCTACGATTCTTAGGGCCATTAGCTACACAAAAGCACAAAGCCCGAAAAAAAATGCCCATGAATAACATTGAATACTGCTGGATTACGTCTAAATGTAGCAAAAATGGCCAAAAATGCAAAAATTCCTGTATTTGACCTTGCTCCTATGACCTTGACCTTAATCAAGGTCATATTAAGGAATTCATATAAGGCAGTCATCATGTTCTATATCCATGCCAGATATTTACATGATTCAATGCAAATTAAGCTCTAGGGATCACCATGAATAAAGCTATTTGTCATATCAAACACTAAAAAAGCTATCTGTTGCCATGGAAACGGCAGCTATTTCTTAAGAATTTCAAGTTGAAATTGTCCCTATGACATCTCCTCATCATTTGAGCAGCATAGGTCATACTTATGATGATATTCCTGATCACCAGAGCTATTGAAACCAAGGATGATAGCTATTTTGGGCCATATTTCAATATTTGACCTTGAAAATAGTGACCTTGACCTTGGCCAAGGTCATTTTAATTTGTCATGGACAAAGATCTTTTACAACTCTATGTTGACATGTAAGTATAGCCCCTTCTTGTTAATATTGAAAGGGCAGTTCAAAGATGAGTATGTTTTCTGGCATAACTCTCTTTTTGCTTTTTGAGTGACCTTGACCTTTGACCTCATCCTGCAAGAAAACTACATGACCTTGAGTGGAGAACTTTTTCCCTATGTTTATTGGGGCCATTGGCTATACAAAAGCACAATGCCCAAAACATAATACTCATAGACATCGTTGTACTCTTACTGGATTACGTCTATATATAGCAAACATGGCCAAAAAGACAGAAATTCCTATATTTGACCTTGCTCCTATGACCTTGACCTTGATAGAGGTCATATTAAGGAATTAATAGAAGGCAGTCTTCATGTTCTATATCCATGCCAGATATCTAGATGATTTGATACAAATTAAGCTCTAGAGGTCATCAAGAGTTTTTTCTCATTGCAGCTATTTATTATATCAAACATTGAAATAGGTACTGGTTGCCATGGAAACGGGAGCCATTTCTCGGGAATTTCAAGTAGAAATTGTCCCTATGACATCTCCTCATCATTTGAGCAGCATAGGTCATACTTATGGTGATATTCCTGATCACCAGAGCTATTGAAACCAAGGATGATAGCTATTTTGGGCCATTTTTCAATATGTGACCTTGAAAATAGTGACCTTGACCTTGGCCAAGGTCATTTTAATTTCTCATGGATAAAGGTCTTACATCACCCTACCTTGACATAAAATTTTGGACCCGCCCTGTTGATATTAACAGAGCAGTTCAAAAATAAGTAAATTTTCTGGCCTAGCCCTTTTTTTGAATGACCTTGACCTTTGACCTTGCCCTACGCGCAAACGGTGCAAATTTACGCGGAGAACTTTTTTTCTCAGATTGGTAGGGGCAATAGTTATATGAAACCACCTTCAAAATGTAGTGCCCCCTTCATTGGAACGGAACTTCATTTCTAATCTCTTTTTTGGGACCCACCCAATGGCCTATATAGGAGGTGGGTATGAAAAAGAAGGTTTTCTATGGTACGGCCAAGACATAGTAAACAAAGTGCTGTGTCACCTGGGTCAAATTTTAAAAATGCCTGAGGGCACGGAAGATCCCTGTCCCTCCTGTTAACAAAGTATTCATGCCCATACCACCCCCTGTCTTGGTGTGTCTCTCTTTGATTAACGATCATGCCGTTGATATCTATCTGGGTTTATAAATGTGATTCTATCTGTAAATGTAGCTATAGGTGCAGTATCTTTATGTGTGATGTGTTACCACATGGACATCTACTCATGGAAACCCATTAATTTATACTGTGTTACCTCAGGTTACCGGATGTACGCATTTTCTGTATACAAAACAGAAAAAGATTTAGTGTACTACAGTGCAAATAATAAATTATATACATATTTGCAAAACAGACCTATTCATATTGAGAATGATGCTGATGATCATAGATATACAGTGAACGTTCAGCAACATCAATCATTAAATAAACATGAATGCATGTATTCCTAGAATACCCATATTATGCATTGAAGTTACCGTTATGCCTGGTGGGGTAATTATAGGATTTTTCTTCCAATATGAACACCCATAAATTCGTTGCTAAGTCGGTAATTTACCATCAATGTCAACATCTACGTCTGCAGAACTCATTTAGAAAATAAACTGGATGGCATTCTGGCTTAAAGAAGCCTCACGTTTATGACCTACTTGTCATTACTGTGATGAAGGAAGGCAGGAGTTGTATTTCTCTCTCCACTACAGAACTTGGAACAACAAAAACTGGACATGTCTGGGCATACCTCTGCTTCTAGACTTTCTCAGCAGCTGGCTAGAGTTTTCCACAAGTACCCCGAGGGAACTATACACCTATAAAGGAGGCCTAAGGCTCTATGTTAAAAATACCATCTTTAACCCTTTATATATAATTATAGCCAGTATTGTATGATGGCTTCCCATTCGCCCCATACCAAACCGAGGGGGGGGGGTCTGGCTTCATAATTATACAATACAAGGTTTTAAAGCTTACTCTCCTGCTCTGGAAGTAATATCCGGTGTAACAACACGTAGGAAGACATACCAAGGTTGTCAGAACAGGAAATCCCTAATACATTATGTGTTGAAAGGGGCAAAATACCCCTGTCTAGACGTCCAAAGAAACACAGGCATTTTAACAATTTTAGTCTGATTCTAAATAAGAAAAAAGGAGGAAAAGGTTGTTTACGAAAGGTAAGTCAAACATGCCCTCTGAATCTAGAATATTTGGAAGACAGATCAGTGAGAAGGATTGACTGTAGATGATGGCTCTTAAGCCATATGACTTATAAAAACTGCTTGCTGCTGGGGCCAAATATGTTTTGTACACACCAACCTCAGCTAATACTGGGAATATAGAGGATTCTATATACCCTATTGCTGTGGACCCTGTCTCTGTTGTGCACAGCAGGTACATAACTAACCAGTCAGACACAGTAACTATACCAATGATATCACATGAAGACTAGTTCTTAGTATACGCTACTTGTTATGTTTTTCCACCCCTTTACCATTTGAGAACAACATGATGCCTCAAGCTCAATGTTCATTTGTCCTCATGATGCTCTAATACAGGCTAATCTGGCACTGCATTTGTACAACATGCCAAGCCTGTCGAAGTGAATTGACCCTGTATCCAGGCCTGCATTCATGCAACCTGATGACAAAAGGGCCAGAGCATATTATCCCGATGCTCCTTCCAATGGTTAAGGCTAATGTCAACAATGCCATACCACAAGAGCTAGCCTATTGTGCCTATGGAGTTCTATTAGTGGCCAGCACAAACACTGAGCTGACATCTATATGAGTGCCTCAGATAGGCCTAATACTGTCTACCGCCCCCACCATTAGGCCTACATGGTCGGCCTAACCTCCTGAACACATAGCTTAGTGCTGGTCATGTTGACTCCTGCTGGGCCTGCCAAGGACCTACTTACACTCTCCAAACACATGTCCAGCTGCATTAGCAGCTGCCTGGAGAGGCTATCATTGCTCTCCGGAACGCCCGTGTAACCTCTGCCAAGCTTTAAGGCCGAAGTATGGGTAAATGAACTCTAAATATGAAGTGGATGGGGGTAAAGAGCATATGATACTTGCTGTTTAGTTTAAGTTATATACTATGATTAATATAATAAACACAAGTACAGCTTAGTTTGGGATGTTGATATGAGCAGCTGAGTCACTTATGTAGCCTACAGGTGGCGTCGCGGTAATGTTCAGTTCATTATCCTGCACTTTTCCATTACCAACAATGAGAGCCCCCATGCAGGAGATATCCTCAACCACTCTGCAGATAACAGATGACATACTGCTCATGGTAGCTCCCACTTCTACTTGGAATAAGTTTTCACAGTTTGTATCTGAACTTTCCAATCAATGATAACCTTGGCTCTACGATACTATGAGCTGATACATGTATTTCCCATCACTAGCTGCCAAGTATCCTGGTCACAAATATCCCCATTATCCATGCCTCCCGTGGTCCCCTGACTACTGCCTTTACACTGTGGGTCCTACTAACAATGCTGAAGGGACATGCCCTGGGACCCTCTGGGTTGGCAACAGCTGAAGGTGTGGCTCATCCTAATTTACACTTCTAAAGGCCAAAAGAAGAAAATGTGTGCTTACTAGGACCTACCTATCAAACAGGCAATACTCAGAAATTGATACCCAACATTAGGAAAAAATATGTATTTTGGGCCATTTTGGGGCCATTTACAGTGGATTCAATGGTCACAAATGTCAATGTCATCATTTTCAATCTGATCTACCTATCCTAGCTTTTCAGATTATCTAACATAAAATCTATTTTTCTCTCGACGGTGAATCGGGGCTGTGAATCACGGTAATGGTTTCCTGTGCACAAGGAAAGCAATGAGCCTAGAACTAAAGCAAGGCTTGATGAATACCATATAGATCCCTTACTATTGCTTTTCCCAGCTGACACTACCAGCATATATCAGGTAGGATGCAGCTCATTTTAGTGGTGGACTGTTGCAGTGGACATCTAGCCGTGTATGATTACCTACCACGCATATTTATCACATTGTAGACCCACATGCAATAAGTATCCACTTCCAGTGGTGTCTATAGGCTATTTGCCTGATCAGAATCTAACCCGGGGGTTTATCTCCGGAGGGTGGGCCGCGTAAATGGACCTTGATTGGTCATCCTATTGTTGCTGATGGGATTCTAAACCCTGTCAGCATAGCATAGTGCTTGAAAGTCCTTTGCCTTTGGCCTTCATTGTAGGTGAATATGAAATTGGCAAGTCTACGTACAGAAGCTGCATGGTTGTATCATAGTGAACCTATAGGGCGGACACAAAGCTTCTTCACGACACAGCCCTGACAATTTACTTGCCAAAGTCACATTCTTTGATATACCCCATTAAAGCAGAATGTAGCCCTTAAAGGGTCAACCAACTGGTGCCACTGTGGTCTAGGACAAGCCAATTAGATTAGGGACATATTGCCTCTTGCTAATCTACCCACCACTAGTGCTGCCACCTGCCTCGTTCAGCCTAGAATACAATGAATCCAAGTCCCCAAAGAGGTGTCGGTTAATCCTTATAGACCACAGTCAGGGAGGACACAGATGTGCACGTGATACCATTAATACTATGCTGATTTCTATCTCAATTTTCTTTCCTTTTCTTTCCTATTAAACAGGTCAAGGCGATATCTCATGTCTTTCCTTTACCAATATAATACAGAATCAGCCAAACTTATTATCTCAATGAATATAGTAAGTGACAAATTATTCGGTACGCTAATGAAAATAAGCACATTATAGCATTGAGATGGACTATAGATACGAAAGCCCTGTCTGTTATATTTGTCGCAGTACATTCTTATCAGTATATATCTATATTTATGTACATATAGAAAGATCAGCTTATTGTATAATATATTCTCTATTCTCTGTAGCACACAGTAGGTATCATCAACCAGGTAAACAAAGTAACGTCAATGTTATAACACTTAGCTGATTACCTAGAGCCAATTGTTCTTATTGTGGACCCCAACCCCTTCAGGCAGGCATGATGTCTAAAACTTCATGTTGATTTAAACAAGCTTAATGTTAAACAAATACTGTATTTGATGAAGTCAATTGTTATTTTCTCAATTACTTCAGGGTACCTGGGCTCATATCATGGGCTAATATGATTGATTTGATAAATTTTGATAATATTTATATATATAATGGGACCATTTTGAAGAACCTAGGGTAAAGTTGAGAGGATGTAGTTGAAGTTTTCATATTTTTGATAAATGATCAAAATTCACAGGGCTGTATCCCAAAAAACTATTTCAAAGATGATATCCATTCTTGGTATGCGTGAAGATATATGTTGCCCCAGCTTGTATACCAAATTATTCGTTGCTGTGATGTATTTGAGGCATAATGTACATAAACATGTATTTTTCGTCACAGAGTCACCCGAATTGTGGACGATATACTTCGCGAGGCGATAAAACCTGAACCGCTAGGGTTACAGACATATCACAAAGTGTTCTGAGGAGCCAAGATTATATACCTTTCAATATAATAAACTTGTTTAAACTTATTGAGAACTTTCTGATTTGCCCTTCTGCTATCCTCAAACGACATAAGTCAGGGTTTGATATATGTATATATATATATATATTGGCGTAACATCAAACCCAGCGCATACTTGTGCGCTTTTTGGTTTTATGTCCATCAGGATTTAAATAATATAATGATATTGATAATATATATGTTACTTAATTATGTTATTTCTCATACTTCTCATACTTGCCTACTTTAGCAGGCCTCGTTCGATCAGGTAGGGACAAAGTTACCCACTCACTTCCCACTTATTATCCGGCAATTAAGGATAATGATTTACCCCCTGGAGTGGTGTTAGTTAGACTATAATTAGTTGTATTTCAAATTAGTGTACAGTGAGATGTCAATTAACGTGATGACTCATGAGAGTAGCTATTGTCCGCAGGGCTACTGTCTCTCAGTTGTCTAATAGCATATATCAGCATCATTGCCTGTGAGTACTGCTATATTTAGGTAATATATTTTCTACTCTACCTCGTTAAGGAAGTGCAACTGAGTCTCTGTTTCTTTTTCAATTGTATAATTCTGTAAACAAGGAGTTTTATTCTATAATAGGCTAAGCTAGATATCCGAATCTTACCTTATGGTCATCATAATGCACTCATTGAGCCCTGACAATTAGCTGATTGGGCAGGACGACTAAGCATGTGGCATGTCAACGCACTCTGGTAAAGTGTTGGTGCCACAGCGGTTGAGGACGGCTCCTGCCATAGACGATTAGATTAGGGACGTTTTGCCTCTCGTTAATCTACCCAGTGGCCACCACTAGTGCTGCCACCTGCCTAGAACAGACTTTCACTAGAATAGCAATGATTGCAAGTCCCTGGAGAGTTCAATGTGAATCCTATAAACCACTGATTCATTGCAATATAAAGTTTGGCTTATTTCAGTGCTTCACATTGGACTATTACCACCTATGCAAAGGGATGGATCTCGGTTAAAGACTGACATGACATCCCATTTTGTCCTGTGGTAATGAGAAATAAGATAACAGACAGCTAAATAATGTACCATGTCATGTAGTATGGGGATTATCCAATCACCTACCCTCACAGCTGTCACATGCCCACCTGTGTCCTCTGTCTATGTCAGTATGAGCACTGGCTGGAAGATGATTTGGTAACCTTGCACCTGGATAACAATAAGCAGTTCCTGGATTGAATAAAAAATGCCGCCCAGTGCTAATTTATTTATAATACATATTAAAAAGGACTTGGCAAAACGGGTCTGATTCATGATCATTTCTTATAACATCTTTAGTTCCCAATTTCATAGCATCCTACTATGAATGATGAATTCGGCCAGGAAGATATCCTCTTTTTTTTTAAAAATAAATGGTTAGTCTGTACCCTCACATATCCTCATCCTACTATCTATTATTTAACTTTCTAACAACTAGGGAGTTACTTATGCACCACCCCTACTTTCAGAACCTTTCTAGCAGTCTTTCAAATTCTAACATTGTCTTTGAATATTAGATTTAGGTCAATATTTCGGTCCTATCAAAGGCCTAGTTGGTTGTAGTTTAGGTGCCCAAATGTACTTCTGACCCCCAGATGGATAGGCCAGATAGGTTATCAACACAAAATAAATTACCATCGAATTTGATTACTGACTATCAAATCAGTTCCATGAGATAGATCAGACTTGTAACATCTATCCATATTGAATTGACCTGGCAGTATGCAGCAAAATATGGGTACTGGGAAGCCTAAGGGGTCTATACACACAAGTTCATAGTCACAACATCTTCTACTCTGATTCTTTACGAAACAAGAAGAAACATATTGCCCAATATCTGTGTATGCAGGTATCTAGGGGGTACTCATTATGGCAATGGGTACCAACTGCTGTAGCAACCTCGAGGAGCTGTCGCTGTGCACCCATCGCTCTAAGCTTCAAAGAAAGCTAAAAGGAGGGCTGTCGATAATTGAGAGTGAAACATTAGGGGCTCTCAATACAAACATGGCTAAGGTGTTCTATACAATGTTATAACAACCTGATAGAAGAGGCTTTGTAGCCGTGGGCTGTCATCTGACTTCAAAGCAAATAGAGGACTGTAAAAATGATACTCATTTTCAAGGGATTGTCGAATGACAAAATTGTACAAGCTGTAGCTTTGCAGTTGGTACCAACATTCAGAGAGCTACCCCCTGGGGCAGGCATACCATTGGGGCATGCAGTATACTTCCGCAGTCTAGCACTGAAGTGACCATTCAGTGAGCAGCTCACTAGCAGGGCAATGGTGGTGAGGTAAACAGGTCATGTAATAAAATTGTACATTGACTTTGCATGAGCCAATAAGATAATGAGCTCCTAAGGCATATACCTTCCAAAAGGCATTTGCCTCTCGAGCCAAATACGTTTGGTATACATAAAGCTGTCAATAATGGTGATATAGAAATACCAGATGGGAGTAGATCTTGTCTTTTCTCTGCAGCACAAACCAACCAGGCAGACACACAAACAACCAATGATATCACACTGAGACGAGTACCTATAGTAGGCCAATTGTTCTGATTGTGGAACCCTAACCCTTTAAGGAAGGCATGATATCTAAAGCTTCTTGTTCAGTTGATGTGATGATGCACCAATGCATGATGTAGAAATGCAGTGCTGGTGAATTTGCCATGGCTGCACTCATGCATAATAATGAGGAGATGGAATAAAGCATGAACAGATTAGGGTAGATTCACCACTTTCGGACGTTCATTTACAGCGAGAATGTGACCCTTTTTCATATTCGTATATATGCATCTCAAAATGTACCTATGGTGTCCTAACGGTACCTATGGAAAGGGGAGACCTTGCTCTTTATTAATTATCAATGGAAATTATTCATCTTACCAGTTATCTATGTATAAAATGTTATCAAATCTAGGGAAATCAAAAGGGTGATTTTCACTTGAAGTCGGACACCTGATAAAGATATTCACCTGAAGTCGGACACTTTCTTTTTCATCTGTTTATCTAATGATACAAGCGGAAAAAATGATTTTTTGATGGCAGAGATTATCATACTGATGTCATGATTAAAATCTATCACAATTATCCCAGGGTTGTACATTTATTATGCTCTTGTAATAAACGATACTTTGTGTCTCTATGATATTGGTAGAGTATCAATTAAAGAACAAAGTCAACACAGTTCGGATCAAGTGTTTACAGGTTGCGAATCAATAGGTTTATTCAAGAACCTAGACAGGCAGTATCTATGTGTGCGAACTCCCTATAGAGTTCGGAACGGGTCAGTAGGCTAATCAGCCGTAATGATCACGGGGTCTCCTCACCAGCGTGGCTCAGAGTAACCGACGAGTCCCATCAGATGCTGGGTATATATAGGCAGCCAGCCTGCGCGCGCACCCGCAGACCGGAAGCCTATAGCGACCTCTGTCCATACCCCAAGCCCGAGGCAGGTGTCGCCACCTACTGTCCGACTGAAGGGTTCGGACTGAGTTCGCAACACAGCATCCAACAGAACTCGTCATATAACAAACCCGTATAACCCTGGCCCCTACACTACCCCCTACCAGATAATAACCGGGAGGTAAATAATTAAGGTTAAAGTCCGAAAACACTTCGGACTGGCATTATCTTATAAATACCACCTTAGGGGTTTATTAGAGTTATACCTTACAACAATATGACGTATTCTGCTGAACACACTAAGGCATTAATTACACACATTTCTATATATATAGATCGTAATAACAATTACGCCCCATTCCCTAGGATAGATGGAGTTAACCTATACATATAGTATACAAACACTTGAAAAAGTACAATATCACAGTAAAAAAAATTTCGTCCCTCCTGGACCCCGACCTATTTACACTCGTAATGAATAATACTATAAGTGATAAACAATATCACTTTTCTTAAGGTTTTTAAGAAATAAGTACATATTAAAGTATTATTATAAATGACATCATACGTGGTCTTGTGACGAAGATCCGGATCTTCCGTAGATGGTGCATCATTCCGCCCGGCTTTCGGAACCTACTCCATTCAGCTCCTACTCACCGGAACGAGAAAGTTCATAGCTCATGCTCGGGAGCTAAAAAATAAAAAAATTTAGTCCTGCCTCCAGGCGATCTTCGGACTTATAACAAGGAGCACTCGGTCCTGATATCCAATGTCTTATAAAAAAAAAACACGTATCGGATCCATGTTGGTAACGTGCTCCTGTCCCGAGTTCAGCTTTCCCTCTCCGGATCTCCTCATCTTCCTCCGTCAGTGTCTCCTGGCAGACTGGATCCTTGCGGAGCCAGCCTGCCGCGTCCCTCTGCCCGGATACTCCTACACCCTATCCAAGGGTGTTCTGCTGGTGGGGTTGGTATACTTCGAATACCCCCCCCCCCCTTCCTAATCGGATCCTGTGATAGGATAATCCTATCTGGATTCCGAATTGTCTGTGGGACCGGTTTTAGCCGGCGCCCCCTCCTCATCGGAGTCCGACTCGGCCTCAGCCAGAGTCAGCTGCTGGAGCCAGAGCTCGATTTGAGCCCTGGTCCCATCCCACTCGTGCATTTCATGCGCGAAGCAATCTCTGAACCGACGACGTTTGTGGTCCAGCTTCTCCTCGGCGTTCTTAGTTGCCAACCTCTGCTTTTTCCTTTCGGATCTAGCAGCGACCTGTTCAGTCCGAGCTCGCTCCCGCTCCTCCTGAACAGCCTCCACTGCCGCTGCCTGTTGGACAACGACTTCCCTCTGATGGAGATGATGTACCGTGTTAAGGGACAACATCGCCACCTCCTGACTCAGGCCGGCAAGCAACTGGTGAAAGTTGTCCTGCCATTTGTCGAATGCCTCCTGTCCGGCTTCGTACGAAGTAAAGTCGGTGGGAGGGAACGAAGGAGGGCCCCTTAGTCGCAAGACTAAACGTCCCTCTTCCGGAGTCTCTGGAGGGAGATCCGGGGTCTGGGTCGGCTTCAGCTTTTGTTTCACTGAAGCCTTCGTCTTTCCGGTGTGTTTTAGGGTTTGCGACTCCCCTCCCGGGACCAGATCATTCTCTGGGAAGTCCTCCGCGAAGGATCCCCCCGTGCTGGTGTTCGGATCCTCCGGAACAGGCCGAGATGGCCTGCCCTGAGGGCCCGTCTTCCAGTCCGTCTTGTTTGAAGTGAATGCCGGCCCTTGATAGCCCGGATCCGCCTTCTCCATAACGGATTGTCTCTCATCCGTTTTCGGTCTTTTAGGATCGGTCTGCTCCGAGGACTGGTTCTGTCTCTTCGGAGCTTGCCGTACCTTTTTCGTACTAGTACGTTTCTGGTACTCCTCGAATTCCTCGAAGAGTTCGCCGTCCGGAATCCGGATGTAGTAGCCGTCCGGGTTTACTTTGTAGAAAACCCGGACCTTTCCCTTCTCGTTAGTGCCAAAGTCCACTTCGAGGTTCTCATTCTTGCCTACTACACCGAAATGGGAGTAGACCTCTGGGTGGGCGAGCTGGATGAGATCCAAAGCCGTCTCCAGGGACAAGCCGTGCTTCTTAGCAAGGTGTCGGATGATGTCTGCTCTAGTGTAGAACAGGCCACCCTCGGGACAACCCTTGCTCCCTCTCGAACCCACACTCAGGCAGTCATATCGCATGAAATGACGTACGTGGTGACGGGTGATGTGCCTCGCGTACCGGACCTTGGTAGGCCAAGTTTGGGGCGCTTCCAGAGTCTCGTCAATGTTTTGACAAGTCTCAAAGGGGCACTTGCTAAATGGATGCCATCTAGCCATTGCCCACGCCAGTTTTGCCTTCTGAAGGTATGAATGGTATTTGTTACTACCAGTTCGGACCTTATCCAGCAGCTGGAAGTGTTACAACTGTACCGACTTGTCGAGGGGATCCTTCTTAATCCACTCTTCATCGTCAGAGAGACCATCAGGACCCACTTCCTCCGGATGGTGTGAGGACCGCTTATCCTTGATGCAGTCCGTCACACACATAGGTTTAAAGTATTTAAACCCACTGGCGGCATTGGCTCGGAGTGCCGTCCGGACCAGTACCTCAAGTTCGTCGTCCGGGATTGTATTTTCATCCAATCCCTTCAGAACTACTTCCACCTCATCTGGGGATTGACCCGCTTCCAGAGATGTTACTCTAATGGTCTCCCGCAGGACTGCGTCCCTACGGTTGGCCTTCTCCTGACGACTAGTATCTGCACTCCTAGCCGCTGCTGAGGTCTGTTGGACTATTTCATCCTCCAGAGTGGCATCCAGAATCGACTCTTTAGTCTTCTGTTCTAGTCCCCGAGCCAGCTTCATTGCTGGCGTCAGGTGCCGATTCTTCTCCCTCCTGTTATGTACGACTTTGTACTCCGATGTGGTTTGCATATCGGATTCCAAAGCCGCGATAATTTCGGGGCGTCCCTCCGACTCAGCAACTAGGCGAGCTGTACTAGCCGTGTTGCTGAGGTTTTCCATGGCCGCCGTTAAGCGGTCCGGGAACCAGGCCGGGAACCTAGCAGACAGACTGTCCAGCCCCCGGAAGGTTCGCATCCGGATTAAGTCAAATGACCTAATCTCCGGTTTGCTCATCTGATCGATGATGGCCCCTCTTAGGATGGATGGGACGTCGGAGTCTTCCTTGTCCCATTTATCATGCTGGTGTGGAGCGAGGATGTGAACCCCCGCTCCCGAAGAACCACCACCCGCGGCTTGGTCCAGCTTTCCGGCTTCATCTGAAGTATCCATTTCGGATGGCTCCAGAGTAGGCTCAGTGGGCTGGAGAGGTGGATCCACTCGGATGGGTACCTCTCTCTGGGGAGGTATGTCCACTCGGGTGGGTACCTCTCTTTGCGGCTCCAGTAGAGCCGGGTGCTTAAAGGTGATGGTAGACAACACCGACTGTAGGGTCCGGACACAGTGGACCGCGGATGAAGCATCCATGGCCTCCTCAGTCCGGGGTCCCTGGGGAGGAACTGTCGTCTTCTGACGACCTCCCCCGTGTCCGGCCCCACCAGCCATCGCAGCAGCTGTAGCAGCTACTGCCCCGCTGCTATCCAACCCTCGCGAGAAGGACAACACATCGGTGGTCGGAGCCGGAGCAGCTGAAGTCTCAGCCGTCTTTACACCATCCTTCACCTTGCTAGGGATCGGGATGGAGGACTTAGTGGAGCCCGGAGTCTTGACAGCTGGAGTGCTGCCGGACGTCTGCCCCTTCCTCGGCTGGTCCTTAGCGGCGGGCTTCGGATCAGCTTTCTTCGGATCCTTCGGCACCGTAGCAGTGGTAGCCTTGGGATCGGTCTTCTTCTGATCCTTTGGTGCCGTAGCAGTGGCAGCCTTAGAATCAGTCTTCTTTGGGTTCTTCGGTGCCACAGCAGCAGCAGCCTTGGAATCCGTCTTTTTAGTACTCGAAGTACTACCCTTCTTCGGATCGGGCTTCTTAGGCTCGACCTTTCCTGGTGGCTTCTTCCCAACACTCGCGTGTTTGAGCGCCTTGGTGCTAACCCTAGAGTCGGACGACTTGGACCGATCTCGGGTAGCACCCTTCCCACCCCGCGTCCTCGGACGTGCAGTGTCTGACTCACTGCCACTCTCCATAGACAGTTTCCGAGCTACTGCCTTCTGGAGATTCGGTGAGATACTCAAGCTGCACATCCGGGAGGGGCGTACAGCAGTCTCGGAGGGTCCCGGCACTACTTCGGAGTAGGCGATTCCCTGCAACAGGTCGGAGTCCTCACTGCCCACGGGCGACGGAGACTTCCGAATCAGAGACAAGGCCGGATCTACAGATAGCTCCGCCAGCGTCTGGCTCAGCTCATCACCACTCGGGTTCTGAGTATCCATAAGCTCCTCGGCGGCGGATGCCACCTCGGAGTCTCCGGTAAGTTCGGACTGACGGAGCTGCTGCTCGGCCATCCTCACTTCTTACATTGTCTCTCGACGGGGAGTTTGACGGGGAAACCACAAGTTCCCTGCCGCCCTCTTTTGTCTCAGACCAACTAGGAAAGAGTACTCACTGCTCACAACTCTTTTACAGACTTTTCTCCTCTTCTAAGCGTCCAAAACCCCGACTTCACCGCTGCCGACCGACACCACGATTGACTTGGGAGAGCCCAAAATCAATATGGCGGTTCCCCCGCTTTTGTTTTTAAAACAAAGCGCATGCGCAGCGTCTCGCGTGATTGGACGCGATCCCGTTACCCGGTGTGACCCAATTACCGTTTAATCAGGTCACGACCTTTCCCGCCCGCAGCTGGGGCTCTAGGGATCTCACTGCCACGTGGGCGGCTCCCAAAAGTCAAAATATACTTCGAATAAAGAGTTCGTCAGGAGTATTAGTGGATATTTATGGGAAATCGAAGATTACCCCACCGGATTATCCGTCCACCACCCTCGGGGTGCACATTTACATTCTTTTCTATTGACTCTGAGCGCCCCTGTTGGTAGCACACATATAACATATAGGACAACACAGGACACCACACTCGTTGTGTAAACAAGCTAGGTTACAGCCCCTCGAGCCACCAGCCTTGGGCTTCGCCGAACGGGATTACCGTCCGCCTTCAGTAACCTGGCCGAAGGACGCTCGTTCTTAACTAAAACTCCAGCCTTGATTTTAGTTTTCCGTGCCCTTCTTCCTTCGCCTGCCGAGACTTTCTTTTTCACGGTCTTTCGGACCACCCTCTTAGGGGGATCCACCGATACCCCTTCCAAAGGTACAAATTTAGCCTCCGAATTTTCATTCTCCACCTCTGTTTCCGGGGTGAGCTCCCTTCCAGCCCAAGCACGCAACCGAGCCACATGGCTCGTCCGGATGCGCCCTGCTTCGGACTGAATCAACACAGTCGTTTGACTGATACATTTAACCACGGTGTGTGGTCCATCCCAGTTATTCGCCAGTTTGACGTTGCAAAGCGGCTCATGAAGGCGGATCACCCGATCCCCCACTACGAACCGTCGCAACTTCAATCCAGTGTCATAACCCACCTTCTGCCAATTCGCAGCTTTGAGCAAATGAGCCCTAACTGTTTCATAGGCAAATTTGAACCTCTCTCGTAGAGATTCCACAAAAAGCACTGTACACGGTGCTTCCGGACTGATCCCTACCACTCCGAATACTAAATCCGCCGGCATGATCAAGTCTTCTCCGAACACCAGGAGGTTCGGAGTGCAATTCGTCGAAGTGTGGACCGTATTATTATACGCATGCACCACAAATTCGCACTGATCGTCCCAATCATCCATATGGGAGTTCACTAATGGCTTCAACACCTGGATCAAGGTCCGATTGAACCGCTCCACCTGCCCGTCGGACTGTGGTCGATACGGATTGGTCCGGGTCTTGCATATAGCCAACTGATGGCACATAGCAGCCCATAATTTTGACTCAAATTCTCTCCCTTGATCGCTATGTAACATCAAAGGAGCCCCCAGATGGAGGATCCACCCCTTTACCAGTGCTTCCGCACAAGTAGCAGCAGTATGATCCTCGAGTGGGTACACTCGGGTGTATTTTGTATAGTAGTCCGAGACCACCATCATACACGTATAACCTTTAGGAGTGGGTTTCACTCCACTGATAATATCCACGGCTATTCGAGCAAACCTCACCCCGAACAGCTCTTGTTGCAATGCCAATTTTCCCAGTCCAGGACCAGGTTTGCCTAGACAACAGGCCGGACATGTCTCGATCCACCTTAAAAGGTCGCCGGACATTCCTGGCCAGTAATATCTCCTACTCAGCCGTTCCAAAGAGCGTTTCTTTCCGAAATGCCCACTAGTGGAATGGCAGTGGCAGTAGTACAGGATGTCTTTCCTCATAGCAGCAGGGATCACCATTTGTAATACCCTCCGCTTCCCGGGACAAGACTTCCACCTGCACAACAACGAGTCCCGAACCTCCATTTCATGGAACTGAGCCAGGAAACGTCGCATTTCACGGTTTTCCAGTGATATTTCAGGTCTCACTGGACAGACCCCAGTAGGGACAAGCTCCCTCAGTCGTGCTATGGTAGGATCGGCTATCTGGTACGTCCTTATAGTGTCGGTGGACCAATCCAACAGGTTTTGCAACAACCCATCATAAGGCAAACGCACACTCGCTACCACAGCATTGTGAGCACCACAATCCCCACACTCCGGACGCACACAACGGCGAACCGGACGTCGACTCAGACAGTCAGCATTAATATGCTTCGTGCCCGCTCGGTGCTGGATATGAGAGTTCTCCAGTCCGAACTCGCTGAGGTGATTCAACCACCGACCAATCATCCCCTCCGCGTCCTTAAAATTAAGGAGCCACCCCAAGGCAGAATGATCGGTTCGGAGTGTGAAATTCCCTCCATATAAGAAGTGCCGAAACTTCTTCGTGTACACCACTACTGCGAGCAGCTCTCGCTTGGTAGTACAATAATTTCTCTGTGCCTTGTTCATACTGTTACTAGCGAACGCCAGCGGGACCTCTACTCCGTCCTGGATCTGGGACAATGCGGCCCCGATGCTCTCATTGCTCGCATCAGTGTCAAGGATGAAATGCCCCTTCTCCGTAGGGTATTTCAGCACTGGGGTGGTTCGGAACAATGCCTTAATCTCTTTGAAGGCTTCATTCTGCTTCATCCCCCATGGGAAGGGTTCTTTTTTCCTCCCCGGAGTCCAATGGCTCAACCTTTGCAAGGGCTGAGACACCCTAGAGAATCCGGGGATAAAGTCCCTGTAATAGGAACAGAACCCTAAAAAGGATCTGATATCCTTTGGTGGTCGGAACTTCCCAAGTCTCCACAGTCTCCAATTTAGCCGGATCAGCCTGCACACCCTCGGTGGAGATGATCCGGCCCAAATAGACCATGGACTTCCGAAAAAGTTCACATTTCTTTGGCTTTAATGTCAAGCCATTGGACCGAATTCGCTCCAATACCTCTCCGAGGTTCAATGCACACTCTTCAAACGTCTTGCCGAAAACAATGACATCATCCAAGTATACCAAGCACTTCGGCCACAACAGATCACTCAACAGAGTTTCCATCATAGCCTCAAAAGTGGCAGGGGCGTTGCACAACCCGAAAGGCATCAGCTCAAACTGATACAGTCCAATGTGACTTGTAAAAGCCGTTTTCTCTTTATCCTCCTCCTTCATCCCGATCTGCCAATATCCGGACTGCAAATCAAGGGTGCAGAACCATTGGTTCCCACCCAAAGAGTCCAGAGTCTCATCAATCCGGGGTAGAGGATATGCATTCTTTTTGGTTACCCCATTCAGGCTCCTATAATCGATACAAAATTGGATAGACCCGTCCTTTTTAGTAACCATCTGAACCGGACTGGACCAGGGGCTAGTGCTAGGCACGATCACCTTCTGTTCCAGCATAGTTTTCACTTGTTCCTCAACAACCCCTTTCTTACCCAAGGGCAAGCGTCGGTAAGGCATTTTGAACGGCTGTGCATCTCCCGTATTGATAGAATGCAACACTTTGTCGGTTCGGCCCAAAGGCTCCCCCTCCACTTGCCATGCATCCTGATACTTCTCTACCAGCCTCCTCAAGGAGTCGAGATCCCTCCGATCCTTCAGATCCGTTTCGGAGATCATTTTCTCGAGTCCCGCACTCAAAGCGGTCGGAGAAGGGTCACCCTTCATGCTCACCTGCCCAGCAGGTATCGTTGCCTCACTGGTGAACACCTTCCCCAATACTGTATCTTTCTTTAGATACTTCGGCTCCAACCCGGGGTTAGAGACCGGCACAACGGTCCAAGCACCATCACCCACCAGGGTGTCCATGCCTGTCAAACCGATACTACCCAACATGGCCACATCCGGCTCCACAACTGCCTCTTCCTCTCTCCTAAGCCCCTTGCTTCGGACCAGCACGTCACACGTCTGTCCGCGAGGAATCTTTACAGTTTGGACCACCGTTGCCACTGTTGATACTTGTCGGAGCACACATTGCTCCACCGCACGGTACGGGTGCTCTATCTGGAGTACCCCTGTACCAGGATTCAGGACCGCGTCATACAACGCCAAAAAGTCCAATCCTAGTATACCGTCGTCTGCAATATCCGCAATGGTGGGAGAAGCCACATACTCCTTCCCCCCAATCCGGAGCGGTATGAACGCGCGCCCAAACGTCTGCATACTCGACCCATCGGCCGAACAGGCGTTTACCCTCGTTTTGAAGTTATCACGACTGTCCGGCATAAGAGCATAGAAGTTAGAGGAGATAAAGGAGTGGCTTGCTCCCGTATCTACTAAAAATTCGCCCGCTCTACCGGCCACAGTAACAGACACATACCACCGCCTCCCCCCCAGCGGAGACGGGTTTACAGTGAAGCGTTTAAAATCCTTCGGAGCAGCCAAATCAAGGCCATGTTTCTTCAAATGGTCGAAACATGGATGATCCGGGGAAAGCTGGGTACTCCCTACCCACACGGTGTCTGTGAAAGCCGCAACTTCCTCGTTCCTATCCGTAATGGGCCTCCCTGCCTCATTGCCGGGCAACTGTTGGACTGGAATGTTAACCAGGCCGGCATCCGAGCCCCTCAAGCTCGAAGCCACCCCTGATTCCCTTCCTGCCTTCGGAATTTCACTAGGCTCTACCTCTCTGGTATGTTGGCGTACTTCAACTCCAGGGGTCGTCCGCTCGCCTTCTCGGACTACCCCCTCTAGTTTCCCTCCTTTCCGGGAACTTTCGGACTCGGAGCTGTACACTCCGCAGCAAAGTGACCGATCTCCAGGCACCTATAGCACTTGGCGGTCCTCCGATTGATCTTCCTCCTGTTAGGCTGTGTAGCCCCCTGAATGGAAGTCATCATCTTCTCAAACAGCGCTGTAAAAAACGCTGCGTCCATCATCGGAGCTTTCGGATCCGATGACTCCTTCTTCGGAGGGGGGTTTCCACCCCCTTCAGGCTTCTTATTCTTCCACGGTGGTTTAGAGGAATTCCCATTCCTCTTGAACTGAGCCGCCGAAGCTATCGCCCCCTCCTCATCACTGCTCGTACCATCAGACTGCTCCGGAGAACATTCTATAATGGCAGAGGCCCGGGTAGGCATCCGGTCCCCCAACAGTGACTTTTTGAGAGCATGTATCTCGATGGCCTTAAAAAGGTCATCTAAAGACGTATCTGCTCTCCACGTATCATACACCGTTTGTTGTATTTCTGGATCTCTCAATCCAGAGACGAACTGAGAGAACAATTCCTTAGAGAATAAGGCATCATGGATTCCTGAAGCAGGATGTACCTTCTTCAGGAGTCTCATCAGTGCAAGTCCGAAAACCCTCAGGGCTTCGTTCTTGCCTTGCACTCGCTTCTCAAAAGCGACCATCGGATCAATCCGAGCGGAGTCTCCGAACAAGATAGTTCCGATCTCCACTAGCTGTTTGAAAGTGCCGCGGGGTCCGCATTCATCTTTCCACTGCTCAACTGCCATCAGGCCGTCTCCTAGGCGCAATCCCTTACAGATGTACGGGATTGCATCTTGTTGATCCCACCCACTGAGGTTGATATCCTCAACGTTGGCTCCTAACCATTCTTCCCAAGAGTTTTTCTGCCAGTAGGGAAACGGCTCGCTAGCTATACGTCTAGCAGCGTTGGACGACCCCCTAATTTTAGAGGTTATCGCCAGGCATTTAGAAATGGAAGCCGAAGCGTCCCTTTCTGCACCTACATTGTGCAATCCGATCCCAGCAATTGCGGGGTTCGTATCTTACAATTCTTGCAATTCTGTACTCAGAATTGATCTTCTCGGAGCCTTCTTAGGACTCTTTGTCCCAGGAATTGCCCCCGGAGTCGTCCCCTTCGCAGGTACGCTATTCTGTCTGTCCAGGTAGGCCTGGTAGGTACCGTACGACACCAAATCTGTAGTGGGGTCCACACCTTGACTGAACCACCAATTTTTCTCCAGATCGGTCATGTACTGGCACTGCTGGGCCAGAGCAAGCAATCGCTGATGCTCTGACTTTTCTTTCTCCAACTCTTTGGCCTGTTTCTCAGCTTCCTCTTCTTGCTGAGCTTTCTCCAGTTTAGCTTTCGCAGCTTCACCGGCCGCTCGGTGCCCTTCTTTTCGAGCTCTCAGAACCGCCGCCTCCTGCTCCGCTAATTCTTCGGCAAGGGCTGCATTCTCCCTCATGCGTTTCTGCTGTTGTTCCAGAGCAGCCTGCTGTTGGCGATACACATCTCGCCTTTCCAATTCCAAGTTTTTCTGTTCATGGAACAGTATATTCGCTTGGCACTCTCGCCATTGCGACAAACTCGAGGGAGTTAGGTCGGTCTTGGCCGCTTTCTCCTGTTCGGCTGCTTTCTTCAAGCGTTCCGAATCCAGTTGTCGCTCGTCCACTTTCAACTGGGATCGCGGACTCCGGACCAATTCCGACAACGACCTTCCCCTACCCGCCGGGTTTACACCTGTCGGAGCTGAAAAGACCTGCTTCGGAATCGGACGGATACCACTGATACCCACCCTTGGTGAGTAATCGCTCGCCCTACCTCTACCTCTTGCCCGGCCCACTCTGAGAGGTCGACCTGGCGTTGAAGTAGACAAGGCAGCTTCTATGGTTAAACCACGCCCCATAGGCAGATTCGGGGTGTCCGTAAAACTCATGTAATGAGGAGCTTTCGGACTGCCATTATCAGCGGAAGCGTATGAGGTACTGCTGTCCTGCATACTATTCCGAGTCTCTGATAAAAACTGCTGTAAACCATTTCTTTTTGCTTTCAGAATGTCACACTCAGTGACTAGGGTCTGACGCACTTCCTGTAGGTCTTCCGTGTCCCGAATCAGTTCGGAACGGGCCCCTTCTGCTTCCGATATTACGGCATCTCGGGCCGCGCAAATCTGGTTGAGCTCCGTGTTTGCATGGGCAAACTCGGAACGAACCCCCTGCAGGTCAGCTTGTTTCTGATCGAACTCCAAACGGACCACGCTAAGGGCTTGCACCAGCTTTTCGTTCTCTTCTAACAAGGTTGACAACCTTGCATCTTTTTCCTTGATTTTGGAAGACCTGTGTGTGACTGCACCTTCTAATGCAATCAGACTGCTTTTCCATTCATTTGACTGTTTCTGAATGGTCAACAACTCCATTTAAGCCATCTGCAGACGTTCTTGCACCCTGGCCTCTCTCATATTGTCGAAACGACGTTCCTCCGAAAGAGCAAACCTCCGAGGGGTCGGAGCGGCTGCTCTTGATCCACCGATGTTGAACATCGACAGGTTCATTTCCTCCAATGAATGACTCATTACTTCGGGACCTCTGGATCCCATTGGTGCGCCTGTTCCGGATGGAACATCCACACTCCTGCTGGGGGTATCTGCCTCATCTGCGGCACATAACCCCTCCGATGACAAGGCTAGTGCCTCATCGGGAGACCTCGCTGCTCCGTCCAGAGCACGAGGTCTGTGCTACTGCACAGGCTAACCTGTGTTTCACTCAGAACTGGTCACGGCACCAGTGTAATAAACGATACTTTGTGTCTCTATGATATTGGTAGAGTATCAATTAAAGAACAAAGTCAACACAGTTCGGATCAAGTGTTTACAGGTTGCGAATCAATAGGTTTATTCAAGGACCTAGACAGGCAGTATCTTTGTGTGCGAACTCCCTATAGAGTTCGGAACGGGTCAGTAGGCTAATCAGCGGTAATGATCACAGGGTCTCCTCACCAGCGTGGCTCAGAGTAACCGACGAGTCCCATCAGATGCTGGGTATATATAGGCAGCCAGCCTGCGCGCGCACCCGCAGACCGGAAGCCTATAGCGACCTCTGTCCATACCCCAAGCCCGAGGCAGGTGTCGCCACCTACCGTCGGACTGAAGGGTTCGGACTGAGTTCGCAACACAGCATCCATCAGAACTCGTCATATAACAAACCCGTATAACCCTAGCCCCTACACTCTTTAGGGAGGGTTGACCACTGGCTATCAGGGACCATATTTCATAGGTCCGAAAAGTTTATCTGAATCATTGATTTATCAATACTTTTGTGTTATGAGGTATATCAAACAATGATAAAGTGGGAACACATAACAAAATACCTATTTCATTAGAATAGCATCATTTCGATATGATAACTGATTAATAGCTAGTCTAATATTACAGATCAGGACAATTCACTGTATAGACCTATTGTAATTCGTAGCATGAGGTGACCATTGTGTCCTTACGTGTTAATTCATCATAGGATGGCTATCTGTGCTATATATCCTATTTCTATTGAGTTTTCAATAACATATTGCTCAGATTTTAAATTTTTCATAGAGATATGCCTAGAAACTAGTGTCCGACTTATAGCGAAATTGGTGTCCGACTTTGGGTGAAATTACATGGTCACTGTCAATTGGCTATAAATAGCATTCCTCTATACATGTGACAATTTTTTTTCTGACTATTAATTTTGCAAAACGTAGGGCTTTCATCTGATGCATGCATATATTTGATATATGTAAGCACATACCTACAATAGTGAAATTAGTAAAACTATTTTTTCATTTGCTCCCATAATTCTGGTATTAAAATAACCAAATATGCCCCAACTTTAGCACACTGGAAACCACACAGGAACCTATGTCACACATATACTGTCATAAAATTGCTCAAGATGAATATGCAAACTTTCATTCTAAACTGAAGTTTCTGTCTGGTTTCATATCTTGAATCATGAATTCTGAGGTCAAAAGTGTCCGACTTAGGGTGTGCGTCCGTCATTGGGTGAATCTACCCTATGCAGCTGTTAGAGGGTTCAGTTTTAGGGATAGTTTTCACCAGGGCTGCAATCACACTGTCCATACACGGATGAGTGTAATTAGTCTGGAGGTTGTGAGCTCGGACCTCGCAGCGAACGACGTACGCAGGGTTCTTGGTGATTCTGGCTTGTGAGACCCCACTGAACAAAATCCCAAACGGTGCCAAGCTGGCACCGCTGGGGAAATTCTGTAATAGATGTTTTTCCAAAATGGCTCCCGGGAAAATGATAGTTTTCAGAAAAGTAGATATCTCTGCTGTTTGTAGGTCTAGGATTTTGATTTCAACACCAAAGGATATGTTTACAAGGTCATACATTCATAATCTGTCCACATCAAAGTGATTCAAGGTCAAGGTCAAGGTCAATTTAGAGGTCAAACTTTATTTTCCTGTATTTTTCTTTAAAATCAACTATACAATGCTAGATATTATTATCAGAGGCATATTGAAGGTCAAATGATTCAAGGTCAAGGTCAAGGTCAATGATTAATCTTCCAATTTAGCTATTTTTCACTTGAATCACGTGTGGGTTCAATCTATCACATGTCATAATGTCACAGGCTCTTACCATACGGATATAATAGGTAATATTTCTCAAGGTCAAGGTCATTTTACTGATTAGTTTACTTTTTTTTACCTTTAAATTAGTCAGAATATGAAAAATACATTCTATTAATTAAGTATTATTCTCCACTGAAAGAAAATTAACTAAAAATCAAGGTCAATATCAGAACAATCAGTTTAATGAACATTGAAATCAATTTGGTTTGTCATCTGAGAAACTGTCATCCATCATAACTTTCTCTGGGTTTCGGCACCCTTTTCAACCTTCCCACTTGCAGAACACACTACACTGCAGCTGTGTTGTTGCACATGTACATTTGGCTGTGGTACAGTTTTCACATGAGTACTTGATCAGCTTCAGAATGTACTCAGGAGCTGACAGTGCGTTCTTAGGGGTCATAACAGGCATCAGCGTTTAACCCTTTGAGGACGGTAAGAAATTGTTAAAGCTAGCTGTGGGGGCGAGATGTTTTGCAGAATGTTTCTCTAAGGACGAGGCTTTGTGGAATCCCATAGAGTTACAACGACTATAGTCAATGCTCGTCCTACCATGGCATCAACTATAGTCGATGCTCCCCCTGTCATGGCATCAACTATAGTTGATGCTCGCCCACAAAGGGTTAAGTTATTAACTCTGTCCTTGGCCCAGCCATACTGCTCAGGATCCATCTTTGGGGGATCAAGATCCAGGCAATTAAGCCAGATGCAGGCTTGGAAGTGTGCTCTTTGCACATTGAGTTTGAATGCCTTAAAGGTAGGTGGGAGAGACATCAGCTTCGGGGATGACACTAAACTTGCTCTTCCTGTCTTTCCCTTCCATACTTTGAATCGCATAGAGGCTAGGTTGTCAACATCTGGATGGCCATAGCAGCCTGCCGTGAAGGTTGTTGCTTCCTTTATGATGTCTGGAATGTTTGCAGCTACATTCCTCAGTAAGTCCATTTGAGTCCAATGCCCCAGTACTGTGCTACAGTGTCACATCCTGACAATGAGTGTGCGGCAGGTAGACTTGGTATTATTTGTTTGTGTATCTGCACTGTAGCTTTAATGTCAACACATTTCCTGTACTTTGATGTTGCATGCTTCATTCCCATTGGTGATCCACAGAAGTTACTGAATCATTACATCAGCTTCCTCGTGTGTGGTCCTCATGTTCGATCTTTGAATGCAAAGACCATCAGTGAATTCCAAGGGATCACCATTCTGGCCTGTTACAAAGAGCTTTCACTGACCTGTTTGAAGTTCCTCTTTGCGAACAACAATTTCACTCACAATCAACTGAATCAGCTGGATCTTGTTATGTGAAGAGCTGAGTATGACCCTACAAGGAGGTAGCTGCATATTGCAGGAGAGTTGATGTCTTCTGCTGCTTCCGTGCTCCGCCCACAGTGAGTGGCCGATTTGATCCTGAAGTCAAGGTATCTATCAAACACAGGATGCACATTGGCTGTCTTCAGTTTCCTCTCGATATATTCAACAATATTGTCGATGTAAGCTTTTACAGTCCCATTTGATGGCCAGTGCAAAACCCACAACATGGCACAACCTTCAATGATGCTATCTGTTGGTTTGGGAATATTCTCTGCAGAAACTTCCACTTTTAGTTTGATCTTCAATGTCACCTTATTTTTTGGGAGATTGGCACAGCTGCTAATTAATAGGAGAGCACATCCTGCAAGTCTAGATCTCGACCTGAAGCCTGCAGGCCAACAACACGTGTGTATATGGCACTGCTGTCGTAGGTTTATTCCAGCACGTGTCTTTGCAGCATGCATTGTTTTTACACGTTTTGGTAGTGGTTTGTTGAAGCTGTCTGGCCAGCCCTTCACAAATTCAATCATCATCTCCTCTCCCATAGCAGCTGAATTGTCCACATTCATATCATTGATGATCCTTCCTGTCACAACATGTACAATTCATCAACATAATATTATCAAAATACCATTGGTTGCAAGTAAATCATATTCACTAACTGACCTTGCGCATGACCTTGACCTTGACATTGGTTTATCGTGAACGATATCATTAGGATAGGAAATACATTGTAGACATGATATTTGTATATTATATTGTATTTATCAAATATGTGCAAAAAAGCATTTTACCTTATTCAAGACCTTGTCATTTCTATCAAAAATACCAAAATTGGAGGTTCAATCTTTGATTTGACCTTGACCTTGACCTTGACCTTGAATCATTTGACCTTCAATATGCTTCTGATAATAACATCTAGCATTATATACTTGTAATTCAGTTGATTCTAATGGAAAATATCAGAAAATGAAGTTTGACCTCTAAATTGACCTTGACCTTGACCTTGAATCACTTTGATATGGACAGATTATGAATGTATGACCTTGTAAACATATCCTTTGGTATTGAAATCAAAATCCTAGACATACAAACAGATATCTACTTTTCTGAAAACTATCATTTTCCCGGGAGCCATTTTGGAAAAGCATCTATTACAGAATTTCCCCGGCGGTGCCAGCTTGGCACCGTGTGGGATTTTGTTCAGTGGGGTCTCACGAGCCAGAATCACCAAAAACCCTGCGTACGTCGTTCGCTGCGAGGTACAGGTAGATAGACCAGTTCTGGCAACTGGACTAAATGTCAACATTGCCCTAGAGCAGGAGGTGGCCTATTGTAGCTTGTTAGAGTCCATTCAGTAGCTACCAAACACACTGCTGTGATACCCTTATTAGTGCCTCAGATTGGCCAAATACAGTCTACCGCCCCCACCATTAGGCCTACATGGTCGGCCTAACCTACTGTACACATAGCTTAGTGCTGGTCATGTTGACCCCGAGTCACTCCATCTGGGTCTGTAAAGGATCTACTCACACTCTCCAAACACATATCCAGCTGCCAGAGGAGCAATAACAGCCTTGCTGGGGTTATTCCACAATGCACTCCCTTTCAAATGCAAACACCAATTTCTGTACAAAAGTTGTGGTAAGTAAGGATCATTGTATGTATGGAATCCCTCTTAGAATGGTGCAATCCTGAGAATTTACCCCTGGAGAAATGCAGTGAGAACTATAGCTACATTTATTATGTCCACATGAAAATTCTTAAGAGGAAAAATAAAATGTCTGGGTTATTTTCGATAGGCTAAGCACGTTGTTGTCAGCAAGATGGCGTATTGGGACGCTGGCATGTCTAGCTCGGGCTCTCACTTACCCAGTCATTATAATTACTGACAATGAGTCATACATTGGAGTCATGATTGCTCTTCATTATTTCTTCTACTTTTATTGCCTAGTGTCCTATTCAATTACATTTCTATGCAGTATTTCAGTTTTGCATCTCAATTAGACAATGATAATTTGATTGCATTTCAAATTAGGGCAAAGTGAGATGTCAGCGACGTGATAGCCCAGGCTAGAGTCCCTAAAGCCTTTGAAAGCATTACAGTATGAACTGCGAGCATTGCTGTATTTTAGAAATACCTTTTTACTCGATGAGCAAGTTGGAATTATTTTACTATTTCGCGATCCTCTAAGCAATATCAGTTTTATTTTGAGATTCACTAAGCTAGCAATCTGACGTTGAGCTTGGTTTACAATCAATTACTTGACGTCAGATCAATTGGGGGAGAAAGAGTTTATAAATGCTACTCCAACTAGATTCAGCTAGATTCAAGAACACCACTTTTAATTAAATTTCACAATGATCATTTGAATTGTCCAATCAAAGAAATCGTAACCTCCACGTGAGCTGATGCATGCAGAGATGCCATGCCCCCCCCATCCTAGACATGGGGGGCAGAGTATCTTTTGACCCCCCCCCCCCCCCCCCCAATGTTGGAAATGCTAATGAATTCTTACTCTGTAGTTATATAAAGAAATACCCCAAAATTGACCTTAGAATGCACCAAATCATGTCAACATTTTCAAAATTCCCCTATGACCCCAGACCCCCATAAAGATTTCTCAGTGTGTCACTATTAGTGTTCAGAATCGCACACCCTTCTGAACTTTGTTTGGTTTGGCCGCGACCCCCTCTAGGTCTAGTTGCTTCCAACACCCCTGACATGCATTTCCCATCACTACCTGGCATGTATCCTGATTACAATGTCCTAATTATCTGTGCCTCCTGTGGTTTCCCGACTACTCCCTATACACAATGGGGCCCTATCTAACAATGCTCTAGGGACCTGTCCTGGGACCTCCTGAGTTGGCAAAGGAGAAAGGTGGCCAGGGTTTATTCTAACTACGGTTTAGAACCCAGGAGAGTATGAACCATAGCACAGCACTACAGCTTAATGGTTGGCTATCTATGGGGGATGAGCGTAATTGGGGACAGACTGTAAGACAAAACCTAGGCCATTAATGTCATATTATGAGAATGACATGTACACCAATTTATCAGCAGTGTTACATGAGGAAAGCAGTGGATAATATATATATATATATATATATATATATATATATATATATATATATATATATATATATAAATTGATCTACCCTCATTATAGCCCTAGGCTCATTCACATATATATATTGTAACGACTTATGGTGCATCGGGTTTTACTGGTAATCTATGGGAGTGTTCTCAGTTGTGTCATTTCACACTATTATGTGGCTGTAGACCCACATGCAATAAGTATCTCCTTCCAGTAGTGACCAGAGTCTATTTGCCTGATCATAACCCGACCCCGGGGTTTATCTCCGGAGGATGGGCCGCGTAAATGGACCTTGATTGGTCATCCTATTGTTGGGAATGGGATTCTAGACCCTACCTCATAGTGATTTAATGGTTATGGCCACAGTCGTAATATTGGATGAATGCCCCCTTAGCAAGTCTACTCATCAGGGCTACATGCAAACACCATTTCGACCGTATTAGGTTCACATTCACCTAAAAGGGCGACAAGTTGCACAATGTAAGCAGTGCTTGCAAGTCACTTTCCAGCACAATGTTGGTTGATCATGATGACAAAGGGCATAGATTATTTGAGTGGCATGCATCCCTTAAAGGGTTAACAAGTTGGTGCTACAGTGGTTGAGGACGGCTCCTGCCATAGACGATTAGATTAGGGACGCTTTGCCTCTTGCTAATCTTCCCAATGGCCGCTGCTAGTGCTGCCACCTATCTAAAGCAGACTGTTACTAGAATAGCAATGAATGCAAGTCCATGGAGAGGTCTATTTGAATCCTTGTATACCATGTATTGAGGCTTTGGCATCTCTAATCCTCCCTGTTATTTTTAAATGTTTTATAAGTTCAATAAGGTTTTTCACAGGGTCGTAGCAGTCCACTTCTTGTAAAGTTGGCACATATCAGGTATATTTAAGGGGTTGTATCAGTCAGCCTCCTGCCTAAGCACTGGTGCATATATAATATGTTTAGCCATTGCTGATGTTTTGATTGAACACATGTCACTGAAAGAGGTCAGCGAGTGGGGAGAATTAACTTCTAACGCACAGTTTTCTATATATGAATAATCAAATAATTATCCTCCTTTTTGAACAATTAACACATTTTAATCGAATAGCGAACCCAAATTGTTAAAAGAAGGGGAATAAAGACACCAACCTTGGGGGGGGGGGGGCTTCAATTATATTAGATAATCACCGTTTTGTGTCAGTTAAGCCATTATTGATCTACTATACTACTACTATATGGGAAGGTGGGCTCTAGCTGATGTGATGGACCAGAGATACTGGCCTTGGTATCACCTGATATTGGGAAGAAACCATAAATGTTCACGGTATGATGTAAACATGAGACTGAAATGACTACACACATCTTGAAACAAATACAAAAATATTAAAGCTGAGGCTTATTCCTCTTACGTATGTGACTTGCATCTGTCTTAGTCATGCTGTTGATGTAGTACCAGTACAAATGATTGCAAATAAAATAGAATGAAGTATTTACTTTAACTGCTATTACCCTGATTAAACTAGTCCCATGCATTCTTATACCAAATCGGGACCTTTGACCTTGTATTTGACCTTGTTGCGACAAAGATACCACTGCCTTAAAGGGTTAACAGACTGGTGCCATTGTGGCCTGGCATGAGTCAATTAGATTAGTGACATATTGCTGATCGTTAATCTGCCAAACAGCTATCACTAGTGCTGCCACCTGCCTCATTCAGACTAGAATACAATGAATCCAAGTCTCCAAAGAGGTCTAGGTAAATCTTTATAGACCACATATAATACAGTAGCCTTTAAATTTATAGTCCACCCTGACACTATAATCTGCTTAATTGTATTAGTGTACCAAATACTTTTTCACTTACTATATTCATAGAGATAGATAAGGAGTGGTCATTTTTTAACAAGGGAGGCGGGTTGGGTCCCTGTTTAGTGTTACTATAGATCTAAGGGGTCGGCCGTGCTCAATTTCAACCTGCCTGGGTGGGAGGGGGGGACCGAAAGAATTCCAACCCTTCCTGCGGGGGGGGGGGGGGCAAAAAGATTTCAACCCTCTCGTGCAAAAATCCACTGACGCCCCCCTCCCCCTGTTGTCAAAAAATGATCACTCCCTTAGGTGTTTAGTTCGGCTGTTGGATACCGTATGAGCAGATAATTATATCTCATCCACTACTACTGACAATGTTTTATCACTGTTATAGACACGAATTCGTGGGAGAAATTGTAAAAAAAAGACCTTGGAACTAACTTGTTTTATAAAGGCAATTTTCTGTGTGTGATGTGGATGGCAGGGTACACAATTAATACACCTTTCTATAGGGAGAGTTTCTATAGTTCTATTAGGTGGAGAGACGGAAAAATAAATGAGCAATAAGGACCTTATCCAAAGAGGTCTATTTCAAACATTTAACGTTCGCACATGCAGCCTTTGCATTTCTATAATCCACCCCCACACTATAATGCGCTCACTTTCACACCATAATTAGTCCACTGACAGGATCATTGCAATATCCAGCTTGGCTATTTCTGCTGATTCACATTTGAGTAATACTATTCATGCAAAGTGCCCATGGTGAAAGGCTGACATGACAGCTCACTTATCCTGTGGTAATGAGTAATACAATGACAGACAGGTAAATAATCTAGCACGGGAATGGTCCCATCATGATAGCATTAACTTATAATAAAGGCTGCCACGTGCACACCTGTGTCTGTGATATTGGTCTATCATAGTGGTGAGTTGGTCTGTAATATTGGTCTGTGAAATAGGAGAACAATCTGAGGTAATGTGTTACTTAGCGTAACTACCCTCCGGGTTGTCCTTGAACTGATTAGCTTATTTCCATATTACATTTTCGAGTATTATGTGAATATTGAACAACTCTGTTAAATGGACTATTTCCGGAACAGAGTGATCCAAGTATCCACTAGTGCCTTTGTTTTCCCTCTGGCTATGGCAGGAAACCCCAGTGGAACTAGGTATACAAGCATTACATGTTTTGGGGTACGACATCCAACATGTGATTAAGATGCACACTTGCCGTTTTTGCAGGCTTACTCCCAGGGCTGCATATTAAATTTCTATTGCTAGCGGTAAGGACGAGAATTTTAGCAGGAATTTCCCCAAAGGATGAGGCATTGCTGAATCCCATAGAGTTATGATGACTATGTCGATGCTCGCCCTGCCTCGCCCACAAAGGGTGAATGCACTTATCATGACAACAAACGACATACCACAATAAAGCACCTCGCGACCATTAAAGGGTTAACAGTTTGGTGCTATAGTGGTCTAGGACAAGTCAATTAGATTAGGGACGTTTTGCCTCTCGTTAATCTGACTAATGGCTACTGCTAGTGCTGCCACCTGTCTAAAGCAGATTGTCATTAGAATAGCAATGAAACTACGTATAAAGGCCTGTATAGACAGTTCCAGACTATGGTCAAAAAGGGGCAACATAGTCCGAAATCCTAGGATAGGTAGGTCTCCTTGTTTTCTTCTTTTACACATTGAGAGTCACGAATAGCCATATCGACTCAACTAATCAGAACAGCTCACTGATTCCTCCATAAACTAGCAATATTAATAAGTTTTTTTGATATTCCTTTTAAAAAGCTATTTCGTCTTAAAAGCCATTTCCTGAGGTCAGATTATTCCACACTGAGGTCAGTGAGAACTTGTTTTTACAAAAGAATTGCTAAAGAGAAAGATAAGAGTAAAATGAAGAAAGAAAAAAGAGCAAAGGAAAAATGTTGCATGAACCACTTTTTG
This sequence comes from Harmothoe impar, assembly GCA_947462335.1. Taxonomy (NCBI): domain Eukaryota; kingdom Metazoa; phylum Annelida; class Polychaeta; order Phyllodocida; family Polynoidae; genus Harmothoe; species Harmothoe impar. The sequence continues at coordinate 68,378,569 of OX381706.1, forward strand.
CTCTATCGTCCTTTGCATTGCTAATCCATTCCCCATGACACGATGACTGGCCTGCTATCTCACCAACAATAAGAGTCCCAATGATGAGCGCATTGAGTACATTCATTGTATTATTCAGGCCACCTACTCCTAGTGATGGACGCTAGTGGAGGGTTCTTAATCCTTTAAAGGCCACATAATATTTCAATGATTATGATGTGCTCCTTGTCATCATGAGTGTGGGAATGCATCATGCCGACCCTTCTGAAATGTATCAGCCCCGTAGGCTCAGCATGATCATTCAATGCAGCCCTGTAGTTGTAGTTGAATGTGTTCATCTGAAGGGCTGTCGGCAAAAATTGCTTTCTTTAGCCTGGGGGTTTTGAGGTTCTACCGGAGAAGTCTCACTTGAACAATAACATTCTCAGTTGTTAGCGAGTCATTCATCATGAGGACAAAGGGCATAATGCATTAAAACGCTGCGTGATGCTTAGATGGTTAAGGGATTTTCGCATTGGATTGTCCTTGTTAATCTAGCTTTTTTCTTGTGGTAATCAGAGATATCATAACAGGCAGTCAGGTTAATAGTGCATCAACCCGTGAGGAAATTAAAGCAGTTACGTGTGTGCATGGAGCCAACGTGTCTAATAAATTGGCCTGAATGCATTCTGATTGAGTCAAATAATTCTTATTGTTAATGATCCTTTATCACGTGTATGGGATATTCACTTCCGATTAAGTTCTTATAGTATAATGGAATATGCAAGACACCTATTATGTCCTATCACAACAGTTATTATTATTTCATTATGGTAAATTAAGAATCTACTTCCTCAACATTTAAGATGATTCACCTCGTTACAAGCTTTTGAAAATGGTCATTTTGTATTCAATAGCTCGGATGGCGTACCCAAATTATAGTATTAAATACACAGCCATCTTTGACCCTTTAACCCTTTAAGGACGTCGCTAAAGTATGACATTTGTCGTCATCATGCACCAATGCAGCCCCAGCGAGCAACTCGCTGGTGCTGCATCGGTGCATCATGCCGACTCTTCAGGAGTGTCTCAACCTCAGAAAGTCAGCATTCATGCATGAATGCAGTGCTGTAGAGCTACTCACCAGGGCTTCATCCATGCATCATGAACACCAAGGGCATGATACAAAAGGCATGATGCCATCCTTAAAGGGTTAAGGCTGCCACGCCCTCATATTAATTCAATAGCTTTATTATCTGGGCCTGAATGAGACATTTTGGTCAAACAAGTAAGCTTATTAATGCTCTTATGTCACGTGTGTGTTATTTCAGGTTTTATTACTTGCAAGTACATGTTTTTCGGTCAGTAATAGTGGGTCGACCAGCGCCTCTGTTATTCTTAAACACTGTAAGTCATTAATATCTAAAGGGATTCAGCTTGATACCCGCATTACAAAGCAACAAACAATGATTATTTTGTATCCGACACATCCAAGTCAGCAGTTAAAAAATCAAATATTAACACCGTAATTTATCGCTAGAAAGACCAGGCCGACCCCAAGAATTATTTTTCAATGATCAATTTAAACAAAATGTCATTTAACGGCTCGTTGGATCAATTATTGAATATGGTCCATGACGTTTTTGACCAGGCACGTGAGAAAATATTTTTGGGATAATTCTTTCATCTAATGTTTTGTCTCTGTTGGCTACATTCCCTTACACAGACACAAAAAAGGAAAGATAAAAAGAAGACCACTCCACAAACTATCTATTTATTCATTAGATATACTTTTATGGTATTGGTCTCCATCTTTTGCGTGATAAACTATAGTCATCTAAAACGTTAAATAACGTTTTATAACGTTGAGAATACAAACGTTTTTGGTGAACCATATAACAGCGTTATATATAATGTTCTACATATAATATAATGTTCTACATATAACGTAAATTAATGTGATACTTTGTAACGTTTCAAAACGTTAAAAAATGTTCTTTGTTTACTTGGGAGTGATGTTTAGAGTAAAACCACAACACCATGCACCGGTATCCTACCAACCGGTACTCTAGATTCTCACACAATGCATACCCGAAAATCACAATCGCTGAAAACCACAATCCTATTAAATATTGAGGAATTTGGTCCAATGTCAGTCTCCGATGTATTATAAACGTCCTAGTGTAGATCTGGTCACTCACTTATCAATTAGCTAATAAATACAATGGCCAATAATGACGACCGGAGAGGAAGTCGGTTTCAGGTCAGTCTTTTTTTTATAAATGAAACGGATTAGTTGTTGTTCTGCAAAGGCGGCATCCCCATATAGGGGTAAAACCCTCAAAGCCGCATGATGCTTTAATTATTTGGTCATTTATCACCATGATGCATGAATTCAGACATGGCGGGTAACTTGCCAGGGCTGCACTGCAGTGTCCAGCCTGCCCTACAGGGTTATACATGGAATGCGGCACTGGTGAGTGCATTTATGCAGCATGGCGACACAGTATTAAAGGACTGTGCTTAAAGGATTAAACTTCGCCGGATAAATACCATTTTTGGCATAAAAAGTAATAATGTTGGATTTGATAAAACTGATATCTTAGATAATTTCTCAGCTATTCTTAAATGCTTCATTGGGAAGTTTGCAAGTAGGTCCTGCATTCAAAGTCTCGACAGCACTGTCGAGCTGAGCACTTTGGGCTGTCAGTTATTCTACCACTAGAATTAATTATGTGTCTAAAGCGGAATAAAGGCAGCCGGTGGATGTGATTGTAACTGACAGGAGAGCATCCCCGGTGCCCTTAAGGTGATGTTATTATGTAATGTGTACTTAAGAACGATATTATCGTCTGCTATTAATGCCACAAAAATGATGACAAGGATTCACCATTCTCTCTTTTAGAAAAATTTGATGTAATTAGGATTTGTATTGACACAGATCTAGCTGCAGGATAGAATCTAGGGCCATAATATGTCAGAATATGCCTACAACTGGGGCTATTCTCATCCATTTCTGTTTCACTTCACTGTTGGGCGAGTTCACTTGGCAGAGCAGCATTTTTGCATCATATCAACACTTTGTGCTGACTACACTTTCAAATGCTCGAACTGATATAATTCATGCATCGATCATGCCGCTCCTAATGAGATGTATCAATATAACCGACAGAGTCGGCATGATGTATATATATATGAATGCAGCCCTTGTGAGTAGAATCAGTAGGACTGCAACCATGCTTTACGATGACGGAGTACATTGTACCAATATTAGGGGTAGAGCTTATATCAGTCGAATTGGCCACACAACTCTCGCAACCAGCTTAAAAGATGCTATTAATAATGAAGACAAAGAATCTGGTATTCATTCTAATTTTGAGATGCCTAACCCTTTCCCCTTTCTTACACTCCTCTGAAGTTAGATAGTTGGAAAATATTTGATGTATTGAATTTTGATTATTATTTGAGCCACATAGTACTTTCTTGATACAAATTCGGGACAAAAATATAAATATAACACACCAAACTTTGAAAGTTTTGAAAAATCCGAGATGACTGCTAGGGACCAAAAAACATATTTTAACGTTTTTTAAACTTTTCAACATGTCATGAACATTTTTGTCCTAACCCCCCCCCCCCCCCCCCCCCGCCCTATAATATATGCGCGGCCTTCTTCCAATTAGGGCTAGTCAAAATGTAATAAAGTCTATAATCTATGCTGATCAATGCTAACAAATACCATTCGCCAGATGAAAGTACCTTCTGGTAGAGATATACATGTAGCAGTGCGGGAAACACACATATTTCAATGGTAGTAGTTCAGAGAGGTCCAAATGTGTCATCTATGTCTTGTCATTGACTCACCCCAAGTAGCTCCATTATATTTCAATCTTCATTAAATATGGATGCCTCACAGATCTATATACTAACAGGATATCAAAGGATTGAGCACATACCAAGCTATACCCAAAATATGATTGCCGAATTTATTACTACGTCGTACCTAAATTTATTGATCAAGGGTCTACTCCATTTGGTCTGTAGTTCCTGTTAAAAGCCATTTATTATTTAAAAAAGGGTTATAATATGAAGTATTGTTTTTCAAGAAAAATCTCATGAATAATATCACATAATGCAAACAAAATTGAGGTTGTCTATTGAGATAGAGTCAATTAATTAAACTATTGGCTGAATGCTGATTCTGAAAAACAGGCATGAAACTATTAGGGCCAAGGACAAAGTCATTAATACTTGATAACGGCGTGATTTATTGTCAATAATTATCTGCAGAGGTTGGGTAATTTTGTCTGATTCCTAAGTGATGCATCTTCCATTGTTTCCGATTTTTATTTTTCAATTATCTTTCAACCAGAAATTGAGCGATGATGATATTCTTTTTCTAGAAGGCATAACCCCACCAATTGCGACTTTGAATGCAGGGTTGAGAATGTGGTTTTAACTCTGCCTTCAAGTGCTGCATGCTCTTTTCCCTTTTTCGTCATGATGCACAAATGTATGCAGACCTGGCGAGTCCACTCGTCAGGGCTGCATTCATGCATCATGCCTACCCTTCAGGAGTGTAGCAACTTCTTATGGAAAGTATGATCCCTGGACACAGCCCTGGGAAGGTACGCAAAGGTGAGACCATTGTCTGAATGATGACTCTGAAAACATACCGGGAACTAAGGGCAAGATCATTAATAGCGAGCGGCATGCTTCATTGTTACTAATCAGGTTCGGCCATTTTGACTATTTCTAAAGAGATAAATCTATTATTTTCATTCTTAGTTTTCAACTAGACGATCAAGCAGACAGTAAATTAAAATGCTAGTTAATGTTGTGGATTAAGGTAATCAGAATTTATTCTATTTATGTATTTTTTCAAATAGGAATAAGGCATACATTAGATACTGTTATCTACGGTCAACCAGCTTACGAGCAATAAATCTGTCCCGAGGTATGTGTCCGACTCCTGGTGGCTCTTTCAGAACAGACTCGTCAGTTGTCATATTGCGATTTTCGTCAATATTGCAATATTTGCAATTGACGAGGGTATTTGTAGCTGGCAAAATGTGGTATTTACATTGATTTTCTATGGATTTGTATATGAAATCTTGTGAAAGAAATTTTACTAGTGGTCATCAAATAGGTTTTGTCACGTCACCAGTTCCCTACGACCATGATTGTCAGTTGTTCTGAATAAGCCTCCAGACCCCTGTATAAACATGTAAATATACTAGAACAACCCGATGCAGGGTTGTTCTCAAAATATCCTGAAGTATTGTTTCACTTCGAATATATCTTATATACAAGCATTGATACTGGTGCATATCAATAAGGCTGTATCTCTTTGGGGCTTATTCTTAATATAGATACCCGTTATGCACTATACATTATGGTGTGTGTAGAAGTGGCATTCTCAAATTGACCTACATGATTACGGTGTATTACCCAGCTAAGCAGGCAGCAATAGAAACACCTTATTACTAACGGCCACACATTGTCTTAAGGCTTCATTCGTTTGCCGCACGCTGCACAGATGACGCACTGGCAAGTTGCATTAGTGTATCATATCGACCCTTCAAAGGTGAATCAACCCAGGATCGGCACTGCATCCATGCACCAGCACTGCATCCGTGCATAATGACGACAAAGAGCATTGTGCTGCCCTTAAATGGTAGAATAAAGGGAGTAGTCATTTTAACTATGGGGGGGGGGGGGTATGATAGATCGGGGGGGGGGGATGGGACCAATAAAGATGTCACCCCTTTTGACCCCTTTTGCTGGGGCAGCAAACAAAATTCAACCCACTTGCATAGAAATCCAACAACCAGCCCCCCCTTGTTAAAAAATGCCCACCACCTAAGGAACAGGTGTGGGTGAGCCTGTACATGTGCAGCACTGGTGAGGACTAACTTAGTTGTAGTAATATTGGCCGATGACTTAAGACTGCCACACGAGCTCAGCGTACCATTAGTGTTAACCCTTTAAGTGCCGGATAGGGCTTTAATACCCATTTATCATTATGATGTATGAACTCAGCCATAGTGAATCGTGACGTGACAAATCCTGTTTTACGACCAATAGTAAAATCTATTTCACAAGATTTCCTATACAAATGTATAGAAAATTAATGTAAATAGCACATTCTGCCAGCTACAAATACCCTTGTCAATTGCAAATATTGCAATATTGACGAAAATCGCAATATGACGACTAACGAGTCTGTTCTGAAAGAGCCTCCTGATGAGTTGTCTCACCAGAGCTGCACCCATTCACCATGGTGACATTAAATCACTATGCAGTCCTTAAAGGGTTAACTTAATGGATGTAATTTGATATTCACAAGTAATCACTGCTAGGGCTTATTCTGCCTTGGTAATAACGTACAGCAGTAGAAACCAAACCAGGTATAACCCTTTAAGGACCGCATACTGATTTAATACAGTATGCCTGTTGTCGTCATGATATATTAATGCAGCCTCAGCAAGCTGCTCGCAAGTGCTAGATTTATACATTATGCCGACCCTTTGGTACTGTATCAACCCCATAGGGTCAACATCATGCTTAAATGCATCATGATGACAAAGAGCAAAACGCATTAAAGAACTATGCTGCCCTTTAAGGGATAAAGATTGAAATAGCAGACCTCCTTATAGTGTTGAATTTAGCGAGTTCACAAAGGTTTTATTTTGTTCATGAGTTTCAGTATCCAGTTAGGTCCAGAAGAGAACGCCTCGGTATTGTGGACTCTTTCTATATATAATGCACATTTAGCCCCTTTGGTATTTTCATTTTTACCTTTATTTTACTGCGGATGCGACTTGCAGGACATTCTCAGGTTAAGAAATATGTTATTCAGAATAAGTTCTTTTTATATGGACACTAAGGAAGTTACATCTACAAAAAATATGAATATTTTCCCCACTACCAGAAAGCATTAAAAGTATATCATATCAAGCAGTATCACCTTCGACATTAACCGTACACTGAATAGATTGAAAGGTTTAGTCAGTACAGACTATCCTAGGTTGGTCATATGAGTGTTAGTCACAATGGCAAAGTTATATTCAAAAATGACTGAGGGGTCAGTCAATAGTGGCTAACCTAGGTTCATCATTGGTGTGTTTTATTTGTATACCACTAGTTGGGGCCACCTGTCATGACCACTCAGTGGCTCCCCCAGGAAATAAAAAGACTAAGGTGGGTTGATCGGTACTGACCAACCTGACAACAATAACTGACCTAGGTTGGTAGTATAGGGAGCCAAAGAATGACTAACTAGGCTAGGCACTAGTGACTGAGAGGTTGGGCGTATAGGGAGCCTAGGAATATAGTGCTCAGTGGTCATGGACAAAAACGGTGTTGAGACATGACGTCTGATTATGGGGCAGTGTGGGGTATCCTTTTGCTATTTGGAGTGTATCAAACATGATGCTTGAATGCAGCACTGACGAGTTACTCGCTAGTGCTGCAGTCATCATCATAAGGACATAGGGCATAGTGCATTAAAGCACTACAGGTCCTTAAGGGGATAATGGTAGGTCGGTCAGCGGCCACTCAGAGTATACATCAATAGAGTGATGCAACGCTGTGTTGGTACCAGTGTTGTATCATCGGGCAGACTCCCTGACAAACATATATACCATATGGGAGTGGGTGCTATGGAGTGCCACTACAGCAGTAGTAATAAAAGTGAGACCCCTTGGGATCAACATAATTACTTTGTTATAATCTGTAATCAAATTAGAATTCAAGTGAGTTGAATGATACATGTAAATGGAATGGACCATGTACTAGTTATATAAGCTAAGTTTTATTAAAGTTATTCCAATAACTTTATTAACCGTGATTAAAAACGTGTGCCCATCGTGGATTAAGGAAGGGTCATGTAGTGATAGCTGTATATCATCAGAGGAAACATACGGATCATCATTTCTGCTTGGCTAATCAAATTGGGAGCTTTAAAATTGAAGATACTTGTTAAACGACACATGACGTAGCTTTTGTATGAGGTCTTAACTGTTCTAATTAGGCAAAAAGAATAGGGTAGATAGGTCGGATTTGTTTCTTCTTATTCCTTTCATTTTACCGGTGAAAGTACTAGGCATGAATCCCTGCATTGACCCATGTGTCATCAGGGCAGCTCACCGATTCCTCCAGTGACTGAGAGTATCACGCAAGTGTTGGATATACTAGCTAAAAAGCAATTGACTTAAGTCAGAGAATTATTTACGTCACTGAAGTCAGTAGGGGCTTGTTCTTTCTGACCAGAAACTTGCTTAAACCTAGAAAAAGATGAAAGATTTATATTTAAAAAAAAACACCCAACAGTGAGAAAATAGGGTCGGCCTTATTTTAAATCCAGTGTCGGGTTGCCTAAAACACACCTGGGTGAGCGTGGTCTGGGGATGCGGGTTTATCTGCAGGATCTTTACATCATCCTCCATGCCTCTAGCTGGCCACATTCATTGTACTTCTAGGTCTGACCCCAGTCTCGGGCCCCAACTGTACGTTTACAATGTGGGGGATTAAATATATAACTATAGATCAATGCAGCAAGAAAGGGTGACTTTTCAGAAAGTTGTTGATAGAGTTTTTGGAACTTTCTCAAGTGTGACTAAAGATACATAAATATAACTTCTAGATACTGCATTCTGATATAAATTCTTTGAAGGATAAATATGCTGTGAATCTCCTGATCTGAGATGTTTGCGAACATAGTTATTACAGACAGTGTTATGAGGATTTTGCTAAAACCAAAGTTGACACAAATTTATAACTTTCTTGCTGCATGGGTATACTCACGTTGTGAGGCAGGTTAGAAAACTAAAGATGACAAAACCACCATACTGGCAATGTCATTCACAACTTCATTAACAGATTATCAAGAATTCAGGATCAGTCTCTTTTGATAGGAGTTATAGAATATTACCCTGAATGTGGCCCTCATTGGACATTTCTTGGACAGAGGGGACAAAGAGCATGTACCCATTACTGCCCTGACGGCGGAAATGGGGCCTGGATTCATCGATGTCCGACCCTGACTAGATCGATGTCCTTCTGTGTGCCAAGTGGCCATCCCTTCTACCGGCCTCAAGTCTGTACTAAGAGATAGCACAACCTTGGCCGATTACCTCTCTGTAGTCTAAATTGAGTTACCCTGCCTTAAGGTACACTGATATCCCTAGGCTCCATATACGCCCAATCTCTCAGTCACTAGTGCTTAACCTAGTTAGTCATTTTTTGGCTCCCTATTTAATTTCCAGGGGGAGCCACTAAGTGGTCATCACAGGTGGCACCAACTAGTGGTATACAAATACAACACACCAATGATGAACCCAGGTGAGCCACTACTGACTGACCCCTTGGTCACTTTTGAATATAACTTTGCCATTGTGACTAACCCTGGCCTACCTAAGGGAGTCACTTGGGGGAGTCACATAGTTCCCTGACTCACCTAAAGGAGTCACATGAGGACCTGGGCTCCCCTGACGCTGTTTCTTTTCCTCTGTGTATGTACGGCTAAGGCTAATATAGTGATAGTTGTGCATGCAATATAGATGCACAGGCTGTTAAACTCTGTTGTGCTTCACGTTAGCTGTGATATAATTGATGTAAATTGATCCGCATGATAGATGTTTCATGAGCCTTTTCTCCTTCTCCACAACTGTCATATTTCCAGGTCAGTGTCTCAGTATACTGCTTTAACACTCCCTGAAGTTGAAAGTGATCACGTGTACGCACTACTGCAATTTCATTGGTTGCACATGGGCGCTGCCATCTTGGATTGTTAGGGGACCCATAGCTACTTCCTGTCTATGTTTTTGTTTTCATCTGCATTTTGAAGTAAATTACTGAATATTTTTGTGTCAGAACTATAACAATGTACTCTTAATTCAACTTTTATCTCCTCACCCCGCGTCAGTCCTCGTGCTTTGCCCAATTCGCCTGTGGTGAATTGTGGGCAAAGCACTTGGACCTCGGCTTGGGTGAGGAGACAAAGTTTCATCAATCGTGCATTGTTTTTACGTCCTTTAGCACTTTAACTGGTGTGGACTTGTTCAGGCGTGTGTACAATGATACAGGCAATCATTTCTGCTTCCAGTTCTGTTTTCGCCACTTAGCTTGTTCCTTGCAAGCTATCAGATGTAGATGTATGGTCACACAAGAAATTATGAGCTCAGGGGGGTCTTTCAGAGCGGATTTGTTAGTCGTCATAAAGAGATTTTCGTCAAAAGTTAAATATTTGCCATTGACGAGGGTCTCAATAAGTGATATTTGCAATATTTTGATATAGATTTAAACAGAAATTCTTGCGAAATAATTTGTTCTATTGCTCGTCAAACAGGTTTTGTCATGTCACCATTTGCCTACGACCACGTCAGTTGTTCTGAAAGACCCTTATGAGCAAACATGGCCTCTCATACAGAGAAAACCGAACAATCGCTTTACTTTTAGCTTCCACTATAAACAACTATAAATGTACATCCTGCTTTAGAGCCACATATTGAGGTCAATCATGTATGACCTTTCATCATACCTATAAGTAGGCAACCTCAAGGCAACATGTGCTAGCATGGTACTCCAATGCAGTGTCAGTGGGTAGCTTCCTGGCACTGCATTGATGCATCATGCTGTTCGGTGCTTCCTTACAGCATGAGACATAAGACATAATGCAGCCATAATGGCAATATACCTTAATGCATCATGCCCTTAGTCATCATTATGCGCGAATGCAACCTTGGCGAGTAACTTGCCAGACGACAAAATTTAACATATTTTTTAGTGACACGCCATCCTAAGATAGTTAAGGCCGAAAGAAATAAAATGTGTGTTTCAGGTTACATAGTCTGAAAATGTATGTAGAGTAGGTCAGATTTTTAATTTTTAAAATTTTACTTTGACCTGTAAAATGAAGAGAAATTGATTCACACTCTTGAGTACCGACTTTGTGACAACAGCGTTGACTCGTGGACTATCAAATTGACTCTGAAATAGCCTCAAAATTACTTTAAATATAGATATTTTCTCAAAATTGGATAAAAATGTCTATGGTCGGCCCTGTTTTGCTAGGTAGGTTCGGGTAACCTGAAACACACATTTTTCTTATTTGGCTTAAGCACTATGCAGTTCATAAGCACTATGCAGTTCATAAGCACTATGCAGTTAAGCCCATTCCTCAGAAGCCCAGCATGTACCTTGTAGGTGCAGGAGGATCAGGTGTCCAGGTGAGGCGGCATCCAGGTGAGAATAGATCCTCCAGGGCCGGTCACCAGCTGGTCACCTGCGGGCAGCGGCGTACAGTAGACCACGGACCCTGGAGTGGGAGCCCATAACCTTCTGAGGGTGACATAGTGCTTTAACCCTATAAGGACGGCATGTTGCTAAAAAGTCGTCATGCATCGTGATGACCAGGAGTATCGCTAATTTAGGCATTATGTCCTATCTCCTTTGTTATCATGATGCATAAGTGTAGTCCAGGTGGGCCTACTCTGCAGGACTGTATTCAGTCTGGGCATGTGTAATTGATATACTCCCAAAGGGTTGGCATCATATGCATGTATGCATCATGGTGACCTTTAGTCAACCTCATCAGGACGGTATGAAGCCTATATGTCATATTTGTAGGCACATTCACAAGGTCTGCATTCATGCATTAAAACAATAAAGGACTTAGCAGTAACCCTTTAAGGATACCATGTCGCTAAAAGAGTTGTCGTCGTGATGCCTCAATGCAGCCTCCGCCCCTGCACTGGAAACCCAGAGGAATGGAGCCTAGTCATTATGACGACGTAGGTTGTCATAATGAATTATAGCAGGTGGCAGTGCCGTTCTCTGGAGAAGCGTGTATGAATCTAGTCACTAACTAGTTCACCTCTTAACCAGGGGCATTCCTTTCACAGATTTGGTGTACTCTTGATTGAACTAAGTAGCATTAGGCCTACTTGTTAAGAGTAAGTTGCCAATGGGTGAGAACGAGTCATGTTTAGCCCAGTGTAGCATTCGACCAATACCTAAATCAACAACCTTAAGGTCGTCATTATGACAACTTTTGGCTGAATGGATCAGATGTGACTACCTTAGGGTGTCACAATGACGACCTAATGTCGTCACGTTCACTACCTAAAGCTGCAAAATTTTGTATTGTCAATATGGCGACCCTGAGGTTTTCAGTGTGAAAGCATGATGCCTTTATGCATCATGTCCTTGGTCGTCATGATGCATGAATGCAGCCCTGTCTGGCGAGTAATGCGCCAGTGCTGCATTCAAGTATCACGCCAACCCCGTGGGGTTCAGACACTCCAGAAGGGTCGGCATGATGCACCAGTGCAGCACTGGCAGGTTACTGATGCATTAGTGCATCATGCCGACACATATTTTTAGCGACATCTTTTAGCGACATCCGTCCTTAAAGGGTTAAAGTGTTAAAGCACTATGCAGCCCCTGCATAGAGGTCCCGGGACCCCACAAGGTGGGCGGCCTCCGCGCGGTCTGCTGCCGACTCTTCTCCGATACCCACATTCTGTTCTACACCACAGAGGTGGCGCCACCGAAGCAAACTATACTGTGCAGAAAAACTGCCGTATTCATGATACTTTTCAAACCCTAAAGGTCCAGTTTAAATTCATTTATCGACGGAAGAAACGTGTATTACATTTACACACTTTTTGCAGCCACTTTGAATACACTTTTGTTTTGTAGCACACTACACGCTACTCAAAGTTATAATAGTGACGCCTCCTGCTACAGATATGGCCCTGGACCCCTAAATTCGACACGGTGACATGAGGATTTTAGGGCTTAGTGACATGGGACAGGAGGAAAGATTTGATGTGACATGGGACATTGCGCATTTCTTAAAATCGACATGGTGACATGGGTATTTCCTAAAGTCGATATGGCGCCATGAGCATATCTTAATATCGAAATGGGAAATGGGGTGCCCCCCCCCTTCAAGAGCCCCACAGATCTGGACTCTTCAGAGAGTGACTTCCTCGGTCACCCTCGGCCTCCGAATGTGAGCACTCACTGGTCAATGCTCCATCCGGCCTCCAGCAGGCATTAACAGCAGCAGCAGCGGCCACACACTGGAGGAGGTGTGGGGCAGCAGGTACTGGAGGAGCTGTGTGTGTTAAGCAAGTCCCACAACAAGCTGTAGGTGGCTGCTTTACCTGTAAACCTCCCACAGGCTGGTCTACTACTGGTTTGGTTGGACCACTGTGGGTAGCTATCTTAAAGTTGGAGTTCCCACATGTGAGTGTCTATACTCAGAGTATAGGAGCTATCTTCAATGTGTAGAGTTCCCAGAGTTCCAGGACTCTTAACTACAGTGCGTGGGTAGAGATCTAGAAGTTGTGGAGTTCCTACAGGGCAGGATCTACAAGGATCTACAAGGATCTCCAACTTTTAGAATTCCCTAAGTATCTACTTCAGTGCATGGGTAGCTATATTGTAGTTGGAGTTACCACAGGCAATCTATGGTCTATAAAAGGAGTATTGAAGCCGCGGGAAGCTATTTTAAACTTCTCTACCACAGCGTGTGAGTAGCTATCTTGAAGTTGTCCCAGAGGGCAATATCTACAAGGAGTAAAGGAACCATCTTGAAGCTGTGGGAAGCTATCTTGAACTTGTAGAGTTCCCAAAGTCTCTACTACAGTGAGTGGGTAGCTAATTTGAAGTTGTAGATTTCCCAGAGGACGAGGAGTAGAGAAGCTATCTTGAAGCTGTAGGAAGCTATCTACTACAGTGCTTGGGTATCTTGAAGTTGTAACCTTCCCAGAGCTCAGTATCTACAAGTCGTTGGTAGTTATCTTACAGTTGCTGTGGAGTATCTACAAGTATTGGGTAGCTATCCTATACACATACCATTCCCAGGTCAAGAAATGATACCACATCTACCGCTGATCTACAAGTGCACCAGGAACTAAGTTATTTACCCAGGAGGGCTGTGATACGGGAGTTATCTTGTGTGGTTGGTGTCAGACTTTAGACTCTTAACTCTGAGTACTTATAAGCATCTCTGAGCACAGGACGCTGTCACTCCCTGTACAGTTGTCCCAACACTGGAAGTACCAAGCATTGGAGGCTACCATTCAGCATCTCAGGAGCGAGAGAGAGACTGAGAGAGAGAGAGAGAGAGAGAGAGAGAGAGAGAGAGAGAGAGAGACAGACAGAGAGACAGAGAGCGAGAGAGAGAGAGAGAGAGAGAGAGAGAGAGGGAGCTATGATTACATATTGGACGCTACAATCCAAATACAGCCAGCTTGAATCCACCATCCTACACAAGCCCAGAATGTCGGCCCCCACTTAACTCTTACTATTACTGCAGGGGCAGCAAGCGTTTGGCCCCTAACATAGAGTACTGGAGGCTACCTTCCTGTATGTATACATCAACCGTAGGAGTATTCTAGATGACACCTTGGCAGTTTACATACATGGACCTAAATAGTCGTAATGCATCATTACTACGACTATGAACAGACCAGGGTATCTTCCATGACTTCCCATAGAACAACCCACCTGATTAGCCTTCTCCTGTCACCGGCTGAAACACTGTAAATACCAGTAGGGTAAATACACTTAGTTAACCCCATACATGGACCCTACACCTTGGTCCTGACGTCCACCATACCACATCTCAGGTAAGTTGATCCATCTTCCGGTGACGTAATACTCAGGTGGAGTAATAATGCATTAGGAAACTACTGGCCACTCCCCAGTCTATATTTAAAGTCTTTACATAACACGGATCATTATTTTACTCACGTACCTGATACAAATGACAGTCCTTTAGGTACCGCCTTCACAGTTGCTAAGATAATTGCGTATTTCAGGCGTAATACAAGGTCTGCACATATTGGACTAGGTTTTAATTATTGCTCTAGAAAGTACCCAGGATTTTGATTTTGGCCTCAACTCACTGACTAAATATAGTAAATAGACATGGAAGTGAATAAATGACTGTCCTGCTTTTTGATTTCCTTCCCTGTGTAGTCTGAACTGAATCGTTATTAACTGACGTATATTGCCCCATATTGCTTACAAAAATAGAAAACGTAGCACATGAATCAGATAATTGACATCCAGTCATCGTCGTCATTGTTTCCAAGTGCTATATACATGTATGTAAATGTCGGACGGGCTGTGATCTGTGACCGATTGAGAGGTATTTCTCTCTCGTAAAGCCTCCACCACGAGCTAAACACATTGAAAATGACACTTTCATATTTATAATTTAATTTGTAGTCAGGAGCATTTTCTGGAAAAAGAGGCAGTTTAAAAAGGGTCAAGGCATTTTGCAGTAGAATTGTTTTCAGAATTGGATAAGGATAATTTGGGTGTGCTGAATCCAAATCTGCCATATAACATTTCATATCTTGATGTTATCTGGCCGAAAAATCAAAAACAAAATCTCCTGTTATATGGCAGATTTGGATTCAGCACACTCAAAAACAATTCTACTGCAAAATACCTTAACAATTTTGATTTCCTGAAAATGGCGCCCTGACTATTGTATAAAAAGACAGGTATGTGAGGGGGTTATCAATATGCTACTAAAAAAGCCTGTCATGTAGTAGCCCACGGGGAATATACACTCCGCCTCATACTGAGGCTATAGGTATCAGCGTCCTGTCATCAATAGTGTGTACCCCATAGCACTAGCTCTTAAGGGCAGCATGACGCTTTAACGGCATATGTCAGCTGTCGTTATGATACATGAAGGCATCCCTGGTGAGTAACCTATCGCCACTCCTGCATTCATGCAGTATGCTGCCCTTTTGTACTTCCTAAGAGTTGACATGATGCACCAATGCAGCACTGGGATGGTGCATCATGACAATACATTGTCGTGTCCTTTGATGCATGTAGGCATGCTTAAAGGGTTAAGGACTAGGGTCCCTAACCTGGTAACTACCTTAGTGTCCAACAAGAAACCTGCACCAAAAATACCCTTTACCGTTATAGATCGCCTCATTGACCCTTTAATGGCGCTCAGTGCTTTAATGTGATCTGTCATTGTCAGTTTGTCCTCATCATGGATTAATGCAGTCTTTGGGCCAAAAATGTATGTTTCAGGTTACCCGACCCTACATAGCAAAACAGGGCCGACACTAGACATTTTTACCCATTTTTGAAAATAATAAGTTTCAAGTAATTTTTGGGCTCTTTCAGAGTTGATTTCATAGTCTGCTAGTCAATGCTGTTGTCAGGTAGTCGGCGCTGAAGTTTGCGAGTCAACCATTTTTGACCCTACCTAGCAAAAGAGGGCCGACCCTAGAATTTTTATCCAATTTAAAAAAAAAAGTTCAAGTAATTTTTGGGCTTTTTCAGAGTCACTTTGATAGTCGACCAGTCGATGCTGTCGTCTGCGAGTGGGTGCTAAAGTTTGTGAGTCAATTTTGGCTACTTGTCTTGCCAAAGTAAAAAAAAAATTCTTTTTTGGCCTTGGGGGTAACTCCGCAGGGTTTCAGGCATGCATCATGAAAATCCTATACTGTTGCATTTACCATAGTTGATGCATTACTGGAAGATCGTCATGATGCATGATGTATGAACCCATAGCGAGTAAGCATGCCGAGGGCTGCATTGATGCATCATGATGACAAAGGGCATGGCACATTAAATCACTATGCGGTCCTTAAAGGGTTAATATGGCCAGTTATCCTGTCCTCACAATGCGTCTCCAATGATGGCTTTGTAAGGAGAAAGGTAAACCGTGTTTAACCCTTTATGGGACGGCGTTTCACCTTGAGGCAATATGGTTTGTATCAACTCTGTACTAACGAGAGTGACTCGTTGTGCACAGGGTATCTAGGTATGGCATGCCTCTTTAAATCGATGCCAAAGATTTGGAGAGTATACACAAACCCATATGGTAGGCATGATGCTTGAATGCAGCCATTGCGAGTTAGTTGCCAGAGCTGCATTCATGCATCATGGTATGCCATTATGGCTGCCCTTAAAGGGTTGATCCTACAGGCGATGGAGGTGTGGGTATAGTAAGGCTGGATGGAGGTAACACAATAACCGTAATGCCTAAGGGGCGACGACCTGGTGAAATTGTCAACAGTTTAGGTTGAAGTACTAATAAGGTCATGGGGGACAAACTGTGTATTTCTTCCATGGTGTATTTGCGTCATTATAGCAATATTTACAATTGAGGAGAGTATTTGTATCTGGCAAAATGTGGTATTTACTTCTTTTTCTCTATAGATTTCAATTGGAAATCTTGTGAAACACATTATACTAGTGGTCATCAAACATGTTGCGTCATGTCATAATAGCCTCCTGAACAGCCTCAGTCGTCATGATGAGATTTTTGACAAAACAAGTGATGAGTGTAAATATGCGAGTTAACAAGAATGGCAAATGGTTGGATCCCAAGTGGTCCTCAAATGAGTCTTGGAGCTATTTCGCTGTTTACCCTGCTCATCAGAAACTATACATGTATCCAAGCATGATATCACACATGTAACATGCATTGGAGCTATTTCGCAAAGCTGTTTACCCTGCTCATCAGAAACTATACATGTATCCAAACATGATATCACACATGTAACATGCATTGGACCGTCACCAACAAAAAAGTAGCCTACCCCAACGACTAACCTAATCGAGGGCCAGTCATTAACAAAGGTCAAGCAAAGCATGACTGTCATTATGAGAGCCTTTAAAGACTCTACGTAGAGAGTGTAGCCATGCTGTACTCTTCTTACAAGTGTCCTCAATACTAGACTCCTAAAATCATTAATGAAAGACATTGTAATGTTCAGGCTAACCTCAGCGATAGCCATAACTGATGAAATGTGCCATAATTACTTCTTTAGTTTTGACCTCCCCGCCCTGCATGTACTTTTGCTTCTTCCCATATTTGCATATCAACCAGGCGGGTAGCAATAACTGACTCGTTAACAATAACAAAAGCGTTGAGTTGAATGGAAGCTGTGTGAGATCCCTTGCAATATCTTCCAGTCTAGCTGACAGGTGTGGGCTGCTGATATAGAATGTCAGCACATGTATAATATGACTATTTTATATTATTGTTTAATAACTCGAGGCTGCCTATTTGGTATCTAAAGCAATAAGGTCCTGCCCTTTGCTCAAACCCGTTCAGTGATATACACAAGAGTAAACTGACAGGACATATTTTTCTTAAAATATATTCATCTCAGTCCCTACACTCTCAGAGGAGAGTGACATCATGCTGGTTTCCAAAAAACGTGAAAAATAGATTTATCTTCTACTCTCTCTTTCTCAAGCATCAATGTCTCGGCGTTAGGAAAGAGCAGGTCCTTCTCCCAAGATGAGTGCTCGAATATACAATACAACCTTGTTCGGGAAATTCAAGTGCCAAATAATGATTAGGTCTTCAGTAAACTGTGGTTAGGACTTAATTATGTATTAGAGTACCTAGCTAGAACTATCTTTGGTTGCAGAATGAACGAACAGTCTTGACACCCCAAACAGTTTAATCAACTATATAAATTAGAATTAACGAAACCTGCTAAATACAAGCATTACTTGTATCGGGGAAAATATTGGCATGGGTTTCAAATTCATTAAATAATATATCAGTACCCACCTTAGAAGACCACTACCAGACAGTGCTATATCGATGGCTCATCACAATTAGATATTCTCACGCAGGCATAATAATGATTATTTAGAAACCTCTTCATATCCATAATGCATTGCCATCAAAGGATTGCCGGGAAAGTAATAACCACAATGGCCTTGTATTGTTTTTGCGCACGCTCGGTCAGAAAATGAGCTCCTCCCAAATGGACCGAGTCTTTCCGCTATTTGCTCAGTTCTCAAAGTGCGAGAAATTGCGAGACTTGGGCCGGGCGACTTCCTGTCACCAGACGTCACCAGATGGCGCCAGGAGCGCGCCATGTCACGTGAAATCTCGAGATAAGACGAGATTGGATGGAAGCAAGGCTGAGTCCCACTCAAGAAGCACTATGAGGAAAGGCACGTTATTTTTTTCCTCTAGTGTTGGCACAAAACCAACCCTTATTAACCGACTTCATGAGTTTCCAGAGTAAATAGTACTGAGGCTAAAGAATATAAGGTGCCCCCCAATTTCTCGGAAAGTCGCCAGGTCACTCAAATTATCATACCAAGTCGCCAGGTCGCCTGGAAAACAGCCATGGTCGCCAGGTCGCTTTTGACCCATCTGGACCCATAGATGTTGAAAGTACCTGAAATCGCTTTGAGTCGCTTCTGTCACATTGACTTGGGGATCATTAGGATGACTCACTAGTTCCTCCAGTAATAAACTAGGAGCATCAGAAAATTGATGGATATTCCTGAAAAGCAATTTGCTAGGCTTTGTTTGCCTATGACACTTTGAAAAAGAGAAACTTGCCTACATAGCAAAACATTACCGACCGAGAAACTTTTAGTCCCAACACAGACACTATTTTTCACTCTTTAAAAAAATCACTATCGTATTGTATTGGCTGTTTTCAACCTATTTCACGGGCGATTTACAGTAACATACTAACCTAGAATGTACATATCAATTCCTTTGTAGTTATCTCGTCCTTTTACGTGTGAAGGGGTGAGGTATGAGGGTGAAGCTTCCATGGTCTGCAAGTGGAGTTGGGTTCTGGAGTCTGTGCACTTTGCGGGTCAATCAACATGAGCTCTTATTTTCTAAGGAAAAAGAAGTGAAACTCAATCCGACCGACCTACCCACATGGGTGTCCGAACAGGGGGGGGGGGGCAGGGGGAGCCATTACTCAGTCATTCCTGTAGAAGCCATTATATATACTTATATTTTGAACTTGGTCATTTATCCACAAATTGACCTCAAAATGCATTAAATTATATTAATATTTTCGAAATCTCTCTTGGGTCATGCCCCAGACCCCTACTGAATCCTCAGTGTGTCGCTTCCGACGCTTAGAGATGCCCTAACCTTTTGCACGTCACTGGGTTTGACTTAAACTCTTCCCCAAACCCTAGATTTGCAAACCATGTAACCTGAAACGCACATCCCTCCTTTCTTGGCCTAATGGGAAACCCCTTTGGGACTTGTATATTTGATCAAAAGGCAGTGCCCCCGAGAGTACTAGCAGACTAATCACTAATCAAGGTGTAACATACCTGTTAGGCTACTACACCTGACCAAGAACTCAGTGTAAACTAGCGAACAGGCACAACATCTAAATGCGAACTAACACTACACTTGATTTAAGTCTTTATTTATCATGGGTGGAAAACTACCTTCTGAGAAGTTCTAAGTCTTTTTACCACACAAGAGCTGTCTATGGCTAACTGATGTCTAACAGGCCAATATCTACGTTATGTGATTGTGTGTCTTAGCATTGACCCTGGCTTATAGCATTTAACACCAGACGCTTATTCAAGAAACAGGGTCTAGTCCGCAGTTAAGTGCTTTGATGCATATGTCAATACCCGGGTTTATCATTTCTTAGTCAACCAATGTCTCACGATTGCATTCAGTACCAGACGGCTTACCGAGGTATTCAAGAAACAGGGTCTAGTCCCTAGTAAATATAAGTGCTTGATGCAAGACTCCTAGACTCTCAGCACTCAATCAATACTGCCGGACTATTGACGTATATTTATATGCTTATGCATAGGACTGTCTCTACAGAAAGTGGCCTGATTATTGAAAGTATCAGATCATTGAAGACCGGCTAATGGAGGTCTGACTGTACACTCTTTGCTGGCTCCATCATCCACCTCAGCCCATTAGGCCAAAAGAAAAAGTGTTTTTTTATCAGGTCACCTGACCGACCCTATCAAAATAGAGCCGATTGTAAACCAATTTAGAAAAAGAAATTTAAGTAATTTTTGGGCTATTTCAGAGTCGATTTGATGGTTTGCTGTTGTCAGCAAGTCATCGCTGAAGTTTGAGAGTCAATTTTTAGCAAAAGAGGGCAAACCCTAGAAATTGTTATCCAATTTGAAAAAAGAGAAGTTTATATAGTTAGTAATTTTTGCGAGTCGGCGCTAAAGTTTGCGAGGCCATTTTTGGCTACTATACACCCCAAAGTAAAAATAAAACAACCTACCCTACCTAGATATTCAGACTAAGCAACCTGAAACAAACCTTTTTGGCCTTATCTGGACAATCAATGACTGCTCATTGTGTGCCACTTGACGTTATATCTGGACGTCAGCCCGCGTCTGCCGCCATGACGTAACGCACACGTCAATACACCATCAGGAGGCAGTGGACACTTTGAGGGCCGCCTACTGCTTTAACGTATTGTGCCTTTGGTCGTAATGATGCTTAAATTCAGTCCTGGCGAGTAACTCGCGAGTGATATATTATGCAAACTCTCCGGGAGTGCATCAGCCGTGTAGTTTTGGTAGGATACATGACTCAAAAGAGACAACAAAAAGGCATTGCTGATAAAAATGTCACTCTGTTCTTAAAGGGTTGCGGACAGATGAATACAAGTTGGGCAGTGCTCAGTGAGAAAGGGCCCTTGTGACGTTACCATGGAGTCAAGGGCGGGTCGGGTATTAATGGGGGGTTTATCCAGCAATTAATGCAGACAAATCATAGTTACATATTACATATGGTACAACTGACTTGCTGTATAAGTGTTATAAGCCAAGGACAGGGTGATTGTTGAAAAACTAGCCATGGTTAATTACCATTGTCCGAGGCTTATACCACTTATGCAGCTATTCACGCCTAACCATATCTCACTTATACCCAGTGAATGCTTGATGATTGTATTTGGATGGTCTTTCATGTGTTATATAGCCAGGCAGTTTCTTTTGTTCATCCAGCCGACCGTGGTATAAATCACTTATGGGCAATATGGGAAGGGGGGGGGGGGATCTTGGTACAAACACGTGGACATCTTTCCAGTCTTGTCCTCTCTACACTGTAAATAGTTAGTGTAGGTGTACTGTAAAATCTACTGTAGCTTTACAGTAGATTTTACTGTTTGCCTACACAGCTACAACAAACAGTATATCTACAGTAGATTCTACTGCACACCTACAAAAATGGCACCCAACTGTTTACAGTGTAGGAGTGCACGCACATTTCTGAATTCCTCTCTAATGCTTTTTGTGCCTACCCATCCCCCAACCCACATTGAACTATATAAAAACACTTCAGCCTTTTCACTGACAATGAGTGCCATATTTTACATACACCCCTTGGACACACCCTTTAAAGGGATCAGCACTTTTGTGCTCCTACCTTTCCGCTGTCAAATACCTAATTTCAGTCTATAAAATGGTAGGCATGTACTTCTGAAGTCGCTCTGTTCAATTAAGCTTGTAAACATCTAATAACTACATGCTGTATGTAATATATAATCCCCTAACTTATAAATAGTAGGTTTACAAGTATCAAAGCGGCAGGGGTTAGCGTGACCCATTGCAGGATCTCTGTGACCGCCAACAATGAAGAAATAATTACGTTGTAATAATATCATCGGCTTTCATAGATCCCCTAGATCGCCTTATCGCGTCTAGCCCATGCTGTGCGACTATTATGAAATACTTTATACCAATAGCTGACTTGCAGAACTGGGCGGGGGGTTTTGATCCTGTATAAGATCCTTGAGTCCAGTCGAACTGAGAAGCTATGCGTTAATGATGCCTTGATGGCACATTATGTATCATGATGCTCTAATGCAGCACAGGTAAGTAGCTCATTGACAATATCAGTCCTTCGGGAGGGTATCAGCCCCTGATAAATGATTCAAAAGTGTAGCACTGAAAGAGATTACTCAGTATTTATACCTCATGATATCAAATGATATTTCACATCAAGGCACCATGCCGTCCTTAAAGGGTTGGTAGTTCAATTACATTTTAACAGATCAGAAGTTATTGTTCAACGAACAGGCAACAATTTTAATCCCAGCCCCCTATGCTAGTTTTATGTTCAGGGCCAGTATCTTACAAAGTGAAAGTAGCTCTAGGGTCATTGCAGTTGGCAGTGTCACGAGGTGCAATACTATATATGTTCCAGAGGACGTGGAGTTACATACATTTATGTTGTCTTGTAAAACGGTATGCCGTGAGTAGTCCCTTTGTTTGTTTAACTTTAAGCTAGGTCACTCAATTCATCAGCTTTTGGTGCATTCTTATATATGGTGCAAGTATTGCCACATATGGCAACCGCCCCAGTGTTCCTACAGTCGCCTGGGGGAGTCATATAACCCAGATAGATATACGACTCCCCGAGGTGACTCCCTTAGGTCAGCCAGAGAGTCACCTACACACTCAGAAAAGTCAGTGTCATTGTCGCTAAAACCACCCTCACCTGAAGGTCAGGCAGTGTCTGACTTTCAGGTGAGGGTGGTTTTAGCGACAATGACGCTGACTTTTCTGAGTGTGTAGGCTCCCTCAGACGACCTGGACTACCCTAAACAGGGGAGTCATTCTGGAGGCGACCTGGACTCCCTTTTGACGCTGTTTCTTTTCTCTGTGCATGCTTTGATCACATCCGGTTGCAGTGTGCTTCCTCTGATGAGCTTTATATTAGATCTACCCTCAAATATTTTAGTGACGCGCCCTGAGGCTGCAGAGATGTGATCACATTCCCAGGCAATCAGTTTGTGTGGACGTGACATGACTGTTCTGAGATCACACAGTGGTCTAGGTGGAGGGATGGAGGAAAGTTGACATTCACTTTTAGACAAGTTGATGCGTCTTTTAGTTTAAACATCATCTATATTTTGCACTCAATCATTTTGACTTTGATGGTCTGTTCCTTGAAATTCTAGGTGTTGGCTATTAGGCAAAGGGAGCCCTCTGATGGTTTGCCAAAGTCAAGACAACCACAATAATAAACCTGTCCCGCTTTGAAGCTTACTGCCATTTTCCGAAGTAATTACCTTTTGTAATGAGGTGTCACCACCCTAAATCGGGTCACTTCCGGGTTTACTGGCCAAAGAGTCCCTTATGAACTTTGTTATTTTGCGGAATTTAGCCTATAGGGGAGGGAAAGAAGGGTTAAATACATGGTTATTTGTTATTAGGGTGATCAGAAAGTGTTTATTTATAGTCCTAAAAGAAGGATTTATCTACTCCCTATAAACAGTGTAGGTTTATGGGGGTGAAACGGCCCTATAGTGTATCTATACGCTGCGTAGGCCTCACTGTACAAAACCACTACCCCGTTACCTTGGCGATTCATGCAAAATCTAGCCTGACTTTTTGGGGTCACACCCGTTATATATTTTTCTGCAAGTCATAAGCTAAAGTTTGGTATAGGTGGCTAAACACTGTGAGAGTTTTAAGTGTCTCAAATGGCAGGTCGACAGTGGTCAATATTGAAATTTCCGAACGCGGCCTAGTGCTTTAGGGTGGTGACACCATGAAAGAGGAAAAATATGATCTATCCAAGGCATTTCAATTTGTCATCGTAACATCTCAAGCATAATATACTATCCTTTAACATGAAAACAGAAAAAAAGGCGAACGAGTTTATAGGTCAGATACAATTAATTGGATGTGTAATCTTATCTCCATCTCCAGTGTTGATTAGCAACCGACCAGGCCATAATTCACCTGGGCAGTATAACGGGAATTCATATCATCGGTTTCTTGGTAAAATAATTATGCAACTCATACGAGATGTAAAGCGTTAGATTCCTAGAAAACACCAAGAACCGAGCTTCACTCATGAGACATTCTTCTCCCAGGTAGATTGATCCTCTGGGGATGTCATAGTGTACTAATTAACGTACAAAGAACACGTACAACGCGAAATAAGACAGTGGAATATCTCTTTTTACTCAGTTATTACAATAAAAATCGGCAACTTAACAAATTTCCAAAATTAATTATATATGGGTAGTGAGTGGGTAATTATGCTTCTGCCTTCTCTGAATCTGCAAGCTGAATGGCAGCCACATGGTGGTAGTATTCCGCATTAGCGAGATGATCACTGTACAGCGCCATTTTGTCTGGTACCAGTAGTCTTTCCTCTGCAAACTATAGCAGTCACCTGATTTGCTGAAGCTGGTTCCTGTCATGTCTGAAATCTTGACCTGTAGGGGTCAGAACTTTTTGAATATGTTGTTGTTAAATAACACCTATGCCAGCTGTCCTAAAAAGGGGAGTGGTTAGGACGCTGGCATATCAATGCAAGGGTCCTGACTTCAAACCCATGCCAAGGCTGGTTGGTTAAATAATGGTTAAATATGTTTTTTGGTTAGTCAGAATTCGTAATAGTACCTTATTCTTTGTTAAATATCATTTACACACTACAGACAATTATAGTACATCAAAAATGGTTTTCTATTGTTGCATGAATGATAACGTTTTTATTGGGTTGGACTGACTAGGGGGAAAAAGTTCAGTTAACCATGCAGCCTTGGCATGGATTCGAAGTCAGGACCCTTGCATTGATAGACCAGTGCCCTAACCACTCCCCGAATCTGGACAGCTGGCATAAATACTATCTAATGAGCACCCATCTAAAAAGTTTATGACCCCTAAAATGTCCAACTTTAGACGGACCAGGAACCAGCTTCAGCTAAAGGTATCACAAGGTAGAATCACTACAACTCGCTAGTGCGGAATACATACACTAATTGATCAACGATAACCTTACTAGCCGGACAAATAGAGACTGGGTGTCTAATTTTCAAATTGAACTATATGGATTATTAAACAATTTTGTAGGCAAATCATCACGTGACAAAACCTGTTTGACGACCACACGTGAGAGAGTCTTTGACAAGAGACCCTGTTGAAATTTATGATAAAACTTATGTATTAGAATAGCACCTATCACCCTCGTCAATTGTAAATCTTGCACGATTGACAAAACTCTGATTCTCATGAGTCAAACATTTCTTTCTCATGCTTTCTGAAAGACCTTTCAGGGTGCTCTTACAGAACAGCTTTATCAGTCATGAGAATCAAAAGTCCGCTACAAACCCTACAGGAAAAAACGCCAACGGACTCGTGTTATGTTTAAACAGAGCACCCTGGCCTGTATTCATGCATCATGCTGACGCGATGTGGCTATTACATTTTCAAATGCAATTAGCTTCAGAGTGATATTAATGAATTACTTACCGCTATTGCTTCTTCTGCCACTCCTTTATTTCGCAGTCAGGTACCTCATACATTCGTCATGCTGGAAGCATTTTCACTCCCAAATGATTTTGATAAAAAGGCAATTTGTGCAACATATCAAATGGAAGTCAGATTAATTGAACATTTTAGAACCGAACAGCAATCTTGACATTTAGGTATGTCTTCACTACCAAACTAATTGCACGAGAACACAGTATGAACACCTCACAGCTCCATTTCTTAAAATTATAATGGTCACAGTGTTATGTTTTAAATATATGGTTGACAGTGGATTACGTGGGTGTAGAACCTTTTCCTGTGACACATTGAACGTGGCCTTCAGACTACAAAGCACTGGGAATTACAAACATAATTATATGCAGTAGTTAAACCACTGCCAGACCCTTGCACTGAGGATAATTGCGACAGTCAAGGCTTATCCCGAGTCGGAGACGAGTGTGGTCAGCTGTGACCAAGGCATTATCTTCAGTGCAGGGCTCTGGCAGTGGTTTAACTAACTTATACCACAAACTATGATGAGCGTTTTTTTCACCTTTTGTACGTCATATACAGTACGGCCGTTTCTTCTGTGCTGACGGCCAGACCCAAGAATTAAAGATTGAGGGTTTGTTATATTTTACACTCACAACCCTCCCCCCTCCCCATCCAATCCACCATGTTCCTGTTATTGATAACTGATTATTCCCTCATATCACACCATGTGCTGAATGTAAAGGTGTAAAATACGGTCTCCACACCTGTTAAAGCAGTCCATATGGATCCATATGGCGGACTACTGTGTGGCAGCTGCTGCATATTTGCTGAAGCAAAATAGCATTGATGTCTAAACACATATATATGTATCAGGGTAAACGTGATGAAATATCACCAATGTTTGACTAACCTCTAGAGCTGCCAGTGCTGATCCACTATGATACTCGATTAAACTTAGTATAGAATTATAACTAACTCTCTCCCCACAGGAAAACTGTCGAGATCTGCTTAGGGCAGGGGCGTGGCACGGGGGGGGGCATGTCCCCCCCCCCGTCCCCCCCACTTCTGACCAACCCCAAAAAAGGTCAAACCTAAAAGGTCATGAGAAAAGGGGTCATAAAGAGTCAGAAACACCCCTTGTCCCCTACTTTGAAGCTGCTTGCCACGCCCCTGCTTAGGGCTAGTTCACTTGACAGATACTTAATATGTACATGGTGAAGCCAAAATGCCATTATTCAAATAAAGGTGACAAGTGCATTTATTGTATAAGCGGGCCAATGTGAATAGAGATATGCCAATGAGAGCACACCATGGTCCTGTTCTGTTTAGATTAATTCCTGTTACTAATCGTGATGTGTATTTTAGGTCAGTTGAACAATACGGATTGATTTGCCTGTTTAAAGAAAATATCCCATAAATGTGAGCTGGTGATTTCTAAAAACTTTATTTTTTTGTGTTGCAGGTGGAGAGTCGATAAAACACTGGATGGATAAGTCAGCAACTGCTCAGTTGGGCTCATTAGACGCAAATTTCAAGCCTGGTACTTGGTACACTTGGGTTGCTTACAACATTGGTACAGGAGCAGCATTGAGCAGGTACTGAGCAGTTCATTGACAGTAAATGAGCATGTGTGAGTTGCTCAGTGTTACCACATGAGGAGACGATATCGACATCAGGTGGAGGCCTAAGGAGGACGACCCACCAATTCTGTGAGAGAGATGACGCCATTCATTGAGGTCAATTACCTCTTTGTACAGATACGGCCATCTCCATCAACCAGTGGATAATATAATGTTAATTAACGGATTTAACCAACGGATTAAAGTCATAATCAAGAATCTGCTGGGAGATTGGTGCCTCTGCTAGAGATTTGAATCCTACAGAGAGGCCCTCTGATCACTCCCTCTTCCTCAGAATGTCTGATAGCCCTTGAGCCAATGCTGTCCCCACAGAGTCACTCACTGCTAGTCCTGCAGCATGACTGTGCATCAAGGGGAGGGTCATGTTAATGGCAGTATTATGTGACCTCTGAGTGGTCGGCTGGATATTTACTAATTGATTGACCTATACGGTTGGTGCTTGCAGGCAGTGTTCTGAATAATAATACAAACAAGTGGATGTTTTCTCTCCCTGGAGATTCCTGGTGGAATTAATATCATTTGATTGTAAATGGAGTCACCCTTGTCTAGGCCCTTATTACCACACAGTGGCGCCGCCTGTGTCTATGGGCGGAACTAGACCGACTCATTGCCTGCGGCTAGGAGCTGCTCAGGCGTGCAGGACCCTGGTATGAGGCCCCTGGACAGCGGCTCAGGAGGTCGGCGGGTCGCGGGGGGAGCGGTGGTGCGGACCGGGCAAGGTGCAGAGGTTGTAGTTCAACAGGTGCTCAGCAGAGGAGGTTTGTGTCTTGTGCTTCTTCTCCTGCTCCTTCCACAATCAGAACCAGTCCTCGATGGCCCCCAAGGGAGCAGCTCACAGAGGGGGTCAGACCTCTCCGGTGCCAACCTCCTGCAGCCGGGTACCCCCACCTCCCCCGCCTCCCCCACAGCCAGCCCTAACAGTAACACCTACTACCTGGGATTCCTACAGGACGGGAAGAGGTTCCCAATCTACCACGTGGGTGCCATCACTGTGGCCATCGACAAGGTGAATCGTCAGATGCTGAATGAAGTAGGGATCAACCTGGATTTCTACTGGAACCGGACGGACGGGTCGAAAGTGAAGAGCATCCAGGCAATGACCGAGCTGAGGAATCTGGGTGTGCATGGCTTCATCGGGCCGAGTCACACCGCCTGTGTCATTGAGGCTACTGTGGCCACTGCCTGGAACATCCCGCTCATATCATACGTAAGTACACAACTACTTGAACATATGGTTTATATAATATAATATCTTGTCGTCGTGGCACAGTTGACAATGGTAATGGTATATACATGTTTGGGAGAATTTGGCACTGATGTTAGACTTTGGCCAACCCGTGTCAGAATTTTGGGAGTTTTGTTAAAACATGCAGAACTACACTTTTCTACAAACATAATGTGTGTAATATAAATAAGCAAGATACTGATAAAACTAATTGTCAGGATTGCTCTGTGTGTCACAAGGGCTGATATCGGACATCTTAGCTAGAATTTCATATAAGGACTCACAAAGTGTAGTTGCAAAAATAGAATAATTGAAGTGTGATTTTTTGGGGGTAACCTACTGGACAGAACACCCTTACCATGAGCACAATATAGCTCCACTTGAAAAGGCTTGATGTGGCACTTTACAGCTTAATCAGCGATATCTAAATTGTAACATTCATCCATTAAAAGCCACATAATGCTTCCGATTGAAGGCCCTATACAGTGAAGGCTTCACGATAACCCGACCTCAGACAGGTGCTTGTCCTTTGTAAAGTTGCTTGTGTGCAGGGAGATCGGCCAGATAAGTGACAGGGTCCAGTTACCTATTGCTGTGTCCAAGGGCCTGTCAATGGGTTGCACAGTAACAGAACACTGCTGCATTCATGTGTTCTTGCGTCGGCAATCTGTAAGGGTTAACCCTTTATGCGCTGCAAAGTGCATTAATGCTTTGATGCATCATTTGCGAGTAACTAGCGTGCCAACCCTGTCAGATTGATTTGCCTGTTGGAGAATCTCCGTAAAGTAGATTGGAGCAGAGATTTCAAGTAAATCTGTATATAATGCTAATTGGAATTCGCAGATAATCATCTGATATTGGCAATTCAAAGCGTTGTGGCTGTGTCTCATGAGATCGGGCCAAAGTGAACGTCTTTGACCAGGTGCCATCTTTGACTGAGTGCCATCTTTGACCAGGTGCCATCTTTGACTGGCCACCAATAAAAAATAGATTTAAGAAAAATAAATTTATTCGTTGATATGTAAGGAATAAAATGAAGAAAAAGGCGGTGATTATATCTCCATATATTACTTTACCTGCCCTAAATAACCCATTTTCTGTCAGAAGGTCAAAGATGGCACCCAGTCAAAGATGGCACCCAGTCAAAGATGGCACCCAGTCAAAGGCGTTCACATTGGCCCAATCTCATGAGACACAGCCTCGTGCATATTACAGAGAACGATGATTATCAACCGAATAACAAGGATCCCAACACGTCTTTCCTCATAACCAGATAATCTTGGTTTCATATTAATTGAATGATAGCTTCCCTCACTTCTTACTAATGAGAATATGACATGAAAAATGGTCTTGAGAAAAGTTGTCCACATTTCTCTTGAGCCACCTAAGTTCACATTTCTATTAAGGATCACTATAGTTATGACACAAAAATATCTCAAGTTATTTTAGAGATTCTAGAGGCAAAGGATATAAATCTACATCGTACACACTGCTTGGGATTGTTTCAACCTCCAACAAAGTACAATGAAGCAGCATAAGCTACTCTATAGCCGGCATGCTATTCAGATACTCTCGTTCCCAAACCCTTCTGAAGAAAGGCTCTGGGGACAGTCAGTATGACCTTGAACTTGGATTTTGCTGGGTTTAGGCAGTCCCTTTAGTTAGCTTGGAACCAGTGAACAGGAACCAGAAATGGAACCAGAAAGTATGATGGGAAATACAGGTAAAACTATCATCATAGATTCTGGTTCCTGTCCACTGGTTCCAAGCTACCAGCAGGGATTGCCCAAACCTAGCAAAATCCCAAGTTCAAGGTCATACTGGCTGTCACAAGAGGCTTCCTTCGGGAGGATTTGGGAACGAGAGTAGCTATTCAGAGCGCATTAAATCACTCCGGTACTGAACGGTGGCTGAATGGTTTTGGGGCATTCCGATCTCTGGATCAGTCTCCCCGACAGCTCACGAGGAATGTGTCTCTATTATTGAGGAACTATGGCCACTTTACATGACCCAGAAGCAAGTGTATTCATACGCCACTCCTGGCACACCAATGCACATATTTTACCTGCAGCGGGTATTCGGGCAAAGAAGCTATGTTCTGTTCAGGTATTACATGTCTCTCTCCCCCCTTTTTTTTTACTTTTTCAGTAAAAAGAAGATATTAGCTTTAACCCTGAAAATTTCCTATAAAAAAAACTAAATAATTTGCAAAGATGACTAGGGTCGGGCAACATGGTTAGGGTTTGTCGGTATACCTGAACTAGATACAATCAAAACCTGTTGTCCTCATGTACAAGATTGATCAATGCAAAACTGTTACTTGGAGGTCAATAGCTACTGGCTGTTATATGATACATTCTGATGCATACCATGCACTAGTAACTGTTTTGTGAGCATATTATACACAGCCAGTTCGTCTTGTTTTGGTCTGGGTTGTGAACAATTATATGCTTGACAGAAGCTAACAAAGCTTATAATGCTATCAATACGCTACTTGTCTGCACTTGGCTTCTGCCCAAGGACACTAGGCTATTATTGGGCCATAGCGGTAAGCTGGCTACCATACAGTGGGAATTACATAATGGCCAATTGGCAGGCAAACGACTCCTGATCCATAAGAATGCTTACAGCAAGAGTTAGTTATGATATGGTGATTATTAAAGCCTCTTATAGAAGACCCTCCATTAATTCCCCACCAAACCTACATAAGGCCTAAAGTACTGGTTCTAACTCTACTTCAATTGTTGCTAGAGGGGCAGTATGATCTAGGCCATCAAAACTAGTGCATATATGCTATGAACCTCTTGGAACAGTGCTTAGCCCCTCATTAAGAACCGCATACAACTGTAGTTGTTTTTAATCTTCACTACCCTTTATCATTGAGTATCATGCCAGAGCTGTATTCATGTATTATGCTGAACATTTGGGAATGTACCTGTTGGGGGTGATGCTTAAGTGAACTACTTGCGAGTCTCTCACCAGGGGTGTATCATGATGAGGAAGGGCAACAAAGAACCATATCATACCCCATGAAGGTTTAAATGCCAACATATTATAAGTGTTATTCACTAGACGCATACGCATGAGTCGGTTACTTGACTAATATGATAGTATAATCTGACAAGCAGATTAAAGTATCAATTTCTGCTTGGCATCGCGTTACATGATTCGTTTAGAGGTAACTCACCACTGAACCCATGGCATGGGCTAAACGCAAATGAATACAATCTTGTCCTCAGCAACCTTTCACTTTACAGTTGAGACATCTTACTGAAGAGGGAATTAACAAAGTTCCTGGAAAGATAAACCTCCCAAAATCTCTGCTATAAAAGATATATCCTCCAAAGTTCTTAAGGATCTCTTTACGACCCTGCTTCTCTACTTTATATTGGAAAAAAGAAGTTATATCTCTAAGGAAAGATGGTGCTAGGAATGATAGGAACAATGTCAGCAGGCTTCTTCAGAACAGACAAGCCAATCGTCATAGTTGGATTTTCGTCAGGAGTATAAATTTGGGTATTGACAAGTGCACTGGTGGCATGTGTACATAATATTATGTACATATCATATATGACTTAATATACATATATAAATAAATAAATAAATAAATATATATATATATATATATATATATATATATATATATATATATATATATATATATATATATATATATATATATATACAAACCTGCCATCTAGCAAATATACCCAATTATATTTTTTGAAGACTTTTTACAATGTAACCTACTTGTGGTCATCAAACAGGTTTCGTCACGTCATCATTTGCCTATGACCATGTCAGTTGTTCTGAAAGACCCTTCAGGAGGCTCATTCAGAACAACTGACGTAGTCGTAGGGAACTGGTGACGTGACGAGACCTGTCTGATGACCAGTAGTTAAATTTGTTTCAGAAGAATTCCTATACAAATCTATTGAAACTTAATGTAAATACCAGATTTTGCCAGCTACAAATACCCTTGTCAATTGCAAATATTCCAATATTGACGAAAATCGCAATGTGACGACTGGCGAGTCTGTTCTGAAAGAGCCTCCAGACCCATCTCGACTCTACGTCCTGAACATCGACCTTCATGCACTGGACTGGATCATAAGGGCTTTATGTGTAGCAGACTCGCTTCAATAAACAGGTTAATTGAGATGTGATCGATCACATTATCAAGGTATGGCTTTAGAGGATTGACATCTGATAGCTTACATATCGTTCAGCCCGCGTTCAGCATTGCCAACAGAGAGCTGTGGTACAATGAGATGTAACACGATACTGTAATTCGATATTAGATTATTTGCATCAGACTTTAATGCTTATCTTCAAGCAAATCATGTAACTGGCTTCATTCAGATTCCGTATTGCACCAGGAGGGTCTTTCCGAACAACTGACGTGGTTGTAGGCAAATGGTGACGTGACGAAACCTGTTTCCCGACCACTAGTAAAATATCTTTTACAAGGTTTCCTATTGAAATCTATAGAAAATAAATGTAAATACCACATTTTGCCAGTTACAAATACCCTATTCAATTGTAGACATCCAACATCTAAATAATTCATTCTCCTAAAATGGAAAAGCTAGTAGGAAATGGTGCTCAACATTTGTGTCCCCATGTCTGCAACAACTACACCAGTGTCAGGTGGGTTCTTATCAGTAGGCCTACAATGTATCACCATCAGGGTTTATGTATGACATGTATCTGCCACTTCACACAGTTAACCCTGTGAGGACCGCACAGTGTTATCAAGTGCTACACCCCTAGACGTCTTGATGCATGAATGTAGCTCTGGCGAAGAGCTGCGGGAGGCTTTCTTGAAAGCATCATCTATGGGGTTGATACACTCCTGAAGGGTCAGTGCGGTGCATGTATAGGAAGTTTGACTCAGTGAGTCGCAAGGGGCTACTGCTTGCAAACTACTGTTTGCAAACGCTTCAGGAAATGCAGCCTGACGACGAAGGGTCACATTAACACCTTAAGGATAGCATGGTCCCTTCAGGCACAATGGACTTTGTCGTTATGATGCATGAATGCAGCCCTGGCGAGTAACTCGCCAGTGCTGAATTTAAGTATCAGGCTGACCCTATGGGGTTCAGATACTGCCAACGGGTCGGCATGATGCATCAATGTAGCACTGGGGAGTTACTCGCCGGGCTGCATTGGTGTCATCTTTTAGCGACATCTGTCCTTAAAGAGTTAAAGCACTATGCAGCCCTTAAAGTGTGTATGTACACAAACCATGCCTTACAGAAACACAACAAGGAGACAGGTGCATGTTGTCAGTAGGATGTAAACTGATGACTTCTTATCTCAAACTACCCATTTTGTGCTTCTTGAGATATCAGGAAGCACCCTTCACAAACCAAGGACATCCGCAATGTAATGATTAGAGTGGATTATCATCTTAGGGCAAGATATAAATTCACCCTACTTACACACTCTAACAAAAGTATGTCACTTTTACACACATTTTTTACACGTTTTTTCTGGCCAATGTTGACACTTTTTTTGTAACCGACTACGCATTACATGCTCTTTGCCAGAAGTGTGTTTGTCTCAAAAGTGTTGCAACTTTATGTGGGTCACTCATATGCTCTTATGATTCTGATTGTTCCCACAACACACATATCCTGAAGAACAATCACACCCAATTCCTACAGCTCTGTCCTAATCTGAAATATCTGTGTCAAGAAAGCAGCCCAGAGAACTAACGGTTAAACTAATTAAAAATCTGTTAATGATATACTTTGATCTTAATGGCCAATAAACAGATGAGCGTGGTGCTCTCGGAAAACATCACACACATGCTTCCAGCCAGAGGCTTTTACTTTGACTCTGTCTTAGACTATGGAAGTTCAGAGCGGGAAAATACATTTTATATATCAAATTATAATCAAAGTGCACATGCACGGAGTGTTCAGAATTTGTTACTGATAATTATGCAATTATACAAAATCTCATTATGTGTAAAAGGTTTAAAATGCGATTCATTTGGTGATATACTGTTGTAGACTATTGTGATAGCACATATCTAATCTAACTTCAGGAGCAATATGGGATCAAGCAGTATAAGCCGACCAGCAGGGAGGCAGTGGATTGGTATGGCAGTAATCCTGGCCAATCTCAGCAGGCTACCAGTGTGTCTCTGTGTGTGTGGGGGGGGGGGGGGGGGTGGTGGTGGTGGTGGTGGTGGTGGTGGTGGTGGTGGTGGGATAGGGGGGGGGGGTATCTGACCAGCCATCTGGCCCAGCAGGCTAGAGGTCATGATCCCGAGGATTGCTGCAACAAAATTATGGCCCCTGGACTCATGCATCATACTATGTAACATGTATCCTCTGGTGTATCTCTGATGCTGCTGTGAGATCTCCATCCTTGCAGGCAGTCTTGTCCTCACCTTGTCAGAGGTGGGGAACACTCTGACCCAGGATCCTTGGTGGAAACGTATGATGCAATGAGTTTGTACCCAAATCGAATGAGGAACAAATGGGGGATGAAGGGTATAAAAAGTAAAACTACAGTATAACGTCTTTGAGGAATAGTATTATAATTCAAAGTCAAGATCACTTTAAAGAAACACTAGGTTATATATAACTGTACAACCTAGCGATAGTGATGCTGTAGTCAATCTTACTGACCTTACCGGGTGAATAGACTCCGTACTGCGACTATAAGGTGAGCATCAACTCCGAAATACATATTGTAGAACATACCGACAACTCCTATCCTGGGTTTTAGGGTTTCCAATGGGGCTTATTTCCGAAAGCTTAATTTCCGGGCTGGTCAGTTACGATCGGTATTCACCGAGACGGGAGAGGAGGGGGGGGGGGGGTTGTCATGACACTGTTGTGGCATTGTGGTTAAC
Organism: Harmothoe impar; assembly: GCA_947462335.1. NCBI lineage: Eukaryota > Metazoa > Annelida > Polychaeta > Phyllodocida > Polynoidae > Harmothoe > Harmothoe impar. The sequence continues at coordinate 68,414,303 of OX381706.1, forward strand.
GAATTAAAGGCCAAGGCATCCTGTTGTCTTCGAGGGTTAAGGACGTAACTTCTGAGTAAGATGGGATAATGAAGGAATGAGTACAGAATGAGCGACAACTTTAGCTTTAGGTTTAGTTTTACAAACAATTTGTCAGAAAGAATCCTCCCATTTTTACACTTTTCTTGGTAAATTTTAGAGTATGTAGGGGGCTGTAGGAAAAAAGTGAAACGAAAAGAAAATCCGACCTACCGACCCTCGAGTTTCTTCCCATGTTACCTGAAACAAACCTGTTTTTAAATGTGGCCTGAGCAGCGCTAGGGCCCGGCATATAAATAGATGGCCAAGTCCAATTTACCCATGCTCTTTCCGTGACCATACATTCCATAAGTCATTTCATTTCAAGATGCAAATTTTCCCTTTTACAATGTAAACAAACGGCCGCCATTTGGGACATAATAGCAGTGTGGTTACTCACTGGTAATGCAAAGTGGTTACACACGCTTATATTGCCCAAACTAGATATAATAATGATTAATCATTGATGGGGGGGGGTACTTAATTTCCCCTGTAGAGTTTATGAAATGTCCATGTCGCCCTGTCGATTCTAAGAAATGGCAATGTCGCATGTCACTAAGCCCAAAAAGGTTCATGTCGCCGTGTCGAATTTAATGGTCCATACCCATTACTTAGGTCACTGTTATAGTACGTACATGTACATTCACAAACACTGATAGGTGACTCTCAGACGGACCGCATTCTGGGCCGATAATACTCATAGATAGATCTTCACCAAGATATGGTAATATGAATGATGAGTAAGAGGTTAAAGCATCATTTCACCTCATTTTCCAGTAGAGCGATGCCCATTATGAGAAATTCTCGATTAGATTTATACTAGTCGTTATAGATAACATATAGAGTATAGATAACAGAGTACTCAGGTACAATGCAATATACCCACTGTAATCATGTCCCCACGCAGGACCAATTGAATTGATTTAAAATAAATCAAAACCAGTTTATTTTGTCCTTGGGACCCCATTTCTTAATCTGGTCTATTTCTCCTCCAGACTATTTCAGGAGGAGTCTTGAAGATCTATTTCCTGTATACCACCATATCAATAATCTAAAGTCAGCCATCCAAAGATAGGATAAGATAACAAATCAGAGATGTGATTGCTGGGGGATAGACACTCAATGTCTCAGTAGACATGCCTTTATCATTTTATGGTTGACCAGATCTCTTTGATGATAAGGATATATATTTGATGACTGTTTGGATAAGGATGTCACTTTGACTGCTTCGCCTCAATCACAACGTCTAACATAACAATATTCTACTCTATTCCTTAAGTTGGCTTGATCTCTTAGTTTAAAAGCACCTAGATTTTTATAAGGTTTTTGCCATAAGACCATTACAGCATACAGTTTCAAAAGAAGAAGAAGAAACAGTACACAGAATAGTATTGAAAAGTATGAGACAAAGGTCCTGCAGCGGTTTGTGGTTAAACTAGAAAGTGTACCTATAATTATATCTGCGTAGAAAACGGCGCAGTAGCCATATATGACATTGAAACGAGCCACCTTTAACTTAGTATCGAGACAATTGATAGCTGAATATATAAAGGTGATTCAAATGTCATGTTGTGTATGCCCTTTGGCCTCGTGTTATGGTTTCAGTGTTATTCAATATGATGCTCAGGCATTTGAACCTGATCCTTGCTATGCCTGTTACGTATTAGATATGTCACAGGTGAATCGATGCATAAATGTAATAAGCAAAGGAGAGGGTAAATGTCAAAGGCGTCAGCGATGGATAATTACCATTATCCTAGGCTTATGAGACTTATACATAAACCCATGCGTATCCATATAGGCGTCAGCTATCGACAATTACCATTGTCCAAGGCTTATGAGACTTATACATAAACTCTTGCGTATCCATAGCTTGCTTATAGCTAGTGATTGTTTTATGATTGTTTTTGGATTGTTTTGTTTGATATCCAACCAGGCAGTTTCTTTTTGTTCATCCAGCCAACTGCGGTATACGGAGTACATCTATACTATATGTTGCTTGTTCGAAGTCAGAAAGTCTTCAATTTTTCCCCTGATTTCAAGTATTTTCATGAAGACCTGTTATTAATTTAACTAAAGAGGACCTTTATTCAGAAGCCTCAATTTGAACATTTCAAGTTTTCTTTGAGATTGGCCATTCTTATCCCTGCAGGACACCTGGATTGGTAAGCCAGTGCCCTAACCACTCCCCAAATCTGAACTCACAATAGACTTATAGAAGCCTATAACTTGAAGGTTTATAACCCCTAAAACCCTAAATTTTGGAGATGACAGGAACCAGCTTTAGCTTATCAGCTGGCTGCTATAGTTAGAAGAGGAAAGAGTACGGCACCGGACAAAATGGCGCTTTACAGTGATCATCTTGCTAAAGCGGAATAACAGTTATACAGTATCACTTACATTACAGATGATTGATACAATTATCCTTAATATATATAGACAGGGCGAGAAACTTTAACCAGCGTCTCAAACTGGCATCGCCACCTACAGTGCACTACGGCCCTCTTCATGCTGATCTCCGACCAGAAATGGTCTTTATTCCAAAACATCATTTTACGTCTTGTTGTGTCATTATATCTAAATCTGTACCCATGTTACTTGTTGCTACAGCACTGTCAGGATGAGATCGTGGGCGTGGTGGGCTCGTCCCCCACCTTTGTTCGCACCTTCCCCCCCACCATGAAGGTCGTCAGGTACATCATGAGCATCATGCAGCATTATGGGTAAGTCACATAACATGATGCATCATGGGTGAGTCAGATAATGATGCATTATGGGTGAGTTACATAACATGATGCATTATGGGTGAGTCAGATAATGCAGCATTATGGGTAAGTCACATTACATGATGCATCATGGGTAAGATACATCATACTGCATTATGGGGGAGTCAGATAATGCTGCGTTATTGGTACTGGAAACATAGATATTTGCGCATGTATACATTTCTGCAATTTTACTTAGAAGTACATTTTTGCTGGAATGAATTTTCGCAATTTGTGGTATATGGTAGTGGTATGACTATATTGGATAAATAATCGCTCTGAACATATTTTTGGGGATTTTTAAAAATATGCGAAAATATGAACAGCATGAAATTAAGTACATTTACAGTCAGTCAGATAATGCTGCATTATGGTGCATTCTAAGTGGTTACGAAATACAGTTCAGCATTGAGGCAATATTGTATCAACATTCAATCAACATTGACAACCACTTATCAATGTTGATCCAATGTTCTGTTTTTGATATAAAAGATTGGGACTTATCTCAGACTTTGGGACATCTACGCCAAGAGTCCACTATACCGTGGCGCTCCTCTTTGGACTACACTAGATGATCAAACGCAGCACCTTGAAACTCATGAACAGGTCCTAAATGTACAATCAAATGCCAGGTTTTAAACACTGACTTTATGCCAAGAGTATACATATAACTATCATTTAATCACTCTAAACCCTTTCTCTGGGTTAAGTTGGGTTAAGTATCTGTATGGTTTACTCTTGGCTTATTACTGAAAATCTTCATCTGTCATAAGAGCTTTTTGCCAAAATAAAATTTACCAACAACAACACCATCCTGTTGCAGCTGGAACCGTACGGTAATCTTCTACGGTGGGTACCCAAACAAGCCTCATTCTAACCAGCCGGCTAAGAAGAGCCCTTGGTTGGAGACGGTGGAGGAGCTTCAGAAGAAGGTCGAGGTAGTGGATACCAAGGTCATCCCCCACAACTACTACCCACCCAAAGACCATGTGGGGCTAGAGAGCATGTTTGATGAAACAAAACTTAAAACCAGAGGTAACATTTTTTCTTTTAACAACAGAGGGGCACTCAGTTCAGTATTCAAACAGGAAGATATTCACAATAATTATATAGACCCCCGTGTGACTCATACGGGGGGGTCCATATGGTGGCCGTCAAGGGTCACAAAAAAATCACTGTTTGTTTTTGTTTTCTTCCACTTTTCTGGGCCGTTTTAATTATTGCTGTCAACTATCAACATTGGCCCAGGAGGGTCATCGTTTAGCTGTTACTGGCTGCAGGATTGGCTCCTATTGGCTACAAGAGAGTGTCCTGTTTCTATGCATTGAAAGAGGACCCAGTCAGCAGGCATAGCCTATTCCTGCGTGAATATCCTTTCTTTCAACCTTATTATTTTTATGCCAAATATAATGAAATGGTGTTCTAAAGGTGTTAAACAAGTGATTTGAATCGACCAGTGAGGCTAGACTAGAGGAAATAACAGAATATTCACACAGGAATGGGTGGACTATTTCTTTACCATGCCTGTTATGTTTATATGCATAGACACAGGACCCCTGCCCATTCCAACTTTTTGAATTTATCTCCGTATGAAGTCCGCATTTAAGGGCCATAATTATGTTGGTATCTCTTTTTGAATGAGGTGAAATGGCTTTCAGAGTGTTAAACAATTTGCAGCTGCCCGAAATAAGGTTGGTATTTCTTGGTCTCCCCTCGAGAAAGGTCCTCATCATTTTGGTCTCCCAAACACATACCAACACTGCTAAATCACTCACCAGTGCTGTATTCATGCATCATTCCGATCCTATAGTGTTGATCACTCATAAAGGGTCAGCATAACGCTATTATTGTGAGAACCCATGCAGATAATACCCCATGTATGCATCAGGGACCAACCTTTCTGCTTGGCTGCTATCATTTTAGTATAATCAAATAGTTCAACTTTGTAGAAGATAAAACTCTGGATTCCTATTTGATGTTACAGTGTACGTATTTCTGGGGGACCACGCGGCTCTGATAGACTTTGTACGATATAAACACAAGACTCTGAGCTCCGAGGGCCGGGAGGCCGAATACGTCATCATAGCAGTCACGGAGAAACCGGAGGCTCCCAAAGAGGATGGCATCGGCACTTTCCTGAAAAGTAAGTTACACTGCTTTTACTGTGATAATATAAGGTTTTCGTCTACGCGTATACTACACAGAAATTCAAAGAGAGTCGGGAGGGTCCAGCATTGCCAGACTGTGGAGGAAGGTCCAGCATTATCTGACTCTGAAAGGAGAGTCCAGCATTGCCAGACTCTGGTAGGTGGGGGCTTTGGTAAACTGAATAGGTTTTGAGTGGACTATAAACCCCATCCAGAGGCGGGCGCCTCATGGGCTTGTAAGGGACAGAAAATTGACATGCTGACTCTCTCATTATTATCTTCTCTTTGCTTTAGCGTGAGCCAATCGATTTAAGTAAGGAAGGCATCATTGGGGATTGTCTACATTTACTAGGGCATTGTAAAAACAGTCACTGGACATCATGAGCGGGGCCGTATTCCACTCAGCCTGCAGCCTCATGGAATATGGCCCCAGGCTCAACTCATTGAATGATCAACTCCCCTGACTTTTAACTGATAGTACTCACGTATTGCTTACTAAATCATCAAACCCAATCCCCCAGATCGTGATGTTACTTCAATCCCAATAGAACACCATCAACTTAGTTCAACTCGTCTACTTTTGTTTGGATTAGCAATTTATTCAAACTCTTTTGATAAACTACAGGGCAGTATGGGAATTTCTAGAATTGAAAGATATAATTCCAGAATTAAACCTTGACCCCTGAATGTAGAGCTCAACTTTGAGCGAAAAATGTCCTGACTTAAATTCATCGACCATTTTCTATGTCTCCCGTGCCAGTCTCGGAGCGGTCTGAGCACAACTTGACGGAGGATCTCATCATACCGTTCCGTAACGTGCTGCTCATGTGTTTCCGGGCTCCGACCAACGAGGCCAAGTACCAAAACTTCATGGAGGTCTCCCGCAACAAGTCCATAGAGGTGTTCGGTGCCTACAACTTCCACAAGTTAGGGGTGGGCTACAGGTTCCACACATTGGTACGGATTGATACTTTTCGCTTTTCTCATGTTCCTTGACGGTTCAATTAGCGCAGTATATTACTTTAATGTGCTATACCCTGTAAGGTCGTGATACATGAATTCAACCCGGGGGAGTACTCATTTCCAAAAATCAAAGAAAAAAATTACATATTTTCCTTTATTTGATATCCTGTTTGTTTCCTCCATTTGATATTTGCCAATATTAATTATCATAAACAAGAATTCAACAACAAAATTCCAAGGATGAAATAAATGAAATCATACCCCTAAACAGCATTACAGCTTAAATTCTTTTCAACTTAAAAGCGTTCTTTCAATCTCCTTAAGCTTCACCTTGTATGAAAGCAACTCTCAAGAACCTATGTCAAAGTATTATATCTGATGTTATCTCATCTTCCCAGATGCCAGAAGCATCTTACCTATACGACGCAGTGTTCCTGTATGCACGCACCCTACGTGAGGCCCTCAACAAGTCGGTAGACGTCACTAACGGCACAGCCATGATTGAACTCATGAAGGACAGACCCTATGACAGTGAGTTAGTACTTAGTGTATGTCAATCAAGATAGAGATCACTAGGGACAGGCTCAATGACAGTGAGTTAGTACTTATAGTAAAAACTTTCTGATAAGCTGATCTCCCTTATAAGCGGACCCCCTTATTTGAGAGAAGTGTATAAAGTCTGAGTCATTTAAGAGCATTTAAATTTAACTTACTAGATAGAAACCCTCCTTTATGAGCTAATCTCCCATTTTAAAAGAAATTATAAGCCAACTCAGGCATTATATCCCAAAAAGGTTGGCCTTTCAGAGAAGCTTTACGGTAATGTTTATTCACCATGATAGAACTCATGACGGACAGGACCTATGACAGTGAGTTAGTACTTAGAATATATATACGATGTTGAAGCTTAGAGAGAAGTGAAGGAGTCAAAAGTGTATCCCACGTGACTTTGGTGAAAATGGTGTGTCAAACAGCGTTTGACTCTGCTTATATATGAGGGGTGGACTTGACACTGATAGTACAGAGTCAACTCAAGTTGATCTTGCATATAAGCAGAGTCATTAGCGTTTCAGAATGACGCTCTATTTTACCACAGCATTGGGGAAGATACAGTTGTCACCTTTACTTGTGTCTGTGTATAAACAGTTTTTACTCTTTGCATATTGCGGCATGATTGACCAGAGAAATCATTAGGATGAACATGCAGGAAGGATATATAGCATAACATCACAGTCCACATAATAATTTATGAATGCAATTTATGACTTCATCTTCATGATTCAGGTATCCAAGGTTACTCCATCCACATAGACAGCACGGGGGACTCCATGGCCAACTACTCGGTTTACTCCGTCCCCAAGGAGACGCTCAAAATCACCAAGATAGCCCAGTTCTCAATGTCCACAAACAACTCACCAGTAAGTAGAGTCTAGGCTGTATACCACTTTATAATGCCAAAAGGTGTGTTTAATGGGCAACCCCGACCCTAGATTGTAAAAGGACTGACGCTAGCATTATTTTCTCCATTTTGAAGGGTTTAAAACTGTTTTTGTTTTTTATGTTAATAAATTCTTCCTAATTCATGAGAATTGTTTGGTCCAGAATAATAGATTCTACTGACTTCAGTGGCCTAAATAATAGTCTGAGTTCAGAAAATGGCTTTTTAAGAGGAATATCCTTCAACTCTTTATATTCCTGGAGTTACCGGTTGAATTAGGGTCATTCTGATTAGCCACTAGTCCTTGTAACATTTTGTAAATCATTTCTGGTACAAGCAATATGTGAAAAAGAGGGGAGGGGGCGGAGGCGGTGTCTTTTATATTGTTTGATCATTCAATATTCAGAAAATTAGTTGAATAACATGTAAACATGTATATGTACTGCCACTGGACTCGGCAATGCCTGTCTGAGGTCAAAACCTTTTTAAATGGTCTTTTCTAGATATCTAATATAAGAAAAGTGGAATGGTGTATATAACATATGGCACTACAGATTGAACACTTGATATGCTGTATTTAGTATTAGACTCACATGGTGAGTGATTAGATGAAGATGAGAAAAACAATGTAAATTTAATAAGTAATAGGTATATATAATGTATAAAAATACATTTGCAATATGACTTTTGAATATCATGTTATCCTGTCAGGAGTACAACCTGCAGGTGGGTGAGGACAACATCTGGATAACCCACGCACCAAAGACCATCCCGCCGTGCGGACTGGACGGCTCAGACTGTATACCCATAGGTACTATACAACCTTTAATGCTGAATATATATATATATATATATATATATATATATATATATATATATATATATATATATGGCATAAACTCCCCACTTATGTTGTTTTGGCTATTTCTGGCCCTTTTCAGGCTTATACCCCTACAGAATAACCAGTTTTGCATTAATTTATTCAAATTTTTGGTATATGTGAAAAAACATCCTAATGATTCGGGAAATCTCTATTTTTTGTGTATTGGCCCAATATTTTCTGTTTTCTGGCCCTCCAAAGGCCCAAAAAACCCTAAAAACCTCAAAAACGCTAAAAATGACATGTTTTACATGCCTTCCATGTGTACTGAGGCAGTAACAGCTTATTCCTAATATCATTTTCTATTAGGTCTATGGTATAGTCAATTGATTCACGAGGATTTCACTAGATATGTTTTGTATTTTTTTCTTCACAGTCATTTAAGTGTGTTTTGTGAGCAAAATATTCAAATGTAATTTCAGGTTGATACCTCTATATAATAAATAAAGAAGATCCACACAGTCTCTATTGTATCTCAGATTGTGAGGTAACTCTTGTGTCTTTTGCTGGAAAAAAGAAATTTTGAAAAATATCCAATAATCTTGCCTCTAGGAGCATATGTCTATTGGGATACATATTTTCCGTCACGGAGTCACCCGGAATATTCGTCACGGAGTCACCAGCCACCCTGAGGAAAATTTAAACCTTCATAAAATTGTTAATACCCAATATATTTAAGTTATCTCTGGTTTTCCTGTGTCCTACCCACTCCCTCTAATGTTCTAATGCAAAAATCCACCATTTTTATGCTCATTTATACAAAAAATAATTTCCGTCACGGAGTCACCCGGGTGACTCCGTGACGTAAAATAGGTTAATAGGGGTACTTTAGGCCTATACTGTGCAAATTTGGTCTAACCAGATATCATGATGCTTCATATTTCTTAAAGTACACATGATCAAGACACTGTAGAGTGAATTTAACCAATAATGGGACCATTTTGAGGAAACTAGGGTAAAGTTGAGAGTATGTAGTTGAAATGTTCATATTTCTGATAAATGTTCAAAATTCATCGGGCTGTATCTCAAAAACCATTACTCAGAGGATATCCATTCTTGGTATGCTTCAAGATATATGTTGGCCCAGCTTGTAAACAAAATTATCAGTTGCTGTGATGTATTTAAAAAATAATGTTCATGATCATGGATTTTTCATCACGGAGTCACCTGAAAAAAGGACAATAAACTTCACGAGGCGATAAAAACTAAACCGCTAGGGTCAGAAATGTATCAAAAAGTGTTCCAAGGAGCTAAGATATATACCTTTCAATATACTAAACTTGTTTAAACATATTAAGAAATTTCTGATTTGTCCTTCCTCTATCCTAAAACAACATAAGTCAGGAGTTTGAGCCATATATATATATGACGAAACCTGGGAAATCGTAACATTAGGGGGAATAGCCATAAATGGTCTAAATATGATATTTCAGGAGATATAGCTAAAAATGTGAATACTTAAGAGAAAATGACCTTAAACTAACTTTTCCCAAGGAATCCTTTGATGCTATTATCAAAATTCTATTTTGATTCTAAATTGGTCTCATTTGGAATGTAAAAAGAACGTTTTTAGCCATTTTTAGCCCATTTGTTGATATTTGGTTGTCATGGCAACCATCAAGTCATTCTTATGGAATACAGATTTTCCCTATCCAATTGCCCCATCCATGAGGATTTCGGAACTGAAAACAGATTGTCAATATCGGTACAGGACAGGCGAGGCCTGTCTTGTTTATAATGTAGGAGAATGGTGGCGGGAATCGTCCCCGGGTAACATGGGTCATTGCTCATGCGCAGTAGAGTGCTTCCGCCTTGTCCGTTTGTGGTAGCCATTGAGGTGACGATGCTGAGAGCGACCAGAGCCAGCGCAGGAATTGTTGGATTTAAAACTTTGTGAAGAAGCTGGGAGCTCGAGGAGGAGCTAGAAGGTGAATACGACTACGCCAAAGAGACTGAGAGCAGTTATTAAGCAGTATTTAAAGTAATAGTCGTAATTTTGAAGGAAAAGGTCGTGTCGTCGATCAGCGGAGTCGCCATCTTGTGTACAACGTGGAAACAAGGCAGCGCCGGTGTATACACAAGAGGGCGTGTGAGTATTTGTGGTGGTTCAGATGCCGAAAAAGACTTGTTCAACGTGCAAAAATGAATTTGACGGCCGTTCAAACCCAGGTCATGACGTTTGTAGGACATGTACAAGGGTTAAAGATGGAGACGGTGGTAACAATGGGGGAGGCAAGGTCATTACCGGACAGAAGGCAGCGAAAAGTGATAATACGCTGCTCGGTGGAAACGTCGGGGGAGGAAGCCATCATGAGGAAACGGGTGTTTTGGGTTCAAGACTTACCCCTGACGACAATGGACTTGACGTTGCAACTGGGGGTGATTCAGGACGAGGTAATAGCAATGCTGAAGGCTCAATTACATCACCAACAAGCAGCATGGTTCCAGCGTCGGTTGGGCTATCCCTAGAGGAGCGTAGTGAGAGGGAAACGGTTAAGTGTTTGCAGAATGAGCTAGCTTATGAACAACATAGGCTTAAAGCCCTGGAGGACAGTGAGAAGGTGTCTAGACTGCGAGCTGAGGTAGCTGAGGTTAGACAGAAGGCTATGGAGGCGGAGATGAGGAAGTTTCACCTGGATGAGAAGGCTGATGTATGCCTACATAATGTTCATGTCCAAGATGAGAAGAAGGGTAACCTGATAGAACAGGCTATTCAGAGAGATCAGGCTCGTCAGGCTGAACGGGATGGTTTGGAACGGTTACGTAAGCAGGAGGCGAAGAAAGGCTCGTCAAAAACTGCTAAGGCTAAGGCTAGGAGTGATGGAGCAGGCGATCAGGTAGAGGCAGGCCCTACGTCATCGGGAGAGGCGTCGGAGGATGATGAGTCGATCAGTGAACCCCTTACCGGTAAAGGGGGTAAAGGGGAAAATGAAGAGGAGTTGGAGAAGGTCAAGGTCCCTAAAAAGAAGGATGAGGGGAAGGCAGGGAGAACCAAGAAAGAGAAGGAGAAAAAAGAGCGCAACAAGAAGAGGGAGAAAAAAGCCAAGAAAAAGACCAAGAGCAAGTCTACCTCTTCAGATGCGAGTTCGAGTGACTCTTCCAGTGAGTCCACAGATAGTGAGTTGGATTTTGATCTTAAACGTCTCATGCCAAAGAAAGACAAGAAAAAAACTTTGAATTACAAAGAGGTGCTTTACTATTCCTTGCGTGATGTAGAGAACTTGTTGGTAAAAGGTGAACCTGTGGGGCCATACATTGGGCATTTGAGGTTCATGGCAGGGAAGGATTTGAAACAATATAAATACGAAAATATTGTGCAATATGATGCTGTGGTTCGTGAGAAGGCGGGGGATAAAGGTCTGAAGGCTTTTGGGAAGCGTAGCAGTGACATTGTACATGAAAATTTGGGGAGTGATGCGGTCATGAAAGGGGTGGAGAGAAAATTTGGGGGGGGGGGGGGAGGGGGGGGGGGGCGGGGGAGAGGGAGGGGTTATAATCATCAGTGGGAGGTTCGCAATCAGATTTGTTTCGGTTGGAATGAGGGGAAATGCATGTGGGGTCCTACATGCTATAGGAAACATGTTTGTGCTGAATGCGGATCTCCAGATCATGTGGGAGGGAAGTGTGGGGGTGGGGGGAGGGGCAGAGGGGTGGTACAGGGTAGATAGGGGGGACAGCTGGTTTCTGTGAGTGAAGGCATAAATGTATGTGTGTTAGTTTGTTGGATGTGGCTAAATGCTTTGAAATTATGTATGAATATGTTGGTTAGTATTATACTAGTGAAAATGATGAAATCTTTAATGTATGAAGGTTTTGTGGAGTATAATTGGGATTGGAGTCAATGCATTGTTCGTGCCTTAGCATGTGTAAATGCATTATGCCCCGAATTATGTAAAGTTTTGTGGTGGAGTGGTGGCATGTTTGCTAGTCTTTTAAGAGAAGTCGTATGTGTTTTTGTGGAAAATGCAAAAGTTGGCATTGCAATGATACGTGGTACTGTTGTTGGGGAGTCTAAAGAGGATAAATGCATTGATAGAACGCGTATTTTATGTAATTACAAGTGTCCTATACTTGGTGGAAAAATTAAGGACTGGATGGTGAATATGGATGTGCAATCTAATGTAAATATGGAAGAATTTATGTATCGCTGGGGGCATTTTGAATTGTGTACCGGTAGTTGTTATCATGTTATTAATGATGCGAAGATTCTATTGAAGCCGTGTGCTATGTTTTTTGAAGTAATTACGTCTGGGATTTGGAATGATAATTTAAGGTTTATTTTTGAGAGCAGTCTATTAGGTTGTGTAATTGCTAATGAGGATATTGATACGAAGTATGATTGCAGAAATTATTTGTCAATTAGAAAAGTATTGGCAAGGCAATCTATGGATGAAATTGTGAAAGATGAATTCTTAGAAGGTATTATTAGTGTGGTAGAATCCAAGCCAAAGTGTATACATGCTTTGGGAGCTGTGGAAAAAGATGGTGGTAAATCTATAAGATGTATCACAGACGCGAGTAGACCTTTAGGCTACAGTATTAATAATTATATGTGTGATGTTGTGGAAAATTTCCAGTATATATCTGTAAAAGATGTAGCTAAGGATATGGTTGAGAATTGTGTCATGGCGGTCCTGGACGTTAAGGGGGCTTACCGTAGTATTCCAGTGTGTGGAGAACAAAGGACACTTCAAGGTTTTCGCTGGGAATTGAATGGGAATATGGAATATTTTGTGAATAATAGTTTGGCATTTGGGTTAAAGTCAGCGCCATTTTTGTTTACACAATTTACTGAATTTATAGTTACTTGTATGAATAATAGGGGTTTTAAGAGGGTTTATGGTTATTTGGATGATTTTTTAATCATGGAAGAATCAATGGAATTGTGTTGGTATGGTTTGAATATTTTGATTACTATTTTGCGTCAATTTGGTTTTTATATTAATTATAATAAGATTGTGTCGCCGGCGCGAAGGATTAAATATTTAGGTATTGAATTGTCATCTGTGGATATGAAATTATATTTACCAGAGGTGAAATTGCTTAAATTGGATAAGTTAGTAGAAAGTTATTTGAACCTGGAAATATGTACTAAAAAGGAGTTGCAGCAGTTAGTAGGGGTTTTATCCCACTGCAGTACTATTATTAGAGGTGGGAGAACTTTCTCTCGGCGAGCTATTAATTTGATTAATTCAGTATACAATCAGAATGATAAAATTGTATTAACTGATGTATTTCGAGATGATTTATTGTGGTGGAAAGCGTTTGCTTTGATGTTTAATGGTAGTGCGGCTATTATTAATGTGGATTACAGTCATTGTTTGAGCATGTATGCGGATGCGTCTATGTTAGGTTTTGGTGCCTGTTTTGATAATGGTTGGTTTTACGGTACTTGGAATAATGAAATGGTACAGGGTATGGATTATGAGAATCATTTTGAGAAAGGTCCGGTGGACATTTTGAATAGTTCGGCTCAAAGAGAATTATGGCCAATTCTTATGTCTTGTGTGAGATGGGGTAGTGGTTGGAAAAACCGAGCTATACATGTATTTACTGATAATACTGCTGTAGAAATTATGTTGAGAACAGGTCGATCCAGGAATGTATTATGTATGCAGTGGTTGAGAGAAATATTTTGGTGTAGTTTTGTGTACAATTTTGAAATTTTTCCTCATAGAATTTCAAGCGCAGAAAATATTTTTTGTGATGGTTTGTCGAGAGTGATGGGTGTTAAAGCGAGGAAGGTGGTGTATGATTATGCTATAGATAGGAATTATTGTTGCCTATCAGGTGTCTCGAGATGTAAATTGGGAAATAATGGTTAATTCTGTTTGTTTGTAGGTGAGGATCTGTTGGTGGAAGTTAAACGTTTGGAAAGTTTGTTTTATTCCGAGAATACTAAAAGGACGAGGAATGTTCAATTGAGGAGATATGAAGATTTTTGTGCAAAATATCGGTTTATGGCGTTTCCTTTGGATTCAAATGTGATGAGGAAATATGTAGCTCATTTATGTAAAGATCTGTGTTATTCGTCTATTCAGCAATACATATCGGCAATTTTGGTGTTGTCAAGGATGATGGGCTATCCAGATGAGACCCGAGTGTCATTGGGGTTATTATGGGTGTTAGGAGGTGTGAAAAGGTGGAAAGGCACAGCAGTGGTGTCGTCGACTTGTATATTTCCACAGGATTTATTGAGATTGAGAGATTTGTTAGATTTAAGAAAGTTGGAAGATTTGGTGTTTTGGTTAGGATGTTTGATTATGTTTAGAACTTTATTACGAGGTTCAAATGTGTTGGTATCAGAGATGTGTGTGAAATTTGAAGATGTGTCTTTGACTGATTGGGGAGTAATATTTTCTGTGAGGAAGACCAAGACGATCCAATATAAAGAGCGTGTTTTAGAAATACCGGTAGCGGAGGTTAAAGGGCATCCTTTATGTTTGTTGTGGGTGTTGAGATTGTGTTTGAAATATACCGGTACTGGTAAAGGTTTGCCTTTATTGGGTTGGATGGTCAAAGGTGTGTTTATACCAGCGTCTTATAGGTGGTTTGTTAACAAGCTACAGGAACTGTGTGAGAGAGCAGGGTTGAGGGGGAAGTTTGGAACGCATAGTTTCAGGCATGGGGGGGCAACGACTTTGTCCATGATTGGGGTGGAACTCCCGGAAATTTCAAAAAGGGGAGATTGGAATAGTTTGTGTGTTCTGAGATATTTAAATAGACCTCTGGTTAATTTGGTAAGGGAGGAACAGTTGTGGAGTGTGAGACTGTTAAATTTTTGTTTGTAATATGTGATAGTTATGGTTAGTGTTGTATGTTAGCAACCTTTAGTTTGGGGGGTTTGGCGGGTCGATTTGACTCTGTCGAAGCCCAATCTGTGTCTCCATTGTTATACATATATATACTTGTTATAGTTTATGGTTTGTATCTACCAAGCTCTAGTGATCAATATATTATGGTACAGGACAGGCGAGGCCTGTCTTGTTTATAATGTAGGAGAATGGTGGCGGGAATCGTCCCCGGGTAACATGGGTCATTGCTCATGCGCAGTAGAGTGCTTCCGCCTTGTCCGTTTGTGGTAGCCATTGAGGTGACGATGCTGAGAGCGACCAGAGCCAGCGCAGGAATTGTTGGATTTAAAACTTTATATTTGTTATGTTTATATTTTTTGTTATTAAAGTGGCGGGTCGATTTGACTCTGTCGAAGCCCAATCTGTGTCTCCATTGTTATACATATATATACTTGTTATAGTTTATGGTTTGTATCTACCAAGCTCTAGTGATCAATATATTATCAAATCTATGTACAATAAAATGCATTTATTGGTTTAATTTCCAGTAATTATGATTTATATGTATTATTTGAAAATAGATTGATATGTGATCGCATTGCAGTCTATTCAGAATTCCTACATGTCCTTACCATCCCATGTTCGAGATGTCATATCTCAGCAACCATTTCAAATATTTTAATGCTTGAAGCATCAAATTGTAGCTGAAGACATGAACTTAAATAAAAGTGTTTCCCCTAATGTCACTTTTTCCCAGGTTTTGTCACATATATGTTTATATATATATATATATATATATATATATATATATATATATATATATATATATATATATATATATATATATATATATATATATATGGAGTAATTTGACGAGGCACCAGGTGGAACTGTCTACCTCACCTTCACCTTAATTGGTGTTTGGCGGTTCTATGGAGGTATTGGGTATGTGTGAACTTAGGGATAGTAACTGTCATATGTATATACGCCCTGAAATAAAGTCTTTAGACAAAGTCCACCAAAGTGTTTATAATTGAGGGGTATCTCTTGGGGGAAGGCTGGGTGATAAAACACTCCTGTATGTAGTATTTACTGTAAAACCATGAGATAACGATGCAAACCATGATATAAATACACAGGGTCATTCAACATGGACGAGTGTTTACGGTATTCACAGAGCATGTTCTGTGCTAGGCGTGTGGCCAGTGTGCTAAACCCCTGACGCTCTGCTTGAGCAGTGACTACTCTATACATGTAATGATTTAATGTAGGCCTAAATATGAAGTGCCATCAAAAGATCAATTTATAACTCAGAAGAAACAGTTAAGTTCTTTTTAGTTAAGTAATTTGATGGGCTCATTGGCTGTGAGATACTTGAGAGGTTCATTTCACATTAGGTGTCGGATACGACATTCAATTAAGTATTACATCTTTCCCGTTTGTAGATTGGAAGATCCCCGTCCTGTCCTCTATTGGCACCCTGGTAGCCATCGCCGCAGTGGCCGTGGTCTTCCTATGCAGGTAACAGCACAACATTTTTCACGGCATATTAATGTGACATGGTCCAATGATTGGGGCTATAAAATCAATTTAGTTTAAAATAACCAAAAAAATGCCCATGCATTCTAAGAGTCCGACTTTATTAAACATTATTCATACTTGCATCAGAGCACAGTGCTTCCCTATAAAGGGTAAAAAGACAATTTCCAAACAAACTTATTGTTCCTCCTGTAGACATTACCGATACGAGCAGAAGCTGGCGTCTCTACTCTGGAAGGTCGACATCAAGGACCTCATCTTCACAGACACAGACTTCAACGACCCCATGATGTCAGACAAACCAAAAGTAGGCTATTTTATAAACTCTATCTCCAACTGTAGAATGCATTTGTCATCACTTGGCCACCTTGATACAGAAGAACAAAGAGAACCCAGTACAATATGGTGATGAAATTGTTTCATTCATCCTGTCTATCCTACAACCAATAAGGTATCAAATTGTAGCCAAGCCATGATAAATCCACCACAGTACTTGCCCTACAGGCTCTGCTGATAATAAACAGATTTGATATTACACCTTTCATAAAATCAATTGATTGGAATACGTTTATTTGGGACTCGTATATACGGAAGCCGTCACCAAAAAATATCCCTATATAAAATTAATTTTTTCCCCACATTTCTGTTTCATTCATGCAATTTATCAAAAGATTTCTCTTTTTTCTATCAACCCCGAAAATTCTTGCTGTCAACTGTCAACATTGGGTCACCCCCCCCCATCGAAAAATGGTTCTGTTAACTGTCAACATTATCAAAAATATAGCTGTCAAAAGTAACAGTTGCCAGTGACAGGACCGACTTCCAATGTTAACAGCAAAAAAAAGACACAAAAATACTATTTGATTAAAAAAAAAGAAGAAATTCTTGAATTAGTTTTTATATTAGGGTGACCCTTGACGGCTTCCGTACGTATGGTACTGTGTATTGATAACCCCGTTTTCCAATATGTATTTACAAAGCATGTACCTTTGAAATATGAATGGCATGGTAGATTTGTAGTATGTCTTCCAATGTACTTGGAGCCAATTCTTTACCACATTAACCTATTAAGCATCAATCATAAATACTCTGATTGGTCTTTGGTGGAAGTGTTTTAAAGACTGGGTATTCATAGAAAATAAGTTGCATTCTTACATTATAGTTGGATCGTTTAAAGGTATGTTATGTATACATGTGTCTCTCCTCTCCCTAACACTGCTTACCAGGACCTCACAATTCAGGACTTTGGAGACATAGTGGCACAGGTACTTCACACTAACACTCTCCTTAGGCTATCTATCTGGTGGTGGGTAGGTTAGACGGCATCACTGTTATAGCAATAGGTGCAGAATCTTAACACTCACAGAGAGAAGAAACAGCGTCAAAAGGGAGTCCACGTTGCCTCCAGAAGGACTCTCCTCTCTAGGGGAGTCCAGGTCGCCTAGGGGAGCCTAGGTGACTCTCTGACTGACCTAGGGGAGTCACCTGGGGAAGTCATATTACCCAGAGAGCTATATGACTCCCGCAGGTGACTCCCTTAGGTCAGCCGGAGAGTCACCTAGGCTCCCCTAGGCGACTTGACAGGGGAGTCATTCTGGAGGCAACCTGGACTCCCTCTTCACACTGTTTCTTTTCTCTGTGCTGAAGGATTATTAATACATGAAGTAAAGGCTGCTTATGCTATAGGCTGAGTGGTGGGATAGGCTTGGGTAGTTATATCAGCTACCAAATGTCTAACGTGGAAAGTCTGCCTGTACCCAGGGGGCCAAGAGGTCATTTTGGGGGGTAGGGGTGTTGGCTCTGCTGTGTTAGGTTGGTGTATTTTTTCAATAACTAGGACCTATACTGAGTTGATTCTATGTGGACAACCTTTCTGGAAATCCACACAGGCCGTGCGGCGGCCATTTTGAATTTTCGGGAGGGTGAAAATAGAGAAAATCTATAAAAAGGGTTATCTCTGCTTCTAATTAACATAGAGACACAAAATTAGATTCAAAATATACATTTTGGAGGTCAAGGAATGCGGTGGAACAGTTTTTGAAAAGCTCAGTGGTGGCCATTTTGAATTATTAATGAGATTCTCTATAAAATGTGTCTCAATTGTCACTAAAACCCTTGTAAAGTGTAATTAACATGTTATAGACATATCATTAGGTTACATTCATACATCATATTAAGTAAATGTATCATTGATATTATTTCTAGGATAATAGTTGGCAGCCATCTTGAATTTTGACAGAGGTAGTGACAAAAACCAGTGCATGGTAGCTCCTATATCCTGAGATTACAAGCGCTGGCCTTGCACTGATAACTCTACAGAGATAAAACTTTAGGATCAATTGCTCTATTATGTAATTATGAAGTCAAAGATTATTAAGTACATGTATTATGATAAGGGAATGGCTATTTTGGTCTATTGTTATCTGAAACATCAATGTGAAGCATCACCATCTAAATCTCTTGAAGTGCTCTTTGTTTGGTTTGAAGTCCCATTCTGGTTTATATTTGCATGGCAAGCTATACTATGAGAGCTTCAAATGATAGATACCCATAACTGATAACTGATCTAAGAACCATTGCTAAAGAGAGATGGACAGGTGAAACAAATTATAATGCAGGACAAGGACTGCATAATGTTAATCTTTCTGGTCTGAAGAGCTACTTTCATTGTCATCTAAGCTGTATGCAGAATGCCCTTAACATCATACTTTTTCATTGTTTTTCTTGATTGTCTCTGTTGTCTCTCAGAGGACTTGAGGCTGGGGCATTTGTTGTACAGATGACAGCAAAAGTGAACACTTTCTTCACCATGGAGATGACCCCAGAAGAGGTTTTGATTATATCATTTTGAGATGTCATCAAAAGTTTCTCCTTTCAAGAATGATCATCTTTGTAGCATGTGCATAGCATCCATAATGACGGCAGTTGGTCTCACATCCTCAAATGACAAATCAGAAAGAATTTCTGTGTTGCATTCTCCCTTTACTGTAGCAACTAGTGTAGCTTTATTGCCACATCTCAGTCTGATTTCATCATCAAAGAGAAAGGGTGGGTATTTCTCACATTTCCCATATGCCTCAAACTAATTCCTTTATGTCAACTTTAGTCTCCACTGGCAATTAACTGAGACAATCTGTGTGGCTACTTTGGTCTTCTTCTTTTTGTGTTGGTTTCAAAGGTGGATAGCATGGAATAAGCCAGGAAGTTTCTTGACACATTTCTGCAGTGCTGTTATTCCAAGCTCTTTGACAACTATGAAGCACTGTGAAACTTTTGGGGGTGGGAGATCTGTGGTCTTTGACAACAGATAATGCTTTATCAATCAAAGCTTGATTCTATGCATTTGCTGAACAGCACATCCTTACGTTCACCACTGATTCCTGCCACAATGCCTTTGTGTATAACCACTTGGTCCTGGCTGCTGGTTTTACAGTGATGCCACTCAATCCTGGGACTTCTCTTTTGCATCTGCATTATATGTTTGCTCTAAAAGCATGTCTGGTGACACACCATTGTGCCTTCTATCAGTGTGTCTGACTGTGAAATCCCCATGTATAGGAAATTTTACATGTACTTCAGGTGCAGTTTCATTTCATTGAGGAATAATTTTAAGAAGACACCATATTTGCGGTGTCCTCCTGTGACAATATATGACAGCACATTGTCTCTTCTGAAAGATACTCCAGCCATTTCCCTTGACTCTGTGCATGTAGGAACCTCATTAGTATTCTAAGCATATCAATAATATTCCCCAAACAACTTTGTTTGGTAATTCATTAGCTCTGTCTGACTAAAATTCATTCTTCAGTTTTGCCACCATTTCCAATTTAGGGAATCAAAAGCAGTGTATTAACATGGCATCAGGCTTGGTTTGCACTTGTATTGGCGTATGACATGGGTAAGCTGTATACATAATTATATATACAATCTTTATGATGAAATGCCCTACATTTGGGAAACAGGCGTATTAGGGAAACAAAGCACGGTATAATTTGAATCTAATAAGATATCTTTCTGTTGATGATTGCTGAAATAAATGCATAATCAAGCATATGAATCTAAAGTTTTATCTCTCTGTAGATGGCGATTTGTCAGTGCAATAAGGCAAATGTATGTGATCTCGGATATAGCAAATACCTCATATGCATCACTAACACTCCATTAAAATTCAAGATGGCTGCCAACTATTATCCTAGAAATAATATCAATGATACATTTACTTAATATGATGTATGAATGTAACCTAATGATATGTCTATAACATGTTAATTACACTTTACAAAGGTTTTAGTGACAATTGAGACACATTTTATAGAGAATCTCATTAATAATTCAAAATGGCCACCACTGAGCTTTTCAAAAACTGTTCCACCGCATTCCTTGACCTCCAAAATGTATATTTTGAATCTAATTTTGTGTCTCTATGTTAATTAGAAGCAGAGATAACCCTTTTTATAGATTTTCTCTATTTTCACCCTCCCGAAAATTCAAAATGGCCGCCGCACGGCCTGTGTGGATTTCCAGAAAGGTTGTCCACATAGAATCAACTCAGTATAGGTCCTAGTTATTGAAAAAATACACCAACCTAACACAGCAGAGCCAACACCCCTAACCCCTCCTGGCCCCCTGGGTACTGGTAACCAAAGAACTTTCACACACCTCTTATCTTTTATCAGATCTGTCATTTTGACCGAGGTAATGCCCCCAAGTACCAAGCTTGTACCGCTCTGTATATATGTATGTATACATGTATTACAAAATAAATGAATAAATATTCAGAACCAGAAGATCCAACATAGCGGCCCATCTTCACCGGAGGTGGGTGGGGGAGTGGCAATAAAAAAAACACACATTTACTCGGCAAGAAAGTCTGTTCAGTATGGGGGGGAAGGCCGTGAAAATACGGACATGGGTTATTTCATGGGGGTGTGAAATACGGCGCTGTTTGGTTAAACCAATGGCACTGCAGTATTTCATAAAAAAATAATTCAAATAATGACCACACCCTTAGATAAGTACAATGTCAATCACCCTGTCAATTTTCCCATATTCACATCACTATTTAGTAATATGTCTAATCCGGTAAAACTTGGTTCAGATATTTTAATAAGTGAACTTTCACCGATGCAGAGGCGAACGTCACGATCTGCGCGTCAGAGTGTAGGCGGCACAGATGACGTCAAAGAGGAATGCGCCGTCAAGTTCTTCGGTATCCGGATAGCGACACACCGTGCGTCCCTCGTGGCAGTCCGATTCCTAAAGCGCCGCCATGTGGAGGTTTGTATGTTTATTGTTTTATAGGGGATGATTAGTGCACATTGAATTCCCCTCGAAAATAGTGGGATGTGGTCTGCCCACCAAGCCCTTTCTATAGCTGGTAATTGGATGAGTCATAGAATAACTATGGGAGGTCGAGTATATCGTGTAAGCAATGATAGCAAATATATACATTTTATAATACTGTAAAACAGTTATACAGTGTATTACTATGCTGATTTTAGCTGCATAGAGATATTCACAGCTCATAATTATATCCTAGATTGTAATTAGTAGTGTATCATGGTTTTGGTATTGTTATGTGAAATGTATATATACACGTCTACAGTACAGGGCTGTGTCTCATGAGATGGGGCCCCATCTTTGACCGGATGTCAGCTTTGACCGGGTGCCAGTTTGACCTGGTATCAGATTTGACTGGCTTGATAGAAAAGGGTTGATTTAGGGCAGATTGAGATATAATTGGCTACTAACTACTAATGTAAAGTGTTGTAACATCCAATCTTTTTAGCCAATTTTTATTTTCAAATGCCCTTGATAAACCCTTTTCTATCAGACCAGTCAAAGCTGGCACCAGGTCAAAGCTGGCACCCGGTCAAAGCCGTTCACAGTTGGCCCCATCTCATGAGACACAGCCATAGACCAATGCAGTAAATTAGCTGCCCTTGCCAAAATACAGTTTACCTAGGTTTTATAGAAACCTAAGAACATTGTTTGTAATGGCTACATTCATGAACATCTCATATCAGGAGGGTCATTCAGAACAGGCTCGTCAGTCGTCATAATTGGATTTTCGTCAAAACGTGCCCCTAGTGTGGTTTTAGGTGCTGACGAGCATGGCAAATGTAGGGATCTGAAATGGTCGTCAAAGTAATTTTGGGGCCATTTCAGAAACTATACATATGTAGTTATACACACACGTATATGCATGTTATTATATGTGTGACAAATGTATTTTCATTGACAAACTATGGCAGACATGAACTATTATTTTTTTTGACTATCACATGTTCTGAAACACTTTTTACTAGTGGTCGTGAAACAGGTTTCGTCACGTCACCAGTTCCCTACGACTACGTCAGTTGTTCTGAATAAGCCTCCAGGGGATTTACAGGGTGATAATCTTCCAAACAGTGTATATTAGAATGCAGGATTGTGAGGCCATGTATCTGTTCTATAGTAATAATATCATATTCACCATACCCCAGGTGACGCGCACCATGCGGAAGGAGCTGCACCTGCTGAAGGAGATGCAGCACGACAACATTAACAGGTTTATAGGGGCGTGTATAGACACCCCCAACATCTGTATCGTCACCCAGTACTGCTCCAGGGGAAGCCTCAAGGTAGGGCACAACATTGGCCTTTAGGGAGTGGGCATACTTTCCTTCATATCTCTTTCATTGCTTCTCATTCCCTAGCGTTTGGCTTAATTTCAATTGTATTGCCCAAAATATGGTCATTTTGGAATAAAATTGAACACAATTTTGTCCCCCCCCCCCGAAATGAAAATAGGCTGTAAAAGATCATGGTTGGAACCCATGGGACCTACTATCACCCATTTTTATGTTTGTTGACAAGATAACTTGCTGGTACTGTAGTGAAGCACCGCAGGGCATTCATTGTCAATGTAATTTCACTAAAATGTCCGGAACAGAAAGGCCGAGCTCAACTTTGGGGCCATCCATGAAGTATTTCACACATGAGGATTTGAGAGGGGGTGTTGGTCCTCAATGATGGGGGTATGGGGAAGGCGTGACTGAGGGGTGGGGATGTCCGAAATGACGAATGAAAAAGAGTGACAAACTCTATGGACGGCCCTATTAAAATAATATCTGTCTTCTATTTACCATATTTATGCATTCCACTACACCCCCAATATGATAATGTTATTCATATTTTAAGTATTTTTAGCATTCAGGCAGAGCATCTCTGACGTTTCCGCTCATGTATTTGTTTCATCCCATTTCCCAATGACAACTTAACCTTTGGTGTTATGACAGAAATAATGAAAAGTCCAGCCTGGAGGAAATATGATCCTTTTATTTCCAGTTTCATTAGTTTTCTCAATCAATTTCTTATGAATATTGTCAGCATCTTTTTCTCATAAAGCGTATCAGGTCACATGGGTGTCTAGCAAGATCTACCAAGATGAGACTGATACTTCTATACGTGCCTTATAATAATAATGTATTAATCCCATGATTATCTTAAAAGAATGAGAATAGATTTGTTTGTGATCTGTTTCTCTAATGGCGCCATCTTATACACTTTTATTATAATCAACACAGGATATATTGGAGAATGATGACCTCCATTTGGACGACATGTTCGTCGCTTCTCTAGTCTTCGACCTGATCAGGGTATGTATCATTTTATCCTGCACTTCGTATAACAATGCTGTGCATGCATACATATAGAAACCCGATAATGCACTGTTTAGTAGAAACCCGATAATGCACTGTTTAGTAGAAGTAAATATGTTTACCTGAACAGTAGAATCCTACTGTATATTCGTTCAGGGCAAAAAAACATGGTACATGTGTATTAGTGTACATGAGCAGTAGAATATATACTGTTGGTTTACAGTATAAAAGGACGTATGGGTCTCACAGTATGAAAAGAATGCGGGAGGAAAAGATATAAAATCTAACTTTTTGACATCATAAAGCCATGCATGAAGTATAGCACTACATTACTATATGAGTTCCTGGCATTCGGAGCCCCAATAGGTTTATACAGACCTCAGCCATTCTTTTCAGTTGTTCTTTAATAAGAATTATTTTGTGATAAGAAGAAAATAAGTTGAAGACGTCCCCATGTTTGTTGCAGGGAATGATCTTCCTGCATGACAGTGAGATCGGTTCCCATGGTAACCTCAAGTCCACCAACTGCCTGGTAGACTCCCGCTGGGTGCTCCAGATAGCAGACTTCGGCATCCACCAACTCCGCTGCTGTGAACTCCCCTCCATGGTGGACGAGGAGACTTACTACGGACGTAAGATTATCTTTTATGTTGATTACAATCTTGACCAGATTCATTTGATTTTAAATGTTGGACTTATAATTATTGCCCCTCATTTTCAAATCTTTGTTAATTTAAATTGTGTTCAATCCAGGCTTTCGGAGATATGACCGAAGTAGCGCAGCAAAGTCAACATACACTCTTTTCTAACCACTTGTTTTTTTAACTTGTTTTTTGAACAAAATCAAACGGCGATCTAGGTGTAAAAATATAACCACTACAATACCAGAAAGATGAAGATAAAAGACTCATACATACACTTACCTATATGTCACCATGTTTCCTGGACATAACAAAAACTGTTCGTATCGGCATCAGTGGCATGTAGTCCTGTAGCCTCCTCTCTCCCCGCTCACGCCCCCTGGTGTCATGTTGTAGGACTACTGTGGCGGGCGCCGGAACTACTCCGCCTGCCGGTGGCTCCCCCTGCAGGCACGCAGAAGGCCGACGTCTACAGCTTCGGCATCATTCTGTTTGAGATCCACGGCCGGTCCGGGCCCTGGGGGCCCAGCATGTACACGGCTAGAGGTAAGGGAGTATGTTACCATAGTAGCATCATGTAGATGGCAATAAAGTTGGTCGATCATAATATTGAATCAAAAGCATTGCATTTACTATAGATACTTCTTTTAGGTAACTTTCACAATAGGGCCGTCCCCGTCCACAAATCTCGTCATTTGGTGGGGGTATTGGAGGTGGGGTATAGATCTGAATGTGACATACAATGATGAAGGTATGGGGAAAGCGTGACAAAGGGAAGGGTGGGTGTCGGGTATGGCCCATTTTTGTGTGACGTAATTTATGTGGAGTCAACCTTTTAGGATCGGCATGATGATTGAATACAGAATGGAAGAGTTACTTAAAGTCATGCATCATGATGACAAAAGGCACAGCACATTAAACTGCATGCCATATTGACATCCCATATCCACCCTTCATATATATCGTCGAGAGGATATAGATGATCTTAAATTAATGCATTCCCGAAGGTAGCAGTGAGTTACTTAGTAGGGCTACATTTTTTACTAACATGAGTTAATATCCTGTTTCTACCTCACAGAGATCGTGGAGAAGTTGAAGTACCCTGCGGACGGGTTGATGATCCTGCGGCCGGACACGTCGTTACTCAAGTGTGAGTGTGAGTTTGTGGTGCGCTGTATGAAGGAGTGCTGGAGGGAGATCCCCGAGTGTCGGCCAGACTTCAAGTACATCCGGATGAAGCTGAAACCCCTACAGAGAGGACTGTGAGTTAACCTTCTTTTTACTCTTCCTTTGTCATATATTTTTATTCAAAATGCATTGCCATTCTGGCTGGGTGTTCTTAATAACAGTAAGTGAAGGAGTATGTGTTGTGTACATAAGGGACCACACAGAGAGAAGTAAAGGTGTCAACTGTGTCTCCCACGTGGCTCTGGTAAAATGGAGAGTCGAACAGCTAATGACGTTGCTTATATGAAGGATCTACTTAAGTTGACTTCCTACCACCAGTGTTAACTTGAGTTACTCTCTACTATCAGTGTCAATAGCAGAGTCAATAGCTGTTTGACACTCCATTTTTGCCAGAGCCACGTGAGAGACACAGTTGACACTTTTACTTTTCTGTGTGCACGTAGTGCCTTTAATGCAACCTGTGTTTACATAACTCCCATGGACTGCGTTGATACACAAGACTGTAGTTCACCAAAGGCGATGCTCAGAGAAAACAGTCAAATGTTTTCTAACAATTTTACTTCAGCAGTTTAGCTGAGAGTCAAAATGTTCTATAACCATAGTATACTTTCAAGAAAATATAGGATGTATTTTCATCCACAATATGTATAAGGACGTGATGGGTATGGCAGTAGTATGTGCTGATATTTCTCCTGGTATTACTAATACACACAACCTAGTCTTAATTTAATTTAAAAAAATGGTTTATTTTGCAGGAAGTCCAACATCTTTGACAACATGTTGGCTATCATGGAGAAGTACGCTGACAACCTGGAGGTCATCGTGGCAGCCCGTACCGACCAACTGGTGGAGGAGAAGAAGAAGACTGAGGCTCTGCTACTCCGGATGCTGCCCAAGTAGGTCTAATAACCCTAAATTAAGGACGGCATAACGCATTGATGGCCCGTGTCCTTGGTTGTCATGGTGAATGAATGCAGCCCTGGCAAGTAACTTGCAAGCATTATGCCGACCCTACAGGATTAATACATCTTCAAAGGGGTCGGTATCATGCACCAATGCAGCAACGGCAAGTTACTCACCAGGGCTGTATTGGTGCATCATAATAACTAATTTGATCTTTCGAGAAGAAAAACGATGTTGTAAGAAGTTGTTAAGGCTCTTGTATGCATACAGATTTTTCTACAAACCATTTATAAAGATGCATGAGTGTTAAAACAGTTTTTATTCTGCTGTAGGCTAAACATTCTACAAGCCCTCAAGAGACATTTTCAAACATTGTGAAAATGTCTGTTTTCCCAGTTGCGATCCCTTCATGAATGTGTACCTAATGGGACCTAATGTGTTGCAGGTTTGTGGCAGAACAGCTGAAGCGTGGTAACCCGGTGGTACCAGAACACTTTAACTGTGTCACCATCTACTTCTCGGATGTTGTCGGCTTCACCGCCATCTCAGCTGAGAGCACCCCCTTGGAGGTAAGCCAATCTGTGGACAAATATACCCTTCAAAAAAGAGAATCACTTTTTTAAGGTGGGGGGATGGGATTTTTGGGAGGGAGGAGCTAAAAACCCTTGACCCCTTTCATTTTCAAAAAGTGTGCGTGTCACTATGCTTCAAAGGCCAATGTCATTTAGCCTGATCTGAGGGGCTCCACTAAAGGGTCAGGAGACACCCTCTGGTTCCCACCCCACTAGTTATGGTGGTATATCTTTTTTTAAAGGGCTAGACCAGTGTTACCTTAAGCAGTACTTTCACTTGTGGTAAGTAGTATTTTGAATAGAAATAGAAACAGTACAATATAGTCGATGCTCTATTTATCTATTGTTGTCCATTTCCAGGTCGTTGATATGCTGAACGACTTATACACCTGCTTTGACTCCATCATCGGGGAGTTTGATGTGTACAAAGTGGAGACGATAGGGGATGCCTATATGGTGGTGTCTGGGCTGCCTCTTAGAAATGGTGACAACCATGCAGGGGAGGTAGCATCAATGTCACTCCACTTACTCAGAGCTATTGGTAACTTTAAGATGCGACATCGGCCGGACGAGCGGCTCAGTCTGAGGATAGGAATCCACTCCGGTAAGCGAAATTGATAAGTGTTCACTAGTTGCAATCAATGTTTGGCATAGCAAGATGTCGTATCAGATATATCCATAGGGCCATATGAAATGTATCCATTATTCTAGAATAGAACGACGGTGAGCAGGACAGTGATACAAGGGGACGTATGGGCAAGGTGTGAGGAGTGTAGGGATGGGGGAGGTTAGGTACAGGACGTGAGTAGTATAGATGGAGGGAGTAAGCGGAAGGGAGTGGGTAGTACATGTATAGGGGGACTGAGGTTAGGGGCAGGGTGTGAGTAGTATAGGGGGGGGGGGGTTAGGGGCAGGGTGTGAGTAGTATAGGGGGAGGGAGGTTAGGGACAGGGTGTGAGTAGTATAGGGGGAGGGAGGTTAGGGGCAGGGTGTGAGTAGTATAGGAGGAGGGAGGTTAGGGGCAGGGTGTGAGTAGTGTAGGGGGAGGGGGGTTAGGGACAGGGTGTGAGTAGTATAGGGGGAGGGAGGTTAGGGGCAGGGTGTGAGTAGTATAGGAGGAGGGAGGTTAGGGGCAGGGTGTGAGTAGTGTAGGGGGAGGGGGGTTAGAGGCAGGGTGTGAGTAGTATAGGGGGAGGGAGGTTAGGGGCAGGGTGTGAGTAGTATAGGGGGAGGGAGGTTAGGGGCAGGGTGTGAGTAGTATAGGGGGAGGGAGGTTAGGGGCAGGGTGTGAGTAGTATAAGGGAGGGAGGCTAGGGCGGGAGGTGAATAGTATAGGGAGAGGATGTGAGGAGGGGTGGGGGGAGGTTTTCAATGTTCATTCAATATCAATCAAATTTTGAACTGAATTTTGTCTTCAGTGGAAGGGAGGTTACAGTGTGAGTGGCAGAGGGAGGTTATTGTCAATGTCTGAGTAGTTTAGGTTGAGGGTGTAAGCAATATAAGGGGATTTAGGTAAGGGTCAGAATGTCAGTAAGGTGGACCATATCAAGATTTACAGAGGTTATCATCTCTTAGAATCTATCATCTTTAACTTCAGGTTCGGTGGTGACCGGAGTTGTAGGATTGAAAATGCCCCGTTACTGCTTGTTTGGGGATACCGTCAACACAGCATCAAGGATGGAGTCCAATGGTGAACGTAAGTTCAGACACACCCCACAATGCATATTTCCAGGGTCTTCATGTTTATATTTCAAGAGAGATTTGATCCAAATGCTGTCTGTTATTTGTTACAACTTGCATCAGTTTAAGTTCCATTATAGTTGAATTATTTGGCTCTATTCAGTACGAAAGCTTGATCACCGTGTCCAATATTCTATAACAATTCTTTAATGTTAACATGACAATTTTATTCTTTATTTCAGCCATGAAAATCCACTGTAGTGCTAGTTGTAGAAATCTCCTTGCCAAACTTGGTGGTTATATCTTAGAGGAGCGAGGCTTTGTAAATATGAAGGTAAGTAATGTTTTGCAGTAATATTCATATGTTCATACAAAGTAGTTTAAATTAGAAATAATTTATCTTTTCTGAATTAACTGAATGATTGTCATCTAATCATCAAAGCTAATCTGCGTTACATGGTAACACCAATTAGTAGGGAAATTGTCCAGTCTCTTTGCTCAGTACACATCTCACTTTGTTGGGTTATGCATTGCGTCACTCTCAGCCTGTATATTAGCTAGTTAATGTGTCCAGGTCCAACTCGCAAAAGAATGTTATATAAGCCACAGAAGTTGGCCTTTGCATACTAATTGCCTTGGGTCACATCGTCATTTAGATGATCGCAGCATCCTTGACATCTTAAAGTAATGAAACTATACAACTATTCCAGCAACACATGATTGCAGTTGAAATAGATTATCTCTCTACTCCTCAGGGTAAAGGCCAGATGTTCACCTACTTTCTCACTGGGGAGGACAAGTCTCATCGGTTAAGAAGAATATCAGTGGAGAAGCGGCCAGTGTCGCTGGACTGTAGTTTATTTAACAGCCTCACCCCTATTCCTACACATGGGCGGCTGGGGAGCACGACGTCACTGCGCTCTGAGGATTCGGCCGCAATGGCCACGGAGAGTCTGCGGCACTTGTTAAATGGCAATGTGCCGCTACTTAGTCGCGAGCGCAGTGGGAGCATGGAGTCACAGGTATGACTAACGGGCACTGGAGGAGGAGGAGGAGGAGGAGAGGGCACAGGAGGAGCGGCTCTATGGAGGAAGCACTACAGCAGTGAGAAGAGTTCCTACCCGTATACATTGGTGGTGCCTGGAGAGAAGGGACCCTAGCCTTATGTGAAGGTAGTTGGGTCGTGGGAGTGGTGGGGCAACTCAGGAGCAACAAATCTAGTGTGACTAATGTCATATCCAGGATGCACGTAATACAAGCCATATGGGGGTTAATTTTTCATTGATTATCCAATTAATTACTTGATTAAGTACTTATTTAATTAATCTTATTTTCAATGACTATACACGGATACAATGTAAATATGGTTCACATTGAATGTATAACAAATTATAGAAATTGCAATGATACCACTGATCAATGGGGCATTCTTAAGGCATCAGAGTATAACCAGAAGGACTCATTTTAGTTCAAGTTGATCCCCACCAGGCGTGTTGGAGCTCCTCTGGGTAGCTGTGTGGCAGGGAGGCGGCCGGACCGTTTTTCACAGTGACACTATCTTAGTTATATAAGCGCAGTGTGATACACATAAGGAGAACATTAATATGTAGTGTAGTATCGACAGAGTATAGTATACAGGAAAAAGTGCAATGTTGTTATTATCATTATAATCAAGGCTGGTAGAAGACTTGAGCAGTACCTCAGTATTGGCCGACAGATGGATAAATTATTGGGGGTATAACTATTGTATAAATTGTCATATATTCTACATAGGATATGTTTACAGTCAATTCGGGCATTGGGTTGTGGCTGTTAGATAGGATTATCTGGATGCTTGAAGTCCATCCCAGTGAACATAAAGAAAACCTTTTTTGAATGTTTACGAGGATATTTTTCAGGTATGGAAGATGATGTAAAAACAAATGTTATAAAAAAGCTTTCTTTGTCTTTTCACCAATTAAAGAAAAATCAAATCCGTTTCTTTCTCAATGTTAACGGTTCATTTCTCTACACACTCTGCAAACGCCTTTCTATTTTAATGTGAAAATTAGGTTTAGGCGGAAACGGTTTAACAATTTACATACATTCAAAAAACGTTTTCTTTCGAGTAATTGGGGCAGATGTACATATTCATTTCCGTATCTGTTAAGATGTATAGAGCTTCCCTACAGTTGTAGGGTAGATTCACCATGAGTTATCTGTTGGAAAATATTCTAAATATTACTGTTATTCACGAATAGAGGGCTGGTTTAACACAAATCCAAGCGTTTGATTCAAGGTTTGTGAAAGGCTCATGGTGAATTTACCCTAGATGCCATTCTGCTTTTTGTGCCTTACCTAGGCGGGATCTGGCTATATATGTAGACGCATCACCAAGTGCCAAACCTCGTGGGATAATAGTATTTAATCTTCCTAAATGTTTCTATTAAACGTCTAGTGTGTGATCTACCAAAGCAAAGTTTTGTTCTTGGTCACCAACAGTTAAGTCAGTTAATATTATTCATTTTGCTGAACGAATGTGAACCGAACATAAATTTGCCATTGCTGAAACCGGACCTTCACAATTATAAAGTGCTTGAAATATAACAGATGAACTAGAGAGTAGACGTGGAATTATTGAGATTGCAGCTTCCAAATGCATTATCCCTATGTGGGCAGCATAGTGTTTTAATGCATAAGGCCATAAATACAACCCTAGCAACACTACTTGACAGGCCTGCGTTTATGCATCATGTCAACCACGTGGCGAGAGGGTATCAACTATGCATAGATGCATAATCCTTGAATGTAGGCTTCACAAGTTACTCACTAGGGCTGGATTATGAAAAACGTGAAATGCATTAAAGCACCATGCGGCTCTTGAGGGTAACTAAACAACTGCTTATACCGTCTGTGTACTCTATTGTGCAAACTATCGCAAAGAATTAGAGGTATTTATGACTATGACATGTGCTATATATTCAATGCCTTCTTCACCACATGGGACTTGGCAACGTGCTTACAATCACAGACAGGAATGTTTATTTTGAGTATCTTCATTGATCATTGTGTCTTAAAACAGTATTCCATTATAAATGTATAATTCTCAGTGTCATATTCTGGACGTTCAACGTACTGCAGATCGCATGCATTTGATAGGCGTCACAGTACATTACCTATCCCATGTCACCTAGGTCTGACGACCAAAGGATGAATCTATGCCTAAGTACGAAGTAGTATTGCTATTAATGATTAAGTTATTTCCACTGGTTGAAAAACTATGTGCTCCTATAATAATTACCAAATGAATGACATTATTGCAAGTCGTTGTCATAAATCTATGCTGCGTCGTCTTGATGTAAAGGCAACACGATTTAACAATAAACAGTTCACACACCCTACCATTTAAGGTTGGTACAACAACCAATGTTTAGCTTTTTGCCATAATTTATTAAACCTTTAAAGCTGGGCCGTCAGAGAATAAGTTCAGCATTTTCGATACATGGACTAACATAACAGTTCCACCAAAGGGCAGCATTGTTTGGACAGGGGACCATGAACATTGTCCAGCTACAACATATTCACCCTATCTTGTGCCTGTAAAAGCTGAGCTCCCAGCCCTTAAGAGCCCTCTTGTAAATGAAAACTGAATTATATCCAAAAGTACTTTTGGCCTCACTTCAACCATGACGGTAAAGCTTTAAATAAGGGCAGCATACTGCGGTAATGCACTATGCCCTTTGTTGAAATGATGAGAAATGCAGTCCCTACTGTACGACAAACAGATTACCAGTGCTGTATCAATGCACAATGCCACCCTACATATCTAATCATTCTAATACTTTCAACGACTTTCGGATTGATCGTTTCTTGACACCTGTATTATAAAAGATATGGTGCAGATGTGTTTAACTGTAAGTTGACAATTTTTGTGGGCTTTGCGGAAGTTGTGTAATAGTCCATTACATAAACATTTCTTTACAACAGCGAAATTCATATAATTATTGGATGTACTCCTCTCATGAATATAATTATTATAGTCTAGTATTGGTCTTGTAGTGATATTTTCATGTCTAAGTTGTAGAAACAGGGCATCACAAAATGACATAGGAACCGTAAGTACAACAGGCGAAGTCCTGTATTTTTCTTATTTTTCTTTTTTGAGGCATTGGGGGGGGGGGGGGGTACTGGAACTGTTGACAGACTGCAGGTGGCAGCACTGAGGTGGCAGGAGGGATTAGTTCAGCATAGCCCCAGGAGGTGGAGCCACTGTGTCGGCTAAGGGGGAGGGGGTCCATATAAAGTCTAGTCTGCAGATATTGAAGGTGTATGTGCCAGCACCGAGTTGTCCCTTTCCTGGAGAGGTACCCACTGTATGTACTGCATCAATGTTTGCATTTAAGATGCCTTTAAGGAACACCTTAAGCTACTTTAAGTTCAGTAATGCCAGATAGATGTACGGGAAAGTCATGGACACATTCAATTGGTTTTATGTGGCATTACCTCGAATCAAATATCTTCAAAGTCTTTCATTAATATTGATTCATAAAATTTTCATTTTGCAAATATTCATGCAGTGATGCGGACAGTGGTGCAGACTGGGGCCTGGCTCTATAACTAGAGACAGGAGGTAGCCGATTTGACCCACCTTGCACTCTAGTCGCAACTGCTCATTGGCATATGGGTCGGATCGAAAAAAGATGCTGATCTGGGTTTTGGGGGGTTTTCTGCTTTGCAACAGCCACAGAATAAAAATACATACACCAGTATGGTCTTTGTTGGTTTTTCATAAGAGGGCAGACTCTTGGCTTTCGGGAAAAATTAAAATTTTGCATTTACGATGATTTTTGGCCGATTTATGAGCCTCCAAAGTTGAAAAATGGCTAAAATCCATGATTTTTAGCTAATTATCCATGTTTTACAAGGCCCTCACGTCAACTGAGACATCAAAAACTATCACTAAACAGCATTTCCTAGTAGCTATATATGTTATGTGAACAAATCAGTTTGTTACACTTTCATATCCCGCGCAAATTTTTCAACAGTGACGTTCAAGTGTAGCAACTACATGTTTTGGAGGCGTCTGTGACATTAAT
Source organism: Harmothoe impar (assembly GCA_947462335.1). Lineage (NCBI taxonomy): Eukaryota > Metazoa > Annelida > Polychaeta > Phyllodocida > Polynoidae > Harmothoe > Harmothoe impar. The sequence continues at coordinate 68,448,588 of OX381706.1, forward strand.
AAAAGGGCCTATATCTTTAATAATAGTATTCACTAAATATCCATACTACCAGCAATCTAGAGCCTCCCTATGGGTGTGCTCATGAAAAATTTTTTTTTTAGCCACGCCCACTTTTTCTCTCCCTTACTGGCAATATAGTGTATTGGAACTCGAGTTATTGTCACAGACGCCTCCAAGCATTATAGCCTTTCCAGCGTTTAATTATGATTTTATATATATTTCTTGTACCCTGTGTACTCTATTGGGTTGTATTTGAGGATCGTCTACTGCAATTGATTCGATATGTAGTGAACGGGCACCGCGGGAGGGGTATTTATACTTTGCGGCGGCGTCTGTGACAATAACCCCAAATTTAGCGCGGGAACGCTGTCGGCGTTCCTGTTACCCGCCGGAAGCGCCGAACATCCGGGTAGCGTTTCGGCGAGCACAGCAGCGTCAGATCTTGATGGAGCGACTCCACATTCCGCCAGATCAGCGTTCTTTTTCAGCTAAAAGCTAAGCAAAGGTAAGTGATCGTACCAAAAATGTGTTATATTTTGATTCATTATGCCCCCAGGCCCACGCTGATACATTTATTTTCGTTTCGAACGGTGTATTTTAGGTAGACTTGATCGTTTACTTTCGTTCGAGTGCTCGCGTATTATTGTCACAGTCGCCGCCATGTTGTTTTTTGCCAATTTCACCGGTGTACGCTCGCCGGCGGCGTCTGTGACATTAATGGTGGCTCGGCGAAAAATCGTTCTGGCTATCGTTCTATCGTTTCCTGCGGGTACATACCAACTTGAATCAATAGATTAGATGCTCCTCTATGCTCGTATGTAGTTTAGTAGGCCTCCCATGCTTATAAGGCTATGTTTCATGTCTTTTAAAAAAATATTTTAGAATTTTTTTGGAATTTCGGTCAGAAAATGTACTCTCACTCAGCTGAAACCTATCCAAACTTAATATATTATGGTTATTTCTCTTCCTACAACGTCCCTTTATTATGTTAGTGGGATATATTTACGCTGGTACAACTTTCCTGGCCACTGCAGGGCGATTTATGAATTTTCGGGTTATTGTCACAGACGCCTCCGACGAAAATGAAATTGTCACTGTACAGTGACTAATAAATAGAATTATACAATGTAACTTCGTACCATGCTTCAGGGGTATGTAAGCTAATGCCCTGACCAAGAAATATTTTTATTTATCAAAGTTTACATATATTTATAGAACATTTCATTAATGTCACAGACGCCTCGAAAGCAGTTAATCGAATAAAAATAGTAGTTCCCTTGCACCCAACCTCTCCATATTTTTAGTCAGCATGCCCCTACTATATATCTAAAGAGCCAGTAAGGTGTATTGGCAGTAGTTAAAACTTTTTTTTCCAACTTCTCTGTCCCCTGGCTATTTTTGCTTAAAAGCTGTGGCAGACCCACTTATGTATGTCTGATGTGCTCAAAATCCTCCATGTTTTGGCTATACACCTGTATTTAATTATCCAATCAACTAAAGTGAACATTTGCCAATAATTAGCAATTATTATTCATGATGTTAATCTATTTAAATGGTCTGAAATTCCCTTAAATAATCATAAATTGTTGTTTATTTTGCAGTATGGTACGTCCGAAGCTACCGCCCGGGACGGCCAAGACGGGCGCCCAGCGCCAAGCCGAGAGCAGGGCCCGCAAGAAGCGCGAGGACGAGGCAGCCTACCAGAGCCACCAGGCCGAGCTCCGCAAGGAGTCCAGGGCTAGGGTGAAGGCGGCGTCCACAGATGACGAGAGAAGGCTACAGCAGGACCAGGCAAACCTGCGGGTGAGTAAATTGCAATTTCTAACATTGAGAATTACTTTTATGGACAAATTTTAAATATAGGTATGGATTTTATTGGATAAGCATATGAATCTCTTAATACAATTAGTAATCAGTGTTCAATCTGTTCATAACTCCCACAACTGTTTAGCACAAATTAAACAATACTTGTACTTTTCATACAGACGGCACAGTGGCGTGACCGGATCGACCAGGTCGCCAGGGCCGAGGCGGAGGGTCGACCGCCACCTGTCTTCTCGCCCGACCGGCGCCTGAAGCGGCCTGCCCCTGCTGCTGCAGCTGGCGCTCCTCCCGAGGAGGCTCCACCGGCCGAGGAGGCTCCACCCGCGGACGCGCTGCAGGATGCCGCCGAGGGAGGGCCGCCGCCTGCGCCGCTGCGCGTCTCCGCTTCCCTCTGGAAGCGTGCCCGGGGCACGAAGACGACGGCCACCACCACTGCTGCCACCGCCACTGCTGCCACCGCCTCTACTGCCCCTGTGGCAACTCGACCACGAGGTGTAAGTATTTATATTAGATTGTATGAACCTGCCTATGATCATTAAGTATTTATATTAGATTGTATAAACCTGCCTCCCTATGATTAATAAGTATTTATATAAACATTAGATTTTATGAACCTGCCTCTATGATTATCCTGTATAGTATTATTTATAAATGCAATAAACTACATAAATGTATTCAGTATCCACATAGTAACGTAGTGGGAAATTCTGACATGGGAAATGCTTATTTCACTTAATCTCACATGACCCTCTCACCTGGTCTGTAGGAGATCACTGCATAATTAATGGGTTCCCTATCATTTTGGATAGATGTATGTGGTGCCTGTGGATACCTAACGGTGGCAACTAAGCATTCACCACATATTAAGGAACCTCTTAGATATGTTAGTCCCTGAATCTGTACACACTACGACCATGGTTCTAATTTCATTGTAAATGTGAGATTAAGAAGGAAATAAGTATACAAATTCTGTATTTTAATTTTATTTACAATTGCATATTTTTACACATGTATGTGTTAATCCTAATTTATATTTCAATAACCGATTTTCTCTTACAGCAGCGCTCCGACACCCGGCCCGTGACAACGACGCCCGTGACAACGACGCCCGTGACAACGACGCCCGTGACCGTCACCACGCCTGTGTCGACGAGGCCCGTCACCACCAGGCCTGTCACCGCCACCGTCACCGCCACCGTCACCACCACTGCTGCCACCGCCACTGCTGCCACCGCCTCTACTGCCCCTGTGGCAACTCGACCACAAGGTGTAAGTATTTATATTAGATTGTATGAACCTGCCTATGATCATTAAGTATTTATATTAGATTGTATAAACCTGCCTCCCTATGATTAATAAGTATTTATATAAACATTAGATTTTATGAACCTGCCTCTATGATTATCCTGTATAGTATTATTTATAAATGCAATAAACTACTTAAATGTATTCAGTATCCACATAGTAACATAGTGGGAAATTCTGACATGGGAAATGCTTATTTCACTTAATCTCACATGACCCTCTCACCTGGTCTGTAGGAGATCACTGCATAATTAATGGGTTCCCTATCATTTTGGATAGATGTATGTGGTGCCTGTGGATACCTAACGGTGGCAACTAAGCATTCACCACATATTAAGGAACCTCTTAGATATGTTAGTCCCTGAATCTGTACACACTACGACCATGGTTCTAATTTCATTGTAAATGTGAGATTAAGAAGGAAATAAGTATACAAATTCTGTATTTTAATTTTATTTACAATTGCATATTTTTACACATGTATGTGTTAATCCTAATTTATATTTCAATAACCGATTTTCTCTTACAGCAGCGCTCCGACACCCGGCCCGTGACAACGACGCCCGTGACAACGACGCCCGTGACAACGACGCCCGTGACCGTCACCACGCCTGTGTCGACGAGGCCCGTCACCACCAGGCCTGTCACCGCCACCGTCACCGCCACCGTCACCGCCACCGCCACCGCCACCCGTGTTGCCAGGAGGCCCGCCGTGACCCCTGTCACCGCCGCCCCTGTCACCGCCGCCACCCCTGTCACCGTCGCCACGTCCGTCCCCGTCGCCACGTCAGTCCCTGCCGCCACGTCCTCGTCGACTGGCGTGCACGGAGACTACTACGTGGACGTGGGCGGCGTGGTATACAAGCGCCTAAGCACTCGTGTAAGTGTAATCAAAATGCCTATCTCATTGTATGATACAGTGATTAATCAATTTGTACTGTGTGTGTATACTCAATGTTCTGTTCAGTTTAAACTGCAGTGTCCAACAAAGTAACGGTGTTCAGTTTAAATGCATCTGTGACAGCTCTAGTACTAGTATAATTAAATATAAACATTTTGATATTGGCCTTAATAAAAAAAAAACCCTCTATATATATATTTTATTCACCTATTTTAAATCTGGGATAAATTGTATTTTACAGCCAGCCACCGATACCACCACCGCCGCCGCTACCCCCACCCCCGAGTGTTCGCGGACTGCAGGACTACGCCAGGCTCCTCTGAGTGACACGCCGCTGACCCCTGCCGGACGGCCACAGCGCACAGTGACGGTGCCCCCACCCCTCAGCCCAACCCGCAGCACCCGGTTCAGTCCGGATCCGCTGCTGCTGGCCCTCGACCTGCAGTAAGTACCAGTGGTAACATTATAATCTATACAATCTAGAAAACCTCTTTGCATAGCTAATACACAATGTCAATCCATGTAGGTATACAGTATCTATCTTTAATTAAACTGTCTTTACTGGTAACTCACAATTTACAGAGACACCATCGAGCGACACCCCATCCTCAGGGAGTCTGAGGATAATAGCGACGACGAATAAAGTAATTGTACCATAAAAGTAATAGAATAGGAGGTTGCTCAGTTCATTTTAGTTGCATGTTCAGTTGCTTGTTCAGTCACTTGTTAAGTTGCTTGTTAATTTGCTTATTTGTGTATGTGTATCTATGTGTAGGCATGATGCATGAATGCAGCATGGAGACTCGGCTTATATCGGGTTGCAGAGTCTACCTCGGGGGGGCGCTAGTTGTCAACCCCTCCCCCCTTCCACTATTCTATACAAATGCACACTTCATGTAGTCTATGTATTTATCATTATTATAATTTATTATGTAATGATTTACTTTGGCATCAATTTGATATTTAACCATTACCTTTATTTACAGGAGTCCCCCCGCAGGCAGGCTGCGCAAAGTGAGGACCCCTGTAAAACAGGGGCTCTTCAGGCGGGTACACAAACAGAAGCTGACCATCGACCTACAGGAACAGACCATCAAAGACCAAGCAGCGACAATCCTCAAGATGTCCGCCAAGACCATCCGGCATGCCCAGCAGGCCACCACCTCCGACGCCAAGAACACTCGCCGCCGCCTCATAGATGCCCACCAACCCGGCCCGTCCACCGACAAGACCGTCAACGTGCCTGCAGACCAGCTGAAACAACTTGAAGCTGACTCTGCCAAGTACCAGATCTTCGCATCTGGGGTACGGTCACTGCGGGGTGTGGTACGGACCCGTATCGCCCGCAAGTTCTCCGCCCGCGACAAGTTAAAGAAGGGCAAAGTGCTGACCCGCTTCTGCTTGGACATCGGCGTGGATCCTCGGTCCCTCAAGCCAAAGGATGCCACGAAGGTGTCCCCAGCGTGCAGGGACCGTGAGGAGAAGGTCAACCACATCGTCGAGTTCCTCTGCAGGCCCGAGCACTCCTACACTCTGCCCGGTAAAAAGGATGTCGTCACGGTGAGGAAGGCTGGTGAGCCCAACCGTAAGGTGCAGAAGGTGGTGCTGACTGATCTACTCTCAGTACTGCACGACATCTACAAGAGTGAGTACCCTGAGAGAAAGGTCGGTCTCTCCACCTTCAAAGCAGTCCGGAAGGAGGCCCAGTTTATCAAGTGTGTGCAGTGCAACAACACCCGCATCTGTCTCTGCACCAAACACCAAAACTTCACCCTCCGGCTACGGGCTGCTCACCTCCCAGGACTACCCGATGCAGTAGTGCGTACCAACACACTGGAGGAGTTCAAACAGAACATGCGTAAGAGCATCACTGGCTCCACCGTCACCGTGGAAACATGGCAGATGGTGGAAGTCGAGATCCAGGAGAAGGACCCTAAGACCGGCAAGAACAAAACTTGCAAGAAGCTCCGACTGCGTCCAGACACCGACACCAAGGCAGACTTCATCAAGATGATGTGCAAGGACTTTGTCACCATGCGAGAACACTCGTTCCGCGCCCAGAACCAGCACCGAGTCGTCCGGGAAGTACGGGAAACGATGTCGGAGCAGGAGGTCACGGTGCAGATGGATTTCTCGGAAAACTGGATGGTGTCGTTCCCTGAGTCCCCACAAGCCGTCTACTACGCAAAGGATCCGGTCACTCTCCACCCGGCCGTGATCCAGTACAAGGACAAGGACGGGAACACCAAACACCACTCCCTAGCCCTCTGCACCGATGACCGCAAGCACGATGCCGGAGCCATCCTCGCCTTCATGTTGAAGATTCGCGAGTTCATCGATGAGCACGTTCCCAACTGCACCACCATCCACTACAGCTCCGACTCGCCGTCCTCGCAGTACCGGAACCGATTCATCTTCAGCATCCTCTGCAAGCACGAGCAGCTGATGGGGGGGATCCAAGCCACCTGGACCTACTATGAAGCTGGCCATGGCAAGGGTCCCTGCGATGGCATTGGTGCTTCTGCTAAGCGAGTCGCTGATCTACTGGTGAAGGCGGGAGTTGTCATCGAGAACGCCAAGGCCTTTGTTGACACTGGTAATGCAAAAGAGGGGGCCGTGCACTACATCCATGTCACCCTCGAGGAGATCCAGGATGCCCGCGCTCTACTGCAGAGTCTAGTCTGTGTCAACTCCCTGCCTGGCACGATGAAGGTCCACGCAGCGATTCCGGCCGTACCAAATGTCTCCATCGCTGTCAGAGACACCTCGTGCTTCGGTCCCTGCTGCTGGGAAGACAACACCTCAACTCGCAACTGCCCCGGCTGGGTTGAGCATGTCCTCTTCAAGAGTAACCGCAGGAGGGCAGCGCGTGCTGTGGAGGTCCCAGTCCCAGTCCCAGTCGAGGCCGTGGAAGTCCCAGTCGTTGCTGTGGAGGTCCCAGTCCAGGTTGATGAGGTCCCAGACGTGGAGTGCTACACCGTCGGTGAGTTCGTGGCCTGCATGCACAACACCCAGTGGTTCATCGCTAAAGTGACAGATGGAGTGGACACCAAAGGCATGTACGAGGTCGCTCTCATGGAGCGTGCTAACAAAGCACTGAACCGGTTCCAATGGCCACCAAGGAAGGACCTCATCCGTCTGCCTACAACCGACATCCTCACAAGGCTCGCTGCAGCCCCAAAGCGCATCTCAACCCACGGCAAGCTAGCATCCATGTATGCACTGCCCAGTGCAGTCCTGAAGGAGGTGAACACACTCTTCCTGACATCTTGAAGAACTTCAACCATGATGCCAACACTTTGAATGCCCCTGGACTTGAACTTGATCCGATATTAGAGATATCCGAGGCGTCTGTGACGTTAACCGGGTAAATGTATGGGTTTAGCCAGACAGCTAGTATGGCCCTGCTAGTGCTAGTAGGGTCTTTATTACTGTTTTAAATGATTGCAAACAGGTTTGCCTTGTAGACTAGAGCCAAGGAGGTTCCTTTGTATTGTAAATATTTTGATAGCGCGATGCTCCCAATCGCGAGCACATGGTAAAATGTGTTTTATTTTTATTAGAGACATAGTGCATGGTCAAAATGTGGTATATCTAATGCTATCTTGACATAAGACAATGCAGTAACATGTTATGTATGAGTGTGTAAGGTTTCAAGAGGTTCTGATCACTTCTAATGGCTGTGTGACCGTTTTAGTATAGCACTATTATACCCGAGGCGTCTGTGACGTTAACCGGGTAAATGTATGGGTTTAGCCAGACAGCTAGTATGGCCCTGCTAGTGCTAGTAGGGTCTTTATTACTGTTTTAAATGATTGCAAACAGGTTTGCCTTGTAGAATAGGGCCCAGGAGGTTCCATTATAATGTAAATATTTTGATTGTGTGGTGCTGCGCATCAGGGCACACGGTAAAAAAGTGACTTTATTTTTTTTAAAGACATAGTGCATGGTCAAAATGTGGTATATCTAATGCTATCTTGGCATAAGACAGTGCAGTAACATGTTTTGTATGAGTGTGTAAGATTTCAAGAGGTTCTGAGCACTTGTGATGGCTGTGTGACCATTCTAGTGAAGCGCTATTATAGTAGAGCTATCCGAGGCGTCTGTGACGTTAACCGGGTAAATGTATGGGTTTAGCCAGACAGCTAGTATGGCCCTGCTAGTGCTAGTAGGGTCTTTATTACTGTTTTAAATGGTTGTAAACAGGTTTGCCTTGTAGAATAGAGCCCAGGAGGTTCCATTATAATGTAAATATTTTGATTGTGTGGTGCTGCGCATCAGGGCACACGGTAAAAAAGTGACTTTATTTTTTTTAAAGACATAGTGCATGGTCAAAATGTGGTATATCTAATGCTATCTTGGCATAAGACAGTGCAGTAACATGTTTTGTATGAGTGTGTAAGATTTCAAGAGGATCTGAGCACTTCTGATGGCTGTGTGACCATTCTAGTGAAGCGCTATTATAGTAGAGCTATCCGAGGCGTCTGTGACGTTAACCGGGTAAATGTATGGGTTTAGCCAGACAGCTAGTATGGCCCTGCTAGTGCTAGTAGGGTCTTTATTACTGTTTTAAATGGTTGTAAACAGGTTTGCCTTGTAGAATAGAGCCCAGGAGGTTCCATTATAATGTAAATATTTTGATTGTGTGGTGCTGCGCATCAGGGCACACGGTAAAAAAGTGACTTTATTTTTTTTAAAGACATAGTGCATGGTCAAAATGTGGTATATCTAATGCTATCTTGGCATAAGACAGTGCAGTAACATGTTTTGTATGAGTGTGTAAGATTTCAAGAGGTTCTGAGCACTTGTGATGGCTGTGTGACCATTCTAGTGAAGCGCTATTATAGTAGAGCTATCCGAGGCGTCTGTGACGTTAACCGGGTAAATGTATGGGTTTAGCCAGACAGCTAGTATGGCCCTGCTAGTACTAGTAGGGTCTTTATTACTGTTTTAAATGATTGCAAACAGGTTTGCCTTGTAGAATAGAGCCCAGGAGGTTCCATTATAATGTAAATATTTTGATTGTGTGGTGCTGCGCATCAGGGCACACGGTAAAAAAGTGACTTTATTTTTTTTAAAGACATAGTGCATGGTGAAAATGTGGTATATTTAATGCTATCTTGGCATAAGACAGTGCAGTAACATGTTTTGTATGAGTGTGGAAGATTTCAAGAGGTTCTGAACACTTCTGATGGCTGTGTGACCATCCTAGTAAAGCGCTATTATAATAGAGATATCCGAGGCGTCTGTGACATTAACCGGGTAAATGTATGGGTTTAGCCAGACAGCTAGTATGGCCCTGCTAGTGCTAGTAGGGTCTTTATTACTGTTTTAAATGATTGCAAACAGGTTTGCCTTGTAGACTAGAGCCCAGGAGGTTCCATTATAATGTAAATATTTTGATTGTGTGGTGCTGCGTGTGCCGACACACGGTAAAAAAGTGACTTTTTTGGGTTTAAAGACTGAGCACATACTCAAAAAATTGTAAAAATGTTTTAATTAAGGTTCTAAACCATGCACCAACCTGTCCTGTACATGTGTGTAAGGTATTAAGATGCTCTAAACACTTTTAATGATTCTGTGACCATTCTAGTATATTACTGTGAAACTCGAGGCGTCTGTGACGTTAACTGGGTATTTGGTACCATGTTGCACACACTAGTGTGACCAACCGGTCGGAAACTCACACCTAAAACCTTTTGCTTTGTCAACCAGATGTACTAAGTACATTAGACAGTAATTTTGATGGTAATCAAAGCAAGATTAAGGAAACTAGGCTAAAGTTAGTAAAGTGTAATAGAATGCTTTGGATTTCTCTATTTTCTACAGAATTAAAAATACCACAATTTTTTTAATTTATGACTTACAGCTTTGAAACTTCCCAGGATTAATAGTACCTAGTCAACCAACTAGGAGCCAAAATTTGGAATACCTAGGTCACTTTGAAAGAGTTTCCTGCAGTGCACAATTCATTAACGTCACAGACGCCTCGGGATTAGGGTAGCATGTGGTCTACGGTGAATAAAAACTGCATTCTTGGGCGAAACAGAGTTCCCCAGCGGTTTCAGGGAGCCAAGATGCTACCCTTTCAGGAAAATAAAATTGTTAAGTGAAATTGTGAATTTTGTGTTTTGTCCTTATGTACCCCCAGATCAGCATTTTTTTTCGATCCGACCCATATACTTTTACACTTTTTGTTCATTGGACATATACTACACAGAGCAGAGCTGTAACAGGAGGGTGGCCCGAGGCATAGGACGCCAGTGTAGGTCCTGCGACCAGGACGGTGACAGCGCATCATCAAAACATGGCGGCTACTCCCGGTTTCTAGTATAGTAACTGGGACTCAGTCTAGGTCTCAGCGAAGGAAAACCTTATACTATGTACTTTAATATAGCGGAAAATGTAATAACAGCTACCAGGACATTTACAATTTCTGAAAATCCCATTGACCTAAAAGATACATCTTTCCTACAAAACATTTCCAACAAGAGTTAGCTACTGACCACGGAAAATTTGAGCACTGGTCTGTTGCGTAAAGCCACCTGAATTGCGCCTGAATTCGCACTGAATAATTTGCATTTTCACTGATCCCCAATCTAGCCTTTGAAAAAAATGTGAACTCTCTGAGGATCCCTTTCTTATTATTTGATTGAAATTGGCAGACATTCAGCAGCATGTGTACACGTTTTCATAATATTGGCATCATTTCCAACTTAATTATGGACCATTCAGTGCCCCTGCAGTATTCACTTCTGACCAGAATCGTATATGACTCTCAGTTTTCTGCGGGATTACCCTCACTGAGAGTGAGACCTCTAACAGTGGTGTACATGCCTGAATACTAGCTATACTAGTGTATGATGTCAGACGACAGATGGCGCTACTGTGTTGTTTAATTCAGGTGCTGGATACGATGCTGAAAGCGTTACATGTTTGCTCATTTCGCTTCCTTCAAAGTAGCATTGCTAAAAGTCACAAAGTTATACTGATACAGATTCTTACTGTTGAGGTCCATATTCAGGTCATAGCACCACAACACTAATTGTAAATGTAGTCCAGACTAAATGTTTTCAAACTTGGTGAAGAACACCAGGTTGCGTAGAAATGTGTACCTTAAGGTGGGTCGCTACCCTTTGATCAAAGTTAACAGAATCTCTCTATTTTTTTTCTACACGCAGTCTAAATCATGTAGAATCGGTAAATAAAAAGAAAAATAGGGGGTCCCGACCTACTTTTTTAGATACAGAATTTTGAAAAATTAGAGTATTTTAATTTTTCTCTAAAAATGAGAAAAAAGTTGAAAACTTCAATAATTTGTTTAAATATCAACCCTTATGCACAGAAATGTAAAACTTCACATGTGAAATGCCTATATTATGTTCCACTTTACTGCGAAAATAATTTTACAGTTGTATGCTATGGCATTCTGGGTAAAAATAGGATGTTTCGGTAAAGAATAGGAATAAATTGCTATTATTTTGTTAGTAGAGAGGCAGAATCTTGTGATTTTAGCTCTGGTGGTTATGGAATGTTAGAGGGTGGCATCCAGGTTAAATTTGAAGTTTGATCCATACTGATTAAGTTTGGGTTAGATGCCACGCAGACAAATCGTTTTTCTCTGAAATAGGGCCCGACAAAGGTAGCCATTACCGAAATTCACTATTTCTGCAATCGCTTTGCATGTAATAGTGCTAGACATTCATTTAAAGTGGCTAAATTCACATTGTGAGGGTCTAGCATCACAATGAAGGCATCACAGTCAGTCTTCATTGTATATTTTACCTAGCAACATAATGAAGACATCACAGATTCTCTCCAATGAATTATTTACCCACTAGAGGCTTAATGGAGGTAGCAATTAGCTAAATTCACCATTCCTGCCATGGCATCGCAAATAAGGGTGATAGACTTTTTATTGAAGTGCCCCTATCAATATTTCCAGGACCAAGGGATACAATGCAAACATCATGTTTCTCATCCAATGCATCTCTTACCTATTCTAGGCCTAGTAAAGACCTATTTTCATCTAATTCTCTACATGTACAGTATTTCTCACGCAATGCTATAATAGGTAGATCTACTCCCCAGACAGCTGTTAAGGAATCACCTGCATGTATAAAAGAATTCTCCTAAGATATATCTGAGAGCCTATAAAGGTTAGACACAGAGACCTACAGGTGTTAAAGGACTAGTATACCTATAGATGATTGTAGATGTGCACTATACAGTTATAGTGAAGTCCTGACATATTTGGCCACTCTTCCATTTCCGCCAAAAAATGGCTGGTTATATAGAGCAATATTATGTTCAAACAGAATGGATGTGATCAATACTATTGCCATCAATTTACGACTGATAATAGGTATCCCAGGAGGTTTGAAGATATCATCGTTGCATATGTGGAAACTAGTTGGATTGATAGACCATATCAAAAGAGGAAAAACTGTTTTTATATGATACAGATCAGTCAAGCGGTTTAGATTTGGGATCCATTTGAAAGTGTCATAATAAGGTCTGGCCGCTCTCCTCAAGATCATTATGCATGCATATGCTGAGCATTCTGTAATATCTGGGAAAAGGAATGGGTTGTGTAATCTGATTGGATCCTGATCACAGCATATATCTCTTTATCTCAATGAAAAATCAATTAGTTCAGACATAAAGTTTCATTTTTACAGGCCCTCAAAATTGGGATATATTACATGTAAGTCATAGTTTTTCCACAGAGATGTGCAAAATATCGCAAGTTTGGTAGTGTCTGATTTTACCAATATGTCAGATACACCTTTGATTCTCAGGGAATTCCTCCTATAGGTAATGGAGACCATGCCTATTTTTTTCTGTTCTGGAAAATCAAGGTTAACTTCACAGTTATCATTTGAATATGGGGAAAACATTAGTTTTCCAATGAACAGTGAAAATGACCCGACTCCAAATCAACGCCACACAACTGTTGTCTAATATTATATCAAGTTGAATTCTTTCATAGGCATAGGTCAATATGGTACACATCAGTTCCAAGCATTCTTTATCCTTTTAAGGTATTACATAATTCTAAGTGATGCGATGAATATCATGAAATTCCCTGAAATGACTGAAATATCACTGATATGGCCATTATGGGGCTACTTTACAGCATCTTCAGACAAAATTTCTTCTTGACCTCTGCATCCAACTTTTGATATCAACTCATTTATATTATTCCTACAACATAACAATACAATTATGTAACTTTTAGCCCGTTACATAATGGTTTACAAATCCTGGGAATGTGGTCTTCTATTCTGAGTATGAATGGGTTTGCAATAGATATATGTGAATGGTACCACATGTATGATGATCCTTAGAGGTGTACATATGTATCAAAAGTCAAGGTCAAGATGCGGAGATAATACATCCAAACCTATTTTTGCATTTCTTTTCACCCTCCGCATACCCTCCGTATCTTTTTTTTTAAATATCAACATACGGCATCCAACATACGGCCCTCTCAAGATACGGACATTGTTACCTGTCCCTTTTAGAAAAATATGCAAAAACCAGTCTACATTCCGGGAAACCCCTAGGGAATTCCCTCTGTGACGTCATAATATGTAGCAACATACGGAGGTAGGCTGGGGAGGGTATATATAGGGTCCGTATGTTGGGGGAAGAGACAGGGGAGGGACAGGAGAGGTTTGGGAAGGGACAGGATAGGTAGGGGAAGAGATAGAAAAGGTCGGGAAAGGCACCTCTGTACTCTGATAGCTATTGTCTGTTTAAACACAAGGAGTCTGTGGGCAAAGTTTCAGCTCTGTAGGGCCATTATTTACCGAGTTACAGAAGAAAAGACATTTTTGGGTATAATTTTGTTGAAAATCAATTTTTTTAATTTATCTTTTTTTAATTATAAAGGTAGAAGTTGGACTTTACTTATCTAGTCATTAAAACAATATTAGAGACATTTTTTTTACATATATATGTGCACTTTAAAAAGGGAGAAGGGAGGTGGGGGACTGTACTAAAATGGGGCAATATCGCGCATCTAACCCTAAAATTAAGCCTAAATATTGGTTGGCATCACCCAGAATAATAGAAAACGAGTTGATAACTATTTTTCCAGTTTTTGCAGACATTTCATGTGCCATTACATTTGATAAAGGCAAAACATGACTATATTTGTATGATCTACTTGCTCCTAGGGCATGGAGAAAATATGTCCTATTTATGTTTTTCTTCAGGGTTATATCACGCACCACAGTGTTATATCACGCACATGATAGGGTTATATCATGCATCATAATTTATTCACCTATATTCTATGAAAATATTTTGAGAAAAAGTTTAATTTCCCCCATACTTTATGTTGAAGGGATATGCACCTATGATAGATGGATATTGTTACCCATATACAACTTTCACTTATGTAAATGCTGCCTGAAGGTTGTTAGTGACTTTCTTATTTAGAAAAAATACCATAATTAATCAAAAGTTAGAGGAAAAGGGTTACCACAGGGTTGTATCACGCACTTGACACTCTAGTACCCCATAAAAGACAGAAATATTAAGATAAAATGTTATTTCTTAATTTCATCGTATTCTATGGTAAAATATGCTATTAGAACATTTTTTACATTTTCTCTATGATTATTTGTCTTCTTTGTGTTGCCATAGATACAAAAAGGCGTGATATAACCCAGGTGCGCGATATTGCCCCATTTTATGGTTTAGGTCCACATAACCTCCAACAGATGGCTTGCGATCTCCATTCCCTTATATATATATGAGAGGAGTTGAGGCCAGCTTGACTTAGCCTCTAGGTGGCAGCACCAACACAGCCTGGAATAAGCAAGGTAGTAACACTTCTACGATGGCCTGTTGTGTCGATATCTTTTGCCTGTCTAGATGCATGGACTGTGTTGCCTACCATGTCTGTAAAGTCCCCCTTTTTAATGTGCTATAAATATATGTAATAAAATGGCCCTAGAACTATTTTAACGGGTAAATAAGTTAAGTCCAACTACTACCTTCATGATTAAAAAAAAAAAAAAATTATATGGATTTTGGGAGAAATTACATGAAAAAGAGTCTTTTCTTCCATAACTCGGTAAATAATGGCCCTACAGAGCTGAAACTTTGCCCACAGACTCCTTGTGTATAAACGGTGGTAGACAACAGAATACAGAGCTGGCTGTAGTGGTGACGAAATGGTAGTAGTGGCTCCTACCATCTCCTCACGGCCCCTACCATTTTCTCACGGCCCCTACCATCTCCTCACGGCCCCTACCATCTCCTCACGGCCCCTACCATCTCCTCACGGCCCCTACCATCTCCTCACGGCCCCTACCATTTTCTCACGACCCCTACCATTTCCTCATGTACACCACATCCAGTACCAACATACGGAGCATAAATACCACATACCGCGCACAAAAGAGACATACGGCCCTAAAAACCAGGGTATATGTCTTGTTTTCAACATACAACCCCCCCTCCTACCCCTCCGTATATTTGGACCAAAATACACCAAAGATACGTTTTTTTCTTGCTCCGTATGTTGAACTGAAACGCAATTATGGCCGTATGTACATACGGCCGGCCGTATCTGAATACGGCAGCCGTATCTTTTTCCGTAAGATGCGGACATGTTGAGCAGAAACGCAAAAATGAACAGAAACGCAAAAATCGGACATACGGACCCTCCGTATGATACGGTGAAACGCCTTCCTGGTAACTTAAATCATTAGATATTCATATATGCCAGATGTTTTAAAATGATGCATTACTATTAGATTTAGATTTTCTATCTAGGTGTTTCAATTCAGTACCCTCATGAATATCTATCATACGGGATAGCATACACAATTCCATGTTTATATTGCGCATGGATGTGTATATTCACCGCAGAAAACTAGTGAAATGGTTAAAATCATTGACACTCTAGGGAAAGCATCAATACTGTTAGTAGCAGGGTGGAATTATTTGTACATCTCATGTTGAGGACGAAAGTCTCTCTCACTAAAAGCTGTCCAATAGATTAGATTGTTTGTTACAATAGTTCACCATTTAGACCCTGATGTTGCTACTGCACAGAGAAAAGAAGTAGAATCACGGTGACTCCTAAATGGGAGTCTGGACCCAATCATTGAGGAAGCTCTCCCCAGGACTTTAAGATGACTCCCAATCATTAGGGAGTCTCAGAATAAGAGTCATCATAGAGTTATTATCAAGTCCTGCTAATGTTAGGGAGTCACTTTAGAGTCCTGGGGAGAGTGATCAAGCCGGGAGTCACAGTGATTCTACTTCGGTTCTCTGTGTGTCTTACAAAAAAAGCCGAATCATTTTTCTTGTGCTTGAATGTTCCCGTAACACAATAACAACACAGTTCTGTACAGATGGAATCTGAAACGTGTAGTGTAATGTGAGAAGGTCTTTTGTAAAACAATATATGTAGTAGAATCATGGTCTGTATGACCGCTTTTTGTTATACATAATAGCCTCATACAAGCATATAATTTACCCACTCAAACTATATATATAATTATATCTATATATATATATCTATATATCTATATATATCTATATCTATATATATATATATATATGTATATATATATATCTATATATCTATATCTATATATAAATATATATATATATATATATATATATATATATATATGTATATATATATATATATATATATATTACATATTTATATTTGTTTTATATAATGTTTGTGTGTGGGTGTATACTGGTGTACTTTTCAGAAAGAGCTTTATCCGACAGCTTTTGATAAAACGAGTCTTGGACAAGCATGATATATGAGCATTTGTGAATTGTTAGCTGAAAGGGCAGTGAAACATTAAGACACTATGTAGCCCTTGACTGCTTGCAGGCTTTACCACTCTGTCAGATGTTTAGTGCCTGCCCCTAACCTGCATACTAACACAGCAGGACACACATAATACAGCACTTAGGTGCCGCTGGTCCTGTACAGTGACTTCCGCTGCAAAGTGGACAAACTTGCAGAATACATTTTGTTCATTTGACCTAAATATGTTTGCCATGATGGGAGAGAAAACACTCTTCACCCTCTCACTAGTGTCTTAATGTGCTATGACCTTTTGCTGTCTTGTTGAATGTTGTATGAATGCAATCCTGATGATTAACTAGGGTTTATAACTCCCAAAGGGTTCAGATGGCGCATGAATGCAGCTCTAACAAGTAGACTCCTGGGCTTCATTCACGCGCCATGCCAACATATCAGAAGGGCATAGTAAAAGGATATGTGATAACAAGTTCCCAAATAAAAGGTTGATAGTAATGGCTGAAAGAAGACATTGTTTAGGCGCTCATAGTGAGTAAACTAATGGCTTGAAACTCCCCATATTAGAGGACCCATTCTCCTTAGCCATACATCCTGAAGTAAAGTCTTTTTCCTACTTTCGAAAACGTCATATGGATTTTTAAGCACTGCCTTTCAGTAAAGGCACAGATGTAGCCTCCTTAGTGCTTTAAATGTTTAACGTTAAAAGCTCTCATAAGTGTTAATAACGGACTTTATATTTCCAAGAACTGTTGGGCTCTTTCACTCGGTTCTTTTAGAAAGACACTTCATGGTTAGAGGTCTATCACGGGCAGTGCAGATTTTCTATCTTCATTTTCTAAGTTTCTGGTTATATTGTGAGAGCTCTCCTATATATGATATGTCAATAAAACTCAATTTGGATAAGTGTATTTGGCTATTGCCCTAGACTTTGACAAGATATTGTCCCTAAAAGGTAAAATTCTCAGCTACAGTAAGATTCTCAGTTACACGGAGGAGTTAAATACACCATGACTTGTTTATTGTGCCCCTGCTCAGGTAATGTCACTGTGCTCAGGTGCACAAGATATAATTCGGGTGAAGCCAAGGGAGTATGCACCAAATGCTTGTGTTGCAGTGCATGGTTAAACCTGCCCGACCACTATAACTGTTATGTATGGACCGGAAGTCGTCGTAACCGGAAGTCGTAACGTAACCGGAAGTCGTAACCCAAAGTAACTTGGTGTAAACAGCCAGTCATCATCTAGCTAGCAGAGGTACCACACACAGGTATACACAGGTACGTATTAGATAGACGACACCTGTACCCTGGTATGCGTCATAACCACTGCCCCACAAGGTTGAGACGAGGTGTTATACACCGAGTCGATGACCAGTGGGCAGTGGTTATGAAGGCATACCAGGGTACAGGTGTCGTCTATCTTTAAGCCTCGGGTATGCAATATAACCAAGGTGCGAATCCTTTGACTTAGCCCTCCACCGTGGGTTAAATAACAATAACCAGGCACCCTGGAGTGACTGCTCACGGACACCAAGTGACCCCTGCGTCCTACTGACTGAGGTGTTTAGCATAAGGAATATTAGTGTGGCATTTTCAGACCAAGTTCATGAATGCAAATTTCAGGAAAAAATAATACATTGTCATAATATGGAGCATATACAGTGTTTTATACAGTATTATCTTTGACTGTTAGACGTAGACCTGCATAGTTCCTATTATGATTGCACATTATATTTTCCATGCCATACACATATACCTGATGATGCAACATTTAAGCCATTATTGTCTGTTCACTTAGGCTGCATGCAAAGCCTCCTCCATCGTACAGAAATGACCTTAAACAAGTTGCTTTCATGAATAAAATTTGAATAAGGAATATTACGTTAGAACAGAGGTGTGAGGAAAATGGCCAATGTAATTGAAATTGAGACGTCTATAAACGTCTTAATGATTTTCATAAATCTAATATAGCCAAGCCCGCAATTAAAAACATAATTTGTTATTCTGCCATTGCCTGGATTAAAACATGATTCATTATTAAATCAGTGTCAGTGTATCACAATTTGGTCTACAGGTGATTATTACTGTGGGTGCAATTAGTAATCTGCCTGTGGCATAATCACAATCTCTAATGGCATGCAACTTGATAAAGCAGTGCACAGTCTTATAGTAGTTATGGTCTAGCCTTGAATTCACCGGTAATAGTTTTACAGTGACATCTTGTTATAAGGAGGACTGATACAAGGAGCTTCTTGTTATAAGGAGCACATGTATGTTCATGGGCCTGATTCTCTGTTCTCCATATCATTAGTATTGCTTTTAAGGAACATTGCTAATAAGGAGCAAGTTTTTCTAGTCCCAATGCCCTCCTTATAACGAGATGTTACTGCATTTACAAAATTACTACAGCGATGAACTGAAAATCCATAAGTTTAAGAGCTATCCAAGGTTCGTCTTAGGGGTATTCAACCTTTATTAGTCAAAATGACAAACTTATGTTAGAAAATGACCAAGGCAAAACTAACACCTGAGTCAAAGTGACTAACCCTTGTGCATATAAAAAAGGAAAAGACTGTGGTGGGTTAGTCGGTTTGACTAACCTAACAGAAATTGAGTAACAGAGACTGGTCATATAGGGAGCCCGAAATGATTGAGAGACCCTCAGTCATATTTTGGCTCCAGAATATATGCCCAGCATATATGTCAATGCAATCAAGTTAGTTAAACTGACTAACCCGTCTCAGTCTTTTCAAACCAGTAAATTGTGGGTGCTGACACAGTATGGATAATGCATCACGTTTGAGAAGTACTGATAGTGATAAAGGCAGCAGTATAACTACCTAGGCTGCCAGTGATTCATTAATCAGAGTGTCTGCTGCCATGGCAACCATGAAGGAAGTGGGTGGACCATGTCTTAGTTTTCACAGTATTTTAGCAGGGTTCTCCGCAGATGGAAAAATGACACCACGATAGCCGAAGCTTTGAGATATAGAATAGATCAACAAATATTTCTCACAGACAATCAGTTTTTAATTTGGCCATTATAATGCTTTTACTGCTGAAAATATCAGATTGATTAATATCTTTGACCAAAAAATGCTAAAAAAAGCACTAAGTTCTGTTCTAAATATTAAACTTATTTTAATTATGTATACAGGATTTGTTTAAGTTCTGTATTTCCCCGACAGATTGAAATCAAAAGGCCCCGTATTTCGTTGAAACCCTTTATAAGGGTTGGAAGGAAATACGGGGCCTTGAGATTTCAATCTGGAGGGGAAATACAGAACTTAAACTGATCCTGTATTTATTTTTAAATGCATTTGTCACATATTAAAGGAGAAAAAGACATTTTATTAACCTGAATCGTCTCCAAACACGGCCCGAGGCCGCCATGACACCTTGCTCGATACACACTTCCGGTCTGTGTGCTTTTGCCAAAAAATACCCCCCCCCCTTCGAGTGCCGATATCATCTTTATTTGTACAAATTAGGCATCATTTTGCATTTAAATGTATTAATTTGTTAAAAACAAGACAATTAAAGTATAAATCGTCCTTTATCGCCAAAAATACATCGTCGCCCAAAATCTCCTCCCGATCTAGGTCAAGTTTAAGTTCAAGGCCAGCGGCCTCAACCGCTGGCAAGTTGATCGTGGAAAATATCCTTCTTTTTTCATTGACTTCGTTCGGGGTTAAAGTACATTATTTTTTATTGAAACAAAGCCTAATTACTATAAAACATCCTGCATTTACACGTACGATAGATGAATTAGGCCCTAGCCCCCCAGAAAATTTGGTTGAGGGTTTCTAACATGATGGATCGGGGAAAAATTGAGACGATAAAAATGTATCCGGGTTGATTTTGGCTTGACATTTGCCGGGCACAAGTCGATGGTGGATATTTCCCGAAAAATAATGTGGTGGTTTTTGGCTTAAAAATGGAGTTATATTGAAAGAAACATAGCGCACGCGAGAGAAAAGATCCTATATTTGGATGTACGCTACATAAATTAGGCTAAAACCCCCTAGAATGTTTGGTTGAGGCTTGTTAGTTTGATGGATCGGCAAAAGAATGTATCGGTGAGTGAAAAGAGGGGCGGTATGATCGGTCTCCAAGCATATTCTTTGCAAAGTTATACTACAATGTCCTTTTTTTTCATTGGCTTTGTTTGGGGGTTAGAATACCATTTTTTTGCTTGAAACCAAGCCTAAGCTGTACAAAACATCCTATATTTACACGTACAATAGCTGAATTAGGCCCTAGCCCCCCAGAAAATTTGGTTGAGGCTTCCTAACTTGATCGATCGGCAAAAAAATCAATGACTAGAAAAACACATACGTCACTATAGATTTGTCCGGGAATCGAATCCGGGCCGCACGCGTGAGACGCGAGAACGCTAACCACTAGACCATCTCGGCCACTCTTAGTTTTGGAAGGTTTAGTCGGGGAATTTGACCCGCTGACTTTAGGTATCCTTACGCCAGACCGGAAGTGAAGTTTTCGCGAAATACGCCTAGAAATGAGCATACATTTATCAATCTAAGAATAAACATACAAGAATTTACTACTATTAGTAAAATCTGCCTTGGTACCACAAGTTACCTAACCAATTTTGTCTTTTGGATTGGTTATATACACAAAGTGTAGCAAGTGCGGGGTGCACAGTAAATTCTACTGTAGTCTCACAGAATCTACTGTAGGTTTACTATGCTCTTTGTTGCCACGATACAATAATGCAACCTAAGGAAGTATATTTCTATAAGGAATCAATGACAGATAAACATGTCGAAATATTATTTAGACATATGCTCAATCCTCAAATAAACGTGATATTATCCTAACCACAGATGAAACCCCAGTTCCATAATCTGCATATCATCAAAACTGACAATCCATAACCATGCATGACAGAGAACTTTGGAGTGAATATCAAGGACGTTTTTGTGTGACAATAAAGAGTCAGACCTAACTGCTTTAACTTCATTTTGCACATTGCTGGGGGTGTACAGTGTGTAGAGTCCCAGCCTGGTGGGAACATGGAGAGTGTTGTATGCATGGGTACTCACAGTGCTGTTAGGCAATACAGAAATAGTTAGTTGGTCTTGGGAAGAGCTGAGAGAAGGTGGAAACACTTACAGCTGCTATCCTATATGCATGTGTGGGTGTTATTCTAATAAGGAATTAAGAAATACAAGGTTCGGCTTGAGTTGTTCGCAGAGGTGAAAGACGTTTTATTCAGATACAACAGTGTTCAGTATACACTGATATTCCTAGGCTCCCTATACAACCAATCTCTCGGTCACTAGTGCCTAACCTAGTTAGTCATTTTTTGGCTCCCTACACTGATATTCCTAAGCCCCCTATACGCCCAACCTCTCAGTCACTATTGCCTAATCTAGTTAGTCATTTTTTGGCTCCCTATACAACCAACCTAGGTAAGCCATTATTGTCAGGTTGGTCATTACTGACCAACCCACTTTAGTCTTTTAATTTCCAGGGGGAGCTACTGAGTGGTCATTACAGGTGGCACCTACTAGTGGTTTATAAATTCAACACACCAATGATGAACCTAGGTTAGCCACTACTGACTGACCCCTCAGTCATTTTTGAATATAACTTTGCAATTTTGACTAACACTCATATGACCAACCTTGGATAGTCTGTACTGACAACCCTTTCAACCTATGGATTTTCAGTGTAGGCTGGTACAATATGCTGCACGTCACAGATTCGGCAAAACAATTAGGTACAAGTTTACCAGTACCACCATACAGTACAGTCATATATTAGGGTGTAAACCCAAGCCCTACACATCCTCCAGTTTGAATAAACACATTCTAAAGAAGTACTGAGAATAAGGTTATAAACCACCTCAGTATCCATCATAATATATTCTCAACAAAAAACAAGGGTCTTTGATTGAGTTCTTCCAGTGTCTGATATATCAACATATCAACTACATGTGGATTTGATATATTTAATTGTTATGAGTCCTGAATTGAATCACACAGGTCAGATGGGAAACAGGTATAACAACAAACAAGATTACGTCAGGGAGATTCCAGAAAGAAGGCAGAGAGCACACATGTCCTTTGGCAAATACATGAACTAATAATAAAGCAAACACAACAATATGCATTCTTTTGCAATTTAATATAAATTATGTTGATTGTCATGATTTTGACCCAACAAATTGATTCAAAAATGATGATTTTGTAATGCTGAAATTGATGGCCTGTAGTGAAATATGTATAGCGTGTATCACCCCTACTTAAATACATGTATAATCGAGAGGTGGGCGTGGCAGTTTTCTCCGGTCGTTCCCACTGGGTGGTACCACCAGCTCCCTAAGAGGTGGCGTGTTGTACGCCTCCAGATTGTAGTACGGCCACTTGCCTTAAGACGGCGCCCTGGGCCGTTACCGTAGTTACTTCTCTTTGTTGTATGTATACTATATAAGGCCGGTTGGCCGTAACGGCCGTCAGTCACCCACCTCCAGCTGTAGAGTACACTTCATCATGGCTTTATGAGATTTTTTTTTAATTTTAGGAATTTTTGAAGGATTTTGTTAGATCTAATTATTCATGTATTTATTGTATGTATAGTTGTGAGGCACACTGCGTTGTGCTAGTTACTCCCACATGAAGTGGTTGTTGTAAACTTTACTATAAAAAATGGTACTTCAGTAATAAAGTAAGGGCTGATTGTATGGTGCATGCCCGGCACCCATATTCCTCCAAACCCTGTGTCTGTATCTTTCCACATCACTCAGATATCAATAGTATATTATTATGATAATTATTTATTAATTACATGTAAATTAATGTTAGTAACTGCAATAATTAATATTGAACTTATAAAGGCCATTTTCATTTTAATAAAATACCATATATACCTGCATTTTTGAACAGGTGGACAACTGGTGATTGATTCAAATAATTTTGCAACTGCTGCTGTAGACAAATTCGCCACAGTCTTGAAGTTAGACAAAACAGAAAGATGGACTCAAACATGTCACTACAGTCAAATTCCGAACAGTCATTATAATATAATAGACTTTCTCTCGGAGGGGCTGTCTGACTCCTAGCAATAAATGCTCATTCACAGTCGTTCACAGTTTATTTCATGTTTGATGCAAACTCATTCTTTATGGCACTCACTGAAATATGTATGCCACTGATTTTGGCAAAGCATGAATTCAAAAGACCTTGATTAGAAATAATAGACGTGATAACGGATTGCACGGTTCAATCTCAATATTTCCAGACACTACATGTCTCTGTAGAGGATTATCTTCATAGGCATGCCAACATAGGATTTTACTTTCAAGTAGTAAAATTTTGTATTGGTTTGCATTGTAAAATATAGCTGTCTATTCACATTATTCTATATTTCGTGTTTTTCTCTAGCCTAAGCATCTCACATGATTTATCGCTAAATAGGGAGCCACCGAGAAAGGTAAATTTCTGTTGGAAAGAGAAGTGCGTAAAGTTCAGGGGGAATTCAGAAGGCATCTAATACTGTTCCCCATTTCACTGTCTGTAGGCTTTCCAGTAAAGCCCTGATGTATGAGACTGTTATCTCATTTACACCTATTACATATAGACATAGCCTCACCACTAGACTGACAGTATAGGGACACATCCCTGCCATTTGCAGGCCCCCTTTCTACTACCTTAGATGATGATTAACAGACTGTCTCCTAGTCTCACCATCAAGGGTTGTACTAATTGAGGCCTAGGATGGCTTAGTGGCAGTCTGATGAACTTACATTTTGTGCAGATAATATAGACCAATGCAGCAAGAAAGGGTGACTTTAAAAAAAAGAAAAGTTGTGTTAATGTTTGGTTTAGCAGAATCCTAATGCCATTGTCTGTAAAAGATACATTTGTGAACATCTCATATCAGGGGATTCACAGGATAATTAGCTCTCAAATAGTATACTTAGAATGCAGGATCTTGAGGATATAATCATGTATTTGTTGGGCACACTTCAGAAATGTTCAAAAGCTTTATAAACAACTTTTCTGAAAGGTCACACTTTCTTGCTGCATTGGTCTATAGTAGGAGTGAGATCTGCCTTTGATGTTTGTTTAGTAATAAGGGAGAGTGAAACCACCAACGACTCTGCTTTATTGCAATCTTATTGCAGTTATAAATGGATTTGGCAAAAAAAGTTGCACATTTCCATAGGTCATTCTAGTGGTATGTAACACAGTGGTATTTCATAACACAGACTCATCTGTTCCTACTACCTGGCATTTAACAATGGAATGAGGGCAAAAATGGATTAAAAAACAAGAACACTGTAACGGGAAGGCCTGTATGGCCCTAACGCATCTCCTCTCTAATGTAGGAGACTGGGGATTGTCAACCTGGATATAGTCGGAGCACCTCTCTGACCTTAAATAGAGGCACAGCTGTGCTTCTCAGAAGGAGGCCCAGGGATGATGGAGGGCACTGCCTCTTTGGATAAAGGGGCCAATTTGACAGCATCACACACTTACACAGCAGGTCAGACTCACAATGTGTAAGGCTGGTGAGAGTGAGTATTTCAGGAGCTACTGCACTGATACACGATTACATGTAGTGCCAACTTTGTGCCTTGAGACCTGATGTCTAGCCTATTAACTGTTCTTCACAGTTGAAAGGTGTTGAACATGTTGACACCTGTCCTGATCTCCAAATAAGGGCATAAAAGCAGATAGACCTGGTGTTAACCATTGTTTTAGGTATCAAACCCTTTAAGTGTGGCATCTTACTAAAAGATGACATCTTTCACTGCTGCTCTGGTGCATCATGCGGGCCCTTTATGAGCCTCTAAGCACCATAAGGTCGGCATGATGCCTAGACGCAGTACTGGTGCGTTACTCACCAGGGCTGCATTCATGCATCATAACGAACATGGAATGATGCATTAATGCACTATGCCACCTTTAAAAGGTTAATGCACCATATTGTTAGAATCCCACAAAATAACTACCATCTGCTATGCTCTCCATTTAGCAAAAACCTCTTTCGCGTCAAAGAACAATTGTGACCTGTTTTAACAAAATGGGTCGGAAGTCGCACCTATAGAATAATTGGCAAATTCGTGTACATATCATTACAAACTTTCATTTGGCATCTGACAAGTAGTATATTAGCTAATATTCAGTCGTTTTTTAATACTTTTTTTTGGAATAAAAAAGAAATTATTTCTTATTTGGAATCATTTACATTCAAATTGGATATCAACTATATTATACAATAATAATTATAAATCCTATAAACATCATTTTGGGAAAAATATGGGTTGAAATCAGGTTTTAACTTAGTAACTCATAAGATAACTATGCATACGTTGAAATAATGTCAAAAAGTCTTTTTTCAAAAATAATATTTTTTCCACCCAATGCTACTTAAAAAGGCCATATCTAGGCTCTTAAAAGTGTGACCTCTGAGGTATTTAGTTAAAATGGCTCACAATTTATATCCTACTTCGGAGCTTACTCCTCCCCCTCCAGCAAAGTTAGATTCTGTTTCTGCAGAAAGAGGGTGAGTATTTAGTGCTCAATAGGTAAAATGACATTGTCAAGCTTAATGAATATGACTGCAAAATATCTTTATTCAAAGAGGCCCGATCAAAGACTATCTATGCAATGCCTGTGAGCTCTATGCATATCATTGGCAAAAAATAAAGAGTATATATCCCCAGGATCTCAAACATGATTTGGCAATTCATTCAGACTCTGCAGTCAAAGTAAAATGACCAGGGCCTTTGTCATAGATGCAAAACTTTTGGGAAAACTCTTCTTTCAAGGAGAAGAAGTCACATAGAGGATTCTCATGAAAGAGCTAGTGTTGCATTTTACTGCCTTCAGAGTTAACAACTAGGCCCTCATTCATGAGAATCACATTTTCCCCATGTGTATGAAGACAAAGCCCTGTGACTAGACCGACAGTAAAAGGACACTCACTGGCACTGGGATGCCCCCTATCTACTACCTCAGATGATGAACTACAGTCTTGCTTGTCTCCTTGCCTCATCATATAGCTGTCTAGCAATAATTCCGTTTTCTCCATGTGCACGGCCATATTACTTCTGAGCTTGCAACCTATCGTGAGACTTAGGCAGTGATCACACTTACACACACCATAACTTGCAAGAGATAAACTATATATTGTGAGAGCAAAATTTGAACAGGAAATGATTGCCTGTGTCGTGAGCCGACACACAATGGTTGCAGGAACAAGTCCATACAAGTGAGAGCAATACAAGGGTTAGCCCTGATTGAGACCTAGGTTGGCCTCATACTTCTGTATAGAGGGAACAGGTGCCCACACACCATAGGACAGTAAAGCAATGACTTCCTTCATACTAAACACCCAAGTAGCACTAAGGGAGGTGTTGATGCTCATCTGGGGCTTTGGAACCCTACTTCCTGCTGATGCTCCTATTTGGGAGATGGTCATCCATGCACATGAAAATTTCATTTCAGCTCCATTGTGATCCATTTCAGCATAAACACCTTATAATATATTTCCTGCACAAGAATAGGGCACAATAGCATTGAGGAAAGGAATCTACTGTCCAGAAACAGGATTAAATTTATATGCTGTATTTCTTAACTGGATATAGAACATGACAGTGATGCCGGGGGTATTGTCCTGACAGTGTACAGATGTGAATAGGTGAAATGACAAAATACCAAAGTGCAGAATTGATAATTCTGGCCAGAAAAGCCGTAACTTCCTTAGTTAAAGGTTCCTTAAGGAGTACTAGTGGGTTGTTATTAAGGCTTGTGGCTCACTTTATTAAACGATTCCATCACCGTTATCCTAAGGAAAAATGTTTGCACCTTTCATAGAGTCATTAAGTTTAGGCTTATTGTCTGTCGACAGGTGGTTCTGATATGTTCACATTAAACTTTAAAGGGACTTGCTACTTGTCGCAAAATTACTGATGTTCTATTGACTTTTGCATATAGCTCAGGATTATGATAGTTTGATGTATTATCTAAAAGGAAATCAAAAGAAATTGCCATGTCACGGTACTAATTTTCATGATACAGCCATTTGAGCAAAGGAATACCTTAACTATAGAAATGAATAGGAAAAAAACATTTCACATAATCTGTCATGGATAATCCCCTTCTTGTATTGATATTGTAACCAGACCTTGGGAACGTATGAGTGACATCTATACAAACATTTTAGGACCGATAAAACAGGGGGTCACGGATGAAATGAGAAAGGCATGAATTTTGGAAAAATATATTTCATTTGCCTTAACTATAGGATCCTATGGGTGTCCTAGCAGTGAATATATATAAACAATGGAGATATACTGTCCAAATAGCAAATACAAAGAGTTGCTTTAGGGAAAGTGGTCTATGTAGAAATATGAATACAGCTTAAAGAATACTTTTCATGAACCTTTTTGCGAGTTTTGCCACCAGGTGGCTTCTGTGTAGGAACCAGCAATTCCCTTTAAAAAGAAAACCACCTACGAAAAAGAAAAAGAATTGAATATATATATATATATATATATATATATATATATATATATATATATATATATATATATATATATATATATATATATATATATGCATTTGGGACGTGCTACTAATTTATTGTCTATAGCCAAAATACAAGATCTATAACAATAATGATCTGAAAAAGTAGATTGTTGAGGATGCATGATCTGTCACTGAGGAAACTTCAATGAAACTTGAATTGGTTGTGGTAATGTGTAATCATTGAATATATTGAGGTCATTGCGCAGACCAGGGCCTATGAATGCTCAAATCCTGCCATCCTTTTAGTATATAGTAGCTGAGTGGCAGCAGTGACCAGCCCTCTGTAATAATATACCCCAGCTATGCCTTAAGATGCATCTGTCTGTGGTCACTGACCTCCCATCTTCCCCTATTACATCAGGCCATATAGCTGTGTGACTAGACCAGAACTAAAGGACAATCCCTACCCTGGATCCTGCCTGGCTAGCACCTTAGATGATGATCTACAAGCTGCCTCATCTCCTCACAGAGGGACACCCTGATTAAAACTAGCGCTGGCTTAGCTGCACCTTAAAGGGCTGCTTAGTGCTTTGTTGAGCTATGCCTTTCACTGTCAAGATGCATAAATGCAGCCTTTGTCAGTTACTAGCTAGGGCTGCATTCATGTATTATGCAAATCATTTGATAGCGTTTCATAGGTTTGACATTATATAAACATTTAGCAATGACAAAATTCTGGCTATAGTAACAAATGAAATAGCGCTTTAGAGTACTATGGATGACTCAGAGGCTTACTGGCACTGTGATTTACATATGGCCCAGGTGCTAATACACCTCTAAAGTGTTAATTTTTCCAACCTAAATATTTCTGAGTCTTCCCACTATACATGCAATATATCAGATATCAGCTTTCAGTTGTTCATGTACAATTATGGTTAGTAAAGTATTTTTCGCATTAAACTCATTTTTATTTCCTATATCACAGGGTATATAATTTATACACAGCAGTGACCTGTTCATTCATGACAGTCTTAATGAATTCAGTTGTGTGATCGATGCTTCAGGTTGCCGAATTCAGGCTGTACAACCTATGCTAAGATTCAAATGGATGGACGAATTCCATGTCGAACGGTGGAGTTGAACTTCTTGTGAATTCCAGTACAGAGTTTCAGCAGTTGAAGTTGACTAACACATTAGGAGGGTAAAGTAATGTCATCAGTTATGGTATGCCAGCGGCAGAGTATAGCATAACTCTACAGAGTGGCACTAGCTGCATTATGATGTTTTCCATTCGCTATGTCAGGCGGACTTCAGAGCACCTTTGTAAGATTGTAAATTCACTTTA
This sequence comes from Harmothoe impar, assembly GCA_947462335.1. Lineage (NCBI taxonomy): Eukaryota > Metazoa > Annelida > Polychaeta > Phyllodocida > Polynoidae > Harmothoe > Harmothoe impar. Next base: position 68,478,276 of record OX381706.1, read on the forward strand.
AAAATATTAAAACACGGTTCACACTGTGTCAAATGAATAAAATAGGGAAAGGGAAATAGAATGTACAGTACAGTGCTCAGATGCTATAGTATTTTTCATATCAAATAGGTGTATTTCAAGTCAGCACAACATGCCTTTTAACATAGTAGCTTCTAGAAGACAAGTTTGGAGCAATGTATCAGAGTTGGCTCTTTCTCTGAAGGAGATTTCATATTATATTGAACAATATGTATTGTATTTAGAAATAAGCTTTAGGCATTCCCCGCAATGTTGTTGCGGTTTAACTTACCAACACACTGCTAAAACTCCACTTTCAGAAGAAACTTAAACCTGTTCCTACAGCTTTTAGAAGCTGAACAAGGAAGTTTGAAAACCTTCCGGCAAATAGGACCCAATGAAAGCAGCCATCAGCTTGAGGGATCTCAACTCTCTGATCCTATTCCTGCCTTGCCTCCCCCTCCTCAGCATTGAGATTAAGAAGCATCTTCTTACTCTTTGAATAGATGTAAGTGGGAAAAAAGGTTCCATCGTTGGAACATTAAAAAAAACCCATTAAAACAAACAGTCGGTCCTATTAATCTTTATCCTGAGTGGATTTCCAGGGTGTTTGCATTTCATCTTTTTAGATGAGATCTCTTGAATCTCCATGAATAGGAGACCTAGATGTGTCACTTTTGCCATTTGGACATGGTATTATTAACCATTCACAAGCAAATTGATGTCAGGTATTTCTCTTAAACGGAATGTCAATTCCAAGGGATCCCGAGAGCTTGATTTCAGATAGATAAGTATTATCTTACTGGCAATATTAATGCTATGGCAGATTTAGTATAAATTATTTGGCAGCAATATTGGAACTAGGCCATTTCCATGGTCCTACTATACCAACACCTTGAAATAAAAGCACTGTTGGCTGATAGCATGAGAGTCATTTGAACTGAAGATTCCGATCTAATGTCCAATAGCATTGCAGTAAATTTGCTAATTCATCTTCATTATTTCCTGATGGCTACTTCTTATGCCTACTTGTGTTGCACAAGACTTGGCTTGAACCACAGTTTTATCACTTTTGATGTATCATTTTATTTAATAATGTCATGGATGTGAACAACTTAGTTTCTATTGATTTCGGATAAATGTGGTTAAATTATACAACCAATAAAAAGCAAAACTCTAGGCAGTAGAGCTTTACAAAAGGTGACACTTACATATTTAGAATAAATACACATGAAATAATTGGAAAGGCTGGAAAAGAAGACCTTTCTCCAAAGGTTAATCAATGTAAAACCTCTCTCTATATCTCTAATTCTGCTCCTAACAAACGTCATATCCCATCCTGCTACAGGTGCCTATACAAATCATTTATCTCACTTACAGAGTGATCTTGGATTTGTTTTCCTATTCCCACACTAAACTAGACTTCGGGTTTACTCGTATGTATGTATTGATAACACGGTTTAGCAGGCAGTCTCACATTGAAAACAATATGTGGCTATTAGCATTCATATTAGGTTGAATATAAAGGAAATTGCCGAATGATAACGATGATGATATTGATTATGGTGATAGATTTTAAATTAAAGCTCTTAAGGCGGGTGAAAGGATCAAAATAGCCTGCGAGCTAAACTCAGAACGTGTAGTCCATGCCAACATTTTAAATAACAGATTGTCAGGCTCTAGTACCACCCTCTCCACTGTAGTGTTGCATGGTTTCTATGCAGATGTACTGTGTAGCAATGTAACAGGAAAGGGTCACCTTTCAGTATCAGGAAAGGTCAAGTTAAACTGACTTACTAAGACTAACCTAGCTAATCTTATAGTTATACTCTTAAGATGTTAGTGGCCCGTAGATAGCACAATAAGCCAATAAACAGAAAAATATGCTTATACTTTGATGGAATGTCATGCTAACTGCTTCTTCAGCATCTGTACTTATAAACTTGAGCTTTTTGAAGACAATAATAATGGTAAATTATGCTATCCTATGTTGATACAAAACATGTGCTTACCTGAGAATCTGAATAAAATGGGTGCCTACAGAGATGCATATACTTTTCAGAAAAATTATCTAATATCATTTCTTTACTCGTGTCAACAATCTCAAGTATAGAAATTATACTCTGTGAAAAAAGCAGGTGTTTCACCTCTCTTTCTACTTTGATTTTTACCTTAACGACAGCCATTGTATTTCATCTGCTGTGCTAGCACCTGCGCTGTCTCTAGATCACGGGAGCCTCTATTTCCATTAAAGCAGCCATTGATGGTGAGACACAGTGACAGGGCAGTGTAGATCATGATCTAACCCACTAAGGGGCTGGACGGTGGCCTTCCCAGGGCAGGTAGAGTCCCTTTAAGACAAGTCTAGTTACAGGACGATGGCGTCATACAATATGGTTGTATGAGATGATAATTATAGCTAGGGTAGTGAGTCTTATAGCAGGGAACCAGAAGGGACTGTCAGTGGGAGATAACAGTATCAGTAGCTCATTATTTCTTGTGTACATTTTATCTTTCCTCTTGAATAAATAGACAAAGGTTCACAAGTTTTAGTCTGTTGACAGGGTTATTTCACGAGTTGAAGGGGGGCCGTATTTCACGAGGCCATAGGCCGAGTGAAATGCGGCACCCCCTTCAACAAGTGAAATAGCCCTTCAACAGACTAAAGCGAGTGTACCTTTGTATTTATTTTTTTAACTTTTTCGATTCAAAATACCAAAATTATGATAGGGGGGGCCTAAAAAGGCCTAAAAAGGCATTTTTCTACGCCGTTCAAATGTAAACAAACCGCCGTTTTGATGACGTCACAGGCCGTGAAATACGGGCATGGGTTATTTCACAGGGGGTGTCTAATACAGCGTTCTTTGGTTAACTCAATGAGGCTGCCGTATTTGATAAAAAATAAAGGAGTGTTTTTAATTGAGAGGATCAGGTTGAAAAAGTCGTAGTGTTTTTCTTTGCCTAACTTCAAGGAACTTAATTAGCTCTAGGAGATGTTATTCATTAGATTCTAAATACCTTGAATCTGATTTTATATTGGTAGGGAATATTCTCTGTGTGGCCTCTCTTCTTCTACATTCAGTCACACATTTTAGGTCTTGATGTAAGAACACAGTACTATACAGGTGAAATGACTAGTTATTGGCATGTTCTATCTTGATGCCGTGCACTCCTATCTTTAACAATAAGATCTGTTTTATTTGGTCACTTCCTAAGTCAAGGCAAATGGTTCTTTACCATGCAATATCCATAGGCTAGAGATGAAACATAAAACAACTTCTATATGGGTGCGTCTACAGCAATCACCGTAAGATTCCAAAAGTGAGATTGCACTCAGATTGGTTTCTTCGTGAGGTAATACAACAGTCACAACCCCCATACTTACATTCATGTTCAGCAAGAACAGTGACTCAATATTAACAATCAAACATGCAATCCTTATGTCTGCCTAATATTTCTAATAGGTTCCATTTAAAACATCACTTTGAAAGATAGATCATGTTTCCATATTTCACGGGAGCTGACATGGCTAAACTTTTCATTATTAAACAGTGCATTCCCAGTATTCACACAGGCCTTTGGCTTCTAAATGACGCCATCATGATTGTGTTGGCTCGTACTGCAGTTCTATGTCTGACCAGATTTGTAGTTCATTTTGATTTCAGCAATATGGCTAACCAGTTTTAAACAGTCGATTCAGAGGCATATGAGTCAACTACCATTTATTTCTCTTACATAAATATTGTTCCTGCCCTCTCTACTAATAGTACACCAATGCAGGTATTCATGGTATCCTATTACCAAATCATTCTAATGAAGTCATATTTTAAATAGTTGTATGAGATCATATTGATGGCAGTTCTTAGCTTATTCAAATCGTGTTGACTGCAATTATCACTGTTATGACTGTTAAGCCATATGGCTGAGGTTGATATATCCAAACTACTGCATGCAATGTGTAGGATAGGTATTGTCCCGCAAATAAGCTGATCTTCAGCACGGGTAAAATATCTCTGTTTTCCTTCTATAAAGTTACCTCTCATGCAACCTAGGCCTATATTTGACATTGCTTGAAGGTAACTATTGCTCTACCTCCCTTTCTAGTGAATCATATTGCCACTAAGCCGACCAGGGCTCCAATTAGCACTACTCCTTATGGTGAGAAAGAGAGACAGAGCAGTGCGCAGATCACCATCTAAGGTAGCAGACAGGGGGTCTCCATTACTGTGTGTCTAGTCACAATGTCTCTATATAATAGGGGTAAATGGGATGGAATGGCTAGACCAGGGTCACATGGATTAGGGCCCAGGTAGAAATCCTACAGACACTGTGAGTGAACAGTATTAGCTGCGCTATGAGATTCGTGCATGTGACTTGCTTGGTAATAGTATACTTTTTGTAGTAGTTGAGATATATGTGACAAAGGCCTTGGTCATATCTACACAGGTACTAAGGTCTAAAGCCTCGTGCACGTCAGAAACCTGTAGATTATATTGCCTGTTATACTCTTGATATTTCAGTATATTTACCAAATGAGGTCAGATGATTAAACCTCATGCAAGATGCTTATACTGGAGAAAAACACAAAATCAAAGAATAGTGCCGGCTGCATTGTAGAATTATTACTCTTGCTTACTTTTATTGCTTAAACGATTAAAGATCACCTATTCATGTTCAGATTAGATTTCTTAGATGTTAGGTACACGAGATCATCAAGGGAAACCCAGTTTTAGCTTGCCACAGAAAGATATCCTCTGCAGAAACATTTTTTGCCTGGTCATATTCAGATTAAATTGTGCAATCCTTTATCATTCCTATAAAGTATTATAATGCCCCATTAAAAAGTTGCATTAGTTGCCATAAGGTTGTGATCATATTTGCATATTTCCCTCATTCGCATAATCTAGATACAATCAGACCGGAAATGAAAAACCTTAAAGGAACGAAAGGGTGATTTTTCAGTATTCACAGGCCTTTAACTATGATAAGGATTGTGTTCAGCGTGATTGCAGTTTTGTGTTCGAACAATTTGATATTCTGCTATGAAAACTACAGGATGGTGGAAAAGTTGTTGTTTAAGAGGCATTGGAATCAACATCCATAATTATGTCCACTAACAGTACATCAATTTAGCTACATATAAGTAGAGCTTTCTGATGAAAGCCTATGAAGCCTTTAGTGAAATGGATACAGGCTAGTATGACCCGATTATAATATGAAGGGCTGATATATTTTTCATTGCAGGCTATCAACCTTCTTTTTAAAGAAATGGTACATGTACCTATGTTGCTATTCAAGTAGTTTGGTCAATAATATTTTTAAATCAAACTGCTCATGTTTATTTTCTATCTATTATAAGGATGTTGATGCATTTGTGAAGGAGAATGATGAAACAAGTGTGCAGAGGCTTTCCTGCATATCTTATATATTGATTACCATAATAGAGCTTCTTGTGTGTTTTTCCATAGTATCCTTTGTGCCTTACCGCACATTTGTATATAAGCCTTTCCAAATAATATACATGTACTCGTTTCTCATCACTAAGTCATGAAAAATGTGATGAGGGCGCTTTTTTTTTGGATGAGGCTTAGATCATATAGAGTATTATAGGCTCTCGGAGAACCGAATTCCCATTTTAGTAATGAAGAAATTAAGGATTTGCTAAAGTTATAAATAAGAATATTTTACATTACCTGCACTTTAAGCTTTAATTTGATACCAAATATGCCCATATTTGTCTAGTTTTGTCATGCCTTTCCATTATAATTTGCAAATTAAAAAAAAAAAAAGATTTTGGTGATGGGCACTGTAATGAGCAACAAGGATATTATTTGGAGTGGCCTCATAAACGCTCTTGCGTTTACAACGTCGTAGGTATGTTTACCCCGACCCTTATACAAGACTTGCGCTTATTCAAGATCTATACTTAATGCTTAAGATATATTTCAAGCCCCCCCCCCCGATACCCCTGGTGTTTATACAAGAACAGCGCTTATAAAAAAACATGCTTAAACGTGACGGTATGGTATTTCTGGAGGCTCACAGATGTAATCTTATTTCATTATACACCTGCTTTACGTCCAACCCATGTGATTTAATCCAGGTCTGATAACAATAAATGTTTATTTAACGAATATATTATCAGTCCCCATGATATCAGTTACAAGAAAAAAATGATTGAAGACAATTTTGCTCTAGGGACAATAAACTATGTCAATCGGCTGACAATCAATAATTAAACCAGGAAGCTTGAAGATTTTTTCTGCAAATGGGCCTGTGTCCACAAGAATATATAACACTGTTTTGTCACAGAATTTTTTTTTTTGATGTAGACAAAACAGTTTCGTCGGCGCCAAAAACAGGTTTGTCGGCACAGAAACAGTTTTTTCGCTGACAAAAGAGTGTTATGTGTCTTAGTTTACATATGAAGAAGGGAAAGAGCATGTTCTAGGTGTCATACATTTGCAGGTAAATGCAGTATTGCCTAGACTAGGCTTATGTCTCTAACAGTGCAATACAAATCCGCCTTCAAAAAGAACTTAAATCTCTTTTTTCAAGCTCAAATTGGAAGTCTGTAAATCCATCTGAGAAATACGACCCAATAAAAGCGGCGTCAAGCTTAAAGGATCCCCACTCTCTGATCCCATCCCGGCTTCGCCTCTTCACTCCTTGGAGCTAGGACATTTATAAAGAAGCATGGTATCACCTTCTGGTTGCGGGTACGAGGTGAAAGAGGTTAAGGGATAAGAGAAATTCCAGAATGGAAACCTTAGAATTAAGACAAAAACACATTAAATAAATTAATGATTCCAACATTTCTTGATTGGTTCTTAAGTGAAATTCCAGAATTTTACAACACGTTTTCTTCAGAAATGAATAGTTTTTCTGCCACAACTGTAAAACTGATCGAGTGTACATTCTTTCATCTAGAGTGTATGCAACAATGTGCCTGTAGTTATTCCATATCCATATCCATACAACAATGTGCCTGTAGTTATTCCATATCCAGTTGCTGTTTTATACAGCATGGCATTTCTATATCAGCAGTATAGTCAAATAGTTAGTACGAGGCGATTTAGCGCAATGTTACTACCCTAGCTGTTGAACCCCCGATGGCCAATGAGGGGTTTGTCCGCTCTCTACCTTTATATTCAAGGGAGGCACACAATTATCAGCTGTTCTGAGTGCCTTCCGATAATTATAATTATTGACATAGTGGTACTAATACCTGCAGTCATCCAGAAAACAACCATAACGTTTGTATGATAGTTTAATGTCATATTTTTGGACTCACAGCGATGGATAAACTTGAATTGCTACACTACATACTTGTTGGGAAAAATATGAGTTCATGACTTATTCCTTATCGACTTCATACACTCGTTTCCTCCAGCAACACTAATGTCTCCTCATTGGTAGCTTTATGTAGGTATCCATCATTCAACATGTTCAGGCTAGAGGAAAACACAAAATCTAACTGAGTTGAATGGACAGTATTGTTGTAGGATTCTAACAACATGATTGTATCAAGACTGTAAGACTTATATGTTGAAGGTAATACTGCCCCTTAGAGTGATCCCTTCTGCCCTCATGTTGAGAATATTAAGGAATATTATACAGAATATTTAGTGAAAACTCAGTATTGGCGGGCCATGGAGATATTATTTTCAGAGACATTAAGTGCCTAGCCATATTCAGATCGAATTTCGCGATCCATTATCATCCCTTTTACTTCTAATAAGTCCCTTTGAAACATTGGCTTAGTGACCAAGAAGAGTTCATCATATTTCTATATTTCAATTACTGTCACAACAGAACAAATTGGAGGTAGACCTGCAAAATCGTAAATGAAAAAATAGAAGAAATGTTCAGGATATTAAAATGAAACTTTAAAAACAGATTTTATGAAAATTCATATGATCATTGTTGTATTTGGAAATGTGCTTGGGACAATATTCTTTTTAGGCTAAAGTTACAGTCAACCAGATAAAACTTCATTGTAAAAAAACACACAATCTGTTCCCGTTAATTTGACTCTGGTAGCTGAAAACGCTTTTCCGCAACTAGACCCCAGTAAAAGCAGCGATCCGCTTGGAGAATCCCATCTCTGGTTTGCCCAGATACTCCTCAAGATCTGTGATTAGAGGCACCAGGTAAAAAGGGGAATTCCAGAACGGAAACCTTAGAATGAAGATTATAAGAGATTTTCAGTCCCAAATCTTCCCAAACATTTAACGTCGCCATGTAGCTAAAAGGCATTGTTTGCTGTCCAACGCAGGCTGGCAGGTGAGTTACCAGTGCTGCATTGGTGCATCATGCTGACCCTTTGTGAGTGTATCAATCTTGTAGGGTCAACAAAATGTGTGAATGCAGCCCTGGAGAGTCACTTGCCAGGGATGACAACGGGCATAGCACATGTACTATAAGCCCTTGAAGGGTTAACTCACGCTTAATAGCAGTTGTATAAGGGTACTTAAATCACATTTTACTTTCAGATAACTTGTACATCTTCTCCCATAATCTCAATATGAGGTTTCTTACATATATTAGCATAATTGAATCAGAATTGTATCAAAGGTTATATATTAAATTACAGCGAGAAGCATGATGAAAAGGCTGTTCGACATGACTCGTAAATGTCTGAAAAAAGTCTCTAATTTTTAAGTTTGCTGCCCTATTTCAAATGGCATATCGGCAGTAAACTAAAATCTTGTGAGAATTCACAAACCATCCGCCCATTCCCTCTAAGGTTGCCATGGTAACTGGCACTCAAATCATCAAATCACGGACAGACCTGGTAGTTACTCTGCTGCCTTTATCACTATCACCATGGCTTAAATCTAATGTTAGACTCACAATAATTCCGGGAAGGCGATGAAATCTCTAAAAGAAAACTCCATAAACTGCTCCTGTGACATCAACTTCGATTTACTGGTTTGCAGCCCTAACAATGCTCGAAAAAGCTCCATTTATGCATCATGAAGCTCTAATGTGTTGAGCCTCATCCGGAAGCATGTTGCCCTGAGCCTACATACCATCCTGTATTATTCATACCAGAAAAATCTAGAGCATAACTAAATTAGAGAATGCATAGTTGCTGTAGCCTAGTGTAGGCAGATTACTAATACTAGCAACTGCAGGAATGATCACATTCAAACTGGACTGCACTGCATTCACACTGCCGTCCCAATGAAATATGCTAATCCGGGCAAAGAGGACATAACATACACATATTAGATTTATATTTTTGTTCATATTGAACACTTGTGAACCTAGCATTACTAAATTTATACAAATCATTTCAATCTTTTATTAACATCTTGGATTCCCCTCATAGCACAATTGTAGTATTACACTATCCCTCATAGAAGAACCCTTGGACTATCCCTGCATTCCTGAATTTCAAATTCACAATAGCCTGAACCACTGATATTATACTGAGAGAAAATGCTAAGGCAATCATATATATTCTAGAAAGTCAACCTTGGACGAGGGAATGCTTACTGAGATCATGATGCAGCCTAGCTAGGGGCCAGGACTTACATGGGTATTACTTGTAAGACCCTCACCTACATTTACCAAGCATCTACTAGTTGTCTATGTTATAGCCTAGGGGTTGTCATAGCCCTTCTGTGACCTTGGGTAGAGCCACAGCTGTGCTTCTCAGAAGGGGGCACAGCCCCTGCCTTCCTGTATAAAGGGGTCAATCTTCCGAGCTTGTACAGACTTACATGGTATACTATATGATCACCCCTAAGCATTGACTGTGTGAGTAGTTCAGAATTTGGCAACGTTTGTACTAGACCATGTCACAGTAACTGTGTTTTGAAACCAGATGCCAATGGGTTATTGATTGTTATTCACATGTTACTTGCAATCTAAGTGTCAATGCCTATTGCTTTCTTAACACAAATGATGTTGATGCTAATTTTGTATTCAATGTACCTCTGTCCAGAGTTCACAGATATGGAGGCTTGAATATGACATGAAAGGTGTTAAGCATGGTGTTACAGCCAGGCTATATCATTGTATTTTACCTTGTGTGCTGACTGTTGTGGACAATTGGACTATAACAAAGGCTGCCCATGGAAGTGTGCTGTTTATCTGAATAGTCAATGAGGTGTGGGCGTAGCCGACCTTAACGTGTCATGTCACGACAGGGTTGGACATGATACCGCCTACGTGACCATGTCCCAAACAACCATCTCAGAGCAACCACATACAGTTTCTTTGAGGGACTATGTCTGTGTGTATCTAAAGTAAAATGTATGGGAAAGGCACATGCAAAACATATATACTTATTAATATAGGCACCTAAATATCAGAGTATAAATGCAACTGTCTACAACTCCTTTCCTAACATTATCACCTTGTACAAACACATATATACAACTGCCGTATGTTATCTCTGGATTCAATTTCTGATACAATTTCTGATGTTATAGAATGGACTGACAATATCAACCATTTTAGTTATGCTATTCTCAATGTAACACTATAGGTTATTGATTTACTCTCATTGGAAGTAGTTGAATGAGCTGCCTATCTCAATGACAGCCACAGTCACAGTATGTCTCCCACGTGACACCTGTAGAGGAGAGTCAAAAGAGTTTGACTCTACGTTCCTGAGAAGTCAACAGCAGTTGACCCATCAAAAGAGGGAGATTCAAAATCGATACTTGAGTACATGAGTGGCATGCAGTTAAGGTGGATTTGGCACTTATGTCAGGGTAGAGTGTGGTTAACAGTGGACAGGCCATGGGACGCCACTTAGAGAAATGTGTAGGTGAGGTTATTGCTCAAAAGAGGTAAATAACACGACATGTTGTCATGTCCACCGCTTCTCATTGTGTGAGAGCGCTGTAGTTATAACTGCCTCACGTTACATTCGGCAGACCATTGGCTATGTACATCAAATGCGCTAATAGCATAGGTCTACATGTAGTAATAGGCAATTCACTGAACCTTTTAAAGAGCCCGATGGCCTTTAAACAGTATGTACAAATCAATGTCATGAGATCTATAGATATGTTAAAAGAATTTAGGCATAGTAAAAAAATATTCCCTTTGACAAATGCATTCCAGCAATAAGGAACACTTTTTTTATTCAAGTCAAAGTGAGACATAAGAAATAATGAACAACAAATACTGTTGTCTCTCACAATCAGTGTATTCTGGTTTCCTAATTAAGTCCAACTCATAGGGCCACATGTCTGTAATGCTGTTTCATACAACAGTATTTTATGACGCCATGGCCCATACTGTCTGCCCTGCCGAGTACCTTAGATCGTGATTTACCTTAAACCCGCAGGTCTCTGTACCCCTCCAGTGGCAGTCAGAGTGGAGTCGGGACAGGTACTCAGCACTTTATATAGGGGCACTGGGCCTTTAAGCTCATCCTAATTAAGTCTGACACTGATTTAAATTATATATACAGGGAGAGGAAGCTCAAGCACACCACAAAACCAGTGTAATCTTTTAATTAATTGCCCAAGAAGCAATGAGGCTTCGGAGGTGGGGGGGGGACTAAGTTACAATGAATGATAAAATAAAATGATGATAATCAATACCATGTCTAAATAGTATTGACACCTAGGATACCTATTCTAGGAAACTCTAGAGTTTTCATTTAAGAAAATAAAATACAAAAGAATCTGGGAATACACTCAGGATTGATATTTAGGTTCAAAGGTTCTTAGGTTTACCATTATGAAAATGCTGTCCTATTTACATTTTACCTCTTGTGGGGGACATGTTTCTTCTTAGACTCGTAGCTGCAGAGTGTGAAAGCAAACAAGGGATAAGATCAGAGTTCAGCTTTGGGACCGGAAGGAACGGTTTAAAGTTTCTTCTGAAAGTGGAGTTTTAGTGGCTGATTGTCTGTAACTTGAGCCTACACATCAATAGGGGGAATATCCATAGCACACACCCGAACACAACATTGATTGTTCAATATAGTAGTACATTTTCTTTCAAGAGAGAAAGTAAAGCACACGTAGGGAAGTTTACAGCCATTGTAGATTTATGACCAAAATAACAGTTTTAAGAAAAAGATAATCCTGGTAGTTTCAAACAGATGTCTTCCAGGATCAAATATCAATTCGTTGGCACGTTTGACACTTTGCAAATAATATATTAAGAAATTACTGTTTTCAAGAACATGTGCTACACACAGATATAAAGAAATGCTAGGGTCTTAGAAACAGATTTAAGTGGAATTATAAATGCATATAATTAGGTTATAAGAGGGGTTAAAAGAGGGGATAAATTGGAGTATTCAGAAGGGGAGACAAGCTATTTGCTGCTCATGCTACATGAAGCAGATGGCCATTGCTTTCCAGAACTGGTTTAATTGTGGTAATCAGTGGAATATTCACTGATCTTTGAGGCCAAAGCTGACTTTTAGACACCTATTTATATCCCATGAATTTTAAACAGCTTTTTCTGGGACTTTAGTTACAGTCATCAGTCCCAAAGTAGCTTGTTAGGTCACATATTATGATTTTATTGCTTAACTTATTTTGTGTAAGAGCTACACTGATGTTTATGATGTGTTAGAATCGCAGGTCTCAAGGATCTTCCATGCAAGTTTATAACCACTAGACAATCTTTTCAATCTCTAAAATATTTACAATTTTTTTCTCAGCAATTTATTACTCAGTTATGGTATATTTCTCTTATCTAAGGACAAGGGTAACGAATAATATACCCTGCTTATATGGCATATGGGGTGGGAAAGGCTTAGTTGGGGAAAGTGGATGGAATGAGCAAATAATTGCTGAGATGATGCAGCCAGTCCAGGGGCCAGGACTTAGAGAGGTATTACTTATAAGACCCTCGCCCACATTTCTCAAGTATCTACCAGTAGGCTGGGGATTGTCACCTTAGATAGAGGCACAGCTGTGCATCTCAGAAGGGGATGGAGGGATGATGGAGGGCCCTGCCCCTCCCGATAAAGGGGCCAATTTGACAGCATCACACACTTACAGAGTGGGCTGCATTAATAACATGCAAGGTATAAGAAATGGTGGAAATGAAATTGGGAATAGTTTGCTACACAAATAGGCCTGCATTGACTACTATTTGCATTTCTGCCTCTCTATTTTACAGATATACTGGCTTGAATATGGCATCAACTAACATGGTTGAATATAGTTTAAATAGATCATGTAACACTAGCCATCATCCACACTTTCTGATGAGCACAGTGGGTCATAGTGGGCCAGGGCTGTCTGCCTATCACTACTGACGGGGGCACTCTCTGTATGAGCCAAACTATGGCTTCACCTTGACACATTAGCATGGGGTAGCTCTGCCTGGTTGTTTCACTGCAGAGGATGGTTAAAGTACCCCAGGAAAATCAACTCAGGTAAATACATTATTTTAACCATTACTCACCCATTATTTGCATTAGAACAAATTTTAGGTAAAAATCACTTTATGAAGAAAATCTTTAATAGCCATGCTCTCTTTTTAGGCTTTGGTTTCTTTATGTCCATTTTTTAACAATGCCTTTGCAGAATTATCTTTTGGTGGGAGGCAATGGCGGCCAGCACAATGGATCAACCTTTCAATCTCTTTACATACGACAAGGAATTATCATTATCCAAGAGAGGGAATGTTGGAGGATTTAACTAAAAGTGAATTCTGCTGAAGCTGAAGATATTTTTGAACGAGACCTCGATACCGGTTCAAATATTTCTCCAGTTAAATATTGTAGTCCCCCTCATCCTCATATGATGGACCATAGTGATGCACTGTTATCAATAATATAGCTTTTTAAATGTTTAAAGGCATCTTCCTATCTCTAATACATAACAAACTAAATCTTTCTTGATGAAAACCAATATTGTATTAGTTACTCATATTCTGTGCATCAGTCATAAATCAACATAATTGGGATCTTGATAATGTGAAGTACCAATTATATTGGTTTTAGAATGCATTAGCAAAGAACTTTAGCAGATGTCTCCATAGATCAATTACCAAGCCATTAGGAGTTTTTGACCTTTGCAAATGATATAGCAAGAAACCGCTGCCTTCATTAATATGTGCTATAAAGGGATCTAAGGAAAAAAGAGAATAAACTTCAAACAAACATAAAGTCAACAGGACTTGGATTGTACAATAAGCCGTGTAGGCTCTAGAAGCATATTTGATTGGATCCAGTCATGTATACAAACGGAAATACGTTTGTTTGTGCATGGCCCAGTACACCTACTTGAAACAGAAAATTAAAAAGAATCTTAATTGAGGCAATAGCTAGTGGAGCTGTCAACATGGAGTCAAACTTGTGGTCATCATTCTCCAGGATGTCCTACAAGGTAATAGGGTCATCAAGGTTAATGGGGACATGCATTAAACATCTAGGGCCTATGCTTCATGAAGGCAGAGGGGATAAAAGGGGTGAAAGTTTGTCACCTAGATCTGAGTCAGCAAAACAACTTCCTGAAATCAGAACACAGTTTAGCAAGACAGAAAAGATTGCACTAGCAGTGGACAATCTTACCTTAGGAGACATAGCACCTTAACAAATCATTTTATCGGCTAAACTGCTTGATCTTTTTTTGCTAAATGGGCTAACTTTTTGCCTCTTCAATTATTACTCAGCTTTGGTGTTACTGCATTTTCTCTTATCTAGAGAATGATGCTGCTCAGATGGCATGTGGAGTGGGCAGCCCAGAAAGCTTTATTTTGGGCAATAGGATGGAATGAGGAAATAATTGCTGAGATGATGCAGCAAGTCCAGAGGCCAGGACTTAGAGAGGTATTACTTATAAGACCCTCGCCCACATTTCTCAAGTATCTACCAGTAGGCTGGGGATTGTCACCTTAGATAGAGGCACAGCTGTGCTTCTCAGAAGGGGATGTAGGGATGATGGAGAGCCCTGCCTCTCTGGATAAAGAAGCCAATTTGACAGCATCACACACTTTATAGTGGGCTGTACTAATAGCATGCAAGGTATAAGAAATGATGGCAATAACATTGAGAATAGTTTGCTACACAAATAGGCCTACATTGACTGTTGTTTGCATTTCCCCCTCTCCATATTCCAGCCATACAATGGCTGGAATATGGCATCAACCAACATGGGTTGAATGTAGTTTAAATATGATCATGTAACCCTAGCCATTATCCTTGCTTTCTGATGTACAGAGGGGTCATGGAAGACTTGGGCTGTCTATCTATTACTACTGACTCAGGTGAATTAATCATCTCAACTAGTACTCATCTATTTTTTGCATTAGAACCATGTATAAGTCAAAAGCATTTTATGAAGAAAATTAACAGTCATCCTCTCTATTTAGGTCTTTGTTTCTTCATGTCTATTATTTAACAATGCCTACGCAGGATTGTCTTATTGTGGGAGGCAATGCCAGCTAACACAATGGATCGACCATTCAATTTCGTTACATATAACAAGGGGTGATCAGTATCCAAGGGGGGAACGTTGGAGGGTTTGACTGCAAGTGAATTCTGCTGAAGCTCAGAGATATCTTTGAACCAGACCTCTATACTGGTTCAAATATTTCTCTATTTAAATAATGTTGCCCCCCGCCATCCTCGTATAGTGGACTATAGTAAAAACCAAATTAACCAAATCCTTCTTGATAAAAACAATATTGTATTAGTTACTCATATTCTATCCATTAGTCATAAATCAACATATTTGAGGTTTTAATAATGCACAGTACCAATTATATTGGTTCGTTAATACCGATCACATTGGTTCATTAGCAAAGAACTTTTGTAGATGTCTCTAAGGATCAAATATCAATTCATTAGGTATCTTTGACCTTTGCCAATAATTTAGCCAGAAACTACTACCGTCATGAAGCTGTGCTACAAATAGTTGGGGATCCAAGCAGGCAGAATGTCATTATTTAACTTTGACCTGACATGGAGACCAATACTTGTTATGAGGATTGGATTATGGTAATTTGAGGGTACTGAGTCCAATTCTGCCATGTTTAAGACTCTATCTAGGTCGGAACAAGGTCAAATCTAAGGTCAAAGGTCACAATTTGATTATTTTTTAACTTTGACCCGACATGGATACCAATATTTTGGGGGAATCTTGGGGAATTATTTCCATGTTTGACCTTGAGGCTTGAGAGATATGATGTTGACCTCGGCCAAGGTCATGTATCGTTTTCATAGATGGTCCAAGATAAGTAAAACGACACACAATACCAAACTCATGCTATGTATATTAACTCAGCACTGCCCTTATAAGTACCAGTACATTTTCTGATTTGACCTTATTATGGGTGACCTTCACCTTTGATCTCATATCTAACATTTTACTGATACCTATATACATAACATACAGGGCAAGGTGGGGCATTGCTATCTTGAATGTGCTACTACTAAAGGATCATGGCTATTTAAATACTACTGCCTTTGCAGTATTCCCATTTGCCAACTTGACAATGACCTTTCTCAAGGTCATACAGCACAATAAATATTTAGACTCTTCCAGAGTTGAGTTCTAAAAGCAAAAGTCATTACTGAGGTTCACTGGTTCAAATCTGATTTGAGGATTTATCTGAGAGTTATAAGTATTGTTCATGTTGACCCTGTCTAAAATGACCTTGAACCTAATCAAGGTCAACTGTAGTCACTCAAGTACTAACACACATAAACTCTTTAAATGATACACCTTTAGATATGGTATTTGACTCGAAGTGTATGCACCATTTACATATTAACTATGCAATCCAAAACGTGACCTTCGACCTTAGTTTTGACTTTGTTCCGACCTAGATATCATTTCACACATGGCATAAATGGAATCAGCAGCCTCAAATTACCTTAGTCCACTACTCATACCAAGTATTGGTTTCCATGTCAGCTCTTCGCCAGGCTCAAAGACTGGCTCCCCAACTAAAAGAGATATAAGGAAAAAAGAGAATAAGCTTCAAACTAAGATAAAATAGACAGGACCTGGATTATACAATGAACTGTTTGAGCCCTAGTAGTATACTTAATTGGGATTGGGCATGTACAGAAATATAATTGTTACTTCGTTGGAAAAAAATCTTAATTAGGTCCATATCTAGTGGAGCTGTCAACATGGAGTCCAACTTGAGGCCATCAGTCTCCAGGATGTCCAACAAGGTAATGGGGTCATCAAGGTTAATGGGGACATGTATTAAATGTGTGCTTCGTGAAGATAAAAGGGGTGAAAGTTTGCCACCTAGATCTGAGTCAGCAAAACCACTTCATGTAATAAGCTAGAACACAGTTCATCAGGACAGACAAGATGGCACTAGCAATTGACAATCTTACCTGAGGAAACATGGCTCTTTTTGCATGTTATTTTAATAATAAATTGTTGAATTTGTTGGGCTAAAACAGGTAAACTGATGAGTGTATTAATTAATACATTTAAATCACAAGTTCAATTGTCTTGCATTCACATGTATAGCTACTAGACAATCTCTGAAATCTTTAAAATGTGTACAATCATTGTCTCATCAATTTATTACTCAGCTTTGGTGTAACTGCCTGTTCTCTTATCTAAAAAATACATTGCTCAGATGGCATGTGGAGTTTGAGGGCCCAGAAAGCTTTAGTTTGGCAAAGTGGATGGAATGAGGAAATAATTGCTGAGATGATACAGCCAGTCCAGAGGGCAGGCCACAGGGGTATTACTTATAAGACCCTCCGCTACATTTCCCAAGTGCCAGGCTGGGGATTGTCGCCTTAGATAGAGGCACAGCTGTGCTTCTCAGAAGGGGACTAAGGCATGATGGAGGGCCCTGCCTTTTTCGATAAAGGGGCCAATTTAACAGCATCTCACACCTTCAGAATTGGCTACACTGATAATATGCAAGGCGTAAGAGCTGATCCCGATAAGAGTTGAGATGAGTTTGGTACACAATTACATTGACTAATGTTTGCATTAGTGTCCCCCTATTTCACAGAAATACTCATTTGAATATGGCCTCAACTAACCCGGGTTGAGTGTAGTTTGATAGGATCATATAACTTTAGCCATTATCCATTCTGATGAGCATAGTGGGTCATAGCGGGGGCTGTCTGTCAATGACCGCTGACAGGGGCACTCTCTGTATGAATCATAGTATGGCTTTACCTCGACACATTGACATGAGGTAGCTTTGCCTGCTGGTTTCACAGTAAAGAATGGTTAGAATACAAATGGGGAATCAGCTCATGGAAATGAACCATTCCAATAAATACTTGCACAAGACTCACATATATATCAACTGCACTTAATGATTGAAATATTAAGAATATCCAAAATCTTCTTATTGGATGGAGGGAGAATGCCCGCAACAGAAGGGATCAGTTTTCGATTTCTTTGCATACATTAGCGGGTGCTCAGTATTCGAGATGGGGGAGTATTTTGGGGGTATGTCAGTGACAAGTGGATTTCGCACAAGGACAGCGAATATTTTTGCACTCCTCAACCCCAGCAAAATGTTATAATTCCCTCTCCTCTTACAGTGAACTATAGTGATGTACTGTCGTTGAAATATATTTATGTCTAAACACTTTAAGGCATCTATCTATTATATTATATTAATAGGTGTTTTAATACAAAATATAACATTAAGTAGTCAAAAGGTAAAGCATTGTATAAAGTTCCTTATATGACCATAGACGTACCGAGGACTACAGAGTGATTTCATCATTGTTTATTCATAGCAGTTTACAGGAGGCAATTGTTATCAATGATTGTGCCTACTATAGGCCAATGCAGTAAGAATGAATGACAATTTCATAATTAAGTTATATTTATGTTGGTCTTTATCAACAACCTTTCTGAAAAGTCTCCATTTCCAGCTGCATTGGTCTATAGAAACAGTAATGTATGTATCGATAATCCAATAATTACCAGCTTACTTTGTAAGTAGAAGCTCCATGTTTCTGGACTCTTTGAGCTACACATATAAAACTCCATCTGAATGTGACAATTACACCAATCTCAAGGGGTAAGGTTTGATGATGGCTTCAGCTACTCGTTGAGGTTGATTTACACCAAATATAGGTTTGATGGACCACAGTGGTAAAACATAATAATAACAAGCATAAATTATTAAAGGCAGTTCACTATAATATTTCACATGCCTTAATCACAGCAAAATGGAAACGTGTTGTAACTTTTATTTGTATAACAGTATGACATGGGAAGCTCTAGTCTAATTATTGTAATTATAGTCATTATCACAACTGATATGGTTCAGGGAAGATCCGAGTATTGTTACCTCTATCATACCTCACGCATATCATTTTGTAATATTATTAGTCAATGTTCTACATGTATAGCAATTAGCAAATACCTATTCCAATAGAAGGGGAAGACGACTCATAACAACCGTATAATCAACTCAAAAGATGATCCAAGATGGTTGTGGAAACTTATAATAAAGCTGATGAATACACAGGAAAATATAATCAGAAATTTGATCTCTGCTATTTGGTCCATACACCCTATTCTACATAAGAAGGAAAGCAGTGTTCTTTTTTCTATCATACATATAAACCACATGTACATATATTTATTACCCAATTTATTACCCAAACAATGTGTACATACTCAAATACCGTTAACTAGACAGAACTCCAATTATAAATATTCTTTATTACACTTGTTGGTGTATGTATGGAGACATGGTACACTTATCACATCATGCTTAGTGGTTCAATCATGGGAAGCCAACTCGAGCAGTCCCATTAGCTCCTCCGGGTACTCATAAAAATCTGTTTGATACTCACAATAGTAATAATCTATCCACAAGCTGCATTCATACCTAATGAAGTGTCATTTGAGTATACACCGAGTCATCTTCAATCAGAGAACATTGAAAATACACAAATTTGGACTGTCATCAACAAACTGTGAGGAAGCTTATCCTAATCACCAAATGGTAAAACATGGGGAATATCACTTATCATAAGCACAAACGTCACTCTACAAATCCTAAGGCAACCATCCACAGAGTTATGATTTCCGCTTTTTTTGGAACAATTGGCCTAATTGTACCCTCTGGATAGTGCCCTTTATTTCCTCTCAAATGGCTTCTTTTGGGCTATCACTTGGACCTAACATATTCAGTATACGCAATAATAAATATGGTTATGATATACAACAACCACATGGCATTGGATGAGAGTCGTTGTAGATAGCTGTCTAGAGGCTGGGTCCCACCTACCTTTTATCCAGGGTGGTTAAGGCAATAACACACCACACCCACAACACCTAGTATAGCAATGTCACTGCCCTGATATGAATTAGTAGAAAACTAAGTATCTGCGAATAAGTCTACAACTATCATACTCTGTCCTTTTGATTGAAGTCATCAGTTTACACATATAGGTTTGAATACTATTAACATTATTCAATTTCATGCCAACCCTCTGGAGACACTTATAAATTGAGTCCAACAATCAGAATAAATATAAGATAAGAATAAGGAAAGTGTAGCAGCAGGTTTGGAGTGGAACTGATGAAAATGACAGTATACTGAAACGGTTTTGAGAAAATGTTGTGGCCCCGACAGCCGTCCGCTTCTTCCACTATTGGACATTATCACATGTGGTTAACCCTTTATGGATGGCATGATCCATGAATGCATCATCCCCTTGGTTGTTTTGAATGAAGCCCAGGTGGGTTATTCACCAGTGCTGCATTCAAGCATCATAACGACCCTACAGGGTTGAGACACCCCTGAAGGGTTAGCGCCGTGCACTAATGCAGAACTGGCAAGTTACTGGCGCGGGATGCATCTACGCATGATGACAACAAATGTCATTATTAAGGGATATGCTCTCCTGAAAGGGTTAACAAACTGCAGACATAGGGTTGTCCTGACCCACGGATAGACAGAGCCCTGTGTCCTCCTCCTGGTTGGTGGATATCATGTCTTGTGTACACTCATCGTACGGCGGAGGAATATCCTCCGGGTTTGGTGTGCTTGGTCTACTAGAGGTTTCTGTTAGTGGCCAGCCCGCATCAGTGTTTTCTAATAAGCGGTCCGTCTCCAACGGGCTGGTTTGGGGGTAGGCTTCCTCCTTGTTTGAATTGTCCACTACAATGGTCGGGAGGGCCATGTAGTCAGCTGTGGCAGCGCTGCCTGGTAAGCATTTATCAAGGTGTTCACTGCTGGTAGCTGCTGCAGTCTGTACAGGTGCACTTACAAACAGTTCCTTGTCCCCATTATCTGCATTCTCATCACAGTCCCTGAGTAGTAGGCTGCTACTGGCACCAAACTTCCCCCCACCAGCACGCACCACACTGCCATTGGGCGCCCGCAGGTCCCGACTGCAGCGCCGCTCCTCAGAAACTGCCCGCCTTAACCGGAAACTCACCCCACGTGTGGACTTAGCAAGTCCTTTAGTACCGGTCTCTTCCGGTGCTGGCTCCCTAGACATGAGCTCATAGAAGGAGCCCTCTAAATGATCCCGATCGTCCGAGAAGCTCTTTTGGCGGGTTCGGCCGGGCGAGTCGGTGCCTGTGAGGGTACCTCTGGAAGTGGACCTGTGGTCAGTCGGGTCTCGGCAGCTACGAGAGCGTTGTAAGGAGTCACTTTTCTCCACGAAGGAACCTTGTCGCTGGCTCATGAAACGTGCCATCCGCAGCTCCCGCACAGAGGTCACCTCATCTATCAGCCAGTAAGTGAACTGCTCCCCTTTACCCTGCAACAACAACACCAACAATTAAATATATCAGGCAAGGAAAGGTTCACTTTGCCCCTTGTTATCATGATATATATGAATGGAGCCCTGTCCAGCATGTCACCAGTACTACAGCAAGCATATTCATGATGCTCAAATAACTTGACATTTTCCTGATCATAAACAAACAATACCATTTCACACAAAATTAGAATTCATGAATTACTTTACCTTCATCTGCACTTTACCGCGGGTCTCCAGTGTGTATCCTCCCAGCTTCATGAGAAGCTTATGGCATGACATACTCACATGGGTCCTCAATGCTGTTGAGGTAATGACACAAGAATACTATAAATACATATCTTGAATATGAGAGAATTTGAGTGAGTTGTGTTTTTGAATGACCAGAGAAGGTGGTCACCAGTAAACCTACACAAGTAAAGCCCAGACACTTTGTAATATAAATTTGCTTCATATTATATGCTGATGTAATGTGGATGGTTTTAAACCAACTAGCATTATCTCCTCCATCCCTGCATTGGAGGTGACAATTATCATGTATATCAATGATTTCCACAAAAATTAAGACGTACATGTATAATAATCATCATTTATGTTTACATTTTTCACCTTATATCCGGTTAAAGTAAAAGCAACTGGATGTCTATTGGAAGATCGTCTAGGATACCAAGAGGTGCTTGCAATACAATTATAATGCAAGTGTCAATGTCTTACGTTCTCCATTGGACTCCATACGAGAGGCTGTATTGACGGCATCTCCAAACAGACAGTACCGAGGCATGGTCAGCCCCACCACACCCGCTACCACTGAGCCTGCAATTGTAACATGATATAGCATTTTAATTCAATTTCTTATTCATTTATTCACTTATTTATCGTGATACATTACCAGCATTTTTCAAATGGACAGAAGGAAATATTTATTGTTCATTTCTTGTATACCTTACCTACTGTTACCAAGACATATACTTAGGCTTTTGTGTAGACTAATGACATTTTATCCATGTTTATAGTAATATTCCAATGAACAACAGGAAAACACTTTTTGCAGCAGTTTAGAAAAAGGTTACAACCAAACCAATGTACATGATTGAATCGATAGATGTATGTGGAAATAGGAACAAAAAACATATTTTCTGAAAACTATTTAGTTAGGTAATTAAGTATGATAGTAGGAAATCTACTCAAGTGGAACCTACTAGACTGAATAATGAATCAATTGTGGGCAATTGCTTACCTGTGTGGATACCAATTCGTAACTTGAGCACTTCCTGAGGCAAGTGTCTTATCCTGAAGGTCTTGATAGCTCTGAGTAAGTGTAGTGACATTGATGCTACCTCCCCTGCATGGTTGTCACCATTTCTAAGAGGCAGCCCAGACACTACCATATAGGCGTCCCCTATCGTCTCCACTTTGTACACATCATAGTTCCGGATAATGGAGTCAAACAACGTGTATAGATCATTGAGCAAGTCCACAACCTAAAATTGAAGTAACATAACATTTGTTTTAATTTATAAAGGTATTTTATAAATAGAAGTGGAATCATTTGTCCCATGCTCAACTATTGCCATAAATTATATGGCCTCATAAAAATCTTATGTTTATTTCACTAAAGACATTTTATACATGGCTACAGTTAGCTTTTGAAAAAAATAGACCATATTTACCTGCATTGGTGTACTGTTGGCAGAGAGGGCAGTAAAACTACAGATATCAGAAAAATAAATGGTTGTTGATTCAAATGCCTCTGGAACAACCGCTTTGCCACGAATGAGCTGGTCCGCCACCGTCCTGAGGATAAAAAAAAACACAAAGCGGGTTAGACAAGTCACTTTACTTACACTCAACACAATATTATTTAAAAGTAGCGTTTACAACACACAGAAAAGTAAAGCAGGTGCCATGACTCTGACAGCCAGAGTAGCAGTTTGTCTCCCACATGACACCTGTAGAGGAGAGTCAAATGAGTTTAACTCTCTGTTCCTGAAGAGTCAACAGCAGTTGACCCATCAAAAGAGGGGGAGTCAAAATTGAGTATTAGTGCATGCAGGTCAAGCGGATTGTGTATCTATGCCAAGGTAGAGTGGGGCAAAAGGTGTATATAATTAGAGGCTGTTAGGCCTGTGAAAGAGGTGAGGCCTGTGAGAGAAGTGAGTAGGCGAGGTTATTGCCCAAGACAGGTCAATAACAAGACATGTAATGTCCACCACTTCCCCCTGTGTGAAAGGGCCAAATTTTATCTGCCTCACACTACATTCTATAGACCATTGGCCACAAATTAGATGCCAATATCAGATCTATATGAAGCAGTAGTAAGCAGTGTCACACATTATATCTCACACAGTTAGTGCCCAGTCTTATGTTTATTTCCCATACCCACAAACATGGTGGCTATGCTCTATACTGTTGATGTTCTTGGAATGTGTTGTATAGTTTGTCATCACATTTGATTCAGGTAAGTTTACTGGAAAGCTTATCCATTGACATCCCTTAACCACACCATTTTGACATAGTGGACTTATCTATAAGGGATCACGTGTGGCATGTAACAATTATCTAAAGTACAGATAGTAGCTCTGCCTTATGGTTGCCACTGGTACCGAATTAGTGTTGGTTGCCCCACCAGGTGGTTTCATACATGCAACTACTATCATATTTTATTTGACTCTTCATGAAGGGTCAAGCTACAAATGACTGCTGTGGGGAGAGTTAAATTCAATTGACTCTGCACTGGTAGAGTCAAAAGGGAGAATCAATTTGTACAAGGAGCAAGGGATATGACTGGAGTAGCTGTGACCCCTCCACCAGAGTCATCATAACTCTGCTACCAGAGTTAACTAGAGTTAACTATGGTATGCGACGCCTTTACTTCCCTCCATGAAGGTTAAGGCCTGCGTGAATACCAGGAAGTCCCTCTTTAATAATGAACAGACATGTCAGGTCTGTGCGATATGGAGATATGATTACAAATTCTTGCTTTCGAAAGTGGGATATAATACAGAAATATTAGGCAGGATAAAGGATTGCATGTCAGATCTTTGATATCTGCGCACAGACAGTTTCTACTCTGTATTTCAAGGCAATAGAGGAGAATAGTTGTGTGTGGGGGGGGGGAGTATTACTTCACAAAGAAACCATTATGTGTGCAATCTCGCTCTTAGAGTCCTACAGTATTTGCACACGCACACCAGTTTGGATTTCATGTTTTCTCTCTAGCCTATGGATCTTGCATGGTGAAAACACCTTTACTTTTGCAAAGATGTGACCAAGTAGAGTATGTTTTATTGTCAGAGGGTGTCTTATTTATTCTAATAAATGTACACATCTGCGTCAGTGGGTCTAGTAATAAGTGACATATCAAGCCCAGCAATCTCACACTGAAGGGTCTTAAGGTTTCCCAAATAAACAATGCTCTAAGAGAAACTGGCCTTGCCATGTCATCTTATCCAACCATATTATATGACTCATCCTGTCTTAGGGAAGCTCTTGTCTAGAACCTTAGTTCCTGATCTATACTCACACTCCCCTGTTACTGTGTCTCCCCATCAATGTATGCTCCACTTTAAATAGAGGTTGCTTAGTGGCAACCAGATTTACAGACAGCCCAGGTGCTAGCACAGCAGATAAACCACAATGGCCTTTGCGGTAAAGACCCAAGTACCCAAGTCTGAAGCTAATAGATTATCTTGAATTGTAGTTTTCTGGGCACCCGCTTTAGTTCAGGTTCTCAAACAAACACAGATCCTGTATTATTCTATATCATTATGCAATTACCCCCCCCCCCCTTCCGTATTGATTATTCAATAGTCGTAAGGTCAGTCCATGTAGACTTGAACTTCCCTGACAGGTGACCCATTACATTGTTACACAGTACATCTGGTCCTGCTCAGCAACCATGTAAGCCTACTGAGATGCTATTTAGGAAGTTGGTATGGACTGCACGTACACAGGCTGGTTCACCGGGAATTCAGGCCCTGTCTACCATCTTCTACAGAGAGCTTAGCGTATGGCTCTAAAATCTATCACCATGATCATTATCATCATCATCAACATCCCTTTGCAATAATGGCCTTTGGTTTAGTGTGTCTTTACGGGAAGGTGACTCTAATGCTACATGAGGTCCGAATGGTTAAAGCGCAACTTTCCAAGGGCCTCTCCACTTATACATGACCTATATATGTGTTTTCCATCTTGATCTTTACACTACCTTGGCAACATAGTAAAGTGGCATAGACACCAAGCGTATTCCACTCACAATTCTAGTACTGTTCTAGCCTACTATGTGCTTTAGTTTGAGTGGTGAGAATGCCCCTCTCATGTTTAGGAGTCCCTGACCCCGGCAACACAAGTGTGGCAGTCCCTTCATCTGCCAACATGCAGCAGTCCCTTCAGTTACTCAAATAAAGCATCAAACACAACATAATTTGACGAGGGTGGGGTAGAGGTCCCTTACCTTGGCAACATGCAGTGTAGAAGTCCTCACCATGGCAACATGAGCTGTAGAAGTCCCTTACTTTGGAAACATATACTGTAGAAGTCGCTTACCTTAGCAATATGCGATGTACAAGTCCCTTACCTTGGCAACATGCAGCATAGAAGTCCCTTACCTTGGCAACATGCGGTGTCAAAGTCCCTTACCTTGGCAACATGCGGTGTAGAAGTCCCTTACCTTGGCAACATGCAGTGTAGAAGTCCCTTACCTTGGCAACATGCGGTGTAGAAGTCCCTCTGTCTTCCTCTTCTCCTCTATGAGCTGCACGGTGCGGTCTGCCACCAGGTCCTCCAGGTGCAGCTGGTACTTCTCCATTAACTCCATCATGTTGTCCATGATGTTAGACTTCCTGAGGAGGTAATGGAAGAGTGGGACTTATCTCGAGACTTATACAAATATAATCTAACTAATTTATCTTACATTGGTTCATCCATGATTTTAGACATCCTGAAGAAGTAAGGGGAACAGTACGTTTGGATGTTCTTTTTATATATTTTTTCTTTGCGGTTTAATAATACAAATACAATGAAATCTTATTACAAGCTGGGCCTATTACCATGGCAAATTTACTCCTTATGAGCAAATTTGTTTTATAATCAGTACAATAATAAGGAGAACGTGTTATTGTGGCCGTGGAAACGTGCTCTTTAGAACAGGGAGTTCCTTATGTCAGTCCTCCCTCATGTTAGACTTCCTGAGAAGGTAAGAGAGTGGTAATATTTTAACAAAGAGGGCTGAGGACGTCGGGAAACAGAAATAATTTGGACCCCTTTAAGGGAAAAGACATCAAAATGCCACCCCTTATAGCAAAATTGGCAGCAGGGTACTATTGCTAAAAGGGGTCTGCTGTGGTAGATTCAAATTCTGGTCAGTGGCAACCAAAATCAAATTGACCCCTGTCACAGGGAACTGAAAGAATATGGACCCCCTGTTGTTGAATAACTTGAATTGATCAACTTTTATTGCACGAAATAGCCATCACTACAGCGTTCTCAAATGTACATTTGCCAGAGTACCGGAGATTTTCAAAGTTACTGGTCCAGGAAGTATGATAATAGTATATTGGTGCTTCTTTTTTACATTTTCGACTGGGTTTGATAATACAAATACAACAATAATTTCTTACATCTAGCATTGACACAATGTCATTGTTCGGCTAGCATCCATTCCTGGTTCTCGTTTATCAATGGTGACAAAATTAGGGAATTTGTGATCATACCAAGACCTTGGCTTAGTCTTCTAGGGGAGTGGTCATTTTTTAAGAACGGGGGGGGGGGGAGGTTGGTAGATTTGGGGGGGGGCCAAAAAAATCTGGACCCCTTGAAGGGGGGGGCCCAAAAAAATTTGGAGCCCTCTTGAGGGGGGACCAAAATAATTGCACCCCTTTTTAGTGAAAAGGTCAGCGCGTTACTATAGCTCAAAGGGGTCGGTCACGCTCAATTTCAACATGCCTGAGGGGGGACAAAAAAAAATCTCGACCCCTCCTGTGGGAGGGAACAAAAAAATTTGGACTCGCTCACGCGAAAATCCACCGACCCCCCCTGTTGTTATAAAATGACCACTCCCTAATACATTATGAAAACTCACACCTGTTACTTGACACTTTGAGTGACCACCATTCCCTAAAAAAGCACTACTCACATTCCCTGCCTCATGGGTTTGAGTCGCGTCCTGATCATGCGGAAGTCCGGCCGGATCTCTGGGGTCTCCGACCAGCAATCCTCGATTGTCTGTCTCAACCAGTCCTGGCAGTCCAGAGCTTGTGTCCGGGGGCGGAAGAAACTAGTGATCACTAACCTAATAATATCTGAAATCAAATAATTCATCTTTAATAAATAACATACAAGTGAACCATTTATTTAGGAGATTGAATAGTGAGCACAGCCGAGAGAGAGAGAATGACAGAAAGAGAGAGAGAGCGAGAGAGAGAGAGAGAGAAAAGGAGAGAGATTGAGCAAAGAAGAGAGGAAGGCCATATCGTACTTTAGCCCGGATTGAAAACACGGATCCTGAAGCAATGAAACGACGTCATTTTGGGTCCCTTTCTTCCTATAGAAAGAAGCTAGCCCCGCAGGGATTAATCATTATATTTTTTTCCTGAATAAATTTCCATTCATTCCCTTACTCACACTTTGGCCCCGGCTGACTTCATAAAATAGTCATTTTTGAGTCCCTTTTTTTCCTATGGAAAGAAGCAAGCCCCGCAGGGGTTAATCATTATAATCTTTTCTGGATAAAATGTCATTCATTCCCTTATATATCATCGCACTTTGGCCCCGGCTGACTTCATAAAATAGTCATTTTTGAGTCCCTTTTTTTCCTATAGAAAGAAGCTAGCCCCGCAGGGGTTAATCATTCTAATTTTTCCTGAATAAATTTCCATTCATTCCCTTATATATCATCGCACTTTGGCCCCGGCTGGCTGCATGTAATAGCTGTTTTTAGGCATTTTTGCCATATTCTGTTTATTAGATTTATTTTTCACTGAATAAGGGGCATATCCTACTGTTTATAAGTCTAATATGCCCCTTATTCAGTGAAATATAAAGCCAATAAAGGTGGAAATGCAAACGAAAAAAAAGCTTTCCTTTTATAAGCTAAACATTCCACTTTTACAGTATGGGGGTAAAAGGGATCGTAACCACGGCTATCCCGGTGCTAAAGTGTGATATAGCCGAGAGAAAGACCAACATATAAACAGACAAGCAGAACAATTAACTTACCCTTTGGAGAAAGGTCTATATTTCCGTAGGGTCCAGCCCTTCCAATAATTTCATATAGAATTATTCCAAATGCGTAGACGTCCCCTTTTTGTGTACCTCTACGGACTGGTGCTTTGCTTTTCATAAGCTCTGGTGCTGTCCACAATTTATCTGTAACATAAGAACCAAATCAGAGGTTTTATCCATTGGGGCTATATTATTTCATTTTGATGCTATCAATTTTTTGCTAGACCCAGCTTTGCCATCGGATAATTGTGTATCATACCATGTAGGCACATAGAATAGCTATGCAAGCATATTTAGGAAGTTTTAACACTCTAAAAATCTACTCATGATGAAGATGCATAGAACTAGAAACGTGCTGAAATATATCTCTAAATCCCCTTTTTATCTTTAAAATCTAACTGCAGAGTGAGAACACATTTCTTTATGTCCTAGTTGAATTCTTAAGAGTGTGGAGGTAAGGGATGGAGGGATGAGATTAGAGAATAAGGATCCGTCAGGAAGGTGGCTGCTGTTACTGGGTATTATTTGCTGGGTGGCCTTTCAAACTTTCTTGTTCAACTTTTAAAAGCTGTAGGCACAGGGTCAAGTTACTTAAGAAAGTGTAGTTTTAGCTGCTTGTCTGTAACTTGAGGTCAACAAAACTTGGCAGCAATTTTCAAATTACATGCTGGTTCAATATAGGATTAACTGCTATTAATAGGACAATATTTTCTCAGGTTTATGACCTTAAAGTGGCATAATCAGCAAGCGAACTATGTGGTTAAGTGTGGGAATGCCCTTTTAATGTATAAGACCTTAGACGCAAAAGCATTGGAAGTTGTTTTAATCAGTTTTTCCACCAAATGGACATAAACAGGTCTCGTGCATACGGTATATAGTAGTTATACAACAACCAGGGCATTGTACTCATCATATTAGTGACAGTCAAGGCTGATCATGAGTCGCAGTTGAGTGTGCTCTGCCGCGACTAAGATTATATAATGAGCACAAGAATCTGGTAGTGGTAGTGATTTAACTGACTTATGCCAATAGTAGTGAATGGGTTGTACATATTACACAGACAAGCAATTTCTTTTATTCTCCCACCCAACTGCGGCTTAAGGTATAGATAAACATTGGTAACTATAATTATATGAGTTCAGTGGACAAGGCACAAAGTCCCAACACTACATTCCGAATGACACAGGTAGGTTCTATTTTGCCACTCTTGTTTGCAATTTCTCCTTTCTTCTCAGTTTATTTGCACCTGTTCCCTTTCAGAAAAACAATAATTTAGGCTTGGAAAATGATTTCCCTATCAAATGAAAATCTTTTCATTTGTTATAAAATGTTCTGAATGCCATATATGGTATGGTCTCAAGGTAACTATATAATTATCTGAGTATATATATATACTCACTTCTAAAGTAGGCGTGCTCGCTGTCACTGCCGTAGTTATTGGGACTGTTGCGTAGCTCGTACAACCCAAAGTCAGCCACCTGCAGCGTCCAGCGCGAGTTGACCACACAGTTTGATGACTTGAGACTGCCGTGAACATGCAAGTCACTGTCATGTATAAATATCATACCCTGCAACAAAGGAAATAGTTGATAGTTGAGTCCAAATGTATTTTGCGGAAAGCCACTCCTCTCTATCTTGCGGGTTTGACACATTGCCTCGCTTGTATCAGCACCATGGTAGGACTCCAAACACCAGACTTGAGAATTTTATCCAAAGAATGATACCCAAGGATTGAGTAATAAAATACAATATGAGTATTAGGCTTGTGAGCCTTTTAACCCTTTAAGGCCGACCCCCCAAAAATATTTCTGGTGATGGGGGCGAGACATTTTGACAGGAACTTCCCCCAGGGCCGAGCCTTTCTTGATTCCCATAGAGTTATGTCGACTATAGTCGACGCTTGGCCAGCCATGGCGTCAACTATAGTCGATGCTCGGCCACCCATGGTATCAACTATAGTCGATGCTCGGCCCTAAAGGGTTAATGAACTTGAACTATGCATAATATTATGCCAAGATGAATGAGTCTCAAGGTACAATTTAGGGGTGCAGATTACAAGATAATATCATAGACTACTTGGGCCCTTCAAACAGAATAGCCTGGTATACCAAATTTGATAGATTTAACCTCCCTGTGGCCTGATAGAATGGCGAAATACACCTACCGTACCGTCGCGATTAAGCGCCGGGGCGCTCTTCAATTTGACGAGCTCTTACCCAGGCGCTTATACAAGACAGGCGCTTATTCAAGGTCACGATTTTAGTGCTTAAGAAGCATTTGGAAGCCCCTATACCGCGGCGCTTATTCAAGACCGGCGCTTATTCAAGACCAGGCGCTTTATCGCGACGGTACGGTACATAAAAAATAAACACACCTTAATTAGGTCCATAACTAGTGATGCTGTAAACATCGAGTCCAACTTGAGGTCATCATTCTCCAGGATGTCCTGGAAAGTAATGGGGTGGTCAAGTGTTAATGGGGCCTGTATTAAACATGGTCCTCTTTGAGAGAGTGTAGAAGGGGTTAGATATTTGCTACCTAGATCTGAGTCAGCAAAATTTCTACCTGAAAATAATGCATTGCAACATGGTGGCAAGATGGCAATGATATTATCATGGGCTAGACAATTTTATGCATGTTTGAAAGGGAAAAAAATACAAGTTTTGAGGATTTGTATAGATTGGACATCCACAAGAAAAGTTCTGCAATTTCTATGACTATGGCTGTATTTAAATCTTGCTCTTACTCTGGTCATTGGAATGTTACCAACAGAGAGAGAAATAACAGCGTCAAAAGGGAGTCCAGGTTGCCTCCAGAATGACTCCCCAGCTGACTCCCTTAGGTCAGACAGAGAGTCACCTAGGCTCTCTTATGCGACCTGGACTCCCCTAGAAAGGTAAGTCATTCTGGAGGCAACTCCCTTTTGACACTGTTTCTCTTCTCTGTGAACGTATAGGTTACTTAGGTACTGGGTCTAAATGATATTCCATATTTCATATACTCGTCTTAAAGGAAAAGTGATGACAATAATATACCCGTGCTATGATGACATAGGGATAGGAAAGGCCCATAAGGGCTTAGTTTGGGAAAGTGGATGGAATGAGGGAATAATTGGTAAGCTAATGTAGCCCACCTAGAGCCCGGAACTTATAGAGGTATTACTGATAAGACCCTCCCCCACATTTCTCAAGCATCTACTAGTAGACTATGTCTCAGGCTGGGGATTGTCAGATCCCCTCTGTGACCTAGGGTAGATCCACAGCTGTGCTTCTGAGAAGGAGACTGAGGCACTGCTTTCCTGTGTAAAGAGGCCAATTTTACAGCCTTTCACACTCATGCAGACTAACATTATGTAAGCTTGTAGGAAGTGAGTAGCTCAGTATTGGTACTAGACTAATTACATGGTTTTTAAATGTGCCCATATTACTGTTTGGAATACAGATAGGTGTTGTGATAGTATACTTGGTCTAGGTTTCTAAGTATATTGCTTCCTCTCAAAGTGAAGATAAAAACGATGAGTTATGTTTGTGTCCTCGCTATTCAAGTAAACAAGCTTGAATATGGCATCATGAATCAAACCATGGCTTCACGTTACTCACGCACCGGGTAACATTTTAAAAGTTCCCCTGGCAAATCCAGGCAAATAGAATTGTTTTGATTCTTACTTTATTTACTCTTACTTTTCAATGCCCTCATTTCTTCATGTGTATCTTTTTTTATCAAAGCCTTTGTACAACTGTTCTATTGGCAGGAAACAATGACATCCTACCACTGAAATGAATGCGTTTGAAACAATATCATGCATAAGGCCAGAAAAAAAGAGGTTTGTTTCATGTCACCTGACCGACCCTATCAAAACACGGCCGACCCTATGTTTCTTTATGCAATGTTGAAGATATTTTCGTATTTTTACCCTTTTTTGGTCTGGGCAGTATTTTCATGTTTTAAAAAAGTTTAAAAAAGAATCCGAGCTACCGACCCTACATTTTCTTGCCATGTTATCAATATCATACATTATCTTTATTCTTATTTTCCTTACAGTTCCTCTCATAATACATATTTGCCGAAATAACAATATCTCACATGACATTCACAGTATGCTCTCCCTTTTTCAAATCACATTTCAGTCTAAAATCTGAGTAATATTAATGTGAGGTTTAACAGAATTAACAGAAACCACCTACCTGGAGTGAGCCTTTTGAACAATACTCTGTGACTATGATGAAGTTAGGTGGATCAACGCAAGCACCAATGAAGGTGTTGACATTATCATGGTGAATGTCTCGCATCTGAAAACACCAAGGGCTATTTAACCAATAACGTATGGCTAACAGGTTCACGAGAGGGTGTATCGTAGGATATCGGGCAAGAGGCGCGTAGCGCCGAGTGCCTGATATCCATACGATACACCCCGAGTGACCTGTTAGCCATACATTATTAGGTTTATTATACGATTTATTGATTCAAATGTCCTTATTTACCTTTAAAACGTCCTAATTTGGCCATTTTGAAGGATATTCATGTAGACTAGATCGAGCAAGGAGGGGGGCCATGTTGATTTTGACATCCCACCAACCTGCTCGCTGATTGGTGGAGTTAAAACGGGACAGCCAATGAGAGGACACGATACAAAAAGGCTTTGGCACCTGAGCCGGGCGCATTCGTTAGATAGACATAGAACATAGCCAGCGTTTCCCCAGCCCTGTACCATATCTGCTGTGGCCGAGCGGTTAGCGTGTATGGCTCATACGCAAGGGATCCCCGGTTCGATCCTGAGGGTGGACGAGTGGAAACGTAGCAATTTTAAAGGGCCTATATGTATGTGAAAAACCCCCCCTAAAATTATTTTAACGACTAGGTAAATAAAGTCCAACTACTACCTTTATAGTAAAAAAAGAATTATAAAAAAAAATTGATTTTAGGAGAAGTTACATCAAAAAGAGTGTTTTCTTCCATAACTCGCTAAATAATGCCCCTACAGGGCTGAAACTCCGTCTGTAGATTCCTTGTTTTGAACCCTACTGTACCCAGCGCCCCGACGGCGTAGCACGTAGAGCATCCGACTTCAACTCTTGGGGTCCAAAGTTCAAATCACCATGAATCCTCGGATTTTATGGGTGAATAAACTTCGGAATTGCTCAGGACCACCGGAAATGGCATGATATCCACCGGAAGGGTGCCGATATCACTAGATATCAGCACGGGGATATCCCCTAAAAAGCACGATGAGTCGTCCGATCGTATAATAAACTTGCTGAAGACCTGTTTCTAATACTCTATCCACCCGATTTAACGGAAATATCAGTTTGAGCGCGTTTTGTCGCCTGCTTTAATATTACAGTCAGTTTGATGGCTAATTGACAGGGACAATAGTTTTTTTAGAGTGGAAAATGCATTCCTTTTATAATCAAACTATACCATCAGCGCAGGCCAATGAGCATCTATCTATTCAAAGGTTATGCATCCGGCAAGTCAAGGAATTGAGTTCATCTATTACATATCAAAACATAATAGTATTCCAAAATGCATGCATTTTGATCGCATGGGAAATAAGAACCCGGTGTTAAAAGGGCCCTGGTTGTACTAGAGGAGTGTGGTTATGTGTCTCCACATCAAATATTTATAAACATTTATATCCATTTATCCTGTCTTCCTGCAACCCTTGAACTTATATCTATCCAAAGGTAAGGCTTATAGTATTTAGTGCACTATGTCCTTTGTCATGCTGATGCATCAATGCAGCTTTAAGTTCAAGTTCAAGTTCAAGTTCAAGTTCCATGTAGACTTTGGCCCGTGCTCGTAGGCCTCTTCCCGTAGCTACCATGACCATAGCCGACCAAAAAGGGTTGATAGACTTCTGGAAGTGTGGCATAAAGTATGGATGCACAATTTGATGAGTAGACTCGCCAGACTAAACTCATAATATATCATGCTGGCAAAGATACTGTGCATTTTAGCACCATGCGGCCCCTAATAGGTTGATATTTTTTATATAAGCTCTAGACTGCATGCATCAGATGTTGTTATGCAGCATGATGGTGAGAGGAAAATTGTAAAAAGGTTCACATAAGGTCCAACTCTTGTCTATCAGCTAATCACAGTTGTGTGATTATCTGATGAAGCTAGTACGGTTCAGAGTTATGGGGAAAATTCCCTAGTAATACTTACTGTTCACTGTTATTCTGAACCTCTCTGTGAAGTACATCATTTGCATGGCTTTACTCCCACTTTCAACACTGTTAATGCTTATGATGGATGCTGTGAAGTACTTACAAATTTCATCTCCTTCTTCATACTTGAGGTGAGATCAAAGTTCCTCTTGGTGTACTTCTTTAATGCCACGTGGATGCCTTTGTAGCTGCCTGTCTTGGTGAAGATCTGAGTCAGCGAGCCGCGAGAGTCAAACGAGCCTTGTGTCGTCAGAGTCACCTATTTGTGAAAAAAGTAAGGCGCCTCCATTTAATTTAACACTCAAAGTACCATACAGTGCTTTCATGCAATATGCCCCTTGTTGTCGTAATGCATGATGCAAGTAACTTTCCAGGGCTCAATGCATTCAAGCATCATAGTGACATGGTTGACACACTCCTGAAGGATCAGCATGATGCATAAATGTAGCCCTGGTCAGTGGAATTGTCGGGCATTTGATAATTCAGCGGTTCAGAAAGTGTTAGCATTTCAAGCCACAAATTCTTCCCAAAGACCATAATTAAAGTACATTTGCACCTCCACAGGACATTGGAGCCTAATTAGGCCCAGGTAATAAGATTCAGATATGAGGCTTAATGCACCTCAGGCCCCAGCAGTGGCTGAACTACCTGCAGTTACAAGGTGAAAAACCATCAGCTAAGAAATTCACAGAAGGTTTCTGCTGTGAACTACTCCACCACCTGAAGTGCTAATTACCATGTTGGGGATCAGGGATGGGTTTTCTGTGAGGAATTAACCCTTTAAGGACGGCATCTTGCTTTAATGTGTAATGTGCCCTTTGTTGTCCTGATTCATGCATGAATTCAGCACTGGAGATGAACTCACCAACGCTGTATTCATGCATCATGCTGATCAGGCGAGGTTGATACACTCCCACAGAGTGGGCACGATGTACCAATGCAGCGCCTGTGAGTCACTCACTAGCGCTGCATTAGCTTTTTACGATAACAAACATTGCTTTAGGACAATATGCCGTCCTTAAAGGAATAATTAGTGCGCAGATGATGGAGAGAGCATTTAGAGTTTTTCAACGACATTTAGATCCAATTTGAGAGATGTCTTCACCGTACAGCACACCAGGGGGAGCACTGAGTGGTTACCATTACTTCAGTGTGTGGTGTCGCTGTCCACTCAGTATCTGTAATCTAGTGCGGAGATAGTCGCGTGAGGGGAAATACTCAAATACAGTAACTTAGTTCCCCCATACTGCGTGATGGGACATGACAGCCCTTCAATTCACTCCACAGCCACACCGCGGAATAAACCCATTTAAAGACAGCACTATATTGCACCTTTGTTGAAATGATGCATGAATGCAACCCTGATTAGTAACATATAGGCATCATACTGACCCTATCGGTCTGATACACTTGTGAAGTATAAAGCTATTTCACTTGGTGAGCCAGTGAGTTACTCACTGGCACTGCATTGGTGCAACCTTACTATGAAAGATGACAATGACTTACATAGCATGCTGTCCACAGAGGGTCCTGTCCCCTAACACCTCAGATATTGTCACTTCATCAAGAGATATTCCCCTGGCGTGTTTGAACCACAATAAAACCAACTCTTCATTATCTATCACGCCACATCATCAACAATGTCTACATTTATCTTAATGCTTGAGGAAATCTCTATTAGAGGCTTCCTTTGCTCTCATATATACTTTCTCCCATTTGGCTACTCTAAATCCATTAAGGCATCAGGTATTTTTTGCCCTCGATTATGCTTTCTCCCATTTTGCTACAATAGATCCATCGATTTATAAAGCGATTACTTAAAATCATTTCTCACATATTAGTCTAGTATTATAGAGGTAAAGGAAGGATGATAGGGAAAAGAGTTGCACAAGCAAATAAAAAAAGTACAATGTCTTTCTGGCCGAACCTCATCTGTAAAATACTTCGATGCAAATAGATCAATTCATCTACATTGTAAATTCCATTCTGCAAAGCTTTTAACCATTTTATTTTAGGCGAGAAAATGGCTCCTTTATGAATCTACTGCATCAGATTGAGACAAAATAAAATTAAAGGTGTTTTTCAGGATACCCGACCCTACCTTGCAAAGTAGGGCCTACCCTAGAAATCTTTATACAATATTGCATTTTCTCTATTTCAGAGTTTAGCCCATCATCGGCGAGTTGACAGGGAAGTAATTTCTGGGGGACTTTACAGGCCAAAAGTAAAAACAAAAGTATCTAAGACAAGAAATGGAGTCTGCCCTACCTACCCATATGACCTTAAACAAATACTATATTTTGCTAGTAATACACCATTGTGCAATGTTTCACCTACCCGACTGCCGTACATAGCAGTCTGCTCAGAGTTGAGGCGCTGAATATCATCTATATTGATTTTCCATAGAAGTCCCTCAATCTCCTGGTTGAGCCGCAACTGTCTGCAATACAGTAACAGAACATGTCATTTTAGGGTATTAACTATTGCACGTTCACACTTTCTGTTCATTTTAACAGAATCACGACACACATTGAACGGTCAGAAATGTTCTCTTACATCACAAAGCCTTTGTTATATTCCTCTTATCAAAGAAATATCTCGCATAACACTTTTAATGCACTGTCAAAGGTTTGATGTATTTCACAAATGCAGTCCTGGTGAGTAAGCTCGTCAGCGAGGATGTATTCAAGACAAACACACAGAAAAGTAAAAGTGCCAACTGTGTCACCCACGTGGCTCTGGTGAAATAGAGAGTCAACTTTATTTGACTCTGTATGATCAGTGTCAACTCAAATTGACATTGTACAATCAGAGTCATCTCAAGTTGACCCTTCATATATAAGCAGAGTCATTAGAAGTTTGACTCTCTATTTTACCAGAGCCACGGTTGGCACATCAGCCTGGGCTCCACTAGGGCGACACAGGTTACCTGCGAAACGGTGCAATCCTTTTATTGTTTTGATCTTGGACATTTCACCACATTTCGCTTCATTTCGCGGCAGTGTCGCCCTGATTTTTTCCCTGCTCCTGGTGAGAACTAGGGCGACACTGCCGTGAAAGGCAGCGAAATCAGGCAAAATGTGTAAGATCAAAACAATAAAAGGATCGCACCGTTTCGCAGGTACCTGTGTAGCCCTAGTGGAGCGCAGGGTTTAGACTTTTCTGTGTGAATGTGATAAACAATAACGGCACTTTGCAGATATCTAGATATGACTAAAGCTCGGACTCCACTAGGGCGACACTAGTACCTGCGAAACGTGGCGTTCTTTTAATCCTTTGTTCTAGGAAATTTCGCCCTGTTTCGCTTTGTTTCGCCCTGAATGTCGCCCTGAATGTCCCCAGAAAGAGGGCGACATTCAGGGCGAAGCAAAGCGACACAGGGCGAAATTTCCTAGAACAAAGGATTAAAAGAACGCCACGTTTCGCAGGTACTAGTATCGCCCTAGTGGAGTCCGGCCTTATGTTTGATGGAGGTTCTAGAAAAATGTAATCAGTGTAATACCTGTAGACTCCGAGGATGATGCAGCCACTTATAAACACGAGGCCGCCCAGCACGCCCAGCACGATCTCCATAGTGTAGTCTGTAACAAGCACAAGGGTGGTTATTCAGAAGAAACTTCAAAACTGGTTGGCCACATCGTTATGACATTAGTAGGGGATCAGCAGGGTTTTTCAGAACTGACGTAGTTGTAGGCAAATGGTGACGATACGAAACCTGTTTCACAACCACTAGTGAAATTCTTTCACAAGACTCCTGTTGAAATCTATAGAAAATAAATGTAAATACCACATTTTGCCAGCTGCAAATCCCCTCTTCAATTGTAAATATTGCCGTGTTGACGAAAATGCAATTATGAGGACTGACGAGTCCGTACAAAAAGACACTCCAGGAATATTTCTCACAATTTGTTATATTTAAATATGTAGTGTAATATATATGTATGACGATAACGAGTGCCCTTGTCATTGAAAACTAAAGATAAAAAAAAATCTGTTCTGGATAACCTTCAAACTAACCTTAACGATGGGCCCTTTTGACAAGATGTGACATATGCATGGGAGTGTCATGACACAAGATTATCTCTTTAATGGTTACACGAAGAGTGATGGGCAATGATCCTTCAATAGAAATGCTTTAATCTGGTAAATTCCCAGTATTGTGAATATGCTGATAAGACATAAGACATAAGTATCCCTTAAACTAGTGGACTTTAGATGCACCCAACGATGAGGTGTTTTGACCAATACTACAATAGACTGTATTGCTTTCTGCAGCTGCTATGGTAAAACATCCTTGATGAGCAATAAGAGCCAAACTCTCATGAGCCCAAGTATAGTCTTTTTCAGTGTATTTTCAATGGAAGGACTTACTGTGTGCTCTCCAAAAGTCTTAAATTGAACATAAAACTGATAATTCACTGCATTCTAAGCTGACTTCTGGTGAATAATGTTAAATTAAGGGAGTGTTCATTTATTATTTACAGGGGGGGTGGTGGGTTTGGGGGGGGTGTAAAAATTTCCGACCCCTCCTGAGGGGGGGGGGGCGTAAAAAATTCTGACCCCTTTTGGGGGGGGGTGTAAATATTTTAGCCCCTTTTTAGCAAAAAAGCCCGCGCGTTACTATAGTTCAAAGGGGGGGAGCGAAAATTTTTCGGCGCCTTCGCCGAGGGGGGGCGCGAAACGTTCCACGCGCTCTCGAGGGGGGGGGGGGCGTAAAAAAATTTCGCCCCTCCGCGCGAAATCTCACCATCCCCCCCTGTAATTAATAAATGAACACTCCCTAAGTAGGTAGGACATTAAGTGTGACCATCTTGAACATTCTGGAACATTTTTATCTAAATTGATATTTTAGCCGTAATCATCGGACCATGCCACATTTAAAAACCTGACTAGTCTACCAGCGTACGATAACCTGCACTTTGAATTTAAGCCGTTCTCATTCTCGCCAGAGTGAACTCTTATGCATAACCACAGGGGGTGGCATAATGCATGATCCTAGTAGGCCTATAATAAATAATCAGGACAATGAAGAATACTGGGGGAACTTTATCATGGCACAGACCTTGAGGCTGGAGGATTGATAGGGGCACCATGCATTGAGAAGAAATGACCCCAGTAATGATATCCTGCCAAGCTCACATGTCTATCTGTAGGCATCCCTTCACCCCTGGTTACCCTTCCTATTAACCCTTTAAAGACAGCATGTTGTACCAGAGTGAGCATTTTCATCATGATATACCAATGCAGGGCCTATGAGTAATTCACACTTCGACTAATTGGGAGTGTATCTACGTGCTGGGGTTAGTACAATGCATCACTACAGCACTGACCGAATGCCTACCAGGGCTGCATTCATGCATCATATCGATTAGCACCACAGCACATTAAAGCACTTTACCGTCCACAGCTCTATAACTACGGTACTATTCATTGTGGTCTGCCAGGAACTTGACAGATGAGTGGGCAGTGGTTGTATGGTCTGGTGGGTACTGTAGGAGGGAGGGGAAGACCTGGGCATTCTGCAGTAGATGAATGGTCAGAAGGCCCCTCTGTGGTGTTCAAATCGTTACCCGAGGCGTTAATTTGCCGGCCCAGGGGCCCATTTCAAAATAATGTCGATATTCCATGTTGTGAAACACCATCCAGATTTGGTCCAAACACAGGCCTCAAATTCAACATTATAAACTAAATTGTATCATCAATTATCTGATGAAGATGGCTGTATCTGTATAGAGAGGTAATCGACCTTAAAGCATGGCACCAACTCTTGTTATAGAATGCAGAAGGTGGCCCTAACCACATTGACCGTTTATCACACATAGTTGAGGTAGCGTGGCAACCAATCTGGTTGTGCATGGTGCGGGGTAAACATAGCCTGCAGGTGGCCATTATGGTTCCGGTCGGTGACCAACCGGAAACCGGATGTGTGGCAATCATGAAGCTGCCTGCTCGGCACAGGTCAATTTGTCTGCCCTGTGCTGCTCCCTCAGCATGAGCTGACCCCTACAGAACCACTCTGAGCTGCTCCCTGAATATTCCTGAGTTTTCCCCTCCAACTCTAAACCGCTCACTGGTGACACTTTATTGCAGTTTGTCCGTGTGATCCTTCATACCCGACCTACACCTATTTCTTTGCGCTACTCTTTTACTATTAGCGTCTCTCACCAGCTTTCGCTGCTCCTCCAATCCTTGATATTCTCTCCTTATGTTGAGCTGCTCCCCTTCCCACTTTCCACCTGCTCCCTTGCACCTTATGCTGGTCCTGTCGACCTGATAGCTCTCCTTTCTAAGCTGACCACAGTGCTCTTGGCTGCTTACCAACCAAAATTTGCTCCCCTTCTCTGAGCTGCCCCTGCCACTTTGAGCTGAACCCCCATCTTTGAGCTGCCCCCAACAGCATGTGCTGCTCCCCTCACCCCTTGTCCTTTGGCTGCCCCCAACAGCATGGGCTGCTCTCCTAACCCTTTACCCATGGCCACTCCCTCACACCATGAGCTGCTCTCCAACCGTAGATGCCCACCTGCTTAACCCTATTTTCACCAGGCGGTTTGGCAGTTGACGTGGGCGTGGCCACGGGGGATGTGCATATAGCGGTATTAACGTTAATTCAGATCGGGACCTGATGATACGCGGGTAATTGCCCCTATATAGTGAATAGTCGCGCCTCAGGCAATCGCCTCCTGCTGCACTTATGGAAGCTGCTCTGGTCAGCCATGCATTGGGGGAAATTGGGCTGGGTGGTAGCTCCACAGCAGTAGGGCAGGGATGAGACTCCTATATGGTTAGAGGTCAATTAGCTGCTTGCTCCAGGCCTATATTGGCAGTAAATTGCTAGAAGATTGCATGTTATTTTGGCCAGTTCGTGAGTAGACCAAATCTGCCGTATCTATGTTTCATTGCAATAAGTAGGAGCAATCATATCATACATTACTAGTAACAATTCCCGAAAATAACTATCAACGCCCAGGGACTTCACAATTCCGCAGTTTGTACTTTTCATACTTATACAAAATGTGCATCAAGCCATATTGATTATAGATTTATATCAGCTCAGATGAAACCATTTTGATTAGCCATTTTATAAAAATTCAGAATAAATACAAATGGTTTCATAACACAGCACTCCATCATTCAATCAGCATTGTTAATGCATTTCATGTGTTCCCTTGAGCACCCACAGGCACCCTTGTGACAGCATCAACTAATTAAACACAAAAACAGATGGTGTAGAGATTCTTCAAATGACTTTAGATTAAAAAGCGGGATATTGCGACCTTCCTGACAACCAGCCGTCCCCCAAACCAGGC
Source organism: Harmothoe impar (assembly GCA_947462335.1). Taxonomy (NCBI): domain Eukaryota; kingdom Metazoa; phylum Annelida; class Polychaeta; order Phyllodocida; family Polynoidae; genus Harmothoe; species Harmothoe impar. The sequence goes on from OX381706.1 coordinate 68,520,641, forward strand.
ATCCTCTGTGTTGCCTCCCTGACCGGGGCACAGGGGACCAGCGTTGATGTAGGAGTGAGATGCCGCGTGCTGCGACGGGTCGGCAATAAGGTGGGCACCTCATAAGAAGCTAATTAGAACAGACGCCAGGCGCTGTCAGCAAGACTGATGGTCTAACAGGCCGGCCATTCATTATGCTGCTGGGGTGAACCCTCTGATGACTGCATGCTGCTTTAATGGAGGCTTATTGTCATCATGCCTGGATGCAGCGCTGGTGAGTAACCGACCAGTGCTGCATTCAAGTATCATTTGTACCCTATAGGGTTCATACACTCTGGAGGGTATTTTGTATGAATGCTACCCGGGCGCGTATATTTGTGCCTCATGAAGACTGAGGGCATTAAAGGACAATGTGACTCTGAGCATTAATACATGGTGGCTTTAGGTGTGGGAGCAGTGCACAAAGACTTATGTCTAAACACTTTAAGGAATGAGTGTTATGTTAAAGAAATTATGTCAGGTTGTTTCAGGAGTATCGCAGGAGTGGTCTCTGTCATGTAGACAGAGGGCATCTGGGTTAAAGGACATGGCCGTCTGCAACCACTAGATGGAACTCATCACTGCCTACCCACCAGCATCATGCAATCATTATGCATTCATGCAGCCCGGTGAGTAACTCTTAATCGCTGCATTAATGCATGATATCAACCCCTTTCTTCGATAATGTTTTGAAGGGTCGACATGGTAAAAATGTAGTGTATGCAAAAAGCATCATGAGGACAACTGATGTATTCAGGCAACACTCTTAAAAGTTTTGACATTTTTTATGAGCCTCATAAATAGCCAATCTATCTCCATTGTGCAAACAGAAAAAACATTCCCTATACAGTCCTCAAAGCCCATTTCCCTTTCCTCCTAATCGATCAAATGCCTTAACAGCACTAGACCAGCAGGGTCTTTCTATTCCCTGGAATTTGCAGCTTTGGGTATTGAGTCAGTGGCACAGAACCCTGTGTGATTTATTGGCTGTCGGGAAGGTGGGCGGTCAGAGGCAATATAGGCAGAACAAGGCAGTTCATTAGTGTAGGGTTACCTTAAAGTAAACCTTCATCTCAGCCTCATAGTTCCTGCTGCATGTTATGGAGGTGTAAGGCTGAACCGGCCGGGCTGTGTAGCTATATTTATACTTATACTGTGAAAGTAGTTATTTTCATGGGTATACATTTTCGATGAGGGGGCAAAAACAATAATTTCACTATTACTTGAATTCGCAGACAACCAGGGCAGGCCGGTAACTGAAGGGGTGTTTGTAATACTGTATTTGCGGTATTATAAATTCACTGCTCTTTAATTTCGGTAAATATAGCGAAAATATATATACAGTGAAATAAGTTATGACCACAGAAGTCACAGTCGGTATATGGGACAGTCAGATCAGGCATAATCAGGTCCGAGCAAATACCAGGAAATAACCCTGCAAATAATTATGAAAGCTGGATCATCTCTCTTTATGCCTCCACAATCCCTCGGACGCCTCTCACTTCACAATGTGTGAATGCTTGAGGCAGTGTAATTTCTTTCAAGCAATGGTTTTCCACTATTTAAGTAAAGGATACACATACAAAGAAAGTCTAAAATCTCTTTTTCTCAAATGCTAAGCTAACTATCTGAAATAAAGAGTAGGGCACTTTTCCACAATAGCTACATGTACCTCAATGTTGGATGCAAGAAGGAAAGCCATTGTGAAAATCGAATACAGATTCAAAAGTTACTAGCATGGTCGTTTCAAGGAGTTTTAAGATAATGAGAACACCACTTCAAGATGCGAAATGCTTAATATAGGACATGGAAACTCATGATGAATTAAAACATGTTAACCCGATGAGTCAATTTCAGGAGGAATTATATTGTGCAGAAATTATACTCACTTGGCACAGGAATACAGTGCTCATTGCGGTACCCACACGATGGCTCGTCCACTGGGGGCTCTCCTGCCACCCAATGTATTGCTGCCCCATCAAATAGCTGGAACTCCTGCAATAAGTAATCAATGGTTGAAGACAGAAGTCATTTTAACCCGTGTCTGTCTATTGTGGGAGTTAAAGCTGTAGACAAGACAGTTGATACAAATTCAACTAGAGTGACTATGTAATCTATAACAAATTTGGTTTTAGTAGTTATGAACTCAAGATGAACTTTTGTCTATGTAAATATTCTTGGGACACTTTGCAAGGAGGAGGTAGCAGAAACGAGGGCGCGATTGTTGGCGCGCTTGCGTTTTTGTTGGCATGCTTGTAAAAAGTGTTCATGAGCAGAATGTCTTGGATTTATTAGGATGATAACAAAACAATTGTAAAGTGATTTGCAACTGACAAAATTACTGATTAAATACTGTACTGTGAGCTGTGAAATATGTTATAGCACATTGGTCACTAAGGCTAACTGATTAACTTAACATCAATTATGCTTTAAAAATACATAACATGTATATAATAGTAACTTACTGGGAGTGTTTCATTTTCTACCATTTTGAAGTTTCCGACCTCAAGCATAGCATACGTTCCATTAATGTCAGGACCTGTTCGTGCCAGGACGGTGTAATTCCCCTGTGCATCTCCATTCTCGTCAAACCGTGTCATGTACCCCTGTATACCTGGTCAAGTATCAGGAATAAGGCATACTTATATTAATGTAACTACCATAAATTGAGTTTCCATTCTCCCTAACTTCTCAAGAGCATTTGGATCTGTGATACATGTGTAGCATATGGAATTATGTATATGTTAGGCACTATAATTGGCAGATCTATGTATAATTATATTTACTCCAGACCAAGCATTTATTTCAATATAATATAATGTATCAATAGTTAGTAATAGTGGTGTCCCACAAGGTACATTTTTATACCATAATGCAGTTTCTAAAAGAGGAATTTTTCACCACATGTTTGCATTTAACCAAATTTTAGATTCATCGATGTCATGTCAAGATCTTAAAGTTCTGTATTTCAGTGGCTCTAAGCAAATATGCATGAAGCATTCCTTCAAGTATGTTTAGTTTACTAAATTTTAAACATTCCTGCACTGTCTGGGGATAAAGATGATAATATACATGATAGTATCTTCACATTCTGTATTGCGCCCCCCTGTTCCCTTCATGAACAACTGTGGAGACTTATATACTGCACCTACTTTGGTAAGACTTGCCCTCGATTTTGCTGATGATGAGGCGTCCGTCGGTGAGAGAACCTCCCTCCTGTAGGACCTGGTCAACGGCCATAGCGTACTGCACTACTGCATCAAATAGGTAGGCTGCATACACAGTGATCTACGGGGAGAAAGTTGAAACAGGGTTCATGCTGATCATCCTATACCAATTATGCATTATTACCTAATAGGGGTCTATTTTGGGCCTATTTTGAGCATTCTGTACTTTTCTCAAAATGGTTTACCCCTACAATCTTCTGGATTCTCACTATTTGCGATGTTGTCTCTGGGGAACCCAAACCATTTGTCCCTGCTTTGTTTGCCATAACAACAGATACCCTTAAGATTTTGTCAAAATCGGAAAAGGGAATATATAGCCGTTTGAAGTTTCCTTAGAGATTCATTTTCAAATTAATGATTGCAATTTTACTAATCTCATATCTCCCTTCTCAGATGATCATTTATACATTATTAACTACTCTCATATCTCTCTTAAATTAGATACAGGAAATTAGGGTTCTGTCCTTTTCATGAACAACATTAGCTCAAACCTTCCCTTCTAGACGGAATATTGACATGATTAATACAGTTTTGTAAAGCTCATGTCATCCCTTAAAAGGCAAGATTTTACCCAAAAACATTCTGCTAAAGGAACTGTATTTAGGGACTGGTCATCCTTTAACAACTCCGGGGATGTTGGTGTCCTATTTTTTGGATAGGTAAACCTGTATGTACACAGCCAAAAATAATTTTCTTACCCCAAGAAAATACTAGAATCAAGATAAAATTTTCTGGATTCAAGGAATAAACTCATTCTGAGTTTTTAAGTTTATCTTGTTTTCAGAAAGGGGAAGCTAAAAAAAATATCTTATATTTTTCTAGTATTCTTCTAGAAACAAGTATTCAAGATTATTTTTCTTTAGAAATTTTCTTAAAACTGGTAATTTGTGCACCCAACAAGATTATATCTTATATTCCTGAAATAAGAAAGTTCTAATTCTAGATTTAAGATAGCTATGTCTTGAAAACCTGAAACCATGAATCCAAAGTGTCAATTAGGGCGAAAAAATATGCAAGTATACTGTATTATGTGATGGTTATGACCATGCTTAATGCCTTCATCAAATTCCTTCCATTATTTGGGAATTTTATAGGTGTGGAATGTGAGTTCAGTTAGGTTCTATAGGGATCAAGTATACATACTACTAAATAAGAATTATTTTCTTAAATTAAGAACATTAATTACATGTTGTGCCACAAGAGGCCACCACTATGCAATACAACAACTTTCTTATCAAACAGGGTATACATTTCTGCCTCAAAATAAGTCCCAAAGAAACAGAAGAGGGTAAAAATATGTGGGAAAAGGGGAAATTTGTTAGGGATTAATTTGATGTAAGAACCCTTGTTCCAGTGAATGAATTATAATAACTATTAGGGAGAAATGATAAGAGACACCATTTGCTTGGTAATATCATTTAAATAAAGGGAGGGATTACCTGTCCCATTACATAAAGTGAAATGACTTTGAATAAAGGTCTGTTTGCTTAAACTTCTATTGTAGCTACAAAAGCTGCATTTAATCTGATGAACCTCTTTCTGATGCTCTGGCATCAATCCTTTCTCTCTAAGACTAAAATTAAATATAATCATAACGCTTTCCCAGGCAAGAACATCAATCTTGTATATTTACTTGAATAAGAAATTAAAACTTACTTAAGAAAAATGTTTTCTAGAAAAAAGGTCCATTCTGTAAGAAAGATTATCTTATTTTGAGAAATATGTCAGGAAATATCATCTTGATTCCAGTATAAAATACTTGATTTAAGAATTTCTTTCTTGTTTGTTTTTCTTGTTTGTTTTTCTTACTCTAAGTTTATTAAACTCAACCATGCTGTCAAGTAAAATTTTGTTATCCTACGGACAAACTTGTTTTAAGTTTATTTTACTTAAAACAAGAATTATTTTCTGGAAATGAGAAAATTATTTCTGGCTGTGTAAAGACTGTCACCTCCCTGAATATATTTCGTTTCAAATTTTTGAGTGGTCTTTTTTATTTATTACATTAACCAAATTTATTAGAATTCTACAAAAACAAAGCGGAAGTTTGGTATATATTTTGTGATTCAGATGACCAATATTGATGACGTCATTGGCCATAAAATACTGGTTAGGGTATGATATGCAGCCTAGCTAATAGTGAAGCCTGTATTGCCACTGGAATTGTACATAACTCAAATCTTACACCACATTGATCTTACATCTCAGTGCCTTTGATAGGCACAAATATAAAGATCACAAAGCAATTGAAAGAAACCTACTCTTTTCATCCATGGGAATGGGTTGCGAAACTCAAACGGTGGTCTCTCGTTCCACCGGTCGACGTGCTTCTGAAAGCTCTTGTAGCGGCCAGGTTTGGGGTAGGTGTAGACGATGACGAGCAGTGACCGGGAGGCCTCCAGGGTGTAGTTACTGTTAGGGGGGTCGTAGGTTTCTGTAGGAGAAGCAATAAAGAAGATGTATTATCATAGAAATTCAACTTGGTTATATCCAACCTACAACACCAGGATGTCTTTAGGGTTAGGCAATGACTAGCTCTGTTAAGGCCTCAGGCACAATCAAGCCTTTTGTTGGCATGATGCTTTAATGCAGCCTTGGCGGGTAACACACCAATGCTGTATTCCCTATGTGGTTGATACACTCCCAAAGGGTCTGCATGGTGCACTAATTCACCGCTGCATTGCTGACCAAAGGCCTTGAACCAAAAACAGAATTATTTATTGATCCCAGACTGAGGGACTGTTGTAACATTTTACAGATTGGGGAAACTGCAACAAAACTTGTGTTGGTAGGAATATATTGTAGACAAAACCAATCACAGGAGAAAGTCAGTACAAAGAAAAAACATCAAATACACACTGTTAGAAGAGCTCAGTAGAAAGAGAACGTGTCTAGTGCTCCAACCACTAAACACATACAAATGCCAAGAAACATGACACATCTGACCACTTTATAGACATTGCGATATTACTATGGGGCGCAATGGGCCAACAGACCATTCATAGCCGCCTCTAAGAAGACTCCGTCTGTCAGACTGCCCCCCATCAAACAAGATGTATGAAGGAGGTAACTTCTGCAAACAGTCCAAACTTGACAAGTCCCTGCTTGTGATCCCAGCCATGGATGGAGTAGACATATTGTATTTAGCCACTTAAGAGCTGAATATTCCTTTATTCTGATGTCTCATTATAATCCATTAATGCAGCTCATGCCAGCTTTGCAGGAGTACATCATATATGAATACACTGGCCTATCAAAGCTGTATTGATTCATCATAGCAAAAAGGCACCTAGAAAAGTGAAATATCATGCGCCCTTTAAACGGTTATGGCGGGCACCATTAGTAATGGAACCAATCAATGACATCTGCTCTGTCTGACTCCAAGATTTATAGGAGAAAGGATGGACATCAGTCTAGGACCAGGAAAGTTAGTTTTTTAAGTCACAACAATGCATGAATTCATCCCTGGCGAGTATTCTTGTCAATCAATGCATCATTCAGCGCCTCCCATCCCAGTGGGCACAGAATTCCGATCAACGGTGAATCAACGCTGAATCAACATTGAATCAACATTGACAACCATTTTTCAATGTTGATTCAATGTTCTGTGCCCACTGGGATATAGGGTCAGCATGATGCTTGAATGCAGACATGAAAAGGTATCCCAAAGTGCTAAATTAATACACTGACAATATCCGTTAATGTTATAATATAATTATGGCCCATAAAGCATAAGGCAACATATATAATATATATATATATATTATATATATTAAAATGATGCAGATCATCTATACATCATTCATTGAATTTGTAGTACTACTCCATGTGCTAATCCATAAATATTTATCAATATCAAGTATGAATCAAATGAGTAGTATAGTATGTATCGGAACGGGACTATAGTTAAGTACTGTTTATTACTCAATCGACATGCAGCCAATCAGAGGCCTCCATTTGGTCACGTGACCGGAAGTGACCTACTTAGGGGATTAGTGGTGACGTCACGTGACCTAGTTAGCCAATCAGAGGCCTCCATTTGGTCACGTGACCGGAAGTGACCTACTTAGGGGATTAGCGGTGCATTCTGGGTAACCCTGAAGCCAATCAGAGGCCTCCATTGGGTGACCGGAAGTGACCTACTTAGGGGATGGTGCATTCTGGGTAACCTACTGACCTACTTAGGGGACCGGAAGTGACGTCACATGACCTAATGGCCAACCGGAAGTGACCTCATTGAGGATCACGTGACCGGAAGTGACCTGATTGATCACGTGACCGGAAGAAGAAGAAGAAGAAGAAGAAGAAGAAGAAGAAGAAGAAGAAGAAGTGACGTCACGCGACTTAATGAAGAGATGAGCGTCTTTAAGGGGTCACGGGCTTTAAAATGTGATATCTTTTTTTTTTGGAGGAGGAGGCGAGTCTCTTATTTTTTTTCGGTAAACTAATAAAAAACACTACGATATAAGTTTTTTTTTCATTTTTTTTCATTTTTTATTGTTTTACGAGCGACTGGAAGTGACTTATTGAACTAGGTAGAAGCGTTCTTTAGAGTGTATAAGGGGGGGGGAGGGGAGGGGAGGGGGGGAGGGGGGCTTCTTTAAGATGCATGGGGAGGGGGGCGCTTTTAGGATGCATGGGGCGAGTGGTGGGGGGGAGGGGGGGAGGGGGGAGGGGGGCACTCTAGGGGGGTGGGGGAGCACTCTAAGGGGCGTTTGTCTCTTTTAAGAAAAAAAGAAAAGAAAAAGATTTCAATCGAGAGACACGCTTCTTCCTCTCGAGAGGAAGAAGCGTGTCTCTTCGTTTTTTTTTTGTTTATCACGTGCTGCGATGAGGCGATCAGCTGCGACTGGAGGAAGTGACACTTTAAGAGATCGCGCGTCTTAATTGTTATGATATTTTTTTTTTTTACTTACTAATAAAGAAGACGTATGAAAATAAAACACAACAATTCACATGTCCGTCGTTCTCGTTGTTTCTTGCTTGGTGTCTCTTCGTTTTTTTTTTGTTTATCACGTGCTGCGATGAGGCGATCAGCTGCGACTGGAGGAAGTGACACTTTAAGAGATCGCGCGTCTTAATTGTTATGATATTTTTTTTTTTTTACTTACTAATAAAGAAGACGTATGAAAATAAAACACAACAATTCACATGTCCGTCGTTCTCGTTGTTTCTTGCTTGATAAAGTCAAGTAATATCGCGATGCCGAGGCCAAACTTTCCCATGTCCTCAGTCAACACTCGAAGGAGTTCAAAAGGCGTACCGCCGGCGCCGTCAGCTTCATCTTGCCACATTTTCAACACTCGGAAGGCCCACTCAGCGGGACTTCCTCCGTATTCGCATTCTTCAGCGATCTTATCTAACCTCTCAGGCGACAATTTTAAATGGTCCCCCACCTCTTTCCACCTGCTACCCAGACGTCTGCCGAGGGTGCCCAAGTGCTTGTGCATCGCGCGCGAGTCGGGGTTTTCGAAATCCAACCCCTGTCTGTGGAGAAGGGCCATCCACTGAGCCAACAGTTCCATGCGTCTTATGCGGGTGAAGACGCGACCGAGCTCGCCCCATCTATGACGATGCGGGGTTTCACCCCACCACACTCGGAACATCGCCGTACACAGCTCCTCCGGTGTCTTGACACTGCGCTCTACTAGAGCATCCATACGGGCGGCGCTGACTTTTAAGCTACTGCCCAACTCTCTCCAACAGCCGCTCAACTCTTTACCTAGTTGACGAAGCAAGGCGTCGCTATAGGCTAACCGCCGCTGTCCTACCTGTCGGGTCTCCCCATCATCGGTCTGCTGCCTCGCGCCGCGTCTCACGTCGTCAAGCCGCATTAACTTTTTTTCAGGCGCACCGGGCGGTGAAGGCGAGCTTGAAAGTGGAATAGCTTGAGCCATCTCGTCTCGTCTTGGCGGCGGCGGCAGCGGCGGCGGCGGCGGCGGCGGCGGTGGCGGCGGTGGTGGTGGTGGCGGTGGTGGTGGTAGTAGCCGTTACTGGGGTCAGAGGTGATATGTTTTTTTTCCAACAGAAATGAGAGCTTTTTATACAGAGGGAGTTTAATCCCATTTCCAACAGCGCTCCAGCTGTCTAGCACCCTGTCCGCATGACGCTTTTTCAGCCGCTCCGCTCCTTAAGAGCTTAGATGACGAGGGGGTGTGGCATCGCTATCCGTGGAGACCAGCTGAAAACGGTGTTTTTTCCTCACTCATAGCCTTAATACCTCCTACCCCCTACCCGAGGACGTCTCCCTCCCTCTGACATTCATTGTAACAAACGTCAGAGGTCAGGTGAAAATCGGATTTTTTTTCATGCACAGCCTTAGGCAGCTGTCACCCCTCCCTATTGAACTAGCCGGCCGCCCGCCCGCCTGGCCGGCCCGGTCTACTCACCACGGCAGGAGGTGGCGATTTTTGTCTTACACTTAAGTCGCTCACCACATGCACACGTCTCTACTCACAGACAGGCACGTTCGTCTTAGGGGGGTCCTGCTTCACGCCACACGCCTCCTGTAGTTTTTTTTTGTATACACACTGTAAGCTCATCACCGTTACCGTTAATCCTTTATACAGCTAACGCGCGCTGAATGGCTGAACAGGGTGGTAAGCGGCTTAGCTCACCACAGTGGATCCCTCAAAAAGGGATCCAGCTGAAAACGTCATACCTTATGTCTTTGTGAATGGCCGCCGCCGGTCAGTCGACGGCAGGCAGCAACCGCTTAACCCTTTATACAGCTAATGCGCGTTGAATTGCTGAACAGGGTGGTAAGCGGCTTAGCTCATCATCACAGTCGATCTCTCAAAAGAGGGGGGGGGGAAAGGGATCCAGCTGAAAACGTCATGCCTTATGTCTTTTTGTTTCTCTTTGTGAATGGCCGCCGGCCAGCCGGCGGCAGCTGAACAGGGTCGGTAAGTAGCTTAGCTCTAGAAGCGAGAAGGCGTATATAAGGGGCTTGGAAACCTCCATTCACTCACTCATTCTTTTTTGCTGCTCTCTACAGTCACCACCATGAGCAAAAGACAACAGCTAGCGGCGTTCAAGAACAAGAAGACTACGCGGAACAGCGTTCGTTTAGCGTCAGTGCCTGCTCTTGCTACTGAACATGAGACTACCGCCGCAGCCGGTTGGTCTTATCACCCTCCTGCTGTAGCGAGCGCTCGCGGCAGTAGTAGTAGTAGTAGTAGTAGCAGTAGCACTAGTAGTAGCAGTAGTAGTAGTAGTGGTAGTAGTACTAGTAGTACTACTGGTAGCAGTCGTCGTGCTAGCGACGTTGTTACACTCGCGACGGTACACGTTGCTGCTAAGCGCGCTGCCGCTGCTACCGCCGTCCCGCCTGCCGCTGCTGCTGCTGCTGCTGCTGCTGCTGCGCCTGCTACTGCTGCGCTTGCTACGGCTGCGCCTGCTGAGGCTGCTGCTGCGCCTGCTTCTGTTGCGTCTGCTGCGGCTGCGCCTGCTGCGGCTGCTTCTGCTGCACTTGCTGCTACTGCTACTACTACTGACGACAACGCTCCTGGCACAGCGCAGTACTGGCAACCGGGTTTTTACCTCCCCACTACTGTTGATGACTTTGATGACCTGCCGCACGTTGCACAGCCCCTCTCCTCCACCACTACATCGACGGACGCCCTCGACGCCGCTCGCGCTGAGAGTTACAGCTATTCGGACACTCAGCCCCTGAACCGAGAAGAAGAGGAGGAGGAGGAGCAGCAACAGGGTGAGACAGAGAACGACGCTGACGACGAGGCGTACGAAGAACCCGAAGGGCAAGGGGTGAGCGGTACGTTTTTCGGCTTCCCTCTTCGACCTTTCGACCTCACTTCCTCCACTGCTAGCGCCCCCCCGTCCGGTCCGTGGCGACTGCCCTCACCGCCACCTTACGAGGGCGGCGGCGGCGCTTCATCTTCTACCGCTACACACAGCACGGACGGCGTGTGGCTGCGCTGTTCCAACAACGAGACCTCCGATACCACCAGCGCTGACGCTGCTCCTGCTATCGGTTCTGCTGCTGATTCAGCTCACGCTGATGGTGTTACTCATCCTGCGGGTGTGAAACGTTCTAAGGTGAGTTCCAGAACAACAAGGCCCACTAAGAAGAGAAAAATACAAGAAAAAGAAGGAGATGGACGAGAAGAAGCAGAGAAAACACTCGGGTTAGAGTTCTGCTTAGACGGAGCTTTGACGCTGGAGATCTGGGAGGACGTGGCTAGACTGTCTAGGAGGCCGCGCTACACAAAAGACGGCCAGGTGAAAGAGGCGTCTCTGACCAGAAGCAAGCGAGTGCACTTCACGGCCGACGCGCTGCGCGAGCTCATAGCACGCATCGCCGATATCCGCGCAGTGGTGCGCATACGCGACACAGCGGCCGCGCAAGGAAAACCTAATCACACCCCCTGGTTCGCAGTGCTGGATGAGGCGGGCGAAGTGTACGCAGCTGTGAGCTACTACAGCGGTAAGAACCTCGTCCACGTGCGCAAGTACGAAGGTCCTGACAAAAAACCCACACAGCAGGGGGTGACGCTGTCCGCCAGAGCGCTCAAAGAGTTGGATGACAAAACAGAGATCATTCTGAAATATCTCGGCATAGATTCGGAATGAGAGACGCTCAACGCTCACGCGCGCGCACACACACACACAGCGTTTGACGTACGCTGTATGAGACAGACAGACAGACAGACAGACAGACGGATACACAGACAGCAGACAGAAAGATAGTTACATAGACGACAGATTGATAGATGGCTAGATAGATAGATAGATAGTTAGACGGCTAAGTAGTTGGTAACCGAGTGAAAAAAAACATGACACAGTACGTATGCGAAAAGTGTTTCAAAATGTTTAAAAGAGCGTACAACCACGAGAGACACGTAGAAAATTGTAGAGTAGTAGCTAAGTTTTGCCCTCTATGCGGCGAAGGGGATTGCCGAAAGAGCGCTTGTCGACGCGAATCTCTGGACGGGGTGACCGTCCCTCCGCGCATATGTGCTGTACCGAACGGGGAGGAAACGTTCACGGCGAATTGGCCTGCGATACAAACGGGCGTCAGGATGCACGGGACTCGCGTGAGTGTAACAAACTTCAGGCTACCAACCGGCGAGTTGAGTGACGCTGTAGATACTATGCGTCGCATTCACTTGACACAAAGATTCAGATACAAAGTGGGTTTCTCGGTAGGCTTACTGTTACAACACAGAGAAGACAAGAGCAAACTGCGCTACTTCCACGCCTCCCAGAACAACGCAACTCTCATACAACCGCTCCCTACTGTAACTAATTCAGAAACTTTGGAAGAGCTCCTCTCAAAGATGCAAAACACCGTCGCTTGCGAGGAGGTACGGAAACTTTGCGACGCTGACACCAAGTGGCACGTTCTTTTTCCTACCAATTTGAACATCTGCGTTTACATGGGACCGGGGGAATTCCCCATAGGCGGTAGGATCACTCAGGCCGGTCGAGTTGGAAAGAGAAGCGGCGTGTTAGATTTTCCCAACAAGGACAACCTCTGCATCTTCCGCTGCATTTCCTTTCACTTATACAACACCAGCAAGCGCGCTTCAGATTTGTTACGTCAGTTCTGTCCCGCTGCCACACCTGAATCCTTTCCGGGTCTGAACATCCGCGACTTACCCGCGTTAGAGAACTTGTTTGACGTACAAATAGCGGTTTACACCGCGTCGCGTCAAGTGCCGGGGCGGAAGTTGAGAAGACGCGTTACTCTGATCAGACCGCCTTCCAGAACTGTGGCCGCCCGAGGTAAAGTCAACCTACACCTGACGGCGAAAGGCGGTTTGCACGTCTCTCTCGTCACGGACTTCAACGCGTACGCGGGCATATACGAATGTTGCAAGTGTAAGGCGGCGTTCACCACCGAGTTCTTGCTGAAGAGACACAGGAACCAGCTTTCCTCTTGCCGACAAGTCAAGTTGCGCTACGTAGGTGGCATCTACCAAAATTCGAGAACGATTTTCGAAGCGCTAGCAGACTTCTCCATTTTTCCCCCCGACGGACATTCCGGAATCTACCCTTACAAGATCGCCTTCGATTTCGAGGCTTTCTTCAGACCGTGCAAAGAACCGTCGACGGAGCACGTGTCCCTGCTGTGGGATCACTTCCCTTTGTCGGCTAGCGTCGCATCCGACTTTCCGGGGTGGGAGGGGCCCGTCTGCTTCGTCAGAGCGTCCGACGCAGATTCCGACCCCTTGTTGGACCGAGTTTTAAATCACATAAACGAGAACGCCAAAGCGATCGGGGAAGCTGTGCTAGAACTTTACCGACCGACGTTAGCGAAGTTAGATGCGGCGATAGGTGAAGCTCTCCTGCTGGAGGAGGCGACGTTCACCACCCCTTCTCCAGGCGGCTTCGCTGCGGCTCAGACCAGACACCCGTTAGTTCAACTGAAGAAGCGTCTTCTGAGATACATCCGTCAAGCTCCAGTGGTGGGCTTCAACTCGGGGCGTTACGACTTGAACCTGATCAAAATACGCCTTCACTCGTTCTTCGCCTCCGGAGACCGAAGAAACCAAGAATTCAGCGTCATAAAGAGAAGCAATCAATACTTGGCGGTTTACACACAGCACACGGTTTTCTTGGACGTAGTCAACTATTTGGCACCCGGTTACAACTACGCGACCTATTTGCGAGCTTTCACCAGGAACGAAGAGAAAGGTCACTTTCCTTACGAATGGATGACGTCTACCAGGAAACTGGCAAACAGAACGCTGCCGCCAAGATCGGCTTTCGACAGCGAGCTGACGGGCGTCAAAATGTCCGAATCCGACTACGCCGCATGTCAGAAAGTTTGGTCCGACGAGAAGATGCAAACTATGGAAGACTACTTGATCCACTACAACAACAAAGACGTGAAACCTTTCATAGAAGCTCTGAAAAATCACGCTAAATTTTTCCAAGATCGCGGCATCGACATGTTGAAAGACGGAGTTTCTCTCGCCGGTTTGACTTTACGCTTCCTCTTCCAAAACCTAGAAGACGCGTTCACAACGTTTCCCCAGTTCGACGCCGTCCTCCACGCTCTGATCAAAGAGAATCTAGTCGGCGGTCCTTCCATCATCTTCCATAGATTTCACGAGAAGGGCACCACGCGGATAAGGGAGCACAAGTACGGCGAAGAAGCGAGACCGTGCCAACACATCCTAGGACTAGACGCTAACTCTCTGTACTTGCGCTGCATGAGCGAAGCGCACTGCACGGGCTATTACGCGGTGAGACGGCCCGAGACCGAGTTCAAGCCCGAAATCAGGCAAAGAAACTCTCACAGCGCTTTGGAGTGGTTACGCTTCGTAGAGCACGACCGCGACGTGAAACTGCGCCACGCTCTGAACGGCGGCGAGATGGCGGTAGGCTGTCGGAGAATTCGCGTGGACGGATTTCACGCGGCCTCTAATACGGTTTTCCAGTTTCACGGGTGTTGGTTCCACGCTCACGAGTGCATACCGTCGCACCGATATCAGTGCGCTTCACTGAGAGAGGAGAGACGCGACAGAACGACCAGAGTAAGCGCTTACTTGAAAGCGTTAGGTTACAAGCTGGTCGTCGTGTGGGAGTGCGAATGGCGAGAGATGAAGCGTCGAGATGAGCGGGTCAAGGCCTCCCAACAACGCTGGAAGGTTGACGCTTTGAAAGTGTCTCGAAACGCGATGAGCGAGAGCGACATCCTTTCCGCTGTGAAAGAGGAGAAAATGTTCGGTTTAGTTCAAGTGGACATCACTACGCCGCCTCACCTACGAGAGTACTTCGAAGAAATGACCCCCGTTTTCAAGAACGCGACCGTTTCAAAATCGGACATAGGCCCTCACATGTCAGACTTTGCGCAGGAAGAAAAGCTGTTGAGCACGCCTCAGAGATGTCTGATAGGGAGTTACCACGGAAAAAATATTCTCTTGGGAACGCCGCTTCTCAAGTGGTATTTAGAGCACGGTTTGATAGTCACCAAAGTGCAGCTGGTGGTAGAATACCTACCTAAACGCTCCTTTGCCGGTTTCGCGGACGAAGTGACGGCGGCGCGAAGACGTGGCGACGTGAACGAGAACGAGAAAATTCTGTCAGACTGTTACAAGTTAATGGGAAACGCTACGTACGGTAAAACAATCTGCAACAAAGAAAAACACACGGCGGTGAGATACACTGACAGTCGGAAGTTCGAACTATTGGCCAATTCGTGGCGCTTCAAAAAGGCGTCCGAGTTGACTTCCGATCTGTTTGAAGTCGAACTACAACCGAAAACGGTCAAGAACAACCTCCCTATTCAGATAGGGTTCATGGTATACCAGTACGCGAAGTTGAAAATGTTAGAGTTCACATACGACTTCTTGGATAGATTCGTCGATCGGCGCGATTATGCCCTTTGTCAAATGGACACCGACAGTCTTTACATGGCTCTCAGCGGTGCCACGTTGGATGACCTAGTGAAACCTCGCCTGAGAGAGACGTACTTCAGAGAGAAACGAAAGTGGCTTCCGACAGCGGTGTGCGACGAGCACTTAGAGCTTTTCGTGAAGACAAAAACGGAAAGAGTGCGAGAATGGTGTGCGCCGCCCGGCGGATGTTGTGAGAGACGGTACCTTCACGATCTGAGAACTTCGGGGCTCATGAAAGCGGAGTGGGAAGGTGACGGGATCCTAAGTCTCAACCCTAAGACTTACATTTGCTACGATCGAGTCAGCGACACCGGTGAAAGAAAATCCAAAAAATGGAGTGCAAAAGGCGTACAGAAGAAACAAAACCCCCAGGAACCAGACGCCTTCTTGGATGTTCTTCGCCAACGAAAAACTCTCATTGCTGTAAATAGAAATTTCAAAGTGGTGCGAAACAAAATGGTCACCTACACCATAGAGAAAGACGGTGTGCGCTACTTGTATTATAAGCGTCGCGTGCATTCTGACGGTGTGACAACGAGTCCTTTAGAGATATGAAAAAAAAAAAAAAAAAAATAAGCGTGTGCATCTTTTCAAAAATAGAGTGTTTATCAAGATTGAAAAAAAATAAATAAAAAAAATTAAAAGAAAATATTGTTGTGTTTTTATTATCATACGGCTTCTTTTACTAGTAAGTCGCGCAGTCTCTTAAAGCGTCACTCATGTGACGACGTCGCTTCCAGTCACGGGATCCTAAACAAAAAAAAAACTTCTTCTTCTTCCGGTCACGTGATCAATCAGGTCGCTTCCGATTGGCCATTAAGTCGTGTGACGTCACTTCCGGTCACGTGACTCATCAGGTCACTTCCGATCACGTGATCCTAAATTAGGTCATATGACGTCACTTCCGGTCCCCTAAGTAGGTCAGTAGGTTACCCAGAATGCACCATCCCCTAAGTAGGTCACTTCCGGTCACCCAATGGAGGCCTCTGATTGGCTGCAGGGTTACCCAGAATGCACCGCTAATCCCCTAAGTAGGTCACTTCCGGTCACGTGACCAAATGGAGGCCTCTGATTGGCTAACTAGGTCACGTGACGTCACCACTAATCCCCTAAGTAGGTCACTTCCGGTCACGTGACCAAATGGAGGCCTCTGATTGGCTGCATGTCGATTGAGTAATAAACAGTACTTAACTATAGTCCCGTTCCGATACATACTATACTACTCAAATGTGACATCAGTTCCAATATGCCATTATCCATGCTCATGCACAGAAAATTCCTCGTATTGAGTTGACCAGGAATACATTTTAAAGACATATTTCTGCCCTTAGAAACGTTCACTAGCTCCAGTAGAAACATCAATGGTTGACTGATTATAATTAGAACTGCTTTACTCTCTGTATCATCTACAGACATGTTTGTCAATCTGTATGCATGTCCTAGCATCCCTACCTTTGGATTAAGATGGATCAGGAGCTTAATGTTAGGGGCATTCCCTCTCCATGATCTCAGAATACCTTTCCTAATACAGAGGTCTTTGTGAGCTTCCTACCCTAGAGCAGATCAATCTACTCCTCCTACAGGAAACCACTCAGGCTTATCTAATGATGATAGCTGCCATCCATCGACAGAAGAGCCTCTCGGTGTGGCTCTGTTTACTGCATGGTATAGTGCCCTACTGGGCATTCTGCCACATAGGTGGCACCACTGAGTGGTCTACCTCTCTGTCTGGATACAGTCATCTTAAACTAGCAGTGGCTAATGCATTATAAGTTACAAAACTTGGTTTGTGTCTTGACAGAGAATGTCTTATGAGAGTGATGCGCGTGCTACAGATTTGAACTGCTCAGAGGGTATATTTATGGTATGACCTGAAAATTATCATTGTATAACGGTCATACCATGGCTTTTATGTCCAAACCTCGTAATATTATTATGTAACTAAAAGAAAAACATATATGTACATACAGGCATTACCGGTACTCGAGCATTCGTGTATACTTAACATTGATAAACCACAAACGGTCATCTACATGAAGTCACCTGTATGTCATACAATGTAAACCCTGCATCTGATACCTATGGACAATAAAAGCTAAACTTTGTTCAAAAAAAATTCCTGCGTCAACCTCAATATCAGAATGCTTGTGAGGCAAAAAGCAGTGAATGGCTAATCTAGCTTTGGTAGCGGCAGATGAAAGGCGCTATCGGGACCTGGGGTTGACATATGACATGTCGTTTGGCCTTCTCTACTTACTTCTACGGTACCTAGTACTCTCTGGTTTATGGGAGGCGCTGGCAGAAGTGGGTATACATCAAGGTGGTGGTGAGAGGTGCAAGTGCCGCCTGAAAACAGATATTTATTTGCCTTCATGGGAATAGCATTGTTTGTGACAAACTTGACAACTGCACCTGACAACTTATTACACCTTTTTTGGTTGAATATGATTACTGTAAGATCTCAAACTTTCATATGCAGGTTGTACTTCGCTAGTTGCTAACATGCCACATTGCTTATATGCCATGTTAGTATACGTTATGTGAGTCCCATCGATGAGGTCAGGATGTGATGATACAGCGAACTTGTATTCATTGCATTTTCCTGTAGGATGTTTAGAACTACTGTCTTCAGTACAGTCTGTTTTCACTGTATAATCAAAATGAGACTACCGGACTCAACTAAACTCCACGGGAACCTCATAACCCTTTTTCATTAGAAGTAATATACCATAATTTTGGCAGTTCCAAGTACAGACAACTTTATATCTCCCTGCACTTATACCATTATATATCCATCAACTTGATGGTATATCATAACTTTACTTTGCTAAAGGGGTGCCTGAACCTGGATTACCCTTGATATTTTGAATACTTTGTTCTATGTACATGATGGGGTAAGATGGTATTTAATATAATATGAAATCAACCAAAGGCTGCCCGGATCCAATCTGTAACTCGATCACACGGTGATCACTATGCTTAAAGGTCTAGAGGGGTGCTCTGGTATCTCAGATTTCACTGGGATAATTCAGTTTCCTAATGAGGTTTGCCAGATTTCCGGTGTGATTGGCATGGCCGTGAGGGCTGCAATATGGGCTGCTCTCACGCTAAGTTCCCCTTCTTGAAGCTTCAGTTACTTCCTCCCACAGTATTATTAAAGTAATTCATTATATATATATATCTGTCAAGCAAGTAGATTACTAATCAACAAGTAATGGTAAACTCTCATCGCACGGCGATTCGATGACGCCAATGATATTAGAAATACAGCCAGTTTTAGATAATAGAGTGAGCACCGCTGACGATATATATTAATCAATAATGAAAGTAGAGCAATAAATCTAAGGTGTATACTACATTTTTAAAACAGATGAACTAAATAAATGACAGTGTATTTATGCTTGGTGAGAGACTTACTACCCTAGTAGAGCGCTGTGGTATTGTAGATTGCAGCTGAGAGGAAAACAAGGGTAATCATTTGAAGGCCGAAAGTTGAGGGCCCTACCCTAAACAGCTTTAAACATAGAGTATAGGCAGCTTTATGGGTACATTCTATGGGAAAGTATCGAGAGTTACTCTTGATAAAAGAGCACAGTGAGTTCGCTACTCCAATACATCCTTTAGCGGTATAGCTGGTATATATACTCATTCATCAATTTAGATTAACTCTCTGGGAAACAGATCAACTCAATATGTCATTATCTACCACTACACGCACTAGCCACCAGCCATCGGTGGCTGACGGCGATTGGCCATTATCTAATGGATTGGGTCATCACTGGACACAATCTGTCTCTGAGTCTGGATTTCCCAAAACAAATTAATCCCAGATTCCTGCTGCTGATGGCGTTGACCACTTAGACCATGGTTGGTGTGTGTGCAGTTCCTGTATGCAGAAATTGGCTAAGGCAACATTGGACCTCTCTATAATTGTAAAGTGACCACAAATTGATTGCCACTTAATTTGTCTTGATGATGGTTAGCTCCAGCTCGGTGCTATAGCAGTCCACTATATAGTGGTATACAAATACAACACACCAATGATGAACCTATTTGAATATAACTTTGCCATTATTACTAACACACATATAACGAACCTAGGATAGCATGTACTGACTAACCCGTTCAATATATGGATTTTCAGTGTAGACAGACAGGCTGCTCTCTGCGTGGCTTAGCCCAGGCGTAACCATGGTACCAAAAACAAGTGGAGACCCAGTTTTGGGTCATGCAAGTGGTCGCGGTTGTTGGGAACAGAAGTAATTTTCTTTATAGGAAACAGGGTTTCAGTGTTGGTGCTGTTTATCCAAAGGTTTGGCAACGGTCTCATGGCAAATCATTTCAATATCAATAATGACCTATGTTTTAGGAGAGTTGGTCTGCCTCCCTGTTTCACTCCCCTGCAGTCTGCATAATGTACATCGCACTGAGTGGCTTGGGAACAGGTTAGGCTCCAGATGCTAACTATCCACTATAATCAAGTCAATTTGATGATGTATATAGATATACAGATGCTTTTACATAAGAAGCATTTGGCCGGGTTCAATTAATGCATATTTTGGTCAAATATTTACAACTTGTAGTGCGGTTGATTATGCCGATAGCCATTACTGTACCACAGTTAACCACATTCAACATTAATTAGGGAATAATGAACATACTCTCATTAGATGAAAATTGACAAACAACTTATTTGTATGGGCCACTCTTCGGGAAATGGCCATGTGTACAGGCAAGGGAAAAGGGTACTCCAAGGAAAATGCCAACTTTAAAATTGATGTCATAAGCTTTCCAGTGATATATTACACAAAAGAATATCAATTTTGGTTCTTGAGAAATGGCTTCATGAATTCATATGTATAGGCATTGCCCTATCCAAAATCCCAATAAGCCCTAAGTCTCTTATTTTTCAAGATTTCTCTATATATTTAGCATAATTGAAATTTATCATACATTTTCATTCTTTCGGTCATAAAATTGAATCTAGGAATGGTAATTTATTCTGTTTTGACCGAAGTTATCCTCATGAATCAATGGAGATATTTATTTCTTCTTTTTGGAATGAAAATCATGCCATGGCAACACATATCAAGAGGGACACCTATTTAGGCTTCAATACGTTCCTTTTACATTCTAAATATAGAAGCATGAGTTATCCTATTGTATTCTCCAGCAAAAATTACCATAAAGCATTTTTTAGCCCGTTTCTTCCATTTTAAGCCATAGTGGCGCCCCCTGGTGACTAAAATGGGAACTAATCCCACGGGGACTATCCTTTCTGCTTGTCTGCTCACATTTGTATATACTTATATAAGACTGGCCGATGTAAGAGCCTCAACTGCCTCCCCACACGTACACTGTCTTGGAGAATCAATGATCTAACCTTACTGACGACCACTCAGCCCTAACCTAATGAGAGATAGCCGCCACCCATCTACAGGAGAGCTGCTCCCTTGTTTCCTCATGCTGAGCAGCTCAGTCACGTCAGTGTATGGCATTTAGAGGCTGAAGGCAGTGACTGGCCAATCTACCTTTAGTACACTGATATTCTTTGGCTCCCTTTATGGCCGATCCCTCAGTCACTATAGTGCCTAACCAAGTTAGTCATTTCTTTGGGCTTCCTATACCGCCAACCTTGTCAGGTTGGCCAGTATTGAACAACTCACCTTAGTCTTAAAGGCATTAATCATTTGCTGTTTTGCATGGAGACGGGCATGTGGGATAACACTTAGTCATCCCTGACCAATGTCCTTGACCAACAGCCATTACAGACTAAGGGCTGGGGATTTAGATTATCTGTGTAGCGGCAGATCAAAGACGCTGTGCAGACCTGGAGTTGACATGTCACATGTGGTTTGGCCATTTTTAGTTACTTCTACCTTACCTATTACTCTCTAGTTTATGGGGGTAGAGATGAAGGAGTATATGTATACTGATATCAGAGTCATAAAGTTGAAGTATACTGTACACTGATATTCTTTGGCCCATTTTACGATCAATCCTTATTGCCTGACCATGTTAGTTATTCTTTTGCTCCCTATACGACCAACCTAGATTAATTAATACTGTCAAGTTGGTCAGTACTGACCAACTCACCTGCGTCTTCTCCATATCAAGAGTTTTAGTCCTTTTGAGTAAGGCATTAGTCGTATGTTGTTGGCTGTGTCTCACGAAGTTGGGTCAATGTTTTCGTCTATGACTGGGTGCCGTCTATGACCAGGTGCCATCTATGACCGGGTGCCTTCTATGACCGGCTTAAGCCATAAGCCTAACTCAGGTTATCTGCCAAGATCCCGTTTCAAACCCTCACATTGTGACCTCTTGCATTAAGTCCTTGGTTGATCAGATTTTCTCAGATAATTCAGTTTCCTAATGAGCTTTGCCAGGCACATTTCCTGGTCGATCGGCAGAACTGTGAGAGCTGCAATCGTGTGCATAGATAGTCTTCCTTGACTTGGTTGTAAAGTTTGATTAATGAAAGGTCTCAACATTACACCATAGACGAAACCTTAATCAAATAAAATTCCGGAAAGTCAGAAATGTTTCTCATTTTCTTGCTGTCAGATGCCTTATCACACCAGTAATGGGATTATGTACAGATTTGAATCTTCAATAGATGAAATTAGATAACAAAGAATGTACGGCCAATGTGCTACTCATACATCTTTAGTTTTTTTTCAGCATTCGGTTGATCGCTGCTCTTAACTTTTCATCGATAGAATTTCCTAATGTTTTGCATCAGGGTAGTTAAGATCATTAAGAAAGGGAAAATGCAAAAAAAATAGGGGGGGTCCCGAGCTACTTTTTTTTGTTACAGAATTTTGAAAAAAAAAGTATTCTCTATTTTTGCCAAAAAATACAAAAAAAAAGGGAAATTTTCATGATTTTTTTTGTTAGTGAACCAATGCCCACATTATTTTTGTATTGCACATGAATGATCCTAGGTTATGTCTGTTAAAGTGGGTATACCCGATTTTTCTTCAAATTCTAAATTTTACTCAAATGTGTCCCCAACACTGTAAAAGTATAATATTTAAAGAATAGAGGTTAATTAAATGTCACCAATGGGTGTTAATAAGTCACAAAGGGATGCAATGTCCCCCACCCATGGGCTTTTATCGTGTATTTTCAATGGGGGGAATTAAAGTGTGCACGCTTTTATTCCAAAATGGCCATAAATTGGGCAATAAAATCGAATTAGAGCAAAATCGGAGGGAATCAGGGGGAATGGAACTGATAGTAAGTCAAATATATTATTTGTGAACATTCTGACTTATTTTTAGAGAAATCCATTATTTTGCCCCACACATCGGATGTACTAGCTTTAATGGGAAAAATAGAATGATGGTCCAAAAATGTACCTTTGTATGAAAAAACGTGATGGTTTTATGACGATTATTCAAATTTAATGCATAATTCTTCAGCAACATCTAAATATCACTGAAAAAAATCCATGAGCTTTTTTATTTTTTTTCAAAAAAATGTTCAGATCAATAGCTTACATTTAAAAGGACTTTTGTACGGTGGCCGACAAGGCTCACGCCCAAAAAAACACTGTTATAAAAAAAAAAAAAAATTTCACCTGAAAAAACAGGCGAAAAAAAAAATTTAATTTTTTTTCACAAATATTTTTTTTTTCATTTTTGAAAAACATGAAAAAAAGTTGCTGTCAACTGTCAACTACGAAAATTGGCGCTGTCAACTGTCAATTTCCGCCATACCGCCCTGCGGCAGAACAGCATGCCGCTGTGTCAAGAGAGCCGGCATTTCATTGGTTGTCGGCGGGGCGTAATGATATGATATACGCAGAACGTAGTTCGTAATTTCCTGCTGTTCGGATGCCCCTTCCCCCTTATTACCTTACTGCAACCTCGATTCATATGTCTTATAATACCGTGCACTTGATCTTACAATACAACTAATACACTTTCTCCAGCTATTTTTCAATTTATTTTGCCCGTGGCATGAAAGCGATGCGGGGCGTCCTGTTTATTATCAGCAGCGGCTGCACGGTCTCAGCTTAAACAAAGTATTCACTTCCGGCGTGAGTGGTGCGATTCCGCGTGGCGTGTACGAGGGACAAGCTTTTGGATCATAACTGCAATCCTTTTCTTGCTGTTCTACCAGCACCTGCAAGACTTTAAAGTAAGTTTCATACACTGTGTTTCACGTAACGTGTGCAGTACTTTATTTTGTATTGAACTATGTGGTAGCCTGTAGCATTTCATGCTAATCCACCCATTATCGCCCGTTATGAAATGAACACGCCTGCTGTTTTCACGCACGTGGTAGTAGTATACACAACTAACACACTGGCACCCCCGTCAGTATTTTCAACACACAGCTTTGTATGGTAATGTGTATTGTTTATTTTTTCTCGGTATATAGACATCATACATCCTGTTTATTTTTCCCATTTCATATACACGGCACATCCCTTTCACTCGCCAGCACATGGCGCATCCTGTTTATTATCGGCAGAATGTACCCGCGATAAAAAATATATCTTTTTGCCTTTCCAGTGGACCACGAGGGAGTGACACGGGGGAAGTGTGTGGAAAGTGGGTGCTTCTGTACTCAATTCTCCTCGCAAAAAGGCACACATTACTGCAACAACTGCGCCCCTCACATGGCCCGTCGCCATGTAAGTATCATACATCTTTCCTATGTTACAAACAGAATAAAGTTTCAGTAATGCAAGTTCATACTGTCATACAGCTGTGTTAACACCTCAATGTACCTTTCCACTGCCACCAAAATATTATCACAATTTTACTACATGTAGTCCTGTTTATTATCGTATATAGTACACACTCAACATCCCTCCCAACAGCCACACTTTTTCCTACTTCCTGTTTCTTCTGTTACGGTAGAATAGATAAATTTGGCCCAGGTAGTACACACAGGATTTGCATAAACGGGTGCCGCGCTAGCGCTAGCGCTAGCACCAATATTGTGATCACACCAGTGCCACTGGTGACCCAGGCCTAATTTGAGTTTCTGACTATATAGTCAATATAGTCCATGTCATAGTACTGTATATCCCCTTCACCTACTTATACCATCTTATTTTGTAATATTTTTCGTATGTTGTTCTACTGTATTATTTGCCAGACATAATACGTGTATTTTTTTCTGCAGGAGAAAATGGGCCAGTGCAGTATGCCTGAATGTGAGTGCGGACTATTTACAGTTGTGGAAGGCTGTCACGACTGCATAGATTGTGGCCATGGTGCAGGTTTGCACAAGGTGCCCGATGTACCCAGTAAGTATACCGTATAACACATTATGACCTACATTATTTTCAGGCCTTTTGTCACCCCTCCTTTCCCCTTCTAACATGCCATTTGAAAATTTATTGTCCCATTCCTCTCCTTTTACCATCTGTTTGACACACGCAGTACAACAAAGTGAATCACATGTTACAGGAGCAAAATTGCTGAACGAGATGGAAAAGGTGGGGAAAAAAAGGAAAGTCCTATTGCGGAACATCCCTGCCACGCCTGTAGAGAAGAAGGTTCCGGTGCGCCGGGTTAGTATGAAGCCTACTTTGATACTATATAGGGCTATACAGTACCGTATATACATGCTTTTCATTTTTTCTGTATGTTATATGCCACTTCTATTTTCATGTTAGCATTCTGATACATGTAGACTATTTATAACCCATTTTTCGTATGTACTGTAACCAGGTCCTTTCTCTCATACTGCATTCTTACATTCTTTCTTTCTCATTCTCTGACAGCTTTTCGAAATAACGCGGGGGGAAAGAGTCAAGGTCCGGGGTGTCTGGGGTAACCGTGCCAAAAAGGACAGGCGTGGAATCCAGACTGTCAGTGTAAGTGTAGCAAACATACTATGACTATTCCCTTTACCATATTTCACATAAACTCATTATAAATAATAAGCTGATGAAATAAACACAACCAGCAACGAACAAAAGTTTTGTAGAATGAACAGAACTGTTCACTCGACCTTTAGCCCGCATCACTTTTTTTCCATGTTCATCCTTGTTACGCCCGTCGCCAGTGCTGTATATGGGGACAGCAGTCCTGTTGGTCGTCAGCATTTCATACAGACATGGCGCATCCTGTTTATTATTTCTCTTTATTTAGACATGATACATCCTGTTTATTATTGGCATGTGATAGACACGGCACATCCTTTAGCCTGCCCAGCGCATGGCGCGTCCTGTTTATTATTTCTCGGTATATAGACATGATACATCCTGTTTATTATTGGCATGTGGTAGACACGGCACTTCCTTTATCCTGCCCAGCGCATGGCGCGTCCTGTTTATTATTTCTAGGTATATAGACATGATACATCCTGTTTATTATTGGCATGTGGTAGACACGGCACATCCTTTATCCTGCCCAGCGCATGGCGCGTCCTGTTTATTATTTCTAGGTATATAGACATGATACATCCTGTTTATTATTGGCATGTGGTAGACACGGCACATCCTTTAGCCTGCCCAGCGCATGGCGCGTCCTGTTTATTATTTCTAGGTATATAGACATGATACATCCTGTTTATTATTGGCATGTGGTAGACACGGCACATCCGTTATCCTGCCCAGCACATGGCGCGTCCTGTTTATTATCGGCCGAATGTACACGCGATACATCCCCTAATTAGCCTACTCAACGTAGCACAACAAGTTATGTCATGTAACATAATGCAATGCCTGGTGTAATGTAGTACCATCTCACGTTCTTTCTGTGTTTATATTGTACCTGATGGTCACACCGGTGTTCTTCCAGATCGAATTCCAACCGGACGAAGAAGTCACGTTCAAGGGACTTCGTGACCGCTGTGCCCGCGTCTTCGCTATGGTGTCCTACGACACGCTGAGCAAATCTCACTCGGCCTTGCTCCTGGGCGGACTAAAAGGGCCGGAGGTCAACAACGATCGGGAGGTCCAAACGTTATTAAAGAACGGAAAGGGGTACTTTGTCCCCACCAAGAAGAACGAGGTGTCCTCTGTAAGCCACTTCTCCCTTCTTCTAATACATACAGCGTACATGAACTCTTCTCTTCGGCCTTAGCACATAGTACATAGTGGAAATATAATACATTACATCCTTCAATTTTTTGGGTGCTTTTACCATCCAGTCTTCTTACTTTCATCAAAAGTACTACCTGTGCTTTTAATGTAGTAGGAACTGCATTTTAATTGAACTACCCAAAAAATTTTACAGGAGGAGGAGGACTCTCTGTTGAGTGAGGTAAGAAGGACACACGAGTCGGACACCGAGCGTAGCTTTGATTTACCCCCAGTCAACATTCCGTCTCGCCGAAAGAAAACTGCCACAACGGGAAGTGCTGGAAAAGAAGACACAGAACGCTCTGCCAAGAGAAACACCAAAGTCCCTTCTTCCGCAGCAGGAAGTTCCTCCACCCCACCTCCACCTGATCCCACTCACTCGTCTGAAGGGAAAAAAAGGCCAGCAGGAAGTTCCTCCCCACCACCTCCACCTGATTCCACTCACTCGTATGAAGGGAAAAAAAGGCCCAGAACACAGGAGGAGGAGAAGGTGAGTACCCGCAAAAATCCTGTTTCTTTGTACCCTGTAAAATAAAAACAAAACAAAAAATATGTCCTCTTTCCTCATTCTGTATGAAACATATGACGTACTTGGACAGCAAAAATGAGTGTTTTTTCTGTTCCCAATCTGTGCAGGATTTACCCCAAGCGCCAGAAGGTGAGGTGATATAATATTTGGTTGTGTTCATGTTTTGTCACGTTCAACTGATTTTCCCTGTTATTTGTTGCAAGTTCCTTTCTCATTCTTCTTTTAATTTGGTAAAGAAACCCGAAAAATATTACAAAGAGACACATGAAATAAATTGCTATGTGATAAACTTTACGTCCTTTTTTCTTGTTCAGGCAGAGATATTATAGTACTACATAGCTTTGACTTCCTTTCACGTACATTCCTTACAATGTTACATGAGACAATTTTTCCTGTGTATATTTTGTTCACCTGTCACTTTGTAGCGAGAAGGAAGATTAGCACGATGGCCCCTCCAGACAACTATGCACAGGAAGAGATCGGGACTGCCGTCACCGCCTTTGCTCTACAATATTTCACAGACACAGACGAAGTGGTCGGGCCCTACATCCCGTGGAAGTCGAGAAACCCGGATCACAACTACCTGCTGGCCAAGCTGATGAAAGGTACCATAAATTTTATGTCTTTTTTTACCTTTTCCATGACATATCAAGGCCACTCCAAAAAAAAAGTCTGGTTTCTCATCCCAAAGCAGAGAAAAATTTCAGTAGGGCGTTTTTTTTTAAATTTTTAATTTTCTTAACGCAGGAGCCAAAATGTATAGGAAAAAAGTAGATTTTCTGCAACAAAATTTCACACTTAATTATTCAAGTGTCTATTTATTTGAAGCTGTTGGAAAATGTAACATATTCCTGCTGTCATACAGCATAACAGAAGTTTTATTTTGTATCAGGGGAAACGGAGATATATAAAATCGAGATGCACCTCGAAGATGGTGTTAGAGTCCCCCGGTCCGTCGCACAGGATAACGCGTGGCCGGATATGGCTGAGGACGAAGGTAGGAAGATTTACACCTCTACAGTGAAATCTCGATATGAGGAGGATGGTAATAAGGAGCAGACTGTTTTAAATAGCAGATTTGCTATGCCAACATTTTTTCTCTACATTTCTATAGTAATAATACCTGATTAGAAGGTGCTTTCTTACACAAAAATGGTTTAGAAGGAGCAGAATTTTTCGTACATGAATAAGTTGTTCGGCTGTTCATTCATTTGATTGAGAAAAAAGTTCCCATTCCGATGAACTAGGTGATGGTGTGTGTGTAGAGGACCCCCACCCCCTGTATACACAGATGCAACCGGCATTGCTATCCTATGTTAAATACTTTATTTTACCCACAGCAACATGTGGGAATTCTCCCTTCTGTATGATGCCCTGTAACCCAGTGGGCACTGGTGGTTGAAGAAAGATGGATAAATGTTTACCAATCTTTATTCGATGTTGATTCAACAATTATTCAAACTTGCTAATATTTTTAAATGGCCCCTCTTTCTGTTGTTGTAGCACAATTTCTATTATTTTATTGTAACAGGTATGACCCTGTTATGGCAGTCGCCATATCAGGTATACACAACATTAGAGACGACCTACATAGGGG
Source organism: Harmothoe impar (assembly GCA_947462335.1). Taxonomy (NCBI): domain Eukaryota; kingdom Metazoa; phylum Annelida; class Polychaeta; order Phyllodocida; family Polynoidae; genus Harmothoe; species Harmothoe impar. The sequence goes on from OX381706.1 coordinate 68,549,430, forward strand.
TGGTGGCGTATCCCTTCCTGAGCAAGGACCTGGTATACGAATGGTTTGCGTTGGAGGAGGGGGAGGAGCGCTTCCTGGGTTTGACGGACCCGTTCATATTGGTCCCCCCCGGACGCTACACGTGTAAGCTCAGCTATATGGGGGAGGATGAAGTTGTGTTGCAGGGGTACATCAGCCGGGTCAACGTGCTGAAGTGCTCAAATCTCTTCCAAGGTGAGACGCTGTCAGGTGTTTACAATGTAGCATAGTACTGTGTTATATGATATACATTTTATTTTTACTTGATACTAGGAGGGTAAAGTTAATCTTTTCCTTCTTTCTTTTAGTGGCCAAAATTAAAATAATGAAACCAACATGGAGATACAGTACACTTTATACCTATCATACAAGCTGTCTTCACTTTTTTTATTTTTCAGAGTCCGGACTCCAGTTCATAGAACCAAAAGACTACACGGTCCACTACGCGAGCAAAATTGGCGGAGGCAACTTTGGAGCGGTGTACCGAGGTGATTTTTTTGGACCAGTTGCTGTAAAAACCATTAAGACGAGTCACTCGGTCGACATATTCTTGGCAGAGATAAACATTGCAGGGTGAGTACGATAATAAACCACTTTGTTCACTGTTCTTTTCTCCCCGCTGTGTCATAGTAAACAAACTGAATAACAAATATATGCCCGTGCTTTCCATTGTGTTCCACCTTTAATACCATATGCATGTTACTAGTCCTTTAGAAAAATAACCCCTTTTCTTTACCATACAGAAAGATGCGTCACCGCAATCTTATTCGATTGCTGGCCGTATGCCAACTGGAAGATGAGATACATATCGTCATGGAATTGTGCAACGGCAGAAATCTGGCGCGCATCTACGAGAAAATGCGGAAAATGAAGACCATCAAGGCCAAAGTGAGTACCATATTTCAACTGACACTGCACTTTCCGCACTGTCGCCATGATATGGGTTGTCCCGCGTTATATGGTTCATTGCGCGTCCTGTTTATTATTTGTCGGCAACATGTAGTCACGATACATCCCTGTACGTACTAAGTACATGGGTCGTCCTGTTTATTATTTGTCGGCAACATGTAGTCACGATACATCCCTGTACGTACTAAGTACATGGGTCGTCCTGTTTATTATTTGTCGGCAACATGTAGTCACGATACATCCCTGTACATACTAAGTACATGGGTCGTCCTGTTTATTATTTGTCGGCAACATGTAGTCACGATACATCCCTGTAAGTACTAAGTACATGGGTCGTCCTGTTTATTATTTGTCGGCAAGATGTAGTCACGATACATCCCTGTACGTACTAAGTACATGGGTCGTCCTGTTTATTATTTGTCGGCAGCATGTAGTCACGATACATCCTTTGACGTACCAAGTACATGGCTCGTCCTGTTTATTATTTGTCGGCAGCATGTGGAGACCGAATCAGCGGTGTGCCAATTACATTACAACTCGTCTTGATTTGCGGCTGGATGTAGTACTCTGTGTAACCCTTATGACAGGAGCTGATTGTCTCTCATTCTGACAGGAGGAAGTGCTGAAACTAGACGACAGCATGTACGTAATGCAGCAGCTGTGCCTGGCTCTGAACTACCTGCACAGCATCCCCGTCGTTCACTCAGACGTCAAACCAGGGAATATTATGATATCCCCAAACTACGAGTTGAAGCTGCTAGATTTCAGTATCGCCCGCATAAAGGAGAGCGCTCGGGAGGAGCAAACCTATGCCACCAACTTCGGGGGCGGCCCGGGAGCGGGTACCTTCGCGTACATGGCCCCCGAAGTGTACAACGGGTCGAAACTGAAGAGGCAAACCTCTGTAGATGTGTACGCAACCGCCTTAATAATTGTAGAAAATGCGAACAACGGAGCACTGAACTATCCCATGAGGCAAGACGTGAAGAATGCCATGGCTGCTGAAGGCTTTCCGAAAGGAATTAAGAAGGTGGCCCCTGCCCTACTACCCGTCACACAGATGGCTCTCAGCTGGAAGCCAGAGGAGCGGCCGGAAGCCAAGGAATTGGGGAAAGTAATAGGTTCTCTCTTCGACGAGGAGGCCTACTACGGGCAGAAGCCAGCGTGGTGAAGCGTAAGATAGACTAGTGTATTCAGTGAGGGCAGGAAAAATTATGTGCATTTGTCTACTGTTCCATGACACTTTATTAGTTACACACAGAAGTGAACCATTTCATAAAAATAATATAGTCAAATCATGATACAATTGGGAAATTTTTTTTGTACAATATCACATGCTCGGTCTACTTTTATTTACATTGCATCGACATGTGCTACACGTTATATGATTATACCATCTGAAACTTTTTTTTTCTATTTCACATGCTCTCTGTACTTTTATTTACATTGCATCGACATGTTCTACACATTATATTTAACGATCACACAAAGCTAGAAAAATAGCTTGGGCATTCTGCATGCACAACACCATGTTGTTCTGGTTCAGGAATTCGTCTGCCTCTGCCCTAAACTGTGCCGGTACAATGTCTTCAAAGTGGTCTGCTATCTGATGGTACTCTGCCGCGAATTCCATGTCATCTGCCGCCTCAACACCGTAATGATACCCACACTGCTCGCCCCCTGTCAAATTTTAAATAAGAAAAAAAATTACATATATCACATGTCCAATTATTTGGTGACAAACAGTTCAACGGCCGAGCACATACAGAGGTCAAATAGCTTAACAACATGGGAAGGGAAACAGAGAAATTCATGTATACGGGCTTACCGAAAAGATCAGGATGGTTATACATGTCGTCTGGACATCCTCCACATGGCAGACTCACGCCTTTCTGTTGGCGAATCTTGTGAAGGTTCCAGTCACGAATGTAGTCGTCCACCTGACGCTTTACCAATGGGAGGTAGACGTAAATGAACGCGTCTCTGTGCAGGTGAAACAAAGCATGGGTGCGTTACACAAAATGAAATACATACACAAAGACACACTCATTTAAGTCTGTTGGCCGGGTTGTTTCACCATTTGACCTTGGGCCGTATTTCACGAGGCCATACGCCGAGCGAAATGTGGCACACCGGTCAACAGACTTGAAATGAGTGTGCCTTTGTGTTAATTTTTTATCATTTTCGATTTAAAATACGAAAATTGTGATGGGGGGAGGGCCTATGATAGCCTAATTATATCCCCTTCAAATGTAAATTAAGCACCATTTTGATGACGTCACAGGGCCGTATTACGGCCATTGGTTTTTTTACGGGTTCACGGGTGGGTGAAATACGGCGTTGTTTGGTTCAGTCAATGGGACTGCTGTTTTTCATTAAAAAATTAAACTCTTTTCTTTGATACATAAAAAACATGCTGTTTCATATTTTTTCGTGGTAATATACAAGTTTCATACCGGTTTTCTTGTACGTCGACAGGCAGCCCATCTCGCAACATTTGTGTGAACTGCTGGTGTAGGCCATACGTGACATGCCTGTACATGCCGGACCAAAAGCACTCGATTTTCTGTAGAAATAACACAAAATAGGCACAGTATAATAGTTAGGAAGGAACATGTTGTAGACATTGATATTATTTTTTTTCCTGCCCTTACGCTATATAAAGTGGGAAAAACAATTTACTTGGTTCAATTTGGACTTGTCCACCACTGCCGGTCGCTCCGACGCTACGTCTGTCCCATTACGCCTCAGGAACATCTGCAATTCTATGCTGAGCGTGTTCTCCGTACCCGGGTCGAACCTTGCTCTGTTCGGCACAACTGTTTAAAAGAAGAAAAATAAAACCTTGCATTAGGTTTCATCCGGTTTCCCATGTTTCCCTGTGTTACAGTATAACATGTATTTTGTGTGTACGGGTCAAGTGTTATGGCGGACACACAGTGAACATAATATTGTAAGGAAAAGTATACATACCTTCCAACTTCTGTATGGTGTCCGCAAATAGTTTGACCACGAAGTTTGGATTTTTGTTAGTGGTATATGTTGTGCACCAGAGCACCCTCCGTGAAAAGCAGTCTATCGCTCCGTGTATATAAATCCCATACGTAGCCAGTTTGTCATGGCCATCGATTGACCAGCAGTCATTGGGCCCCTGTATAAAAGGGATGGAACTTTGTATTGTAACGTACATTTACATGTCGTAGCAAATAATGGAACGTTCTATGTTATTCCCATGTCATATTATGTTAGCTATACTGTACATACCGGTGACTGAAAGATGCGCCGTACAAACTTCTTTCCCTTCCTCCTCTCCCCGGCTTCCGGGTCCAGCACCCTGGCCGCTGCCATGACATCGTCCCTATTTGGAAAGAATTTATTTTTTCACTCACTCTGTTATTTAGTATTCTGCGGTGTACAGTACACAGTATTGCACCAAGCATCCCGCGGTAGACACGATACAGTCCACCGATTTTATGATTCATACGGTATAACAAAGGGTTCTGGAGATGTAGGTTGGTATATGGACGAAAATAATATTTCGAAGCAGCACGCCAAAGTTGGGAGAAATACCTTTTTATTGCCACGTTGAATTTGTCTCTGATAATCCTTGTCACGCGTCTGTAGCCTGCTGTCTCCTGACACTTCTCCTGAGCATTCTATGGTTATACCGGAAACAATATTCATATACTTGGTTTAGTGTTAACAGTATTAATAAAACAGCATGACATAGTACTACATGACGTCATGACAAATTAATTTTGTGATATAAGTTTGCTCTGTTTATTTGTGCTATGCTCAGGTAGGAAAAGGATATGGATGAAAAGGAATACAGTTGACTGTAATGTTACACACCTGCACTAGATTTAGGACGGTTTCCGGCTCCAGCGGTACTGTCCTGGTGATGCCAAACTGTTTTAGCCGCCTTTTCAAAGTACTGAGGCTGCCAATTGGGAAAAAAAGAAATAAAGATTGACTGCTTGCCACTTGACTGTTTTTCCTTCAATTTTTAACAGAAATAAAGCTTGAATTGGTCACCAAATTGTTGAAAATATTGCCATCAATATGTCGTAATAGTAGATAATTCTGGAAATTATGTAAAGGCATAAGAGCATTTCTTTAGGTATAGGAGTATAAGCCTGCCCCGAGTATAAGCCTGCCCCGTGTATAAGCCGGGTCAGTTTGCCACTTAGTACTTGTAGAAGCCCGGGCTTATACACGGGGAAATACGGTACTTGGAAAAGTGTAGAGGTGTGCAGAAGCCAGCTGTACATTTAATGAAAATGAATGGAGCAGTGTTCTCCTAATGCTATACCTGAAGGACAGCCCAAACTGTCTGAGGTATCGTAGGATCATCTCGTTGCTTTTCCCCAGCAGCACCAATTTGGACAGTATGTCTGGCAGTAGCTCTGTGCAATAATGGAAGGAGAAACAGTTGTATTATTGCACAGTAATGTAGGAAGTATATTTCAGGAAGTCATATGATGAAAAGGCAGGATAGTAGGCGGTGTAACTGTGATATACTACCTTGTGTCGTGTTGTGCTCTGTGTCAAGGTGGCCACACTCTACGCACTGCATTATCCCCACCACTATCTCCAGCCTTTTACACGGGCATCTTTTGCAACTTCTGTGGAACAATTCCTCGTACTCCATTTTGCTGGTAGTTCTGAAAAGGGAAACAAAAGATATTTGATTGCACCCGATATATCGATACATATGCAGCACACGATAATAAACAGGATCCTGTTTATTATCGTCCAAGCGTATATGAAATCCCGTTTATTATCATCCGGACATACAATTGAACGGGACGATAATAAACAGGATTCGGTCTGGTTATGTTGCCGGAAAGACGAGCGCGGCGGTGGAAACTACACACTGTGACATAGCAATCGCTGTAGACACGACATAACCTCATCGAACAGTGTGCCCGGTAGACACGAGACATACTGCAAAGTGCTGCCATCTAGCGGAGTGCTTCCGAACGAAGGGATGGGAGCGACCTCTACATCGTATAGCAATAATTACGCAGGAGCGCCATTCGGTCAACAATACGTTTCACGGTAACATTATGCCTTTCTTACACTTATTACCGAAAACATGAATGAATCAGGTAGGAAAGATGCTGTACAATGTGTATACATATGTCAGGAAGCAGAAATCCGGCATGCCATGCTGTGTTGAACGTATAGGGGGCTGGGTATGAGGTATGTCGACGGGATTAGCCTAATGTGCTGGTGCTTCTCGTGTCTACATTATACGGCTGTCTCGTATCTAAAAAAGGTGGGATGTTTCTTGTCTACAGTGGGGGTCTCTCTTGTCTACCGCATCAGACCTATAATGTTATAAGGCTGTCTCGTATGTAAAAAAGGTGGGATGTTTCTTGTCTACTGTGGGGTCTCTCTTGTCTACCGCATCAGACCTATAATGTTATAAGGCTGTCTCGTATCTAAAAAACGTGGGATGTTTCTTGTCTACTGTGGGGGTCTCTCTTGTCTACCGCATCAAACCTAGAAAGTAAACTATTATAAAACTGTCTGTCAGGGAGTGCTCATTTGGTATGGCCGGGGGGGGGGGGGGGAGCATGTGAGGGGGGGCATTTTTTTTAGGGGTATTGACAGGGGAGGGCCTTTTCTTTTTTACCCATTTTTTTTGGGGGGGGGGGGCCTTTTTTGCGGGGGTATTCCTACACACCAATATTGTTTCTCATGCACTACTTGGGGGGGGGAGGGGGTGCACCGTATTTCATACAGGAAGGATAACATGGTGTCTTTTTTTCTGTTTAACACAGATGCCCAGGAAAAACCCTCAGTTGGAAGAGGTGAAGCAGGCCAACCGGGCGGACCACAGAAAGTGGTTAGAAAAGAACAAGCAGGAGTGGCCAGAGTTGCACAAGGCCAACAGGGCGGCTGCAAATGCTGTGAGTATAAAGGGGCCGTGGAGGCGGATGGGGGGGGGGGGGAGTGAGGGTGGAAATGGCAAGACAAGTATGGAATGTAGGGTAAATGTGGGTGACGTGCTGAATGTTGAAAAATCCCCCCCCCCCCCGCGAAGGCACAACGTTTTCCTTGTTACACATTTTTCATTGGGTGTGCTGTATATATTTTTTTTTCTCTGATTATTTTTTAAACTTATTTTTTTCAAACGCACACTAAGTAGTGGTAAAGGACAGAGCACTTGACATGTGAGGAACCTTTGGGTAACATGGTCGGTATGTCACCGATGTTACCCACGTTTACCATACTGGAAAGGGGGTGGGGGGAAAGTATGTTCAAAAAAAATAAACAGATGAGTGTATTGTATGATTTGTCTTTCTTTCTTAAGAAATACGAGGCTACACGCCCCTACTCAGAACTGAAGGGAGAGAAGAAAGCACGCGTGCTGCTCTCCAAAAAGCTGAGTGCGGCCAACGCAAGGGGGAAGCTCACCGAAGAAAAAGGTAAATTTCTTTGTTTTTCTCTATATATTTAGGGGCCGTGTACCCCTACACTGCATGTAAGGAGTGTGGTGTGCCCAAAAAAAAAGGATTTGTCCCATATGTGGGTTACACTGCCTTACGTCAGGATGAATGTTGTCTACAGTATGGGGTGGAGAAAGCATGTATCATGTGCTCCACTCACCGGGGAGTAAATGGCAGGAGTGGGGGACTGTATTAAATGAAGCCTCAAAAAAAAGTATCTGTGTCCTGTGGCGCAGGGCCAGTGTGATGTGAAGTTGGCATACAAAATTACACTGACTGGGTAAATGGGAAGATATATGTTGTTTCAGCTCGGGAGATGAAGGAACAGTTCCTGCGCGATTTCCCAGGGGCGGTGCTGAAAGGCTACAACGATGCAACGGAGGAACAGTCCGAGCAATCAACGGAACAGGAAGTCCAAGCAGAAGAGCTGACAGCAGAGGAACAGTTTGAGGAATCTACGGAAGTGGAAGTGCAAGCAGGAAACGTGACAGGACAGGAGGCTGTACCGGGTGCCACTGAGGCACAGAACACAGAGGGAGAGGAAGCAGAACAGCAGACAGGAGAGGGTTTGGGTCAGCGACACACCGAACAGGCCGTGAACTCTCCTCCCACTGTACCTCAGCCCGAGGAAGAGGATGCCCCAGCTTACCGTATGGGAAGCCAGGTCTCTAGTCGGTGAGTAATTGAACATTTAGCATACGCCTATTGAAAAGTTTTAAAATTATTTTTTGGGCAAATCAATTTTCACACTACACACCGCTGAGCGCTGGTCTTTTATAATTGATACATAGTAATATGCGCCATACTATATACATGATATTCCCACCTAATGGCATTCCTTTTTTTGTTTTAAAACCCTATGTCAGGTACCAAAACTGTATAGGAAAGATATGTACGAAATGGCCCGTCTCGTGTCTACATGTATATATTAAAAGGAAATATAACCTGAGCCAAAATGTGCTGTCTCATTCCCTGTACTTATCCTACAACTACAAAAAATATTTTTACACTATAGCAAATAAGTACCATCAGCCAGTTTCCTGGATTAAAATGGAGAATACATGAAATTTATTTCCCACAGAACCCGCAGCAAGAAGAAAGAGAACAGCACTGGGTCCGCCTTCTGCACCCCCCCCCCGCACAGAAGATCAGACAGACTACAGAAGAAAAAATGTGTCAAATCCTTCCCCCTACCACTTAGTACAATGGCCCAAGTAGAGGAAAGAAATGCTGCAACACTGAAGAAGGCACCACGTTCACCCTCGCCCACTAAAAGCCCTGCCGCACGGTTCGCAAAAGGTCTCAAACTGTCCAAAATTTGAAGAAAGGGATTTTTTTTTTCTCTACCTTATGTAGATAAATACATAAAAGAGAGAGAGAGACAAGTTAAGAAATAAAACGCCTTACTTTTTTATTTGACAGCATTGTGATGATAAACAATCCGTTCAAGTCATGCGGCCTTATTTCAACGTTATACGGGTTAGGTATAAAATAATATACCGTGATGCCAAATTAAAAGACCAACTATGTCATAGCGTGAAGAATATGTTACTGTCCAAAACATTACCATGGTATCATACATTTGTTATAGCATAAAAACTAAGTACCGGTATCCTGTGTCCTGTTTATTACCCCTGTTCATTAAACTCGTATATCATGAAAACTAAGATCTTTCCTACTGTATGAAAACATACATGAACACACAATGATGTAAATACCATGCAAAAAGATAATACAAATAACAAGAATACACTTAACATCTAGGAAACTATATAGTACTCATTGCCAGTATACATATATGAGTGCATTTTTATGTAAAAGGGGGACCTAATGTGAAGACATTCGTACCATTCTTGGCGGGCTGACACTCAAGCGAAAAGGCTTTGTAGATAGGTCACTTTAGCATTTTTATGTATAATATTATACTCACAGCTATAGTACCAGATGTCCTAACTTTAAATAGTCACAGCGAGTGAAATACCCAGTAGAACACTACATGAGAATGGGAATGCATCACCCAAATACTGATGATATCATATAAAATCACAAACATGCTGTATATATTACCGCATTCAGACGCACAACATTAAAAAATATGACATATAGCCTCAAAGAGACCGCCTGTGTAGTGGTTACCCAAGCCCGTTGCTGCAGCTCCCGGTGGGTGAGGGTCAGTGAGGCCCCCCCCCCCCTGTGTTCTCTGCACCCCTGCGCCTTTTTGTACATGACACACCTGGGATAAAACCAAACCCCTCTGAAATACCACATAAAGTTCCCAATCGTATCTGAATTGTCATTGTCGTTACTGTATATGCATGTCTGAATGATATTCTTTCATCAAAATCAATAATATATGGATATACAAAATGTTAGGTTTTTGGGCCGAGCTACTTAATAAAAGCGAACGCAAAAAATTAACAAATTCTTCTATTTCCCCTCATTCTGCCTCTGTATCTTCATCATGACCGTCAGTGCTGCTGTGCGCAGCATTTCCTCCTCCGCGTTCCGCGTTCTGTAAAGAAAATACACAAACGGTTTGCACTAAAAATAAATAGAAATAAAAGGACAGGAAGATACTAAAGGAAAAGGATGACATTACATGGAAACAGGACTTGGTACAGGACACCACTTGACATGTGCATCACGAATTACACTACATGTCTGCTACATTACATACTACATTTTCGGTATAGCAAAGCGTTAAAAAAATACATACCGTGTGCCCACTGCCCCCTCCTCCTCAGAGCTGGTTGAGTCCTGTTGACTTGGCACAAAGTCAGGGTCCGGGGTCCCCGGCTCTGAAACACAGGAAGAGGAGGACCCAGGACTGCTGGCTGTCATGGGGGTGTCGCGTTCCTCCTGCTCCGTGTCCCCCTCTTGCTGGTCGGTGTCACCCTGGCTCACAGGGCTGGTGGCAGTGGCCTGGGACCCGCCCCCCTCCTGCTCGCTGTCCTCCTGTTCCTCCTGACTGTCACCCTCCGTGACAGGGCTGGTGGCAGTGACCGGGGACCCGCCCACCTCCTGCTCGCTCTGCTCCTCGTCCTCCTGACAGTCACGCTGGGTGACAGGGCTGGTGGCAGTTGCCGGGGACCCGACCCCCTCCTGCTCGCTGTCCGGCTCTCCCTCTGTTTTGAAAAAGGAAAGATAAAAAGTGTTTAGCGGATAATAAACAGGACACTGGATACCGGTACTGAAGGATGTCTCCTGTCTACATTAAGCCCATTATATACCGTACTACTTGTACAGTTTGTGATGGGAGGCATGTGTTGTGTGTAACTAGCATCAATAATAAACAGGACGGGCCATGCTCCTGGTATATTGAAGGATTACTCTGGTCTACATACTACCGACAATAAACAGGACTACTGCTATACTGGGTGGAAAGAGGAATATATCGTGTCTATGCTTCCCCGAAAATAAACAGGACACGCCATTCCGACGGTACAGGGAAGGATACCTGCTGTATTATTCCCGCCAAAAATTAACAGGACTACGCTAAACAGCATGGCCAACAGTGATATGGTAGTACTAGTGAGTAGTGTACGTACCTTCAGCGCACTCCTGGCTAAAGAAGGTAGACAGGTCGGGACAGGGCCCGGGAAGAGGGGTGGAGTGAACAGCGGGGGAGTGCTGTTGTGCCACGTGTACCTCGGCTATAGATAAAATAAATTACATTGTAATGAGGGAAAGAAATTTTTTTTTGCTTTGTGAACAGGATGTGGGAGGTAGGGATTATATCTCATACACCATTCCTTTATCCAAAGCTGTTTCCCACCCCGTATGTAGAGCGTGCAGAGAATTTTTTATATGATACTGATATATATAGGGAATTTTGATTTTGTTCTGCCGTACTTACAGTGCAATGTGTGGAAAACCCCACCGTGTGAAGCTGATGGGATATCGTTGAAGGTGGGAGGGTTCTCCAGTGACCACCGAGTGACAGGGCTGGTGGCAGTGGCCGGGGACCCGCCCCCCTCCTGCTCGCTCTGCTGCTCGTCCTCCTGACAGTCACGCTGGGTGACAGGGCTGGTGGCAGTTGCCGTCGACCCGCCCCCCTCCTGCTCGCTGTCCGGCTCTCCCTCTGTTTTGAAAAAGGAAAGATAAAAAGTGTTAGATATGTGGTGTACATTTAGCCGATAATAAACAGGACACTGGATACCGGTACTGAAGGATGTCTCCTGTCTACATTAAGCCCATTATATACCGTAATACTTGTACAGTTTGTGATGGGAGGCATCTGTTGGGGGGACAACTGAACCATGTGATAAAGGTATAGCCCACCCGTGTTTAAATATGTATGCCTCCCTTGTTTACTCCTACCGTAAATCTACCGGTATGTCTCCTGTGTACAACGAAGTACATGGGTAAAGGATGCGTTACATGTGTACTGTATGATTTACTTTTCCCAACGTAGCGTGCACAGCGTAATGACTGGAATATAGTAGAAACAATAAGGCTTACCTTGCTCAAGATCTGACGGGGTGGAGGGTCCTGCAATGCTCTGGACTTGCTGCGCCGCAGCCTCTGCCCGGTACTGCCTATGAAGCCTGTTGTTCAGATCCTGGGCGTGAGCCCACTCATCGGTCCCTGGTAGCGGCCGGTATTTCTGTGGATAAATAATGTACCAAAAAATAGGGTTAAATTGAATATATTGTAAAGGGAGTTAATTTCTTCCACTGGCATGAAACAAAAAATTATATGTATGCATTTGAAGTTGTTTCTTTCCCAGTTTAAACGTCACCTAAAGTCACCCAGGATATTGGCTCATTTGGGTTTAAAAAATATTTGGATGGGGGGACAGCCCTACTGTGTGGGTATGAGGGATAGGATGCATAATTTACATATGAAAAAGCTTTGGTGAAAAAATGCTATAGCTTAAAAGGTTCCCCAAAGCGGGGTGTGTTTGGCACGTTTTAAACCTTTTGAATTTCTTCGTTGGCACACATTTTTTCATTTAATATCCCTCCATTCTCAAAATATGTTAAAAAATCATTATGATAAAGGATTGATATCAATAAAATTTGATTATAACAATCTGTGTTATTCAAGTGTAATAGAAAGTTGCAGGGTATATTGCAGCACATTTTTATATATCAGATAAAGTTGTCCACATTTTAAAAGGAAAAGCCCCAAATAACAGATACAAACGCATTATAATAAGCATATATTTTTTTCTTCTTTCTTTAATATATTCCAAAAAGGAGTATAAATATCTTTAATTTTGTCGGAACATATTTTCCTCATATATTATGTTATTGAAATGCCCACATGGAAATTGCCATAATGGTTGTACGTACTGCTGCCTGCTTTCGGTGGTATTGTCTGGCTTCTGCCGCTGCCGCCGGACCCTTTTTGAACTTCTTTGAGTAATATCTTTTTGAATTGGCCCTATGCCTTGTATCATCATATATGATGCGGTCTGCGGGCAGAAGGTGCTGTGAGTGAGGTTTGACTCTGGCAACCCAGTCGTCCAGCTCTTGCTGGGTGCAGCCAGACTGCGGGGCAATCAACGGGGTTTCATATGGAAGAGACATCTGCAATATGAAAATATTTGCGTCACATTGTGGAATATTCACATGATTCGTATGAGTGTCCTGTTTAATATTGCCATCCTGTTTATTATCACCATCCTGTTTATTGTCGACGTCCTGTTTATTATCCACCAAGGCGTGCGCTCGGAAAGTGGCCACACGATTAATTTAGAGCTAAGACATGCTTTGTACTTAATACAGTAGATAGTAACGATGTAGTTGAGCCATATTCTACACTTTATCCGTTTTATTCTAGCTTATTTCATCTGTAATACAATAAAACAATGCAGAAAGACCGTACGTGAAGACTTACCTTGTTTTGACCGGAAGTAGAATAGGGATGTGTCGCCGCCTAGCGTGAAACGTTATGGTACGGAAATATACCGCCAGATGGCAGCAGGTCGGCGCGGTATCGGGCGGTATGCGTTATTGCACGTATAATGCCTGCTCACTATACCGTCATGTATATTCAACGTGACAGAACACCGTACAATACAGTAAACATGAGACATTTAACATAGTATTGTATTACATAGCGTACAGTACAAGAAGGAGTATGAACAAATTGTGACTTACCGCGTGCTCTACTGCAGAAGGAATGGCATACCCTGGGTATTGTTTAACTTGAGGACAGTGCGTTCGTTTAATATGAAGAAAAAGTAGTACCGCCCCCGGACCAATGGGAGGCTGTATAACAAAGTATACATGGCGCAGGGCGGTATGGCGGAAATTGACAGTTGACAGCGCCAATTTTCGTAGTTGACAGTTGACAGCAACTTTTTTTCATGTTTTTCAAAAATGAAAAAAAAAATATTTGTGAAAAAAAATTAAATTTTTTTTTTTCGCCTGTTTTTTCAGGTGAAATTTTTTTTTTTTTTCATAACAGTGTTTTTTTGGGCGTGAGCCTTGTCGGCCACCGTACTTTTGATAGGTGGTCCCAAGCATATTTTTATGGTTTTGGGCCTTTGTAGTTAAAAAATAGTGGAAAAATGGTCTAAATCTCATATTTAGAGCCTAAAAAAATGGGCAAATATCTGGGTGTAAAATGGCTGTATTTCCCACCCTTGGTTATTTCAAAGAAACTAATGAGATCTTTATATATCTAGATAATGATTTATTGATTGATAAGTCGAATGTTCTAACTTATATAAAAAATAGCAAATATTATTGGCTATAAATACATCAAATATTCAAAGTCCAATAAAATGCTCAATTTTGCTCGAAATTGTCCGATCTTTTAATATAGCTTAGTCAGCATATATATGTTTCTAGTTTATTAATATTAGCTCAATCTGATACATATAAGCTATATGCGCAGAAACCTGCGCAGTGGTCCGTATTCAATAAGTAGCGATCATCCTTAATAGTTGTAGTGTACATTAAAGTGATTGATAAACAGAGTCAGAAAGTTTTATAATTTGAAAAAAAACCACGTTATTATGATAGCCTTGAAAAGTGACATATTTTGGTCACACATCCGGGTAAAAAAAATCGAGTCCCCCTGCTGGGCTCATGAAGCCACAGGCAGTTCCGAATGTGTTGATAAAAGATTGCTGGTCTGCCGTAGGTCTCCTGGTCGACCATTACGGGTAATACAGTCATCAATAATGAGCCCCTGCTTGAGCATGGTTAGTCACCGTATGCGTCCCAATATGTCATTCCCCTGAAATATGCAGAATTATAAAAGACCCGAAAGCTATGATAGGAAGAGGGGATATAAAGATACACATCCACCATAATTACTCCAGTCGTGACACATCTGTATAGATGTTATCAGATAAAGTGGAAATCACATCCTGGTTCAAATATTTACGTTGGTCAAGTATCAGCCATTTGGTGTGGATCCATCAAATTATATGGTATGTGTGACACATACACAGCCAAAATAGTTATTTCATTTCAAGGAAATAAGATAGATAAACTTGCCTGGTGGAATATGACTATAATTTGTTTTAAGACAATAGTTTTTCTTAAAACTAGTCATTTGTTCGCCAGGCAGTTTATTTATCTTATTTTCTTGAAAACTATTTTTGGCTGTATCAATGGTTAATTATATCCCTATTCAAATAGAATATCTGAGTGCTTTATGTGTATTCCTTCACAAATATATCATGAATGCATCATCACTTTGTGTGATCTTATTACTTTAGAGTGATTTACAGGTGTTTACTGTTTCCATCCATCGGTCGGTTCTACCCAATTTCGTGAAATGGCCTATGAATGGGACATCTATTTTTGCGTTGTTTGGGCCGCAGTGACCTGCACGCCCCCAGGCGGGGGTGGTGAGAACTACCCCGGGGCCTTGACACACATATAAATACTTTATATAACTAAATAAAACAATATTCGCAGTTGTCCTTCATAGGGTTAAGTACCCAAGACTTTTTTAGAGCCATTATATAATTCTCTAATGATGCATTCTAAATACATAGACAGAGGTCCATGATGATCTGTCTGAATGACAGGTTTCTCCACGAGTGGTACCTTGGATCATATCGCATGAGGCAGAGCCAAGTGTGATATGATCAAATATACTAAGGGTGGAGAAATCAGTAATTCAGGCTGATAAGAGTAGATCTCTGTGGTTATTTCATCTAATTATTGATAAATTATATTCAAAGGGTAGCACAACCGCTCAGCAACATTGATGGCCACACAATGGCTGACCAAGACTTATGGAGTAGGCCATGACGGGTTGGGAGGCAGTACAAGGAGAACATCTCAGCAACACCATTGTTTGGAAGCCACAGAGAGGTTCATTATTAAATTTGCAAGGAATCTAGGATGGAGCTAGGATATTCTATGGGCCTCTCCTTTTCCTTTGTTCTAGGAGGAACCAGTGAATGTTTATGGAGATGTAGATCAGCTAACTTGGACAATACATAGCCAAGAATAATTGGCTAATTTGAAGAATGCAAGATAAATAAATTCCCCTGGCGAACATATGACTAAATTCTTTCTTAATTTTCATCAACAAATCAATACTTTTGTATGTTAAAATCAGACAAAGAAAATATAGAATAAATATTATGATCCTCCTAGATTGCATCTCATTTCATAATACTAAGTAGAGGACACTACTCAGTGGGCACAGAATTCAATTCAACATTGAATCAACGTTGAATCAACATAGAATCAACATTGTGAACCATTTGTCAATGTTGATTCAATGTACTTTGTCCACTGGGTAAGGCTTCAACTAAACACAGCACGAAGAAACATAATACATCCGACCAGTTAAGATTCATTGAGAAATTACCATGGGACTCAGGGGCCCACTCATCATCTGTTTCCTCCTTCAGCACTTTTCCATCTCTCAGCCTGACCATATCAAAGAATCGTATGAAAGAGAATAACTTCTCCAGATGACCTCAACTGCCCATACCCCTGTCTGTGATGTTATCCATAACTTGTCATAAGGAGATATGTTTACGTCCTTAGCATAAATGGCGCTTATTGGCCATCAAGAAAACATGATATTGAGTCGTTCATCGATGCTGATGTTAGTCATTCATGGCATGGTTCTGTTCTGAGGGGCCTCCCAGTGTCAATGTTCCTTATCGCTGAGCTTTATTTGGCCAATGCAGTATATTCACAAGAGATGAATGCTTAGACTTCAAAACCCTTCAGGATACATGTTTCAATGGAAACAACATGTCGTAATGGAACAACTTCGCAACGTTGGAATCTCCCCAAGCAATGAAGTAAAATTTTCTTCTTTGGTGTCCTATCCTCTTATTATTAGATTGTAAAATGCAAGTTTAGGTAAGCATTGAAGGATAGGGATACAGCCAACTCTGAGAGCCAAATTGTATTCATGGCCTGTTTTTGTATAGGATCAAGCTATGTTGATACAATGATACGCTACTTATAGTCACCATGTAGTAGGGTGGAGGGAACTTCACCTTCCAGTTCCACTCAATATCAGTTCAAGCAAAAGCTGCTCTGATCTAGTTTGAAACCCAATAACATGGTGACGTCTATAATTATGTGTAGAGGGGGGCTCAATGTCTTCTGGTGTCTCAAATCTCTCCGAGATAGTTTTTTTGGGTTTGCCAGCCACGCCAGCGGCCCGGGAACGAAGTGACCAGGTGCCGCCTAAAGGCGGCACCGGCAAACCCTATTAATGTTTTCGTTTTCAGTGAGCAGCTCATGGGGCACCTGTGACGTCACCAGGGCAGATTGTGATCATGAAAATACAATTGGTACAACGCTGTAGTAGAGATTCAATCTGTGCAAAATGACTTATAAAGGTAAACTGATTATAATCTAGATATAGGCAATAGGCCTAGAATCCTGTCCTATTCACGTCAAACCATTCACTGGTCCCCCGTCCAGCGAAGTCAAACCAAAGATGTTTTCACATGCACATTTGTTTTTCATGGACATACGGGGCAGGCACGCCAATATTCATGACGCATCTCTCGGCACTGTTAGCGTCAAACAGTGGACGTCAAGTTGTTGTGCAATGTTTGTCTATTATTGACATTTACCTAGTAGACTACTGGTTTTTCAAGATTTCAAACCTTCTTTTCTACTTCTGTGATATCGCTGCAAAGTCTCAAGTCGTCACTGCCCTAAATCATAGTGCCCGTAGTGGGCTAAAATACCAGAATCGGATTCAAGATTTGGAGGTTAATGTGGCTACGAAAATGATAAAATCTGTCAGTCGTAGCAGGAAAGTCTTGTGGCAGACTTTCCTGGTCGTAGGCATACAAGTCTGGCTAGGCTATGTATTGTTGTACTGTTTGAAAGATGAATTCCGATGTGAATTCCATTGAATCCTTTATCTCGCCGTAGTTGTGTGCCGGTGACCCGGGTGTCTTGCACCATCGTCTCCATGGTAATGTTGATATGACAACCAAGTTGGTGCGCCACAGAACAAGGCCACCAGAACGCAGTTATTGCATTCTCTTTCCCGCGCTCTGGTGGCCAGTGAACCTGGCATCTTCCCACGCCGATTTGCGATAAACTATGACGGGTCTAGGCCCTGGCAACATAAAAAGTGTAATTGGTGACACAATAGACCCTTCCTATTTTTCAATAGGGCCTATGCCTAGTGATAGCAACATTTCTGGATTGGTGGATCGGGGGCAGGGGGGGGGTGTAGCCACTCTAGAAGGGTCAACATTTTTTACCCCCCGGGTTTACCCCACCCCCCTCCCTGCAGGCCGAAAATCGCCCCCATTCACGCCCCTTTGTAGCATAGTAACGCGCGGGCTTTTCCCCGCAAAACAGGTTGAATTTTCTTTAACCCCCCCAAGAGCGGTCTAAATTTTTTACCCCCCCCGGTCAAGGGGTCCAAATTGTTTACCCCCCCCCCCCGTTTGTTAAAAAATGAGCACTACCTAAGCCTCCCGATACTCTCACGAAAGTATATTCCTCCGGATAGGCCTACAGACGAAACTCAGTCGGGGGGGGGGGGGCGTTCAGTCTATTCGGGATGGGATCGGACGAGTTGACAGAGCTGTTTATAGAGGCTTGGGGGGGGGGGGGGGGGCAAAAGAAAATTTGGAACCCTTTGAGAGGGTAGCAGGAAAGTCTAGTAGCAGACTTTCCTGGTCGACACAATAGACCCTTCCTTTTTTTCAATAGGGCCTAGGCCTAGTGATAGTAACATTTTTTGATTGGTGGATCGAGGGGGGGGGGCAAAAGAAAAGTTTCAACCCGTTGAGAGGGGGCGGATCAATAAAAGGACCACTCAAAGGAGAAAAAAAAGCACTTCCTTAGGGTGTGATGATTTTTAACAAGAGGGGTAGGGGTGGTCTTGGGTTTTCACATGGAGCATGCACATTTTTTTACACCCCCCTCCCACCTGTCAAGGGGTTGACATTTTTACCCCTGCCCCCCCCTTGTGTTGTCACGTGGCGTATGCAAGAAAAATGTGGCTTTGACCACCCCCGGGTGCACCAGCAAACCCGCCCGTGGTCAAAGCCACATTTTTGTGACTGCAGAGGGGTTTTCGGCGACCTGGCGACTTGGGCTGTTTTCCAGGCGACTTTTGGACCTTGTGCAATAATATAAGCGACCTGGCGACTTTTGGAAAAATATGTCTATAGCAAAACTGGTCTAAAAAATCGACTTTGCGACCTGTGGCCCTAAATTTCGGCGACTTTCCGACCTGAGGGGGGGACCCCTCTGCACCCCCATTTTTCTTGTCTAATGAGCTTTGCCATATTTCCATGGGGAACAGCACATCGATATGAGTTGCAAATATGGTCTGCTCCCACCCAAAGTTGGTTCAGCTATAGTAATTTTATCTTTTAGTATTAATGAATTTGAACATGATTAATACACCATGCAAGCAGATTAGTAACACCATCTTTATGGTAATCTGCCCTTTTGATAATGCTATTTGACGATTCTCAGGGTATCAATCTAACCAATTTTAGATAACACAGAATAGAGTGTGAGCACTGCTGGCAATGTACTCTAATCAACAATGAATGTAGGAAACACTGTCAAACAGATAAAATATAACTAGATTAAGGGCTTCATAACACTTTATGTGTCATTATGTTTCAAGATGCCTAAATGCAGCCCTGGCTAGTAATCCATCAGAGCTGCATTCATGCATCATGGTGACCATTTAGAAATATATGAGCCCAAAAGTGTTGGCATGGTACTTAGATAGAACCTATATTCTCCAGGGCAGCGTTCATGGCCAAAGGGCATTAAAGCACGGTATGGCACCTAACAGTTTAAGCAAATCATCTGGCCAATTTTGCTTGCAGTTTATCCATGCCTGGAAGGAGATACACTGCCCTGGGTATTGCAGATTCCAGCTGATATGAAAACAAGGTTAATTGCTTAGAAATGAAGGCAAAAAGGTGTTGGGCTTCCCAAATACAACCATCCCACTGTTTTGCTGAATATGATTCGATGCTTAAAAAAGTGATATTGGATTCACTGTGGAACAATAAACAGTGCTAGATGTGTATTAGCCTTATCACCATGCACAATATTAACTGGCATGAATATCTGCTTTAAAATTGTGATTACTGACAATCGTCAATTTGCCAGGGTGACCTGCCCTAGTTGCCTTACAAAAACAAAGTGATATGGAGATCATGTACTCCATATGTGAACTAAATCATGATGAACATCTATGACGTTAAAGATAGGAGGGAAATATGAAAATCAACCTCAGATCGTTATTATTGAGTACGATATTTATGGTATTCAATTGAGCTACACTGACAACATGGTATGATATACTTGGAGCCAGATTAAGCAACTCAGTCATTTTGTCAGATATAAGAGGCAGATCCAAGGCCTGTTGTTATGACATCTCTACCACTCTCTGACGTAAGGGAAATAAAATCAACATTTATCAACTAAGAATGCATGGTAATAAAGTAGCTTGTTGTATAACTTGAATAAACCCTCATAGATTGAGTACAAAAATCTATTTTCATGTGATATCATATCAACCAAAGGCTGTCCTGATCTCGTTTCTAATCCCTCAAGCCGTGACCTGAGTCATGAGGTCTCTAGTAGATCAGATTTCTCTGGGGTAATTTAGTTTCCTTATGAGCTTTGCCAGTCAACTGTCTTGGTTGACCAACTGCTTTGTGAGAACTGCAATTTTGAGCATATCTGACCTTGAACCGGTTGTAACCTATCGATTGACACACAATTTTGGTATCATTTCAGAAGCCAACTCTGACTCAATATGTTTCAAGAGTCCTAAAATATCTCTAATATGGAAAGTGACTCAATGATATCATGTGCCAACTATGGTTATGCCTTTTGGCCAAATATTCCTGGTATTTTATTCAAGTCAACCTCTGGGATCATGATGGAAGGAGCAGTTTAAACTCCATTAATAGGAGGTTGCTGCCCTGTTTGATGTATCATGGGCACCCATTTCAGGTAATACAGTCATCAATATTGAGCCCTGGCCTAAAAAAGCATGATAAGTCACCATATATAGGCTACACCTGGAATGTGTAATGTCATCAGAAAGTTAGGGTCATGGCAAGAAGGTTGGTAAAAGATACACATCCACTGTAATTACACATCCATACAGATGATCAGATAAAGTGCAAATCATATCCACGTTCAAATGAACATCATGGCTAAGTTTTGATATTTTCCTATTTCAATGCATGGTATCTATGACCCATTCTAGGTTAATCGAGCAGACAGTAATGACCACTGGCTCTGTAAACGGCCTTTCTAGATGTGCCCATTCAGGCAGCATTTATGGGTGTTTTCAGGGGTAGACACTAACGCTGGTCCGGGAGCCAATGGCAGCATCTGTGTGTGTATTATTTGTGTTACTGGAAAAGTATATATATTATGAATCCATTATCACTTAGTGTCATCTGATTATTTTATTGTGACTTTTTCAAACAGTGTCTGTCCCTTGGTCAGTCGCTCTTTTGAACCATTTTTCTTCCAAATTGCCCCCTTTCAGACCCATTACATAAATTCCATTTCAGCTGTAATGTAAAGAATACAATGGTCAAAGAACAGGAAGGAACCCGGAAGTTAAAAAATGCATGGTGAGACACATCAGGGGACACTCTGCATGGAAGATTCAGCGATGGTAACCGACAATTTTTCAAATGAAGAATGGAAATCGGGAAGTCTGTTATTAAATCATTAAAATGTTATTCTATCATTTAGGTAGGTTTACCCCAAGTCAGCCATAACCTCACGTCGGCCACCCCCTCGTGGAGGACAACAGTCAGTATAGTGTTGAATGTACACTTGTATCTGGTAGAATAACATCTTACTAGCTAGTTGTATTAGTTTAACATCATATTAATTTTACCACCCTGGAGGGGGCTGGCCAACTTGAGGTTATGGCCGACTTCGGGTGAACCTACCCTAACCTAAAGCTTTGCATCACGGCATACAGTACAGTAATGTTGCATGGTATATAGGGTCTAGTTGTTATTGAGATAAGGTATTATAAAAGTTTCTGTTCCTATCAGAGCCCTAAAATATACGAATCTCATTCATCAATATGAGAACAACTTTGATGGACCTTACTAATGCTTATAGAGCAAACCTGTTGTCACATTTTTTTCCATCCTCTCTCATCCACTTACTAAATGCATTCTGCCTCGTTCAGCACATTAATACTAGATGTAGAATTATCAGTCTATGACTAGCAACGTGTGTAACCCTTGTATACTGTCATTGTAAATCTCCATATCTACCATTAGACCACCTTTATGAATGATATTCTCAACTCTTCCCAGTAACTAGTGTAGAGGAACTGTTCAGCCACATTGATGGCCCCACAATGGGTGGCAATGTTTTATGAAGCAGGACATGAGAGAGGGTTAAGAGGCAGTGAGGGGAGTACATCTCAGCCACAGTCTCGTTTGTTAGCCACAGATGGCATCATAATAAGATTTGTAAGGGATCTAGGATGGTGGTTTTGCATGCAATGGTCCTATAAGCTGTTTCTGCTATAGCACCAGCATGGTCCAGTAAATATCTATGGTGATGTGGATCATCCATCTTAGTCATGGAATCCCCTGATCCGTTGTGGTATCATTTTGTATTTATTTTTAAAGAATGAACTTGAGATGCTTTGTAAATCTGACACATGTCCCAGGTCAGATGGGGAAGACAGAGGGGGGGGGTGGGACTTTGCATACCTTCTGTAAATCAATATCGATAGCAGGAGTCCTTGTCAATACTCAGTAATATTATGTGCAGCTGTGTACATGGGCATATCGAGTCGGTCATGACAGCATAGCAATATACCAAGATGGAGTGGCTTAATCATAGATTAATGTGAGCCACAAAAAAAACAGAAGTTTTCTTTCTTTTACACCATTCAATAGGGCAGGTATAGCGTTAGAAAGATAACATAAGAAAAATAACCTGTATGTAAGGAAAGGGAACTTTAAATAGTTCTGCTTGTACCCTTCATGCCTTACAAATGTGACAGTCAAGAAATATATGAATTGGAATAACCTACCCAAGCAGCTCCATGTCCCTGTAAATGGCTGGCATCACATCCCTGTGATGTCAACCACTAATGGTCAAAAGCAGACATATT
This sequence comes from Harmothoe impar, assembly GCA_947462335.1. Classification (NCBI taxonomy): domain Eukaryota; kingdom Metazoa; phylum Annelida; class Polychaeta; order Phyllodocida; family Polynoidae; genus Harmothoe; species Harmothoe impar. The sequence continues at coordinate 68,572,373 of OX381706.1, forward strand.
TTTGTGGCTGGTATAAAATGACGATAATGCACTCTCAAAGACATCTGTAGAGTCTTGCATGGTGTGTAGCACCAAGTTCTTGGTTGGGTTTCCCAAATACAAGCAGCCCCTTGTTTTGCTGAATAGGATTCGATGCTTAAAAAGGTGATATTGGATTTACTGTGGAACAATAAACAGTGCTAGATGTGTATCAGCCTTATCACCTGCACAATATTCCCTGGCATGAATCCCTACTTTAAGATTGTGATTCCTGTCGATCATCATTTACCAAGGTGACCTGTTACATAGTGCTCTTATGAATATTAGGTGAAATGAAGATCATGTACTCTATATTATTTGAACTAAATCATGGCAAACATCAATGATGTTAAATATAGGAGGGAAATATGAAAATCAACCTTAAATTGTTATTATTGAGAAAGATATTTCTGATATTCAATTGAGCTACACTGGCAACATGGAATGATTTACTTGGGGATCACCTTGTAGCCTGTAGGTCCCTGCAGTGGTCTACACACAAAAGTCAGGAGGTGTCTGACCAAGAAAGTCATTTTTGGTTCCCTTTAACACCAACCTAGGTTAGTTAACATTGTCAGGTTGGTCAACTCACCTTAATCTTTTCCATTTCTGTTAGCTTAAGTCCTTTTGAGTAAGGCATTAGTCATATGTTTGCCTGTGTCATTTTGAATAGCAATGTCCCTATGACTAACCTGGGATAGCCACTTGACATCACATAGTGTATCATTAGTCAGTGAAGATTAATCACATGAAAATCGATCAACTCACCTCATGATTCAGATAATATGTAGATCTATTTGATAAAATCCCTTTCAGTTGGAACGTGAAGATTAAAGTTAAAGAGGACAACAACAAATAGATAAACAATTTGATATTACAAAGCAAAAGCCTCCAAAAATGTGTCAACGGATGACTAAACAAATTGTATGGAACAGAAATTAGTCCTATTTCAAAGACCCAGTCTTTTCAACTTGAAAAGTTACTAAAAAGCTATTTAGCCCTAACGTATGAGTTATAGCTATAATCCATCTACCGGAGAGCTGCTCTGTGATTTCCTAACTTTGAGCAACTCAGCCAGTTGGAGTAAGTCAGTCCTATTGTCAGGTTCAAGGCCTGTTGTTTTGACATCTGTACTCACTTGTATACTACCACTCTGTGGCGTATATGGGACGTAAGATTTGATAAAAGGGGGTGGGAGTGCCAACACCAGCACCCAAGTTATTTGTCAACGTTTATCATCTAAGAATGCATGGTAATAAAGAAGCCTGTTGTTACACTTGAATAAACCCTCATAGATGAAGTACGGAAATCAATTTTTTGGGTGATATGAGATCAGCCAAAGGCTGTCCTGATCTCATTTCTAATCCCTCAAGCTGTGTCCTGAATCATTAGGTCTCTTGTAGATCAGATTTCTCTGGGGGTAATTTAGTTTCCTAATGAGCTTTGCCAGTCAACTGTCCTGGTTGACCAACTGCTCTGTGAGAGCTGCAATCTTGAACATATCTGACCTTGAATCTGTTGTAATCTATTGATTGATCAAGACAGACGATTTTGGTATCATTTCAGAAGCTAATTCTAATTCAATATGTTTTCAAAGAGTCCTAAAATATCTCTAAGATGGAAAGTGACTCCATGATATCATCTATCAACTATGGTTTTGCCTTTGACCAAACGTTCCTGAGAAGGATAATTCAAGGCACCCTCTGGGATCATGATACCATGGGCAATGTAAACCCAGCTGATAGGAGATTTCTGACCTGTCTAATGTATCACTGACACCTATTACATTGGGAAGTATGTTGTTAAGTCATTAAAATGTTACTCTATCATTAGGGTAGGTTTACCCCAAGTCGGCCATTACCTCATGAAGGCCACCCCCTCCCCAGGGGACCACAGTCAGTATGGTGTTGAATGTACACTTGTATCTGGTAGAATAACATCTATCATACAAGTTGGTTCTGTTAGTTTAACATCATATTGATTTTACCTGCCCTGGAGGGTGCTAGCCGACTTGAGGTTATGGCCGACTTGAGGTGAATCTACCCTAGCCTAAAGCTGGGAATCACAGTGTACAGTATTGTTGCATGGTATATAGGGCCTAGTTGTTATTGAGATAAGGTAGTATTATAAAAATTTCTGTTCCTATGGGAGCCTTGAAATATACGAATCTTATTCAACAATATGAGAACAACTTTGATGGACCTTACTTATGCTTATAGAGCAGACCTGTTTTCATATTTGTTTCCATCCTCTCTCATCCACTTACTGGGCGCTGTGCTGGTGATTTTCAATGCATTCTGCCTCATTCACCGCATCAATACTAGATGTAGAATTGTCAGTCTATGACTAGCAACGTGTGTAATGCTTGTATACTGTCATTGTAAATCTCCATATCTACCATTAGACAACCTTTATGAATGAGATTCTCAACTCTTTCCAGCAACTGGTATAGAGGAACTGTTCAGCCACATTGATGGCCCCACAATGGGTGGCAATGTTTTATGAAGTAGGACATGGGAGAGGGCCAGGAGGCATTTAGGGAGTAGATCACAGTCACAGTCTCGTTTGTTAGCCACAAATGGCATCATAATAAGATTTGTAATGGATCTAGGATGGAGGTTTTGCATGCAATGGTCCTCTAAGCTCTTCCTGCTATAGCACCAGCATGGACCAGTGAATATCTATGGAGATGTGGATCATCCATCTTAGTCATGGAAGCCCCTGATCCGTTGTGGTATCATTTTGTTTAACCCCTTCCACACGGTAAGCCAATATTGCACAAAAATGCTTCGAGTTACAAGAAATCTAGTGGTGAAGGGGTCAAAGATTGAACTTGAGATGCTATGTAAATCTGACACATGTCCCAGGTCAGATGGGGAAGACCAAGGGGGTGGGTGGGACTTTGCATACCTTCTGTAAATCAATATTGATATCAGCAGTCCTTGTCAATATTCAGTAATATTATGTGCAGCTGTGTACATGGGCATGTCAAGCGGGTCATGAGAGCATAGCAATGTACCAAGATGAAGTGGCTTAATTATAGATTAACGTAAGCCACAAAGAAAACAGAACTTTTCCTTCTTAGAGACCATTCTATAGGGCTGGTATAGCGTTAGGAAGATAACATAAGAAAAATAACCTGTATGTAAGGAAAGGGAACTTTAAATAGTTCTGTGTGTACCCTTTATGCCTAACAAATGTGACAGTCAAGAAAAATGACATATCTGATCATCCAATGCACATGGGTCTCAGGGGCCCAGTGACCATCTGTACCCTCCTTCAAGACCATTTCATCTCTCACTCTGGCCACATCAAAGAAATATGTGAATGGGAATAGTCTACTCAAGCAGCCCCAAGTAGCCATGTCCCTGAAAAATGGCTGGCATCACATCCCTGTGATGTCAGTCATTATTGGTCAAAAGGAGACACATTTATGTGGCTGCTGTAAAAAGTGTTTATGCACCCTCAAAGACATCTATAGAGTAGAATCTATTGCATGCTGAGCAGTACCAAAGTTCTCCTCAATTTAAGAGTCTATTTGGACGAGGGGATCATTCGGAGACATCTGACTATTCTATAGACCTTGAGAAATTACTACAAGTTAGTAATAGGAGTAGTTAGTAATAGGGATAGACAGGGGGGCGCAGAGACAGGAACAGGGATAGGCATGTGGGGCTATAGGCAGGAAATAGGCAGTGAGCCGGGGAGGTACTTAGTATGATAGATCGGTCAGCAGATTAATGTTGTAGGGAATCCCTGGAGACACTGTCATCATCCCAGGGTCCCTCTCTCAATACAGACAGCCTGTGTAGGTGTCATGCTTGGTCAGATCAATCTACTCATGTTTCAATAAGCCACACAGGCTTATCTAATGAGAATGTCTGCCATCGAACCAAAGAGGAGCACCTCTGTTGTTCTGGTTACTTCTACTGAGTAACCTGGAAGATAGCCCGAGTGACTATCACACACGGGTCCTCCAAGAGAAGCCTCTACCATGGTAACTGTTCTGTAACAAGATGTGGCACCACTGCCTGAGTTGTATACCTCTCTGTTGGGATCAAACCATCTTTAGCCGTGGTCAATAATAGGAAGATGAGACTTGCACTTCAGATCTGTGACTTTCAGAAAAGGTATTCCTGTATCGACCTCTATGTCAGAATGCCTATGAGGCTAAATTCAGGGAATCAATTTTAGGTGCAGGCAGACGAAAGGTGCTATCAGGACCTTAAGTTGACATGCCACATGTCTTTTGGTCCACTCTAATTATTACTGAACTAGTACTTTCTGTCTTATATGAGTAGAGAGAAGAGAGTACGGGTCATTTTGAATAAGTATCTCTGAATGACAGTTTTGGAATCCACTTCTGACGCTTATTTGCTGAGAAGCGGGTGCACATATGGAAAGTTTCCCTGGTAACAGATGTCTTTGAATGTGACCCTGGCTTTTTGCTGATATCATCAGCTGTAACAGCATTGGCATGTACACCTTACAGACCTTTTATTGGTTGAATGTCATTGTTATATGTTCATTGTATAGACTGGTTGTATTTAGCTAGTTGACTAGTTGGCCTCAGGTTAAATTGAGATATTTCTGTATTAAATTTTACAGAATATGTGACATGCTATATGGATGTCCTTTTAAAATATGTAACAATTGAAACAACTTCACCACTTTCGGATTACCATGTTTCCCTACCATGCCTATGCAATGAAGTTGAGTTGTCTTTTCACTGTCATGTCCCTCGGCAACACATTTACATATATGATGGAAAACGTTGATTACATATTTGGCATGATCCATTGTTAATCAAGGATGAGTATAGGACATGTATCAATACAGATTTACCACATCTCTATCACTATCATTAATATGGACTTTCCTGGCATGGATTAGTTATTTACCATGATCCATTATTAATCAAAGATATATATGGGACTGGTATCAATAATGATTTCGCAAACGTAACTCGACTTAAAGGGAATAATCTCTATTGCCATCATTGTTAGAAGTAATAGCCCATCTGCCAAATCTATATAAAAATACAACTATAACATTTCCCTACATAGCTTCAATGGCTTCATCCCTTATCCTCAAAACTATCATAGATACATGTTCCCATAGCCCTATTTTCCATTGGGCCTGCATTGATTGTACTTGATATTCTTCCTACTAACTCCTTTATAGCCCCCCCCCCCTTGTAAATGGACGAGGGGAGATCACCATCTGCTTAGTATTGGATCAGCCAAAGTCTGTCCCGATCCAACCTGTAACACAAACCCATGGTGATCTCCATGATTACACCTAGAGCAGGGTGATAACTGTCCTCTGCTGTCTCAGATTCCTCTTGGATCAACCTTTTAGTTAACTTTGCCACAATTCCCAAGGGGATCTACATTTCCAACAGTGCTGCAAATATGGCTGCTCTCATCTTTAGTTGGTTGTATTATAGCTTCAGTTACTTCATCTTATTAGTGCTACTGAGATCTAACTTCTGGATATCTCTCTCACAGTTGATTACTAATCATGATAATCCTTCATATAACTATTTGACTCGAGTATTGCAAATCTAACCAATTTTAGATAACACCGAACAAAACCTGAGTCATGCTGATAAATCACAATGATGAAAGTAGGAACCTTTTGCTAAATATGATACTTTCAAAGCAGATAAGATGAAATGATATTAATTCATTGAGGTCCACATAGTGCTTTAATGTGCTGTGCAGTTGTAGACATGATGATGGTGAGTAGCTCAACAGGGCTGTGTTGTTGCATCATGATGTAACTTGAGAGTACACTGATATTCCTAGGCTCCCTATACGCCCAACCTCTCAGTCACTAGTACCTAGCCTAGTTAGTCATTTTTTGGCTCCATATACGACCAACCTAGGTCAGTTATTATTGTCAGGTTAGTCAGTACTGACCAACCCACCTTAGTCTTTTTATTTCCAGGGGGAGCCACTGAGTGGTCATGACAGGTGGCCCCAACTAGTGGTATACCAATAAAACACAACAATGATGAACCTAGGTTAGCCACTACTGACTGAACCCCTCGGACATTTTTGAATATAACTTTGCCATTATGACTAACACTCAGATGACCAACCTAGGATAGTCTGTACTGACTAACCCTTTCAACCTATGGATTTCCAGTGAGTGTGGGCATGATACACTCACAAGGGCTGCATTCCTGCACTCTTGCGGTGTGTCCCTTAAGGTGGGTCAATCTGATGTAATTTTCTGTGCAGCTTTCTGCACAGATACATTCTCTAGTTTGACCATGGACCACCAAGGGACCTTTGTTTCATATTGGAACAAGTTTTATCAAATTGTCCTAAAATATTGCCTGACTGGGACGAGAACCAACAAGCTTTGGATATAAGGCATGCATTATGCCACTGTGATGTGGTGGTGGCTCTCATTCAAAAGTCATACATAAGTAGCCCTTAACATATTTCTATATTTTCCTTTTTCATTCAATGGACAAAAACATTATAACTATGCCCGGGACCATATGTTCAGAAGGAATTCTGTAGAGAGAGAACATAAAAACTCATATCCTGAGAGAGTTAGAAATTTAGCAACTTCTCAATACTATTTTATGTTCATATGTGGCAAAACACCATATACTCCTATTATATGAAACCCACCTTAAATGGTTTAACAATTTATCTGGCCAATGTGGCTTGCAGTGTTCATATCTGAAGGGAGACTTATTTCTCTGTGCGAAGGGTTATCTCATGGCTGTTTACAGCCTAGCAGAAAAGAAGGGTAATTACTTCTTAGAGAAAGAGGCCAAAGGATTTGGGGCTTACCATATATAATCCGCCTTTTTGTATTTTTCGGGTCGATTCAATTATCTGGAGACTATTGCTGCTCAAGCGGCCTCTATATGACTGTATTGATTGTGATCTTCATTTATTTGAAATTGCATGCAGATGTTTTGAAAACGTTGGTTTTATCAAGACATTAAATGTTTTTAAAATTTAAATTTTATGCAACACATCAACGATTCAAAAAAATGTGAGAATTAACACTATGCTAGCGGGCCTAATGTTTATTCAGTAATAAACATTAGGCTCGATGAGGGTGAGGTCTTTTCTCAAAGAACTTTCATCTGGTGAGTGGTCTTGGTGAGATATGGAGATCATTACAGAGTTAATGTCTATGGAATTTAGGAGGGGGGGGGGGGAATGCGAACACGAATCTTGTTTTGGTACCATTTAAGTATAATGTGTATAATACACTGGCCGCATTGTTATTTACTTGCAGACTCTCTGGAAGCAGAAATATATACACATGGAAATTGTACAACTGTAAATAACCGTTGATTTCTTGAATACGAATCAATACACTGAACTTGAACTTGAACTTGATTACACCAATACATTGTTGAGCATTGGTGCTGGTATATCATTCATCAGGGAAAATTAACTTAACAGAAACAGTCGGCTCACTATGTCATTAGCTGGTACTACCAGCATTGACCAGCAGCGTTGGGTAAATTGGCACATAACTAATGAAATAGGTCATAAACAGGGTCAATCTAAGCCTGCACATTCCAAAACAAACTAATCCCAGGTTTCTCCTTTTGTTGATGCTGTCCATTTCAATCATGGTCAGTGTGTGAGCGGGTATTAGACCGGTCCTTCATCCGAAAATTGGTTCAGTCAACATTGGACTCTGGCCATAATTGCAAATAGATTGCAAAATGATTGCCATTCAATTTGTCTGAATATTGGTCATTCCAAAGTCCCTACAGTATTGTTATTACAACAGTATCTTTGTGTAATCCACTACAGCCGCAGATGAAGGCAATTTCACAGAGAGAGAGAAAACAGCGTCAAAGGGGAGTCCATGTTGCCTCCAGAATGACTCCCCTGTTTATGGGAGCTCAGGTCGCCTAAAGTAGCCCAGGTGACTCTCTGGCTGATCTAGGGGAGTCACCTGGGGGAGTCATATGACCCAGAGAGCGGTATGACCACAGGTGACTCCCCTAGGTCAGCCAGAGAGTCAACTAGGCTCCCTTAGGCGACCTGGACTCCCCTAGGGAGTGAGTCATCCCAGAGGCAACTTGGACTCCCTTTTGACGCTGTTTCCTTTCTCTGTGCATGTTCCATATCCATATCCAATTGAAAGGAGAAAGGAATCGTATGAAGCTCCTGCCACAAACATTTCCTATCTGAACCATTTGCTATATAACTTCAGAGTACCCTCAATGGACCTTTGGTCTTTGAGCCTAACCCAAAGTCCATAAAATGTCATTGTACACCCTCAGAAAAGTGAGAGTCATTGTCGCTAAAACTACCCTCACCTGAGAGTCAGGCAGTGCCTGACCCTCAGGTGAGGGTAGTTTTAGCGACAATGAGTCTCACTTTTCTGTGTGTGTATGTCTGCTCTAACAATACATCCTATGGCAGTACACAGTTAGTGGGTGGACATCAACTTCAAGAAGACAGATCTGCTCACTGCATCTTCATCTGGTATGATCAGCTTTGGAAAACGGCAATAACTAGCAGATGTCAATTGACAGAGGGCTGATGGAAAAGGTCATTACTCCACCCAATCTATCTCCAGGACCAGACCTCCCGATGGAGACTAATCCCTAACTCCTATTTTTGCTGACACTGTCCACTTGCGCATTGGTCAGTGAGTGAGGAAATTGGTAAGTCAATAGGGAACTGTTTCTATTATTGCATATAGATTGCGAGTTGATTGCAATTTGATTCCGTTGGATATTAGTCACTGTCCTTCTCAGTTCCTAGGGTTTAGATGTGTGAGATTCACAGGTAACAGGTGAGATTCACAGGTAACTTTACAATGGTGCAAATGGTGATCTCCTTTTGGAACTCCAGCGCATACAAAATAGATGCTTAAAGCACTGCCTGAAGTTACCAATTTTAAGCTCTACTGATTATGTACATCAAGAGGCAAATTTACCCTTCCTTCACGAACGGAGATTATTTCATGCTAGAATTCAAGGCTACAAACGGTCTGAGATTCCAAAGTTTTGTAAGGTGGAGTCAAGACATACTAGACAAAGCAAATATCCTGTATTAAAATATGATCATATTAAGTCTTCAGTGTACGAGAAATCTCTTGGTGTTTTTGTAGCTAAGTCCTGGAACAATCTGGAGAATAAATATAAAGATATTGAAAGTATTTCGGTGTTTAAAAAACAAATGAAAGAACTACTCATGAGTTCAATCCCGAAAGGCAAGATCAATCTGTATGAGCACTTTAGAGTTTAGAGTTTGAACTAGGAGTCGTGTTCTGAGAGAGGAATTGTATGACATTGGTTTATATACACTTGTGAAGTATTGACAAAAAGTGATCTCTATCGAAAGATTTGATGGTCATATGTGTACATTGAGCAATACGGTACTTGATTTTTGTACGATGAATATAAAAAACGGATTGTAAAGTATCTATATCCAACATATTCTACTACTAAACCTTTGAATAACTCAAAATGTTTTTATTACTAATAATGGGTGAAGTATAACATCAGCTACGCTGAAACTTCATCCTTACTTGTTTGGCGCAGTATCATTGTAATTAATCTTTAAATGTTCATATCTTGAGAAATAGAAAATATTACCGGTATTCTAAATATAAGAATTTACATACACAATGATATCTTTATATAAATGATAATTTACATGTGAAAACAATATCTGTGATGAAAAAACAACTGTGAACTGTGATCTTAACTACTGTAAACCATACGCTTTGGATACCCGATAATACATATCGAAGGAATATTTGTAATTGTACATACAAGAAACGCCAAATAAAGTTAAATTGTTCTCAAAAAAAAACTTAAGTCGGATACTTTGTTGGTAAGAATGAAACTTAAATAGCACTCTTTTGAATAAATAGAGGGCTGAGGGTGAAGATACACAGATTCAGTCAAAAATTAGAATGGAATCATCTGAAGACTCATTAATGCCATGCTTCTAGAAGTTACAAGTAGTACCAATTCTAGAAAGGGGTATGAAAACAGTAAGAACAAAGCTTTACCATGCCGGGATGTGTAGTCATACATTGGACTGATGTGGATTCTCTTTCAGTTTGAGGGAATGAAACTCCTATATCTCGATTTCCTTTTTTTTCAGGAATCACCTTTACAATGTTGTTTTATATGGAAAATTACTTTTTCATATCATTCACCTTTAGGCCTATTTTTTTACATTTTAGACTTGTGTCTACTCTAGGAGCAATTCTGGATACTCTATTTGCATTCCTGGACAAATATGAACGCATCATCGCTTTGTGTGATCTGATCATCGTCGGGTGAGTAGTTACTCCATCCACTGGTCAGTTATCTGTTTTTAACAGTGTTCTTCCCAATTACAACATTTTAGACCCATTAAACAAATTCCCTTTCAGCTGGGATACAAAGAACACCGCAGCAGAGGACAGTAAGGTTGACAAAGGACAGGAAGGAACCCGGAAGTTAACAGATGCATTGTGGTCCACAACAGGGGATGCTGTGCATGAAACGGGTGGTAAAAGGGAACCTCCAGTTTTAAAATGGAAAATGGAAATCTTGTCCTTGAAAAAATACTAAAAATGAAAACAAATGTAAGTCAATTGTTTCTGTCACATGCCATCTCAATCTGGTGTATCAATATGAGGACACCCTTGATTGACCAAGGCTCACGACAACTTTTAAAGAGTTGTCTCTTTGCTGCTGTCTTTTCTTTCTATTCTCTTCGTTCATCCACTTATTCACTCATATACTACCTTAGTTGAACCTCACTACTGTAATCTACCTAATGCTGGTGAACATTTATCTGCCTTGCCTCATTCACCAGCTGAATACTGAATGCAAAGAGTGTGTATCATGTATGGAGCCATTATACAAACTGCCATTGTAAATCTCGATATCTATAATCACATATATATGCTGGGCCCACCTTTAGATGTGAGATTCCTCCCTCCTACTAATAAAGATGGTAGAGGGATTGTTCCCCTACTAAACACTGATGGCAATGGTCGTCCAGAGCTGAGAAAGTAGGACATGGAGGAGGGTTAGGAGGCAGTAAGGGATGTGTATTGAGGCCACAACCTTATTTGGTAGCCATGAATGGCATCATAATTAGGTTTGTAAGGGATCTAGGCTGGAGGTTGCGCCTGCAGTGGTCCCCACCACCCCCCTCACAGATGTAGCTGGGACCAGTGGCTATCTGCAGAAAACTGAAGCATCGGACATGGGCATTGAGGTATCAGGACCTCTATGTTCTAGACATATTTTTCTCATGATCTCATGAATGATCATAAAACCCTATAAATCAATAGACACTTTGACCAAATCATATAAGCATAGCAAATAACTAACAAAATGTTGATGAATTGATAAGGCGAAAAGAAGAAAAGAGCAATTAATCCTTGTTAAACAATGCTAAAAAAAAGTACATACCATTACTAGAGGGATGGATACATAGCTGGTATACATGCTTCAAAAATAAGATTGTCTATGTAAGGATATCTAGAGGATAATGCACACCTGCAGACCGGAAGCCTAAAGCAACCTCTGTCCATACCTCATCCCGTAGCAGGTGCTGCCACCTGCCGCCAGACTGAAGGGCTCGGACAGAGTTTGCAGCCCAACTCCCAACATGACCGTTACTAATATAAACCCTTATAACCTAGCCCCTCCTTACCTATAATTATCAGCAGTTATAAAATGTCTGGGTGGTTAGTGGTCTCTCATGAAGTACCAATGTACCTAGAGGCCTACATATCATCTGTATCTTCCTGTAACACGAATCCATTACTAAGGCTGGACATATCAAGAAAACATAACAGGGACTAACTTCACCAAACGACCCCAACTGGCCATTTTCCTGCCTGTGATCTCAGGCCATGTTTCATAATACCATCTTCTACTTGGTCATATATCAATCATTCATGTCTTGTTTCTCAGTATTTTCCAGGCCCTTGATGCTGAGCTTTAGCTGCCGGAGGAACATACTTTGAAGTGAGATGCGGTTGATGCTTAGACTTTTAATGCTCAAAATTCAAAAGCTTTCAAGCTGTCACATCTATCCCCTATTTCTTTTTAAATGGATGGACTGATACTAACTTTTATAACACGTTTCTGGCAGTTGAATGAAGATCACTAAATGCATCTACGATTAGATTAAGATTGATCAGCAACTTAATTGCATAGATCATCCATCTAGAAGTGGCCGTGAGAACTGTCTTAAAACCCCTGTTTTATTAACATAGACGGCCTGCAAGGCATCAAACAGATGGAGTTGAGCTGTCCAGGCTAACTTAATGAGCGAAAGCTGCCATCCATTTACAGGGTCTCTGAGCAACTCTTTAGCTTGCCCAGTGAGGCAGAATAAGGCGGCGATTGGCCAAACTAGTTTTAGGTGGTAGATGAAAGTCGCCTGGGGTAGATATGACCACCTGCTGTTTGGTGTGTAGGGTGGGGGGGGGGGGGTTGTAAGGATTATATATATCTATGATTGATAGTACTCCTCACTACAGCAGATGTTCCTGATCAATACATTTGTTATATATAATGCTTCATGTTTAAGGCCAATATATCGTGTCTTTCAAAAAACATGTTTGACACAGAATTCATGTTATAGTAATGCTTTTCTTCTTCCTGTTTGAAGCTAGGTCTTTAGGTCAAACACATAATTATTTCAGCCATCCACAATCTAGGAACTGCGGAACAATGCAGTGCCATTATGGATAATCTCATTTCATTAATTTTAGTGTTAGGACTAAATGATAACTATACTCCCTTGGGGTTTACCTACTTGTCTACTATCTATAACATTTTTGTGAAGGATGGCCCATACTGCTACTGCGTTAGATAGGAATCACTTTTGGATCTCAAAAATGCCAGATCCTTGACACATCTAGATACCGTTTCAATAACTGTCCAGGGGAATGGTTTCTATTTCCAAAACTTACGATAATTTTACCATCAATATTGAGCTAACCAAAAATGACCAGTGCTTAACTAAGAATCAAGCAACATAAATAATTGATAAGCATTTTAACATTGGATTTCATAATTTACACCAGCTTTCCATTACTTATTTGAAATGGATCTTCTGGAACTACAACTTATTCCAGATATTTTACCTGAAAAGCCTTCTCATACCAATTAAGAGAGAATTTAATTACTGTTTTCCTGATTCACCCATATTCTGATTCCCTTGCTGATGACAAATTTCTACTTTCTTATAACTCCCATTTATGGACAACTCAATATTAACTCAAATAAGGACTGCGTCAAACCAGTTTGCAATACACACACACAGGTGCTAGATGTTGTCTGGTAGATCAGGTTTCTTTTGGACTATTCAGTTTTCTGATTAGTTCCACATCTTTAGGGTGATCTGCATTTCTATGAGACCTTAGCAAAACGATAAATGCTAAAATGTCAAATGATGTTTCTTAAAATAAGAGGAGGGAGAATTAGATTATTGGCAGGTAAATTATTGTCTCAGATGAACGTTTTAGTATTGCAAGTTTTAGGAGTGTAATAACGAATATCTGCACTGTTATAGGCGAGTTGCACTGGTTTATTTACTTCACCGGTCAGAACAAGGTAGAGTGGACTGCGCTAATGTAAATTATATTTGGATGGATCCAGGGGGGATTTTAACTCGGAAAGGTAAATGTTACTCGAAACCCTGTACTACTGTCCACCACACAGGCCATTTGGCAGACTGTAGGCCCCCCATGGTGGTACAGTTCTACTTGTAAGAAAATAAAGGTATGTTTCAGGTAACAAGGGAAGAAAGACTAGGGTCGGTAGCTCGGATATTTATTTTATTTTATTTTATTTTTTCAACATAAAAGTACTAGCCATCCTCCGTGTAAACCTTAAACCTTGTTTTACTAGGACCGTTCGGGTGACCTGAAACAAACCTTTATTTTTGTTTTGCCTAATGGGAGGTTGCCTTTATTTCTATACTGTCCCGCTGTTTCACCTATTGCTCTATAGGTCAAATCTTAGTGAAGGTTTTTAGACTAATTCTGGCTACAGAAATCACGTAACCCAGGCCGCAGATTGCATGACCTCCAGGCCATAAATTTATACTAATACACAGACCCACTAAAAGCATTAGATGCCGGTTGTGATCAGTAATAATTATGTCTGTAAATGGGGCCTAATACATATAGATCCACTCAGCTTTAATAATTCTGCAAATACATCGTCCAGCAGTGTATTGGGCCTCATTATAGGTAATACGATCATCTATAATGGATGACATACACATACTACACAATTAGCAGTTTCAGGGGTAGGGAGGTCTTTTAGAAGTACTTAACACAATCGAACGGATTAATTGTATATTGACCGAAATCATTTTTAATGACTTTTACCTTAAAATGTATATGATCATTAGAAATGTGTTGAGAACAGAAAAATAAAATGATCAGGATGTGTAGGAAACATGACGCACACATGACGCACACACCCATCACACACCCATCACACACCCATCACACACCCATCACACACCCATCACACACCCATCATGAACAAATGGGTAGACAACTTTTTCAAAGCACCTGTCTTATTTACATGGACGACCTGTAATGTCTCCATTTCTTTAAATTGCCGTAGAAGAAACTGCTCAGGCTAATCTAATGAGTGATAGCCGCCCCCATCCACAGGATCGCCATGTAAGACTGACGGTATTGAATGGTTACCTTTGCTAGCAGCAGATGAAAGATGATACCAGGACCTGGGGTTAACATGCCGCATGTCGTTTGGCTGAACGTAGAAATCCTTGTCTTTTTACTGTATAGGGGAGTGGGCCTAGAATTATACCGATAACAGATATCTATCAATTTATGGAAGCTAAAAGCAAGCCTCGCAGTATTCAGATAAAACCAATGGGGTCCATTTGGTCCATAAAGCGAGGTTTCAGGTTCTCGCTTTTTATGTTCATAACATCAAGATCTGTATATCATAATTATAGATGCTAGAAAGCATCCATGGACCAGCAATATGTATGGTGCCGTGATGCTCCACCAAGAAACCCTTCAGTAAATGAACTACAGAAAAATGTCCTATATACTGCCTCTCATCCTCCCCGGTCTCCTTGGTAATGAATTGACTAACTCTGCCGTAATCTAATACCAGCAGCATTGGCCACCAGAGGTGCGTAACTAGCAGCAGTTGGCACATAATAACTGAATAGGTCATCAACAGGCTCAATCTGTCTTTGAGTCTGGACATCCCGAGACAAATGAATCTACTCTTTTTCCTGTTGATGATGTTGACCACTTTAGCGAAGGTCACTAAGGGACCAAGGCGAAATGGGAGAGATCTTACAGTCAGGAATTTGCAGGGCCTACAGCTGATTATTGTCATTACTGCATATAGATTACATGTTGACTGCAATTTCATGCCTTTGCATGCTAAACCTTGTCGTGCCTACATTAGGCTATAGTTCCCAAGATGGTAGGGTAGTTTTTTTTTCTGTTCCAATTGAAAAATGAAAAATGACATTTGGATGCGTAAAAGGGCTTTATCCTTCTAGGGTGATGTAATTGCATCATTGTAAAGCAGTCGTTATTCCATCAAGGAGGTGCCATGTGATAACACACATACTGGATCATGACTTTGAATCCCATACCATAGGTTTCAGGCTTTCGATCATCTTATAATATTACAGTTTTGAAAGACAATATGAGATGATATCCATTGAATCCAGGTGAGAAAATGAGCAATTAAAGTGGCTTGAATAACAGAACATGCTTATCCCAGCAATACTCCTTAAATGGCCTAATAATGCTTTAATATGCATTGCAGTTTGTTCTCATGGTGAATTTAGCCCTGGCGAGCACCTCCACAGTACATACTTTCATTATCTATCAGGTTGATTCACTTACTTAGAGTCGGTTTTATATATTACCTACTGCCACTCTCTTGGTGTGCCATGAAGACAAATGTTGCTTTAAGGCAACATGCCGTCCCTAAAGGGTTAATATACAGTCTCCCTAAAAATGTGCATATACCTCATGATGGCATGAGTGGTTCAGACTGTGGTAGTAATTATGTCTGCTATATGAGGTTAATACATATATCCACTCAGATTACTTCTGCAGGTTGGTTGAGTAGGCCCCCATTATAGGTAATATGGTCATCAATAATGGCAACTATGTGGCGGTGACCAGATTGGGCGTTTAAATATACATCCACTGTCCTTAACCCAGTTTTCTAACATCTACATATTTCTATCATACATAGGGGCAATAAAATCCCAGTTCGAACTCGAGTATTATTAAGACTTTGCTCAAATATTAGAAATTTAGACTTTCTCTAGGCTTGTAAATTGCCATTTTTTCCAGTATGATTTAGCATGATCAAGTCGTGATCGATGAACAGAATTTGATAAAGTGGTGATGGGATTGATTGTGTAAATTGATTGTGTAAAAGAGTATCCCTCCCTGCCATCACATAGCTTACATGATAATATTGGTACGGAATGTCTATAAAACATGTACATCACCTTAGGGCACTATGTAGCCCTGAAGGGATCAAACATGGGTCATGTCATTCTTACATAAAGGTGGTTCTGTCTGTTGTGACAATGTGACAGCGGGGAGGTTTTCTACATTTTGAGTCAGTCACGAATTCAGAAAAGAACAGAAACTGCACTCTATTAGTGACCTCTACGAAAATGCTGATCCTAAAGCTTTAACCTTGAATTGAAGACTGTGCTGTAAGTTATGACTGATACATAGATGGATCCACTCAGCTTGTATCAGGAGATTGCTGGTCTGCCATATATACCAAAGGCCCCCATTACAGCTAATACGGGCATCAATATTAAGTCCCAGGTATAGCACAGGGAATCATCATATCAACCCCTTTACCCTACCCTACTCCTCTAAAATATGTAAAACCAGTGCAGGGCTGAGTGTGATAGCATGACGCGTTAATAGTATGTCCATAATTATCCACGGTAATCTATCTATGATGAAGCTAGATTTATTTCATCACATCCTGTTTTAGATAATCATAAATTGGCCAAGAATTACAGAGTTAATGTTTCACCATTTTTTCCCTTTAGATTTTGGACCACGAATTACTTGATTATGCCGATGGCCATAACCAGCAGTATTATTATCATGTGGCCTTGGCCAGATATGCCTCTGTAAGCATTATTTCAGATGTTTTATTTGTATTCTCGGCCGTTATATTACAAATGCAAACCATCATCATGTATGATTTGATAGTTCAGCATTGTTATCCACTCAAACAAAACACTTTATATAACCATATTTGTGATATTATGTGATTCTTCAAAATATATACCCAATTGAATATATACATCATTTATAACCTACCAATGTATGGGCATAAAATGTGCATGGTCTATTGCACTTCTGTATTACAATGATTTTGAATGGCTATTTTATCTAATGTGACACACATACAGCAGAGTCTCTGCTTGGAGAAGCTGCTAACACCTAAGCCAACACCTGCAATACCAAGTTGATGTGCTGGGAGAGTGCACAGGGGCAGCTTGAATGCACTGGCTGGTCTGCCTGCTGTTTGTGCTACATTAGTCTTCGACCTGCTTGCTGTTTGGCCCACTGTTTTTGAGCATGGTTGTCAACAACCATATACAGAAAGTAAAGTCTGACCCAGATATCTTGAAAGAAAATACCAGCATACCATGAAGGTAGAAGGCCTGTCTGACCACACACATTGATGGCACAACAATAACCGTCCAAGACTGATGAAGTAGGTCAGGATGGAGAGCTGGGAGGTAGTAAGGGCAGTGGATCAAGCCCACAGCCTGGTTTTGTGGCCACCAATGGCATCGTAATTAGATTTGTAAGGGATCTAGGATGGGGGTTGAGCATGCAATGGTCCTCTCCTGTCCTGAAATGGAGGTGCTGTAACAACATGCAAATTTAATATTGTGATTTCATTATAAGTATCAACCTCTTCTGTGATTCGATGGAAACAAATATAATTGTATGTACTTTTATATTTTTCGTGATTACAGAATAAACTCATGTCAAATTGAATTGAATTGAATTGTTCTAGCACTAGGAGGAACCACTAGTGAATATCTACAGGGATGCAATCTGGTTATTGATGCCCATAATCTGCGGTTGTATGATTTTCAAGGATTAATACTGATACATGACGAGCATGTGGCTGGCTTCAGTAGTATAGGCTATGATGACATTGACATATATGTGGAGATGTGTACATGGGTTTATTTTCCCATCATGGGCCAACTAACCATCTTTGTCCTCCTTCACGACCATTCCATCTCTCAGTCTGACCACATCAAACAGATGTATATAAGGGGATGAGTTGTCCAAACGACTTCAACTGTGAATGTCCCTGTCTGTGATCTTAGCCATGAATGGTCATAAGGAAACATGTTTCCATCGCTGGTATAAATAGGCTTGGGTACCATCAAAGACATGGTATAGACTTATCCATGGTGTGTAGCATATATATGAATGGGTTCCCAGCTCCTTTATTGTCGCACCATTTTTATTTTATTATAGTAGGTGAGCTCTCGTAGAAGAGCATTTCAATAGAACTTAAATTCTTTTCATGACATTTGTGTCAGCTTGTAAGGTCATAGTCACATCATCATTGTCAATATGTCATAGAAGCTGATTAGACTTATCTTTGGGTGATAGTAGCCACATATCTACAGGAGAACTGCTTTATCACTATGTCTCTCCGAACAGCTCTATCAGACAGTCCTGTGAGGCTGAGGGCAGAGAATGGCTAATCTACCTTTGGAAGAGGCAGGTTAACGGTGCTATCAGGACTGGGGTTAACATGCTCACTTCTCATTTCTTGTTCTTGACTACCTACTTGCCTATATTACTCTCTTGTTTATGGGCTCGTTGGGGAGAGGTATAGGCATCTACTGATAACAGATATCTATTATTGCTAGCTAGTAAACCTTTGTAACAACTTTTATTTCCCGTTTATGTCATGTTTAAGACAGACATTATTGAGACAAAGGTGTGTTTCGGACAAGATGGTCCAAAGATGCTGCAATTATATACCATTTTGAAAAATTTCAGGAGGGACTGGTTACTATACACACTTCAGGAGTTTGCCTTCTCGTCTTCCCTTATACCTGTGTGTATCTATGCTCTGATAGTTATCTGTGGGACATGCTGCCACTATGTTAGCAAAGAATGGCTCGGGAATGCTTTTCAGAAATGCCTGACTTTCAACAGATTCCTGACACAAATAGCATCAAGATCCCTATTTAAATTTAAGATACATGCAAAAGAAAATGATTGCTCTGCATCTTGATATTGGATTTCAAAATTCAAACCAGCTTTTCATTACTTATTTGAAATCGAATTCCAGAAATTACAGCTGATTCCAAACATTTCCCCCTAAAACTCATCCAATACCAATTAACCTAGAATTGAATCACTGCTTTCTTGATCAATGATGCAATGCCTCTCTCCCCCAGGGTCTTAATATCCTGCTAATAACAGCCATTTATGGAGAAGCCAAAAATACTCAATATCAACTCAAACAGCCCCCATCCGGTTCGTAACACAAATCTGTGAATTGTGTGATAAGGTGCACAGAGGTGCTATGTATCATCTGGGCCATCAGATTTCTCTGAGATAACTCAGTGATCTAACAAGCTTGGAAACATTCCCAGGGTTATCAGCATCTCATTATCATTAAAACTATGTTGAAAACTCTTGATATCTCTAAATTGAATGTAGATTGAGAATCTCTATATCACACTCTCAAAACAGTTACTATGAAATTAAATCAGATAAGCTCCAAAGCCAATGTTGTCAGAGATCAGGGGTTATATGTCTGCCTACACGAGACTCACCATCTCAGATGAAGGATGAAGTATTGCAGACAGCAGCTGATAGGGCAAGGAGGGTAATCACTTATATAGATAACGGGTGAGAGGTGTAAGGGTTTCATTCAATGGTTAAAATAAGTTATCTAGGCCTTCATTTTTAGGATAAAGAGTGGAGGAATGTGCAAAACATTGGCAGACTGTGTGCCTCTATGACAGTAAAGTTCTACTTCAAATGGGAGGTCTCTTTCCTTTCACCCTGTCTGGCTATTTGGCTGCAGAAAAGTTGTACTTGGGCCTATAAATTGCATGACCTAGAGCAATTAAAAATTATCCTAGTCCTAATGTAGGTGGATAAGCGAACAATGTTTTCACTGCTTACCTAACATTGATAATGACATCTTGGCATTTGGTATTGTTTTCATCAAAATCCAATCTAGCCATCCATAAGTTATTTCCCATTAAGTATTCAAGCATCGTTCACTTCAGATACCGTATAGAAGGTCTAGAGCAGTATAGAGCCGTAGGAAAGGCATTGCCAAATTATATTGATGTTCTCTCGTGAAACATGGCGTATGTATTCAAGGTCTTCCATATTCATACAAATAAACTTATATAGATAGTATATAATGATGGTGAGCCTCCTTGGAGTAGCAAGACATTATCCAAAGCCATCTGTCTCCAAGTTTGGACATCCCGAAACAAATTAATTGCATGTTTCTCTGGCTGATAATGTTGGTCGCTTCAGCAGTAGTCACCAAGTGATGAAGGAGAAATGGGACATTACCTCTAGGTGTTCAGGCATTGGTAGGGTCAACAAGGGACCATCACCATTATTGCATAGAGATGGCACAATGATTGTCATTATCATTCCACTTGACAGCTGAGGACCTGCTTAAAAGAAAAGACCAGCGTAATGTTTTATGGCCTTCTACCGTTACTCTTGTCATTAATTAGCAATATCCTGAGATGGACACTATTAAAATGTACACCATATAGTATTAAACCTGAAATAAACAGTGGAAGACCAGGCTAGAAATGACGTCACAAAGGACCAGAAATGTACCAGACATACTCAATCCATCTCCATTGATTGGTCTAGACACCACTCAAACGACCTCTTGATTGGTTGCTCGGTAATCTACACCAGTCTTAATATGCAATCACAGCCAATTAGGGGCCACTCAAGGGCCAATCATGGGACAGTGTAGGTGCAGACGATTTTGTATTTTTCATCTATTTCATTTATATTGATTCTAATTGCTTTCTTGATAACTCTTTCAATGAAATGACAAGGTAAGGAGGTCAATAACTACTTCAGGAACACATTGGATAGCCATTTAATGGTATACTAGCTGTTTGGCACACTATAAACCAAAGTCGAATGCACTGTATTTGTATAGGATTTGTGTGGCTTGGTAGAAATTTGGTCCTTTGTGACGTCACTCTGTTCATCTTTATTTCAGGTTTAAATGCTACATGCTACACCTATTGATGGTATCTATGTCAGGATATTGCTAATCAATATGAATACTAAAGATATAAAGTCACATGATATTAGGCTGGTCTTTTCTTTTAAGGCTTAAGATGATACTTGTGATAAACAGTCAATACCCACTGAGTTTTACTTACTGTTAAGAAATATCAATTACTTGAGTCATATGTGTGAGCTTGGTGCTTTCTTCTAGAATGATATGATTTTATTATAGTAAACAAAAATATCTGATTGAGACCATGTATGTTGGATACTATAGTTCAAACTTTAAAACGTCTGAAAATATCTAAAATTTAAAGTTTTAAATTGTAAGATGATGAAATTGCCAATGCATGGTAAGGAATAGAATTTTGCAGCATGAATGTTGGATAAATGCTAAGCATAATGCATGAATGACTCTTGAACGCCTATAAGTCAGTATGATGTGCCAATCCCACTCACTGGCAATCTTTTCGTGTACTGTTCTATAAAAGCTTGCTTTTAGGCAATTTGTCAGCCTTAACGAATAATTATATATTGTCTCTCTAAAATGCACCATACTACTATATCCCTCAGGATTGCTCAGACTGTGGTGATAATTATGTCTGCTATATGAAGCCTAACACATAGATCCACTCGGCTTACTTCTGCGAATAGATTGTCAACCAGTTGAGTAGGCCCCATTATAGGTGATATGGTCATCAATAATGGCACCCATGTGACAGTGGCCAGATTGGACATTTTAGATAAACATCCACTGTCCTAATATCTACATATAATATATTCCGGTTCAAATTTGGATATTATTCAGATTTTGTACAAATAGTTGAAATATCCCTGACCTTACCTTGGATGATGTTTAAGGCCTCAGTCATAAATTCAGAAAAAAGCAAAGGTTAGTGATTAACCTCTGCTTTGATTGTAAATATTTCATATATGCTATATCTCATAATAAGCTGCAAGTCGGAACAACGTTCATGACCTCTTTGAAAACATTGATGCTAAAGCTTTAGCCTATTGAAACCCATGCATGATGTTATGGTCAGTTTGGGTTGTGCTGGTAATTATGTCAGATACATGAGCCAAATACATAATAGATCCACTCAGCTTGTTTCAGCAGATTACTGGCCTGCCATATTCAGCAAAGGCCCCTATTACAGGTAATCCAGGCATCAATATCATGTCCCAAGTTTGGCACAGTTAGTCACTATATGAACCCCTTCACCTTATCCTGCTCCTCTAAAACATGTAGAACCAGTGTGGAGCTTAGGGTGATGGAATGTAGCAAGGTTGATGATACACATCCACAGTAATCAGTGTTTCCACAAACCTGTTTCTGTTACTAGATGTAGTGCATCACATCCTGTTTCAAATAATCATAAACTCGACAAGAATTACAGAGAATTACGTTTTGGACCCAGAAGTACTTGATTATGTTGATAGCCATCATTGTAATTACATGGCCTTTGCTAGATATGCCTCATTAAACATTATTTCTGAGTGTTTTATTTGTATTCTTGGCCATTGTATTACAAATGCGAACTGTCATCATGTATGATCTGAGTTGTGTTTGACCCAAACTTTTATAGTGATATTATGTGATTTTTCTAAATATATACCCAATTGGATACATAAATCATATATATTACCTACCAACCTAAGGACGTAGTATGAGCTCCATCCATTGGATTTCTGAATTAAGAGAGTGGTAAGGGGTGAGCTGAATGCTCAGGCTTCCTGCCTCTTATGCAGGCGGTCCTGTTCTGCTACATTAGTCCTCCTCCTGTTTACTGTCTAGCCCGCTGATTTTGATCATGGCTGTCAACAACTGAACACAGAAAGTATAGTATGACTCACATATATTGGGAGAAATTCCAATACATCATGAAGGTAGAAGGACCATCCGCCCACATTGATGGCACCACAATAGCCATCCAGGACTGATGAAGTAGGTCAGGAAGGAGAGCTGGGAGGTAGTAAGGGCAGTGGATCAAGCCCACAGCCTGGTTTGGTGGCCCCCAATGACACCATAATTAGATTTGTAAGGGATCTAGGATGGAGGTTGAGCTTGCAATGGTCCTCTCCCGTCCTTCTCTAGCACTAGGAATGACCAGTAAATATTTATGGGGATGTTGATCATGCAACCCGGTTATTGAAGCCTATAATTTGAGGTTATGTTTCTCATGAATAAATACTAATACATGATGAGCATGTGGCTAGCTTCAGTAGTATTATGCTGACATTGACATATGTGTAGATGTGTACATGGGTTTATTTTCCCATCATGGGCCCACTGACCATCTGTACCCTCCTTCACAACTATTCCATCTCTCAGTCTGACCATATCAAACAGATGCATATAAGGGAATGAGTTGTCCGAACGACTGTCTGTGATCTTAGCCATGAATGGTCATAAAGAAACATGTTTATAGCGCTGGTATAAATAGGCTCTGAGTACTGGGCACCATCAAAGACATGGTGTAGACTTATCAATGGCGTGTAGCATATATGAATGGGTTCCCAGGTCCTTTATTGCTGTGTCATATTTATTTTAAAATAGCAGATGAGCTCTCTTAGAAGATGCATTTTATTCTCAAGTTGCGATCAAAATTCAAAGGTTTTTATGGACCAGCCATCTAAAAATGACATTCTGAAACTATCCAAGAGCACCTTTAACATAGACAGCATGTACAGCCATCATCTTATCATCATTGGAAATATGTCATAGAAGAATCTGATCAGGCATATCTTTGGGTGATAGTAGGCACATATCTACAGGGGAACTGCTATATCACTATGTTTCTCTGGTCAGATAGTCCTGTGAGGCTGAAGGTAGAGCATGGCTAATCTACCTGTCATAGAGGCCGGTCAAAGGCGCTATCGACTGGGGTTGACATGCCCACAGGTCGTTTGTCGTTCTTGACTATCTACTTGCCTAGTATACTCTCTTGTTTATTGTCTTGTAGAGGAGAAGGAGTAGGCATCTACTGATAACAGATATCTATGATCGATAGTCATCCTTTCTAAAGACCTTTATTGCTTTCATAAAAAATGTCTCAGAAAACATGATCCACAGATTTAGAATTCTCCTCACTGTGTGTGTCGCTATATCATATTATTAGGGTCATTGAAGTACATTCAACAGATTTCTCCTCACCGTGTATGATGCTGAATCATTATTATTGGGGCCATGAAACTGCCTTCAACATGATGATCTGTTTCCAAATCTTACAAACGATTTGATCACTTTCATGTGTCAGGAGAGACTGATAACTATATTCACCTCAGGGGTTTGCCTTCTCGTCTTCTCTTACTTGTGGGTATCTGTGGGGCATGCTGTTACTATGCTAGCTAAAAATGGATCAGGGTGGTTGGCAAGTGTGGGCGAACTTGCTGACGAGGTGTTGGGAGGACCCTTGCTTGACCGAATATGACACAAAACTAGCGGATAGATTTCCCTCTACAACTCACAGAGTGCCATGTGACCAACCTAGAGCCAATCCAGATCAGTGTTTACTTTGTTGCTAAGGTAGGTCCCAAAACTAGGCCTATGATAGGTCTATAATATGTTGGGTCAAGGTCAGTGCTTGGTGGGAGACCACCCAGCTGTAGACTTGACTAAGTCTCAGCATAGACTTATTTACTATGCACTGAATTTTATTCAGTGCATTTTTTACACCCCAGTCTATTTTAGAGGTCAGTGTCCGACCCAGGTGAGTACTAGTCTATAAAGGCTGGTATCCACTGAGGGTGGCTAAAGGTAGAACAACCCAGTGGTGTGAAATAGGTTTCTTGGCAGACTGGTGAAAGCATTATTTATTGCATTTCAGTTATAGCAACAAGTATGTTTGGTTTCTTCAAATGACTCGTCAGAAGCATTAAGGGTACAAATAACAAATTGTGACATAATTGTTTACTTGTTTTCATTTAAAAAAAAATTAATTATGGGATTCCATACTAAGCCACATAGTGGGTTTGTATGGTTAGGCCTATGCACATCCTGTGTGTAGTAGGTGTGTGAGTATTTGTAGATAGAGACTGTAGTTACTTAGTCCTACAGACGCTACTGGTTTTGTGGCGGCCATATAGTTAACACCAGAGTCAATACACTGGTTATCACTTTCTTGGTGAAATTTTCTCACCCTCAACCAGCGCAATGTCTGACTTATTTGCTGAAAAACACTCCCGTCCCACTTTGGGCTCAATGCATGACTCCCTTGGTGATATCTATAACCATGGCAGAGAGTCAGACATTGCGCTGGTTGAGGGTGAGAAAATTTCTCCGAGAAAGTGATACCCAGCTAAGAATGGATCAGGAATGCTTTTCAGAAATGCCTGACTTTCAACAGATTCCTGACACAAATACCATCAATATCCCTATTAAAATTTAAGATACATGCAAAAGAAAATGATTGCTAAGCATCTTGATATTACATTTCAAAATTCAAACCAGCTTTTCATTACTTATTTGAAATTGAATTCCAGAAATTACAACTCGTTCCAAACATTTCACATTAAAAGTCGTCCAATACCAATTAACCTAGAATTGAATCACCGCTTTCTTGAGCAATGATTCAATGACTCCTTTCCCTTGCCCTCAACATCCTACTTGCTTATAGCTCCCATATATGGAGAAGCTGCACCTACTCAATATCAACTCAAACAGACCCCCTGAGGTTTGTAACACAAATCTGTGAATTAGGTGCACAGATGTGCTATGCACCATTTGCTCCATCAGATTTCTCTGGGATAATTCAGTTCTCTAACAAGCTTTCAAACATTCCCAGGGTTATAGGCACATCTGTGACAGCCTTTTAAACTAATGAAAGCTCATTATCATTATAACTATGTTGTGAACTCTTGATATCTCTGAGTCTAATGTAGCTTTCAAATCTCTATATCACATTCTCAAAACAGTTATGATAAAATTAGATTAGAT
The DNA here is from genome assembly GCA_947462335.1 of Harmothoe impar. Taxonomy (NCBI): domain Eukaryota; kingdom Metazoa; phylum Annelida; class Polychaeta; order Phyllodocida; family Polynoidae; genus Harmothoe; species Harmothoe impar. Next base: position 68,598,624 of record OX381706.1, read on the forward strand.
AAGTTCCAAAGCCAATGTCAGAGATCAGGAGTTGGATATCTGCCTGTGCGAGCCTCACCGTCTCAGATGAAGGATGAAGTATTGCAGACAGCAGCTGATAAGGGACAGAGGGTAACTACTTATATAGATAACGGTTGAGGGGTGGAAGAGTTTCATTCAATGGTTAAAATAAGTTATCTGGGCCTTCATTTTGAGGATAAAGAGTGGAGGAATGTGTGCTTCTATGATCATGAAGTTCTAGTTAAAATGGGAGGTTTCCTTTCCTGTCACTATGTCTGGGTATCTGGCTGTAGAAAAGGTGTACTCTAGCCTATAAATTGCATGTTCTTCAAGTACCAAGTCATGACTCCTATACTTGCATATGCAGGGATCAATATTCCGTGCAGATGCTAGGACAATCAAAGATTATCCTAGTCCCAATGTAGGTGGATTAGTAAACAATGTTTTTAGTGCTAGTAACATTGATAATGATATCCTGGTATTTGGTATTGTTTTCATTAAAGTTCCATCTAGCATTCAATGACAAAGTTATTTCCCATTAAGTATTTACATGAACCATCTTTCACTTCAGACTATTTATAAAAGCAGTAGAGAGCAGTAGAGAGCAATATACAATGCATTGCCAAACTGTGTTGATGTTCCTAAGAGAAGCAAGACGTACGTATTCAAGGTCTTTCATATATACAGAAATAAATTCATGGATGGTAAATAATGCTAGTAAACCTCCTTGGAGTAGCATGACATTATCGAAAGCCATTTCCCATCAAACAACTCTATAGTAGATTGAGTACAGAAATAGATCCTATAGAGGCTAATATCATCACATCATTAGTCATTGGGAAGTGTTTCTCTGGCTCAATGTGTTTTAATCTGGCTCTAGTACCATTGTCAACCAGATGTGAGTAGATAATGGTGGTTGGCACATACCTAATGTAGTAGATCATCATCAAACTCAATCTGTCTCCAAATGTGGACATCCCAATACAAATTAGTTCCATGTTTTTCTGGCTGATAATGTTGATCGCTTCAGCAGTGGTCACCAAGTGATGGAGGAGAAATGGGACATTACCAGGAGGTGTTCAGGCATTGGTAGGGTCAACAGGGGACCATTGCCATTATTGCATGCAGATGGCACAATGATTGTCATCTTCTTCCACTGGATGCTGAACATCTGAGTGCCTACTTTAGGCTTTAGATATTACTTGGGTGTTATTTATTACATCTACGATGAACATCCACTGTACTTAACTTAGTATCCTATCATCTACAAATTGTTACTATATACAGGTGTATTAGTATAATGACATTAAGGTTCAAAATTGCACATTTAGATTTGGGTCAAACTTTATTAGGAATGCAGTTTTCGTCCAGATATGTGCCGAATTAATTTACGTCTGTAACTTAATTCCTTGAGGAAATCCTCTCTCTTACAATCTTTGTCTGATTGTAGACACCTATAAGTTGGTCCATTTTTCCTGCTTATCAACCATTGCATACGCATTTTCCTGCTCATTAACCATTTTAGGGTCGCATTAATTGGGTTGCATTAGCAATGGAGGAAGGGTCAGCATGGTGCATGAATGCAGCACTGGCAGGGTACCCTGACTTGCTGCATATATGCATAATGAAGGCAAAGGGCAGAGCAAAAAGTAGACTTGAATTTCTCAGCCAGTCACAGACACTGTATCACAACCCAACAAACTACACGAGAGAGCTACATCAACCCTTTTCTTCCTCTTGCACCCTCACGGCATGTGTGCAGCATTTGTCCCATTGATATCGGCACAAAGACTGACTGTGACCGATGTAGCAGCATATTGGGGAGGCGTGCATCTCCTCTATGGCCCGGCTGGGAAGCCACAAATAAGTGCATAATTAGATTCGTAAGGGACCCGGACTGAGGTTAGGAGCCCGGTGCTCAGGGCCCCTTTCTACTGGTATACTTACACATTTGTAGACATCCCACTATACATTTGGGCACTGTGATACATATTACAGCCACCATTTGTATCCGTTTACGTTGCACAGCTCGTTAGGCCAAATATAAAGGAGGTGTGCTTCAGGCTACCTGCCCTGAAAATCTCATGTAGGTCGATCTTTCTTTTCTTGTTTCTATTCATTTTTTAAGACTATGACCTGAAACGTACTAAGAAATTGACTCATGAACTTCAGAATAGGCAAACAGTTGACAACCTTGACTCGCGAAATACCAAAGCAACTCTGTAACAGATCAAAAATGACCTTAAAAAGTAGATCATTTTTCAAATTGGATTTTCTTGCTAGTTAAAGTAGGGATAGCTGATAAATACCTATTTTTAAATGTGGCCTTTGTACATACGCGATGCATTTCTGTCCTCCAAGAATACAATTGTCTGTACCGTTTGTCTTTAATGATTGTATGCCATGGGAACATCACAGGTTGTGAATTGTGAATTTCTACGTCCATTGAAATTGTTTGCTTATTCAAACTGGCGAAAAACATTCTTGAAATGCAAATGTGTGGTGCATCAGTTTCGGAGGTATTCCTGCTGCAGTGCGACTTACTCATGAGAGGCGCAATAAAACAATAAAACGCCAATGGATACTATACCGCCCGAGAGGGGATAAGCATCATATCTGCACAACCTATTGCGATGTAACTAATTTGAGTCATATCCTTGCAGTGAATGGATTTTACAATGTACCAGCTATTTATCCTTCCTAATACAACATTCCTATTTACATGAATGGTTAGTAGGAGCACTAGGCAATATAACCCACATTTACTACATGGTATATGCCCATAAAGAATACTCATGTCCGTAGTAAATGGGGTTTAGTGTCTCCCCAGGAATGAGGCTAGCATGACTGTGAATGTATTCAGTGAGTCTATGCATACCTCTATACAGATAGGCACTCCATAGGATCCCTCCACAATACTATGTGTATACATGCCGCCGGAAGCTGTGTTGGGCTTTATTATGCATAATTGATATATGCCGAGCCCTAATATGATATATTATGGAGATAATGATACAGGGTTATCACGCATTAAATGCCCTATAAACATAGCTGCCCCTGCTTCCCAGGCCCTATAGGCACATTGCTTGGGCTGGGTTTGCTAGTGCTTTACTTGTCATCCCAACAATTGTCTACATGCTATACTGAACCTGAGACCTGAGACTGCTGGCAGGTTGGCAGATAGTGAGTTAGTTATAGACACTAACATTACACTGTAAAAAGTTGTTGTTCGTGAGCAGCAATATGTGCTGTAACTCTACAGTACTTTAGCTGTAAAAAATGATACAGCAGATTTTGCTGTACATGTACAATTCTGTTACTGTAGATGCAGGTTCGAATCCCATAACCAGCAACCAGAGGGAGAGAGAGTAGAGAGGTTGGAAGGAGTACCATACTCTACAGCTCAAATATGACCTGATCTTTTCAAAAGCCCACTGATGCAGGCTACATAGTGACTGCCCCTCTAGCTCAGTCGGTAGAGCCGCGGGTGATGTAGTCTGAGGGTCAGCGGTTCCAGTCCCGGCAGAAACTCTCATACTAACTATATTTTTCCTGATGCAATTCTAAAGTATGATATATTTTGGTACAGTGAAATGTTACTATTGAAAATATGCAGAGGATAAAAACAATGTATCTCTACAATCTGCAGGAAAGATAGTAAATTTTACTTTGAAAAACATAGGCCATCAAGATTACACTCCAGCTAGTGGTAGTTCAGTACTTATTAGTACATTACTGCAATAGGGTAATTTTCATATCAACCCTTAAGACATGAACAGTCTAGTTCTAAAATTGCCCCCAGGGATCCTGTGTTGACCTCTTTACCATTCACACATAAGTAGGAGGTGTTTCAATGCACCTGGCATGCAGGATTCACTGGTGTAGTGGTCATGGTTCGGGACTATGGATTGGAAGCTGTTGGTTCAAATCTCCAAGATGTTGAATATGTGTGAGCCCTTTTAGAACTCAGGTCCGCGTCTACAGTAGATTCTACTGTAGGTCTACAGCAGAATTTACTGGAACCAAAGTTGCCCCCAATATTTGCTGTACACGAACACTACTTACTTCTAACAGTGTATAACAATATCGATTAAGCATGAAATATAATTTGATTTGATTGCCATTTACGTCTGTAGTATCACCAGAGATTTTACCAAACATTCAGGTCTAGCGTTATAGCTGCTAACCTTACGTGGTGAAATCTCTTGATAAATTAAATCCCCGAAGTTTATTTCTCTGCAAACTTGTTAAAGAAATTAGTTATAAACTGATTGTAAACTCATTACGGAAACCTATTGTCAGCAAGCTAGTGACAGAGTCAGTATTCTGTACAGTGGCTTGTATGTTATGTTACTTCTTTATTATTGATAAATACTGTTGACATACTAGCGTAAAGGTTCTTGATATATTTTCTTTGTGTGTGATATGTCAAGACAAACTGTTTTCCATCATAAAATGTCATCTCGGAGCAGCTAGAGAAGCATGATATGTCGGAAAATATTCAACTATTTTTCCCGCAAAGAGGCTCACAGCACTTTTCTGTGTGTTTTTCATATTGCAGAGGCAAGATCTTGGTGAACTTCTGATAACTTCTATGTCTAATTTTTGTTTACCAACAAAAGTACTCAGTATTGACTGTGCAGGCAAAGAACCTGAGTTTCACCACTGAAAATATGTAAACCTACTCTGACCTTTCTCATGAAGACGCAGCACAGTACTTTGCAAATGCAAAGCACCTAAATTAAGTCCCTTTATTATATCATTGTCATTTCTTTAATGCCCACATGCTGCTTTAATGTCCTTGATCTGTTATGGTCATGTCATGAGTCAGGAACACAGCGATAGCACCAGATAGTTCAAAATATAACTTACGTCTGAAGTACATCTGGGGGTCGTTTTCTGACTTGGTAGAGAGGTCGGTGTGGATGACTATGTACTCTCCCTTCTCCAGGAGCCCCCTTTTCTCCATGACCTTCATCAGGTCAATCATCCCACGGTGGTCACCCAGGTACACGTACACTGTAAGACAATAAGACACATTAGTGGTAAGATATCTGTACTATAAGATAGCTAGGTGTATGCTCTTATAGTATAACTTATACCACACATGGGGATTAGGCCAAAAAAAAGGTGTGTTTCAGGTTACATGGTCTGAAAATCTAGGGTAGGTAGGTCGGATTTTTTTTTTTTTTAATTTTTTTTTTTACTTTAGCCTGAAAAGTACCCAGAAATTGACTCACGAACTACAATGCTGACTCGCCGACGACCGCCTCGACTCGGGAACTGTCAGATCGACCCTTAAATAGCCCTAAAATGACCCAAAATATAAACATTTTGTCAAAATTGCATAAAAATTTCTAGGGTCGGCCCTGTTTTGCTAGGTAGGGTCGGGTAACCTGAAACACACCTTTTTTTTTATTTGGCCTTAGTGAATCAAAGATGGGATTGGAAGGGAATCATGGTGACTGGGATAAAAGCCCCACTGCTCCGTTACTGAATTTCACACTGCTGGTGATTTAGCACTGCAGAATTCCTCTGTATATGGCCAGAGCCTCTCATTAAATGCATACTTTATTCAAATACCTTTACACTAAGTGTTAGAATTTGATCGAATTGAATATAAACATGTGTAATTGTTAACATCATTTACCTAAATAAGTTTAAGTTGAACAAGAACATAAACTGTTTAAAGAATACGTGGGGAAAAACTGTAACTGTGCGTTTAACTTCTACTAAACACAGAATGAGAAAAGGAATGCTTTCGTTAAGTGGGAATAAGCATTTAACTTTGTGTTTAACTTTGAAATATTGACGTCTTGACCTTACATGTGCAACAGTGCAAAATGGCAAGTTTTGGCCGACATGCTGTTGAACATTATGCATATCTGTCTAAATTCAAATCAGAATGGAGTTTTCTGGAGAGGATACAGTCTGTATTGTTGAATATCAAAGACCCAAAGCTTTAGAAGGTGATGAAGAAAATATTTTAGTTTCTACCAAATTGTTGCGACACATTAAGTATGTTTTCCTGTATAATCCAGAACTATTCCCTGTGTCACCATAATGTCGCCATCATGGATACAGGTCACCCTGGCGGTAGCTCCCAAATGCTGCGGTCATGTATCACTACAACTCCATGTTATTGATGCATTTCTGGTCCTGCCCTGGTGATAGCATAGCATTTATGCACAGGATATAGTGCATAACTAGTACATTAAAGTACACCGAGTACTATGCTGCCTTTAGATGGTTTACTTAATGGAACTTCAAGCTTCCGGCTGTGATAAAAGGCATCTTTCTGTAAGATGCAAAAGGAGCCCCATAACTTTGGAACTTAACATCTAATGTAACTTTCGAAATGTGTTGAACATCAAACGTGCTGAACTAATTAAGCTGTTGCTTAGTAAGCATAATAGAAGTCTGTCATAAAAATGAAAATCTACGGAGCTGATTTTTGGATACTGGCCAGAGCTCATACATATGTACACCTCAGCATCCTAGCAAAGTCCAGGCTATATGGGGACATTAAATTATGTTAAAAAAGGTGTTAAATAATTTTTGTCCAGATTCACAAATCTGCACTCTGTACATGTTTTAATAAATATATTCCCTAAATAAGCATGCTCATCTGCCCTTTACCTTAGACTATATTGATCCCAACGACCAACACACATTCCCCAAGCTTCCCTGGAGGGTGTTTTTCCCCATTGGTTTTTGTGTCCGTATGTGTCATACGGGGGTCCCGGCAACCCATACGGGCAAAAAGTGTTTTTCCTCATCGGATATGGACATTTTGTTAGCAAAAATCTGAATCCCGTATCCTATACGGAATCCCGTATACGCATACGGGAAAAAAGCGTTTTTCCTCATCGGATACGGGAATTATTTTCCGCATTGTGTCCATATAAGTGTTCTCAATTCCTGAGCTTCTGGGGCAGCATAAATTCAAAAAAAGTGCTCCGTATGCTGCATACGGACATAAATTTCTCCTTTAAGGGCCGCACAGTGTAGAATGGGGCCCTTAACGGTTTAATACCTCATATATTCACCATATCTCATAGTCTATCGAAAACCCTGACATATTCTCAACTTGTTTACAACATTTCGGCAAAAGGGGGCGGTTCTAACGCTAACCATTGAGCGCCCATAGGACTGCTTACACCCAGGTCCGTGCTCTGGGTACATATACATACCTACAACACTGTGGTATTCGCCACATTGTTACTCTGGCTATGTTCATCCTGTGGGTCTGTAACCTTAACATAACCCTCATGATACCTATATCGATCCACACACCAGAATTCACCTCGATATCTCAAATATAAAAGCTTTCGGGCCACTTTTAGTAAAAGTGGACAGGTCTAACGCTAACCATTGAACTCCCATAGGACTGCTTACACCCAGGTCCGTGCTCTAGGTACATCTACATCCCCCCAGGGCTGAGAAACTATGTATCAAAACATAGAACGGTTCTAACAAGCGCGGACCTGTTAGGTTGCGTCTTTCCCGCGCTGGCACCGGGCCCTGTTAGGACTGATCCAATTTTGCAGGCTACTTTTAGTAAAAGTGGACAGGTCTAACGCTAACCATTGAACTCCCATAGGACTGCTTACACCCAGGTCCGTGCTCTGGGTACATATACATACCTACAACACTGTGGTATTCGGCACATTGTTATTCTGGCTATGTTCATCCTGTGGGCCTGTAACCTTAACATAACCCTCATGATACCTATATCGATCCACATACCAGAATTCACCTCGATATCTCAAATATTAAAGCTCTCGGGCCACTTTTAGTAAAAGTGGATGGGTCTAACGCTAACCATTGAACTCCCATAGGACTGCTTACACCCAGGTCCGTGCTCTAGGTATATATACATACCCCAGCACTGCAGACGTGTTTGTATGGACCCTCTAGCCTAATCCCGTATGTGTATCTATGTTATGACGTCACAGAGGGAATTCCCTAGGGGTTTCCTGGAATGTAGACTGGTTTTTGTACATTTTTACAATTAGGACGGGTGAGTCCCGCATTGGTAACCCATATGCAGCAGAATTTATGCAAATCCCGTAGCACATACGGTCGTGATACGGAGGGGGGAAAAACACTGTTTTTGGGCCTCCCAATACGGGTCCCGTATACGGTCCGTATTTTGTGTCCATATTGGTCCCGTATTGGACCAATGGGGAAAAACACCCTCCTGGAGCAGCTGCAAGACACCAGGTTCCCCATGGACTCAGGAATGCCAGGTTTAATTTGGCTGCTCTATTTCCAGCTGTGGCACTTAAGGGCTTGTCACTGTGGTAAGGTTTCAGCATCTTTGGGCAATTAGCGTTAACCATTAAGGTGGTGATCTCCCTGTCCCCTTGGCCGGTCAGAATCCAGCTGAACAATACTTGTCCTTGTCTGAGGAATAAGATAGCAATCCAAATGGAAAAATTTAAGAATCCCCCCAAATGGGGCTTCTGTTCAATTAAGATATGGAGGTAAGATGAGAGACAAATCCCCATTATCCAGCCACCCTCTCGTGGGGAACTGATCTTCTCAGAGCTAATTCATATTATCATCTGTGGCACATTGCTGACCCGAATGGACTAAATTCATGACAATCAAAGCAGATAATAGCAATTAGAGTGTTGCACTTTCCATGGGATTGCAATCCTATAACTGAGGAGTGATGATTGCAATTAATGACATAATCTTAGACGATGCGAGGCAGAGAATGTCTGGAACAATAATCAGGACTCATAATACCCCCTCCAGGAGGAACGTAACCACTAATTAGAAACACAATAACACATCCACCTTTTAAGGATGTATGTAGTTAAAAGGTTGCAGTTAAAAGGTTGCAGCCCCGACGAGTAATACACTGCAGCTTCATTGGTGCATCATGCCGAGCCTTTTGAGTGTTTGAACCTCTTAAGGTTGGCATGATGCTTGAATGCAGCATTCAAGCATCGTGATAACCAAGGGCATGATGCATGAATGCATCATCCCGTCCTTAAATGTTAGGAATCCCATGGTCCAGGAGTTCTGTTAATGAATACGATGGTTTTAGGTCCATGGGAGTTGCAGTATTTTTGTAAGATTGGCGATGAGGTAATAAAATATCTATATATTCTAGAAAAATGTGTCATGATCACAGGCGTTGGGACAATGTGGCATTGTGTGGCACTATAGAAATGAAATAGGTACATCCTTAATTTGATTGGAGAAAAAATAGATGTCTCATTTCAATTGTGCTTTTTTGTCTATCCTCCCTGTTGTCACCAATGCAGTTGGCAAGCAGAAATAGACGTATTTACACATACATGTGGATGTGTCTACGTAAATCACAGAATTAGTCCTAGAGTAAGCTATTCATACCTATTTTTACTGTGTCATGTCCCTTCTTTAAAAGGAAAATGATGTATGGTCTTGATATTGGTTGAATAGGCAACATTAACAGTTGGTTTATTGCCTGGTCTATTTTATGAATTAACTGCTTGAACAGTGTTGATGCTATGAAATATCTAGAAATGAAGGCAAAAACAAGATCTTTCAGTAGGACATCTGAAATCCGTCCATACCACAAAGCTCAGATGGGAACCTGCCCCCAGAACTTCAGCAACCAAACAGAACCCCTTATTTTAAATGACCCCACCTTAAACATTGCTCACCTGAACAAACATAATACATAACAATCAAAGTAGATGATAGCAATCAGATTATTGCAGCTTCCATAGTATTGTTACAATTAATGACATGATCTTAGAAGACACAAGGCAGAGAGTGTCTGGAACAATAATCAAGACTCATAATACTCTCTTCAGGGAAAAAATAACCAATTATTGGAAACACATTAAGATTCCCGGGACGCCGAAACCAGTGGTCCTGGAGTTATGGTAATAATTATGGTTGTTGTGTGTCCATGGGGGTTGTAATATTTTTGTAGGATTGGCAGTGAGGTGATGAAATATAGTTCTGAGGGACATGTCATGATCATAGGCAGTGGGGCAATTTGGCACGGTGAGGCATTAATGAAATGCATAAAATTGTTTCTTGATTTGCTCAGCGAATAACTAATTTCCATTGTGCTTATTGCAAATCAATCTTGTTCTCATCAATAAAATTGACGGGAAGAAATGCAGTAATAACAGAGCTAGTCCCAGAGTTATCCAATTTCTCGGGACGTTACCAAGTTGTATAAACTGTGTTATTTCCTTTCTTTAGCAAAAAAAATTATAGAAGAAGTCATAAATGGTCTTGATATTGATTGAATAGGCAACATTGAAGATTGGTTATAGCTTGGTTGATATCATGAATTAACTAATTTAACTGAGGCACACATGAAAACGGGTGGATGTTATCTAAAAGATGTTATCTAAAAGAAATAGCAACGTATATATTCATCCAACTGGACATCTGAAACCCTTTCACATTACATAACAGAGCTCAGTAGGGAACTTTGCAGCCAACCTCAGCAACCCAGCTCTGATATTTAAGAAGGACCCCACCTTCTACAGGTATACTCTTTTGCCCTTTACCAGAGTTTATTCATCCCCACTGACACGCAAACTCCAGGCTTCCCTGGAGGAGCTCTGAGACACCAGGTCCCGAGGGACTCAGGAATGCCAGGTTTAATTTGGTCCCTTGTTTTGCTGCTGTGGCACTTAAGGGTCTTGTCACTGCGGTGAGGTTTCCGTAGCTTGGGCCAATTCGCATTAACCATTGAGGTGGTGGTCGATCTCCCTGCCCCCTTGGCAGGCCCGAAGCCAGCTGCATGCTGTTCACAGTGTCTTTGTCTGAGGGGGGAATAATGCCTTAAGAAATTTTATCCAATATGATAAAAATATGAATTCAAATCTAAGAATTAAAGAATCACCTGAAAAGGGCTTCAAGTTATTGGATGCTGATGTGGGATAAAGATATGGAGGAAGATAAGGGCCAAATCACCATTATCAGACGACTCTCTGTCATGGGGAACTGATCTTCCCGCAGCTAATTATCCGTGGCACATTGCTGACTGGAACAGACATAATTCATAACAATCAAATCAGATAATATCAATCAGTCTCAAACTATTGCACCTTCCATAGGAATGTAGTCTTGTAACTGAGGACTGATCATTACAATCAATGACATAATTGAGGAGGATTCGAGGCAGAGAATGTTTGGAACAATAATCAGGGCTCATAATATCCCCTCCATAAAGAAATAACCAATGATTGGAAACACACTAAGAATTTTCAAACACAGACACCAGTAGTCCAGGAGTTATGCTGGTGATTACGGTGGTTGTGGGTCCATGGGGGTTGTAGTATTTCCGTAAAATTGGCAATAAGGTTATGAAATATAATTCTGAGGGACATGTCACGATCACAGGCAGTGGGGAAATGTGGCATGACGAGGCACTAATGAAATGAATGTGATTTATTCTTAATTTAATCAGGGAAGAAATAAATGTCCTATTTCTTTGCGCTTTGTCAATTCTTTCTGCTGTCATTAGTGAAGTTGACAGGAAGCATTCCTTTATGAAATACCTTAGTCCAGACGACATGAAAATAAGATACGATCACCGTCATATGTGCTTTCATTCAACCCCCCCTCATTTCACCCTCATCTTGAACTATAAAGTCACATTTAAATGATTATGTTACATGAGATATCTGAAAGGAAAGGTCTTCTATTTACGTGTATTAACGCAAGGTCTATATATGGGAAGCGAGTGAACGCTTTTAAAATTATTTCTAGCTCGGATATTACTGGAGTTGTAGAATCCTGGTTAAACCCGACTCATAGGGATATTGACTTATATGTACCTGGCTATCAGTTTGTGAGACTTGATCGCTACCCTAATAGAGAGAAAAAAGCTGGCGGAGTTATGTTGTATTTGCGAAATAACTATATTGCCACAGTAGATCAAGCCCCCTCCTGTATACATAAAGAATATGAGATATTATGTGTGGATATTTGAATTGGTCTGATTAAGTACAAGGTCTATGTATGTTACCGACCGCCAGATACTGGAAATGATAAGAGTGCCATTTATACTAAGCTTGCAGAGCTAAAGTCTGTTGTTACTAAAAACAGAAAAATTGTCATTATGGGTGATTTTAATGTTAATCTTTTTAAACAAAAGGATATAGAAGAATCCACTGTCGATACGTTTTGCACAAATAATGACTTGTTTCAAATCATAAGTGATATCACTCGCCCTCTGTCAGGAGCTTTATTAGATCACATTTATGTTAATATCCATAATGTCGCTGAAGCTGGTACTATTAATTTTAGAATTTCCGACCATGTACCCACTTATATGCTGGTTAAATGTGAACGGACTAAGATAAAGAAAAAAACTGTCATGGCTAGGTCTTATAGACATTACGACTTTTTCACCTTTAAGAATAAGCTAACAGCATTGGATTGGACTGATGTTATTAATATGCAAGATCCTAACGCTATGTGGGACAAGATATTAGCAGTTTTTAAACATAATTTAGATCCTATGTGTCCCATAAGGAAGCTAACTCTGCCTGTGTATACACCTGACTGGTTGACCCCTCCTTTAATGGAAGCTATGAGAATTAGAGATGAAATGTACAGGAAGGCTAGGAGAACTATGTGTCTAGATGACTGGAGGATTGCTAATTTTAATTCATGTAGGGTGGAAACGCTCATATTCAATAGCAGAAAGAATGAAATTCAACGTTTATTGGTATATCGTAAAGATGACCCTGCTAAATTTTGGGAAGCCATTAGGAGGCTTTTGCCTAATAAGACGTCTGCCACACTTATTAAACTAAGAAATAACACAACCAACCTGTTAGTGCCTCCAGAGGATTGCGCTGAATATATAAACTCGTTCTTCTCTACTGTGGGTGCTAAGCTAGCGGAGTCGCTGCCGCCACCTGGTGCTAACCAACCAAACCAACCTAATCCGTACAGTACTCCTGAGGAGAATCATGACTTGCTTGTACCACTGTCCTATTTAGACCTAATTAAGTATATTTAATTGATGAATGTAAAGAAATCATCATCTATTCATCACTTTAAATCATTTGTATTGAAAGATGCCTTTATGAGTGTACCAGATGTTATTTTACGCTTGTATAATTTATGTTTATCTACGCAGACCTTCCCTACGAGATGGAAATCTGCCACTGTTGTCCCGCTCCATAAGAAACCAAACTCTTTAGATGTAAATGACCTCAGACCCATTAGCCTACTCCCCCTCCCTGGTAAAATATTAGAAAAAATTGTATGCACAAGGCTACAGACCTACATGGCTGACTGTGATTTATTAAGCCCGAGACAGCATGGTTATCGTAAGGGTCACTCCACACAGTCTGCCATTGGGGAACACCTTGAGACTATAATTAATAATGTCATTAGTAATAAACCTACCTATTGCCTCTACCTAGATTATAAGAAGGCTTTTGATACCGTTTCTCATTTAAAATTAATAGAAAAATTATCACTCCTCGGACTTAGTCAAAATTCGGTAAATTGGTTCAAAAGTTATTTATTCCAAAGTAAACAAAACACTATCGCTAACAATTCTCTCTCTACCTACAAACAGTTAACTTTTGGTGTTCCTCAAGGGTCTGTAATGGGCCCTGTCCTCTTCTCTATATATATTAATTCTTTACCAAAAGTAATTTTGATATCACCTTATACGCTGATGACGCGGTAATCTCCACCACGTCTGCCGCTCAAATGCATGAATCACTTCATCTCATTTCTCAATGGTGCCTTGTAAACAGTTTGACTATTAATGAAAAAAAGACAAAATGGATGCTTTTTAACAATACGAATGCTGTAATACCTGTTTTTTCACTGAATAATGTTATCATTGAACGTGTATATGCTTTTACATACCTTGGCCTTATCCTGGATCCTGACTTAAAACTTATAGAGCACAGGAAAACCACTGTCAGAAATATTAGACATAAAATAATTCAGTCTGCTAGAACTAGGCCTTTTATAGATGTTCCTGCTGCAGTGGATATATATAAGTCTATGGTTTTACCTTCATTTGATTATGTTGATTATGTGTGGGATAGATGCAATATGGGGGAAAATAGAGAGTTGCAATTACTACAGAATAAGGCGCTTCGTCAAGCATACCGTGTTAAACTGGAAAAAGATCCTGTTCATAATATTGACCAATTACATGTATTAGCCAACTATGTTAAACTAGATATTAGAAGAGATATGCATCTCTTATTTTATGCTTTTAGCCTTAAGAAAAAGGAAAAATATATTGACAACAGAATTCTACCCACTAGAAGACACCATGGCGTTAGACTATTGGTACCACGGTCATTAAAACCTATTGTTTTGAGAAGTTGTTTATATAGAGCCATCACCAGATGGAACATGCTAAAAACAGAATACACTGTCATAGAAGACCTCAACAAATTTAAACTTGCTATTAAGAAGGGGTATAGTAACTGCTTTATGTAGTTATTGATACTCAGAGTTTACCTTTTTCACAATCATGTTCACTTGTGTGTTTTTCTTTTCCTGTTGATAACCCCTACAATTGTTCAATCAAATTTCCCCCCTCATCACTCATCTCATCTTATCATACAACAATCCCAGAACTTATGTAATTAGTCCAGATCGGTCGCACCATCATTATTAAAATGTATGTTATATTTGTAATAGCGCAGTGATAGCCATACCATTGAATTGTATACGTAACAGACTTTATTGTAATCATAGGGGTCCTAGCGGAAGGAATGCAACGCGCACATGCTAGGTTTAATGCATTTATTATCTTTTGATGTAATTGTATTATTTTCCCGAACTAAAACAGTTTCAAAAAAAAAAAAAAAAAAAAAAAATGTGTATGTGTAAATTACCAAACCAGATATAGAGTAATTCGATCTGTTGGGATAAATACAAGCCATTGCTGTGTCATATACTTTCTTTCCCAAAGAAGTCATATTTAGTCTTTATATTGGTTGAATAGGCAAGGTTGGTTATAGCCTGGTACATATAATAAATGAACTACTGTGATTGAAAACCTTGAAGATGGATTGATCAAGATTGACGTTATGAACCATCTTGAAGAAAAAGCAACATGTATTCAACTAATTGGACGTCTGAGACCCCTCCACATTGCATAACAGAGCTCTATAGGGAACTTTCCAGCAAAATGCAGCAACTCAGCTCTGATGTTTGGGATTGACCCCACCTTTTACAAGCATACTCTTCCGCCCTTTACCAGAGTTTATTCATACCCACTGACACACAAACTCCAAGATCCCCTGGAGGAGCTCCAAGACACCAGGTCCCCAGGGACTCAGGAATGCCATGTTTAATTTGGCCGCTCGTTTTGCTGCTGTGGCACTTAAGGGTCTTGTCACTGTGGTGAGGTTTCAGTAGCCTGGCCTGATGACCATTAACCATTAAGGTGGTGGTGTCTCTGCCACCGAGGCAGGCGGGACGCCTGCTGCATGCTATTTATGGTCTCTTTGTCTGAGGGGGAATAATGCCTTAAAAATTGTTATCCAATAAGATAACGGTCTAAATTCAAAACTAAGAATTAAAGAATCCCCTGGAAAGGGCTTCAAGTGATTGGATGCTGGTGTGGGATAAAGATATGGAGGAAGATAATGGACAAATCCCCATTATCTGACGAGTCCCTTTCACAGGTAGCTGATCTTCTCTAAGCTAATTCCACTTATCATCCGTGGCACATCACTAACTCGAACAGACATAATTCATAACAATCAAAGCAGATAGTATCAATCAGACTCAAACTATCACACCTTCCAACAGAATGCAATTGTGTAACTGAGGACTGACCATTACAATTAATGACATAATTATGGAGGATACGAGGCAGAGAATGTCGGGAACAATAATCAGGGCTTATAATATCCGCTTCATAAAGAAATAACCAATAATTGGAATCACACTAAGAATTTTCAAACACAGACACCAGTGGTCCAGGAGTTATCCTGGTGATTACGGTGGTTGTGGGTCCATAGGGGTTGTAGTACTTTCGTAAAATTGGCAATAAGCTTATGAAATATAATTCTGAGGGACATGTCATGATCACAGGCAGTGGGGAAATGTGGCATGACGAGGCACTAACGAAATGAATGTGATTAATTCTTAATTTAATCAGAGAAGAAATAAATGTCCTATTTCTTTGTGCTTTTATGTCAATTCTTTCTGCTGTCATTAGTGAAGTTGACAGGAAGAACATGTGTATGTGTCTATGTAAATCACCAAGCCAGTCATAGAGTATTTCGATCTGTTGGGATAAATACAAGCCATTGCTGTGTCATGTACTTTCTTTTCCAAAGAAGTCATATTTAGTCTTTATATTGGTTGAATAGGCAAGGTTGGTTATAGCCTGGTTCATATTATGAATGAACTACTGTGATTGAAAACCTTGAAGATGGATTGATCAGTATTGACGTTATGAACCATCTAGAAGAAAATGCAACATGTATTCATCTAATTGGACGTCTGAGACCCCTCCACATTGCATAACAGTGCTCAATAGGGAACTTTCCAGCCAAATGCAGCAACTCAGCTCTGATGTTTGAGATTGACCCCACCTTTTACCTTTACCAGAGTTTATTCATCCCCACTGACACACAAACTCCAAGCTCCCCTAGTTGAGCTCGAAGACACCAGGTCCCCGGGGACTCAGGAATGCCATGCTTAATTTGGCCGCTCGTTTTGCTGCTGTGGCACTCAAGGGTCTTGTCACTGCGGTGAGGTTTCAGTAGCTTGGGCCAAATAGTATTTACCATTACATTGGTGGTCTCCCTGCACACTTGGCAGGCCAGAAGCACCACTACAGAATACTAAACGTGACTTTTTCAGAGGAACCTCTTTGTGAGGCAAAAGAAAAGGTATTGCATTTTCTCTGACAGGATATACAGTCAACGCAGATAAAAGCAATCAGACTCAAATCTTTGCACCTTGCATGGAATAACAATCTCGTAAATCAATACATTATATCACTGACATAGTCTTCTAGGTTGCGAGGCCGAGAATTCTTTCGAAACAATTATCAGAACTCATAATCCCCTCTTCAAGAAGAAAAAAAAAAGTAATCGCAGAAGGAATCCAAATTAAACCAGTGGTGCAGGAATCATGATGAGTATTAGGGTATTGGGTGATGACAGCTGTTTTGTAGTAAAAATAGCAGTGAGGTAATAAAATATCATTCTGGAAGACGTGTCGTGATCACAGATGTTGGACAATGAGGCATGGGGAGGCACCAAAGAAAGGATTGTGACAATTTTTTCACTGGATCAGGAAATAGAACTGCTGTCCTATTTCCCCTGTGCCTATTTGCGCCTATCCTTCCTGCTGTTATCATTAACATTGAGAGGAAGACCCTGACACATTCAAACCTCCTCCTGATGTTAATTTTAGGTTTCATGTAGCAGATTAATCTAATGATATTTTGGATGTATCCATCTTGATGATATAGCCACATTGTCTGTTAACCTTTTACAAATAGTTCTACTGTATTCTTGCATGGACATGCAAATGACATTCATCAGTTCATCTATTCATGATTTCGCAATTTATGGTTCAGCTTATCCCAACAAAACTACCATCCTGCTTATTTTACTGCATATCTATGTTGAGAAGTGCCACAAGTGTCCATTTCATCAATAGTTGCTTTGTGGTCTCTGAGCTTCACCATACACCATCATACAAAACAAAAGTGGCCCTGGAGGACAACTAACACACTAGATTATCCATATACTCATGGGCGCCATGTTCAATTTGGCTGCTGTCTCACTTAAGGTGGCTAGACCCTATTGTAAACATGTTAAATGCGCAGGTCACTGCGCATATGCATGTGTAGTTTTCCCAGAACATATCAGGGGGTGCCTTTAGT
Organism: Harmothoe impar; assembly: GCA_947462335.1. Taxonomy (NCBI): domain Eukaryota; kingdom Metazoa; phylum Annelida; class Polychaeta; order Phyllodocida; family Polynoidae; genus Harmothoe; species Harmothoe impar. The sequence goes on from OX381706.1 coordinate 68,616,493, forward strand.
CATATTTTTGTATATTAGATACATTATTTTCATGTGTTGTCAAAAATACCCTGCAAGACCTGACAGGGGCTTGAACCCAGGGCCTCCTGCATATGAGTCTAAAGCTTTACCCCTACCCTACTCGGGCTCTGGTTGTAGGCATGCTGAAAGCCATACCTGTACCACACCAAGACTGTGTGCTCCATTTATATATGTTTTATTTCAAACACCAAAAACCTTTAAAATATGCAGGGGACCATATGTTCAAAATATTGTTTCTGGGTGTAAAAGGTTATAGACTATATCCTGAGAGAACTATAGGGAAAGTTAATTACTTTAAGGTGCTATTTCATGCATATATGTACTATCACCATATGATCCTATTACAGATTACTCCAAACTCAAAGCCAGATATCTCAGAAAGTAGCTCGGGACCCCCCTATTCTCTTTACACCATTTGAGACTACTTATAATATGGGCCTCATGGCAAAGATCCTGACGAAACCTAAATACTTCTAGACTATGGGGTCTACCCACCTTAAGGGTTTGGAGACCAAGGTGGCGTTTCAGCGGCTGGTGCCAATCAGCATCAACCATTAAGGTGATGCTCTCCCTGCCCACTCGACAGACCAGAATCACCACCAAACGCTAATTACGTCTTTGTGTAAGGACTTGGCCGGAATGATATCTGGAAGAAATCCTTTATCTCTTCAGTAAGATAGCAATCTAAATAATTAAAGAAATTAAACGATTTGAAGGATGGGCTGCAAGTGAATGGTCGTTGGTTTAAGATAAGGGGCAAATCCCCAAATCCCCATCATCTGACCACTCTCTCATGGGGAACTGATCTTCTCAGAGATAATTTCTATTATCATCTGCAGCACATTGCTGACCTGAATGGACATAATTCATAACAATAAAAGCAGATGATAGCAATGGGACTCAAGGCATTGCACCTTCCTTGGGATTGCAATCTTATAACAGAGGACTGATCATTACAATTAAAAACATAATTTCAGATTATGGGAGTCAGATTCTGTGTCTGGAAGAATAACCAGGACCGATAATACCCTCTCCGCGAAGAAAGAACCGATAATTGGGAGTGCAGAAAGAATGTGAATTAACCAGTGGTCCGGGAGTTATGTTGATGATTACGCAGTGTTGTGGGTCCATGGGAGTGGATGTTTTGTAGTCAGATTGGCAGTAAAATGATAAAAGAAATATCATTCTGGAAGACGTGTCGTGATCACAGGTGGTTGGAAAATGCTGCAGTGGGATGCACCAATGAAAAAAATGAGATGAATTGATAATTTAAACAGGAAAAAACTCCCATTTTTTTCCTCTTTGTCCCGGACTTCCTTCCCATTGTTAAGACAGGAATATATAATGACACATTAAATTAGACATCCTGAAGATGTACATTTAAGAGTGTACACTGGAGACTAATCTTATCAGTTAATACGAAGGTGTCCCTGCTTACCACAGTATTAAATATAGAGAGTGTTGTTTTTTTGAGACATACCCCAAGTATACACCGATAATATAAATGCTCCAGGCAAAGTCAATAGTGACTATACCCAGGTACCTTGAATATCTCAAAACGCAACAAAAAGTTGAGGAATAATTTATCAATTCTAAAAACCCATAACTATCAGCCACTTTAGGAATACAGTTGGGGCCACATCGAGTATGCTACCAGAGTAGCTTTTACAGCATCAGAGTGAGATTCTCCCTGCACTTGTCAAAGATGTATGTATGGTCTTAATTTTGAGGTATACCCTGCAGGAATGTATAAATTCGGTATAATGCCTAAATGTAGCACTTGTGAGTTGCTCATCACCTAGGCTGCATTCATGTATCATGAAATGAATTTTTTGTGCCATTCCAGTCTATACGAAAACCTGCCGGCCACCGGCTATAGCCGGCAAAAAGGGCCACTGCAGGCCTGAATGGCTGGCTGTATTATTACGCTTTTTGCCTATATGCCATTTTTTACGGCTTGCAAATCGGACTATTATTCAGGTTTCTACAGCATAAAACAGAATGTGTTAATATTTTCTGTAACATTCTTCAATAATAAACATATTAAAATGGTTGATATAATTGTAACATTTAGGGGGAATCCTATTTATTATCATTGCCAGTGCAAACACTTGCTTTATACTTAATTTTTAATAAGCAAGACTATACTCCAATATCCGGGCCTGCAAAAATTGAGCCGGGCCTGCAAAGAAAAAAATCTGCAGGACCGAATGTCCTGCATGGTGATTTTTTTTCGGTATAGACTGCCATTCTCACAGAGCTCACCTCTTGTGTCCACGTAGGAGCGACTCACTATGTCGTGGAATGTTGGGTCGTCCTTACGCCCATAGTATGGCTGCTGGAACTCGTAGATCCCGTTGATGGTATAGTTAAAGGTGTTGGCCAGCACCACGAGTTGCTCAGCCGTGGAATTCCAGTTTCGCTGTGAGCCCACGATGATCGAGAACTTGTTCCAGGAGAACTTGGACAGCAGCGCAATGATTGAGTAGGTGACTTGGGTGGCAGTCGGTGATGTGCGGGCAAACGTGGGGTACAGGGTTTTGTCTGATACCTTGTGGTCACCGCATTTCTGTGAAAGGAAATGAAGAGGAAAGGATGAGTATGATGACAAAATGTATAAATCTATTCAAGGAAATCAAAAGAGAAGGCATCATCAGACAGTAAATGATGCTGTGCATGCACCAGTGTTATCTAAAAGCTAATGATGAATATCTTTATATGGGAGATAGGAACCATTATGGATGTTCATCAAGCAATCAGTGCTCTGAGTTATTGATTGAATAATATGATTGATACTTCTGCAGTGAGGTAATCAAGGTTACCAAGGTGACTATTACTTCACTATCTCTTGACGTCTCATCAGTGTTAAGACGTGGGTGATAGTTCTAGTGGCATAACTCATATATAGCGGATTTCTATGTTTATCAGATTCTCCCCCTGACTTGTTTTATATTCATTGGCATTATTTCAGCACGTTCAAAGAGTTTCCTAAAGAGTATGACTTGGTATGGAGCCCAGTAAGAGGTATATAGAATAGTAGATAAGCCTAAGGCAAGATATCAGAAATCTTAGCCCAAGTAATATGAGTGAGAACTGAGATGGAAACGAAGGTGTGCTTGAATGAGTTTCCAGAGAATCTAGGTTTAAAAGAATGGATCGTATTGGGAATATCCTATTGCCCAGATTCTTATAGATTCTGAAAATGTGTCATTCTAGACGGTGTGGTTAAAGTATAAGTACAGCGTTTTTTCAAGAAGGCAACACATAACGAAGAAATGGACTGATTATTCATCTCTTCAGCAGTAACAATTGGTCCAGATCGTAATAGAATATTCTGAAGCGATTTGTGAGATGCGCTTCATATCCTCCTAGCAAATGTTTTGTAATGAAATTTCCTACAAGCTACCTTTCCAACGCTATTAAAGTGCAAAAACATATAGCTACTTATCGTTTTAAAACAATGACACTTTCCTTGAGTCCTATCTACCTTCCTTACTTTCAGTTCAAAGTTTGACTCACTCATTAAGTATGTGGAACTAACTGCTAGTGAAAAAAGAGTGATATTGTTAGGAAATTCCATGTTATCAACCTTTTCATTTAAGACATATAAGTGCTTATCTCTCACTTGAAAAAGACATTTAAGATAAATGGTCTACAGCAAGCACTGAGGTGCGAATGATGGAGGCTGCGTTTGAATTGGTTACCCCCCTCTGGTTAGCAACGGGTAGGAATTCTGCACCTTCCCATTCAGAAGACACCAAAATGCCAGACTTAATCATCAACAATTATAACCGGCAGTCTAGTTTCTCGGAAAAGCAGAGGAGTTTCTATAGAATACCTGGGAATGGGCCACATAAGGAGGAAAAATAGCGCTTTGAGTCTGCGATGTTCGCTTATTCATCAGTTATAAAGAGGAACTATTTATCATAATGGATACACAATTGTCTCATATCTCAACAGTTCAGTTATGTTAACTGCATTAACGTGTGAAAGATAAATCTACTGCCTTCTAAATACGATGCAATTCATTCTCCTATCTCCTATCTAATATAATATTATAATTTTTTTCCCCTGGATTCTTATTAGTATGAGGATTAAACTTTACGTTTAAGATTGGAACAGTTCTAGATTCTGTAAGTCTTCTCTGCCAACGGGTAAAGCCAGAGCTTGAACTCAGAACAAAATAAGATTCAATCTACTTCATGGGCCTCACCTAATTTGGTCAAGCAACTGGTTTAAAGGTACTTACCCCACATTGACCGATCTATAGCTCAGTCCTTTATTCAATTAGATCCCTTTGCACCCTGATTTAGGGCAGATCAGAAGCCTGGACAACATACTCCTAGACAAATCTCAGGCAAAATGCAAATATTTAAACTGCTTTTCAAGAATAACTGAATTATGAAACATTGTATTGTTTTCTTAAAGCTAGACCTTAAGTGAGTGGGTACTTAAAGAATGTATGTGATATCACTATTGCATAGGTATGTTCTCCATGGGATACATTTCACTATACAGTACACACATAGTGCTCCTTTTACCAGAAATGCTATGGGGGAAACAGTATGTGGAACCGGGGCATTAATCACCTCAAATGGATGCAATGTGTCACCACCTGGTATGACGGCATATCATTGGGGAGCTGCTCTGCCATAAACGGGGCCAGCATGGCATCGGGATATCCTGCAGTGGCCTGTGCCCTCCTCCATCTTGTGGCAATGAGTCAGTAGAACGTATGCATAATGTGACACAGTGGCTTTTGGGGCCGCCACCCGCTGGCACCAGTGTGGGCGAGCTTATGACCATTGGGCCTTCTCACTTCTCAGCCCCTGAAATCTCCCACCCTTTATGGTTGATGGCCACATCTTCTCCACTGACCACAATACCATCACCGCCACAGCCACAGCCACAGCCACAGCCACAGCCACAGCCACAGCCATCCAAGCCAATACTTAATCCCACACCCATACGTAGAAAGCCTGCAACATATTGACCAGAGCCAACATTGCTGGAGGCCACTTGTGATCTTACATTGGCCTTTGGGTGCAGGTGGGGTCCTGATAACATCAATTAATAATACCAAGCCATGGACATTGGCATCTATTGAAGATAAAAGCCTGTCATAAAAGGTAACTAATAGTTGAATGCGTAAGATTAGTAGATGAAAAGGTAAGATTAGTGCTCTCAAACAGCTCTATAATTTATACCAATGTTGCTGAGTTATTCACTGGGACAAATCCCATACCATTATTGAGGCATTTTTATCTGTCTTATTAGGGCTTTGTACTAATTTTGCATATTGCACTAAATTTCCTCTATCCCCTGGACAGCTATGCATTCTCTAGGTGCCTGTCATAATACTCAGGTTTGAGATTCATTGCCACACTCCCTTTAAGGGAGGTTGAAATGTCTTAATTCTCCTAGTGTTCCAAATTTGTCACATCTTCCCTTGTGTAACCAACACCCCCTGTGTTGTTAAATGGTGTGCACTCCGTTTAAAGAGCTAGATAGGAATATTCTGGCCAGCACTGTGAATTTAACCCTTACCCTTCAGGATCTGGATGATTGGTAGACAAATTATACACAATATTGGTGATCCTTTGGATAATTTCTACATCAACCTACCACCAAATAAAACTGTATATTCCTACCCAGCATCAGCAGAGGACAGCTGACGTCAATATGCTGAGCTATGTAGATCGTATAACAAGATGTAAATGACTTAGTTAGTCATGCAATTTGTCAGGGTAATCAGGTTTTCTGCTGGTCTTGGGGATCATAACTACAAGATGTGTTTCGGTATAGAAGGCTGTTTGTGTGAGTGGAATCCTTGCAAAGGTTTCATTACTAGAGATTCCCCCAATTTAGGCATTTGTTGTCATGATGAAGCAAGGCATGACTGGTGAGTGATTCACCAGCAGTGGCTTTGCATTGCTGCAATAAGCAGACAATTAAAAACATATATATCTACCCCTCATGGACTGCATGATTCATGATTGCAGCAGCATAGCATAATTCATGATTGCAGCAGCATCCACATATCATGCTGGGAAAAGTGAAAATGGATTATAACACCATGCATACCTCAAAGGGTATGTGCAGCCTATCCTTACAATTAATTTCTATTTAAAAATGGCCAGATGTAAGATGCAATAATCATGACTGGTTGCTATAATAATAAAAGCAATTGTCAAACCAATTAGCAATAATGTCACATGTCTTATGGGTTCTTTTAGTAATGCAAAAAAGCCCTACTGGAACAATGCCTGCCATACACCTATGGCTCTTAGGCTATGGAAAAAGCATGTGCACCACAAAGTCTCTAATTGGAAAGTATGTAGGCAACCTATTGGAACCTGATTGCAGGACATGATAAAAATCTATAATTAATTTACATGAAAATGTGAATTTATCTAACATGTACTGTTCTGCTGAGGATTCCAGTCAATATGAAACAGATATTAACCCATTAAAGATGCATGTTGCTAAAAGATTATCCTAACTGCAATATGTGTTTAGGCTATAGTATGTGCACATTACATATTGTCAGCTTAAAGGAGTGTCTTAATCAAAGACCGTTCACCCGTCCGTCCGTGAAAATGGATGAAAAAGGTATGGATCTGTCTAGTTTTCATGGACGGACGGACAGTTTGCGTCTCCACCAACGTCCATCCATCCATTCCGTCCGTAACAACTGGATGGACGGATCATGTCCCTTCCATCCGTCCATCCGTTTGTCCATTCTGTCCATCCATTCAGCCATTCTGTCCATCCATCTGTCCATTCCGTCCATCTGTCCATCCATTCCATCCATCACAGAGTGGCAAACATGGACGAACAGACATATCTAAAAAGTTGGATATGCCCTTCCGTCCATTTTTCCATCAGAAAGCAGACATTTTCAGTCCCGATTGGTCACTCTCTGGTGGATGGAATGGACAAGTGGATGGATGGATTTACGGATGGAAGAGGAAAAGGATCCATCAGTCGATTTTATCCTGATGTTTGTCCAGTATGTGGCAAACGGAATGGATGGATGGAAGTTAGTGGAGACGGAAACTGTCCGTCTGTCCATCAAAAACGTCCAGATCCCTTGCTTTATTTACGGTTTTCATGGACGGACGGGTGGATGGTCTTTGATGGAGACTCCCCTTCAGATTGCCTTGTTCGTATCAAGCATGCATATAGCCTATTAAAGACTAAAAGACTAAGTGATGCTTTCAAATGTAATATACAAGTAGAAAATGACTGGCTCTGATGGAGTTGCCTGTGAAGAATGACCCTCTACATGCACTTTTCACAGCCCCACTGAATGTGTTGACAGGGTTACCTCAAGCTGTCACCCATGGGACCCATCTGTCAACCAACAGGCCACATGGTATACCTCTGAGTACATCCAACAATGAGGAACTGGCTCATAGCAAAGAAGGAAACAACATACAACCTTTCCCAATGGGCCATCAAGTCAACCAGACTACTCTACTGCTCAGTCCTGAAATAGGGTCCCATGCTGATCCTGACCAGACAAATAAAAGGCATTCCCAAAGTGAATAAGGGAAACATAAAAAGAAGACAAGCAATATTATTGTCAGGGTGGCTATAAACAGTCTCCAAAGTAATGTTCTGTTGCTGATAGGCAGGGAAGGGGAAAGTGAATTGGTCCCAAAGAACCCATACGTTTGGGGCTGTGGGCATCCAGACAGAGGCAGGCAGGCTGGTTTTACAGTTATGAAATCTCTCAGTACTATTGTGAACACACTATCAATGTTGTCCTGTGATGATATTATTACGCAGGTCTGTGACTTCAAGGGGAAAGATTATATAGTGTAGAATATATAACAGGAAGGCTGTATAGCTAAGTGGGGAAATTAGTCATACTTTACAGTAACACTAGGAGGGAACTACCAAAGTCATGTTTATGGTGAGTAAACACTACATTGCCTTTATAAAACTCCTCTTTAAGCGTTTTGAATGTCATACTCACTATCGGCAGGATATTTGCCGCAAATTAATTAATTACCCTGTGCCATTGAGTTTATCAATCCCTGTAGATGCATCACAAATAGTTCATTCTCCATACCTGCGTTGCGTATCATTACAACAAAGCAGAGTTGAATTAGTTTGGCAACTTTGATGGCTTAATAATGTCAGAAACTGCATAAAGTTTCACTGGATAGGCAATCATTCTAAATGCATTCATATTTCCATGATTATTTTAATCTTTTAAATAAGACTTTTGCACTTATATTAATGATGATAAAATTCATAAGCTATTTAAAATCTAGATAATTATGTTGTTATCTTGGGATGGAGGAAAGCACATTATTAAAACTTAAACTGCTGGGAAAAAACGCTTTCCAAAAACTTAAACTCAAAATATTTGAAAAAAGTTCCCATACTTATAAGAATCTTGGCTGCAAGGATTGCAAGTCTACAGCAATTAATATTAATTATATCTCCTCTGGCTTCCTATCAGTATGACAGTCTCCTAGATTAATGGTATTAATGGTAAAGATAAGATCTTGATATGGCTGACAAATGGAAAGTTTTTGTCTGAGATCTTTTGGGCTACATCAGTTGGCGGCAACAGCCTGTCTAGGTAAGTGTGAGACATGAAAGTTAAATGCTGTCTAGTCCCGTGATCGGGTTAGTGCTGTATGAGGCTAAATTAGAGATTCACTGAATATAGATGAAGCTACAGAGGCATCTGACTATTCAGCACATCAAGATGGCATGATGCCTTAAGGTGGGTCGCGGCCATTGCAGAATGGACTACTGCGCATCTTTCTGCGCATATAGCTTAAATATGTCCGAATTTTGCCATTTTTGGTAGGCATATGCTCGTAACAATTTTCTACACTCAAACCAAGTTTTGGACGATTTTGAGAAAAATTGAGCATTTTAGAGCACTTTTATATTTTGACATAATAATTACAGTTATTTTTTGGAAATACAAGATTTACTATGCTTAGCTATAGGAAGGGCCGTATTCAATGCCCCCAATTGAATACAATGTGGCCGTATTCAATGGGCTAAGAAAAAGCTATCCTTTCTTCATTAAATGGCTTAAAATCAAAAAATAAATGCAAATGCCAACTACATTGATACCTCTCTGCCGTATTTCACTCGTGGGGGCTGGGGCATATCCCACTCAGCCTGCGGCCTCGTGGGATATGGCCCCAGCCCCCACTCGTGAAATACGGCAGAGACGGTATCAATGGGCGTTGGCATTTGTCTATGTATTTTGGGTATTTTCTATGTGAAACTTTCATTTATTAAGTAATAAATGGCATTTAAAAGAGCTTAAGAGTGAATAAATTATTTAAATATATCCAAACCTACATGACAGGATTATTCTATATGCAAGTTGTAGGGAATTAACCCATAGTGCAATACTTCAAAGATTCGATTTAGTCCATTTTTCCATTACTTTTCATTTCAAAGAGCCAAAACCCTAAAATTATGCAAAGGAACCCATATCAAAATTACTTTTATTCATGGACAAATGATCTGAACAATCTTTTGGGAAAGTTTAAGAAAAATCTGAACATTTTTATAACTATTTTTCTTTGATTATGTAAAGAAATAATGGACATTTTCTCCTACTTTTCTCCGAAAGATGACAGTGTTACTCAGAATGCAAAGTGATAAAACTCAGAAACTATTTTTCGAATGAAGGTGTATATCCTTGTGTTCATTGTGTGATGTTTCAGAATTCTGTGGTTATCATTTGATAGAAAAGAAAATCATAATAGTTATTACATTATTTTAATATTTTTAATGTATTGTTAAAATATTTTTATTTTGAAAAATTCCATATTTTAAAAAGTAGCGCAGGAACCCCTATTTTTCAATTCATTTTCCGTTTTCAAATGATTTAGGGTACCCTCAGAAAAAAAATTGTGAAATTCTGAACACTTTGATTCAATGGGATCGACCCACCTTAAAGCAACATTTACCTTCTCGATGCGTTAAAGCACCATCAGTAACGTTCAAATGCATCTTATTGGCATTGCACTGGAGCATCATGCTGACGCTTTCCCACAGAACTTTGAATCAACATTGAGAACTGTTTGGCAATGTTGATTTAGTATTGATTCAATGTTCAACTTATTTTGTGCTCACTTTGTTGTGTGTATTAAAGGTCACCAGAACTGATTACATGTAATGATAAAATATTAGGCAAAACTTGAATAGTGAGTTCCCTCCTTAGATGGATGTGCCCAATAACAGAAAACTGAAAAACAGAAGTTAGTATGATTCTAGGAATTTCATTTATATCTCATTTAGGGTTATCATAGATACCTTAGTATTCAGATTTCCGTTAAAACAAAACTAAAAAAAACTTGAGGCATCGTATTGTGAGTCCATAGACCTGTGATAGTATTTTTAGAGTTGACAAAGCAGTGGAGTTATCCATTGGGGAATCCAGCTCACTTTGTAGTACTATACATCTAGGTTAACATAATCTTACATCCATAAGACAAAAACTATGCTTTAGGAGAAAGACCCACGCTACTGTAACAGGATATAGCACCAACATATTAAGATAAATTAGCCCATATGGATGCAATGTGTCACCTCCTAGTATGATATCACCTCACAGGGGACTATGGTATGCCTTATATGCAACACTAAGGGGTCAGCATAGTGTCAGGATATCTTGCTGAGGCCTGTGCCCTCCTGCTTTCTCTGCCACTGAGGCAATGAAACATATCCATAATGTGACATGGTGCCTGTAGGGGCTACCACCCTTTAGTGCCAGTGTGGGCGTGCATATCCCACTGACTTGCTTGTTGAGGCATATATTTCCTCCCACGCCAACACCAAAATAACAATACATACACAGCTGACTGGTGACTGGCGTCTGCCTCATATCGACCAGGGCCAGCATTGCTGAATGCTAATGCCATCCTCACAGGGGGTGGTGGATGCATATTGGGTGTATGTTGGGAACTTTAAAATGTACATCTACATAAGTGGGTGGCCATTTTTTTATAACAGTGAGGGGGGGGGGGGGTTTAAGTGGATTTTTGCACAAGCGGGTTAAATTCTTTTTGGTCCCCCCCCTAGGCAGGTTGAGATTGAGTGCGGTCAACCCCTTTGAGCTATAGTAATGCGCAGGCTTTTGTGCTAAAACGGGGTGCAACTCTTTTGGTCCGCAAATCCCCCTGTTGCTAAGAAATGACCACTCCCTAATGTAAAGAAGGGTAATGACTTGTGTATCCGCCTGCCATAAAATTCCTTCTTCCTGCACTACTCACAGCCTTATTGACTGAAACAGAGTCACTCAGCAGACTGGTCTGTCCAAACCAAAGGCCCATTGCAGTGATTTGTAGTTTCAGCTTTATAGGCATTCAGGTGAGATATTAAATCTGTACTGCCCTGCATGAGTCCAGCTTATGCTGGGAAGGACTTACCTTACTGATGTAATGACATAAGTATATACATGTATGTCTAGATATGTTTTGTGGTACTGATAAACTATAAACATACCTCAGAGTGAGTGCATTTTCATGCACCATGCTCTCTCAGTCATTATGATACAGGGTGTATATATTGGAGAGAGGTCAGGATCCCAAGCATCATCACATTCAAAGACCATAATATATTAAGGCAATTCATTTGCAGCCCTTTTACAGAGGGTACATATAAAGTTACATTGAAGCACTATGTCCTCTTCAAAGGGTAAACATAGTCACAAATCCACCGTAGCACTGTAGGGCTGAAGATAGCATCTACAAGATACAACTCAGCAATCACAGCATATCACTTTCCTGATTATCCAACTGGTTTGCATTTGGCTGTCTGTAAGATTATTCAGTTCTGCCCAATATCAAGAGGTGACATGGCTGTCTGATAAGAAATTTGGTTGGGAAGTTGTAATTCTACTTTCAGAGTTTAAGAAGGTAATTTTCTGTGGGTGATTCAAAGCCTGATTCCACTTCCTGTGATGGCCCACAATAATCCAAAGCAACGCCATGTATGAACTGCTGCTGAATGATATGTAGTGCCCTGTCAATACCTGTTTTAGAAAACGGTAGATTGGTTTTTTTTGGGCCTGTACAGCCAGGGTAAACATTTCTGGGTACATGGGGGAGAGAATAACAGTATGTAGTAATTAGAATTTGACCAATTTTGACTGAACACTTAAAGAAATTCAAATTCTTTAAAACATTCAAACTTTGACTTTTCCGATTAAAATTATAATTGCATCTCTTTAATTATGACTGAGCACCGTTTGTTAACTTAATTCATATTACTACTACTCACATGGGCAAGTTAATTATTGTATTTCCCTGTTTGTCCATCTTCAATTAAATATTCATGGCCCATTAGCTTGAAAATTGCATTAGCAATTTCCAGATGCTTGTTTATTTCTGGAGTGGCAGGAATGAAGGCATCAGTTTTGTCAGCCTGTTAGCCATTCGGGAGACATAGTGAAATTACCCATTTCTGCTGCACTTGTAAATGTGTTGATTTTTTTCCTTTAACCCAACCTTCCATCAAAGTTGGTCCATTTAACCCTTTAGTAGGCAATTTTTCTTCCCAATGGCTGCTTGACATTAGGGCTTGCTGTTGGAAGTTGTTTATAGACACGCACAACTTGGAGACAGATTTTGGCAGATTCTAACTTGTATGATTTTACTCATGGAGATGAGTAATTCTCCCACCATGTATTGTTTTCAAAGGAATCAGCCAACTGGTTTAGTTTGATGCATCAAGGCAGAAACACGTGATTCCCTTCCATGGCTGTATATATATGAATCATGTCCACAAAAGGGCATGCACAAAGTAGGCTGACGGTATTGGCTTAATAATGTTAGAAAACTAGCGAAGCCTAACTAGGAAGTCATAGCAGACCTTCAGTGACCTTCTGTGTTCTTTCATTAATTAAAGGGACAGACCATTTATAACTCCATAACTCAGTTACATGAAACACATCAAATCTAAGTGAGATACTTGTGAGACGCTAGATATGACAACTACATATATTAACAAGCTTCGTTACACTGGATCAGCAATCATTGTAAACACATTTAAAATGATATGATCATTTTAATTTGCTTGGGATAGGGAATGAGCAAAATACTTTATAACTTTAACTTAACCGTTGTGTAATTGACATGTTCAAGAATGATCTCATACTTATAAGTTCCTTTGCTGCAAGCGATGCAAGTTTAAATTAGGATTGATGTATTATCAATTTGTTTCTTTCCTGGCTTCAGCCTGATAGCTCACCAAACACCCATGGTACTGATGATATGAAATAAGTTGTGAGATGGCGGATAAATGGAAAGTTATCACTATCAAGTTTTTGTCTGGGATATTTTATGTCTGTTGGTTTCAGGAGCCTTTCTGGGTAAGTGTGAGACATGGAAATTAAATGCTGTCTAGTCGCTGTGATTGTATTAGTGCTGTATAAGGCTCGAATAGATATTTATGGAATAAAGAAAACCTAACTGAGGCATCTGAATACTAAACCCATTATATAGAGCCTGTTGCTTTAGAGCACTGCAATAGGAGTGAAGCCATCTTGTAGGGGTGGCATGATGCATGAACGGAGCAGTGGCCAGTGATATTTCTCAAGGTTCATCAGTGGGATGGATTTAGCTTTACATAAGAAATTTACGGTGTAGTTACTATTCTGTAGGGAATTTTAGTTTCATGATAAAAGCCAGAAAGTGAATTGAGATAGGATCCAATCTAGAAAATGGGTCTCATCTAATTTGGTCACGAGTGGGAAGTAAAGGTAGTTACCCCACATTAACTGGTCAATAGCACAGTCTCCTACGTGATCAGATCCCATTGCGTCCCTAATCAAGGCTGACCAGAGGCTTCAAGGAATGCAAGACAAGAATATTCTTAAAACTGCTGTTAGCCCTTTAAGGACGATATCACAGAAATATGACATTTGCTATCATGATGCACCAATGCACACCCGACAAGTTACTCGCCAGGGCTGCATTCATGCATCATGACAACCAAGGGTATAATGCTTTGAGGCACTATGCTGTCCTTAACAGGTTAAATGATTACCATATATCTACTTTAAAAAGAACAAGTTCCTTTCTAAGGTTAATCATGAGAAAGCACATGAACTTTTGTAATACCTTATATTGCAATGGAATACTCCAAGAGGGTCCCCTTACTGTATATTATGATAGTACATGGACTGATGATGTCTATATACAGAGTCGACCATTAATGTGAAACACACCCGGCTTTAGGAGAAAACAACATGGAACTGTATCAGTATGTAGCACTTGGACATTAGGATTAATATGCTCATATGGATGCAATGTGCCACCTCCCGGTATGACATCATGTCATGGGGGACTGACCACTGTAAATAGAACAGCAAGGGGCTGGCATGACGTCAGGATATCCTGCCCCGGCCAGTGACCCCCTCCTTACCCTGCCACAGAGTCAGGAAAATGAATGCATAATTTGACATGGTGCCTTTTGGGGCTACCACCCTGTGCCGCCAGAGTTGGCTTGCTTATAGCCCCGGCCAGCTCCACCACTGATACCTCCCACCCTCCTAGTGGACACCTAAATCTTCCACACCCACACCCTCCAAAACGCCAACCACACCCACAACCAAGCCAACACCCACACACACACCCTCCCAGCTGACCAGTGGATGCTAGATATTGATCAGAGGCAACATTAGAGGCTTTACTAGTGTTCCTTCATGGGGGAGGTTGTTGAAATTGCAGACCTGATAACATCAATTCGGTGATGGAGGGAAAGGCTAACCATGAACACCTGAGATGAAAGTCTTTCACAAAGGCTATTGAGGATACAAACATTTTATAAAAGGAATAGGCTCTGAACAGCTCTGAATCAGTCTGATACTGAAGGGTAAGTAAACTGATATGGTCAATTGATGGAGTTATCATCACTAGTTAAACTAAAGTCAATCCTTGAAATAATTTCTACATCAGCCTCACTTGTAGCAAAAAGACATATCCCCACACAGGTTCAGCTCAGCAATATGATACGCAGCCAATAACCTTAGGCATACACCATGCCAAAGAGGAGTCATGTAACTTGATATGGAAGTCCTTTTTTTTTTAGGCCTTCAGGGAGCACAATAGCCAAAATGGTGTCCTGGTGAAAGTGGTACAGAAAATACCCATTACCTTGCAAGATGTCTCAAGGTTCATGTTATTTTGTCCAATAAGTGGACTCTTTCCAGGTATAGCGTCTGCATTATGCATGATTCCAGCCTGGTCTAGTTTCTCACCATAGCTGCATGCATACATCATGAGGATAAAGGAGTAAAGACCATTAAGGATTAACTAATGCTTCTCTCCCAATGCATCCCTTACTGAGGCTGACTGCTAGATGTGTTTATCATGATCGGTTGTAACGAGAGCAATAGAAATAGTCTAAGGTATTCAGCATTAATGTCACAGCTTTCTTAGTACCAAGTTACACAGACAACCATTGACATTAGTCATTGCCTGTTGCACAATTATAACCCTTAAATTATAAGGGATAAGTGCATAACTCCCATTGGAATCCTATTGCCACATGGGCAGGTAGAAAACTGCATCCTGTCTAGGAGTCATGAACATGGAAATGATCTTATGTAAAGTTTCAGACCCAAGAGCAGTAGTCAATTTGAACGATGGTTGCATTTGTAGTATGTGTACATTACAATGTTGCTTTAGCTACAACTACATAATTATATCAAAGTTTATACTCATTACGGATTATGTGAACCCTCAAAATGTCAAGAAGGAAAAACAGGTAGCAAATCAGCTATGAAAGGACACTACAGACCTGCCTGCAAGGATGGGGCACAGTAACACAGGGGACCCATACGTCTGTGGAACAGGCCACTTTGCCGAGATCTAAATAAGAATAACAATGAATAATTGCACCATGGTGGATGGGAACATGTCAGACCCTTTCCCTGTGGGCTATTAACCCAACCACTTATCCCTACTTTTTAGTCCTTTATCGAAGACCCTGGGTATTCCTGACCACAGAAATTAAAGACTTTGGCTAAATAATTATGCATAGTGTGACACAGTGGCTTCTGGGGCCGCCACCCACTGGCACCAGTGTGGGCATGCTTATGACCATTGGCGTACCACCTTCATGGGTGATGGCCACATCTTCTCCATTGAACACCATACCCTCACTGACACAGTCACAGCCACAGCCACAGCCACAAATAGCCAATACTTTAACCCACACCCACACCTAGACAGCCTGCTGCATATTATTGACCAGAGCCAACATTGCTGGAGGCCACTTGTGGTCTTACATGGGTCTTTGGGTGCATCTGGGGTTCTGATAACATTGATTAGTAACACCAAGCCTTGGACATTGGCATCTAAGATGAAAGCCTGTCATTAACTGTAATTCATAATTAAATAGGTATGATTGGCAGATGAACAGGTTAAAACGTGAATCCACTGAGGCAAAATCTGTTAAACCTATGGACGAATCTCGTCTGATCTGATGGATTTTCCTCAGTGGATTCACCCGTTAAGATTAATGCTCTCAAACAGCTTTATATACCAATGATGCTGAGTTATTCACTGGGACAAATCCGATACCATATTGAGGCATTTTTATCCGTCTTATTAGGGCTTTGTACTAAATTTGCACATTGTATCAACTTGGTTTCATCCCCATGACAGGTATGCAGTCTCTGGGCGCCCGTTATAATACTCAGGTTTAAACTTCATTGCCACACTCCCTCTAGGGAGGGTTGAAATGTCTTAATTCTTCTAGTGTTCCAAATTTGTCATATCTTCCCTCTAAGCCACCACCTCCATGTTGTTAAATGGTGTGCACTCCATTAAATGAGATAGATAGGAATATTCTGGCCAGCACTGTGAATTTAACCCTTACCCTTCAGGACCTGGATGATTGGTGGACAAATTATATACAATATCTGTGATCCTTTGGATAATTTCTACATTCACCCTACCACAAAATAAAACTGTATATTCCTACCCAGCATCAGCAGAGGACAGCTGACGTCAATATGGTGAGCGATGTAGACCGTATAACAAGATGTAAATGACTTTGTTAGTCATGCAATTTGTCAGGGTAATCAGGTTTTCTGTTGGCCTAGGGGATCATAACTACAAGATGTGTTTCAGTATAAAAGGATATTTGTGTGAGTGGAATCCTTGTAAAAGTGTTACTACTAAGGTTCCCCCATTCTAGGCATTTGATGTGAAAATGAACAAAGGCAGGACTGGTGAATAATTCACTAGCAGTGGATTTGCATTGCTTCATTAAACACAAAATTAAGAAAGTATCTACCCTTTATGGACTGCATGATTCATGGATGCAGCAGCATTCACCTATCATGCTGAGAAAAGGACATAATGCATTATAACACAATGCATACTTCAAAGAGTATGATTGTGCAGCCTATAGATCCTTATTATTAATTTCTATTTAAAAATGGCTGCCAGATGTAAGATGTGATAATCATGACTGGTTGCTACAATAACAAAAGCAATTGTCAAAACATTTAGCATTAATGTCACGTGGCTCATGGGCTCTCTTGGTAATGCAAAAAACCTACTGACACGATTCCTGCCGAAGCCATACACCCATGGCTCTCACCCTGTGGAAAAAAGCTCTAATCGGAATGTCTGTAAGTTGCCTACTGGATCATGATTGCAGGACATGGTAAACATGAAAATGTAAATTTATTTAACATACTGTTCTGCTGAGGATTGGAGTCAATATGATACAGATATTAACTCATTAAAGATGCATGTCGCTAAAAGATTATCCTAACTGCAATAATATTATGTGTTTAGGTTAAAGTATGTGTACAGTACGTATTGTTAGAGTAAGATTGCCTTGTTCATATCAAGCATATATAGCCTATTAAAGACTACTTGATGCTTTAAAATGTAATATACAAGTAGAAAATGACTGGCTCTGACAGAGTGGCCTGCGAAGAATGACCCTCTAGATGCACTACTCACAGCCCCACTGAATGTGTTGACAGGGTTACTTCACACAGTCACTCATGGGACCCATCTGTCAACCAACAGCCACATGGTATACCTCCGAATACAACCAACAATGAGGAACTGGCTCATAGCAAAGAAGGAAACAACATACAACCTTTCCCAATGGGATATCAAGTCAACCAGACTACTCTACTGCTCAGTCCTGAAATAGGTCCCATGCTGCTCCTGACCAGACAAATAAAAGGCATTCCCAAAGTGAATAAGGGAAACATAAAAAGTAGACAAGCAATATTACTGTGGCTAAAACAGTCTCCAAAGTAATGTTTTGTTGCTGATAGGCAGGGAAAGAAGAAAGTAAATTGGTCCCAAAGAAGCCATCTGTCTGGGACTGTGGGCATCCTGACAGAGGCAGCCAGGCTGGTTTCACAGTTATGAAATCTCTCAGTACTATTGTGAACACAATCAATGTTGTCCTGTGATGATATTATTACGTAGGTCTGTGACTTCAAGTGTAGACTGTATAACAGGAAGGCTGTATAGCTAAGTGTGGAAATAAGTCATACTTTACAGTTACACTAGGAGGGAACTACCAAAGTCATGTTTATGGTGAGTAAACACTACATTGCCTTTATAAAACTCATCTTTAAGCATTTTGAATGTCATACTCACTATCAGCAGGATATTTGCCGCAAATCTTACCCTGTGCCATTGAGTTTATCAATCCCTGTAGATGCATCACAAATAGTTCATTCTCCATGCCTGCATTGCGTATCATTACAACAAAGCAGAGTTTGGTAACTTTGATCGCTTAATAATGTCAGAAACTGCGGAAAGGTTCACTGGATAGGCAATCATTCTAAATGCATTTATATTTCCATGATTATTTCAATCTTTCAAGTAAGACTTTTGCACTTATATTATTGATGATAAAATTCATAAGCTATTTAAAATCTGGATAATTATGTTGTATTCTTGGGATGGAGGAAAACGCATTCTTAAAACTGCTTCACAATATTTGAAAAAAGTTCCCAAACTCTGAGAATCTTGCAAGTCTACAGCAATTAATATTGATTCCTATCTCCTCTGGCTTCCTATCAGTATGACAGTCTATTAGATTGCTTGCCTAACACTAATGGTACTTATGGTAAAGATAAGATTGTGATATGGCTGACAAATGGAAATTTTTGTCTGAGATCTATTAGGCTACATCAGTTTGTCAGTTACAACAGCTTGCCTAGGGAAGTGTGAGACATTAAAATCAAATGCTGCCTAGTCCCGTGATCAGGTAACTGCGGTATGAGGCTAAATCTGATTCACTGAATAAAGATAAATTTTTAAACAGAGGCATCTGACGTTTCAGCTTTAGGGTTATCATAGATTTTCAGAATTCTGTAAAGAAAAAAGAAGAAAAACAAAAAAAAGAAAACTCCAGGCATTGTATTGCAAATCCATATACCTGTGATGGTCTTTTTAGACTTGTCAAAGCAGTTGAGTTATCCATTGAGGAATCCAGCTCACTTTGTAGTACTATACATCTAGGTTAACATAATCTTACATCCATAAGACAAAAAACTATGCTTTAGGAGAAAGACCCACGCTACTGTAACAGGATATAGCACCAACATATTAAGATTAATATGCCCATATGGATGCAATGTGTCACCTCCTAGTATGATATCACCTCACAGGGGACTCTGGCATGCCTTAACTGCAACACTAAGGGGTCAGCATAGCGTCAGAATATCTTGCCGAGGCCTGCGCCCTCCTGCTTTCTCTGCCACTGTGGCAGTAAAACATATCTATAATGTGACATGGTGCCTGTAGGGGCTACCACCCTCTAGTGCCAGTGGGAGTGTGCATATACCACTGACTTGCTTGTTGAGGCATATATTTCCTCCCACGCCAACACCAAAATAACAATACATACACAGCTGACTGGTGACTGGCGTCTGCCTCATATCGACCAGGGCCAGCATTGTGAATGCTGATGCCGTGCTCACAGGGGGTGGTGGGTGCATATTGGGTGCATGTTGGGAAACCTTAAAATGTATACAAGGGAGTGGTCATTTTTTTATAACAGTGAGGGGGGGGGGGGGTTGGTGGATTTTTGCACAAGTGGGTTGAAATCTTTTTGGTCGCCCCCCTAGGCAGGTTGAAATTGAATGCAAACAACCCCTTTGAGCTTTAGTAACGCGCTGGCCTTTTCACAAAAAAGGGGTGCAATCTTTTTGTTCCCCAAATTCAACACCCCTTGTTGCTAACAAATGACCACTCCCTAATTGAAAGAAGGGTAATAACTTGTGAAGCCGCCTACCACAAAATTCCTTTTCCTACACTACTCACAGCCTCATTGACTGAAACAGTCACTCAGGAGACCGGTCTATCCAACCCACAGGCCACATTGCAGAGGTGGGACAGAGGCATAGGAAGCAAACCTTCATTGGGGAGCCCAGGGCGGTCCAGTCCAACCAACTTTAAGCAATTGCCTTCATACATGATTGTGCATGGGAGGGATAGAGTGATTTATAATTTCAGCTTGATAGGCTTTCAGGTGAGATAGTTAAGTTGTACCGCCCTAGTCCAGCTCATGCTGTGAAGAGCTTACCTACCTGATGTAGGGATACATGTATGTATAGATATATGTTTCCCGCTACTGATAAAGCATAAAAGTATATCAGAGTGAGTGCATTTAAAACTTCCATGCACCATGCTCTCTCTCTCTCATTATGATAGGGGGTTTATATGTTGGAGAGAGGTCAGGATTCAAGACATTATCACATTCAAAGCCCATATAATATATTAAGGCAATACTTATACATCCCTTTTAAAAGGGGTACATACAAAAGTTGGATTGAAGCACTACCCAGTGGGCACAAAATTCTGTTCAATGTTGAATCAACGTTGAATCAACATTGAATCAACATTGAATCAACATTGAATCAATGTTGACAACCATTTATCAATATTGATTCAATGTTCTGTGCCCACTGGGTATGTCTTCACAGGGCTAACATAGTTACAAATCCACCATAGCACTGAAGGCCTGAATCAGCAATCACAGCATATCACTCTCCTGATTATCTGACCGGTTTGCATTTGGCTGCCCGCAAGTTTACTCAGTTCAGTTCTATATCAAGAAGTGGCATAGCTGCCTCATATGAAAGTGCGGTTGGGAAGTTGTAATTCTACTTTGAGAGTTTAAGAAAGTACCGTAAAACCTCGCGTATAAGCCTAACTCGCGTATAAGCCGCACCCCGAGTTTGGTGTGATCCTATTAGCCGCAGAGGCCATCTGAGAATTGTTAATTTGGTACTGTAGTATACTCTCGTATAAGCCGCACCCTATGTAGGCATGTTTGGTATCAAAAGAAAGCTGAGTCTGATTCGCGTACAAGCCGCGGCTTATACGCGAGGTTTTACGGTAATTCCCTATGGCCGCTTCAAGGCATGATTCTACTTCCCGTTATGGCCCACAAGAACCCAAAGCAATGCCATGCATGAACTACCGCTGAATGATGTTTTATGAAATGGAAGATTGGTTTGCCTTGGGCCTGCACATCCTAGGTAAATATTTCTGACTACATGTGGAGAATGATATAGTATGTAGTGTTCAGAACCTGACCTATTTCAACTGAACACTTTGGCACTAATTATTCAATAAAAACTTTTTCTTTTAAATATTCCAACTTTGACTTTCAAGATTAAATTTTAATGATATCTCTTTAATTATGACTGAGCACCGTTTGTTAACTTAATTCATATTACTACTACTCACAAGGGCAATTTAATAATTGGATTTCCCTGTTTGTCCATCTTTAATTAAATATGCATGGCCCATTAACTTGAAAACTGCATTACCAATTTCCAGATGCCTGTTTATTTCTGGAGTGGCAGGGATGAAGGATTCAGTTTTGTTAGTCTGTTAGCCATTTGGGAGAGATAGTGACATTGCCCATTTCTACTTAACTTGTGAATGCATCGATTTGTTTCCTTCAACTCAACCTGCCATTTAACCCTTTAGTGCACAATTCTCCTTCCCAATGGCTGCTTGACATGAGGGTTTGATGGTGAATGTTGTTTATAGACACGCACAACAACTTGGAAACCGATTTTGGCCAATTCTATGTTGTATGAGTTACATGAAACACATCAAATCTAAGTGAGATACCTGTGAGACACTAGATATGACTACTGATATTGACAAGTTCCATTTCACTGGATCAGCCATCATTGTAAATGCATTTAAAATGATACAATAATTTCAACCCTACACAGTCAGATAGTTGTCCTTATATTATTGATTATATTAAATTCATTACCTATTAAAAATCTACATTATGCATACATGTTTTGCTTGGGATAGGGCTGAAGTAAAATACTTTAGATACGGTGGCCCAAGAGGGTCAAAATGGAATTCGGAATACAAAAAGTGATTTGGAAAAAAAAAGGTTTTCAAAAAAAAAAATTGCAGTTCAAATACAAAATAAAATGTCAAAAGTGATTTTCATTTCAGAAATGGCTGCTGTCAGTCTGTCTTTTTAGACATAACAGCTTGTGACAGGTATCTTTCAGCATTGGTCATAGTCTCCTCTGTTTCTCCTATGACTAGATAGTCAAAGATATAGGTGTGTATTTGGTGCATTAGGTTGTGACTTTGCCACAGTATATGGGACATCCTAATCTAAGACAATGGCTGTACCTGGTCTGTATTATAGTAACTGATTTCCTCCCATGCACAATCAAAATGAGGAACAGAGCAGCTCCATAAAGCAACATTTAATCTGGGGGACAAGATGGCTGCCATGGGAGGGTGACCAACTAGCTGTACCCCAGGCAGGTTGTGTTGGTAGTTACTGATACTTGAACCTAGACTTGCCATGGTCAGTTTATTGGTTACACTGTACAAGTGCAATAGCATTTGTACTAGACTTGTACAGACCTATACATGTATATCATTCTCATTGAAAGTATCATACTCGCTCCTAATACTACCCATTTTCAAATTAGAACAGTGGCTGAAAAACTACATACACACTCTTGATGAGAATGCTTCTTTGATGAAAACGCTTTAATTAAAATGACATGTCTTTTGGCCTGAAAGTTGCTAATGAACAATATTTAATAGCCCCCCCCCCCCATATCTAAAAAATACCCTAGGGGGAAGTATGAAAATAACTCACATGTTCCCAACTGGAGCATCATTGTCTCATTGAAAGTTCAGATGGTGACACCGTGTTTTGTTAAATTTTATACTAGAAGAATATATCTTTTCAAATAATATACTGCGACTTGAATTGGGAATAGGAACCTTAGTGCACCCTGCACTAAGGTCCCTTTTTGCATATCGTGTCACATTATTATAATCTCGGAATATAACACATAGCTAAAGGGTGACCAGTGCAAGTCTACAGTAGAAAGGTCCACACGCCCAAACAGCGTACCACGGCTGGACAGGATGCACCTCGTCACTGCTGTAACATTACATAAGACCAGATGCCGTGACCCTGTTCACAGTAGAGGAGTTAAATACATGTATGACAAGCCGTTTCTGTCCAGCAGCACAACCTAAGGCACCATTAACGCATACCAGTTGAAGACAAGATGGAGAATAACGTGGTATAATAGTTTTCATGAATGATGATTTGATAATAAAATGGTACATAATAACATACCTAACCATGTGTAGCCCTTTGCCCAAACATGAGCCTGCCACATATAAAAAAGTAAAGTAAGTAAGCTGTTACTCCTGCCTTATCTGTTAGACATTAAAGTGGCACAATCACCAAGCGTATCCCACTCACAGTTCCAATACTGTTCTAGTCTACTATGTGGTTAAGTGCTAGTGGCGAGAATGCCCCTTTAAGTCGGTATCATGTCTTTTCTGGGCTGGGTGCTAATTCCCCTTTATAAACCCCTAGCTTTCAGAAGGTGTATCTCTGAGATCCTAGTACCATAGAGTGAGATAAGTCTCTGGTGTTCCTCATTTAAGGCAGCCTAAACGTAATGCAACATATATTTTCTGCTGCTCTAAAGTTCTAAATTGGCTTGCCATATGTCATAACATGCCACAAGCATGCTGTGACGGACGGTCAGAGCGGCCCCTCTCTCCACTGGGGAAACTACTACAGCTAGTTGGTCACCCTCCCATGGCAGCCATCTTGTCCCCCAGATTAAATGTTGCTTTATGGAGCTGCTCTGTTCCTCATTTTGATTGTGCATGGGAGGAAATCAGTTACTATAATACAGACCAGGTACAGCCATTGTCTTAGATTAGGATGTCCCATATACTGTGGCAAAGTCACAACCTAATGCACCTAATACACACCTATATCTTTGACTATCTAGTCATAGGAGAAACAGAGGAGACTATGACCAATGCTGAAAGATACCTGTCGCAAGCTGTTATGTCTAAAAAGACAGACTGACAGCAGCCAATTCTGAAATGAAAATCACTTTTGACATTTTATTTTGTATTTGAACTGCAACTTTTTTTTTGAAAACCTTTTTTTTTTCCAAATCACTTTTTGTACTCCGAATTCAATTTTGACCCTCTTGGGCCACTGTATTACGATAACTTTACTGTTGTGTGATTGACTTATTCACGAACGATCTCATACTTATGAGTTTCTTTGCTGCAAGCCATATGTTTAAATTAGGATTGATGTATCTTCAAATTGTTTCTATCCTGGCTTCAGCCTGGTAGCTCACCAAACACCCATGGTACTGATAGTATAAAAAGAAGTAGTGATATGGTGGACAAATGGAAATTTATCACTCTCAAGTGTTTGTCTGCGCTGTTTTATATCTGTAAGCTTGAACAGCTTCTCTGGGTAAGTGTGAGACATGAAAACTAAATGCCCTCTAGTCCCTGGGATTGTATTAGTGCTGTATGAGGCTCAATTAAAGATTTATAGAATAATAAAAACCTAGCTGAGGCATCTGAATATTTAATCCATTATATAGAGCCTGTTGCTTCAGAGCACTGTATTAGGAGTGTAGCCACCTTGTAGGTGGGTCATGATGCATAAACAGAGCAGTGGCCAGTGATATTTCTCAAGATTCATCACTGAGGTGGATTTAGGTTCATAAGAAATCTACAGTGCAGTTACAGTTCTGTAGGGAATTTTAATTTCATGGTAAAAGTCAGAAAGTGAATAGAGAGAACTGAATGGGATCCAATCTACAAAACGGGTCTCACCTAATTTGGTCACAAGCGTGAAGAAAGGGTGGCTACCCCACATTGACTGGTCAATTGCACTCAACAGATCTACTCAGTCAGGTCTCCTTGCACCCCTAATCAAGGCTGGCCAGAGGGTTGGAGGAATACAAAACAGACGAATCATTAAAACTGCTTTTAAATGATTACCATATATCTACTTCTTTCTTTAAGGTTAATCATGAGCAAAGACATGGAAGTTTGTAGTACCCTATATTGCATTGGAATAAACTCTAAGGGCCCAGTTTTATAGATAGTAAGTGGACCGATGATGTATACATACATAGTTGGCTAAAGACATCAGAAAACAACATGGTACTGTATCAGTATGTAGCACTTGGACATTAGGATTAATATGCTCATATGGATGCAATGTGTCACCTCCCGGTATGACAGCATGTCGGGGGGGGACTGACCGCTGTAAATGGAACAGCAAGGGGCAGGCATGACGTCAGGATATCCTGCCCCGGCCAGTGACCCCTTCCATACCCTGCCACAGAGTCAGGAAAATGAATGCATAATTTGACATGGTGCCTTTTGGAGCTACCACCCTGTGCCGCCAGAGTTGGCTTGCTTATAGCCCCGGCCAGCTCCACCACTGATACCTCCCACCCTCCTAGTGGACACCTAAATCTTCCACACCCACACCCTCCAAAACGCCAACCACACCCACAACCAAGCCAACACCCACACACACACCCTCCCAGCTGACCAGTGGATGCTAGATATTGATCAGAGGCAACATTAGAGGCTTTACTAGTGTTCCTTCATGGGGGAGGTTGTTGAAATTGCAGACCTGATAACATCAATTCGGTGATGGAGGGAAAGGCTAACCATGAACACCTGAGATGAAAGTCTTTCACAAAGGCTATTGAGGATACAAACATTTTATAAAAGGAATAGGCTCTGAACAGCTCTGAATCAGTCTGATACTGAAGGGTAAGTAAACTGATATGGTCAATTGATGGAGTTATCATCACTAGTTAAACTAAAGTCAATCCTTGAAATAATTTCTACATCAGCCTCACTTGTAGCAAAAAGATATATCCCCACACAGGTTCAGCTCAGCAATATGATACACAGCCAATAACCTTAGGCATACACCATGCCAAAGAGGAGTCATGTAGCTTGATATGGAAGTCCTTTTTTTTCGACGCCTTCAGGGAGCACAATAGCCAAAATGGTGTCCTGGTGAAAGTGGTACAGAAAATACCCATTACCTTGCAAGATGTCTCAAGGTTCATGTTATTTTGTCCAATAAGTGGACTCTTTCCAGGTATAGCGTCTGCATTATGCATGATTCCAGCCTGGTCTAGTTTCTCATCATAGCTGCATGCATACATCATGAGGACAAAGGAGTAAAGACCATTAAGGATTAACTAATGCTTCTCTCCCAATGCATCCCTTTCTGAGGCTGACTGCTAGATGTGTTTATCATAATCGGTTGTCATGAGAGCAATGGAAATAGTCTAAGGTATTCAGCATTAAGGTCACAGCTTTCTTAATACCCAGTTACACAGACAACCATTGACATAAGTCATTGCCTGTTGCACAATTATAACCCTGAAATTATAAGGGATAAGTGTATAACTCCCATTGGACTCCTATTGCCACATGGGCAGGTAGAAAACTGCATCCTGTCTAGGAGTCATGAACATGGAAATGATTTTATGTAAAGTTTCAGACCCAAGAGCAGTAGTCAATCTGAAGGATGGTTGCAATTGTAGTATGTGTACATTACAATGTTGCTATAGCTACAACTACATAGTTATATCAAAGTTTCAGCTATGAAGGGACACTACAGACCTGCCTGCAAGGATGGAACACAGTAACACAGGGGACCCATACATCTGTGGATAAGAATAACGATGAATAATTGCCCCATGGTGGATGGGAACATGTCAGACCCTTTCCCTGTGGGCTATTAACCCAACCACTTATCCCTACTTTTTAGTCCTTTATGGAAGATCCTGGGTATTCCTGACCACAGAAATTAAAGACTTTGGCTAAATAAATATGCATAATGGGACAAATTGGCTTCTGGGGCCGCCACCCACTGGCACCAGTGTGGGCATGCTTATGACCATTGGCCCATATGTACCACCTTTATGGTTGATGGCCACATCTTCTCCATTGACCACCATACCCTCACTGTCACATCCACAGCCACAGCCACAGCCACAAATAGCCAATACTTTAACCCACACCCACACCTAGACAGCCTGCTACATTATTATTGACCAGAGCCAACATTGCTGGAGGCCACTGGTGGTCTTACATGGGGCTTTAGGTGCATCTCGGGTTCTGATAACATCAATTAGTAACACATTGGCATCTAAGATGAAAGCCTGTCATTAACTGTAATTCATAATCAAATAGGTATGATTAGTAGATGAACAGGTTAAAGCGTGAATCCACTGAGGCAAAATCCGTCGAATCGGATGCACCTTACAATGTTAAACCTATGGACGAATCTTGTCCGATATGACGGATTTATCTCAGTGGATTCACCCCTTAAGATTAATGCTCTCAAACAGCTTTATATACCAATGATGCCAAGTTATTCACTGGGACAAATCTGATATCATATTGAGGCATTTTTATCTGTCTTATTAGGGCTTTGTACTAAATTTGCACATTGTATCAAATTGGTTTCATCCCCATGACAGGTCTGCAGTCTCTGGGCGCCCGTCATAATACTCAGCTTTAAACTTCATTGCCACACTCCCTCTAAGGGGGGTTGAAATGTCTTAATTCTCCTAGTATTCCAAATTTGTCATATCTTCCCTCGTATAGCCAACACCCCTGTGTTGTTAAATGGTGTGCACTCCCTTAAAAGAGCTAGATAGGAATATTCTGGCCAGCACTGTGAATTTAACCCTTAACCTTACATGATGTGGATGATTGGTGGACTTATTATACACAATATCGGTGATCCTTGGAATAATTTCTACATCAACCTACCACCAAATAAAACTGTATATTCCTACCCAGCATCAGCAGAGGACAGCTGACGTCAATATGCTGAGCTATGTAGACCGTATAACAAGATGTAAATGACTTTGTTAGTCATGCAATTTGTCAGGGTAATCAAGTTTTTCTGTTGGCCTTGGGGATCATAACTACAAGATATGTTTTAGTATAGAAGGATATTTGTGTGAGTGGAATCCTTGTAAAAGTGTTCCCCCATTCTAGGCATTTGATGTGAAAATGAACAAAGGCAGGACTGGTGAGTAATTCACTAGCAGTGGATTTGCATTGCTTCATTAAGCACAAAATTAAGAAAGTATCTACCCTTTACGGACTGCATGATTCATGGATGCAGCAGCATTCACCTATCATGCTGAGAAAAGTACATAATGCATTATAACACAATGCATACTTCAAAGAGTATGATTGTGCAGCCTATAGATCCTTATTATTAATTTCTATTTAAAAATGGCTGCCAGATGTAAGATGCGATAATCATGACTGGTTGCTACAATAACAAAAGCAATTGTCAAAAACATTTAGCATTAATGTCACTTGGCTCATGGGCTCTCTTGGTATTGCAAAAAGACCTACTGACACAATTCCTGCCTAAGCCATACCCCCCTGGCTCTCACGCTGTGGAAAAATATCTCTAATCGGAATGTCTGTAAGTTGCCTACTGCAACCTGATTGCAGGACATGATGAACATCATTAATTTACATGAAAATGTAAATTTATTTAACATACTGTTCTGCTGAGGATTCCAGTCAATATAATACAGATATTTACTCATTAAAGATGCCTGTCGCTAAAAGATTATCCTAACTGCAATAATACTATGTGTTTAGGTTATAGTATGTGTACATTGCGTATTGTCAGAGTAAGATTGCCTTGTTCATATCAAGCATATAGCCTATTAAAGACTACTTGATGCTTTAAAATGTTATATACAAGTAGAAAATGACTGGCTCTGACAGAGTTGCCTGTGAAGAATGACCCTCTACATGCACTACTCACAGCCCCACTGAATGTGCTGACAGGATTACTTCAAGCAGTCACTCATGGAACCCATCTGTAAACCAACAGGCCACATGCTATACCTCTGAATACAACCAACAATGAGGAACTGGCTCATAGCAAAGAAGGAAACAACATGCAACCTTTCCCAATGGGCCATCAAGTCAACCAGACTACTCTACTGCTCAGTCCTGAAATAGGGTCCCATGCTGCTCCTGACCACACAAATAAAAGGCATTCTCAAAGTGAATAAGGGAAACATACAAAGGTAGACAAGCAATATTATTGTCAGGGTGACTATAAACAGTCTCCAAAGAAATGTTTTGTTGCCGATAGGCTGGGGAAAGGGAAAGTAAATTGGTCCCAAAGAACCCATACGTTTTGGGCTGTGGGCATCCAGACAGCGGCAGGCAGCCTGGTTTTACAATTATGAAATCTCTCAATACTATTGTGAACACACTATTAATGTTGTCCTGTGATGATATTATTACGCAGGTCTGTGACTTCAAGGGGAAAGATTATATAGTGTAGAATGTATAACAGGAAGGCTGTATTGCTAAGTGTGGAAATAAGTCATACTTTACAGTAACACTAGGAGGGAACTACCAAAGTCATGTTTATGGTGAGTAAACACTACATTGCCTTTATAAAACTCCTCTTTAGGCGTTTTGAATGTCATACTCACTATCAGCAGGATATTTGCCGCAAATCTTACCCTGTGCCATTGAGTTTATCAATCCCTATAGATGCATCACAAATAGTTCATTCTCCATGCCTGCGTTGCGTATCATCACAACAAAGCAGAGTTGAATTAGTTTGGTAACTTTGATGGCTTAATAATGTCAGAAACTGCGGAAAGGTTCACGGGATAGGCAATCATTCTAAATTCATTTATATTTCCATGATTATTTCAATCTTTCAAGTAAGACTTTTGCAGTTATATTATTGATGATAAAATTCATAAGCTATTTAAAATCTAGATAATTATGTTGTTTAACCTGGGATGGAGGAAAACGCATTATTAAACCTTAAACTGCTTCACAATATTTGAAAAAAGTTTCCAAACTCTGAGCATTTTGCAAGTCTACAGCAATTAATATTGATTCCTATCTCCTCTGGCTTCCAAACTGTATGACAGTATATTAGATTGCTTGCCTAACACTAATAGTACTAATGGTAAAGATAAGCTTGCGATATGGCTGACAAATGGACATTTTTGTCTGAGATCTATTAGGCTACATCAGTTTGTCAGTTACAACAGCTTGCCTAGGTAAGTGTGAGACATGAAAATTTAATGCTGCCTAGTCCCGTGATCAGGTAACTGCTGTATAAGGCTCAATTAAAGATTCACTGAATAAAGATGAGCTTATAAACAGAGGCATCTGACGATTCAGCTTTAGGGTTATCATAGATATTCAGAATTCTGGAAAAAAAAGAAAAAAAACAGAAAAAAAACGAACTTCAGGCATTGTATTGCAAATCCAATAGACTTGTGATGGTCCTTTTAGACTTGTCAAAGCAGTGGAGTTATCTGTTGAGGAATCCAGCTTACTTTGTAGTACTATACATCTAGATTATCATAATCTTCCATCCATAAGACAAAAACTATGCTTTAGGAGAAGACCCACGCTACTGTAACAGGATATAGCACCGACTAAGATTAAGATTAAAACACCCATATGCATGCAATGTGTCACCTCCTAGTATGATATCACCTCACAGGGGACTCTGGTATGCCTTAAATGCAACACTAAGGGATCAGCATAGTGTCAGGATATCTTGCCGAGGCCTGTGCCCTCCTGCTTTCTCTGCCACTGAGGCAGTAAAACATATCCATAATGTGACATGGTGCCTGTAGGGGCTACCACCCTCTAGTGCCAGTGTGGGAGTGCATATACCACTGACTTGCTTGTTGAGGCATATATTTCCTCCCACGCCAACACCAAAATACCAATACATACACAGCTGACTGGTGACTGGCGTCTGCCTCATATCGACCAGGGCCAGCATTGCTGAATGCTAATGCCATCCTCACAGACGGTGGTGGGTGCATATTGGGTGCATGTTGGGAAACCTTAAAATGTATACAAGGGAGTGGTCATTTTTTTATAACAGTGAGGGGGGGGGCAGTTGGTGAATTTTGCACAACTGGGTTGAAATCTTTTTGGTCCCCCACTAGGCAGGTTGAAATTGAGTGCGGTCCACCCCTTTGAGCTTTAGTAACGCGCTGGCCTTTTCACAAAAAAGGGGTGCAATCTTTTTGTTCCCCAAATTCACCACCCCCCTTGTTGCTAATAAATGACCACTTCCAAATGTAAAGAAGGGTAATAACTCGTGTAGCCGCCTACAGCAAAATTCTTTTTCCTACACTACTCACAGCCTCATTGACTGAAACAGTCACTCAGGAGACCGGTCTGTCCAACCCACAGGCCACATTGCAGAGGTGGGACAGAGGCATAGGATGCAAACCTTCATTGGGGAGCCCAGGGCGGCCTAGTCCAACCAACTTTAAGCAATTGCCTTCATACATGATTGTGCATGGGAGGGATAGAGTGATTTATAATTTCAGCTTGATAGGCTTTCAGGTGAGATAGTAAAGTTGTACCGCCCTAGTCCAGCTCATGCTGTGAAGAGCTTACCTACCTGATATAGGGATACATGTATGTATAGTTATATGTTTCCTGCTACTGATAAACCATAAAAGTATATCAGAGTGAGTGCATTTAACACTTCCATGCACCATGCTCTCTCTCTCATTATGATAGGGAGTTTATACGTTGGAGAGAGGTCAGGATCCCATTTAAAGCCCATATAATATATTAAGGCAATACTTAAACATCCCTTTTAAAAAGGGTACATGGCCCAAACTGCCCAGTTATGCAGGTTTGGGGCTGGGGAAGGACAAATCAGAAAGTTTTTAATATGTTTAAAAATGTTCATTCTACTGAAAAGTATATATCTTGGCTACTTGGAATACTTTGTGATACATCTCTAACCCTAGCGGTTCAGCTTTTATTACCTCGCGAACTTGATTGTCCGTTTTCGGGTGACTCCGGGACCAAAATAAGGTGATTATGTACATAATGTCTCAAAGTACATCACAGCAACTAATAACTTTCTTTACAAACTGGGACAATATATATATCTTAAGGCATACCAAGAGTGGATACCCTTAGCAAAATGGTTTTTGAGATACAGCTCGATGAATATTGAATATTTATCAAAAATATTTAAATTTTAATAGCATACTCTCATTTTACCCTAGTTCACTCAAAATGGTTTAATTAATTGTCAAAATCAGTCTACAATGTCCTGATGGTATGTACTTTAGGAAATATGGACCATTAGGATCATTTATAGAACCTACTTGGCACAGTACTTGCCTAAAAAGCGGCTATTTCACCTTATTTCACCAGGGCGACTCTGGGACCAAAATAAAATATTGTATAAATGTAGGTTAAATTAATGGAATCATCAGAGTTCTGGTTTAGAGCATTAGAGGGGGTGAATAGGAAGCAGTGGCACTAAAGATAACTAAAATATATCGGATATTAACAATTCTGTGTGGGTTTTACTATTATCAGCAAGGCGAGTG
Organism: Harmothoe impar; assembly: GCA_947462335.1. NCBI lineage: Eukaryota > Metazoa > Annelida > Polychaeta > Phyllodocida > Polynoidae > Harmothoe > Harmothoe impar. Next base: position 68,649,278 of record OX381706.1, read on the forward strand.
ACTCCGGGACTAAAATAAGAGGGTGACTCCGGGACCAAAATAAGTATCATAATACACATTTGGTCCTGGAGGCTGGAACATTGGATTTTTTTCAAAATTTCTTTTTTCTGGCAAAAGAGACAATAGTTACCCCACGATCTGGGGTACAAGGGATACTGTTTGGATCTTGTTTATTTACTGTATAGTGGTATCAAAATGAAGGGACATTTGAAAATTTTGCTGACAATACACACTTAAATGGCGGTGGAGAAAAAATTACGGTACATATCTAGTGAAATCTTTTTGAATCAATTGACTACACCATAGGCCTAATTGAAAATGATATTAGGGATAGGCTATTACTGTCTCAGTAGACATGGGAGACATTGCAAACATGTCATTTTAAGGGTTTTTGACTTTTTTAAGGGTTTTTGGGACTTTGGAGGGCCAAAAAACGAAAAATATAGGGCCAATATACACAAAAAAGAAAATTCCTGAATCGTTAGGATGTTTTCTCACATATAACAAATTTTTGAAAAAATTGGTGCAAAACTGGTAATTCTGTAGGGCTATAAGCCTGAAAAGGGCCAGAAATAGCCAAAACAACATAGGCCAGAGGTTTGAGCCACATACTAAAGTTGCATTGAAGCACTATGTCTTCTTCACAGGGTTAACATAGTTACAAATCCACCATAGCACTGAAGGCCTGAATCAGCAATCACAGCATATCACTCTCCTGATTATCTGACCGGTTTGCATTTGGCTGCCAGCAAGTTTACTCAGTTCAGTCCTATATCAAGAAGTGGCATGGCTGCCTTATATGAAAGTTCGTTTGGGAAGTTGTAATTCTACTTTCAGAGTTTAAGAAAGTAATGCCCTGTAGCCAATTCAAGGCATGATTCTACTTCCCGTTATGGCCCACAATAACCCAAAGCAATGCCATGCATGAACTACCACTGAATGCTGTTTTATAAAATGGAAGATTGGTTTGCCTTGGGCCTGCACATCCTAGGTAAATATTTCTGACTACATGTGGAGAATGATATAGTATGTAGTATTCAGAACCTGACCTATTTCGACTGAACACTTTTGCACTAATTATTCAATAAAAACTTTTTCTTTAAAATATTTAAACTTTGACTTTCAAGATTAAATTATAATTGCATCTCTTTAATTATGACTGAGCACTGTTTGTTAACTTAATTCATATTACTACTACTCACAAGGGCAAGTTACTAATTGGATTTCCCTGTTTGTCCATCTTTAATTAAATATGCATGGCCCATTAACTTGAAAACTGCATTAGCAATTTCCAGATGCATGTTTATTTTTGGACTGGCAGGGATGAAGGCTTCAGTTTTGTCAGTCTGGTAGCCATTTGGGAGAGATAGTGACATTGCCCATTTCTACTTAACTTGTGAATGCATCGATTTGTTTCCTTCAACTCAACCTTCCATTTAACCCTTTAGTGCACAATTCTCCTTCTCAATGGCTGCTTGACATGAGGGTTTGATGGTGAAAGTTGTTTATAGACAAGCACAACTTGGAAACCGATTTTGGCCAATTCTAAGTTGTATTAGTTACATGAAACACATCAAATCTAAGTGAGATACCTGTGAGACACTAGATATGATTACTGATATTGTCAAGCTCCATTACACTGGATCAGCCATCATTGTAAATGCATTTAAGATGATACGATAATTTCAACCCTACACAGTCAGATAGTTGTCCTTGTATTATTGATTATATTAAATTCATTACCTATTAAAAATCAACATTATGCGTACATGTTTTGCTTGGGATAGGGCTTAAGTAAAATACTTTAGATAACTTAACTGTTGTGTGATTGACTTATTCAAGAACGATCTCATACTTCAGAGTTTCTTTGCTGCAAGCCATACATGTTTAAATTAGGATATTGATGTATCTTCAAATTGTTTCTATCCTGGCTTCTGCCTGATAGCTCCAGACACCCATGGTACTGATAGTAAAAAAAAGAAGTAATATGGCGGACAAATGGAAATTTATCACTCTCAAGTGTTTGTCTGGGTAAGTGTGAGACATGGAAATTAAATGCCGTCTAGTCCCTGGGATTGTATTAGTGCTGTATGAGGCTCGATTAAATATTCATTGAATAAAGAAAACCTAGCTGAGGCATCTGAATATTAAATCCATTATATAGAGCCTGTTGTTTCCAAGCACTGTATTAGGAGTGTAGCCACCTTGTACGAGGGTCATGATGCATGAACAGAGCAGTGGCCAGTGATATTTCTCAAGGTTCATCACTGAGGTGGATTTAGGTTCATCTACAGAAATCTACAGTGCAGTTACTTTTTTGTAGGGAATTTTATTTTCATGGTAAAAGCCAGAAAGTGAATAGAGAGAACTGAATGGGATCCAATCTACAAAATGGGTCTCACCTAATTTGGTCACAAGCGTGGCTACCCCACATTGACTGGTCAATTGCAATCAACAGATCTACTCAGTCAGGTCTCCTTGCACCCCTAATCAAGGCTGGCCAGAGGGTTGGCGGGATACAGAAGAATCATTAAAACTGCTTTTAAATGATAACCATATATCTACTATGAAACAAGTTCCTTTCTTTAAGGTTAATCATGGGCAAACACATGAAAGTTTGTAGTACCCTATATTGCATTGGAATAAACTCTTAGGGCCCAGTTTTATAGATAGTAAGTTGACCGATGATGTATACATTGATAGTTGGCTAAAGACATCAGAAAACCACATGGTACTGTATCAGTATGTAGCACTTGGACATTAGGATATGCTCATATGGATGCAATGACTAGACTAATATTGTGATGGAGTACTCTACGAGGGTCCCCTTACTGTATATTATGATAGTACATGGACTGATGATGTCTATATACATAGTCGGCCATTAATGTGAAACACACCTGGCTTCAGGAGAAAACAACATGGAACAATATCAGTATGTAGCACTTGGACATTAAAACTAATACGCTCATATGGATGCGATGTGCCACCTCCCGATATGACAGCATGTCATGGGGGACTGACTGCTGTAAATAGAACAGCAAGGGGCAGGCATGACGTCAGGATATCCTGCCCTGGCCAGTGACCCCTTCCTTACCCTGCCACAGAGTGCATAATTTGACCTGGTGCCTTTTGGGGCTACCACTCACTGGCGCCAGTGTTGGCATGCTTATAACCCTGGCCTCCTCCACCACTGATGCATCCAACAATCCTGGTGGATACCTAGATCTTCCACACCCACACAAGCCAAACCGCCAACCACACCCAGAGCCAAGACAATACCCACACCCTCCCAGCTGACAAGTGGATGTTAGATATTGATCAGAGGCAACATTAGAGGCTTTACTAGTGGGGTGGTTGTTCAAATTGCAGACTGATGTCATTGATTTAGTGATGGAGAGAAAGGCTTAACCATGAGGACCTGAGATGAAAGTCTTTAACAAAGGCTATTGATGATACATACAATTGACAAAAAGCATTGGTCAATTGATGGAGTTATGATCACTGGTGAGTTATCCCTGAAGCGATGCTCGGAATAATTTCTAGATCAGCCCCACTTGTAACAAAATGATTTATCCCCCTACAGGTTTGGCCCCGGAATATGATACAAATAAAGTTTGGCATCAACCATCCTAAACCAATGATGGGAAGAGGGAGGATGAATAGTCAATATGTATGGTGCAGGGGCCCTCCTTATGAGGTGCCAGAATGGTGTCCTGGTATAAATTGTAGGGTGCATACCTATAACCCTGCCTTATGTCTTATGGGTTCATGTTAATTTGTCCAATAAAAGGACTATTTCCAAGTATATGGTTGGCATTATGCATGATTCCAGCCTGGTCTAGTTTTTCACTAACCATAGCTGCATGCATACATCATGAGAACAAAGGGGTAAAGATCATTGAAGATTAACAACTCTTTTTCTTTCACTGCATCCCTTTCTGAGGCTGACTGCCAGATGTAAGATGCAATATTCATGATCAATCATGACAACGAAAGTGTAATAGTCTAAGACATTCATCATTAATGTCACAGTATTCTGGGTAACTTAGGTAGTACACAGACAACCATTGAGATGAGTCTTTTTACAAACATAACCCTAACATTAAAGAACTAGATTGTCGGCGGCCCAAATGAACTCCTATTGCGATTCTTTTTCCTAATGTAGACAATTGGAACCTGAGTGGAGAGAGTCATGAGCATATGTGCAACATACATTATCCTATATGTAAGTGTCAAACCTGAGAGGTATAGTCAATATTAAACACTGTTAAAGGGAGTTGTGTTTGCAGTGTGTATACATAACAATATTGTTACAGCAACAACTGGATAATTATAGCAAAGTGCATGCCTATTACGGAATGTGGAAAACCTTAAAAGGTAAGAAAAGCAAAACAGGTAACAAATCAGCTCTGATGGGCAACTACCACAGACTTGTTTCCCCAGGATGGGACACTAACACAGGGGACCCATCCATTGTTGGAGCAGGCCAATTTGCTGAGATCTAAATAAGAATAATTGTCGCATAGTGGGTGGGAACATGTCAGACCCTTTCCCTGTGGGCTATCGACCCATCCAGTTGTCCCTACTTCTTTATCAAAGACCCTGGCTATCCCTGACCACAAAAACTAAAGACGTTGGTAAAACAAATAGAGGAACGCGTAGTTTTCAAGGTGGGTATAGTGGTCTACATTGGGTGTTATTTGAGAGTCTTTGTGGCTTCATAGACAAGGCAAAGGGAAGGTAAGCAGATCCCAAGGAACCCCATCCGAACACTCATCTACTCACGGCCCCACTGACAATACCACAGTCACCCAGGGGACCCATCTGCCAACCCATGCACCATGTTGCAGAGATCTAAGTATGACCTATGACGTCCCATAGTGGAAGACAAAATATGTTTGACCTTTTCCTCATGGGCTATAAACTCTGAAGCCGCCACTTGTGTTCCATCCTTAATAATTAGAGAACTAAGCTCCTCCCGATGGCACAAATTAAAAGTATCTGATAAACAAATGGAGGGAAAGACAACAAGTTTATAACAAATATTGGGTGGTGACTATCAATATCTCCAACGGCATGGTTTATTGCAGGTACCGTAAATTCTCGCGTATAAGCCTAACTCTCGTATAAGCCGCACCCTGAGTTTGGGGCGATCCTATAAGCCGCACTGGCCATCTGATTATAGTGGCTTTAATACTGTACTATAGTAACAAAAACTCGCATATAAGCCGCACCCAGACCACGGGCCGATCCTATAAGCCGCACCAGCGATCTGACCCTCGTACTAGCCGCGGCTTCTACGCGAGAATTTACGGTAGACAGAGGAGGGGTTAAGTAAACAAATCGGTCCCAAGAACGCATCTGTTAGGAACTGTGGGTAGTGGAGCCCAGGTCTATACGTCAAGCAGTGAGGTGACATAAAATGTACACAGCAAGCACAAGCACCTACCCTTCAGGAAATGACTAGTCAGACACTTTGCTTGTTGTGTCCGTGCTGAGTAAATATGACACCAATGTTATTACATTGTTCTTACACCCGTATGAATGATGCCATGTGTAGCGACAGGGTTTTGGCTAATTTACAATCAGCAGGTCAATTCTTACTTACATTATGTGATTGAAATAAATCGTATTCTGATTTCATGCCCAGAACAATTTTGCTAGCTTAATTCCTCTACCTTAGGCAGTTCAGGAGTTGTTTCTGCGACTAATAATAATATAATTCGTATTATAAGCAAATCCTGGATACTTGTTTCAGCACAGACTTGGACAGCTTAGCAGTCCATTTTGGGACCAAGAGGAAAGGACGAATTTGTCTTGTCAGCGTGCTAGCCATTTGGGTGAGATAGTAAAACTGCCTTGTTGTACATAGACAGTTGCTGCTTGGCTGACCTTGCGGATATGCTGATATGTATTTCATGATATTGTTAAACAATAGGCGGACGTTGTTAAAGTAAGTCTGTTTAACTATTTTATGCATTGACAATCTATTGAAGGACTATGTATACAGCCTTTATGGGGCTAGATACCAAAGTTGCATTTAAACAATATGCTGACCTCAAACGGTTAACCGAATTACAAATTCACCATAGGGCTTAGCACTAGGCCTAGAAGTTGCATAAGCAACATGCAACGCAACCATCACAGCCTATCACTTCCCTGATTACCCAACCAGTTGGCACTGGTTTGCCAATAATATTACTCAGTGCAGGTCAATATCTAGATCTGGAATGGCTGATGAGCCAACTGAAAGGTTTGGTCTGAGAAGTTCTACATCAGCATGCACAACGTGAGAAGGCAGTTCTCTGTGGTAATAATTCCACTTCCTGGATATTGACCTCAACAACCGAAATCTGCGGCTATAAACTGCCACTGAATAAATCCCGCAGAAGATACAACCCTGTTCAGACCTGTTCTAGAAAACACAAGAGCCATTCACCTTGATCTTGCACTCTGCTCTCAGCCAGATTTACCCTCAGACAAGAGACACTTGGGTTTCTTTTGATCTTGTTCACAGCGGTTCATCCTTGAGAATCACATGCTCAGAGATGCATGCTCAGCAAACATTGAGTGAACAGTTCAGGCCTGGGGAAGAGCACATAATCTAGGTAGCTCAAAAGAAACCAATAACTGAAGTAGTAACTCCTATCAGTATATTATTGGATCCAACTTTTGGCTCACCATTTTTGGGGCTTACTTTTTAACGAGATACTACAAATGAGATTTAAAGTTAGCAAGTGCACTGCAATGGTATTCAATAAGGCATGAGACCATATAAACCTGTCAAGGCGCATGTTGCCTCAAACCAACATTTGTTATTATGATACACCTATCTGTGCTGATAAGCTACCTGCAACCTCTTTTTTTTATCAATTCTGTTGAGTTGGTGAGTAACTCACTCATCGATGCTGCATCCCTACATATTGATGACAAAGGCATAGAACATTATGCCACTCCCTGGACATGGAGCGAACTCCCTGAGAAGGTCCTTCAAGTCTGGTTAGCCGCTCCGTGGTTACGATCACCAGGCTGGCGTTAAAATCTTACCACCACCACCTAGATGCCACTCTTAAAGGGTAGAAAATCAGGTATTATCATATAAGAGAAGAAACAGACCCGTGTGCTTTGCTTAAAAATGAATTTTCAGATTCACTGTGAACAATAAGATATATACCAATAAGATATTCCCTAGTATTCTTAAACCCATATTGCCATATAATTGATGCTAGTTGCATTAAATATGATCTCGGTTTCATATATCAGCGCCTGTGAGACATTTCCAATGAAAGGCACTTATAAATGCATGTAAACCACGTAATCTAAAAAATGTCATGTGTATCAATTGAGGAGATACCGGAGCGATATAGTTAATAGGTTCAGTCAGCTGCAACTTAAAGCTTTAAGGCTTGACACAACTATCAAAACATGATTGATTTAATATCAGTTAGTTTCTTTTTTGGCTTCCTCTCTTCTTCCCCAACACTCCAGATACTAATGGAATTGACAAAATAGTGATGGCTGATTAATTGAGTGTAATCAATCAGTATTTTAGTCCTCGATGTATTTTTATCCTTTGGCTTCCCCGGAGTGGCCATATAAGTGTGAGAACTGCATATCAAATGATGCTCCTAGTCACAGAGACTGCGTTTATAATGAATGAGGCTCAATTAGAGATTCATGGAATATAAATAGCCTAGTTAAGACAATTTGATGTACTATAAAGCCTTGTATAAGCAGCAGCTTATATATGCATTTACCTCTGCTTCCTCTTTAATGTACAGGCCAGGTCTGCATCAAATATTCAGACCAAAGTTGCCTCTCATACACACTGAAAACCCAGAGGAAGGTTCTTAGTCATTATGACGACCTAGGTTGTCATAATAACTAATGGAAAGTGCTTTGGAGAATGGTGTATTAATATAGTCTCTAATTAGTTCACCTCCTAATGAGAGGCATCCCTTTCACATATTTGGTTTACTCTTGATTAAACTAAGTAGCTTTACTTGTTATAAATAGGTTGTGTATGGGTGCGAATGATGGCCTTGAAGGTATAGAGACTATTTTGCCCTCTGTCACCAGTTAATATCTCATGACAGAAAATTTACTTCAATCCATTTCCCCATGGTGGCAGCACGTGACAGGGCATGTGCCATGTCCAACACCCAGATATAACCTGGGTTGTCCCAATGACTACCGAATAGTGTTGAGAGTTGTCATTACTGATGACTTTACGTCTTCAAATTTACAATACCTAAAGCAACAACCTTAAGGTAGTCATTCTGACAATCCAATCCATGTGACTACCTAAGGTCATCATTATGACAACTTTCGTCTATATGGATCAGATATGACTACCTTAGGTCATCACCTTGACCACCTAAAGTTGTCAATTTTGGTATTGTCAAAATGACGACCCTGAGGTTTTCAGTGCAATTTCCCTAAAGTCTAGGTGTGGCTTATAGATGAGTAGACAAGGTTATACGGTATACCGTTTTAGGAAAGTCTTCCATAAAGATCTCCCCATTTAAAAAGGTGTATGGGGCGAATGCCAAAATACAAAGAGAAAGTCAATGCCATTGTAGGCAAGCATTGTTATGTACTGTCACTATCTAGCCAATTTCATATATATTATCAAAGATGCTGCGGGGCAGTGACAGATATGTGTTCAAAAATTTGCCTACAAAATTAACAGCTGGAGTTTAGTCATTCAGAAAAGAAAATAGTTATAAAGCAAGCTTAAAGACATAGTAAGAGTGAAGTTGCTATTTTGGGATTCATGGGATCCAATTTAGAAATGGGCCCAACCGAGCTCATGGAACTGAATTAAAGATAGTGACTGTACATTGAGCGATCTATATAACACAGTCGTCTACTTGGTTAGATCCCATTGTACCCCCATTTAGGCCTGATCAGGGCCCTGGAGGACTAACCCTAGCCATCCCACATTAATATCCTGATGCTTGGCCTTTTAAATCTAATCATCATTTTCAACAATCTAATCAGGGGCTAAGGAGAAATTCCAAACAGAGATCTCCCTAGGCAAGTAAACATATCTAAAACAGTTTTTCAAGGGAAACTGTAGAATTAATAATGAAGTAAATTGGTTTCATAAAGGTAAACCCTGATTGAGAAATTACCTAAACCGAGGTCTGTACAATGACTAGGGCTTTTTGCATGATAGTGCGCCACCTGTAAGAAGCAAACCAGGCTTCAAGAGAATTCAACATGTCATCAGTATGTAGCCCTGGGTAGCAATGTGTCACCTCCTGGGATGACAGCCTGCCACCAGGGCTGCTGCAATGTCATACATGGAGAACCAAGCAGCCAGCATGGCATCAGAATATCCGCAATGACCAGTGGCCTAATCCTCTGCCACCAAGTCCATGAGACGAATGCATAATGTGACACATGCCTCTTAGGGTACCATCCACAGACACCCCCACACCATGATACCTGTCCTTCCCCTTTGCAAAGGCCAACTACACCTTCCCAGGGCCACGCGATATCCACATACCAACGCCCACAATCACATCCAACCAGCTGTCTAGTGGCTTTATTTCATGTGGAGAAACAAAGTTACTATGCTTAAGTACTAGAATGGCCGTTCTCCACACCCCCGTGGAGAAACTGATGCTCATTCTCCATGGGCTGTTTCTCCATGATGATGTCACTAAAATACTTATGAAAACCAATCTTTAAATGTCGTTTTTAGATGTAATTTATCAATAATTACATGAAATAACCACATAGATCCACTCTAATCAGTCTAAATTCCTGGTTTCTCCACTTGTGGTACCTTGGATCACATCACACTCGGCTCCGCCTTCTGGATTCTTACATAGGGTGGTGGTTGGCTGTTATATGGGGACATAATAACATTATTTTAGTCACATGAACATAACCTTGGTCATTGGCATCTAAGATGAAATCGGTAACAGATGAATATGTAAGATCAATTTAAAATACAATATGTATCCTCCTTCAATGATAAACCTTAATGATAAACCCAATTTTATAGTATGGTGCTTCAACACGTTAAATTCTTTGGCATCCTTATGGAAGAGTATTATTCTGATAGTACTGTACTAAAAAAATCTCAAAGGGTCAGCATGGTGCACCAATGAATTAATTGTGCTTTGCGGATGTAAATGAGATAGATTAGGCTAATTTTTGCACCACTCTAGTCAGCAATGTGGGGTTGGTCCTAACCTTTATTGGACATAATATTATATAGGTGAGTGGTATTCTTATTATCCATGACACTGGTGACCCTTGGAATAAATTCTACATCAATTTCACCACTAACAAAATCATATATCTTTAAACAGCTTCAACTGAGGATTCACACAATTTGTCAATACACTGCCATGTATATATACCATTATAAAATAAGGATGAATTTATAGATGACTTTTGATAGTAGCGCAATTTTTCATGGTTATGAAGTTTCCTCCTGGCCTGAGGAATCATAGCTACTTTTTTATTCTAGTAATGAAGTGTTCTTGTGTTGTATAAAATCAGATTATTGTAAAAGTGGCCTAGTGATTGCTAGTGATTCCCTCAACCGTTTAACCTTGGTTATGGGTTAACGGTAAACCTATTAACTATCCATTACCATTGAAATAGTCTCTACATCAACTCATACACAACCCTATACTGCTACGGCTACAGCTGACGGCTCAGCCGTTTTGTCAATATGCTACCATATATATATATATATATAGACCATGTAATGTAAATGACTTTGTTAGTCATGCAATTTGTCACAATAATCAAGTTTTCTCATGCCCTTGGGTGATTCTCCTTAACCCTTTTAGGACAGCCTAATGTCTTATGGTCTATGTTCATTTGACATTGTGGTACACACCTGCAGGCACGAGTAACTCATTGGCAGACTCATTACTAGTGACACTCCATTGATGCATCATGCAGTGCCTTCAGGATTGTATCATTCCCTCAGCATATCTGCATGATGTACCTCCTAGTTATTCATCAGAACAGTATTCAACTGGTATTATAATGAAGGGGTGATGCAAAACAGCATAACATTGACCATAAAAAGCTAACATATTAGACTTGTTCTTTATTCCTATCTTAGGCTGGCTGCCATATGTAAGATGCAATTATCATGATATATTTATATATATATATATATATATATATATATATATATATATATATATATATATATATATATATATATATGTATATATACATATATATATATATATATATATACACCCCCAACAGGCCATATTGCTGACATCTTAACACAAGCAGCGAGGAGATACAGCCTTATGGCGAAGGAGGAAATATCCCAGTCCTTTTCCCCATGGGCCATCAACTCAGCCAATCTACTCTACTGCTCAATCCTCATGGAGGGTCCCATGCTGCTTCTGACCACTCACATAAACAGCATTGAAAAAACAAAAGGTAGACAACTGATAACAGTGGTCAGGGTGGCTATAAAGTTTCTCCAAATACACGTTTTATTGTAGATGGCTGGGAAAGTGGAAGGTAAATTGGTCCCAAGGAACGCATCTGTTGGGGTCCGTGGGCGTCCAGACAGATTACAAGGCAAGTTGGTTTGATAGACCCCCAGGAGCATCACACACACACTCCCAAAGTTTTTTTGGGAGTACATTATTACATAGGTGTGTGACCTCAAGTGATGGGACATATGAAGTATCGTAAAATGTGCATTAGCAGGAGCAATGGCCATTCAGTGACGATAATAACATCATCCATTCTCAGATGCCAGACTAAGGTCTGACTTTGACTGTTATTCTTGGGTTAGGAGGAATGGGGGATTTGTATTGTCAGCTCAATAGGCATTCGGGTGAAATGGTCAAATGGTCCTGTCCTTGTAAGAATCCAACCGCGACACATTAGGGCTTACCTTGCTGATATGCTGATTTGTTCCAGGTACACTCCAACCATCAGTATGCATCAAATTTAATCTATCTCACCCTTTTAGTTCTGCATAGCACACTGATAAAAGGGATTTAAAGGACACTTTGCTTACAGGACAAATACTGGGTGACATCCCAAAGAATCTAGAAGTCAACTGAAAATATCTATTCATTTTTTTACAAGGACTACACCCATCCATGGTATATATTCCATAACCATTTATAAATGCGAAATTACTTAAAGCTATACTTCATCACTATTTTCCTTGGAATATTCCCTATTTGACTAGTATATGATTATATAGTCATATACTGATAGGGGGTATCCTAAAAGGGCAAATCAGGCTATAAGACACTACTCTATGACAATGTGGCACTGGAAGAACAAGAGCATTAGGCTTAACTTAATATTCAACAAGAACAAAGACATTCCTTTTAATCCTTCATTCCTTTTGGTATCCATAGTAACACAGAAGCCCCCCAGCTAACAGGAAAACGTTATTTTACGTCGAAATAACGTTGTAAATCTTAATAATTATAACGTAATGCCATAGTAATGAGCCATAGAAATGTTGTATAATGTTTTTTGTTTACTGGACCACCAACTGTGCGGCACAATTATAGCTCTAACACTGTGTGATAAAATATGTCAAGTATCAGATGCCAATGCCTATGTGAAACCTTTGTATCTAAAGGTAACATATGGCTCTGCCAGAGGAGTCAAAAACCACAGAGGTGCCTGTGAAAAATGACACTCTTCGTATACTTCTTACTCCCTAACTGGCTAAGACACAGTCAGTCAGGGGACCCTGCTGTCCTAACAGCACACCATGATGCAGAGATCTAAGTGAGACCATTAACGAGGAACTGCTCCATGGTAATAGGGAAAATATCGCCAAAATATCATTTTCCCCATGGGCTGTCAGGGCTTGTCTAATGGTCAATCCTTAGTCCCAGACATTTCCTGACCACACATCTAAAAGAAAAGGTATTTGTGAATCTATAAAAAGACAAGAATATAGAGAAGCGATATTGATGTTCAGGAATGCGTGTTATTGCAGATGTTGTAGTGGTTCAATAGATAGGGGAGGAAGATGGTAAATTGGACCCTAGGGGGATGTCTAGTGAGGGCATGAGCTTCAAGCAGAGCCATGCACATGGTCTGGTTTTATAGAAAAAAAGGTTTATAGTGGCAACAGACTATCGACATCTTCTCGGAAGTATGTCTGTGAAGCAAGTCTGTGACGTCAAGCAGTCAGATGTATGACGCATCTCATTGGATGTGGTAGCAACAGTACTTGAGCTCCAAACATTAACACCATGCTCATGTTCATGTAAATAGCTCACCAATAGCATTACATTCCTCTTCATAACTGTGGAATATAAAGCTGTGGAATATATATGTCAGCGATAAACTAGTAGTGTGCTGGATCTAGGTAAACCTACTATAGTAAGGTAATTTCTCACTTATACTACTACCTAAAGCTTACTGTTATCTCAAATATTGTTGATTTCTCATTTTCAAATTATGAGAGAAATACAAATGCTCAACAAGCAGCCAATAGAAGTTTTATCTAACTTGGCAGATTTTGTATGACTAATATTTGTTATTTCTAGAATGGCTACATTAGTTTATCAATCAATCTTACTGGTCCAATCAGTAAGTTAATTTCCCTGTTTTCCTATAAATATATTACTATTCATTGCCCATCAGGACTTTCTTTATCTGTTACTCATGATAGCATCAATGATTCCCAAATGCCTGATCTCTGAGTGTTAAACAGTCTATACTGGGAGTGAGGGGAATGGATGGATTTGTAATGTCATCTTGATAGCCATTCGGGTGAGATAGTGAAATTGTCCCGTCCTTGTAAATATCCAGATGCTGCACTGCAGGGCTTAACTTACTGAATTGGTGATGTATTTCCCGTAAAACTATCTATGGGCATATTTCAACAGGATTATATTGGATTGAGCTCAGTGACCTGATGCAAAGTAGTCTGCATCAGGGCACTCAGTTCAGTCCAATTTACAAGGGGCAGAACAGCTGTATAATGTTTACGTAGTAGTTATAGGATGTGTACCAATCTGTACGCGAAATACAGTGAAGGAGCCTTATAGGCTCCTTCACTGAATACCCCTACAGGTTGGTACAAGGCCTATACCTACTTTATACCACTGGCTGTAATAACAGGCTGTATGCAGTATACAAGAGGTGTGAAATACTTTGTTCTCCATGCCTGCTGTGGTATAAATGACATTATGGTTTGATTTGGGTGGATTGTTAACATGCACAATGTGTAACAACATATGAGATATCTAAGGTTTCATGTGTGTCCCGACGGTAGTAAAAATAGAATAACCTCTTTACTAAAGGGGTTCAGTCTATATTTATTTGTGCATCCTGCCAACAACCTTTCCTCTTTTAGAAAATGTGGCCAAACCTTCGCCTTGCCACACATTTGTATACATTTGAACCCCTTATGAAATCTACGGTTAAAGTTGACACATTATTGGAATTTAGAAAATTTATGTAGCAAGGGATGGACCTTATTGATAAATGGGCCAATTTTATTCCTTTCGCAGTAGGGGAAAAACCAGGAAGTGAATACAGAAAGGTGAATAGGGTCCAATCTATAAAATGGGCCCAACCTAATTTGGTCATGCAACTGAGTTAAAGGGATTAACCACACATTACCTATCTACAGCTTTCTATTTGGTTAGATCCCATTACGCTCCCATCCAGGGCTGATCAGAGACTTGGAGGTCAAGTTGTGCTTATGCCACAATAAAATTCTGCCAGTGGTGTTGAGCTTCTCATCATCAAGGTCAATCTGATCAGAGGCTTTGAGTAAATCACACTGGTCTCTAGAAGTCACCTAAAACTGTTTTTCAAGGACTACCGCACTGCTATTTGTGAAATATATTGGATTCTGAAAGGTATATACATACACAAGGGGAGTGGTATTTAGCGCTGAGATATATAGAAGCATTGAGGGTTAATACACTCAATTTAAATGCATTGTGTCACAATACACTTAACCTAGATGCATTGTGTTACCTTCTGGGATGAGAGGAGGTAAGTAGGGATCCTGCAATGCCATAAATGTAAAACTAAGCTCAGCACGGTGTCAGGGTATCCTGCAGTGGCCTCTGTCCTCCACCTTCCCTTGCCACTCAGTCCGTAAAACGAATGCATAATGTGACATGGGCCTTTTGGGCCTATGGCCAACTGGCGCCAGCAAGGTTGTGCAAAGCACACTAACCTGGAACCTACCCCACTGATGTCTTCCACCCTGCCTGGTTGATGCCTACACTTTCTCCACCCACACCAACACTCACACTGCCCACTGCCCGCCTGACCCACACCCACATCCAGCCCAAACAGCCTCATATTGACCACAGCTGGAGGGTACTGTGTTCTTACATGGGCCAGTGGTCGACTCTAGGGTACTAATAATCTCAAAGAGTCAGTCTGGGCCATAGACATTGGTCAGATAATATGCCTGTGGGGAAAGGTTCTTGCAAATATGCAGGCCATGCACATTGTTGAGTCACAATCTGCAAGTCCTACATGTTTGCCTTGCATCAGTTTAGCGGAGCTTAACTCGATACAGCAGCATCGCTCTTTTAACATATGTGAAATGTACCGGGAAAAGGGACTTAGTGTACCCTATACTAAGGTCCCTTTTCACAGATTGTGTCACATACTCTCATTAAGTCTCAAGCCTAGTTGCATTAGTTCGTTTGTGGCTAGTTTATGCCTTTGGACATATCCCTACTGACAGGAAGTCGACTCAAGTAACACCATATCTTGTTACAGAATAATCCTGCCAATGGAATTCTGTTACCATTTGGGAGAGGGAGGGGGGCAGAGAGGGCTAAGGGATGTGGGAGGGAGGAAGGAGGTAACAGGAGGCATGCAGCATATTTGTATCAGGTCACCTGGCCGACCCTATATATAAACAGGGCCGATCCTAATTTTTTTTATGCAATTTTGACGTGTTTAAAAAAAAAAATTTTTACCCTTTTTGGGGGTAAATTTTAGGTTTACAAAAAAATCCTCCCATTTTTACACTTTTTTGGGTCAATTTTAGAGGGGAAGTAACAAAAAGAAAAAAATCCGACCTACCGGCCCTAGAGTTTCTTCCCATGTTACCTGAAACAAACCTTTTTTTTTCATTTGGCCTTAGCCACCACTGGCTAATGTATGATATTCAGTTTGTATATTTATGCAAAGGGGCTGGTGTCTAGACCAGGAACGTCCCAACAGTTATACTTGTTTGAGAGGGACTCCCTTTATCAAACCCTGTCCCAGAGTGGCAGAGGCATGGTGAGGGAAGACATAGGGTCGCGACCTGGTGGATGTAAATAGAGCTACTTGAGGGGATAAAAAGGCAGTTGAAGACAGCCAATCAGGATGGCCAACGGTCCCGTAGAGCTCCACACAACTAAGCCAATAAGACGGAGACAGACTTCTCCCTGCAGTGTGTCTGCCCAGTCATGGCAGGTCACTGTTCTGGGAATCTATATGCTGGGGTTTAAGGGACCGATTTAGGTCAAGGGCTAAGGGCAATATAGGTCTACTGAAGCTTCTCCTTTATATTTATAAGGTAGGAACAGCTTGTTAGATTGTAAATTTACTGATTTGATTTACCAAAGTACCACTTAATAGGGGAGCCAGTCTGGAATCTTGGAGAGGATCTGGTACGGCTTGCAATAGATGATATGAATGGTGAACTAAGGTATTTTGAGGGTGCTAATTCCATTTCTGCTATGTGTAGAATGATATCTAGGTCGGAACAAGGTCAAAATCATGGTTTTAAGGACCTCTAAAGGGTACATACAGTTTGAGATAAATGCAAAGATACTGAACCTGAGTGTGAGTCATCTTACATAGCCATTCTTATATATGTGGTTCATTACCTGACTGACTATGGTGGACCTTGATCGGGTACAAGGTCATGTTTTACAAGGTCAAACATGGAAAATACTTATAATTCTCAATTTACTTCCTTTCTGTATGCACAGATAATAGATATATGTCTACATAGGTACACTTGTCTGTCTAAGTTAATGCCCACATACTAGCCATTGACAACTAATAGTAATAGACCATAGTATTTCCATGATAATCCAACCTATATCTGAATTTGATATTAAAGAGGTAAATTATCAAATGGTTTCATCAAGTCTTTATCCAGTCAATAATCTCTGCTGATACTTGCTATTGCATTTAGGAACCAACTGTGACCTAGTACTCTGTCTCATGGTGTTATATTACCCTGTGAAAGGTCAAGGTCACATGTGGCATTAGGGAAATGCTACGAAAGCAGTAATATCAAAATAGCCACACTATAACAGAGGAACTTTGCAAAGGAGGTGTGATATCTCGAGATAAGTAGGTGAATAACCTTTATTGTAAAATGCCAAATGCCATTTTGCTATTTTCAAGGACATTCTGGTTGATAGAAATGGTCTAAATTGGGATGAAATGCATGGCAGCATTGACTATTGTGGGCACTTTACCTATTTTATTTTACTTGCCATGTTGTTTCCTTTGATAATAATGAATCCAGGACAATAGCCCCTGCCTCGCATTACTGACTATAAGACATCCAAATGACCTTGAACAGGGGTAGGTCCATTCATTAGGCAAATCATTTAAACTCTAAGGGTCACATAGTCACTTATTGCAATGTGCTTATCCATTGGCATTGTACATGCATGTAGCACTTGTCTATATGACAGGCATTCACGGGGCTCACTCATGCATCATGCAAACCTTATGGGGCTGATCCATTACTAAGGGGTCGAAATGATGCATGCCTGATGAGTGGGCTCATCTTGGTACCATGAATGGTAGATCTTTAATCGTCTTTAAAGTTGGTATCCCAACTGTTGGGGAGACGAATTTCTACTTCCGGCATGGGAATAAGCATGCTGATGTTGTAAGACACATGTGAAAGTATTAAAGCTCAATGAGAACTATTTCCATACAAAAATCCCCACACAGTAGCAAAAATGAATTTTCACTGAGCAGTCAAAAATAAAGCAATTAGCATGCCTCTCTTCTAATACACAAGGTGGCAGCTGTGTATAGTGTTTACAAGATATTCCCATTACAGACCCAGTAGCTCAACTGCATTCATGAACACATTAGTGCATTGATATCTACACAGGTGGCAGCAAATCTCAGATGGTTTGCCAATACTTGAGTTTTCTCCATGAAAGCCGTAGATCTAGATGTTATCACACACTGTAAATTAAAGCCTTTAAGACTCTTGGTAACCAGAATCAAGCACCCATTTCAGAAGAAAAGTATACATTCAGGACTTTCAGGTAACTATTAAGAGGGGTCAATTCTAGTCACCCCAATTGGGATACCAACTTTAAGTTATTTTACCCTGTCATGAAAGCATTGTGCCTTTTCCATTATGACTTGAATAGATTCTCCTTTTAGAATATTTGACCTTAACCTTTCTCAAGGTTATGTAACGCAATGATACCAAATACAATCAGACTTTCCATTTATTGTTATGATTGTAGCATTCAGGAGTTTACTTGTATACATGTTTGTTGACAGACAGAACTTGACTAAAGACTGCCTGCATTATAGAGATCAACTTGCATTGATGCCAAGGTCACATACATTCATCATGCCAAACATTTGGGAATGTCAACACCATAGGGTTAGAATGATAAATGAATTCTTGTAATATAGACTCACTAGGGCATTATTCCCCAATGCCAACAGATAAGCACAATGCATTAAGTCACTATGATTGTGACCCTTAGAGCTTTAATGATTTGCCTTAAAAATGGACATAACCCAGTTCAAGGTCATTTGGATGTCTTATAGTCAGTAATGCGAGGCAGGGGCTATTGTCCTGGATTCATTATTATCAAAGGAAACAACATGGCAAGTATAATAGAATAGCTAAAGTGCCCACCATAGTCAATGCTGCCATGCATTCCATCCCAATTTAGACCATTTCTATCAACCAGAATGTCCTTGAAAATAGCAAAATGGCATTTGGCATTTTACAATAAAGGTTATTCACCTACTTATCTCAAGATATCACACCTCCTTTCCAAAGTTCCTCTGTTATAGTGTGGCTATTTTGATATTACTGCTTTCGTAGCATTTCCCTAATGTCACATGTGACCTTGACCTTTCACAAGGTCATATAACACCATGAGACTGAGTACTAGCTCATAGTTGGTTCCTAAATGCAAGAGCAAGTATCAGCAGAGATTATTGACTGGATAAAGACTTGATGAAACCATTTGATAATTTACCTCTTTAATATCAAATTCAGATATAGGTTGGATTATCATGGAAATACCATGGTTTAACCCTCTATTACTATTAGTTGTCAATGGCTAGTATGTGGGCATTAACTTAGACAGACAAGTGTACCTATGTAGACATATATCTATTATCTGTGCATACAGAAAGGAAGTAAATTGAGAATTATAAGTATTTTTCATGTTTGACCTTGTAAAACATGATCTTGCACCCAATCAAGGTCCACCATAGTCAGTCAGGTAATGAACCACATATATAAGAATGGCTATGTAAGATGACTAACACTCAGGTTCAGTATCTTTGCATTAATCTCAGATTGTATATACCTTTAGAAGTCTTTCAACCCGTGACCTTTGACCTTGATTTTGACCTTGTTCCGACCTAGATATCATTCTACATCTACCAGATTCGGAATCAGCATACCCAAATTACCCTAATCCAACCTTCATATCATCTATTGCAAGCCTTACCAGATCAAAGTTAAATATCGACATTTAGGACGCTTGGCTCCCCTATTAACTTGCTGAGTCTATGTTCTGCTCAGCAATTGATGCGATGGGTGCATTTTGTTGCTTTGACAGCATGCGACATGCCATGGGTAACTAACCACACCACCCAAATTCTTACGCTTGCCCACCACTTCCCAAATTGGTCACCACTTCTCTGACCACCTAACAGCCTTTCTGCAGACTTCTTCAGATGTCTCTGGTGCACGATATAACAACCATCACCAGGCAACTTCTGGGGTGGTTGGCCAATTTATGACATGATTTTCAGGAAAAATCCCTGGCCTAAGTGGATTGTGGCATTTGCGGGAGCCACATGAAGTATCTGCCATGGCGTGATGCCACAGTTCATCACCCACCTACCACCTGCCCTCACCACAGCCGCTACTACTTAACCCTTAAAAGACAGCATAATGCCTTCATGAATGTAACACACCCTTAATCATCATCATGCATTAATGCAGCCCTGGAGTAACCCAAAAATGTTACATTCAAGCATCATGCCTACATTATGGGGTTGAGACACTCCTCCTGGAGCTGCATTGGTACATCAAGACATTAAATGTCATATTTTAGAAACATGTTATCATTAAAAGGCTAAACACCTGGTGACATACACTACTACACCTCATATGTTTGTGCCTCCTTAATCATATCTTGAGGTGTGAGTGAAAAACGATAACATCTTCACTGGTATACCATAAGATCTGACATGAGGCTAAGTTGGGCAGACTATGAAGATAGCTGTGAAGCCAGTATCACTGTTTTGCTTATTAACATGAGCCCTTGCCCCTCATTCTCTCATCCTGACACTGTGTTAATCAGGGAAATAGGGGTTTTAGAACCCAAAAAGGTGTTCTGTGTTTGTATGCCTATGGAGCTAGTCAGTGAGAACTGACCAATGTATGACATAAAAAAACACAAATCCTGCATTTCAGTTGGATGGTGTAACATAGGCAATATGGCACAATCTATATTGAATTGTAAGGAACTAGCTCATGAGCCAATCAGCATATTTACAGGCATAGCAATTAGCACATAGCAAGAACGCATTGGCAAACATGTGTAATCAGGCTGCTAAGAAGTGGCACAGGCAATTACCAAGAAGCTAACATCATAATAGAAAGGACGGAATAAGTTCCTTTTGTCTAAGGCCAAATATCATAAAGGTGTGGAGAAAACGTAGGCCATGTTATGCACAAAAAAGAGTTATCCAATGTATCTTGTGTTTTGCAGAAAGGTGAAACCAAAGATAATAGATTTATAGGAACGAACAAAACAATTTCATTTAAAATTACGTTTGTAACCATTAGGTGCGCTGTTTATGAACATTGCAGACGCCTCATAATTTAATGTAGCTTGTGGTTGATGGTCAATAAAAACTGCATTCTTCCATGGCGGTTACAGAGAGCCAAAAAGCTACTCTTTAAAGAAATTAACTTGTTTTGTCCAGATCTGCATCTTTCTCTTTCACTTTGACCCATCTAATTTCACTGATACATGTGCAATAAATACAAGACATTTATTTAGCTTTAAGTCTTTTGACGTCTTGATTGACAGATTGATCTGAGTCAATTCAAACAGCTGCTGCTTGAGCCACCCACATGAGCTACCTGTTAATGATAATCATTTTCTACTTCAAATATTATTTTAATTGTGGTATCAGAGCCGCACGCTGCACTGCAGAATTTTTGGGACTCAACCAAAGATTGGACTTCTTAGCTCTTTAAAGACGACATAGTGCCTTAAAGCATCATGACTTTGGAAGTCAAAATGTATGAATGCAGCTCTGGCAAGAAAGGGTTGTATTCAAGTAACACGATGACCCTATGGGGCTCAGACACTCACGTAGGGCCGGTATGATGCACTAATTCAGACACACATTTAAGTTACAGGCAAAGTGTGCCCGGGTTTTGTCACAGTCAATCTTTACCAGTAGATCAGACACAATTAGTGTGAGGCAGGCAGGAGGATCAGGAGGCTTAGCTCAAGTCATCAGAAAGCTGTCAGAGCATATTTGACAGTTGGAATCTATTTGGAAAAGTTTTTGAACTTAAATCTGAAACCATGAGGTTTTTGTGAAAAAAATCATCATGCGCTTTCTGAACTTCATTACCAGGGAAATTTAAGAAATAGAATTTCATCATGATATATTATGTGTGAACTATTTGGCAATCATTTTCCTTTTCAATACAATGATTGTACAGCTAGAAAGGCAATGAGGCTGTAGTCTATGGACTATTAATGGACCCATCATTCAATATGTATGTTCAATTTATATCAAGGCAAACGTCCTTTTACAGCATAGTTTGTAAAACGTTGCTCGATGGCACTTTTAACTGTGATCCTGATTTAATATATAAAACATAAGACATTATCCGTCCCCAGATGGTTCTATCTCCTGTTGAGCTACTGCCATAGGCACTTCATGTAGTAATGATTTCCTTCTATTGACTCTTTATATTACTGAATGACAGTATTCACAGCAGAAACAGCACTCCCGCACAACACAATTCCATGCCATGCCATATGTAGCATACAGGATCAACAACTAAAGTCTCCTCACCTTTAATCATATATCATTCAGTACTGGACTGCCCTACAGAAGCTCAATCTAATCCAGCATGATATGTTTGATTGGAGAATTATATTTTAAACATAATGTCAATTTGCCAAAATATTTCCTTGCTCTAAACATCTCTTTCTGTCTTCTATTTGGAGCAAGGTATTACATAATGTCATGCACTATTCCTCAAAATATGTTTGTGGTTGGGCAATATTTGTAGTCTTTTAAATAAATAACTATTTTGCCTTTTCAAGAATGTTCTTTCCCTAATGAAAAGGGTTATGTTAGAAAATTTGAACTGACTTTTCTGAAAAGGTAATGCAGCCTCAATATGGTAGATCTATATAGTATGTGTTATCCTGTACTTCACGAGTACAAACCATCCGATTCAACTTCAAAACGCAAAAAATGACCAACAACTCACTGGCCTGCCACGGACTGCTATAGTAAACACACAATTGATTCTCCCTGGCTGTGTGCATCCTAAAGCCAACATGATTTAGCCGCAGAAGTAGAGATGCTGGGGTTTCAATAGATCTTGGCCATAGATGGTTAGATCCCCTCACTAGGAAGCGGCTCAACTAACATGGGGTGGTCGTGGTGGTTGCTTGGAGGGAAGCAGCTTATATGTCGGGTGGGGTGTAGTGTATTGACAGTTGGATGACTGCCAGGACCTCTGCCACATTTGGCACTGTACCACGCAGAGATAAGATAATTCCAAGACCTGCTAGATAAGTAGGACCACGATGAATGTTGCTCATACTCGTATCTCTGTATTCCTTATACAAACTTCCATTGGTTCTATCAATGAAAAGTATCATTTCTGTTATGATTTGTCAAACTGAAAACTAATCTTTTTGTTGGGATATGAAATCTGTCATCATATTTACAAGATACTATGTTGTAGAGGGTGAGTTGTAATATATTTTTACACATAACTATTTTGTTTTGAATATTGGAATCTGTTATAAAATCCACATGGATAAGACGTATAAATCTCATTCTATTTTGTAGGTTCTTTACTCTGAATGGTAAAAATCCGGGAAGTGAACACAGATAACTAAATGGGATTCAATCTATTAAATGAACCCAACCTAATTTGGTCACGCAACTGAGTTAAAGGTAGTGACTGCACATTGCACAATCTATAGCTCAGTCTTTTACTTTGGACTACTAATTTCCCATTCAGGGCTTATTAGAGGATTAGAGGTCCGATCCTGGTTGTGCCACGAAGAGGCTTTGACCATCATCAATCTGATCATCATCAATCTGATCAGAGGCTTGGGGGTAATCTTAAAGAGACAAATCTCTAGTAATCAACTGACAATACCTAAAAAGTGCTATTTAAGGATCACTGTATACCTATTTGTGATTTTTTTCTTAAATTCTGATAGATAATGATATTAGGGTATTCTCTATTTCACTATCAAATACATACATAGGAGCCCATTCATAAGAAGAACACCAGGCTTAAAGAGAAATCAACATATACCGAACATCAGTATCGAATCCTGGGATATAAAGAGGCATGATGGGTTACTACACTAAAACGATTGTAATTTGTCACCTGCTGGAATGACAGCACCGGGGCTCACTGGGGCTGCTGCGATGCCATGAATGGAAAATGGCCAGCATGGCATCAGGATGTCCTGAAGTGGCCTATGCTCCCCATTCCTCTGCCACCAAGTCGGTAAAACTAATGCATAATGTGACACAGTGTCTTTTAGGGTTACTATCCACTGGCGCCAGTATGGTCATGTATATCACGCTAGCCTTGAACCTACCCCACTGATGTATCCCACCCTGCCTGGTCCATGTACACACCTTCTCCACCCACGCCTACACCAACACTGACACCCACCTCCTTAACCACACCCACATCCTCATCAAGATAACCATGTCTGTCTCGTATTGACTATAGCTAAAATGGCTGGAGGTTACAGTTTGTGTTCTTATAATATTATTACTGTTGGGGTATTGATAGCATCGATAGGTCAGAGAAATAAGGGCTTGGCTCTAGGTATCACCTAGATAATGCCCATGGGGAAGTTAATACACAACATTACCTCAATATCAGAAAACTGCCTGTTTAATGACAAAGGTATCTGCATGTTTCATAGCATTGAAATGTTTCAATGCACTTCGAAGTTTTTTTGTAAAGTTACATCTTGCTATAGTGCTGAATTTAACACCTGCAGCATCGATACTCTTCCACTATGCCTTGATGATGCACAAATTGAATGACACACTAACTGGATTTATGATGATAAATGCTGTTTTAAGACAACACACCCTAACCCTTAATGTAAATGAAAGTGAAGGACTGGTTGGACCCCAACACCAACATCATAATATATATCCCTACAAAGCATAAAGAAAGAAAGCTGCCACTATGTCAATATGCTGCCCTGTATTGCCCATCCGAACAAGCTATAAATGAGTATAGGGATCATGTAATACGCCAGGGCAATGAAGCACTTTGAGAATTATAATTCCCAGATGAATTATTGTACGGTTACAGAAAGCCCCTGGCTGTAACCAATTGTAAGGACACACAATGCGATACACATGTGAATCCGATAGAGGAAGCCTGTGATTAACTTGAGGGCACTGCGCTGGTGTCTTCTAATGACCTGTCAGGAGTGTATGACCCCTGTAGGTTTAATTATTGCCGCACTGGCAAGTCACTCACCAGGTCCTGACTAAGCCGTGCTAGCTGTCTTAGAGCTAACATGTGACCTATGACGTCATCCATCACCCTCCTGTACACCTGTTTTGCCAATGATGGAGAGTGTGAACTTTTGCTAGGAGCCTGTGTCCTTGATAATGGTCGGGGAACCAGCGAACCTCCTTATCTCTATTTGAGGCCAACTGTCGGATGTACGCTGTACTAATCATGATCAGATTTGATATCTACCATGGCAATAGTCCAAAGCAATCACCATTAATGTCAGAGTCTTATGGGTGGCCCTGATAACAAAGAGACCCACTGACACAATTCTTTGCCTGCGGCACACTATTATGGCTTTAAGACTGCAGGACAAATACGTGTGATTTCAGGGACTCCCATTTGAGCACATTACACCGGATTATGGGGATCATGCACCCAATTGTCATAAAGCAAACGAATTGTTCACGCCACATTCTCTGATGTTGAGATTCAAACTTGAGAATTTTATTCAAAATTCAATATTTATATGTTACAATCATTAACATTATGCCCATTAAGGAGTAGGTTCATAGACAACTAGTATAATGGGTCTGGTGGGTCACTGACACAGAGTCACCTGTGGAGAATGACACTCCTTAAACACTACTCACTCAACGGGCCAGTCTCTCTGACAAGCTGCACTACCTAACTCTAAATAAGCCATCCTATATTGAAATCTTCCATGGCAGAAAAAAGGATGTGTCCCACACCAGCTAGAAGCTCAGCTAGCTGACTTTCTTACTCAATACCAAATTAGAGACCAATGTACTAAAATGCATTAACTAAATAGATGAAGAAGAAGATACAAACACAGAATTTATCTTGGTATTCAGGGATATTCCCTACAGATTGCCCAAGTCACATTAACTGCGGAAATGTCAAATTGGCCCCATAGAGCACTTCTATCGAGGTCTGTTGTGTCGTTACATTGAAGCCGATTTAAGGGAATAGTAAGACCTCTGTCACATCCCCATTGGGCTATCAACCTTGTTTTGGGAGGACAATTTGATGTAGATTTGTGACGTCAAGTAGTCGAATATAATATATGACATAGAGCATGACTAACTCTAAAGCTTGTTGTGTTGCTGTTTTGCTTTGTATATGTTCTCTTCATTTTGTATAAGTCCTCTGAGCCTTTCCAAAATGTACTGAGATCAAAATGGCAAAAAATAAAGATACATAGTGAGTGGGCTGTAAGAATGCAAAACAACGCACATGAAAGATGAATGAATTAGGCAATATTTTACACTGACCAATTGGTTGAAACGTATCCCTAAGCAGATTTAATCACTACTCAGTACCCCTGGAATAACTAAATGTAGTTTATTCAGTGTATCTCCTGTTCAAATCGGAAAGTTCATTATTGCATCTACCTGATAGCATCAGCTGTTTCTAGCTGCCTGATTCAGCACACACTGTGAGTGTTAACAGTTCATTCTGGTATCGGGAGGAATGGGGGATTTGTAATGTCAGCTTGATAGCCATTCGGGTGAGATAGTGAAATTGTCTTGTCCTTGTAGGAATCCAGCTGCTCCACTGCAGGGCTTACCTTGCTGAAGTGCTGATTTGCTTCTGATACAACTAAATCATGAGCATTCATCAAAGTAAGTCCGCCCAACCCTTTAAGGGATGCACATTCCTTTAATGTTGTACGGCCAGAAAAGGGTTGGCAATCACATTTAAAAGGATATGCACATTTGACTGTATTGCTAACAAATGTTAAGTACAATACTGTGCATACTGCAAACATACAATAATTTTTCTTTTTAGTCAATGTATTTGGAGTGAAAGGAATTGAGTCCTCAACCAAGGAATTGATTACTCAACCAATACAAAATCGATCTCCTAAATAGGATTTAAGGCAACACAGGGGAGGGCGGATGATGATACAAGTCCCTTCACAGATTGACTCTAAATACCACATATCATCTGCCGTAGTTACAGGTATGGAGGGCACAATGTTTCTTCCTTTATACCTATCACTACCACTGACACTTTTTAGTTAACGAGACACGACGTTGGCCTTCAAGCGTTGTGCCACAGTTGAACTGCATTGGAGAATCATGCATACATAGGGAGTTACTCCCCAGGACTGGAGTTTTGTGTTTTCACAGAATTACAAATCCACCAGGGAACATAATATTAGGCCTAAGAGTTGCATATGAAACAGGCAACTCTTCAATTACAGAATATCACACACCTGATTATCAGACCAGTTGACTTTTGGATACTGCCAGTAGGGTTATTCAGTTCAGTACACTGGGATAGTTGCCTGACATGAAGGTTTGATTTTGGAAGATCTTGAACACGCAAAACATAGGAAAGCATTTCTCTGTGGTGGATTTTATGCCGTGAAGGAGAAACTGTCCATGAATGCAGCCATGGTGGGTATTTCCGCCAATTTTATAGCACTAACCAATGTAATGCTAGAGAGGTACTGAGCAGCACATTATCAGTATATGTTGATGGCAAATGAACCCTTGCCCAGTGGGAACAGAGCATTGAATCAACATTGAAAACTGGTTGAGAATGTTGATTCAATGTTGATGCAATGTTGATTCAACATTGAACTGATTTTTGTGCCCACTGGGTGAGGGCTATCCCAGCTAACAAAAATACGTATTTTTACCTAAGGAAATGATAGTTATATAATGTTTTGCCACAATAAGAAGCCATAGAGAAACGCTATATAAAGTTGTATGATATTTTGTTCACTGGGATGCATGTTTCCCCATTTATTCCTGATGTTTTCCTTTACTGTTAAAACCCTTTCCCATAGATGATGAAAGTGATTAGTGCTTTGGAAATGTACATTTTCATTCAACAGGTATATGAGGGATTACTTTCTTTATACTTAGACTGTAGCTTGACTTAGAGCAATCCCTCAGAGTCGATATGTTCGAACCTCTGAACTGGATTGATTTTCTTTAGCCTTGCACCTCCTCTTGCCAGTTGCATTCAGTGTCACAACAAGACACACTCAGGTTTCTATTGACTATGGTCAGAGCGGGTTAGCTTCTTCAGTAGAAATCACATGACCAGAGATCAGTCAATGTAGAGTGTGCAATTCAGACCCGGGGGTGGGGTGAGTGGGACAGCATGCCACGGAGGAAGAGGAGCTCAGGGAATGAGACAGTGATGTATTGACAGCAAGACTCAACAAGACTCCTGCCATTCTCAGATAGAGGTACATTCAGACATCTATCTCTGAGAGGATGAAACGCATGGCATTTGAATTGTTCTCCTAGAATGTTATCTTTATATCCCAAGTGCAGTTGCATAAGTAAGAAATTGGCTAGTTATGCCTGTGGACATATCCCTACAGAGATGGACTCGACTCAAGTGACACCATATCTTGTTACAGAATACTCCTCCCATGTTTGCTACTGTTAGGGGTGGCCACAGGAACACCTTCTGATCTTGGGGTCAGGAGGGGGGAGGAGTCAATGTTGGGAAAGAAGCAAGGGAGGTTGACGAAGGTGGGCGGGAGGAAGTTAAGTGGAGGCAGCATGCCATTCAGTAGGAAGACATGGTGACTTAAACTAATTAGCTCTCTATGTAGAGATACAACCATCTTTGAGGGTTCCAAATCTGAACACATGTCTAGTTTAGACTCAAATCCCTTTGCATGAATATAAAATTGCATATTATATATATTTGCCACTGGTGTCTAGAGAGGTTATTGCTCTATCAACCCCTCAAAATGGCAGCAGAGTTGGTGGCTGTAGTCTGTAAACAGGGCTACTTGAGGGGCTAAAAAGGCATATATGAAGAAGCCAATCACGATAACTAACCCTTTGGTTGGTCTCCACACAGCTCCACACAACTATACAAATCACAGGGAGACTGAATCTTCCCCTGCAGCCTGCCTGCCCGGTCATCCAAGGTCACAGTGCTTGGGGATTTATAAGCTGGAATATAAGGCATTGAATTTCAGGTCAAGGGCCAGATGGGTATTTTGAAGCTTCTCCTTTATAGTTTCTATCTTTTATTTTGAGATGTGAAGGGGCATACTGTGATGTAACTTTGACAATTTGATTTACTAAAGTGGCAGTTGCGGGGTGGATGTTTATTGATGTTAGCTCTTCAATTCAAAGTTATTTGAGGTGAGGAGGATTTAACTGAACCAGAATAGCAGACTGGAAATCATTAAAATCAATTTAAAGTGTCGCAGTACAAATTGTAAACAGTGCCAATGAAAAACGGTACTACTGTGCATATAATCAGTAGTAGGAGGCCTTAAATTTGTCACAGAAACATAATCTGCGGCCCAAATTGTTTCCAAAGGCCTTGGCAAAAAAAAAAAAAAGTTGGTTGTTGCCATGGTAACCCTGGGTGGTGATTGGAGGGGTCAAAGGTCAAGGTCAAAGGTCGCTGGGCACCTGTAAAATTTCTCCAGTTTGGGTAAGTCAGTTTCCATGGCAACTTGCGCAAAATTGGAACTCACTTTTTTATGTGGGATGCAAAT
The DNA here is from genome assembly GCA_947462335.1 of Harmothoe impar. Lineage (NCBI taxonomy): Eukaryota > Metazoa > Annelida > Polychaeta > Phyllodocida > Polynoidae > Harmothoe > Harmothoe impar. Next base: position 68,678,755 of record OX381706.1, read on the forward strand.
AAAATAATCAGATATGTGTTAAGCTTTAATTTAAGGGGTCATTCATTACTGCACACTCAAAAGAACCCAACATTTTCCCTGTCTGAAGGAGAAAAATAGGGCCAGAACCAGAAATTCTGTCAGCTTTTTGTGGCCTTTTTAGTTAACTAGAGTGGATGTTAATGATTTAGAAGTGGGCAGGAGGGAGAAGTATATAATATAAAAGGCATTCTTCATTTGCTTGATTTCAGAAAAGTCTTGCTAAATATAATGGTGTAAGGGTAAGATATTTGGAATGTTATCCTTACAACCTTAAGATGTAAAGAAATTAAATCTGACTTACAAGTGCATCCATTTCAATGGACACGGGCGGGGGGATCTCTGTGAGATGTAGCTTAATAATGCCTCATGCTAGGGTTACTGTGATGTAACTTTGACGATTTAATTTACTAAGGTGGCAGTTGCGGGGTGGATGTTTACTGATATCAGTTCTTCAATTCAAAGTTATTCGAGGTGAGGATGATTCAACTGAACCAGAATAGCAGACTGGAAATCATTTAAATCAATATGACTGGCCATTCTAGTACAAGTAGAGTGGATGTTATTGATTTAACCGAAGAGGTGTGTAGGAGGAAGCAGTATATATAAAAGGCATTCTTCATTTGCTTGATTTCAGAAAGGTCTTGCTTAATATAATGGTGTACGGGTAAGATATTTGGAGTGTTATCGTTACAACCTTGGATGTAAAGAGGTAGAAATCTAACTTAATAGTGGATCTCTTTAAGTGGACAGGGGGATATCTGTGAGAGGTAGCTTTGTAAAGCTTCATTCTGGGGTTACCTTAACATGTATGTGGTGTCCACATGTGGAAGCCCTAGGACTTGTCCTGCACTCATCTTGCACATCTTGCTGTTGAGTTGGGACTCCCGAGTGGGTCACATAGTGCATCAATGTGCAAAGACTTATCTTGACATGTTGCCAAAGGGAGTACTTCAACCCACTTGGCATGATGCTCTAATCCAATGAGGCTGCTGTCATGCCTCATGATGACACAGCACATTAAGGCACTATCCAGCCTTAAAGGGATAACTACATGCTGACATGAATCTCCCGGAAGCTGGCAATGGTGCAATGAGTGCATCTTGTTGCTTTGGTGACATGCAACATGTCCCTGCCATAGGTGACTAACCACCTGAACCAAACTCATCCACTAATCTAAGGTCAAATTTAGTTCCGGCTTCAGGCCCTACCCACCACTTCCCAAATTGGCCGCCACTTCTCAGGCCACTCAGCAGCCTTTCTGCAGACCCTTACCAGCGGTCTCTCCTGCACAGTACAACAACCATCGCCAGGCAACTGCTGGGATGGTGGGGCAATTTATGACATAATTTTCAGGAAAAATCCCTGCCCTAAGTGGATTGTGGCATTTGTGGAAGCCACATGAATCTGCCATGGCGTGATGCCACATCTCATCACCCACCAACCACCTGCCCTCACCACAGGCCCTAATACTCAACCCTTTAATGACAGTATAATGCCCTTAAGCATCATGCCATTGGCCATCATGATGTAGAATTCATCCCTGTCACTGGTGGGTGCTGCATTCAAGCATCATGACAACAAATGAAGAGTTTCGTTGCAAAACGCAACAAATCCATTTTATGAGTTTTGAGATAATAGTGTATTTTTGATTTTGACAAATTCGTGAATGGAAAGCATTTTTCTTTAATAACTAATGATTAATGTTCCAAAGATAAAATACCTAGAAATCGATTTTTGAAATCTTCGATTTTTTTTCTAGGAGAAAAAGCATGATTTAATTTCAATTTTCAGTTTTTTTGCAAAACGCAATAAATCCAAAATCAGTTTTTCTGCATATGTCCATAAAATCAGTAATGGCCTTTTTTTTTCAATATTATTTTTTCTTAGTATAGTGGGACATACATGAAACAACAACAAGTAGCTTTTAAAAATCCTTGCATCTTTTTTCCTTGATTTAGAAATAGGATTTAATTTGCTCAATTTAGTTTTTTTGCAAAACGCAATAAATCCAAAAGCAGTTTTTTTGCAAAACGCAATAAATCCACAAAAATCATAAAACATGGTTTTTGTGTCCATATTTCAAATGCCTTCCAGATAAAATAGTTTTTTTATTTTCAAATAATGCTATTAACAATATAGACCAAGATTATATTCAATAAAGCCTTATCTAGACCGTAAACATAAAAGAATAAACAGTCCTACATACAAAAACTATCTTTGGTGAGGTGGATTTATTGCGTTTTGCAAAAAACTGCTTTTGGATTTATTGCGTTTTGCAAAAAAACTGTGTTTTCGACAGGCCCTATCTACTAAATAAATATACTTTTTCAAATCTTTTTTTCACATTTTTTTTTCAATTTACCCTACACAATACCCCTGACCTATTTTCTCCCGATTTTGTATTTTGGCGCTTATTGCGTTTTGGAACCAAACTCTTCAAATGTAATCTTTTAGTGACATGCCATCCTGACATTGCTAAAAGCCTGGCATATTGCTCCACTGCTGCTGGAGGATGTTTCCTCACATGTTTGAGCCTCATAATTTGTTGCTCCAGATGTCTCTATAATGAAGTAAAAACATACACAAAATGTGAAATATATGCTATCCTGTCCCCTTTTTGTATGCCAATACATCTGATGTGAATCTAGATGGATGGCTATAGTATGAATATCTTGCCCATTAACATGATCTCACCTGTCTTTCTTTTATCTTGTTACATGATAAATCAGGGAAATATGGGTTCAATACACATAAGGTGCTTTGTGGCTCAATGTGTATGGAGCCAGTAAGTAAAGACTGTTAGGGCTGAATATTGTTATAAGGAACTAGCTCAGCCGCACACATAATTATAGATAGAGCAATTAGCACATGGCAAGGACAATTGACAGGGATGTGTAATCAGGCAGCAAAGAAAGTGGTACGGCAATCACTAAGAAGAAGCATCATAATATGAGGAACAAAATGAGTTCCCTTCATCCGTCGCCAACTATGATAAAGGTGTCGAGAAATCTAGGCAATGATAGCAACAGAAAGAACAAGAGATTCTCTGTTGTTTTGTAAATGAAAATGAAAATGAACAGGAAAAAATAAAACAGTTTTTTTCAGGAATCCCATTTATAACCATTATCCAGTGTCACTGATAGAAGAGCAATCAATATAAGACACAGCAAAACCATGCCTGCAGTAACATTCATTCTGCTTCAAGTTATTTAAAATATAGGTTTGAGTCGATTCAAACGGCTGGTCCTCGAGCTGCCCTTCATGAGCTATCCTTTACATTGATCAGACCAACTGATTGCCCCACTGGTATCTACAACATCTGAAAGTCTCTCCTTCCCTACCATGCCCATTGATTTCTTTCATATCAACCAGAAGGTACACTTGCTGGCTTAAGACTGTACTTTTAAAACATGAAATTCCCCCATTCAAGCTGATCCCATACTGCTGTATAATTAATACTTTCCACTACCAAATTCCTTTTCAGACCAGCAGCCTGCACTACCTGTGTCACAGAGTGGTTTTATATAGTATTATTATGAATGGTCATGATCAACTGTTCCAAAAAGATCAGCCATGATTAGTGTGTGGCAGGAAGGAGCATTAGCTCATGTCATTATAAAGCTGGTGGAGACCATTTATCAGTTGTAATCTATTTTCTGAACTTGAAATCTGAAACAGTGAGGTTATTAAAGAATACTATTAGGAGAATTCTGAAAAGTTAATTTCTGGGGAAATGGAGGAAATAGGATTTTATCATAACATGTCTCTCTGATTATTGGAATTTCTTTAACTTCCAGTACCACAGCCCGGTTTTGCTCTTTCCAAGAGTACAAGAGTACCATACCAGCGATTTAAGGAACTGGTTTTATCACCCAGTTAAGTGTCATAAAATGTTTTCATGTATGTAACATGCAAAAAGTCATGCAGTGTGCCATTACTGTGAGGGAGTATCAACCTCTAATATACTCTACTCAATTCTAAATACTTTTTATCAAAAAGGAGATTCCCACTTCATGTTACTGTAAGTGAGACACCCATGGTGTTCTTTGCTCTTTGAAAATCCATCCAATTAATAGGTTGCTAAATTTTAGCAATGGGAGAGTTGGTAATTTTGATGGGGGGGGGGGATAAAACATGTTGACTCAAACAGAAAAGCATGTGCAGTCATATGCATCAAGAACATATTTTTCCAACATGGCTAATAACAACACCAAATCTGCTTATGAAGACAGAAGGTGTCCAATATCTGTAAGCTAACGTCCTGATAAGATTACAGATAGAACATTCACAAGAATTCACCCAACTCTGGTTGGTTCTTTCTCCTGTTTAGTTACAGCCATAAAGACATAAAATACTAATGATTTCATTCCATAGACTTTTTCCTTTACAGAACAACAGTTTTTACAGCAGAAACAGCACCCCTGCATCACATACTGTCAAGCCAATCATGCCATATACAACATGCAAGCCAGCAATTAAAGGATACCACTCCCCTGATGATATCTACCAACTTGGCACTGGATTGCCCTTCACAAGGTCTTTTCAATCAACCAAGTTGAAGTAGCATGACTGCATGACAGGAGGGTTTGACGAAATAGATTGTTAACATAGTCAACTTGCCAAACCATTTCTCTTTAGTACATTGCAAAGATTGCACTCTGTCCTCTTTTTGGAGTGAGGTAATTCTTGACGTCAGCCACCATTTCTCAGAAAGTACAATAAGCTCGCAGTGCTTCTGATTATTTCATGCAATATCAAAGATGACATTCATAAACTGTAGATATTTATTTGGTTTGGTATTACATGTAGCTGTTTGTATATGGCCTTATTACAGTCCATTCATAACCAAAGAAATAATGATGTGTTTTGCCTTTTCCAGACTGTTGTTTTATTAACAAAAAAACATCCATTACTGATCCAGTAAAAATATTATAAGAAAAGATTATGAGAATAGTCTTAATGAAAGATCTGTACTTCAGCATGTTATATCCTGTGCTTCACTACGAGGAAACCATGCCCTTAAAAAGCTCAAACCATTGAACAACTCACCAAAAAGTAACTGCTCTGCCAAGAGTTGTTACAGTTAACAGAAAATTGATCCTTCCTATGTCTGCATCCTGAAGCCACCAGGATTCAGAAGCAGAAAAAGAGACACTTGGGTTGCAATTGATATTGGTCATACAGGGTTAGGCTCTTCACTGACAATCAGGTGATCAAGGGGTCTCAGCGACATGCAACTGACATGGACTGAGGCTTCCTGGCAGGTAGGTGGAGGGTAGCAGGATGTATGGTGGTTAGGGTGTAATGTATTGACAGTTGGATATATACCATGACCCCTGCCACATTGAGTAATGCATAAATCAGTGACTGTACGTCCCCAAGATCTGCTGTATAGGTTGGGGCCCAGATGGTAGGGGTTTAGATGAAGCAAGGACAGAGGGATGAGGCTGAGGGAGGAAGAGGGAGGAATCAAGGATGGGAAGATATGAGGTGGCAAGAAGAAGATAAGGTGTGAGGAATGTAGGGACATAGACAGGGAGACAGAATTACAGCAGTAATGGTGAGTGAATGAGAGTGCTGAGGTTGAAGCTGGTAGACGGAAGTGTGTTGGAAAGCTGAGGAAGTCAAGATGGTGAGGAATTGACTAAACCAAAAATAGCGGACAGCAATCATTGAAATTGTCAGAAGTGGCACATCCAAAAGAACATTGAGTCAAGAGTAATCATTTACGCCTAATGATCAAAAGAAGTGTGGCAGCTTAGAAAGAAGTTGGCTGTCGATGAAAGTAAAGCAGGAGTGGATGTCAATACTTTTTCTTTTTTTGGGGGGGACTACTAGATGCATTATGAAACTGTGTTTTTAAGAATTTAGATGTACCGATGCAGCGCCAGCAATTAAGGATCACTGCATTGATTAAAATAAATTTGTTGGTGAACCATATAGGCTCAGTATGAATTGTGAATGCGGTGTAGGCCAAGTTCCAGGTTTCACTTCATTGTTGCATAGTTATACTATACACATTATGAAGCAAAGCACTAATAGAGCAGGGCAGACATACTTTGCTGTTAACTGAGCGATGACCCTTGATTATGCCCTAAAGGTAGGATGACATTGGCTTATGGCAAGGCATTAGTGTAGGTTGCCAGCAGGGAATGCAAGGCCTGTAGACTGTACTAAGCTAAGGTCACAGGGGTCTATGTACTATGATATTCCAATTTTTCCTGTAGGCTAAAAGTGTCGGCCATATTAAAAATATTGCATGTACTTAACCTTGCCATGTGTAATGTTATGACCCAGCATGCTCACTCCTACATCTTTTCGGCTTCCGATGAAAGCAACAGCTGCAAAGTACATAGCCAGATAGATCTGAGGTACACTACTTACTTCAGATATAATTTAACAGGTAAGGTTATCAGGGTGCATGGTGTAATTGCCCCAATATAGTGATTGGCCTTTACCAATGTATATGGATGTGGCCTTTTGTGCATCCTATTGTGATGCAGGGTCGGGACAGGCCTACACAGTGGTCATAACAAGAGATGGGTTGCTGGGTAGATGAGAAGGAGAGAAATTGGGAGGAAGTAAGTAGCATGGAGGGAGATGGTCTTCCTTTGTGAGCATGCTGTGTGCTGGTGTGCAAGAGTCAACATGGCTAAGTGCCCCGGACGCTGACACAAATGTATTGGGCATGTCCCATTGCTATGACCACATGCAAGCAATTCTGAACCTAGCCAACTAACAGCACAACCAAAAGTTGTCTACTAATAGAAGGTCAAATGTAACTGCAGTTGCTCCTGCCACCAGCCACTTTCCAAATAGGCACTATTTCTTGGTGCACCTCTCAGGATCGGCCTCTCAGAAGTCCCTTTTCCCTCTGCAGCTGATGCACCAGTACCACATCACCGCAGAGATTCTGTTGCAATTTCCCAGGACACCATCACAGCCTTAAGTGGATTGCAGCATAAGCACTACCAACAGGAGGGATAACCCAAGGCGTCATGCCTTGTTTGATGTCACCACTACACCTACAATCACCACAACCATTCTCTCCAAATACCAGGTAACATGCACCACTCTAGATGCTAGCTTTACCAAACATCTGTGGCTCATGATATCTCAGTCCTGAGATGTTTATATATGTCTAGAGAATTTATTCTCAACATCTCCTTTCAGCTACATCGTATGTCATTGAACCAATGTGTTCCCCATCATTTCCTGATTAAATAAATTATATATATATATATATATATATATATATATATATATATATATATATGTAACATTTGGCTAGTAGTTACTTTCTCCCTCAGATGTGCTCTCCCTTGCTCGCCTCCCAATTCCTAGACTATTATTTAACCAGGATTACAACCTCCATTTACCCAGGCAATATTGTATGCATGAATATTCATCTATATTATATCAATTACCAACAGCACCTAATATCCAAGTGCATATACATTATCACATACTGTCACTTGGCTAGCATGAACTTAGAGCTGACGGTTGAATGATAGCTGTGATGATTCTTTGAGCTATATCTGTAAACCAATCACCTTATATGCAGAGGAATTAGCACACAATGATATACTGGCAGGGTGATATGATTAGCAGGACAGTGTGTGCTACATGCAATTACCAAGAAGCTAACACTATATGAAGGATTGCATGACTTTACCTTAGGGCCAGTAGGATTAATTGGGCAACTCTAGGCACAGCCTTTGTGAACAGAACACATGTACCTTATGTATCCACTATTAGTCTGCAAAGCAATCAGGAGGACATTAAACAATAAAGGTCCCAAGAATCTAAGCTTTGCATTCTAAAAAGGCAGAGGGGAGGCCTTAACATTGGAGAGGAGGTCCAAGCGTTTCTTTATAAGTAACACAGGCTTTAATTAGTCTCTGTATGATTTTCCACTTTCAGTTCAAATGACCATGTCATATTGTCAAATCTAACTCCAAAAATAGGCATTGAATAAATGACAATTTCTTGTAACTTATTCACGATATACTCTAATGACCAGCATCACAAATGATAATATCTTGGAGAAGGGAAAATAAATAAAGGGATAGTAAATCACCAATATATCACATCATATTGATTATAAAATCAGCTATCAAAAAGTCTGCTTGACTGGAAATATCCTACAGAGCTTAAGATACATGAGTGATGGCCCTTTTATATAATATAACTGATGGACTGTCTGACCTAGGCACTAAGTATAGATTGAACTTCTCCGGCAGGTCTTTGATCTCTTTATTGATTGATTGAATGATGGCTCGATCTTGATTCTGATCAGAGAGCTGCTCATTCATCTGGGACAATGAGCAGCCTGTTACCACAGGACCAGAGCCACTCTGAAACCACTGACAGCTCCTCACAAGACACAACCTCTGACAACACCAGGTTTCCTCTCTGCCTCCTATACCAACCGTAGGGGGCACTCTAGCCTCAGGTAACTTGCCGTATAGCACCGCCTGGGTCTGTCACTCAGACAGAGATATGAGGTAATCTTTACCAACTGGCAGCAACTGTCTGATCATTATAAAAAAAGGGTTTGGTCTAGACGAGGAAAGGTCCTGCATTGAGACTGACCCAAAATCAACTCTCTGAAGGATATCTAGGTTGTCAGAATTGATAACATTATGGTTTCAATAAATCTGTTTGAATATTTTAGGGTACATCCTTTTAAAATAGCTGTTCACAAAATGGTATAGAAGGCCTTACATTTATTGATACTGAGAGTATAAACTGGGAAGCACATTATGATGAAGTCACCGCATTTAGTCATTGCAATAAGAGATTCTGAAGAGATCTAATGCAAAAACAGTCATCCCTCCTAATATAAGTAATTCAACAGAATATCTTAAGCTGTGACACAGATAAATGACGTGACTGCTAAAAATGTATTTATTGCACAAAAGCTTCAGCTTTAATACATCTGCACTTAATTACGAACAATGCCACAGTGAGCCCAAATATGGGCTCTTACTGAACAAAGAAGACACAAATTGCTGTGTGCTCTGCTGAGCCCACACATTAATCAATGTTGACAAAAATCACTCTCAATGCATCAAAGGTATTGCCATAATTGCAAGGTCATGAACTACAACAACTGATGATAAACAGCAGATATCTAATGACAGCATATGGATACTTTTTGTAGTATGCATACAATAAATGACAGGATGCGTCTACTTGAATAGTCTTTATTAGCATCAGCCTCATTGAAGCTCCAAATTTTAGGAACATTTCTAGTTTCAGCGGTTTTTTTTAAGAAAGGGTCTGCTTGCCTGTAACACAATTTGAACTGAAAATATCTTAGAGAAGTGGCTTTTTTTTAAAGAAAGGGTCTGCTTGCCTGTAACTGAAAATATCTTAGAGAAGTTGCCTACCAACACAGTATTAGAGCAACTCAATACGCACTCAAAGCTCCATACTAGGCACCAATTCTGACAACTGCAGATCTCCTGCTTCATTTTCCTGAATTGGTGCCAGCTCAGATTATGTGTGTAGGAAAATTCATGCAACTGGGTTTGAATTTTTCTGATGAGTGATTTGGATTCAATATAGGACTATGTATCATGAGATCAGTGCATTTCCCGTTCCTGTCCGACCTGCATTAATATGCTCAAATCAACTAAATATTTACCATGATTATATGAGTGCTTATGATGCATTGCACTATATTTTTCTTTTTTCTTATTTAATGATTTTTCTCCCATTTTATCTAACTGAAATGCCCATTTCCCGTTCCTGTCCGACCAGAAACAATTGCCTTCAGACAATATGTATTTTTTATACACCACAGTTATAATTGGCCAGCATATTATATTGTTACTATATTATAATTAAAGGTTGAAAACGTCAGTTTATCTCCCTATCTCTGCTCAGAATATGACTTTTTTACACATTTCATCAATACCTAACCTTGCAGTTTTTTACCAGGCATACTTTTATCTAGAAACATGCAATAAGCACTCAAGTGAATTGTCAAGAGACATATGTGATGGAATTGTAGAGAAAAATCATAATATTCTTATATTGTTTATCATTTATTCCTGGTCAAAGGGGTGGACAGGAACGGGATATGGCTGGACAGGAACGGGATATTTGATTTCTTTAGGTATTTCATGTACTGTGTTCATGGGGAAAACAGATCATAAGCACCCACATGTATTGCCAAGAGTCATATCTAACTGATTTTTAAGAAAAATAATCATGTTCTTTCATGGTTTATCATTTATTTCTGGTCAAAGGGCTGGACAGGAACGGGATATTTGATTTCTTTAGGTGTTTTGTGTACTGTGTTCATGGGAAACAAATCATAAGCACCTATATGTATTGCCAAGAGTCATATCTAACAGATTTACAAAGAAAAATAATCATGTGCTTACATGGTTTATCATTTATTCCTGGTCAAAGGGCTGGACAGGAACGGAATATAGCTGGACAGGAACGGGATATTTGATTTCTTTAGGTATTTCATGTACTGTGTTCATGGGAAAAACAAATCATAAGCACCCACATGTATTGCCAAGAGTCATGTCTAACCGATTTATAAAGAAAAATAATCATGTTCTTACATGGTTTATCATTTATTCTTGGTCAAAGGGGTGGACAGGAACGGGATATGGCTGGACAGGAACGGGATATTTGATTTCTGTAGGTGTTTTGTGTATTGTGTTCATGGGAAACAAATCATAAGCACCCACATGTATTGCCCAGAGTCATATGTAACCGATTTACAAAGAAAAAAAATCATGTTCTTACATGGTTTATCATTTATTCCTGTTCAAAGGGGTGGACAGGAACGGGATATGGCTGGACAGGAACGGGATATTTGATTTCTTTAGGTATTTCATGTACTGTGTTCATGGGGAAAACAAATCATAAGCACCCACATGTATTGCCAAGAGTCAAATCTAACTGATTTTCAAAGAAAAATTATCATGTTCTTACATGGTTTATCATTTATTTCTGGTCAAAGGGCTGGACAGGAACGGGATATGGCTGGACAGGAACGGGATATTTGATTTCTGTAGGTGTTTTGTGTATTGTCTTCATGGGAAACAAATCATAAGCACCCACATGTATTGCCCAAAGTCATATGTAACCGATTTACAAAGAAAAAGAATCATGTTCTTACATGCTTTATCATTTATTCCTGTTCAAAGGGGTGGACAGGAACGGGATATGGCTGGACAGGAACGGGATATTTGATTTCTTTAGGTATTTCATGTACTGTGTTCATGGGGAAAACAAATCATAAGCACCCACATGTATAGCCAAGAGTCAAATCTAACTGATTTTCAAAGAAAAATAATCATGTTCTTACATGGTTTATCATTTATTCCTGGTCAAAGGGCTGGACAGGAACGGGATATGGCTGGACAGGAACGGGATATTTGATTTCTGTAGGTGTTTTGTGTATTGTGTTCATGGGAAACAAATCATAAGCACCCACATGTATTGCCCAGAGTCATATGTAACCGATTTACAAAGAAAAAGAATCATGTTCTTACATGGTTTATCATTTATTCCTGTTCAAAGGGGTGGACAGGAACGGGATATAGCTGGACAGGAACGGGATATAGTCATAAAGGAACAGTTCTTTTTACTTCTATAGACAAAGACAAGTCGTGAGGTGCTTTTTATGCTATGTAGGAAAAGGTATTATGGCATATAATATTTGGGATTCATTGTGAATATTTAAATACCTTTGGTTTGAAAAAAAGTTAAAAGGAGAATGTTCATGGTACAATTTGGTATATACAAAAGTATATATAAATGCATAGAAAATTAAATACAGTCTCAGGGAGGTAACCCAGGCCACATAGGAATTGTAAAAAGCCCAAAAAATTTGATAAAATTGATAAAATTGATAAAACTAAAAGTGTCATGTAATAGAGTATGATGAGTAGTGTATACATGAGAATTACATATATGATTTGAGAATATTTTTGACAAGTCGGACAGGAACGGGAAATGCATCAATCTCATGATACTGAGTCATAGACATTCCTCAGCTGGCATCTGTTCTGAATTGATGTCTAGTGTCTTGTGATGTTGATGAAGAAGGGTACCCATGATAATGTAATAGTAATGTAACAGCAGCCCTTCAAGATAGTTCCTGCACCAGTTGGAATACTGTCATGGCCCTTTTTATTAAGATTGATCCTTTCCATCAAGAGGGAACCAGTTTATGTGTGGCAGGTGGAAGATGCTGCAGACTCAGCTCATGTCAAGATCCTGTCGAGCCCATTTGTCAGTTTTGATCTATGTGGATGTTTTTTACCCAAATGACATCAGAGGTTATTGTTCTTTTTGAAAGGCCACTTGAGAAGTTCTTATAACATTCACCCTAAGAATTAAGAAAATTTAATCATAACTTTCTAACAGCAAAAGTTTCTCTTTAAGATTAAAATTAATACTGAGTGACAACTTTGCAATTTTTTAATACTTCTGCCAACAGTCCTCCTAACTTGCCATTCGCCTAGTGCTAGGATAGTGTACACTGAAACTTTGTGTCTATTGTCATTGGACTGCACTGTTATTTGAATGTATCTATCCAAGGTTGATATAAACAAAACTGAGAAGAAGTAAACCAAGTCTTACACATGATCTGAAGTAAATATAATGAACCATACCTTTAAGCTCACAGATGCCACCAATGAAAGGACATTGTATATGAAGGAATATGATAGGTCTGTAAGTTTGTACCAAGTAATTAGCTATTCATAGAATGGTACAGAAGTCTTTGTATCTAATATCATCAAGATAATGAATTAGGATAGCACATTCTAACAAAGCCATGCATCAAGGTCTAGCACTGCACCTAAAGGATTAAAAGAGTGTTTGTTCCTTAAGAGTTCCTATGCATAATCGGTCAACCCTAATATGAGAAATCTTCAAGAGAATGTTTTCACTTGAAGACTGATAATTCTCAAATGGAGAACCCCTGCTGTCAAAGCTTATCTGTAGGTCCTACTGAGAATCCCCTGAATACAAATTGATAAAAATCAGTCAATGATGGCACAGCTTCAGCTATAATAGGCCTGCACTTAGACAAGAACAATGCAGCAATCATTATGACTCACTCCTGATGAGAAATGAGAAAATGTTGAATATTAAGAGTAATGTTTATCATGACAGGAAAATGACAGTTTCTATAGGCTGCATGCAATGACAATTCTATGTAATGCTGAATATATGCATTCTATCTAGTCTATTAGTCTCTTCTATCACCTATCATCTGGATTACTTTTTAACTCCAAAGAAGCAGAAACACATATTAAAAATAGTATAAATAGGGCCTACAATAATTGAACCAAGATACCTAATCTCCAATTTGTAATGAATTAATTTATAAATCTGAAGTATGATGTTCCCCGAACCTATTATACTGACAGTTTCTATCATTTAACCACATTCCTTAACCTAAGCTTTTAAATTATTAAACTATAAACAGCCCTGCCCAGATTTGAAAACACAAGATTGATTCTCGATAGCATTGAACATTCTCATCAAACAGGATTTAGCAGTGTTGAAAGAGTGTACTTGTGTTCAATAAATCCTGGTCACGGTGAGTTAGGCCCTTCGGTGAGGCTCAGGTGAGAGTCTGAGAGGACTAAACTGAATCTGAACTAAATCTTCCCCTGCCCCATCTCTGCCTGACGTGCTACCCCACCTCACAGTACCTGGGTTAGGCTGGAATATGGATGGAGGTTGAGGCATGTCAAATGACATATATGCCATTAATATCTATGCCTGATTCAAAAATATTGATTCTGCAATTGTCAAAGAGCATCGAAGAGTTGCTTTGCAGTAAGGATTATTCATTTGGGGGCATATTAATCATCATGTGTACTTAGTTGTTCAGTTTCTACATTTCACAGACGTGGTGTTTGAGTGAGGCAAAGTGGGAATTGGTGACTCGTGTGAGATGTCCACTAGCATCAGCTGAGGAACTCAAGGTGCTGAGGAATTGACTAAACCAAAAATAGCCTACTAGAAATCATTTAAATTGGTATGAGTGGCACGTCCATGGAGAAAAGAGGAGTCTTTTATTATCTAAAAAAGTGTGTCAGCTTGGAGAGAAGATTGCTGTCAATGGAGGTAAACCAGAACTGAATGTCAACCACTTTTGTTGTGTTGAGAACGATTAAGTGCAATGTTAATTGGATGTTTATATTTAGAAGTACATGCAGGGAAGGCAGGTTATTCACCAGCATTAGATTGCTGCAGCATTCCAATTTGCACTCAGATACAGTTAGTAAGATGCATGATTGTGGCACTGGTAAGTTAATCACCAGGGGCAAGTATGACAATAATCTTGATAAGGAATTTATGCAATATGCTTTTAAGAAGATCGTCCATGAGCACTATGGCACGATAGTGCTAAATTACTCATATTTGCTAAGTAATGGACTGTGAATAACTGTAAGGCGAAAATAATATAAAGCAGGAGAGACGGACAAGGCTGCTTTAGAGCTATGACCCTCCATAAATACCCATAATGTGAATGGCAGCAGACGTCATACTGTAGGCTGCAGGGAGAACAATGCCTAAAGTATCTACTTAGCTATATCTAAGTCACAAGGGTTAGGAAATATAACATGCCTACATCGTCATCAGCGTTGGTGGGGTAACAGGATAGGACACAGGTGCACAGTGTACTCTAGTTAAGTCTATTATGGCTTATGCTATGAGGCAGCTGCCTTACATCTACCCTCATCTAGCATTCAGTGAGAGCCTTATGCTAACAACATAGGCAGATGTATATTTCAGGTCGGACTGATTTATACCAATTTTGTCATTAGTGTATATATGTTTTTGTACAATATCACTGCTCTGTTCCTTGCCATGCATGTAAATACTGTACTAATAACTGCTTTTCAAAGATTGGCAGATGTCCTTATGTGAAATTATTTCCTATGATCATGAATAGTAATCAAAGTGCATTTCCGGTGATAGAGCAATACTCTAAAAAAGATGTCTGAATACTAACCTATACAATACATTGTCAAAAAGAGAAATGCTGTGAGTTGGTAGGAGCCATTAGTTCATCATATTTCATAACTATGCCATATGCCCCACATTGCCCCACATCCTGCATTATTTGACCTTAGCTTGACTCACATTTGATCCGATATTGTAAGCACAGTCCGTAATAGTCAATATGTACGAACCTTTGAACTGGATTTATTTTATTTTATTAAGCCTTGCACCACCTTGCCAGTTTCATTCAGTGTCACAACAAGAGACACTTAGGTTTATATTTACTAAGGTCAGGCTGGCAAGCTTTTTCAAGGGAGATCACATGACCAGAGATCTGGCAATGTAGGATGGGAAATTCAGACTTGGGGGAGGGGTTTGTGGAGATGTGGAGCTCTGGGGATGAGACAGTGATGGTTTGACAGTTGAACACTCAAGAAGACTCCTATCATTCTAAGATAGAGGAAACTTGAGGAATCCATCTCTGAGAGGACGAAACATTTGGCAGTTGCATTGCTCTTCTAGAACATTCTCTTAAAATCCCAAGCCCAGTTTTATATGTTAGGCTGTTGTTAGTTATGCCTTTGGATGTATCCTACAGAGAGCAATTTGACTCTAGTGACACCATATTGTGCTACAGAATACTCCTCCCATGGTTGCTACTGTTATTGGCAGCCAAAGGAACACCTTCAAAGTGCTGATGTTGGGGTCAGGGAGGGGGAGGAGCCA
This sequence comes from Harmothoe impar, assembly GCA_947462335.1. NCBI lineage: Eukaryota > Metazoa > Annelida > Polychaeta > Phyllodocida > Polynoidae > Harmothoe > Harmothoe impar. Next base: position 68,694,502 of record OX381706.1, read on the forward strand.
ATGTTGGGAAAGGAGCAAGGGAGGTGGAAGAAGGTGAATGAAAAGAAGATAAGTGGAGGGAGCATGCTATTCAGTAGGGAGACATGGTGACCCAAACTGATTAGCTGTCTATATAGGGATTGGACCATCTTTAGATACCAGTACAAATATATATTAGTATGCAATAGTTATATTTATAAAAAGGGATTGGAGTCTAGACTAGGCATGTGCTTAGATTTAGAACACTCAGAGTTCATCTATGAACCTCTCTCTCAAAATGGCAACAGAAGAGGTGAATGTAGTCTGTAAACATGGCTACTTGAGGAGCTAAAAATGCACATGAAGAAGCCAATCAGGATGGGCAACCTGTTGGTTGGCCTCTACACAACTCCACACAACTATACCAATCACACGCAGGGAGACTGAATCATCCCTTGCAGCCTACCTGCCCGGTCACCCAAGGTCATAGTGCTTGTATATGTATAAGCTGGAATATAAGGCATTGAATTTCAGGTCAAGGGTCATATTGGTCTATTGAAGCTTCTACTTTATAGCTTTTATCTTTTATTTTGAGATGAGAACTCTGATAGGGTTTAAACAATTTGATTTACTAAAGTGGTAGTTGCAGGCTGGATGTTTATTGATGTTAGCTCTTCAATTCAAAGCAGACTCAAAATCATTAAAATCAATATGACTGGCCATTCTAGAGTGGATGTTATTGATTTAACCGAAAAACTATGTAGGTGGAAGAAGTATATACATGAGAGGCATGCTTCATTTGCTTGATTTCAGAATGGTCTTGCTGAATATAATAGTAATAGCTTGAGATCTTTAGAATGTAATACATTAAAACATTGAGATGTAAAGAAGCTGAAACCTGACTTACAAGTACATCTATTTAAATGACAGGGGGATTCCTGTGAGAGGTAGCTTTATAAGGCCTCATTCTGGGGTTACCTTTCCACAGCCATAGGACTGTTCTTGCACTCAATTTTGGGCTGTATAAGTTCTTTGACCTCAAAAATGAACATGTCTTAAACAGGGTATATGGAAGTGGAAATCAATAAGCACTCATTATATTTGGATCCACAACACTCATCCTGTACATCTTGCTGTTAAGTTGAGGCTTAACCCAGTATGGGTCACATAGTGCATCAATGTGCAAAGACGTATCTTATGTTGCAGAAGGGAGAACTTCAACCCACTTGGCGTGATGCTCTAATTGAATGAGGCTTGTGTCATGCCTCATGATGACACAGAACATTAAGGCACTATCCAGCCTTGAAGGGATAACCACATGCTGACATGAATTTCCCGGAAGCTGGCAATGGTGCAATGGGTGCATCTTGTTGCTTTGGCGACATGCAACATGTCCGTGCTTTAGGTGACTAATAACCTGAACCAAACTTATCCACTAATCTAAGGTCAAATTTAGTTCTGGCTTCAGGCCCTACCCACCACTTCCTAAATTGGCCACCACTTCTCAGCCCACTTCTCTGCTGACCCCTGCCAGATCCTGCACGGTACAACAGCGACTACCAGGCAACTGCTTGGCAATTTATGACATGATTTTCAGGAAAAATCCATGCCCTAAGTGGATGGTGGCATTTGCAGCAGCCACATGGAGCATCTGCCATGGCGTGATTCCACAGCTTATCACCCACCGACCCCTATTACTTAACCCTTTAAAGACAGCATATATTTAATGGTGTATGAGTAATCCCTGGTGAGTAACTGGCAACAAAAAGCCATTTCTTTAGTGAAATGCCATCCTTGAATTACAAAACAACAAACCTGGTACATTGCTCCACCAATGCTGGAGGAAGTCTCCCCAAATGTTTGAATCTCACAATATATTGATCAAGATGTCTTTATAATGTAGTAAACACATACACAAAATGCGAAATATACACGCTATCCAATCCTTTTTCGCATGCCACTAAATCTGATGTAAACCTAAATGGGTGGTTAGACTATTTAAATATCTTGCTCTTTAACGTGATCTCTCCAGTTATTCTTTCATTCTGTTACATTATTGATCAGGGAAATATGGGTTCACAAAAAGGTCTTTCTGACTCAATGTGTATGGAGCTAGTCAGTAAAGACAGTTATGGCTATATTATATTATATAACTATATTGGTCTATAAGGAATTAGCTCATCTGCATACAAATCACAGGAAGAGCAATTAGCACATGGCAAGAACTCATTGACACTGTTGTGTAATCAGACTGCTAAAAGTTGGTTAGGTAATCACCAAGAAGCACCATCATAATATGAAGAACAAAATGAGTTCCCTTCAGCCAAAGCCAACTATAATAAAGCTGCTTAGAAACCACAGAAAAGAACAAGAAAGTTTCAGTTGTCTTGTAAATAGGTAAAACCAGAAAATGAACAGGAACAAATAAAACAATTTTATCAGGAATTTCATTTGTAACCATTATCCAGTGTCACTAATAGAAGAGCAATCAATACGAGACACAGCAAAACCAAGCCTGCAGTAACATTCATTCTGCTTTGGGTTATTTGAAGTATTGATTGACATATTTATTTGAATCACTTCAAGCATCTGGTCCTCGAGCTGCCCTTCATGAGCTATCCTTTACATTGATCAGACCAACTGATCGCCAAACTGGTATCTACAACATCTGAAAGTTTCCTCATGCCCATTAATTTCTCTCATAATTATAAATCAGAAGGTGCACTTGCTGGATTAAGACTGTACTTTTTAAACATGAAATTCCCCAATTCAAGCTGGTCCCATACTCCTGCATAAATATTACTTTTTAACCTTTTAAGGGCCGCTGCTGCCTCTGGGCAGCATTTAAAATACCCCTGAAAAACCGCTGCTGCCATAGGGCAGCAACAGTGCTGCCCTATGGCAGCAATACTACTAACTTGCAGCTCCTGCTATGAAACAAAGAATGAGAATTTTTCAATCAATCCAAAAATATTTAATAAGAGTACTACATCCCCTTGTCAGAAAGATGCAAATTATGTCACCAATACAACTTATTTTACTACTTAGCCACTATCCCAGGGAGCACATACTTGTTAAGTTGCATATTCCCATAGCAAAGGGCCGGTGCTTAAGGCCCAAATTGCAGTTTTAAGGCCGGCAGCTAAAGGGTTAATACCAAATTCCTTTTCAGTGCGGCATCAGAGCAGCAGCTTGCACTACCTGAGTCACAGAATGGTGTTAAATAGTATAACAATGAATGGTCATGATTAACTGTTCCAAACAGACCAGATATAATTAGTGTGTGGCAGGCAGGGGGATCAGGAGGCTTAGCTCATGTAATTATGGAGACCATTTATCAGTTGTAATCTAATTTCTGAACTTGAAATCTAAAACCATGAGGTTTCATTAAGAATACTATTATGAGAACTATGAAATTTGATTTCTGGGGAAATGGAGGCAATGGGATTTTATCATAACACGTTTCTACGATTATTGGAATTTCTTTAACTTCCAGTAACACAGCCTGGTTCTGTTCTTTTCAAGAGTACAAGCGTACCATACCAGCAATTTAAGGAACTGGTTTTATCACACAGTTACGTGCCTGAAAATGCTTTCATGCATATAACATGCAAAAAGTCATGCATTGTGTCATTCCTGTGAGGAAGTATCAGCCTCTAATCTACTCTACTCAATTCTAAATACTTTTTATCACAAGGGAGATTTCCACTTTTGATGATAACCCATGATTCATGTTATTGTAAGTAAGACACACATGATGTTCTTTGCATCCAATTTGGAGGGTCCTCAGTTTTAAGCAATAGGAGAGGTGGTAGTTTTGATAGGGGGCTAAAAACATGACCAGTGATGGGTGTAAACAATTTGAATCACTCTTGGGGGAAGGGGTAAAATTCACCTGTTTTGAACAGAAAAGCATGTGCAGTACTATGCATCAAAAACATATTTTTCCAACATGGTTTATAGAAACACCCAATCTGACAGGAGTTGTCCCTGCCAATACCTGTAAGCTGACATCCTGATAAGATTACAGATAGAATATTCATAAGACATCATCCAACTCTGGTTGGCTCTTTCTCTTGTTTAGTTTCAGCCATAGGGACATAAATACCAATAATTTCATTCCGTAGACTTTTTCTCCTACAAAACAACAATTTTTTTACAGTAGACACAGCACTCCTGCATCACAAACTGTCAAGCCAATTATGCCATATACAACATGCAAGCTAGCAATTAAAGGATACCACTCCCCTGATGATATCTATCAATGTGGCACTGGATTGCCCTCCACAAGGTCTATCCAATGAAGCAAGTTCAGATAACATGACTGCATGACAGGAGGGTTTGATGGAACCGATTGTGAACATAGTCAACTTGCCAAAACGATTCATTGCAAAGATTGTGCTCTGTCTTCTTTTTGGAGTAAGGTAATTCTTGGCGTCAGCCACCATTTCTCAGAAAGTACAATAAGCTCCCTGTGCTTCTGATTATTTCATGCAATATCAAAGATGACTTTTATAAACTGTAGATATTTATTTGGTTTCGTATTACATGTAGCCATTTCAATAGGACCTTATTACAGTCCATTCATAACCAAAAGAAATAATGATGTTTTTTTGCCTTTTCCAGACTGTTGTTTTCCCATTACTGATCCGGGAAATATAAGAATGTAAGAAAAGTTTGGCTGTATTATAGGAATAGTCTTAATGAAAGATCTGTACTTCAGCATGTATTATCATATACTTCACTACGAGGAAACCATGCTCTTTAAATGCTCAAACCATTGAACAGCTCACTGACAAGTAACTGCTCTGCCAAGAAGCAGAAAAATGGATGCTTGGTTTGCAATTGATATTGGCCAAACAAGGTTAGGCTGTTCACTGACAATCAGATGATCAAAGTGTCTCAGCGCTGTGCAACTGACATGGACTGAGGCCCCCTGGCATGTAGGTGGAGGATAGCAGGATTTATGGTGGTTAGGGTGTAGTGTATTGACAGTTGGATACATACCATGACCCCTGCCACATTGGGTACTGCATGAATCAGTGACTGTACGACCCTAAGCGCTGCTGTATAGGTTGGGCCCAGATGGAAGGGGTTTAGACGAAGCAAGGACGGAGGGATGAGGATGAGGGAAGAGGAGGGAGAAATCAATAATGGGAAGATATGAGGTGGCAAGAAGAAGATAAGGTGAAAGGAATGTAGGGATATAGACAGGGACGCAGAATTACAGAAGAACTGCAGTGGTGGTGAGTGAATGAGAGTGCTGAGGTTGAAGCTGGTAGATGGAAGTGTGTTGGAAAACATAACATAAGCTGAGGAAATCAAGATGGTGAGGAATCAACTAAACCAAAAATAGCGGACAGCAATCATTGAAATTGGCACAAGTAGGACATTCAAAAGAACGTTGAGTAAAGAGAAATCATTTACGCCTAATGATCAAAAGAAGTGTGGCAGCTTGGATATAAGTTGGCTGTCGATGAAAGTAAAGCAGGACTGGATGTCAATAGTTGAGAATTAAGATGTACCGATGCAGCACCAGCAAGTAATAAACACCGCATTGGTGAATGATTAGCATATTTGTCTGTGAACCATATAGGATCAGTATGAATAATAAATGCTGTGTAGGCCAAGTTCCAGGCTGCACTTCATTGTTGCATAGTTATACTATACACATAACGAAGCAAAACACGAATAGACCAGGGCATACAAACTTTGCTGTTAACTGAGCTATGACTCTTGATAATGCCCTAAAGGTAGAATGAACTTGGCTGATGGCAGTAAACGTGACAAGGCATTAGTGTAGGTTGCCTGCAGGGAATGCAAGGCCTGTAGACTGTACTAAGCTAAGGTCAGAGGGGCCGAGCTAGCTCACTCCTACATCTTTTTGGCTTCTGATGAAAGCAACAGCTGCAAAGTACATAGCCAGATAGATCTGAGGTACACTACTTACTTCAGATATAATTTAAGAGGTTAGGTTATCAGGGTGCATGGTGAAATTGCCCCAATACAGTGATTGGCTTTGACCAGTATGCAGTTTGCATACCTGTGTATCTAATTCTATTATAATGTGTATGGATGTAGCCTATTGTGCATCCTATTGTGATGCAGGGTCGGGGCAGGCCTACACAGTGGTCATAACAAGAGATGGGTTGTTGGGTAGATGAGGAGGAGAGAAATTGGGAGGATGGAGATGGGAGTTAAGCAGCATGGAGGGAGATGGTCTACCTTTGTGAGCATGTTGTGTGCTGGTGTGCAAGAGTCAACATGGCTAAGTGCCCCGGACGCTGACATAAATGTATTGGGCACGTCCCATTGCTATGACCACATGCAAGCAATTTTGAACCTAGCCAACTAACAGCTCAACCAAAAGTTGTCTACTAATAGAAGGTCAAATGTAACTCCAGTTGCTGCTGCCACCAGCCACTTTCCAAATTGGCACTATTTCTTGGTGCACCTCTCAGGATCGGCCTCTCAGAAGTCCCTTTTTCCTCCGCCACATCACTGCAGAGATTCTGGTGCAATTTCCCAGGACACCATCACAGCCTTAAGTGGATTGCAGCATAAGCACTACTAACAGGATGGATAACCCAAGGCATCATGCCTTGTATGATGTCACCACTACACCTACAATCACCACAACCATTCTCTCCAAATACCAGGTAACACGCACCACTCTAGATGCTAGCTTTACCGAACATCTGTGGCTCATGATATCTCAGTCCTGAGATGTTTGTATATGTCTAGGGCATTCATTTTCAACATCTCCTTTTAGCTACATCCTATTTCATTGTACCGATGTGTTCCCCATCATTGATGAATGATAACTGTGATGATTCTATGAGTCATATCTATAAACCAATCAGCATATAAGCAGAGGAATTAGCACATGACAATGATATACTGGCAGAGTGATATGATTAACAGGACAGTGTGTGCTACAGGCAATTGCCAAGAAGCTAACACCATATGATAGATTGCATGACTTAACTTTACCTAAGGCCGAGGAAGATTTATTCAGCACAAAGCTCTAGGCATGTCTATATAACACAAGCTTTTGTGAACACATACACCTTATGTATCCACTACTAGTTTGATAAGTATCCAGGACAACATTATAAAAAAGGAGGTGTCAAAAATCGAACCTTTGCAATTTAAAAAGGCAGAGAGGTGGCCCTAATGTTTGGGAGGAGATTCAATCGTTTCTACATAAGTGATACAGGCTTTTATTTATCTATGTGTGAAACCTTCTAACTGAGGAAATAACCGATGGAGCTGAAGAGGGATGACTGATGGCCCTTTTACAGAATATGGCTGATGGACTGTCTGACCTAGGCACTAGGGATAGATTGACCCTCTCCGACAGGTCTTTGATCCCTTCATTGATTGATTGAATGATGGCTTCATCTTGATTCCTATCAGAGAGCTGCTCATTCAGCTGAGACCATAAGCGGCTCGTTAACACAGGATCAGAGCCACTCTGTAACCAATCACAGCTCCCAACCAGACACAACCTCTGACAACAATAGATCTCCTCTCTGCCTCCTACACCAACAGCAGAGGGCACTCTAACCTGAGGTGACTTGCCTTATAGCACCACCTGGGCCTGTCACCATACGGAAATATACAAATGTCTTTACCAACTGGCAGCAACTGTCATTTATGCAAAATGTTTTGTTCTAGACCAGGAAAGTTCTTGCATTGACTTGCATTGACTGACCCAAAACCAACTCTTTGAAAGACATCTAGGTTTGTCAGAATTGGTAACATTATGGTTACAATAGACTATTAGGACTATATGAAGGTACATTTAACTGTTAAAATAGCTATTCGCAAAATGGTACAGGAGGATTTATAGTGGTACTGAGAGTATAAATTGGAAGCACGTTATGGCAAAGCCACCAAGATTTGTCTAGTGCTAATATCACTGTAATAAGAGTCTCTAAAGACTTCCAATACAAAATCAGTCATCCCTCCTAATATGAGAAATTCAACAGAATATTTTAAGCTTTCATTCAGAAGCCCCTAAATGAAGACTGCTAAGAATGTGTTTTTAGAACAAAAGCTTCAGCTTTAATACGCCTGCACTTAATCAAAACAATGCCACAGTGAGCCCCATAATGAGCTCTTACTGAACAAAGCAGATACAAATTGCTGTGTGCTCTGCTGAACCCACATATTGATAAATGTGGACAAAAGTCACTCTCAATGCATCAAAGGTATTGTCATACTTGCAAGGCCATGAACTACAACAACTGGTGTTAGACAAGAGATATCTTCTGACAGTATATGGATAATCTTTGTAGTCTGCATACAATGAAGGATGGGATGCATCAACGTGAAGAGTCTCTATTAGCATCAGCCTTATTCAAGCTCCAAATTTTAGGAAAATGACTAGTCTCTGGCTTCTTTGGACTCCTTGCCTGTAACACAACAATTTTTAAAATTTCGCCTGAACTGAAAATATCCTAGAGAAGTGGCCAATTAACACTGTATGAGGGCCACTTGGTACCTACTCACAGCTGCACACCAGTCAGCCGTTCTGACAACTGCAGATCTCCTGCCTCATCCTCCTGATTTGTCGTCATCTGAGCCGATGAGCTTAGGGAAATTCATGCAACTGGGTTTGAATTTGTCTGATATTTGATTTGGATTTAGTATAGAGATTCCTCAATTGGCCTCTGTTCTGAATTGGGGTCTAGTGTCTTGTGATGCCAATGAAGAAGGTGCCCATTATAGTGCCATACTAATTTAACAGCAGCCCTACAAGATAGGTCTTGCGCCAGTTGAAAAACTGCCATGGCCCTTTTTATTTAGATTGATCCTTTCCGTCAAGAGGGAACCAGTTTGTGTGTGGCAGGTGGAAGATGCTGCAGACTCAGCTCATGTCAAGATCCTGTCGAGCCCATTTGTCAGTTTTGATCTATGTGGATGTTTTTTACCCAAATGACATCAGAGGTTATTGTTCTTTTTGAAAGGCCACTTGTGCAGTTCTTATAACATTTCCCCTAAGAATTAAGAAAGTTTAATCATGACTTTCTAACAGCAAAAGTTTTTCTTTAAGATTAAAATTGATACTGAGTGACAACTTTGCAATTTTTTAATACTTCTGCCAACAGTCCTCCTAACTTGCCATTCGCCTAGTGCTAGGATAGTGTACACTGAGACTATGTGTCTATTGTCATTGGACTGCACTGTTATTTGAATGTATCTATCCAAGGTTGATATAAACAAAACTGAGAAGAAGTAAACCAAGTCTTACACAGGATCTGAATGAAATATAATGAACCATACCTTTAAGCTCACAGATGCCACCAATGAAAGGACATTGTATATGAAGGAATATGATAGGTCTGTAAGTTTGTACCAAATAATTAGGTATTCATAGAATGGTACAGCAGTCGTTGTATCTAATATTATCAAGATAATGAATCGGGATAGCACATTCTAACAAAGACATGCATCAAGGTCTAGCACTGCACCTAAAGGATTAAAAGAGTGTTTGTTCCTTAAGAGTTCCTATGCATAATTAGTCAACCCTAATATGAGAAATCTACAAAAGACTGTTTTCACTTGAAGACGGATAACTCTCAATGGGAGAACTTTTGCTGTCAAAGCTGATCTTTAGGTTCTACTGAGAATCCCCTGAATGTAAATTGATAAAAAATGAGTCAATGATGGAACAGCTTCAACTGTAATAAGCCTGATCTTAGACAAGAGAAATGCAGCAATCATTATGACTTTCTACTGATGGGAAATGAGAAAAAGTTGAATATTAAGAGTAATGTTTATCATGACAGGATAGTGACAGATTCTATAGGCTGCATGCAATGACAGTTCTATGTACTGCTGAATCTATGCATTCTATCTAGTCTATTAGTCTCTTCAATCACCTATCATCTGGATTACTTATAACTCCAAAGAAGCAGAAACACATATGGCTCACTCTCACCAAATCAGTGCAACTAAAAAAGTGACGTACATGATCGGCGGACGTACATGATCGGCGGACGTACATGATCGGCGGACGTACATGATCGGCAGAGTCCAAAATCCGTCTTTTACCCCCTGCACTACGATGTTTAACTCTCCCAACCATACCTACAGGCTGTAATGTATCTTTGGGGAGTTTATTAGAAAAAAAAAACTCCCAAAATATTTATAGGGGCCGGAGGGGGGGGGGGCTCAATGTGTAACCGATCATGTACGTCACATGACGTACATGATCGGCTTGGAATGTCATGTAAAATTTCCTATTTACCCACTGCTTGACCTGTCTATGATTACACATATTTAGACCTACATCATATGTACACCTCACTATGATTGATTTATGTTTTAAATATGGTCAGAAAAGGTAATTAAAGCAGTCAATAAATAATGGCCGATCATGTACGTCACATGACGTACATGATCGGTATTGAAATGTCATATAAAATACTCTTACTAGACTCATCTACACATTTAAACCATTTGAAATACCAAGACAGACATTATATGTACACCTTCGTAGGGTTTATAAATCTTTTATTATGGTCAGAAAGAGTAGGGCAGTCAATAATCACCGATCATGTACGTCACCGATCATGTACGTCACATGACGTACATGATCGGCATTGAAATGTCATTTAAAATACTCTTACTAGAATAATTTACACATTTAAACCATTTTAAATACCAATACAGACATTATATGAACACCTTGGTAAGGTTTACTTATGTTATATGATGATCAGAAAGACTGGGGCAGTCAATAATCACCGATCATGTACGTCACCGATCATGTACGTCACCGATCATGTACGTCACCGATCATGTACGTCACCGATCATGTACGTCACCGATCATGTACGTCCACTGATCATGTACGTCACTTTTTTAGTTGCACTGATTTGGTGAGAGTGAGCCATATTAAAGATAGTATAAATACAGTAATTGAACTAAGTTACCTAATCTCCAATTTGTAATGAATTAATTTATAAATCTGAAGTATGATATTCCCATAACCTATTATACTGACAGTTTCTATCATTTAACCACACTCCTTAACCTAAGCTATTTAATTATCAAACCATAAACAGCCCTGCCCAGAAAACACAAGATTGATTCTCCATGGCATTGAACATTCTCATCAAACAGGATTTAGCAGTGTTTAAAGAGTGTACTTGTGTTCAATAAGATTGTATTAGGCCCTTCGGTGGGGCTCAGGTGATCAGAGAGTCTGAGAGGACTAAACTGAATTTGAACTAAATCGTCCCCTGCCCCATCTCTGCTACCCCACCTCACAGTACCTGGGTCAGGCTGGAATATAGATGGAGGTTGAGGCATGTCAAATGACATATATGCCATTAATCTCTATGCCTGATTCAAAAATATTGATCCTGCAGTTGTCAAAGAGCATCAAAGAGTTGCTTTGCAGTAGGGATTGTTCATTTGGGGGCATATTAATCATCATGTGTACTTAGTTGTTCAATTTCTACATTTGGCAGACATGGTGTTTGAGTGAGGCCAAGTGGGGATTGGTGACTCGTGTGTGAGATGTCCACTAGCATCAGCTGAGGAACTCAAGGTGATGAGGAATTGACTAAACCAAAAATAGCCTACTAGAAATCATTTAAATTGGTATGAGTGGCATGTCCATGGAGAAAAGAGGAATCTTTTATGATCTCAAAAGGTGTGGCAGCTTGGAGAAGATTGCTGTCAATGGAAGTAAACCAGGACTGAATGTCAACCACTTTTGTTGTGTTGAGAACGATTAGTGGAATGTTAATTGGATGTTTATATTTAGAAGCACATGCAGGGAAGGCAGGTTATTCACCAGCATTAGATTGCTGCAGCATCTTCATATGCATGTAGATACAGGTAGTATGATGCATGAATGTGGCACTGGTAAGTTAATCACCAGGGGAAAGTATGACAATAATTTAGATAGGGAATTTAAGCAATATGAGCACTAGTTATGGCATGATAGTGCTATATTACTCATATTTGCTAAGTAATGGACTGTGAATAACTGTAAGACGAAAATAATATAAAGCAGGAGAGACGGACAAGGCTGCTTTAGAGCTATGACCCTCCATAAATACCCATAATGTGAATGGTAGCAGACGTCATACTGTAGGCTGCCTGCAGGGAGAACAATGCCTATAGTATCTACTTAGCTACATCTAGGTCACAGGGGTGAGGAAATATAACATGCCTACATCGTCATCAGCGTTGGTGGGGTAACAGGATAGGACACAGGTGCACAGTGGACTCTAGTTAAGTCTATCATGGCGTATGCTATGAGGCAGCTGCCGTACATCTTCCCTCATCTAGCATTCAGTGAGGGCCTTATGCAAAGAACATAGGCAGATGTTTTGTTCAGGTGAGACTGATTTATGCTGGTTGTATTTGTATGATTGGTATACTTTTTTGTATAATGCATGTGCTATGGTCCTTGGGATGAATTCATCTACTGGTATAATAAATGGTTTTGAAGATGTAATGTTTCATTATTTCCTACCATTGTAGATATATAGACTGTTGCTTTAGAGAACAAAGTGGATTTTATTTGAAAATAGTCTATTAAGATATGTCAATTGTTTAAAAACTAATAAATTTACACAATGTTGTCCAAATGAGAAATGCTCTGGCAGTAGCTATCAGTACATCATATTTCATGACTATGCAATATGCATCGTATTCCAGTATTATCCTGTATAAATTTTAGTCCCCTTTCCAATATGTATGGTCTCTAGATATTCAGCATGCAGCAGATGTACAGTGAATACCGGGGTTTGCACATGGGGTGGACTTTCAATGACAACCTGATGATGGATTTTGTCAATAACTGTACGGCAGGGCCCCCTCCCCCAATAAATAGCCTTTCCGTGACTTTCAGCTGTGAACAGTAGCATGTGGCACTGACCACTGCTTTAGTTCAGTCTCATCCCCGCCATAAATGCCTGCATATCCTCCTCTCAACCCTCAGACCAGTGATTGTAGCTTATGTTATGGTACTTATGTTGAGATGCATGTTCGAAATACTATATGCCCTGTGCTTGTTCAGGTTTGAGTGTATTTATTGGGCTCTTTAATCTCATGATCTTCAAAGTCACAATGAAGAGTCGACCAGCCCTCACGCGAATTTTACAAGTAAATTGCATTGAATATATAAGTAGACCAGAATGATGATAGGGAATAAAGGAAAAGAAAATGAACACAAAGTTGTTGTCTTTAATAGCTAATAGGAGAAATTGCCCGCGTGTTATCTTAGCTTGGCAAGGAATAATGATATTGGAAGTCCTGCCTATTACAAAACTAAGTGACTAGTATACTAGTCACTAATCTACTTCACAAACACCAGTAAATTGTATACCTTTTCTAATCCTCGCAGCTTGGCAGCCACAGGCCAATCTGAAAATACATTTTAGGGTATACAGATTTCAACCCAGCTATTAGGCCAAAATAGGTAACTACCGTAGTGGCTTGAATAAGCGCAGGGGTCTCGAATAAGCGCAGGTCTTGAAAAAGCGCAGGGTAAATGAGGGTATTGAAATGAAAATTTAGGCCATTTTTGTATCTTGAATAAGCGCAGGTCTTGTATAAGCGCAGGGTAGATGGTACCATTGAAATTAATAAGCGCAGGTGCGCTTATTCAAGCCACTACGGTAGTCTTTCTATAGTAGGAAACTGATTTCTGCACCCTCACATACTCTACAAGTCACCTCTTGCAGGTACAACAGTGGCTCAGCCTACATCTCAGATTTTGGATAAGGCCTCTGGTGACCAGTCATGAGGTCATCCTAAAAGCCATACTTAGCAATGGCCATGTTGGGAAGATGGAGACGGGAAGGAGGTCGCAAAGTGGGAGATGGTCATCCTATGTCAGCAGGTTGTTAGTGTCAACATAGCTAAGTGCCCGGACACTGATGCCAATGCATTGGGCATGTCCCATTGCACACCGTTCCTACCATTGCCAACTAACTGCACAAGCAGAAGTTGTTCGCTAATAGAAGGTCGAATGTAGTTCCAGTAGCCTCTGCTACCAGCCACTTTCTAAATTGGCCGCCACTTCTCTGTGCACCTACACTGATATTCCTAGGCTCCCTATACGTCCAACCTCTCAGTCACTAGTGCCTAGCCTACTTTTTTTTGGCTCCCTATATGACCAATCTAGGTCAGTTATTATTGTCAGGCTGGTCAGTACTGACCAACCCACCTTAGTCATTTTATTTCAAGGGGGAGCCACTGAGTGGTCATGACTGGTGGCCCCAACTAGTAGTATACAAATAAAACACACCAATGATGAACCTAGGTTAGCCACTACTGACTGACCCCTCGCTCATTTTTGAATAAAACTTTGCCATTATGACTAACACTCATATGACCAACCTAGGATAGTCTGTACTGACTAACCCTTTCAATCTATAGATTTTCAGTGTAGCAGCCTCTCAGCACACCTATCTCCCTAACCAGTGAAAGGGTCACATCACTGCAGGGATGTTGGTGCAATTTCTCAGGACACCGTTTGTAGGAAACATCCAAGCTAATTGCAGCATCTGCTGCAGCAAGGTTCATGTCGACGGTCTCATGCACAGGTTTTAAAAAGACATCAGCTTTGCGAGTGAGTAGGGTACCATGCAATGGGAAGGTGTGCAACAAAAAAGTCCATTTGAACCTCCCATTAAACTCTACAAAGAGGTAGTGCCATCTAGTGTATGTTGTGCACATTTAGTCTCTCAGTATGATAACATAAATACATGCACTTCAGAACTTATAGAAAGTCAGACTTTCATCTGCTTCAAATGCAACTTTATCAACCTTAAATCTGCAGACAAAAGGATGACATACACCAGCAATGTGACACGCCAAGTTTCAGTGGAATACTATTTCGTAAGTTTTTCAATATTATGGAGAGATAAATTTATTAAACCAATAATAAATTGATCAATAAACACACCCAACAACAACAAAATGTTTTCAGGATGACAGAAATAAACATTTTATTTCTGAATAAACCGTCACAAGGTGGCCAGTTTTCAATATTAGTTCTAAGTCACCAGTTATAAAATATCTGATCCAACTGTAGAATATCCAATAACCAAATGAGGAATTTTGTAGAAAATGTATGATATATTTACTCCAGAACTAGTTCCATGATGAATAATACCATCCCTCGCAGGAAAGAGAGATTGTAAAGCTATTGGGAATCACCAATAAACCCCGCAGAATGTTCAGAAGTTAAGAAACACTCTCCTGAACTAAACATGTCCTGTAAAGTGATAAAGACATGACTGATAGCCTTTATACAGAATAAGGACTACTGGACTGCCTGACCCAGATGCTAGGGCTAGATGGCGGGAACTTTTCATGCAGCTCTTTGATCTCGTATTGATTGATTGGCTGACAGCCTAATCTTGATTCAAATATTATTCAGTTGCTCAATCAGCTGAGTCTGACTCTGAGTTGCTCAATAACACAGAATCAGAGCCACTGAGAGCCAACTCACAGTTCCATACTAGGCACCACTTTCGACAATTCCAGATCTTCTGCCTCCTCCTGATTTGGTGCCAGGTCAACATATGAGTGCATGGTAATTCATGTAACTATAACTTATTGAAGGCCCTAACTGGAGGCCACCATCTTATCAGAAAGACTAAGCTCCATAATTTAAAAAGGTTTAGAATCCACCATAACATATTTCTAGTTAGGCCACCATATTAATGTAATAGTAGTCAGTCCGTAGACATTGGTCTGTACAAAGCCTGTCGAAAACACCATCATGGCTGACCTCTTTAAAGAATAACCCTTTCTATCAAATGAGAAGCAGTTTGCATTTGGCAGGTGAAAGATGCTGCAGAATAAGGTCATATCAAATGCCAGTTAAGCCTATTTGTCAGTAATGATCTATGTGAACGATTTTCCCCAAATGGCATTGGAAATGATTATCCTTTTTAAAAAGTCACTTGAGCGCTTCTTGTAACGCTTCCCCTGGGAATAAGGGATATTTAATTATGACATGAAATTTCTCGAAAATGTTTGAGATGTGACCTTGAGTGTCGACTGCAATGTTCCTAAAAACTAAATTTCCTACCTGTCATTGGAAGGCAAATGTAAGGCCACAGATGCTAAAGATACAGTATAGATAAAATAAAATAAATAGGGTTTGTAACCGGGTTTGTACCCATGAATCAGCTTTTCTTTGAATGATGCAAAAGCCTTCACATTTAATGTGCTCTAGAATGTGAATTAAGACTTTAGCAAAGCCAGGAGGAAAAGTCTAGCACTGGCCTCGAGAGGAAAAGTTTGTTTCTTAAGTGTAACGATGCATTATCAGTCAAAACTGAGACAAGAAGTCTTCAACTAAATATTTTCACTTGAAGACTGATAATTCTTATGATAATTTGCTGTGTTATAATGAACTATTACTGATGGGAAGCTATGCAAGATGTTAGAGCTACCTCACCTATAATTTGAAATTGATTTGAAGTACGATATTCTGAGAAACGTTCATACTGACATACTATTATTCAAGCACACTCTTAAACCTGAACTAATCACAATAAAGCCCTACCCAGATTTGAAAACACTAGATTGATTCTCCATGGCTTGGACATTTTCATCTTAGATAATTTAGCAGTGTAAGAAGAGACTTGTATTTTAGCTCAGCTGATCTTGATTACAGTGGTTTCGGCCCTTCAGTTTAGGATCAAAGAGTCTGGTATGGGGTAAGCTCCACTGGTAGGAGGAGGGGAGCAGCCCATGGATATTGGTGCTGCATTGATAGGTGGATACCTACCTCCTATTTGGCACTTGAAGAACAGGTGAAAGGAAGGAAGGAAGGAAGGAAGAAGGAAGAATGGAAGGACGGAGAAAGAGAGAGTTGAGGGAACATTTGAGCTGAAAGTGGCAGAGAGGGACATCATCAACTTTGCTTAGTTGCTCAACTTTTGCATTTAAAATTGGTAGATATGGTGGATAAGCGAGGCTCTGAAACGTTTATCACAATCAGCTGAGGAAGTAAAGGTGCTGAGGAATGGACTGAATTAAAAATAGCAGAATAGAAATCATTGAAATTGGCATGAGAGGTAGGCCCATTGAGTAAAGAAAAACTCATTCATGATCAAAAGAAGTGTGGCAGTCTGGACACGATTCCCGTCAGCAAAAGGAAATCAGGACTGAATGTCAACCACTTTTGTTGTGTCGAGAGCGATTAAATGAAATTTTAACTGAATGTTTATATTTAGATGCAGCAGTGCACTGCGGACAGTGGGGATATTGTTTTAAAGCAATAATCTGTTAAAGTGGCATAATCACCGAGCGTATCCCACTCACAGTTCTAATACCGTTCTAGTCTACTTTGTGGTTTAGTGTGATTGGTGAGCATGCCCCTTTAAAAAAGATCTTTGGAACATGGGCACCATGGCAAGGTAGCATCAGACATGATTGCAGAGTGAGCTTTAGATAATTATGAGGCAGGGACAATGTACAGTAGGATAGACAGACTAGGCTTCTTTCCAGCTGTGACCCTCCACAAAGCCCATTGAGCATAGACATGATGGTAGTTGACATGGCAGGAAGCACATCAGGCTGCCTGCAGGGAATACAATGCCAATAGGATGTACTTAGCTACAAATAGGTCACAGGGGGCGAGGAAGTATAACAATGCCTACATTGTCTATAGTGTCTGTGGTGTAACAGGATAGGACACAGGTGCACACAGCACCTAACTCTGCCATGTGGTATGACGTAAGGCAGCTGGTTTACTTCTAAATTTGTCTTGCCTTCAGTCAGAGCATTCTGCACAATGCATAACCAGATGCAGCTGTCAGGGCAGACTGATGGGGTTGACTCCCAATCACCATCTGATGATGGATGTTGTTAATAACTAGACCACAGCACCCCCGTGCCCAAATGGATAGCCCCCTCAGTGCCTTGCATTACATCTGTACATAAAATCACTGCTTCAGTCCTACCTCATTCCTGCACTGCCTTTTTGATTCTGGAATGCCTAACTTGGTGTGGATATCTAAAACCATTTTTGAAATATTCATAGAAATGATCAGATTATTTCTGCCATACAACAGACATATTTTGATGATTTTGGTCTAGGTGTTTACACATGGGTTTGGAGTGTTGGACACTGAGCCAGGGTCACAGTTAGTCCTCTGCTGACCTGACATCAAGATGTGGGCTGTTGGGTAGATGAGAAGGTGAACTGGGAGGAGGAGAACAGAAAGGAGGTAGATGGTCATCCTCTCTGAGCAGGTTGTGTGCTGATGTGCAAGTGTTGATATGCCAAAGTACCCTGGATGCTGATGTACTGGGTATGAACCATTGCTTTGAGAACATGCAAACAGTTCCTGCTATGGCCAACTAACCGCACAAGTGACAGATGACGGCTAATAAAGAATCAAATGTATTTCCGGTTGCTGCTGCTACCTGCCACTTTCCAAATTGGCCGCTACTTCTCATTGCACCTAGCAGCCTCTTAGCAGACCCCTGGCACTGTCACATGGTCCGGGGCTACATCACTGTGACGAGGATGGTAGTGCAATTTCTCAGGACATTATTTGCAGGAAACATCCTGGCCTTAAGTAAATAGTAGCATTTGCTGCATTAGCATGAGGAAAGGCCAAAGTCTGTGCAAGGGATACACTTATAAATGCCATCCTAATAACACCTCTAGCACCTGCCCTCACTATACCCCCTGCCACACATGCATTTGGCAGCATTCAGTATCACGGTAGCAGGATGAGTAAAGTCCATGACCCAGTAATTGGCATGGCAGAAAGTACTACTAAAAGGAACTTCATGAGACAACGACAATTTAGGCAGCATGAATTCTAAGCTTCGCAAAAAAAACCTCTAGGTTTTCCAACATACACAAGAGATCCTCTAAACCCTTAATTAAGGTCTACCATAGCAGTGGGCAGCTGGGCAGGTAATCTGGCAGATCACTGACCAGTGGTTCTTTTTGTTGGACTGAGGCAGTATTTTGGGAAAATGTAATGTTATGTTATGCAAACTAGCCCCTCATTCCTTAAGATATCATCACAGAGCTTGTCAAAATAATGTTACAGCCTCTGGCCATCACAGGGCGGCATGTTGAAAGACAGTTCAGGAGACTTCTTCTAAAGCTCGGCTCCAGTTTTTTGTAACAACCAACCCATTTAATTAAGAGGGAACCAGTTTGTGTGCGGCAGGTGAAAGGCACTTGAGCCTTAGCTCATGTCAAGATCCTGCCTGAGCCCATTTTGTCAGATTTTGATCTATTGGGAAGCTCAGATCTGAAATGATGATCCTTTTAGAAAAGCAACGTCGACAGTTCCTTGAATGCTTCACAAGACAATTCAAATTAACTGCAATATGTTTTAGCTACTACAAAAAAAGTGACTTCTTGCAAAAGACATTTGAAATGTGACAAGCTACTACTGTTTAATAATGTAATAGAAATCAATGCTGGTTATTCGCTATCGGTTTGGTTCTGTTAAAATATACACTGCAGCTTTGTTCCTATTGTCTTTCACCCCTGAGTTCTCTGCATGGATCTATTTAATCCTTTTATAGACACAGTTAAGAAGTGAACTAGATACACTGTAAGAGGGAAGGCATTTTAGAGCAGCACCAAGATGCACAGCGGGGATGTTCTCTCTAAATCCCCACTGTAATTTTATATTGTGAATAAAGGTCACACATGATAGCAATGAAGAACACTATGCATGGTATAATACGATTGTTGATATTTGAACTCATAACGCTATTCATAGAATGGTGGGAAAGCCTTCATATTTAGTATAACCTGCGATTTATGAGAGGGAAGCACATGCTGACAAAACCATCTAGGAATTTTCAATAAACATCAATGCAATACAATGGGAATTTATGATGTGAGCTGCTAAAGACTGCCAATGCATAAACAGCCATCCTGAAAATGTGAATTATTGAACAGAATATCTTTGCAGTAATACTGGTCATTCCCAATGGGAGAACCTTGCTGTCACAGGCTGTCTGTAGCTTCCACTTAGGAAACATTGAATGGAGATTGTTAGAAATTGGGTTTAATAATGTAACATCTGATAGCTCTGCACTTAACAAGAACAATGCCGCAGTGAGGTTCATTATGGCCTCTTACTGCGCAGAGCAGTGGCATATTCAATTAACTATAGGTAGCTAGGCACAATGCCGAGGACAGCTAAGAGTGAAGAATCGTTACCCATTGGTAGCCTCAGATTTCATAACACACCAGGTCCTGACCATGACAATCCGAGTGCCTTACCTAGGGAGGCTACCACTGTGTGTTCATGTTGAGAAATAGCAACTGTAATATTGGTTGCCTTTGTTCTACTGTAGAAGTTCAGAATTCTCAATTTGCCAGAAGTCAGGGGCTGAGGAAGTCATGGTGGCCAGGAATACACAAAACCAAAAATATGAGGCTAGAAATCAATAGAATGAGCTTAGGTGACACATCTCTAAACACACGTGTTAAAACAAATGGTCCACTTTTAATGATCAAATGATATTTGACTGCCTTGGCAGGATGGTGATTAAATGAAATGTGAAACTAGATGATTCTATTTGGACACAGTGCAAGCTAGGAACTCACCACATGCAGTAAATGGTGCAGGAATGCAGCACTAGCGAGTTTTTTGACATAGCTCATGACAATAGGCATGATGAATTAACTGACTCTTCTGTTGGTCTGAAGATTTGTCATGGTTACTATAGGAAGGTAGCACTGCATGACCTATTACTAAAGAGTTGGCCGTAAAAGATAATGAGGCTAGGGCACTATACATACCAGGATAGGCTGATGGCAGTAGAAGTGACAGGACAGTAGTGCAGGGTTCCTGCAGGGAGTTAATGGCCATGTACGTTCATTTAGGTCACAGAGAGGATGGTACTCAAACGTGCCCATAATATTACTAATGGCTTGTGTGTGTAACGGGATAGGATGCAAGTGTCTAGGGTGCAGATTCTCAATGAGAGGAAGGTTCACATGCACCATACATGATGATTAAGGTTTACAATGCTCACAGCATATTTAGCCTTTACCTTAACCTCTGGAAGCCCTGTTATTGCATTTTTGCATAATGGTTGACTTTTAAACCATTTCCACCAGTTCTCGTTTGCAGATAAATCTGAACTTTTCCAAACCTTGGCTTTACTAAATACCTCTTGAGGACAAATCATGCAACCCTACAACAGCTATCTAAGCTGGGATTCCATCAAAACCGATACTTATTGAGTACTGTGGGTAGTGAAGTATTGACCTGTAATAAGTGGTTTCTGTATAGTGCCCCATACATACTTTCCATACTTTTGTAGTCAACAAGCCACAATCTGTCTTCTATAGTTGAGGACCTGTTTGGCACATTTCCCCCGAGACAGATTTGGTATACCTCTCTCTTTTCACCTTTTTCTTCCATTAGAAGCCAACACTTCTTCCATTAGAAGCCAACACCTGACCTGACTTCATGGACACTGAAGCAGGGCCAGGGGTAGGGCCTTTGTTGACCCGACATGATTCCATACTAAGAGATGGGTTGTTGTGTAAGTGAGGAGGGACATCATGAGGATTGAGAGGGGAAGGAGATAGCACGGAGAGACATGGTCATCCTCTGTGAGCAGGTTGTGCACTGGGGTGTGAGGGTAAACATGGCTAAGTGCTCCTGACACTGACACCAAATGCATTGGGCATGTTGCATTGCTATAACAACATGCAAGCCCTTCCTGCCATAGCCAACTAACTGCACACCTGAAGGTTACCTGCTAATATAGTTTCCCTTGCCACTGCTACCAGCTACTTCCCAAATTGGCCACCAATTCTCGGTGTCTCGGTGTCTCAAGCCCTGTTTATGCAGCAAATGCCTTGATGCCAACTGGCCCGAAATTGGCTCCTTTAAATATCTTTACAGAGATTGTCAGAAAAATGTTACAGCCATTGGCCATCCAAGGATGGCATGTTAAGAGACAAATGGAAGGACTTCTTCAAACGCCTGGCTCCAGTTTTTTGACACAATCAACCCATTTAATTAAAATGGAACCAGTTTGTGTGCGGCAGGTGAAAGGCACTTGAGCCTCAGCTCATGCCAAGATCCTGCCTGAGCCCATTTTCTCAGATTTGATCTATTGGGAAGCTAATATCTGAAATGATGATCCTTTTTCAAAAGCCACAGTTGAAAAGCCACAGTTCCTCGAATGCTTCACAAGAGAATTCAAATTAATTCTAACATATTAATTACTACAAAATTGAGACTTTCTTGTAAAGGAAATTTGAAATCTGACATGTTACTACTGTGTAATATTGTAATAGAAATCAATGCTAGTGACTTGCCATTGGTCTGGTTCTGTTAAAGTATACACTGTAGCTGTGTGGCATTTGTCTCTTTACCTTGAAGTTCTTTGCATGGATCTTGCCAAGCCTGTTATAGACACGGCTGAGAAGTAACCTAAATGCACCGAAAGAAGATAAGGCATTTCATAAATAGCACCGGGGCCCCATTACAACCTTCTATTATGAGTCAAGCTCACATACGACAGAAATGAAAGAACACTATGCATTGTATGATACTATTGGCTGTGCAATTAGAACCACACTGATGATATTTACAGAGTGGTGAGAAAGCCTTCATATTACTTGCACTTAGCAAGAACAAGGTTGTAGTGAGCATCATTATTGCTTCTTACTGAACAGAACTAATACAAAAGGTTCTGTGCTCTGCTCAGCTTATCCAGTAGTACCTACAATACAAGTTAGGGAAGTACATTGTAACAACAATTCTAGCAACTTCAAAGGTCAGCTAATATCACTGCAATAAGAGGGGGAAAAACTGTAAGCCCCTAAAGATTAATAATCATTTATCCTTAAGTTAAGTTAATTAATATGAGTTTGAGTGAATATCTTTGCTGCAACAGTGGTGACGCTCAATAGGAGAGCCTTTTCTGTCAACACCTATCTGTAGCTTTCACTCAGAAACCCTTGAATCCAGATTGTTCAAAATGTGTTTATAATGCAAGCTTCAACTTAATAGGCCTGCACTTAGCAAGAACAAGGTTGTAGTGAGCATCATTATTGCTTCTTACTGAACAGAACTAATACAAAAGGTTCTGTGCTCTGCTCAGATTATCAATGTGGACAATGCGTCTTACACAATGCATCAAAGGCACTGCCTTGGTTACATGGTCATGAACTACATCAATAGACAGTCCACAGCAAAGTATCATATGACAGTACATGGATAGTTTCTATTGTCTGCATACAATGGTGTTTCAAGGGTTGGGATGGCTCTCCTTCAATATTGTGTTAAAGCACGACCTGAATGAATAGTTAATTCCCCTTAGTCCTACTTAAACAATGGCTGTATTATAGCTGTATATATGGTGCATAGCGTAGTCAGTGCTTGTGTGCAATGAACCTGAAGGCTTGTGATAAATACCCACTTTTCTTTTGGTTACATTTTCTCCTTTGAGAGATAGGGCAGGCATATCTGACTGTAGAATTGCAGAAATGAATTGGGTAAGTGAAGGAAAGGGTCTCCCAATAAGATCCTCCGCTCACTTATAATAAGTGGGAGGAGGGAGGCCATTCTGGCCTGAGTTACATGAATTTGTTATTCCAATGTCTTTATACAAAAAGGGATTTATTCTGTCACATATGGGAGTGCACCCAACAGCACAATTATGATTATTATCTAGATGTAACTGTCCATAACACTCAGGATTAAAGATAAATGTTTAAAAAAAAAGTGAGGCTGAATGATATTTGGCAGCTAGTGTCCACTAGCACTACCTGAGTAAGTCATGGTAGTTTAAAAATCGACTGACCCAGAAATAACTGACTGGAAATCATTAAGATTGAGTGACACGGCTATAAAAACATTGTGGCAGCGTAGATGGGAGCTATTGGTGTCAATGAAAGTAAACCAAGACTAGATGTTAATGTTTTTGTCTCAATTGTGATAAAGCGAGTTGTGTAGCTGTATGTTTTTATTTAGACACAGTGATGCAGTGCTGGATAATAACTCTCAACATGCAGGATGCATAAATGCAGCACTAGCAAGCTGCATGACAGGGCTCATGACAGCGGGTATAATGTATTAAAAGACTTTGCTGTTTGCTTGTAAATCTGCCATGGTTACTATCGGAAGGTAGCACTGCTAAACCCAAGGTGACACCTAAGACAAAGGCTTCACACGTTGTATATAGCATCCCGGAAGGTTAAGTCAGATAGACTACACCTGTACCTTGGTATGCCTTATACCCACTGCCCACTGGTCATTGACTCGGTGTATAACACCTTGTGGGGCAGTGGGTTAGAGGCATACCAAGGTACAGGTGTCGTCTATCTAATACATAACCTAAGATTGAGGTATAACGTATGATTAAATAGGTGGCTGTGAAGGATAATGAGGGTAATGCACTCTAAACCAGGAGAGGCTGATGGTAGTGGGCGTGACAGGACAGTAGTGCCGGGTGCCTGCAGGGAATACAAGGCCTAGAATCTGTACATCCATGAAGGTCGCTGAGGGGGAGGTACTACCACGTGCCTGTAGTACCAAGGACTGGTGTATGTAAGTGGAGAGGACACAGGTGTCTAAGGTACTGACTTTCAATGGGAGCAAGCACTGCATGAATGTTGGCATTTAAGCATATTTTTCTTTGCTTAAAGTCACACTTTAAGCTGTTTTAAGGCCACTAAAAGTTATGTAAATATTAAGGAAAGGTCATTATGACATTTAAGCGGCTTTAAGTGGCATTTCCCAACTAAACTAAACATTAAATTGAAGTGTGACTTTAAGCAGTCCAATCTTTGCTAAAATGGCAATATTCATGCAGTGAAGGTGAGAGCATTTTTCACATACACCATACATTATGGTAAAGATTTGCAATGCTCACAGCGCAGTGAGGCTCAACCCTAGCCTCTGGTATTACTGTCTGCAGATTCATCTTCAATGGTTGACTTTTAAACTCTTTCCTCCAGTTTCCCCTTGCAAACAGATATATTTATTTTATGATGCATGTGCAGTATTCCTTACCATATGTATTCACTTACTACTTCACAAGAAGAGATCCTACTACTGTACAACAGCTATTTAAGCTGGGATTCCACTGAAACTTAATACTCATTCAATGTTATAGGTGGACACTTTGTATATGTGTGGCATCCCTACATCCCATACATCTATGGCCTACAAACCACAATTTACCACTGCTCCT
Source organism: Harmothoe impar (assembly GCA_947462335.1). Classification (NCBI taxonomy): domain Eukaryota; kingdom Metazoa; phylum Annelida; class Polychaeta; order Phyllodocida; family Polynoidae; genus Harmothoe; species Harmothoe impar. The sequence continues at coordinate 68,719,660 of OX381706.1, forward strand.
GTAGTTGGAGGCTGCCATGGTACATTTCCCCACCTTTACCTCCATTAGAAGCTGTCATTTAGTGGTACCACAGTGCCTCACCTCAGAGCATGGACACTGAGGCAGGGTCGAGGGTCAGGCCTCTGTTGACCTGACATGAGGTCATACTAAGAGATAGGTTGTTAGGAAAGTAGGGATGAGGGAGCTTGGGCAGATGGAGATTGGCAGGAGGAAGCAGGGAGGGAGATGGTTATAGTCTGTGAGCATGTTGTGTGCTGGTGTGTGAGCGTCAACATGGCTAAGTGCTCCGGATCCTGATGCCAAATGCATTGGGCACGTCCCATTGCTATAACAACATGCAAGCTGTTCCTGCAATAGCCACTAACCACACAACTTAAAGTTTCCTGCTAATATAAGGTCAAATGATCAAAAGAGGTGTGGCAGTCTGGACACGATTCCCGTCAGTGAAAGGAAATCAGGACTGAATGTCAACCACTTTTGTTGTGTCGAGAGCGATTAAACGAAATTTTAACTGAATGTTTATATTTAGATGCAGCAGTGGGGATATTGTTTTTAAGCAATAATCTGTTACACCGAGCGTATCCCACTCACAATTCTAATACCGTTCTAGTCTACTATGTGGTTAATCGTGATTGGTGAGCATGCCCCTTTAAAAAAGATCTTTGGAACATGGGCACCATGGCAAGGTAGCACCAGGCATGATTGCAGAGTGGGCTTTAGATAATTATGAGGCAGGGACAATGTAGAGTAGGAGAGACAGACTAGGCTTCTTTCCAGCTGTGACCCTCCACAAAGCCCACTGAGGATAGACATGATGGTAGTTGACATGGCAGGAAGTACATCAGGCTGCCTGCAGGGAATACAATGCCAATAGGATGTACTTAGCTACAAATAGGTCACAGGGGGCGAGGAAGTATAACAATGCCTACATTGTCTATAGTGTCTGTGGTGTAACAGGATAGGACACAGGTGCACACTGCACCTAACTCTGCCATGTGTTATGGCGTAAGGCAGCTGGTTTACTTCTAAATTTATCTTGTCTTCAGTCAGAGCATTCTGCACAGTGTATAACCAGATGCAGCTGTCAGGGCAGACTGATGGGGTTGACTCCCAATCACCATCTGATGATGGATATTGTTAATAACTAGACCACAGCACCCCAGTGCCCAAATGGATAGCCCCTTCAATGCCTTGCATTACATCTGTACATAAAACCACTGCTTCAGTCCCACCTCATTCCTGCACTGCCTTTTTGTGGCCAACCTGCAAAGCTCAGACACCATGCCTGTAGTTGGATTTGCTAAATTCCCCTACTTTCACCTACTTGGTTGTACTGCCACACTCACCTGGCATCATGGACACTGATCCAGGGTCACAGTTAGTCCTCTGATAGTCTCTAGTCATCTGACATCAAGATGTGGGCTGTTGGGTAGATGAGAAGGTGAACTGGGAGGAGGAGAACAGAAAGGAGGTAGATGGTCATCCTCTGTGAGCAGGTTGTGTGCTGATGTGCAAGTGTTGATATGACAAAGTACCCTGGATGCTGATGTACTGGGTATGAACCATCGCTTTGAGAACATGCAAACAGTTCCTGCTATGGCCAACTAACCACACAAGTGACAGATGAGGGCTAATAAAGAATCAAATGTATTTCCGGTTGCTGCTGCTACCTTCCACTTTCCAAATTGGCCGCTACTTCTCGGTGTACCTAGCAGCCTCTTAGCAGACCCCTGGCACTGTCACATGGTCCAGGGCTCCATCACTGTGACGAGGATGGTAGTGCAATTTCTCAGGACATCATTTGCAGAAAACATCATGGCCTTAAGTAAATTGTAGCATTTGCTGCATTAACCTGAGGAAAAGCTAAAGTCTGTGCAATGGATACACTTGTAAATGCCATCCTAATAACACCTCTAGCACCTGCCCTCACCATACACCCTGCCACACATACTTTTGGCAGCATTCAGTATCACGGTAGCAGTCAAGTCCATGACCCAGTGAATGGCAGGGCAGAAAGTACTAAAAGAGACTTCATGAGACTAACCTTTGTCTATAAATGACAAAGATAATTTAGGCAGCATTAATTCTAAGCTTCACAAAAAGAAAACTCTAGATTTTCCAACATACACGTGAGATCCTCTAAACCCTTAATTAAAAGGCTTCACTCTTGATGCTAGTGAACTAAAGGTCTACCATAGCAATTGGCAGCTGGGCAGGTAATCTGGCAGATCACTGCCCAGTGGTTCTTTTGTTGGAATAAGGCTGTACTTTTGGTGGATATAATGTAATGTTATGCAAAATGGCCCCAAGTTTACTCCTTAAGATATCATCACAGAGCTTGTCAAAATAATGTTACAGATTCTGGCCATCACAGGGTGGCATGTTGAGAGACAATCCAGGAGACTTCTTCTAACGCAACACTAAAGTTTTCTTTCCAACAATCAACCCATTTAATTAAGAGGGAACCAGTTTGTGTGCGGCAGGTGAAAGGCACTTGAGCCTCAGCTCATGTCAATATCCTGCCTGAGCCCATTTTGTCAGATTTTGATCTATTGGGAAGCTCAGATCTGAAATGATGATCCTTTTTGAAAAGCCACTTCGACAGTTCCTTGAATGCTTCACAACAGAATTCAAACTAACTGTAATATGTTTTAGTTACTACAAAAAAAGTGACTTCTTGCAAAAGACATTTGAAATGTGACAAGTTACTACTGTTTGATAATGTAATAGAAATCAATGCTGGTTATTTGCTATTGCTTTGGCTTTGCTAAAGTATACATTAAAGCTTTGTTCCTATTGTCTTTCACCCCAAAGTTCTCTGCATGGATCTATTTAATCCTTTTTTAGACACAGTTGAGAGGCGAACTAGATACACTGTAAAAGGAAAGAGCATGTTGTAGTAGCACCAAGATGCACAGCAAAGATGTTTTCTCTAAATCCACACTGTAATTTTCTATTGTGAATCAATGCCACACATGATAGCAATGAAGAACACTATGCATGGTATAAAACGATTGTTTAGATTTGAACTCATATGCTATTCATAGAATGGTGGGAAAGCCTTCATATTTAGTACAACCTGCGATTTAAGATAGGGAAGCACATGCTGACAAAACCATCTAGGAATTTCCAATAAACATCAATGCAATACAATGGGAATTTATGATGTGAGCTGCTAAAGACTGCCAATGCATAATCAGCCATCCTGAAAATGTGAATTATTGAACAGAATATCTTTGCAGTAATACTGGTAATTCCAAATGGGAGAACCTTGCTGTCACAGGCTGTCTGTAGCTTCCACTTAGGAAACATTGAATGGAGATTGTTAGAAATTGGGTTTGATAATGTAACAGCTGATAGCTCTGCACTTAACAAGCACAATGCCACAGTAAGGTTCATTATGGCCTCTTACTGCGCAGAACAGTGGCATATTAAATTAACTATAGGTAGCTGGGCACAATGCGGAGGACAGCTAAGAGTGAAGAATCGTTACCCACTGTCAGCCTCGCGGTTCATAACACACCAGGTCTTGACAATGACAATCCGAGTGCCTTGCTACCTATGGAGGCTATCACTGTGTGCTCATGTTGAGAAATACCAACTGTAATATTGGTTGCCTTTGTTCTACTGTAGAAGTTCAGAATTCTCAATTTGCCAGAGGTCAGGGGTTGAGGAAGTCATGGTGGCCAGGAATACACTAAACCAAAAATAGGAGGCTAGAAATCAATAGAATGAGCTTGAGTGACACATCTGTAAACACATGTGTAAAAACAAATGGTCCACTTTTAATGGTCAAATGATATTTGACTGCCTCGGGAGGAGAGTTATTGAGTGAAATGTAAAACTAGATGTTTCTATTTGGACACAGTGCAAGCTAGGAACTCACCACATGCAGTAAATGGTGAAGGAATGCAGCACTAGCGAGTTATTTGCCATAGCTCATGACAATAAGGATGATATATTAACTCTCTCTGCTGTTGGTCTGAAGATTTGTCATGGTTACTATAGGAAGGTAGCACTGCATGACCTATCACTTAAGAGTTGGCCATAACAGATAATGGGGCTAGCGCACTATATATGCCAGGATAGCCTAATGGCAGTAGAAGTGACAGGACACTGGGGTGCCTGCAGGGAGTAAATGGCCATAGACGTTCATTTAGGTCACAGAGAGGATGGTACTCAAACGTGCCCATAATATTGCCAATGACTTGTGCGTGTAACGGGATAGGATGCAGGTATCTAGGGTGAAGATTCTCAATGAGAGGAAGGTACACATGCACCATACATGATGATTAAGGTTTACACTGCTCACAGCACATTTAGCCTTAACCTTAACCTCTGGAAGCCCTGTAATTGCATCTTTGCATAATGGTTGACTTTTAAACCATTTCCGCCAGCACTCGTTTGCACATAAATCTGAACTTTTCCCAACCATGGCTTCACTTACCTAATTCCTCTTGAAGACAAATCATACTACTTCTACAATAGCTATCTAAGCTGGGATTCCATCAAAACCGATACTTATTGAGTACTGTGGGTAGTGAAGTATTGACCTGTAATAAGTGGTTTTTGTATAGTGCCCCATACATACATTCCATACTTTTGTAGTCAACAAGCCACAATCTGGCTTCTATGGTTGAGGACCTGTTTGACGCATTTCCCCCGAGACAGATTTGGTATACCTCTCTCTTTTCACCTTTTTCTTCAATTAGAAGCCAACACTTTGTGGTACCACAGCACCTGACCTGACTTCATGGACACTGAAGCAGGGTCAGGGGTAGGGCCTTTGTTGACCTGACATGATTCCATACTAAGAGGGTTGTTGTGTAAGTGAGGAGGGACATCAGGAGGATTGAGAGAGGAAGGAGATAGCACGGAGAGACATGGTCATCCTCTGTGAGCAGGTTGTGCACTGGTGTGTAAGGGTAAACATGGCTAAGTGCCCCAGACACTGACGCCAAATGCATTGGGCATGTTGCATTGCTATAACAACATGCAAGCCCTTCCTGCCATAGCCAACTTACTGCACACCTGAAGGTTACCTGCTAATATAGTTCCCCTTGCCACTGCTACCAGCTACTTCCCAAATTGGCCACCAATTCTCGGTGCACCTCATCCTCCTCCATCTGTACACCAGGGTCACATCACTGCAGAGAGGATGTTTGGATAATTTACCAGGACACCATTTGCAGTAAACACCCCAGCCTTGATTAAATTGTGTTATATGCTGTGGCAGTAAGAAAAATAACAAAAAAACAACTTTGGGTGGGCCACATTCATGCCATCCTAATAACATCACCATCACCTGGCCTCACCAAACCCCTGCCACCAGAACACCTGGTTACATACATCGATACAAAAGCAAGCCAACCCTGGCATATTTATGTAACATATCATGTATCGTTCAATCAGAATAACAGTCCACTAATACCTCAGAATAGGTGTCTCAAGCCCTGTTTATGCAGCAAATGCCTTGATGCCAACTGGCCCGACATTGGCTCCTTGAAATATCTTTACAGAGATTGTCAGAATAATGTTACAGCCATTGGCCATCCAAGATTGGCATGTTAAGTGACAACTGGAAGGACTTCTTCTAAAGCATGGCTCCAGTTTTTTGACACAATCAACCCATTTAATTAAAATGGAACCAGTTTGTGTGCGGCCGGTGAAAGGCACTTTAGCCTCAGCTCTTGCCAAGATCCTGCCTGAGCCCATTTTCTCAGATTTGATCTATTGGGAAGCTAATATCTGAAATGATGATCCTTTTTCTAAAGCCACAGTTGAAAAGCCACAGTTCCTTGAATGCTTCACAAGAGAATTCAAATTAATTCTAACTATTAATTACTACAAAATTGAGACTTTCTTGTAAAGGAAATTTGAAATCTGACATGTTACTACTGTGTAACATTGTAATAGAAATCAATGCTAGTGACTTGCCATTGGCCTGGTTTTGTCAAAGTATACACTGTAGCTGTGTGGCATTTGTCTCTTTACCTTGAAGTTATTTGCATGGATCTTGCCAAGCCTGTTATAGACACGGCTGAGAAGTAAACTAAATGCACTGAAAGAGGCATAGGCATTTCATAAATTTGGGGAAGTACATTGTAACAACACCATCTAGCAACTTCAAAGGTCAGTTAATATCACTGCAATAAGAGGGGAAAAACTGTAAGCCCCTAAAGATTAATAATCATTTATCCCTAATATGAGTTTGAGTGAATATCTTTGCTGCAACAGTGATGACACTCAATAGGAGAGCCTTTGCTGTCAACACCTATCTGTAGCTTTCACTCAGAAACCCTTGAATCCAGATTGTTCAAAATGTGTTTATAATGCAACAGCTTCAACTGAATAGGCCTGCACTTAACAAGAACAAGGTGGTAGTGAGCCTCATTATTGCTTCTTACTGAACAGAACAAAAACAAAAGGTTCTGTGCTCTGCTCAGCTTATCAATGTGGACAATGCGTCTTACACAATGCATAAAAGCCATTGCCTTGGTTACATGGTCATGAACTACATCAATAGACAGTCCACAGAAAAGTATCTTTATGACAGTACATGGATAGTTTCTATTGTCTGCATACAATGGTGTTTCCAGGGTTGGGATGGATCTCCTTCAATATTGTGTTAAAGCACGACCTGAATTAATAGTGAATTCCCTATGGTCCTACTTAAACAATGGCTGTATTATGGCTGTATATATGGTGCATAGCGTAGTCAGTACTTGTGTGCAATGAACCTGAAGGCTGGTGATAAATACCCACTTTTCTTTTGGTTACATTTTCTCCATTGAGAGGTAGGGCAGGCATATCTGACTGTAGAATTGCAGAATTTCCAAATTGGCAGAAATGAAATGGGTAAGTGAGGCTGAATGAAATTTGGCAGCTAGTGTCCACTAGCACCACCTGGTTTAGTCATGGTATAGTTAAAAAATCGACTGACCCAGAAATAACTGACTGGAAATCATTAAGATTGAGTGACACGGCTATAAAAACATTATGGCAGCGTAGATGGGAGCTAAATGCTGTCAATGAAAGTAAACCAAGACTAAATGTCAATGTTTTTGTCTCAATGGTGATAAAGTGAGTTGTGTAACTGGATGGTTTTATCCAGACACAGCAATGCAGTGCTGCCTAATAACGTTTAACATGCAGGATGCATAAATGTAGCACTATCAAGCTGCGTGCCAGGGCTGTTGACAGCGGGTATAATGTATTAAAAGACTTTGCTGTTGGCTTATAAATTTGCCATGGTAACTATCGGAAGGTAGCACTGCTAAACCCACGGTGACACCTAAGACAAAGGCTTCACACGTTGGGTATATCGCATACCTGAAGGTTAAGTCAGATAGACTACACCTGTACCTTGGTATGCCTTATACCCACTGCCCACTGGTCATCGACTCGGTGTATAACACCTCGTGGGGCAGTGGGTTAGAGGCATACCAAGGTACAGGTGTCGTCTATCTAATACATAACCTAAGATTGAGGTATAACGTATGATTAAATAGTTGGCTGTAAAGGATAATGAGGGTAATGCACTATAAGCCAAGAGAGGTTGATGGTAGTGGGTGTGACAGGACAGTAGTGCCAGGTGCCTGCAGGGAATACAAGGCCTAGAATCTGTACATCCATGAAGGTCACAGAGGGGGAGGTACTACAACGTGCCTATAGTACCAAGGACTGGTGTGTGTAAGTGGAGAGGACACAGGTGTCTAAGGTGCTGGCTTTCAATGGGAGCAAGCACTGCATGAATGTTGGCATTTAAGCATACTTTCCATTACTCTAAGTCACAATTTAAGCTATTTTAAGCGGCTTTAAGTGGCATTTACCAACTAAACTACACATCAAATATGCTTAAAGTGTGACCTTAAGCAGTTAAATCGTTGCTTAAATGGCAATATTCATGCAGTGGAGGTGCACATACACCATACATGATGGTTAAGATTTGCAGCGTAGTGAGGCTCAACTCTAGCCTCTGGCATTTCTATCTGTGGATTCATCTTCAATGGTTGACTTTTTAACTCTTGACTCCAGTTCATCCTTGCAAACAGATATATATATACACTTCTTTTCAGGTGCATGTGCAGTATTCCTTACAATATGTATTCACTTACTACTTCACGAGAAGAGATCTTACTACTGTAGTACTACAGTGGCCCAGGAGGATAAAAGATCTTTTTCAAATCACTTTTTTTTCTAGGAAAGTTGCTGTCACCTGTCAACTTGACAGTTGACACCAAGTTTAAAAAAAAAAAAGTTTTTTCAAATCACTTTTTCTTTTAGAAAAGTTGCTGTCAACTGTCAAGTTGACACTTGACACCATGTTTTTGAAAAAAAAAGATCTTTTTCAAATCACTTTTTTTTCTAGGAAAGTTGCTGTCAACTGTCAACTTGACAGTTGACACCAAGTTTTAGAAAAAAGATGTTTTTTCAATTCACTTTTTTTTCTAGAAAAGTTGCTGTCAACTGTCAGGTTGACACTTGACAGCAACTATTTTGGAAAAGAAAGTAACCTGTTTTACTTTAACAAAAGGGTTAAGAAAATGAAATGCCCAAAGTCCTGTTTTTTTCTGAAAAAGTTGCTGTCAACTGTCAACTTGACAGTTGACAGCATGTTTTCTTGAAAAAAAGTGATGTGAAAAAAACATCTGTTTTTCAAAAACATGGTGTCAAGTGTCAACTTGACAGTTGACAGCAACTTTTCCAGAAAAAAAGTGATTTGAAAAAACATATTTTATCAAAAAACCGTTTTTTACTAAATCACTATTTTTTTCAAAATCACTTTTTTATGGCCCTCCTGGGCCACTGTAGTACAACAGCTATTCAAGCTGGGATTCCACTGAAACTTAATACTCATTCAACGTAATAGGTGGACACTTTGTATATGTGTGGCATCCCTACATCCTATACATCTATGGCCTACAAACCACAATTTACCACTGCTCCTGTAGTTGGAGGCTGCCATGGTACATTCCCCCACCTTCACCTCCATTAGAAGCTGTCATTTAGTGGTACCACAGTGCCTCACCTCGGGGCATGGACACTGAGGCAGGGTCGAGGGTCGGGCCTCTGTTGACCTGACATGAGGTCATACTAAGAGATGGGTTGTTAGGAAAGTAGGGAGGAGGGAGCTTGGGAGGATGGAGATTGGGAGGAGGAAGCACGGAGGGAGATGGTCATACTCTGTGAGCATGTTGTGTGCTGGTGTGTGAGCGTCAACATGGCTAAGTGCTCCGGATCCTGATGCCAAATGCATTTGGCACGTCCCATTGCTATAACAACATGCAAGCTGTTCCTGCAATAGCCACTAACCACACAACTGAAAGTTACCTGCTAATATAAGGTCAAATGTAGTTCCAGTAGCCCCTGCTACCAACCACTTTCCAAATAGCCAACGCTTCTCCATGCACCTAGCAGCCTCTCGGCAGACCCCTCCTCCTGGCATATGTACCAGGCTCACATTACTGCGGCGAGGATGGTAGTGCAATTTCTCCAGTCTTTGCGAAAACATGCAGGACAGTGGCAATGTCCTCCTAAAATGCCGCTGGTCCAGCAGATTGACAAGTGTAGCAGCACCAAATGTCTAGTCATATGTTGGGCTTTTCTGAATTAGAAGAATTCAGTTGGGCTTCTAAAGATGATACATGTGTGTCAATATACTGTGTTAAACTATACATCTATCCTGATTTGGGAATAAAATGTATTTTTAATGGACAACCCTCATTTATACTTAAAATACAGAAATCATCAGACCTGCGGTTATCCGGTCCTCCAAAAATGTAGCCGGTCCTGCAGCATTGAAAACTTGCAGGACCGAATGTCCTTTGGGATGAAAAAGTTTTCATCTGCTGCAGAAACATGAAAAGTAACACAAGGTCATACTCATGTCATCCAGGGGGTCGATTCATAACAATGTACGACAGCTCAGTAAGGCTACGACCACCAAAAAACCTGCTTGTAGGGAAAAGGGAGCAAATCGTAATTTTCAGATGGTAGTAGTTAAGGAATTGTCCAAGGCTGTAGTACAAAAAATTTGATATCATTTCACAAGGAGATAGTAGAACACAGGTCTTTTACATAATCAGTAAAATGTAGTTGTAAAAATAAGTAATCTAAAATTGAATCACTGTCTTGTAGAAGGACATGAGAATATAACACACACTACGATAAGGGGTAAATTGTTAGATAATGATTTTCAAAAAATGGGTAATATTGTGAATTTTTAAGGCACTCATTCTTACAATGTAATCTACATGTAAATATAAGTTATTACATCTTGGTTTCGTACAAAACAAACCATTATTACATAATTTTTAGATGGCTGAGATGACTTTAGAGTCTGTCTCAGCCATCTGTTGTGAAATGGGCATTTTCCCCCTTACAACCACCATATACAGGTATTCTGTGCAATAGGACAATTGGGAAATTTGCTCCAATTTTCTTTTGAAATGCACCCATTTTTTTGTACGACAGCATTCTACGATTTTATTGAGATAAGCTGGTCGAATGAGATAAGCTGGTCTTAAGTGTGGTTATTTTTCTCCACCCTTACAACTGTTATACAGCTGTCGTAGGTTTGACACAAAATGACCACTGGACGATCAGCAATGGTCGTAGCAGTAAAATGGCTCTCTGTGTCGTAGAAACTTATGAATCGCCACCCTGACAACATCTGCCATATGCCCTCACCGCAATTGTCAAATAGTCACTCTGCTGGTTCCTGAAGAACTTCACCAGAGAATTGAGGAAATTCAAATTAATTTCAACACTGAAACCTTTTTTAATGCTATAATCTAGTAAGAGACAGACATTGATAAGTCTTCTTGGCCAGTTCAGTTCAGGTGTACACTAAAGAGTTCTATGTAAGTTCCGTTTTTAAGTTGAAGTAATCTTATCTATATATATATATATAATGCTGCTTTAAACGAACAAGTCTATCTGCCGTGTTCAAATATCATATATGCTATAAATGAAACAACTCTATCTAAGAAAATATCGCTGGGTTTGAAATTAGGCCCATAAATCGGCTGATCATAGAGTCGTACAAAAGGTTTCTAATTTAGTGGTACACAGATTATAAATTGCCACGTAGGTTAGCCAAAAGCTAAGATCACTACAATAAGTAAAAATGGGGGCGGGGGGTAATCTGTCAGTTTCTAAAGATTTCAAATGCATAATCAGTCATTCCTACTGTATGTGAGAAATCTCAACAGAATGCTTTTGGCTGGGCCACCGATTCTCAATGGGGAATAGGAAAGCTTTGTTATCGAAGCTCAATTTTCCACTCATACACACTGAATCTAGGCTGCCAAAAACCTGCACCTTGTGCAGAGGCTTGAGCCTTAATAGGCCTCTCACTTACACAGTAACAATGGACAGTGCAGCTCTCTATGGTCTCTAGCTGAACAGAGCAGATACAGAAGGCTCAGTCTCATGAGTTTGTAACAGTTGAAACGTCTTTGACCAGGTGTCATCTTTGACCGGGTGTCGTCTTTGACCGGATGGCGTCTTTGACCAGGGAGTTATAAGATGGAATAAATGAGGCTTATATAGTAAGGAAATCAGTGAAATACTGCAATAATATGTTTATACACATTCATTGGAAACATAAGTAACATTTTATATATTTATATACTGCACTTACTATGCACAGTGCAGTTGTTTAAACTCAAAGTTACATATAAACTGAAAAAGTGACGTCTTTGACCGAGCAGAGTGAAATAATAGTACTATGCTGTACTATACATAGTATGCTCAGTACATAGATATAACGAAATTCACTTGTGTTTGCTATAAACGTGTATCAACATATGGGTGTACTATTTCCCCGCTTTTCTTACTATATAGACCTTATTTATGCTATTCTAATGCTGCCTGGTCAAAGACTACACCCGGTCAAAGACTACACCCGGTCAAAGACTACACCGGTCAAAGACGTTTCAAATGTTACAAACTCATGAGACTGAGCCAGAAGGCTGTGTCCTCTGTTCAACCCAGGCCGTGATCAATATGGACAATGCGTCAGACACAATGCATTGACATGATTGCACAGTCATTAACTGCAATATCTGGAAATTGATATCAAGGTTTCTCATTACAGTGTAGGAGTGTCAACCATTTGGATACAATAGTTATTCTACGCAGTTTAATATGGTATTTCCTGGAAATATCACTACCAAATGAATACAGTAGTAATTCTATGTAATTTGAGATGTTATATCCTGGATGTGTCTCTACCATCTGAGTACAGTAGTAATTTTAGTCATTTTATGTTATTTCCAGGAAGGGTTCAGTCGGTCATGGACTTATTGGATATGATTTTATGCCAGCAATCAATGCTTCATTCACAACACCCTACGTACAAATTAGTTATCCAAGTTGGTTACATACCCCAGCGTAGTCGGCAATTGAAGCCTATTAATTGGGCAATTACCCGGAAATAAAGGCACTAATTAGTGTGACCCAAGGTTACTTTTACCCCACAGTGCTTTAGGTCGTGTTTACAGTTAGAGTCTCATTCAGTTGCAGATGACGTTGTGCAATCCACCTGGACAATTCAGCTAAATATAAGAATCGTCTAAATCGTCCAATATAATCTTATTTTATCTGACTAGATGTTTAGTAGGTAGATTTAAGCGATATTAAGCAGGATGAATCTCATAGTCTTGAGGAATGGGTGGATCAACCTACCCCAGGCATGGGGCACATTGAATCACCCTTGCGATAGGTTCTCTTATATTGCAATGATACAAGGTAACGGTTTGATACAAAATCAAAGTTCACATCCCTTTAACAAGGTCAGGAAAAAAAGAAAGGTGCCAAAAGCGGTTCAACATGCCCCGGTCTCCCCAATCTTGAGGAATGACCCCCGGAGGGGAACGGTCACTACCACAATGGTTCACCTCCGTGTGAATACCACCACAGTATTCCCACTATTACCACAATTTGTACAGCAGATAACTAAATTAAATAGGTCAATTTGAAAGCTGTTGCAGATAGTTATCAATAACTCATTATTATCACTGGCAAGATGTCAGGCATTATTAAAAATTGATGCGTGGAGCAAACCTAAAAGCACTTGCAATTTAAGCATTAAAGAATAAATGGCAAATTTATACCATGAGTAATACCTACTTAGCTTATAGTATTCACGGTTCAGTTGGCAATTTAATCAATAATAATCCATCATATTCTTTTTCAGGTCGTCTCAATTATTGCGATACAAAGTGTCTATAGCCTCCGGTACTACGGCGCTGACTGTTAGTATGGCATATACCTGTATCAATTACATTCCGAGTATGGTTGCAATGATTAAAACTGACCGAAAGTTTGAAACAAAGGCACAATTTATCTATCTTATTTGAGAGTATATTATTATCAAGCGCACATGGAAGGAATTTTAAATTTGATGCACCAAGGATATATGTCATTGCCTGACAATTCATATATGACGAGAAATGAAGATCAATCAGATCAATAAATAAGCCATTTAAAACTGGCTAAAAAACGAATAAGGAAAACGCCTTGCTCTGCCTGGCCTGCAGCTCCCCCCAGGTGACCTTTCAGACCTGATGGAGGAGCTGTTTACTGAGGCTAATTGGGTAATTAGTCAATATTAGGTCAAGTGTTCAGCAAGTGGGCGGCAATCAGGTGTAGGTGTTTCACTTTCTGAGTCTTGCACAGAACGCGGCCTGGATTTCCTGCAGCAAAACCTTCTGGTCAAATTCAACCCAAAGTCTTCTGGTTCAAACTAAGGAAACCGACAAGGGTCTCCAAAAAACAACAACTTTCAAGAATTATTTTTTAATCAAATTTCTCAAAATGAATTTTTGTTGTTGTTGATCAAGCTCGCACCACCTCGACCTCGTTTCCCGAGCGTCATCGCTGGCACCAAAGCTTGCTGGTTAAAATAGTTTCTGTGCCCTTGGTGCTGTTGTATTAAAAGTGCAGATGGGTACCGCGTACGAATCCCCCCCAATATACGGGGGAAGTGATGCGGTCATGGCCTCCTAAATACCAGCGATGTAGCTCGGACTTGTCCAAGCGCGAGTTGGGGCCAGCTTGGTTGTTGATTTTGAGAAATTACATGAACGATACAGAAAAGTAACATTTAAACAAATATATTAATATAGGTAGTTTTTGTTTTGTTGACACTTGTCAAAGACCGTAGAAAATAGCCATATGCCTCTTCGAGTATGAATACTAAGAGTGAGGAATGCAGTCAAGATAGATGTACAAGCGTTGTCTGAGTTCATGTTAAAACCTATCATGACTAAGCATTTTTGTAACTGAAATCTCATGGTATCCAAATCAAGCTTTCCTGAATTCATTGTAGCAAAATATATAGCACAATTCTGTATATCAAATACATTATCACCAATTTAATGTGCGTTCTGAACTTAATAATGCAGTTCAATATTTTCATTTCTTTATGAGCAGATAAAGAATTAAATCCAAATAAAACCCAAAAAATGTCTTTAACAATGTGCATGCCGTTCAGCGTTTTAGAGATAAAAGTTCCATTTTCTCGCCATCTTCCATAATATATTGGAAATTACACAGAGCATTGGTGCAAAAACGTTAATGATTCTACTGGGAATTGGTATGCGATCACCAAGTACTGTTATGTTAAAATGTATCTATTAACCCTTTAAGGAGGGCTAATTGCTTGATACATGATGCCCTCTGTCAAAATGATGCATGAATGCAGCCTTGGGGATTAACTCGCCAGTGCTGCATTCAATCATCATGCCGACCCTACAGGGTTGAGACACTCCCAAAGGATAGGCATGATGCACCAATGCAGCACTGGTGAGTTACTCACTATTAAGTGATAAGTGTCCGTTAAGGATTATGTCCCCCAGCGAGGACAGGCAATAACTATGCAGTAAAGGGGCCAGTGTGTACCTACCCCCTGCCCTCATGTCAAACCAGGGGCAAGCCTTCTCCTGCAACGGAAATAGCAAATACCTCCAGTCCGGATGGCCAGCCAAAGTAAATTATGACTCGGCCACAAATAAGCTGGAAAAGGGAGGAAAAGCGAGTCCCTGGAGCATATTGTCTTACGTTGGCAGCTGCTTACAGGCACCCTGCAGCATATGGGACTGGTACCATGCTGCCAGATCCCTGCAGTGGTCAATCCGACTTTCTGTAAGTAACCCTTTAAGTACGGCATTTTGCCCTAAACCGCATTTGTTGGCATCAATGCACCGCGTGCATCAATGCACCGCTACCCATTGAATCCTCGATATGTGTGGATGTTTCCTTAGCTAGAAATGGGTCAACTCTGTAGGCTTGCAGCACTGGCAGGTTACTTGCTATAGGGCTGTGTAAATGTGCCATTACAATAAAGAGCATATCTCATGCAAGCACTGTACGGCCCTTAAAGCATTTCAACTACCTCTGGCCACCACCCAGTGGGCACAAAACTCAGTTCAACGTTGAATCAACGATGAATCAACATTGAATCAACTTTGGTAACCAGTTATCAATGTTGCCCACTGGGCAAGAGGTTGGATGCCAAGGGAAGCATTGCCACAAGTGAATTACCATGCGGTAGTTATGAGCAGCAGGGCAGAAGGAACATGGAATTTGCCAACAGTCAAACCTTGACTTGCCGACCAGAATTATAAATTGAATTAGATCAGTTACATCAGCAGAAGTTGGATATGGCCATAGGCACATATAGATCTATTGATGTTGGCACTGTGTGGGTATAACTGTGCATGCAAAACAGAAAAAGAATAAAAGGTGGTTCAGGTAACCTGATCCTCCCAGCTCACGATAAAACGTTATTTGACGTAAAAAAAACGTTTTAAAACGTTATATAACGTCATGCCAAAGTAAGGAGCCTTAGAGAAACGTTACATAACGTTATAAAATGTTGGATTAGAATGGCTGAATGCCTACAAGAATGGAGGTAGAGGTCCTATGTAGTTGATTGAAAGTGGAGTTAGTGATCTAAATATGAATGAATGGCCATCACAACTCCCACATCTATGTGTATGCACAATTAGGCGGGATTAACTCAGTTTGACCCTTACAGACAGCAGTGACAATTGCCCTAATGAAGATCTTTAGTATTTGAAACCTGAGCAGAGTTTTATTCTTACTAACTCCAGTAGGAACATGACCTCAGATACTCTGAGTACATCCTAGATGCTCCATGAGTGAGAATGGCAGTCACGCTACGGGGAATAGAGCAATAAAAGATGCCTGCCAACTAGGCAGGCTAATTGGCCATGTGGGCATTGGAGTGTGATAAGATAGCGTGCTCTATTTCCAGACCTAAAGTATCTGGAGAATGTAATGGTTTGAATATTTCATAAGACAGCACAGGAGGTTCCTATGAGCCTACCAATGATTAAACCTATTCTAACATTTCGGTACATTCTGTTGCGAGAGAAATGTTGCCACCAGTCGTGGTACCTCTCTGTATGGATACATCAATGTTAACCCTTTAAGGAGGGAATAATCCCTTAATGCACTAGGTCCTTTGTCTTCATGATGCATGAAGGCTTTTAAGCATCATGCCGACCCTACATGGTTGAAGGGTCGGCACCGGGACTGCATTAGTGCATCTTGACAGCATTATATCACCTTTTCGCGACATGCCGTCTTCAAAGGGTATTTCCAACATTCTATACTATTCTTAAATTTATGCAGTTGATTAGTTAGTCTTAACAAAGACTGTTGTAGGGGAATGAAGGAGCTCGAGATATGAACCCAACTGAAAGGCCGCCTCACTCCTCTGCTGTAAAATGATATTGGTATACAATCAACAAACCGGTTATAAAAGGGTATAGAATGAGCCATTACGCTGCGGTCTCATCATGATTCTATTACAACCATTTTATTCACAACCACTTTCTCTCTTGGTGTTAGTGTATACGATTACAATGGTACCACTTTCTGATATCTTAGCAAAGTATTAAGAATGGTATGTGTGCTTGAGGAACTACTGTATTATATACATGCTGCTGGTTCCTGGATGACAAAGGCAGGGGCTCTGTATCACCAGTGTGTTCCCAGGCATCAATTTAGGAGGGATAGGTATGGCTTGAATTCTTCTAGGGGCAATATAAATGCTGTGGGAGGTTAATTTATGGTAGTTTGGCGGCCATTTTGGATTTTGCCTGTTTCACCCCTTATGGTCGACGTGAAAATTTGGCAACATGAGAACTCATAATCAGCACGATTTTTAGATATAATTTAAGTATGTTGCCAAATTGTTACCCCCCCCCTAATTTGTTACATTTATAAGCAGGTATACCATTAAAGCACTATGCGGCCCTCACAGGTTTAATGTACTGTATGAATATCCATGGGAATAGGAGGCGAGCTGATCCATTACATTATGAATGACTCTGAAGCCACGAGTTTTACCGTAGAAATCACATCTTTCTAATTAAAAGGAATTGAATCACAATAACAAATGACATCTTGGATTTCACGTTGAATGAAGTTCCACTGCGCAACGCCATTTGTATTGTATTACACATTAGTGGGCATATTAATCCAAGTGTTACAGCTGCTACGGCGAGGAACAACTGTTATGCAACTATCCATTATGTCTGTACAGTCAGAGTAGTAGTATTCAAATTTTATTCATAGCTCAAGTTCCTAAATATCATTTGTAGCACAACGCTTATATAGACTGATTCAGCATTTCAGGAAAACATATTGAATACTAGATTTCAGATACCCCACACCCAGAAAAATATGAGGGTAAGCTTGACGTTGGCTCTGTCGCCAAAAAGACTTTCCTACAAGGGTCAGGCATTTTAGTGAGGAGTAAGTATTGTTGGACTCACTCAAAGAGCTTGGGAGTCTGGCCATGCTGGATCCTCATGCCAGAACCTGGCAATCCTGGACTTTGGGGAGAGTCCTTTTCAATCTGCAAGTGTCCAGCATTATCAGATTCTGGCGTGAGGCAATTTTACAATCGTTCAGCCTGCTATTGAAGGCACAGCATACCCTAACCCTCACTAAAATGGCCCTTGACCAATATTTTACAGTCCAGCAGTGCCTAACCCTTGTATGAGAGTCTTTTTGGTGACATGGGCTGATGTCTGCTTCAGTTCATCATACAGACAAAACTCCACGCCATTGACATACATGCACATCATACTTTAAGAGTTGAAGCTTTACGAGTTGAAGCTGATAACACAATGCTGGTACGGCCTTCTCTATGCTAAACCTAAGGGACCGCCGTGCTCCATGCCCCCATGGAGTACGGTGTAGCCATAATCCACGGCCTCCAAATTTGTTGATTTTCTTCATTAAAAGACTGTAGGGCCATGTAATGAACACAAAACCCCACTTATTAACATAAATGCACATCATACATCATTCGTTGAAGCTTGGTCATATCACACTCAGCCTTTGGCATCGTGTAATATGACCCAGCTTCAACTCGTGAAGTATAATGTGCATGTATGTCAATGGCGTGGAGTTTTGTCTATATATATAATACAGAATTTGTGTTACTGCCTTATGTAGAGATTGTTAACAATTGAAGATGACATTGGATGGAAAGCAACCCAATAATAGGCTACAAATGACCAATAATATATGGGTATCCATCACTCTTGCATACAGAAGCAGGGATTTAGTCGGATTCACGTCATATATAGCGTCAATAATGACCACACTTTATGGTAATGCATTAATATACAATTCCAATACTGAGGTATTCGCATCCTACATTCTGGCATGTTTTATTTATAACGTGTTCTATCTACAGCCCACATACACAGAACCGGCCAAGTCAACATGTCATCACTCACCGGATATTAAAGATGCATAAGGTTTCAGATTAGGGTCCACATATCAATTTGTCTATTACCCCAATCCTACCTTGGCAGTGGGGAGCCGAGTCACATGAGGCAAATACAAGCACACTGATATTCTTTGGCTTCCTCTCCCAGTGGGCATAAAATGTTACCAGTTGTCAATGTTGATTCAATGTTCTGTGCCCACTGGAATACTATGGTGCCGAATCAAGTTGATCATTTCTTGGTTCCCTATACGACCAGTTACTATTTTCAGGTTTGTCAGTATTGACCAACTCACCTTAGTCTTTCCATTTTAGGCCAAGTCCTTTTGAGTAGGGTATTAGTCATAATGTTGTTTTGCATCAGGCATTCTTGAATATCAATTGGTCATACCTGGGATAGTCACTACTACTCTCATATCTAGGTTAATTGTATACATCCCGGGAAGATGAACTGTCATGTGATACTGGCATTAATATTGCTCTCCCTACCACCACACCTGCCTCTTCCATGCGACTTTTACACCGTTAAAGATGGTTTGCTGATGTGAGTGCAATATTACTAAGACTGTCTAGTACCTCGCGAGCTCTGCATTGCTGCATCACACCAACCCTTCAGGGGAGAATACTGTAGCCTGCACGGTGCATGAATGCAGTGCTGGTGAACTAATTGCATGCGATGCATGCATGTGTCATGAAAAAGGGGATGCATTGAATCTAGCACTATGCGGTCCTTGAAGGGGTAATGCTTGATAAAGTAGGTGCTTAAGGAGGGTGATTGGGTAATCAGGTAGTCAGGTGGGCAACAAATGGTCCTGAGTCAGGTGTAGGTGTGCCCAGCATGCACTCCAAGCACTTCCTCACTTACCTCGGTGGTTCTCCTAGATTGACCAGGCACCTATTTGTTCAATACCATTGTACTCCAGCGCATAAGACAGGTGCTTATTAAGACCTTGTTTTAAGGCTTAAAATGGGTATTTCAATACCATCGGTGTTAGGTGCTTTTTCAATACCCATGCACGTCGCTCCCTCCAGTATCTTGACCATATAAGCATTGCATGTTGAACTGACGTTTCTTGTTATGATGCACCAATGAATCGACAAAGGCATTATTCAGTGGAAATTAATTCAGATGTCATGTTGCCATCGGGAGTGTATCAACCCTGTAGCGCGGCATGATGCATAAAGTAGCGCTAGCTGGGGACTCTAGCCCCTACACTAGCCCCTTGTCACACGTTATGATATCATCAGACACAGTGCTTTAAAGCACTGTGCCGCCATAAAGATATGAATATAGTGAGTTACCTTCACCCACGGTGTCAGGTGACAGAAACCTGCTAATTTAATTTAAAGTCGGTTAAGTCCCTCATCAAAATAGTCCGTAGTTAACGATGATACTGGGAATCACAAGCAATCAGGAAGACCCACACAGTAATTTGATAATTATACTTTGCACCAAATGTCAAGGCCCTGCTAATCAGCAGTCCTCTTGTAACTAGGCATGTAGAATACAGATAGGGCAGGGGCTCACACTATTTGTTATAGCTTTAAAAGTATGTTCCCTTTTGTCAGACGTTGATCAGTAATAGGATATCTTACATATCTTTTCCCCTCAAAATATAATTTATAGATGCCTGGTCAGTAGCTATTCTGCATGTCGAGACTATATTCAAGGCAAGTAGCAGAACTGTACCGTAGTACCCAGTTACTGCGGAGAAAACTAAATATTTCATGAAAGCGCGGCACTATGATTATGACCAGGAAGGAAACCACTGTGAAGAAAAGGGTTGAGGCTATGTCAGCACCCTCCTGTCTAACAGCAGCGAAGCACACCTCCTCCAACAACGGAACAACGCCTCCAACTTGATTGACCGCTTACAGTAAATTATGACTCGGCAAATATACCAAGGGGAAAAGCAGGTGCCTGAAGCGTATTGACAGCTACTTATAAGGACCCTCCAGTATGTGAGGCTGGAACCTGCCTACAGACACTTAAGCCACTGCATCACCTGCAGGTCCAAGCAATGTTAACCCTGTAAGGCCGGCAGACTGCTTTAACACTTTGTGGTCATGGCTAACTATGTATATTTTCCTATATAAAGCATGGTAATAAGTATAAGAAATACACATATAACGTGTTACCACAGTATTTCGAATTTAAAACGTGGTCATTTATAAAGGATCATAACTAAACATGTATAACCCCCAAATTTTACATATTCAATTCTCCCTCATCTCATCTCATCTCATTGTTACGAATGTCATGAACAATTGTGTGTAATCTATGTATTTTAAGTCTGTATATATTTGATATGTATAAACAATATGTGTACGTCATAACTAAATCAGAGAAATTAATGTTAATTATGGCATGAAAGGGGACCTAGCGGAGGTAATGCAAAGCGGAGATGCTAGGTTGATACAATTACTTTTGTAACTGTTATCTTTTACCCGAATATAACACTTTTTTTTAAAGAGAAAAAGGCTCCTGGTCAGTTAACTTGCCTCGGCTGCATTTATGCATCATGTAGACAGATTGGACAATACTAACCCTGATGGTTGGCATGTGGACATTGGCATTTTGGATGAAAGAAGCTCTGGTGAGTAGACTTGTCAGGACTGCATTCAAACTTCATGATTATAAGGGGATAGTGCACTTGAGTACTACCATAAAATCTCTCTGATAAGCCGACCCTTTTTTTTGGTGATTTTAGGCTTGATTCGTCTTATATCATTGTCTCAAAGAGGGGGGGGGGTGCTTATAAGGGAGTTTTTTTGATCCAGTACATTGTAGTTTAACCATGTTTAGATGGGCCCAAATTCGGCTTATATCATTCTCTCAATCTGGGGAGTTTGATTTTCCGAGAGGTTTTACGATATATGACCCTTACAGAGCTAAGGCCACTTCTGGTGCTATCAAAACGACCTCCGGTCACAGACAGTGTTAATACCAAGGGAAGCATGCTTTAAGTGAGTTTCCATGAGATGGGATCACCAGCATGGCAGGAGACAGTATGAAAGGCTTCTAGAGTTGAATCTGGAGGATCATAATTAGATTTTACCATTGGCTTTGATGTAGTAAGGGTATTTGTATGCTGATGTTGACACAGCGGGAAGTGTGACTGTGAATCTGTCAGCCAGAACTGAGTTTGTTTAAGAAGGAAGGACTCATGAAGTCGACAAAGTAGGTATTATAGTCTGATTGTCATGAGTGATTATACAGCAGCCCCGCAGGCATTGGGAAGGGAGTGTTTGAGCAGAGGTGTGTGGAGTGCTATATCTAGAGGGGCGAAAATTGAAAAGACATTATCACTATTCTTTCATGAAATTCTATGCGTGGGCCGACAAATATTTTACTCTCAAATTTGCTGGGTGTTTCTTCACTTAGAATGGATCTTACAAATGTAGTACCTAAACGCCCAGAGTTTTGTTTGAAGTTGTATTTAGATGATGCACTTATATCATTATTTTCTTACTGCATACATTGAAACTGGCTCATGGTTGGGAATGGGAGTCACGCGACAGGGAATACTTCAGGTGGTACTCAAGAACAAGTCAGGCTAATTGGCCATGTGGGAATTGCAGTGTTATCAAATGATGTGCCCACTCCAGACGCATCTGTAGCATTGGGCAAATGTAATGGCTTAAATATTCATAATACTCATATGAATCTACAACGAAGTGGACATTTTCATACATTGTGGCCCTATAGGAAACCGGTCACAGGAAGGTAATAGAAAGAGGGCTAATTGCATCATGGCAATTACAGTTACACCAAGATATCTTTAACTTTAAAATCTATTAATTTTCGCATGTTTCCCCTAGAAGTCAAGGTTTCTATCATGACCTCCTTAAATTGCGTCTGCCTCATTGTTAAATCTATCCATATTATTCCAGTTGTGTCCATAAACTTTGTCATATCATTCCCTTGTGTATGGAATGCTAGTACCACAGGGAACGTATTGCAATGGTATATGGCAGTAAATTCTATTTCGAGAAGACTAATAAGATAATGCACTTGACAGTGGAAGGCCAATGAATCCGGCTTATCTAATCGATGGAATGCTGGCATTGCTTCCAATGTAATTCTATTAAAGTGCCTATTCCTATTTGGCACGTACATATCACAACCTGTATAGTGGGTGCTTTTGTATCTCACCACTATATCGTAAATTGGCGATATGAATTCCCATGAGTATAGGAGCCAGAGATACGGCCTCCCGTTCTACTGCCACCCTAAAAAATAGATCTACATCAGCTAAAATCCCACAATGCAAGCTTTCTAGGAAGTAATTTAGGAATATGTAAATTCTATAGCTTGCTGCAATGAGCACAATTGTAACTGGTTGCTGTTTTGCCTACAATAGTGTGATTTGATAACCTTCGTCTAATAAGCTTAATATGACACACATGTTTCGGGATTTTTAGCTTGAAGCATGCTTTCAGTACAAACACTTGGTAGACTATGCAGATCAATACTATAGATGTGATGGGCAGACGCTTAGTGATACCCATGGGCATACCAGTATGATGCCATTCTGTTATAATCCTAATCAAAAGGGATCCAATTAAAACTACTTTACTCCGATATCAAAATCACAAATTGCTTGTAAAGATTAAATTCTGACTGAAGAATCCCTGCACATGAGATATTTCTATTTTTATGCCATCAACTATTAACTACAAGAAGAGGTGACCGCTTAGCAATGAATCATCCATGAAATGATATAGTCGAAGTCAGCGTTTTAATTAGTATCCAAATATAGCACAAATTAAGTGCATGAATACCGTTCGCATTTACAATGAAAACTACAGACATGATTTACTGCAGAACTGCAATTGGCTTTTACACCCTCTGCGGTGCCTTTTCATAAGCAATAATGTATCTGTAAATCATATTATTCACAGAACATGAACAAAGAAACTTGTCATTTCCTATAAATCGACCCTTAAAGAGTTGTAAATCTACATCATGCCGGAGGTAATAAATATTACTAATGAATGCTGCATTGCTCAAAACTGACTTATATTTATCAATATCCTTCAAGGAGTATAAATGGCACGATAAATTATACAGTTTAACCCTTTAACGATGCCATAGCGGTTTTATGTGCTCTGTGTTTTGTTGGCATGATACACGTCAAAACATCAGGGCTGCATTCACGCATCATGGTTACCCTTCAGGAGTGTATCAATCCCAATAGGATGATCTTTGAAAGTATCGCACTCACCACTCCCACTTCAACCACTAGTGTAGACAAGTATAGTACTGGTAAATGACGTGCACTCTCTGTGCCAATGCCTTAATGCAGCCATTACGATAAGGCACTTAAAAGGATATTAAAAATGTCATATAATTGCAGTCAAGTACTATTCTTATCCCACATTTGGCACGGCAGTTCTGTTTAGAGCCAGTTGTACTCAATACCTTTGGCCAACCAAACATGTTCCCCAACGCCGGATATTAAAAATGCACAAGGTTTCAGAATAGGAGTCACCAACAAATATGTCTAATCTTAAGCCCATGTGCCTAATCTAGTAGCATCTATCGTGAGCTAATGGAGTTCAAGTAAGTAATTGATGGTACCTTTGCTTCCAATTGCCAAAGGAAACCGTCAGACGTGGCCAAATCTCTGCTTAGGATATAACGACCACATTTATAAGGCGACAATATTCATAACACCTGATCCCATCATTCATAGATTTCATTAGAAGAGGATATCAACAAAAAGAGACATTATTTAATATCCACGGCTGAGATTGCTAAGCCATTGGCTTAAATGAACCTACATTAAATCTGAATACCTGCTGAATAATTCAGGGACTTCCCACCAGGGGCCATAAGGACGGGGCCTGCCGCAGATGGCTCAGTGCCTTGTGACTGCCTGGTAGTATCAATCTGAGAGGGTTTTTTAAGTTTCTTTAGGCAACACCCCACACTGAAAATCCATAGCTTGAAAGGGTTAGTCAGTACAGACTATCCTAGGTTGGTCATATGAGTGTTAGTCATAATGGCAAAGTTATATTCAAAAATAACCGAGGGGTCAGTCAGTAGTGGCTAACCTAGGTTCATCATTGGTGTGTTTTATTTGTGTACCACTAGTTGCGGCCACCTCTCATGACCACTCAGTGGCTCCCCCTGGAAATAAAAAGACTAAGGTGGGATGGTCAGTACTGACCAACCTGACAATAATAACTGACCTAGGTTGGTTGTATAGGGAGCCAAAAAATGACTAACTAGGCTAGGCACTAGTGACTGAATGGTTGGGCCTATAGGGAGCCTAGGAATATCAGTGCATCTGGTATTCATGCCTATGGAGGCAGTAGGACAGTGTCTGAATAGAAACATCCCGCGCATATTGCCAAATAACATGGCATCAGTCACTGGTGGCTGTTGTATTAGTTTTATTTGACCATCTCATGTTGGCACCAGGATTCTACAACAGAGGAGTGATCAGACTGCCTTTTTGTGGGTCTCAAATCTGCAGCTGAGGCAATGACTTAGTCTAGACAGGGTACAAGCCAAGTGTGATAAGCAGGGATCCGAATGACTTGGATCAGTTGATAAGTTAATATTTACCAATGATAAAGATGTCTGTGTTAGCTTGATATAATTATTTAGCTCTTAAAGGGTCGCATATCTAATACGTTAATGCATTTGTAATTAATTAACATGAAAGCACTATGTAGCATTAGATGGTAAACGCAATGACTCAATTAGAGTTAATGATAATTACCCTAGCTTATCTCTTAGATAACGCGTTGAATAGCCTTTTGGGATTCTACACGGTTTTACAATTGTATTTTCTGACAATAAGCTCAAGTAAATTTGTTCTTTTTTTAAAAGGACCATCTCTAATGACTCCTGCTACGGTTTTAAATGCAATCTGTTTGGATACTAATGCCCATATTTTTTCATCGGATTCAGAGGATTTGGTAATTGGATCAACACTAGGGAATACATTCTTGTTTGGCACACCTCAATTTACATTTCAGAAATAGTTCAATAGAGGATTGGCTCGTTTACATGCCCGAGTTTCAAAACTATTCTAGTCCCAGCTTTTATTTGAAAAGCAAGATACAGTACTTGACGTGTTAACAGATGTAACTGTATCGCATCAGCTGGGTTCACAATGGAGAGCACTGTTTCATTTTATTCACCATTGGTTAGTATGGGGTAGTATCATGTAGGCCGCTTGTGATGTGTCATGTCTCCATTGAATGAGAATCATTAGTATCACAAACCACCCTTATTTCTCTCAACTTCAGCTGAATGCAAACAATTTTGTGTCGACTGTTTTCAGAATTGTGCAACTCAAATGACTCGTAAGTCACCTTATCTTGACATCTATATGTAACCGGAACATGCAAAGAACGTGATTCCTCTGTCAAGGAAACTGAAAGTGAAACTGAAACCGTACTGATACAGAACGATAGGTATCAGTCAGTTCAAAGGGTTAAGATAAGGCGAAAGAAATGTATGTTTCAGGTAACATGGAAAGAAAATTGCGGGTCGGTAGGTAGTGTTTTTTTTTAAAACTTTTTCTTTTTAAACTTAAAAGTATTAGCCAGCCTAAAGACTATAGTTGACCAAAAAAAACGTAAAAATATGACAATTCTTCAAACTTGCGAAAGGAACGTAGGGTCGGCCCTGTTTTGATAGGCTCGGTCGGGTGACTTGAAACAAACTTTTCTTTGGCCCAAGGCATCGTCTCTATATTTTGCTGATCATATTATAAGTATTTATAAATTGATTCATGTACATCCGAGCTTTTCGCATAAAGCATGGTATTCACGCTGCTTTTCCAAAACAGAACATAGAATACCATCCATTACATATCATTTTTATTACGCATACATATGTTTGTAGATGTTTTGTATCCTGAAATCTGTTTATGTACCAATGTTCCAGACAATTCGTATCCTACTGTCTACACCTGTCTACGGATGTCAAACATGTTAGGCCATGATCTCCTATCTGAGTAGACTTCCTACTGTTGATAGTAAGAAGTCCACTTACTCACATACAGGTTCGGTCCGTATGGGCCCCTGTGGACCTGCTGACCAGCCTTCGGCTGTGTTGGTTTTATAACTATATCATCATCATACTCACATATAATAGGAAAACCTTGGTAGAGCCTTTGTCTGCCTGGAATAGAAAACAGCCACAAAAATAACGTTTGTAGTAAGAAGTGTACTCACATAGGAGATCATGGGTAGGTTCCATGCAGAGGCTAACCGTGCCTCCACATCACAACTGTCTTCTGTCCCGAAGAAGGCCACAGCCCCCTGCCGCCAGAGGTGGGTCAGGGCCCGGGTGCCGTTCAGTGTGTCGCCGTTAGTATCCGCCCAGGTAAACTCCAGGGTGTGGTTAGCCAGCAGGGTCGGCTTCCTGTTAACCTGTGTGACAGCCAGGGTCATGGCACCTGAGATAATCCGGCCCTGGAGGTTCTTGCCGATCTGCCCCACAGGTGCCTTGGCCGCCGTGAGGTAGCCCACCTTGATTACATTGTTGTCGGCGTTAACGCCGCCTGGCTCCGGGTCCTGGTATCTTAACCGGTCCCCCCGCACCCCTTCCACGTGGGGGGCCAGGAGGAGCAGAAGGACCACGTGGAGCAGCTCCAGGTGCCTCATCATGCCTCTTACTCCAGGGTTTTGGAGCTGCTCCTCACCTGGAGGCCGTGACCTGAGCAGGTCGTACCTCCCCATGGCGAGTTACTCACCTCCAGCTGCCGCTCACCTTGCCACGTGGGGGAGAGACTCAGTGAAGGTAGACTGTGTCAGCACCAGCAAGGTTATAGCCTGAGCCATGTCTACACTCCTATTCAAGGAAGGTTATAACAAAAGACATGACTATCATGGGTATCATCCTATTATATGAAGGTTATAATAGAAGACATGTCTATACTCCTATTCAAGGAAGGTTATATAGCATGAGCCATGTCTATATGCCTATTCAAGGAAGGTTATAACAGAATACATGTCTATCATCCTGTTCAACGAAGGTTATATAGCATGAGCCATGTCTATAATCCTATTTGTTTGCTTTAACCTTATTTTGCATCATATTCATAGGAGAGACTTAGCAGTGTACTGGTAGGGTATATTAATCAGTGTTGTAAACAGATAGATATCCATGATATGGGGTAGTCAGACCTACTACATGTAGTAGACTGTGTCAGTAGTGTTACAACATGAGACATCACTGAACTATACCTTATACTATTATAACTTGTATGTGAGACAAGACCCCTGCCATGTTAAAGGCCCAGTGCCCCTATATATAGCGCTGAGTACCTGTTCCGACTCCACTGCGACTGCCGCAGGAGGGGTACCGAGACCTGCGGGTTTAACACGCTCCCATGCTGTTATGTACTCGATAACAGCTGTTATCAGTGTAAGCAGGACTACAGGGGTACATCCTATGACGCTGGCGTTGTGAGTGGGCCGTCTTCAGTTACCAGTAGCCCACGTGTTGAGAGACTCCAGCCTCAGTAGTGTGAGCAGATCTGCTCTATGATACAACTCTACAATCTCATATAGCTGTCGTCACACAGAGCTGCTCCTGCATGCCTCCATGACAACATGTCTGTCGAGTTTGTGGTGGTTGGAGACTCAGAAGGAGACTATGTCAAACTTCCAGGAGACATGTCTATAGTAAAGTAGGCGTGTTGAGTGCCTCACGTTGGGCTGCAGTTACACCCACGTGGTGGGGAGACTCCGTACTAGTAGCTGGTATATAAGTGGCGATAACAGACTGCCATGAGAAATCTCCATTATATATAAAGCTGGCGAAGGGCAAAACAAGCATGTCTGCACTGCCCAGGTTATCACTACAATCTTATAAAGCTAGCTATCTCCAAGTGTGGTCAGGCTGTAGTAGGTTGAGGCTGCAGGAGGCATGGTGCCTACTGCTACAAGTACTCCAGGTTCCTCCAGTGCCTCAGGGCCCCGCCTATCTGTATGGTAGCTATCAGCACATGGAGGAGCAGGAACAGGAGGAGGAGGAGGGGGAAGGCCAGGGCGGCACACCTATCCCACACCACAGGCCATCTAAAGGCACCGACGCTAGTTCCGTCCGCGCTCACCAGGGGACGTAGCAGCAGTGCCCAGCGTCCCAGTCCCGGTCACGTGGGTGGTGACTCTCAGCCAATCACAGCGGGGCTGGTAGCAGGTGGTACAATGCCCTATGGCCCCGTACTTAGGACCTTCAGGTGGGGAGTGGCTTTTAGGGATACATCCCTGGTAAAATTGTCGTCTGCTTCACTTGTGAAACTAGCAGTCGTCTGCCGCAGCTCACGGGTTAAATATTATCTGTTCTGAATGACACAAACATCGGCTACTGTTATGTAAATGTCAGTTTTCCCGCCTCCACAAACTAATCCTTTAATGATCTCGCCTTTCTGACTCTCCATGTGAGATCATTTACAGTGGGAACACAACGCTAGTTTGTTGGCACACAACTATAAACGGATTGACTTAATGGGTGCTGCTTGTGCCAGCAATAATCCTGATATGGCAAAAGTCCCGTCTAATAGCCTTTGTATATTTAAGGAGATTACGGAGGTTAAGTTATAACTATAGGTCAAACACTCCGCACAACATGGCAATCTCTACGTTTGGTAGCATGGAAGTGTTCGTCCTTCATTCTCTGCAAGAGACAAAATACACATGGTTAGCGGTCAATATTTATACTGTAGTGTCAGTTTATTTATCGTATTCGTAAAACCGGTATGTCATCATGATGCACCTACTAACTCGCTGGCACTGCATCGATGCATCATGCTGCCCCCTGGGACTGTATCAAAGGTGAGAATTCATTAATGCAGGGATGCATTCATGTATCACGGCAACAATTGACATAGCCCATTTTACCGCTATAATGCTGTACTGGATGGATGAAGTTTTAGATAAACTATTAACGATACACAACTCAATGTGTCTGGTTCCAATCATGTATTTCTACTTATCTCGATAATAACTATCTATATTTTTGATACCTCGACATCTATTTCTGCAAATATATGATCAGATTTACCCACTTCTCACACTCATAAAGACATAAAACGTGGAATACTTGATACTATACCAGACATAAAGGTTATCAATCTGGGCAGTCATTTGTGTGGTATTGCGTCATGATAAGTCAATACAGTACCATATGTTCACCCTCAAAAAAATGAGCGTCACTGTCGCCGAAAGCACTCTCACCTGAAAGCCAGGTAGTACCTGACTTTCAGGTGAGGGTGCTTTTGGCGACAGTAACGCTCATCTTTCTGAGGGTGTTGCATTGAGAGCTCCTAAAACAGTTGAAAAGTATTGTTCATAGAATAAACCAGTTTATAGACATCACATTGCTGGGGACAGAGCAAACCCCATATTGGTAAACAGACATTGATTATGTCCTCTACCCTAGTATTTATTTCTAACACCAGCTTGCATATATAGATGTATCGACCGACAACAGATGGCTTAGTGAACTTAATGATACTCAGAAATCAGTTGTAAAATCAATTTGATGGCTCGTGTCGCTATGTAGACTTTTTGTTACACCTTTTCTGTTCATGTATGTTTCTTCAATGCTTATGTTGCCTGTGTCAGCTCTTAAAATGCCTGTGTGGTTGTGTTATCTGTGTTTAATTTTCATTAGGATGTGTAGCTGTGTCGCCTACACTGATATTCCTAGGCTCCCTATACGACCAATCTCTCAGTCACTAGTGCCTAACTTAGTTAGTCATTTTCTGGCTCCCTATACGACCAACCTAGGTGAGTTATTATTGTCAGGTTGGTCAGTACTGACCAACCCACCTTAGTCTTTTAATTTCCAGGGGGAGCCACTAAGTGGTGATCAAGGTATCTTACAGGTGGCCCCAACTAGTGGTATACAAATACAACACACCAATGATGAACCTAGGTTAGCCACTACTGACTGACCCCTCAGTCATTTTTGAATATAAATTTGCCATTGTGACTAACACACATATGACGAACCTAGGTTAGTCTGTACTGACTAACCCTTTCAATCTATGGATTTTCAGTGTAGATGTCAAATTTACCCATGTATAGGCACCCTAAGCAAAATGTCCCTGATCATAATTCACTTATGCAGGCAGATATATAACTTACTGCTATTCATTTCAAGTCACTGTACACAATTCATATTGCTACACATGTACAATGGTTACTCATTTACTAGTGTCAGCCAATATAACATTTCATCGAATGGTACAAAGCGGTATCTGATCTACACAGCTGTGACACAGGGCCCTATGGAAAATGATGTATTCATGTTAACAAATCATATGCTCAGTATGAATGGGGAACAAGGTTGATACCATGCAGATATCTGAGCTAGTATCAAGGGACTAGCATTATAGCTAATAAATTGGACTGTGCTCTCGTCAGCTGTAGATCCATCTTACTACACGAACATGATTGACACAGTGAAATGGCATCAACTATGATATTACCTAAACTGATAATATGTACATCTAAAGGTTAAGCCAGTAGCACTTGGCTTTCCAAGTTTAGTCAAAGTTTTTTTATCATTATATAACGAACTGATATTCCATTATGACTGAGGCAAAATTAAATATGACTAATGTCTCAGTCAAAAAGACTAACCCTAAATCTTTTATATATGAATATACCAAAATGAATAGCTACAAGTTAGGTAAGTTCATCACAAGTGACTAAGTTTAGCCATTACTGACTACGCTCTGGAGCCAGAAGTTTATCAGTGTAGTGCAATGTCCTAAAACAACTCTACCCGGGCTATGGCAATCTACCAACCCAGAGCAATGTCTAGATACAATCTGCCTCCCTGATAACTCACATTTGCTTTCTGCACCTAAATGTTACCAGGTTTCCTCCACGGAAACTCGGAAACCATTCAAGGTTCCATAGAACTGCCTGATTTTCGCTCTAATTGTTGAAATCGAGCATCTACAAAATTCTGCAGTGCTGGGAATCAGAGGAGGGAATGAATTTATCATCCTCAATCACCCAAAGTAGTACGTTATACTTATTTGTAATACTGCCCTCTGTCAGGGGTCTTATTCATATTGATGTATGGAGCAAGGAATGATAAAAGGAGTAAGAGAATAAAGAAAAGGGCTGAAAGAGGTAGCCCTCAACATGATCTTCAATTATCATTCTTTCAAGTTTTCTGTTGCTATATACTGTATTTTGAAGATAGTTCTTCACATTACTCAAATGGAGGTAGGCTATCAATATAATTATTATATGAGGAAATATCATTTGGCAAAATACCATCGAACAAACATAGTTGTATTTGGGTCTCTCATAGAATACCTTTCCTATATTATCAAAAGTTTACATTGACAAGACAGACAAACTTACTAAGAGATTGGAAAACAAGATAAGAAATGGAGATGGGATGAAACATTGGATATGTTAAGGCAAAGAAATGGGAAAGCAGAAGGTTACGTGTCGCAAACAAGAACAGACATTGTTGGCAGGAATGTAAAACAATACTGACATGTGTCTGTCAGGAAACAATAAGGATAGTAACATGATCCAGTAAGGAGTAGTTTTTGGTGCAAACAGTATGAACAGGAATACACAAATATCATTATAAAGTTCACAGATAAAGTCAGAGGACGTGACATGTAACAGGGCACACATGAAGCCAAATGGCAAAGTAAACTTTCTACTGACAGATATTTAACACACACTAGTAGCAAGACATCTTTTCATGCCGTATAAATTACCTTCCACGAAAACAGAAATTACACCTTTACTTTTAAGTTTAATTAGAAATGTCCTAAAAGAGCGCAGAGGCAGGTGATATGGATTAGCCAGGTTCTGCTGTCGTAAAATCTATAACTCTTCCAGGCACTTCAAGGATGGGTGGACTCTAATTAGATGGATTTCGGGCTGCAACAGCCAAGATTTTCGGCGGACATAAAAAAGAAAATTAAAAAAAGAATGCTCACAGGTTGTCATTATCCTCGAATTTTGGCATAAAGAACATCCCAGCGGGCAGAGGTAAAAGGTAGGACCAGCAAAACCTCCATTTCAGGGGTAAAAACGGGAATAATTGATTCAAGTCGACACTTTTCCAGATTTTATTTATTGAGATGCCTAAAACCCTATCAGCAGATCCGTATTCCAAGCTATCAAAATAAAACTACTTTAGGAGAATGCAGCACACAGCAGGGGTCCTCCTTGTGGAGTTTGACAATATTGGAGTCCGGAAGCAAGAATTCGGAATCCAAGATTGCTAGACACCGGAAGAAGAGTTCAACACTGCCTGCATATCTGTAGATATGAGGATAATTGGAGAGTCTGGCTGCCGCTGACTTTTTCTGTGTGTTGTGTGTTTGATAGTGTTGGTGGACTGGTCTGTGTGTTTGGTACCTCATCCCTCACTACCCTGACACCGGTGTCCCATTGGCTGGCAGAGTTATGAGGTATGGCACTGTCCCGGCCATTGACTTGTTGCTTATCTCTGCTTTAACCTTGGGACTATATAAGCTCTTCTGTGTAAGAAGGGGAGAAAAAAGTACTTCTTTTCTGCTCTCCTATCTGTGTCACACACTGCCAGTCTGCCTAGACGAAAAAGAGTTCCACTGAATATTTTCACTTTTGACCACAAAACCATGGCTGACATGGAAGTGGCCTAACAACATTTTCTTTGTATAATATTCCTTTAGATATTTGAATGGATTGATAATTAAGCATGATTATGGTTCTTTTCAAAGGTATGGTGAAGGTTAATTTTGACGGTGATCGGCCACCTTTTAACAGAGATGAAAGTATTTCCCACAGTAAGCGAATGATAGTGCGGCCCGGGGAAAGTTAAGGTGTGGGGGATTGTCCCTAAATCCTGCCCCAGGCTGTAAAGAAGAACCACATTTGCAGCACATTAACCCTTTTAGATCTGCCTACTGATTTTACTTAATGTTCCCTTTGTCGTCTCGTTACTTAATGCAGACCAAGTGAGTAACAAGCGCTGCATCCATGCATCTTACCGACTCATGTCAAGTTATCAACCCTGTAATATCATCATAGTCATGAATACAGCACTGCTGACTGATTAGCTCGGGCTCCATTGATGCATAGCGACAAAAGACATATCATATTAAGGTACTAAGCGGCCCTTCAAGGATTTAACAACTTCTTATCCCTGTAAGGACGCATTTCACCCAAAGATGACATTTGTCATCATGATGCACCAATACAGCCCCAGAGAGTACCTCGCCAGTGCTTCATTAGTGCATCGTGCCGACCCTTTGGTGGTATTGCGACTCCATAGGGTTGGCATGGTACATTAATGCGCTATGCCGACCTTAAAGGGTTAAAGCACTAGGCGGACCTTAGAGGGTCTTACTGCTTCTTAAAACCTCTGTTTGAGCAGCTCTTGAGCAGTTCCTGCACTGGATTAGTCTAATTCACCGACCAGCTGTCGACTCGAACCAGTGAGCGTAATTAATCTGGAGGAATAGTGGAATCCTTTAACTTAGATTTAATCAGAGTGGTTCTTTTCTCACATTAACCAGTGAAAATCTTGCGAATATTACAAACTTGAGATTATTATAATAATACTAAGGACCAATTCACTACAACTTTGAATGCTATTATTATGGCAAAGAAGAAAATGATGATATCTGTATGTTACTGTGTACATATATATGTACAGCTTGAATTATTTTTCTTTAATATCTATTTATTCTGAGGGGGAATAATGAGAATTAGATAATTGCTTGCAGCTGCTGCAAAATTATATAGATTATGTCATGTATTAAATGCTGCCTCCAATAAACGTAACATCTGAATCAGAAGGCACCACTAAAGTGATTACGAAGGTAGGTGTGTATTTAATTTCGACTCCCATTATCTTAGAATTGTTGGCGATTGATTATAATAAAACACAATGAGTGTTCAAATTTATAGGAGTTGTATAGCAAATGCGATGCCTGCTTGTGTTCTTCAGGCTTAAGGTTGAATTATTTTTCTTAAATATCTATTCATGATCAGTCAACAATGGTATACAATTGAAATCCATACATAAAACATTGACTTCATAATAAGTGTATTAGACAGGCTATTGAGAATACTATGCAAAGTATCCTTCTTCTTTTATCTGGATGAGTATTAGTAGCCTCGTGAATATGGTTATTACCAATAATGTTACCTTGACACTGCAGAGCTTTTGTATATATTTGCAATAACTCTAAAGGTAGTATTTCCCGCTTTCGGAGTATCACATTTCTGTTTATGGTCTTATGATAAGCAAGCTAATGTTAAAGAACTGACCTTTAAAGATGTTTAGCCAATTCTGGTGGCCATCTTGAATATCTTGAATTCCCCGAAGCCAATCACAAATACATCACACATGAACTGGTCACCCAGACCTCCTAGATGAACAATCAGCAGAGAAAAAATATATATCGGAGAATTTGGGGTCAGGCCCCAAATCCTTCTTCCACTACTCGACTATTTGTATATATTTGCAATAACTTTGATTATGGTATCTGCAGTTATTGGAGTATCACATTTTTATTTCTGGTCTTATGATGGACAAGCTAATGTTAAAGAGCTGACTCTCTGCTTGCAGAATTCTTAAACGCAAGCACTCATACAGTGGGTCAGTACAGTTTTAGTTTCTCAGCCAAAACTTCGGACCATTTACTCTCACTCTATTACAGTATGTTACATCTGTGGGTGCACACAGGACATCGTCACAATATTCCTATGAAATCCATTCTATTCATGCTAAACTTTATAACACTGTCTTGTTTAAGCACCCACACTTATAAATTTGGAGGGTTGTAAACCCTCTGTGCTTATACAAGGCATCCGATTATTTAATTAAAACGCGATGGTATGGAATATTCAACAGGTAGAAGATCCCATGTAGTTAACCAGACTTGACATTTACCTGCTACAGATGTTGGTCTGGTTGACAACTTGAAGTTGTAAGAAGACACTTTACATTGACACTTCTGGGTCTCCCACCTGTGTTGTCAGGGAAACATGCACAGTACATGCTGAAGTCTTATTTGAGTCCTTCCAGTAGAGATACCAACAATAAATTTAATATATACGATGGAAGAGGCTTACAAAATAATTTTCTTTAAATAATGTTCATCGTGATTATACTTATTACTGCATATGTTTTTTATACTCAGTTCCTCTTTATCTGCTTCTCGTTGCATATAACACTCCAATTTATTGCCATGGGGCACATTTTAGAGGGCATGGATTAATTTGTACCCATTGCAAATATACTAGAACAAGGCCTGGGGTATCATGTACCCCTTACTTAAGGTTTTAGGGCTAATGGTTAATATTTGGCAGTCTACGACCATTTTATTGATTATGTTGTCGATTCACAAAACATTTTTTCCTGGATATATACCAACCTTATATATCAACTGTGAAGACACCATGTATTCTTGAACATCAATAAATTTCTTATCTGCCTCACTAGAAGGCATGCATGACTCATAGACAACATGTTTGCGCATCATGATAAACATGCATGAAGCCTTAAGGTCTAAAGTCCTGACAGAACTAAAGTATTCAATAGAGGGCGCTGTCATGGATAGCGAGAAGCAAGGGGAAAATTTTCTTTTAACATAATGCGGCTCAGAAACACAGTAAGATTAATATCATCTAAGATAGCTCTGAGTGTGAATGATGAGAAATAGATAATTGCTTGCAGCTGGTGCAGATTAATATAGATTACGTCACATATTAAAGGCTGCCTCCAATCAACACTTTAAGGATGGATGTCGCTAAAATATGACATTTGTCGTCATGATGCACCAATGCAGCCACAGGGAGTAACTTGCTGGTGCTGCATTTGTGCATCATACTGACCCTAAGGGAGTGTTAAACCCGTAGGGTTGGCATGATGCTGGCGAGGCACTCGCCAGGGCTGCATTCATGCATCATGCATCATGCATCATGCTTTAATGCATCATGCCGTCCTTAAAGGGTTAACATAACATCTGAATCAGAAAGCGCCGCTAAAGTGATTACGAAGGGGGAAGTGTATTTAATTTGGGCTCCCATTATCTTGGAATTGTTGGCGATTGATGATAATAAAACACAATGAGTGTTCAAATGGAAGTTGTATAGCAAATGCGACGCTGCGATGCCTGCTTGTGTTTTTCAGGCTTAAGCCGTAGGTCCAGACACACCAACATGGCGCAGGATTTCCTTTTGTCATGTACAGAAAAGATTCAACATTTTTCCACCTGCTGTGCTACCTGTGTGAATTCAGCTGTTGTTCTACTTGTATGAATTCATGGCTCCATTTAGGCGGTACCAGCACAAATAAAAAGATCAAAAAGTTTAGATATCTTTCGCTGCTACCCTGCAACACCATAGCAAAACCATCCACACAGCCACATGGCTGTGTCACCTTGTATTAGAATTTGTAATTTTGCCATTTCGCCTCCGATTTCTCCTCTAGTAGATCCAACCCCAAAAGGGGAAAACATACAAAGTATGGTAATTTATCACATGCCTACTTGTGATGTAAGGGCAGGTGAACAGATCAAGACTGCTCAGGAAATTTTGCGCCAATCATGCTCGCTTGTGTGGACCTTGGGTTTTAGTCATACCCCTCTGCACATAAACATGGTCAGTACGCTAGGTGCATTTTGGTTACTTTTTTTACAAGCAAGACCGTCGCTGCATTTTGGTCTTCCTGAGATATGTAGATTAAAAATAGATAAAAAATCTTAAGCGGTTCAAGACATTGGTCTCTCCAACACTGTTAGAAGTAAGTAGTGTTCCTGTACACCAAATACTGGGGGCAACTTTGGTTCCAGTAGATTGTGCTGTAAACCTACAGCAAGTAAGCTTTTGTATATGTACAGCACTATGTACTGTATAGAGAC
The DNA here is from genome assembly GCA_947462335.1 of Harmothoe impar. Classification (NCBI taxonomy): domain Eukaryota; kingdom Metazoa; phylum Annelida; class Polychaeta; order Phyllodocida; family Polynoidae; genus Harmothoe; species Harmothoe impar. Next base: position 68,757,316 of record OX381706.1, read on the forward strand.
AGCAGAATCTTCTGTTACTGTACAGCGAAATTGATTGTTAATCATAGTCTTTTAGGTGGATGTAGGTAAAACAAGAGAAGTGGCTCCACCAAGGATTGAACTCACCACCTGTGGTGTTGGAGACAGGCGCTGATCCGTTGCGCCACAGAGCCGGTGTTACAAACATTCATATTGGGATATATCTCTACTCTACTTCTCAACTGATAATAATTTGTAAAGGTCTGGGGTTCGCCTCCCGGTGCTGGTGATATTTTTAATCATCCATGTGAGGGAAAAACAAATTTTAGGTGGATGTAGGTGAAACAAGAGAAGTGGCTCCACCAAGGATTGAACTCACCACCTGTGGTGTTGGAGACAGGCACTGATCCGTTGCGCCACAGAGCCGGTATTACAAATGGTCATATTGGGATATAAGCTACCTCTGCCATGTCTGTATTAAATGAGCTACAGCCTTGTTGCTAAAGATCCCTGATGAGAGGTGGCTAGACCTAGGATCGATCCCACGACCTCTCGTGTACATATTACAGAGAAAAGGACTGTAGATCTACAAGTCACTACCGTAACCTGCATCTACAGTAACAGAATTGTACATGTACAGTAAAATTTGCTGTATTATTCTTTACAGCTAAAGTACTGTACACTTACAGCAAATTTTGCTGTTCACAAACAACAACTTTTTACAGTGAAAGCCTTCATCCCCCCTTCCCCTTGTTGATAGAAAATGACCAACACCTTGTCACAACACGGCTGTTAACTGTCAAACACGGCCTTTGAGGTGCCATTTTAGGATATTTATGCTAAACAGATGTCGTTTTTCACACCTCAAAACCGTTTTTATGCCAGTGTGCTCTGTTTACTTGAGCAGCTCAGACATGTGCCAATTCTGTACGCCCACTTCTCTTACTAGGTGAGTGGGTGTATTGCAGGAATACACCACCGCTTACTAATAGACTAAACTGTTATCCTCAGCATATCCAATGTCAAATAGTCTGGTAGATGCAGTAGAAACTACAAATGGGTTTCTGTAATAATGTTACTGTAAACTCCCCCGTAATACCCACGGGTTGTAAGTGAACCAACCAACCAACCAACCAACTCTCATTTAATACCAAACATGTCTATAATGGGTGCAGGTTATATGAGGGTTTTCATAACTATAGAACAGTAATAGAATCTTCATTTTCACATCCAAAAACATGTTACATGATTCTCCTGAGTTGGGGGTGCGGGCTAAATGCGGGACCCTGGTAGTACGCGGGAATTTACGGTAAAATCCAAGGACAGGGTAATGCATCAATACAGCTTTATTGACTGGTCAATAGTAACCATTATGTGTATACATACAATGTCACATCGCCGCATCATGAGAGCAGATGTTGCTCCGAGGCATCTTTCTAACTAAATTGTATGACACTAGGTAAGATTGTTCTGCCTATGTTAAGGAGTAGCATTGTTCCCTCTAGGCCATGGCACTACACTGATATTCTTTGGCTCCCTATACGACCGATCTCTCAGTCACTATTGCCTAACCAAGTAAGTCATTTTTTGACTCCCTATACGACCAACCTAGGTTAGTTAATTTTGTCAGGTTGGTCAGCACTGACCAACTCACCTTAGTCTTCTCAATTATAATGAGTTTTAGCCTTAGTCCTTTTGAGTAAGGCTCAAGTGTTGTCATGCCTTAGTCATTTCTGAATAGGCGTTGGTCATGCCTGACTAATGTCCGTCTGACTAACCTGGGATATAGCCACTTCAGACTTAGGGCTGGGGCATGCAGATTTCATGTGGACTAGATACGCTAATGGTCCCATTAGCTTGGTGACTTTCTGCTTGTTTATGTGCTGCTGACATAATGATACAGAGACAGCTGAGATAGGCTTAGGGCAGCACCAAGGTTGATGTATACATATCCTGTGTGAATAATTGAGTTGGTGAGAGACTTGGGTAAGTGTGTTGGTGCTTCCCAGGCTTATTCAATAATGTCATAATGAGGATACATAGTAGGAGCGGCCTCTGGAGGGGAACCAATGACTGGCATGGCTGCTCTGAATACGGCCTGCCATTGAGGCTTGTCTATTCGGGACCTCTGGCTGAGACCCTAAGAAATGTATTGTTAAAAGGAAAACCATTAAGATAGTGTTAGGTCCTAGCTCTCCATTCTTAGTTTTACGCCTGATGTCCCCTATATTTGCCTGCACAAACAAATCTGACTTTTCCCTAGGAACAATATAATATGTATCAAACATTTTGTATGTAAAATATGTTGTCAGATATCGATTGATGCTTAGTAAGGCTTCCATGAGATTCAAGAAAACTCTCATCCATAGCTTATAGATTTGTTGAATATGTCTTAGAAATATCACATCATGATATTCTTATTGTAAAATCCCTGTTGATTATACCCACTCCATGTCTTTGAGTCAGATGAATATTACCCTCATATATGTATGGTATTTCTCTACATGTATCCACTATAAGAATTTGGTATCACCTCATGTTCATCTCCCCGCCCTTCCCCTTCCCCTTGACCCCAAGTAATATCACCATAACTGACATTTTTGTAAGTTCTCATGCAGTAATAACGAAATGGAGGTGCTGTAGTCAAAAAGCAAATGTAATTAATCATTCATTATAAGTATCAACCTTCTCTGTAATTAGATTGAAACAAATATAATTGTATGTACTCTTATATTTGTCGTGATTGCAGAATAAAAACCTTGCAAATTGAAATTGAATTGAATTGATATTCAATTAAATATTGTTGCTCCAGAGTCACAGTACAACACTCTGTGACCATTGTAAGCAATAGAATAACATTTTAAATGCCATGACAAAGTAGATAATGCTGTATAATTATTTCATACAGTATGTCAATAGAACCAGCTGTCCAATATCAGGTTGGAGCATTTGTACCTCTATCCTGACATACCACCAGCATCTCATGATATCTATGGCTGAAAGGCGCCCCTAGCTAATTGCTAATTGTACGGCTAGACTCATGTCCCATTAGGTCTCTCTCCATCGTAAACTATAGGTTGCTCCATATTGTGTCTGATACACAGGCCTGGGTCTGGTTGGTCTGCGGCTACTCTCTGTATCCTTAAGGCATTGCCACTCCAATACAATCCATCTTCTGCTACCTGGTGCTTCTCCATGATTATTAGATTTAACAGTATGCAATATAGATAGGTTTTTAACTCACCACATCTGGCTCCAGTTTCCATGCTTAATTATGTGATTATATTGATGCTATCTATCATACTACTTTAGCCTCTCAGGACATTTTGGGAAAATGTTGGCACCGTATTTTCTCGGTGGAACCATGTTCAATCAAGAGAATCTATGTCTTCTTTATCAAATAGCAGAGATTTCAGCTACATAAATTTTGTCTGATTATCTGTATTCAGTGGTAAAATGGATAGTAGTGCAGGGGTGTCGGAACAGGGGGGGCAGGGGAGCCATGCCCCCCCCCCCAATCTTAGATATGGGGGGGGGGGGGGGCAGAGTATGTTTTGGCCTCCCCAAAATTTTAGAAATACTAATGAATTATATTCATTACTCTATAATTATATAAAGAAATACCCCCAAAATCGACCTTAAAATGCACCAAATCTTGTCAACATTTCCCATAATTTTCCTTGGGGGCCATGCCCCCAGACCCCCAATACAATTTTCAATGTGTCGCTTTTAATGCGCGGAATCCCACACCCTTCTGAACTTCATTTTGTTTGGCCGTGCCCCCCCCCCCCCCCCAAAGTCAAGTTGCTTCTGACACCCCTGCAGTGTATCTGTGATTCTATAGGCATCGTCTATGAGCAGAAACCTTTGAATAGGAGAGAGGCTTATGAACCTGATTTTACAATTGCAAGAATAAATCACATTCAATATCAGTGTTACGTTGTGAATTCAATCATTACATTATCAGTATGTGAAACATGTCTCTTGTTATGTTACAGTGATATAGTCCTCATCGGATGAAGGACTGCACTCAAGGTTGGGGTCATGATTGTTCAGATATGATATTTCGTGACAATCCAGTAATTACGCAATGAAATAAGCAGTGTTATAATTGTATACCATCTGATGGTAATCATTAAATCCTTTCTTGAAAACATATGTCATATATTGCAATCAAGCATTGGAATATAAACTACACATTACACATATTCAGGTTTCGGTCAGGAATGCATGAGCATATATTCATGCCACCATTGCCAGCAAAGCTGGGCTCTAGCCTTCAATGTTGTATTGTGGTCAGTGAACTCTGAAGTCCGTAAACATCCAACTATAGACTGGTTGTGAGGCTAGGGTAGCATAGGAATGAGGACAAAGTGGTCATAACACTGCAGGGTGGAATGTCCATAAACCGGGTAACCAGCAGTATTATGTGCCTCCAATGTATGGCTTGGGAACCCTGGCAGACAACAACAAAATATGGGAATGGAATATGTCTGAAAAGGTGGGAAGCGAGATATCTGCACTTCAGGGGGCAGCACAGACACGGTAATAATTGGCAGCATTGGAGAAGCTGGTTATGAAATGACTGTGCCCCGAGCGACGTGCCCATATTTCCTAAACCCGACCAAATGGAAGATCCCAGCTTTCCACTGGAATTGGCATTCTAGGTGTACTCCTCCTTGGTTCACCCTATTGATTGTGTGAAAACTGTGATATTCGTTTTTGACCTCAGACTGCTTCCCTGCCCCTTCCAGGCTGCCAGCAGGAGTATGTGACATGGTAGGCATGAAGGGACATCAGTGAAGTGTGGGTCATTTCTCATGTTTTATGTATTATGAACAATTTGCCTTTGAACCTACAAACTGGTATAGGAATAAAAAAAAAGATTTCAACTGATATCACACTTTATTTTGAAATCATTATATAATAAAGGTAAAGTAAAGTCACTCTTTTAGCACTAATAATTACACTTCCATTACGTCTGTGTGTGGGATAAACATACATATCATTTTTCAAGCCACCTCTGACTGTTGTCACAAATAGAATACATCGGGGCTGGCCGTAAGAACAAGGTGCTGCTTCTACTGCTTGAACTGCATCTGATTTGAGCTGCATCCAATTTATTCCAGATAAAATAGACGGTTTGACAAGTTTTTTACACAGCAGTAAGTGCTGAATACTGACAGTATTAGATGCTCACCCTACCAGCTGATACATATAAACAGGGCAGTGTCAGACAGGATACTATGGCATAGCGTCTTTGGTCCGAGAAGCCCACTCCATCTGATAAGGAGGTATATTCGATACCAGCAGATAATCAGCAGCCCTGATAATTGACTCCACTAATAGGTCAAGGTCCCATCAGTGACCAATTCATCATTAGCTGTGTACTTCTCCATATTGTGTTTGATACAAAGGCCTGCACGTATAGTCCCTATATGTCTAATGCATGGCCACTCCAGCCCCATCCATCTTCAGCTCCTAGGTCGTTCTCCATTATGAATAGAAAAATCACCACACCTTGCCCCACTCCCTATGCTCAATTAAATTGATACTTTTTACTATGATACTTGGGCAGTTATTTTGTCAAGGCTCCTTCTATATTCTCGCCACGTACTTTTAAAAATCTACTTTCAAAAGTGAAAACAATAACATTATAACAATACTAAATCAAGCACAACTGCTAGAAAAGTTCAGGCATAAAACAGTTCTTAGCTCCATATGACCCTCCAGATTCCTGTTGCCCTTTTTTTTTCTTCACAGCATCCCTTCACCTTCGATCGCCCTGTCAGGAGCTGGTTACAAGGGATCCATCAGGATTACCCACAAGCTGACATTTGGTGGGTCGATGCCCTGCCCACATTCCCATAAGCTCTATCATATTCTATATGAAGCAGACAGTCTCTTCATGAAATAGTACCATTCCTTCAGTGCTATACACAATGTGGGCACAGCACATATTTCATTGTATCATTTTTAAATATCTTTTTAAGGGACAGAACTATTATAATATTATTGAGAGAGTTCTTATACTAGTGTGGTTTACATATGAGAACATATGTTTTTGCTGAATTGTACAACAGGTAGGAATATTAAGCACTGTATTGTCAATCATGATGAACGAATACAATATTTAGCGCTCAGTTTTGATAAACATTATTTCAAATTAATTTAATCATGATGAACGAATACAATCTTTAGCGCTCAGTTTTGATATACATTATTTCAAATAAATTTAATCATTTACAGCTAAGATTTCCAGCATATCATCATCGAATAGCAGTCAAATTGAGTATGCACTTTTGGTTAGGCTCTAGTCCTCATTTCCTTACATCTTGTGGTCAGTGAACTCTGAAGTCTGTAAGCATCCATCATTAGACTGGCAGTGGGGTTGGGGCAGCATAGAAATGGCCACAAAGTGCCCATCACACTGCAGGGTCAATGTCCATACAATGGGTAACTGGAAGTTGTTGGTGCCTCCAACACTTCTCATCCATCCACTAAAGACGAAGATAGAAATTTAAGTTTTTTTGGAATAGGCAGGAAACGAGAAATTTCATCCAAAGGGACGGCACTGATTGGCTGCATTGAAGACGCCAGTGTTGGACTGTGGCAAGGAATGTGGTCAAGCACAGCCCATATTTCCTGAACCAGTCAAAATTCGATTTGTCCTGTTTACCCATTGATTGTCCTTCTAGGTATTTCCTCTGCAGTAGACTTTGTTTGATTGTCTCATTAATTTGGAATCAATATTTTATCCTTTCTAAGGCTTTCTTTACATGTCATGTCGTTGCTTTTAGAGATGATATTTACCAAAAGTAAGGCACGAGTTATTGACGTGTGAACGCCATCCAATGTTGTGGGTTGTCTTCCTCTAGACCATTTAGCCTTCAGGAGGTTCATCGACATAATTATTTAATTGAATACTCATGGTTCATGTTCTCAGCATTCATGCACAGTGCTCATGGGGTCAGTCCTGTCTGCATGGTCCCATTAGCTCAGTGACGTTCTGCTTGTTTATGTGAAACTAACATATTGGTACAGAGGGCACCACCAAGGATGATCAATATATGTGTCTCTTGTGAATAATTGAGTTGGTGAGAGACTTAGGTTAGTGTGTTGGTGCTTTCTAGACTTATTCAATAACAGCATAATGAGGATACATAGTAGGAGCGGCCTAAGGTTTTACCCTTCTTGGTCTGGACTCGCAAACCTTCCTTATGAGGTCTCTTGCTTCATATCATATGCAGCCCGAATGTAGCCCCGTAGGGCAATACAGGCTATCTGAGGAAGAGGTAGTTGTTCCTCAATGTCTGAAACACCACCACTGTATGTGCTAAGTACTCCCCTATCTAGTATGATATGACCTCCCTAGCCCTCTATCTTCTAGGGGCGTGTCCAATATGTCACTTCCCTGCAAGTCCATCCAGGTTAACAAGCTACGCTGTACACACCGGGTCTGCCCCTATCTCTGTGCCTACCTGGGGGTATTGGCCATCTGACTTCTTGTCACCTAAGGACAGAAGTTGGGTATCTCCTAGGTCCTGACTGCAATTTCCTACATGACCCTGCAGTGATATATGTCAACATATAGTTGCTATACAGGTTAAAGGTATGAGCCAAGGTCTATGCATAAGGTACCTGGTGACGAAAAGTAAAACTAACTAAACCCATGATCAAAACATGTCTGCCTGTTGTATATGTTATAACTCGTTTTTATTAACTCTTTGAATGTCAGACTGTGGCACTCTACAAACCTTGTCACTGTGCTTTGCTACTGCCAAAAGCTATGCGCTACTCTATTGTCACTACTTGTTTTGAGAATGTCACACTTGTTACCTTTATGCTAAAAACACATTCCATGTTTGTTCTTGAAAACAAGGAACTTGGAAATGCCAGAAAATAATACAGCAAAAGAACAATAGATTATTATCTCTGGGCAAATGTCCACATCACATTAAATGCTGGAAACCTCATTACTGTAAATATTTGATTTAAAAGACCTTGCCCTCCATAAAGAGCAGGCTATATAGTTGTAGGGAGATTTGGACAGCACAGGAATGAGGATATAATGGTCATAACACTGCAGGGTGGATGGTCCATCCAGGAACAACTGGAAGCCTTTGGAGCCTTCAGCACTGCCAGATTATGGTCGGCTAGTGAACCATAGCAGTGGGTAAAATAAAGATAAAGCCGGAAGTGTTGAGCTTAATGGGGGCTCATGGTGTTTTGTAGAATGTGTTTGTTTGTATTCTGCTTGGCTGTGATAAAGTATTTAGTAGTTCTATCCTAGCATAGTGCTAGTTTCTTATATTGGTAGAGCACTAATATGCTAAGGCTGGCCACCTCTCCTCCAGCCTTAGCCAAAGACAAGTGAGAGGTACATAAACTGTATATAAATGGTGTTTAGCACTAATTGCCAACAAACCAGTTAACTCCATACATCCTCTGGAGGGTATCTTCAATGTGCTAAATACCTTTTAGCATCTGATACAACAGTAAGTATCAATATGTGTGTGGAGGTCAGTGCAGTATGTGTTCCATGAGTATAGTGATGTTAAAAATATAGAGATTCCTATAGTGAGCTGTTGAGTCCTGATACTGGGGATGCTATGATCATTCCCGCATGCTTCCGCCCTAACTCCAGAGGTGCCAGCCTACCCTCACCCATGACCCAGGTGAGTAGCCACAGCTCATCTCTAGATGAACTGTTACTCGCTACTGGCCACTGATGGGCACCTGCGGCGGCTATATGGTAGCCACCTACAGCCCCCTGCAACACCTGTACCAGGCCTCAGCCTATCACAGGTGGCCAAGGTTTTATTCTGCATGTGACTGACAGGTCTATGTTCCTGCCCCTATCATCAGTCTCCAACCACATTATAGGTCTACTCTCCACCTATGTTTTAGCCCCAGCCTCAACTAGGACTATTTTCACACATCAACCACAAACTCTGCAATATCATACGACAAACTTCTCTCTTTTTAAAGACTCATTGCTTAGTAAGCATACACTGGCTCCCCCTGGTCAATAACCTGGGTGTGATTTATTTTGTATGCACCTGACAAGGGCTGGTTACAAAGGACACTGTTCAGTAAAAAAACCCTATTGTCATCAATAGAATAGACGCTTTGAAAAGATTTCTACATGGCAGATAGTGCTTAATAATGACTAATATATTATAAGATCTCTATAAAACCAGCTGATATAAACAGGGCAGTATCAGACCAGGAGGGTCGTTCAGAAAGGACTAGGAGAGTCTTCATAATTGGATTTTCGTCAACAGGGTATTATTTGCAATTGAAGAGGGTATGTGTAACTGGTAAAATGTGGTATTTACATATATATTCAACAGGAAATCTTGTGAAAGGAATTTTACTAGTGGTCATGAAACAGGTTTTGTCACATTACCTTTTACCTCCGACCACGTCAGTTGTTCTGAAAGACTTGCCAGACAATATTGCAAAGCTTTTTTGTCTGACAAGCCCACTCCATATCATGAGGAGGCATATATATTGTCTATACCAGCAGACAATCAGAGCTCTGATAATTGACTCCACTAATAGGTCCATTCCTCACTAGCTGTGTACTTCCCCATGTTGTGTTTGATACACAGACCGCGGTCTGTTTGACCTGCACCTACAATGGTTGTATTCCTAATGCATGGCCACTCCTGCCGTATCCATCTTCTGCTGCCTGGTCTCTCTCCATTATGAATTTCACCGTACCTTACTGTACTTACCAAAATTGATTATGTTGACATTATTTAACATACTTCCTCAGCAGTTATTTTTTCTGGTAGGTTTCCTTTTAATTTCAAACCACATGATTCTGTCAAATATATTCTCAAAAGTTATAACTGTTGCATAGATAAAATACTGAATCAAACAAAACTGCTAGAAAAATACAGGCAATCAAGGAATTAGCCCCATTTGGTATTGAATAAGCATCATGAGAGAGTAACTCCTGCTTGTATATATCTCCACATGCCTGTTGCCTTATTCATTTCCTCACCGCATCCCCTCACCTACTGCCCTGTCAAGGGCCGGTTACAAAGAATCCATCAGGATATCTCATAAGCTGACATTTGGTGGGTCGATGCAGTGCCTACCTTTCCCGTGATATTCTATGTGAAGCAGACAGCCTCTCCATGAAATAGCCCCATTCCTTCACTACTATACTTACATAAGCATAATGCTCATTTCACTGTGTCATATCAACCATCTTCCTGAAAAGATCCATATGGGTCCAAAGCTGGGTTTAAACCATTCATCTTTATCATCAGGGCACTCTCTTATTGTGGCATTATTTAGGGATACAGTTTCACAAAAGAGTGTGTTTTACAAATGGCAATCATATAATTGCAGAAGTGTACAACATTGGGAGGAATTGTGAGAACTGTAATTTCAAATTTGATCAGGTCAAGCTTCAATTTGTGTTTGTCACAAATCATTGGCCAAATATTTCAATGATTTATAGCAAATATTTCCAGCATCATAAAGTAGGTCTTTTAATATGTATTTAATGTAAAATGAGCAGTATACATGCTATTGTGAAGGCATTCCCTTTGAACTGGAATCTATGAATAGGAAAGTAGCAATGCCAGACATTGAAATATGCATGGATGTCTTGCTTTAAACTCTACCTTCAGAAACATGTATGGAACTGATATCAAACCTTAGAACAAAACCTAAATGCTGCAGAGTCCTCCCTGATCAGAGCCTCATAAGGAAGGCTAGAGCCTATCTGAGTAGGTACATTTGGTTGGGCTCTAGGCCCCATTTCTGTACATCTTGTGGTCAGTGAACTCTGTAAAGAGCCACCAATAAACTGGTATGGAGGTTGGGCAGCATAAACTTGAGCACATAGTTCCCATCACACTGCAGGGTGAGAGGACTACACAATAAGCAACTGGAAGCTGTTGGTGCCTCCAACACTTCTCATCCATCTACTAAACCCTAGCAGGCGACAAGACAAGGATGGAAATTGAAATTTGTCTGAATGGGCAGAAAACAAGAAATTTCATCCAAAGGAATGGCAATGATTGGCTGCATTGAAGTTGCACAGTGTTGGACTGTGGCAAGGAATGTGGTCAAGCACAGCCCATAATTCCTGAACTAGTCCAAATAGAAGATGTCTGGTTTCCCCATGGATTGACCTACTACATTTTTTCCTCCTCCGTAGACTTTGTTGATTCAATTTGCAACCAACATTTTATACTTTTTAAAAATTTTATACTTAGAGAAAATAAACAAAATGTTGTTATCTATGTCAATATTATCATCAATCTCTCGACGATAACTTTAAGCAACAAACTTCTCTACTAGCTCTACGAATAGATGTGATAAAACAGATCTCACCCAGGGCAGTGGCAAATCAATACTGGGCCTTGATCTTTATCAACATTGCTACCCTGTATCGTCAGCTGGCTGCCTTGTTGTCAATAGCAATGACCCATACCCTCTCTCTGTGACCGTGTACGACTTATATAAATGCAGGCATTGACCCAAGTTGGCCCAGCACAGTGAACAACCAGTTTTTGATGCAATGTTAAGTGCCAATTTGCAGGGATGTAGGGACAGATACTTTTATTGAGTTGGCAATTTACTATAAGCATAAGCATGGCCATCAACTGATTTGATGTCATATTCATATTTAAAAATATATGTATAGCTATACAGATATGAATAAGGTTCAAAACATGTTTGACATTAATTAATAGTGTGTACTACTATGTTGATATTTCCTTTATTTTTTTCTGACTCAAGTCTGATCTAGTTAGCACTGATGAGCTTTCTAAGCTTTCTAAATACATGTTCACTATGTAAGAGGATATGCCTTACCACGGCTGGTCTGGGTTATCCTCTCTGGGACATTCCATTAGCTGATAAGTTGATGGTCCCATTAGCTCAGTGACCTTCTGCTTGTTTATGTGCAACTAACATATTAGTACAGTGGTCAGCACCAGGGTTGATGTATACGTGTCCCATGTGAATAATGGAGTTGGTGAGAGACTTGGGTTAGTGTGTGGATGCTTCCCAGACTTATTCAATAATGGCATAATGAGGATACATGGCAGGAGCGGCCTCGGGAGGGGCACAGATGCCTGTGCTGGTTGCTCTGAAATCCTATGTCTTTAAAGCTATCCTATTGTTGATCACAAACCTCCCCTAAAAGCCCTGTGAATGCCAGATCTAACAGCCTTAACTCTGGTTGCTCCTACTACAAGCAAAGATCTGTAAGATTGTTATAGGATCTGCAAGAATGTACCAACAGGAAAATGTTTTCTTCTTTTTTTACTTTGTTTTTTTCTTGAGACTACGATTCTAATCTTGCGCCAGAGTTCTTGATTGAGTAAACCTGACATCAATACCAGGCAGCAACCTTATTTTGACATATTATTTGACAATGGACTCCACATTTTGGTGACCCGTTTTAAATCAGAGATCATAATATATATGGCCAAGGTCATCCATACCCTTTCCATAATACATCTAGAACTCCAAATACCCTACTTGATATGCTTACCAATTGTAAAATCATTCATTATAAATCCTCAGCAGGTATTATGTCCACCAAGTTTCCTGTCCAATCTCCACCTCACAACAACATTTTATCTAAATGATATTCAACTTTACAATTATTAACTTTACATAAAAAAGAGGTAGCAAACAAAGATAGATGCATACAAAACTGACATCAAATCTGCTTTCTGTTCAAACCCAAACCTTTTATACCACCATCTAATATAGATTAATAAAATTTGATTAATTCTGTGTAAGATTAAAGAGGAGAAACATAATGGCAAGCTGTACGAAAAGAATACCACTGCTGTAATAGACGCAGGTGGTGTATTCCTTCTGAGGTCTTGGCTTTATATCTTATGCAGCCTGAATGTAACCCCGTAGGGCAGTACAGGCTATCTGAGAAAGAGGTAGTAGTTCCTCAATGTCTGAAACACCACCCCTGTATGTGCCTAGTACCTCACTATCTAGTGTGATATGACCATCTCCCTAGCCCTCTATCTTCTGGAGGCGTGTCCAATATGTCACTTCCCTGCAAGTCCATCCAGGTTAACAAGCTACGCTGTACACACCAGTCTACCCCTATCTCTGTGCCTACATCCCCTGGGGGTATTGGCCATCACTCAGTCGGACTTCTTGTCACCTAAGGAGAGGAGCTGGGTATCTCCTAGGTCCTGACTGCAATTTCCTACATGACCCTGTAGTGATACATAAAGACGGGTCCATAGGCACTATACAGGTTAAAGGTGAAAGCCAAGGTCTATGCATACGGCACCTGGTGGCAAAAAATAAAACTACATAAAACCATGATAAAAGCATGTCTGCCTGTTGTATAATGTTATAACTCGCCTTTATTAACTCTTTGAATTTCAGACTATGGCACTCTACACATCTTGTCACTGTGCTTTGCTATCTTTCACTTGCATTCCTACTTAAAGGGATCCAGTATCTATCAAGAAGTAGCAACAGCTGAGCCAATTAGCCCCCTATAAGAATAGACCCATGTATACCTGAAGACACACACATATCTTTGAGAAGGATCAGTGTCTAGGTACAAATATAGTGGTATTCGTATTTCATCTGAAAGAGATTCAAAGAAGGAATCTACACAGGATTTATGTTGTCTATCCAGCTAAAGCTGAGGCTGAACTATATGATATTCACTTACATGTTGGTACTCACTACTCAAAGAAACCCATTGACAGGATAGAGTAGCATTTTGCCATACATCCTTTATGAACTGGCGTGATTACAGAACAGCCTTTGTATACAGCATCATTATATGGTATTTCCCTTGGAGGCAGTCTCAGAAATAGCCGTCTTCTATAAAGGCAAGTGCTGCCGCGAGGCTTAACGTTACCATTCTCTGATAGACGAAGGGAGCAATCTCCTTTACCAGCACTAAGAATAGAGATGATGAAGTTGATCTTAACAGGTCAGCATCAAATCAATAGTGGGTAAATAACATGGATCTATATCACAATCGGTAGCCTGTATCTTCATACAGTATGTCAATAGTTTTAGGTAGCAGTGACTTATGGACAACCATTATTCTGTGACCCCACAAACCTCATGCCATCCGCCAAGTAGGCACTGATCATTGAATCAATCAACCACTGGAATGAATGTCAAGGCAGTGGAGGGATATGTAATGTCATAGAATACCGCACAAGGAGAGCCTTCGCAGTTATTTTTACTCGTTCTTCTCTCTTTTGGAAGACCCATTGCTTAGTAAGCATCCACCGGCTCCCCTTGATCAATTACCTGAGTGTGATTTCCTTTGTATGCGCACCTGACAAGGGCTGGTTACAAAGGACTCTATAAGAATATACAACAAACTGACATTCAGAGTTGAGTCAGTGCCCACATTTACATGAACTGTATCATAAATTATTGTAAAGCGGACAGCCTCCTAATGAATTAATACGATTCATTCAGCTCTATCGGTGTCCATCATTGCCATAATGCACAACATTGGGAAGGTATGAAAATCATTGATAAAACAATTCAAATTCATTCTCAGATTCTTTTCTATCCCGGTAGTGCACACTGTTCAGTATAAAAAAACTTTGACTATTGTCATCAGTAGAATATACGCTTTGAAAAGGTTTCTATATGGCGGATAGTGCTTAATAATGACTTATATATTATAAGATCTCTATAAAACCAGCTGATATAAACAGAGCAGTATCAGACCAGGAGGGTCATTCAGAATGGACTCGGAGAGTCTTCATAATTGGATTTTCTTCAACTGGGTATTATTTGCAATTGAAGAGGGTATGTGTAACTGGCAAAATGTGGTATTACATAATATTTTCAACAGGAAATCATGTGAAAGGAATTTTACTAGTGGTCATGAAACAGGTTTTGTCATGTCACCATTTACCTCCGACCACGTCAGTTGTTCTGAAAGACTTGCCAGACATTATTGTATGGCTTTTTTGTCTGACAAGCCCCCTCCATGTCATGAGGAGGCATATTATATGGTCTATACCAGCAGACAATCAGAGGCCCACTAATGGGTCCATTCCTCATTAGCTGTGTACTTCCCCATATTGTGTTTGATACACAGACTGCGGTCTGGTTGACCTGCACCTACAATGGTTGTATTCCTAATGCTTGGCCACTCCCGCCCAATCCATCTTCTGCTTCCTGGTCTCTCTCCATTATGAACTTCACCATACCTTACTGTACTTACCACGATTGTTTATGTTGACATTATTAAACATACTTCCTCAGCAGTTTTTTTATCTGGTAGGTTTCAAAATTTTATTTCAAACCACATGATTCCGTCAAATATATTCTCAAAAGTTATAACTGTAGCATAAATAAAATACTGAATCAAACAAAATTGCTAGAAAGATACAGGCATTCAAAGAATTAGCCCCATTTGGTATTGGATAAGAATCATGAGAGGGTAGCTCCTGCTTGTATATCTCCACATGCCTGTTGCCTTCTTCATTTCCTCACCGCATCCCCTCACCTACTGCCATGTCAAGGGCCGGTTAGAAAGAATCTATTGGGATATCTCACAAACTGACATTTGGGGGGTCAATGCAGTGCCAACCTTTCCCATGAGCTTCAACATATTCTATGTGAATCAGACAGCCTCTCCATGAAATAGTCCCATTCCTTCACTGCTATACTTACATAAGCACAATGCGTATCCATATGGGTCCAAAGCTAGATTAAACCATCTATCTTTATCATCAGGGCACTCTTTTATTGTGGCATTATTTAGGGATACAGGTTCACAAAAGAGTGTGTTTTACAAATGGCAATCATATAATTGCAGAAGTGGACAACATTGGGAGGAATTGGGAGAACTGTAATTTCAAATTTGATCAAGTCAAGCTTCAATTTGTGTTTTGTCATAAATCATTGGCCACATATTTCAATGATTTATAGCAAATACTTCCAGCATCATAAAGTAGATCTTTCAATATGTATTTAATGTAACATGAGCAGTATACATGCTATTGTGAAGGCATTCCCATTGAACAATGCCAGGCATTGAAATATGCATGGATGTCTTCTTTTAAACTCTTCCTTCAGAAACATTCATGTATGGAACTGTTATCAAACCTTAGAACAAAAACTAAATGCTGCCGAGTCCTCCCTGATCAGAGCCTCATAAGCAAGGCTAGAGCCTATCTGAGTAGGTACTGTTGGTTGGGCTCTAGGCCTCATTTCTGTACATCTTTTGGTCAGTGAACTCTGTAAAGAGCCACCAATAAACTGGTATGGAGGTTGGGCAGCATACTCTTGAACACTTAGTTCCCATCACACTGCAGGGTGAGAGGACTACACAATGAGCAACTGGAAGCTGTTGGGTCCTCCAACACTACTCATCCATCTACTAAACCCTAGTGACAAGACAAGGATGGAAACCGAAATTTGTCTGAATGGGCAGAAAACAAGAAATTTCATCCAAAGGAATGGCCCTGATTGGCTGCATTGAAGTCGCACAGTGTTTGACTGTGGCAAGGAATGTGGTCAAGCACAGCCCATATTTCCTGAACTCAACCAAATAGAAGATGTCTGGTTTACCCATGGATTGACCTACTAGGGTTTTTCCTCCTCCGTTTGTTGATTCAATTTGCAATCAACATTTTATCCTTTCAAAAGTTTTATACTTAGAAATGTCATGTGGTTGATTTTAGGGAATTTATTTAGAGAAAATAACCAAAATGTTGTTATCTATGTCAATATTATCATCAATCTCTCAATAGATAACTTTAGGCAACAAACCTCTCTACTAGCTCTACGAATAGATGTGATAAAACAAATATCACCCAGGGCAGTGGCAAATCAATACTGAGCCTTGATCTTTATCAACATTGCTACCCTGTATCGTCAGCTGGCTGCCTTGTTGTCAATACCAATGACCCATACCTTCTCTCTGTGACCATGTAAGACTTATATAAATGCAGGCATTGACCCAAGTTGGCCCAGCACATTGAACAACCAGTTTTTGATGCAATGTTAAGTGCCAATTTGCAAGGATGGAGGGACAGATACTTTTATTGAGTCGGATGAAAGGACAGCCATTGGCAATTTACTATAGGCATAAGCATGGCCATCAACTCATTTGATGTCATATTCATATTTAAAAATATATGTATAGCTATACAGGTATGAATAAGGTTCAAAACATGTTTGACATTGATTCAAGTGTGTACGACTATGTTGATATTTCCTTTATTTTTTTCGGACTCAAGTCTGATCTAGTTAGCACTGATGAGCTTCATAATCTTTCTAAATACATGTTCACTATGTAAGAGGATATGCCCTACCGCGGCTGGCCTGGGTTATCCTCTCTGGGACATTCCATTAGCTGATAAGTTGAAGGTCCCATTAGCTTGGCGACCTTCTGCTTGTTTATATACAACTAACATATTAGTACAGTGGACAGCACCAGGGTTGATGTATATGTGTCCTGTGTGAATATTTGAGTTGGTGAGAGACTTGGGTTAGTGTGTGGATGCTTCCCAGACTTATTCAATAACGGCATAATGAGGATACATGGCGGAAGCGGCCCCAGCAGTGGAACAGATGCCTGTGCTGGCTGCTCTAAAATCCTGTGTCTTAAAAGCTTTACTCTTGTTGATCTGGACTCACAAACCTCCCCTACAAGCCCTGTGGATGCCAGATCTAACAGCTTTGACTGTGCTTGGTCATAAAACAAGCAAAGATCTGTAAGACTGCTAAAAGGATCAGCAAAAATGTACCACAGGAAAAGATTTTGTTCTTTTTTACTTTTATTTTCATTGTGATGGATTAACAGGATATTCCTTTTTTCATCCATTTGCTCATTTCCTGGTTTTTGAGTTTTTGATGTAGTTGAACTGACATCTAAACCAGACACCAACAGTATGTGGACATGCTATTTGCCAAGGCCCACCTTGGGATATTTTTCTCTTATTGACAGTTCAAACTGTCAATAGTGGTAAATTATACCGCTATTGACAGTTCTTCACTGAGCTGTCAATAGTGGGAATTTTCTCTCTTATTGACAGTTCCTTATCATTACCGTCATAACCCTGACAGTGGTTTTGGCGGGAAAAGTCGATTTTGGTGGAAAAGTCAAAATTTGGTGGAAAAGTCAAAATTTGGTGGAAAAGTCGATTTTGGTGGAAAAGTCGATTTTGGTAGAAAAGTCGATTTTGGTAGAAAGTCGATTTTGGTGGAAACCGATTAATAGAACAAATTCAATTTCTAGTGCAAAACCGATTTCTAGTGCAAAACTCCATTTTGGGGGGCAAACCCGATTTTGGGGGCAAACCCGATTTTGGGGGCAAACCGATTTTGGGGGCAAAATCGATTTTGGATCCAAAACCGATTTTGGGGGCAAACTTATTTTTGGGCAAAACCGATTTTGAGGGCCAAACCGATCGGAGGGAAAAATCGATTTTGGTGGAAAAAACACTTTTGCCGAAAAAAAAAAACATTTGCGGAAAAAAAAAACTTTTGCCAAAAAAAAACAACTTTGCCAAAAAAACACACTTTTTGACTCCAATGTCAGTGGAAACTGTCAATAAGAAATATTCCACTATTGGCAGTTCGCATGAGGAACTGTCAATAACAGGAATATTTTCCACTGTTGACAGTGTGAACTGTCAATAACAGAAATATTTTCCACTATTGACAGTTCGAACTGTCAATAGCGTTTTTGATTTGGGCCGATGAAATCCCTTTTTTGGTGAGCAGTTTTAAAACAGAGATTAAATGATGTAGTGGCTAAAGTCAGCCATACCTTCAATTAAGTCCCTTACTTTGCCAATCTGCTTCTTTGACATAGGAAGCTGTAGTCTGCTTCATCTTATCTTATGATATGCCCATTCCCCTTTACTTAATAATTATAAGATTATAAGTATGCTGCTTTTCCTGCTGGAATAGGTGCAGGTGGTGTATTCTGTATGTGTGTGCCCCCATAGAGCAGTGCAGGTTCTTTATATATAGAATTAGCAGAAGGAGGTAATAGTTCCTGCGAGTCTGAACCACTCAAAACATAGGTACCCCTAGAGGTGGCCAGCATTCCTCTATCACGAGTGACAAGACATCTCCCATTGCAGCCTTCTATCTTCTAGAGATGTTACTAATATGTCAATTCCATCCCAGTGAAGCATATCCCTGTGCCTACTCCCCATGGCGGTATTGTCAATCACTGTGTCTGACTTCTTGTCACCTCAGGAGAGGAGCTAGGTATCTCGTTGGTCCCGACCACAATTTCTAATACGACCTTGCAAGTGATACATAAGGTCATCTACATATACAGACGCTTTACAGGTTTATATGACTTGCACTTGCAAAGATACCTACACAGCCATATCTGCTCAATAAGTCATCTACAGCATGTGTGTATCTATTCGCAAATCTTAAGGTCTTGTTTGCCCCACTAGATCCTTTTTCCTGTGTAGAGTGTAAGAATGACCCAATGCCTATTTTAATTAGTATGTATGGAACTGTATTCCTTTCATGTATTTTTCCTTTGAACTTGACTGATTTGCCTAGTTGATTTAGAAACATTCTCAGTCATATCCACTTTCATCTATATCTAGCTTCACGGAAAACCATGCCAGGACACCTTATGTTATACATCACCACATTGACATTCATGGGTGAAAAACACCTATCAGGCAGGTTACCATTAATGGCTGTTCCCTCAGCACGTTTTGTCACCCATGACCCCTGGTGACAACTGTTTCTGGCAGATGCCTGACAACAGCCTACTTCAAAGGCATCCATCACAATACCACACAAACCGGCCTTTGGGGAGTCAAGACAGTGCCTGCAATATCCCCAGCACTCATTTTAATGGATTTCTAATGTTAGAAGGAGAAGTCAAGAACGGTTGAATTGGTTTGTTTTTTTCTTCCCAGGACAGGGAGATTCATAGATCATATGTATTTTATAATATAGTCTAGACCATGGAACTGGAGTTCGGGAGAAGGACCAACAATGCTTGATTTATGCACAAATGCATATGGTCTTCAAAACAGTGTTAAATATCTCAAACAACATGATCCAATTGTGCAAACATGTTTATCCCATCTGCAAGACATACAAAGGGAAGGGTTACTCATTTCTTGTCTGCAGAGTTCTAGCTCTTGTTTTGAGAATGCTGCGTTATGATGTATGTTTAGGCAAATGTTGGGTATTGCTTGAGACCTCTAGCCCTCATTGTTGTACATATTGTGGTTAGTTGACCCTGAAGTCCATAAACACCAGGGTATAGACTTGTATAGTGTGGACTAGGTTAGCATAGGAATGAGGTCATTGGGGTCATCACACTGCAGGGTGGGAGCTCCATACAAGGGACTGCGGGAAGCCTTTGGAGCCTCTAGCACTCTGCCAGATTATGGTCGGCTAGTGAACCCTAGCAGGCGTTAAAATTACGATGAAACCAGAAATGTCTCTGAAAAAGGCAGGAAACAAGAAATGTCCCCCCACAGGGGTAGCAATGATTGCATCGAATGTTGTCAAACGTTCAACATTATACAAGTCTAGCCTTTAGCATTAAGGCAAATGTTGAGGTGAACTTGGTGTGAAATGTGGTCAAGCCAATATAAAATTGTAAATGTCTGGTTTCCTTTGAGCTGCCTACCTGTCCCTGTGCAGATATCTGGCGGTGAGTTCCCAATGATATATTATGCTCTTCAGTTCAGTCATTTGAGTGAGTGAGACATTTGTGCTTTCATGATGTAGTTTTCCCCCTTCTATACCTGCATTTTCTTTCTTTATGTAACCAAAATAGCAGTATAGAATACTAGATAACAGCCCATTCATTTAATTTCCTTCCTACTAAGACCGATTCATCCGCCATTGAGAAACAGCACCAGCTATGGCAATAACCTTCCTATAGGGATATGGCATCTTTAATTACGAGTGGCCGATAAATGCTCTTCATGTAATTCGTCATGTGTTTGACTCTACACTCAAATCTTGTTGGAAGATTAAATAGGTAACCTCTGTTTCAGATTTCTCTGGATCCTGAAAATGGCTCACCTGAAGACACACACGAAGGTATCCTGGAGAGGGATTGGTGTCTGGGTATAAATAGTTGTGTTTGTTTCATCTGACAGAGATTCCAAAGATATATCTGCACAACATTTATGTTGTCTATCCAGCTTAAGTCAAGTCTACACTAGGCTCTATTGACTTAGCTGTCTGTGCTCTCTCCTGAAAGAAACTTATTGGCAGGATAATGTAGCTTTCTGCCTTACATCCTTTTTGAACTGGCATGATTACAGAGGTGCCTTTGTATACAGCATTATTATATGGTATTTCCCTTAGAGGCAATCTCAGAAATAGCCATCTTCTAAGAAGGCAAGTGCTCCCTCGAGGCTTGCGGTGATCACTCTCTGATGGATAAAGACAACAATCTCCTTTACTAGCTCTAAGAATAGATATAATGCTGTAGGACAGCAGCAAATCCATAATGAGTTATGAGCACTCAGGACTGACCTATTGATATCTCCATTGGTAGCTTATATCTTCAAATACCTTGGTAGTAGCATTGACCTGTAAATAGCCCTTGCTCTGTGGCCTCACATACCGCATGCCATGGGTCCATTTGGCACTATTCATTGGATCAATCAACCAGTTGATACACTGTTTTGTCCCTACTTAGATGAATGTCAAGGGGTTGGAGGGCTATATACTGTTATAGAATGCAATTGAAGAACCACCTTTAGAAAGAGTCTATACTCTACTGATTTGATGTAATATTATAGTGGTTTGATAGACAGGCAGGAGCAGATGGGGACCCTATGCATACTAAATACATATTCCCAAATAATGCAATATGCTTTTTTCCTCGGCTCTTTTGGTCTCCTACGTCTCTCTGCTTTTTGGCTCCTGGAGAATCCACCATTGATGAGTTTAAATCCTTTTCATTTTGGTGACAGGCTGTATGCCTGTCAGAACCTCTCTACAACACTGAGTTACACAGAACTAGTTAATGGTCCCATTAGCTTGGTGACTTTCTGCTTGTTTATGTGCTGCTGACATAATGATACAGAGACAGCTGAGATAGGCTTAGGGCAGTACCAAGGTTGATGTATATGTGTCCTGTGTGAATAATTGAGTTGGTGAGAGACTTGGGTTAGTGTGTTGGTGCTTCCCAGACTAATTCAATAATGTCATAATAGGATACATGGCATGAGTATCATATTTGTTGGAAAAAGAGTGGTTTGTGTAGTGAGGAAACCAATGCCAGGATTGCTCATGTAAGGTTTGACTGGATTCCATCTTCATATACGTGTTTTCTATCCATTCTCCAAGAGCTCCATTCTGAGACCCAGATCAGGAATTCAGTGTAAGTGAGATCGATTCAGGACCCAAGCCAACATTGATTATTATGGAAGCCATATATTTAAAGGATTGCCGACTAGTATCAAAGTAGAGATCCTGTCTACATACTAGTCCACCCCCGCTTTATACCAACTAGGCCCTTTTCTCAGTTGACAGTAGACTGTTTCAGATTGTGTTTGATGCAAAATGTCGACCTGCAGTTGGTCCCTTACGCTACTTGATGTGCAGGCTAATTTTGATGCAATTCATCATATTTCATAATTGGATGTGTTTAATACCTTGTATACCATCATAATATCTTCAACATAGCTTGTGTAACTCTTGTGTAAGAACAAGCTATAAACATATGGTCCAAGCAAGTGGTTGAAAGGTTGAAAGGTTTACCACCTAAATGAATGGTATGCCTTCAGACCCTCTGGACCAATGAGATACCAGCATTTCAAATAAGCTCCATCTCCTCTGAGGGTATTGAAATTAGCACACACCAAAGCTGCTGTTTGTGTGATAGCGCAAGATGGCGACAGTGTGTACAGTAAAATCAATCGGCATGTACATTTAAAGAAAACATAGTTTGCTGTAGACCTTAGAAGGGTATCGTCATGTAATATATTTTGCAATACCCTCTAGGACACATACATGCATATTCCTTTTGAGACATATTCTGTCATGTTACGAACAGCCTGTATCTATCCCCAGGGGCAATACTGGCTGCATATGGAATCAGCAGAAAGGAGTGATAGTTCCTCAGACTCTGAACCTATGCTCCCATCAGGTGGCCAGTATTCCCCTATCTAGGCCAACAAGACCATCTCCCTAGAGCACTTCCTTGCAAGCTGACCCAGGTAACAAGGTAAGGTCTTCGCACCATATCTAGCTGCTATGGCCTATTCCCTGAGGAAGTGTCGGCCATTATTATGTCAGATCTCTCAGGGCAGTGGGTAGATATCTCCTCTACAGACCACTGTTCCCCATCTGACCCTGCAGTAATACATAAGGTCTTGTCTATGTAAAGATACTGCATATATCAATGCACCTTGGACAGAAACACCATCTCCATGGGGTATTAACTACTGCATCTGCTCAATGGGTGATCTATAGGGGATACCGAGAAGCACAACTGGGCCTGCTAAATCTCATGCACAATGAAAAAATAACAATTATCTCATTGACATAATAACGTAATATTATGTTATCAATGTACAAATAGATTAAATTATGTAATCAAAGTACAAAGGGATTAAGTTATTGAATTCAAGTCACATTGCTCCTGAATTGGCTTGTCCTCGGTCGATATACTTTATTATTACATTTAAGTGATATCAATAATCTGTATCCTTTTACCTACATATCACATTCACAACACCTAGTAAATTACTATATCTGCATATATACAGTGTTTGACATATTTTACAGGCAGGACACCCAACCTCCCACATTACCACATAGATAAGCACAAGCAGAAAGACACCTATTGCAAAAGGCTGTGCCCAGACCTCCTCCCATTACCCATGATGGGTATTTCTGGAAGAAGCCTGACAAGACTCTACTTCAATGGCATCCATAATGGTCCGATTGGTGTTTTGTCCTTGGTCGCAAATTGTTTTTGTAATATAGTCCTGATCATGGAACTGGTATTTATCACATGGACCAATGCCACTACAACTTTATTCATACGCACATAATTATATTCTTATTGTACATGAATCAAATCGATGGTCCCTTTGACAAATTATACCACACTTTGATGAAAAGACGTAAGAAACGGGCTGCCTGAATAATACGTGCAAAACAGTCACCACAGTGTGTGGCATAAGTTAGTTAAACCAATGCCAGACCTGCAATTCATGAGACATGTGGTCAGGGTGGGGCAGCATAAGAATGAGGACATTGTGACCATCACACTGCAGGGTGGGAGGACCATAGAGTGGACAAATGGAAGCCTTTCAAGCCTTCAGCATTTTACCAGTTTACGGCCCGCTAGTGAAACCTAGCGGACGTCAACACGAAGATGGAACCGGAAGTGCGCCTCAAAAGGCAGGAAATGTGAAGTTTACACCAACAGTGGTGGCAATAATTGGATGTACTTGAGACAGCAGTGTTGGGGTGAGGGTGGCTGGGAGCGTGGTCAAGCATAAGAAATAATCCCATAACTTCTAAAAACATCCAAATGGAAGATGTCCGGTTTTCCTTTCAAATTGCTTTACTGCACTAGTACACACATATTTTGTTCCTTATTAGGTGTCAACCGCTTCATGTCATTTCACTCGTTTTGTGATAAATTGGCATCGATCTCCTGGGCCACAATAGGAAGGGATGTTTCATATCCGACCCTACTCTGAAAACTAAACAGACTTCTATGGCCTTGGCGTCATGCATTTTTTTACACTTTCCTGCCCCCTGTTCTCTTTCTTCTTTTTCTTTTTTTATATTTACAAGATGGGAGTACTGTTTATTTAATTACAACAGCTAAGATGGCACTCAGTCCAGGATATTCACATTGGCCAGATCTCGTGAGACACAGCCATATACAACGCCCTTTGAAACTGGAGGATTAAATTCTTTGAGAAGGTGAACATCATGATATTTGATAGTTTATTCAAAACACACAAGGAATCAGGTATAATATAAGTGGGTAGAACCATAAAGGCAAAGTGATTCTCTGGGCCTTCTAGTCCATTACAAAATGCCACAACGGCTAATAGCTGGCGCAGTGCAGACTGGTTTATGGTACAATAAAACTTCCCTTTATGTTCTTAATATGGCTCTGTGGGCTCTATCCTAGATGCATCCCTACAATGTAAGCAATATTTCTTTCACAGAGGCAGCAAATGACAGTGGTGCAGAGTCAGAAGAATTTTGGGATAACAGTTACCATGAATACATAAAGTTTGAGTGCCAGCCGCCTTCATAAATAAATGCTGGTAACTTTTCCCAACATGGTGCCATCAGCCCATCATACATATCCTACAATAACTAGATAAAACCTCAAGGCCTGTATGCAATTGCCTTCATGAAGCATTGATGCAATGAAGGCGAGTACCTTTTTGGTACTGCATCAGTACATCATGCCAACACTATTATCCAAACAAAAGTATACAAAACTTAGAATTCCACCCAACGCCAATAGTACTGATTCTCTATTCAGCTAAGTATGCATGTAGCCTCAGTTTCCAGCACTCACGAAATTAAATTCGTAAATATGGAAGTTCAAAAATATGTCCTTTTGATTTAAATTCAATATGGATATACTCCTTAGACAGTGGTCATTTTTTAACAAGGGGGGGGGAGATTTTCGCATGAGCGGATCGAACATGTTTGGTCCCCCCCGCAGAAGGGGTTGACATCTTTTTGGGCTCCTCCCCTAGGCAGGTTAAAAGTGAGCTATAGTAACACGCAGGCCTTTTCACTAAAAACGGTCCAATTTCTCCCCCCCCCCCCCTAAATCCATCAATCCCCCCCCCCCCCTGTTGTTAAGAAAATGACCACTCCCTTGGTAGATACCCCTTTCCACCTATCATCCAGTTGGACTGAGCATTCCCCCCAGCGATAACTAGTAATATTTGTTTGGTATTTCAGATTAAGGGGCATGCTATACTACAAAGTTACTCTTTATCAAAGGTTTAATAGATCCAAGTTTCCTCTTTCTGGTTAGTAAGTCTACCCACATGCACTTGGTTAAGGACCACTTACGTGTGCTCGGCACTGATAGGATAAGTGTTTGATAGACGATATTGTAAGATTATGTTGATATCTGCATGGATACTTTCTTATTTTCTCATAGCTTCCTGACTTGTTTATGTCACATGTAAGACTGTCTGAGACGTATTTGTATATCCTCAGTCTATAAACTCCCTATGCTGTCTGCTAATGTAACCCTACACATGTAGAATATATCCAACCTTAAAAGCTTTTCTTTTATTGCTTTGATATTGTATTTGTGCTAACATGATACATTTAGCAGAATATACCGGAGCAAGTCGACCATCAGATAATGAAGAGATGCTCTCAGTGTTCTGTCTCAGATGCTCCATTTTTATTTGATTTGTGAAGGTTAATATAATGGGTAGAAAGTAGTTTTATCCTACATCATACATCCTTTAGTAGGTGTGGATGAACAGGCCAGCACTCTGTATGATAATATAACCTTTTTTTTCAGAAGTATTGAGCTGAGATCCAGATTTCCCTGAATATACCTCTGGATTTCCATGGGGTTCAAATCTAGGTATAGCTGGTTCAATCCCCAGAATCCTAGTAATGCTTGAATAATACAGCAATGTAAATTCATAATAGCTTACAAGCGTGATGACTGTGAATAAGATGAATTTCAAAATTTCAAAAGTCTACATATCACAGGTCTTACATACTAGCATTAAATTCCTTATTACTCTTTTGGTCCTTTTCATTTCGAGGATTCTGCATCTATACATCAGAACATACCAAGAATATATACCTAGATACATCCGGTAAAGGCATATCAATCTAGAGATCGGGATCCCCTGAAACGTTTTGATCCAATACAAGAAAATGGCATGGGCGCTGAAGCATTGTTTACAGTGCAATAAAACAGGTTTATGTCCCATACAATATTCTATAACCTCATACCAGACTCCTCACAACACTATAATAAATATCTCCATCCTAGAATAAGGCGGAGTCTTATTGTTTTTGTACATTGGTCTTCATGGCCTACACAATGCAGGAAGTTAAAGGGGCATTCTCACCACTCACACTTAACCACATAGTAGACTAGAACCAGTACTAGAATTGTGAGTGGGATACGCTCTGTGATTATGCCACTTTAATGTATTGCTGCATCATAGCAACCCTTCAGGATTTTTTCAAGTCTACAGATTCGCCATGATGGCAGAATGAAATACAGGCGGGTTACCCACTAGGATTTCCTCCATGTATTATGACGACAAGAGGACACTATGTGGTCCCTCACTATCCATTTTCCTATGCTGCACTCCTACTGCGAACCCTAGTCAGTAGTGGCCATCCCAACATAGTGATAGGGACATTGGTCAGGCATGACAAAGCACTATTCAAAGACAACTAATATGACTAATGCCTTACTCAAAAGGACTTAGCCTGATACTCGTTGGAATGGAGAATACTAAGGTGAGTTGGTCCTAGGAATATCGGTGTACTGGACTGTACATCCATACATTGTGCCTCCCTGTGAGTCCTACTCATATATGTGTAAGCTAACCCTCCCCCCCCCCCAAGGACAGCATGTAGTCCTCAAATGTCCTATGCTCTTAGAACTGATGGCAAAAATGGCCGGATGCTGCAATATTGAGTGACTCACCAATACTTCACTTTAGGCATCATACTGATCTTACGTAGCACTATTTCAATCACTATTTCCCTGCAAAGGTAAAGTGCTGCTAGCGTTCACTGTATTCCTGTCCACCTGAAGGTCCTTATCCAAGCGCTGAGGTAGGGTTCATGTATCCACGTGTTTTTATTTATATTCTCGGGTGACAGCAAGAGAAAGGAGAAGGAAATGTTATACTTTATCGATACGTCTTCTATTTCATCTCCAGGTATTTGACACTGCCAACCGCTTCTTTTTTATATGGTGCCTGATCCATCTATACAGTAATGTGTAGATCTGACTTTCACTTTGTGATGTTTGACGAAACAGGCGTGCAAGTGGGAATTGACTTTACAACATAGCCGTCAAAACATTGCCAGCATATTCCCATACATTGCAACTGGATTTTATATAATGGTATTCCATGATTGAATTTCATTCAATAATGGAGGATCCCCTTTCCCAATAAAAACATAAATAAAAGAGAAGATGCATACAATGAAATACTTCATTCTGACAAGAAAAACGTGTGTTTAGCTTGATTGGAATTTAATAGAAAAAAATCAGAATGTATATACTCAATCTACTCTCAAAAAGTTGTACCCATAAATTCAAATCTACTGAGCGGTCTACATAAAGCAATCCTGCCATAACTAAGTATGCATGGTATATCAGATCAGGGCAGGTGATGCACTACAGATCTGAGCGCTCTTGTTCAAAGGCTCTATAGATCCTCTAGTTTTCCTCTCTTCGCTTAGTAAGTTCAGTCACATGCACTTGGTTATAGACCACTTACGTGTGCTAGGTACTGATAGGATAACTGCTTGATAGACGATGGTATAAGATCATGTCGATAACGGTAAGGATACTTTCTTATGTATCCTAGTTTTCTGACATGGTTACATCACACATCAGGCTGTCAGCGAAAGATTTGGACACATTGAGGCCTTGGATTACTTAGCACTGTAACAACACTGGGCCTTGAATCTGGCGGATAATAGTTAGCCCATCAAAGATGGCGGATGGTCAGCAAACAATGCTTAACATATTTTGTCTGTTTGTAATGTAACTACTTGATAGCATTACATGATAGTTGGTAGAATCTTAGTTTAAGTATATGTGGTCATGTAGACAATTGCTAGCCTCATTAAATCAATGCGATAATAGCGAAATTAGTTTAAAATAAAGAATGAAGACTAGGCTAACTCTGTTGATGCTACTAGGCTAACACAGTATAAAGTCAGCCTGGTCATCCATATCATAAAAACATTATTTCCCGCTCCTACAGACCATTTTAATATATCCAAAAACCATTAGAGCACTACATGAAATGTGGCTACAGCCACAAACACATAACTTTCCGATGTTCAACTCACTATGAATACTTTGCAATCACCCCTGTAGTTTTGCTTACAAACACAACCATCTGCCATTACAGATGGGCAAACTCGTCAGTGTTCCTACAGTGCTTAGACTGCTTGGTAATCTAGCCCCATACTCTTCTGTACAGTTCATTCAGCTTTTATAAAGAAACATTTTAGTATTCTCAATACTAAGTCCTTCCAGATTCTGCTTGGTTTCATCTAAAAGCTATCATAGCAAATTGCTATGTCTCCAGCGTTGAACGGTTTATATCCCATTACATACTATACTATAAAGGTATTAAGGAAGAATTACAGTTTTAAATGTCAGATATATACATCAGCAGATGAGCCATCAGATGATGAATATATCAAACTCGATTCTGTGTCCTTTCTGATTGTATCAGCGTTGACATTATAAAATGATATGTTAATGTGCGCAGTTGTGATGCTGGCCAAAGAAATGCCAACATGTTTTCAATTTAATCACTTTGCCCTTTCATTACATCCATCGACCATTGCATTATGACCAAAGTTAATAGAGAAGTGGCTTTGTAGAAGGATAAAGATTATAATCACTATTTCGATACGTATACCAATTTACTTTACCAAGAATTAATTCTCAGTACAAAATATGTCATTGCTTCTAACAAATCCAGTATGACCACCACTTGGAAATAGCTTTATTTTCAAGTTCTTTACAATCATTCCTGTAGAAATAGCCGTAGGTGTCATCTACAAAGACGGCATGTTATGACATAAAATGGTACTAAATAAAAACTGTATATCAAAATGAAGAAATATTGAGATAACTTAGGTTGGGTAATTTCCGAATGGCTTATAAGGCTATATGTATGATGCATATACATCTTGGAAGTATGACCAGACAAAGAGGGATACTTCTATGTGAAAGGGGCATAAAAAAGGATTAAAAACATATATGAGGTTCTTTAAATTGGTGAACATTTACTGTGAAGGTTTGCACTCTCTTTCACAGTGGTGCTGCGTATAGCATCGACTTTACCATATACTATAGACTAACATTGAAGCTACACAGAGCACCGCTGTGTCGGCTTTACTCTTGCTTTACATTGAAGTTATTGGGAGTGTTCTCGTCATTGCTCTTTCATTACCAGTAGTAATAAACCTTATAAGGTTCTAAGGCTTCCTCATTTAGTCTGCCTTTCAGAGGGCTCCCACCCCAAGTCCTACCACTGCTATCTCTTGTGAAGGGCCCCTGATTCCTACAATCTGATTTCCCCTAGGGCCTGACTTGTATGGAAATCAATGTTGACAGCTTCTACTGCTTCCAGTCTCACTACTTCACCCTCTAAGGGCCGCATTCTGCTTTAATGCACAACGCCCTTTGTCGTTATGATGCATAAATCCAGCCCTGGCGAGTAACTCACTTGTGGTCGCTGCATTCAAGCAACTTACCTAACCTACACTCCTACAGAGTCGGTATTATGTATCAATGAAGCCTTGGCTAGACTCGCCAGGGCTACATTAATACATAATAATGACAAAGAGCAAAGCCCATTGAAGCAATGTGCGGCCCTCAAATGGTGAAGGATAGGGAGGAGCCAGATGCTCCTTTGGTGTGTTGGTGGTCTCAGTCTCTGTCCCCCCAAAACATTTAACTCTTTACGTATGGTATACTGTGTTAATGGTCTATGCCATTAACAGCATAAGACATGTGAACATACATACGGTGCTAGCATTATGGATGTTTATCAACCCCTTAAGATCAGTGTTGTGTATGATTGCAGCCACGATGAGAAGACTATCGCATGCTTTTGTGCAAAAAGGAAACAACACATTGAACCCTTAGGTTGGCCTGAAAAAGTTATATGTGAAATAATAAACAGAGATGCATGGTACAGAGAGATGTCGGTTACCTTTTACAAAACTTAGTAAATACACAAGCACTCAGGGTGCCCTAGGGATGGGGGCGGATAAATGGGACTAGGATTTGCAAAGTCCTTTGACTAAAGCTCTCCCAAAGCTGCTGTTAAAAGAAAGTGGGTATTCGAGAACAACCGACTGCCACCCAACATTAAATCAGCACGGTCAGAAGTATTACGTCGGCCAGAGCTGAAAGGGAGATAACAAATGTGTGATACTACCTTTCAGAGTCATATTGCAATATCACATTAGCTCAGATTATGCCTACCTCAATCCATAAATTTTAGGGTGAGTTTAGCATCATTATATCAGTGGTTTTCTATATTGGTTGACACGTCAAGAAAACACAAGAAGTAGGCCATTGAATGCAATCAATGCTTGATGAGATTTCACTCCTTTGTTGCTTGGTCAGATCAGTCTTACACTCTTAAATAATGTGTCTTGTAGGAACATGCATATACGGAGTAACACACTTCGAGTACCGTAACAGAGTAACACACTTTTGAGATCAACACACTTCGAGTAGCGTGTACTGTGTTACAAAACATAAATGTTAAAAGTGGCCACAAAGAAAGAGTGTAAATGTAACACACCTTTCTTAGAGTGTACTGCAGCCTTAGATTCCCAGACTGTTTGGAAAGGCAATATCAGCAATGCTAAAAATAACCCTGGACATCTTCTGTGAACATCAGATATTGACAGGCTGCATCCTCTAAAGATATCACCTGGCCTAGAACTATATCATGTCATTAACCATTTAAGGGTTTTATATAAGGTGTTTCAATTCACTCTGAAATGTGTTGTCGCGATTGTTTAATACACCCCTCCTAAGTCTCCTCATCAGGGCTACATTCAAGCATCACCCTAACGACCCTACAGACCTGATACACTCCGAAATGCTCGGCATAATGTATTATAACAGAGTTATGATATGAGATGGAAAAAAGGACATAGCAACTTCATCAGTGTTATCAGCTTCTCTGCTGCTATGAGCTTCCTTGGGCATCGCCCGGCCAGATTGGGTTGGGAACTGACAGCGTTACCTTCTTGGTAGGACCTAATCTTGGCTAACCCTTTAAGGTCCATACAGTGCTATAACACATTGTAACCTTCATCGTCATAATGCAGGATGAATACAGCCCTGTCGAGTAACTCGCCAGAGCTACATTTATACATCATGGCAACCCCATTTGATTGAGATACTTCCGAAAAGGTCTGAATGATGCGAGAATGCAGCGCTTGTTTGGAACTCACCAGGGCTGCAATCATGCATCATGACGACAAGGATGACAGCACATCTAACCAGTGTGCGGTCCTTAAAGGTGTAAGGCGCTTTGGCCAGGGTCCGAGTAGAGGCAGGGTAGCAGGGGGAAAAGGACTGTCAGGACCCTGGAGGGGCCTACTGCCACCCCAGTCGTCATCCTGGGTCAGCCCCTCACCTCCTCCACTCGATCCCTAAAGCACTCACTTAGCCCCCCTTAGCTAATCCTGCCCCTCCTCAGCCCCTCGTGTAACCTCAACTTTAGCCCAATACTACCTCGGCTACCCTGTATTGGTGTCTACGGCCAAAAACAAAAACAGGTAACATGGGAGGATGTAGGGTCGGTAGGTCAGATTTCTTTTTTACTTTTCTTTTTTTTTAAACATGAATGTACTGGCCAACTTTTTTGAATACCCTAAAATTGACCCAAAAAAGGGCAAAAATATGAGAAAACTAATTTGGGGGCCTAATGATTTTTATCTGACAAAATATTTGTTTGCACATTTGTAAGTTTTTTTTAGTATAAAGCCAAATGTATATCTACAATAAGATATCAAAATAGATTAGATTAGGGTACACAATTCAAGCTATTCCCCATGATCCATAGGCTAGAAAATAGTGACATGCATCATTTTGAGAGACATTGCACAATTTTATAGGGTGCCGAATTTCAAGAGTAGCCTACATTCCTTAGTTACCTCTAATATACTGAGATGTTTTAGTCGGTGTTTACGTGTGTGTACATTTAAATGAGATGTTAAATGAATTGTTCATAGTTCTGCTGATGCTGAACTGCTGGGTTTAGTGCTTTTCTTCCCATGGCACTTCTTAAAAGATCTTGGTAATTAAGGTTCACATGGCATTGCGAGAGTCTACTTTCATTTTGTTTGTTTGTGTAGTTTAACGTCCCATTGACGGGAGTCTACCTTATACTCCAACCATCATTGGCCCCAATAATAACCAATGCATTTGCTTTAGGATGTCAAATCCACCATACCCCCAGCGCTTGTAAATCGCTTACTTTATGCAAGGATTTGATAGAACTAGAAGTTGTTTTTTTGGAAATTATTGGAAATGGACTCATCGCATTTAGAACCCCTAAGTGCCACCTTCCATGCCTCTTGCGCCTAAAGTGATAAGGTTTATGCTCTATATAATTTTATATCCACTAAACTAACGTACATTGCAGCACTGCGCTACCCGTACAGGGTTAGGCCAAAAATAAGGTTTGTTTCAGGTCACCCGACCGACCCTATGTAAATTGGGCCGACCTTACGTTTTTTTATGCAATTTTGAAGAAATCTTTGTATTTTTACACTTTTCTTTTATCAATTTTCGGGTTTGCAGAGAGGCTGGCTAGTACACTCATGTTTTTTAAAAAAAACCTAATTTTTTTTTTCATCCGACCTACCGAACCTACATTTTCCTCCCATGTTAACTGAAACAAACTTATTTTTTGTCCGTAAGACTTAACTAGCCGTGTAGGTGTAACAGTGCTGGAGGACAGCCAGCTCCTGATTGCTGCACTAATTATGTGAGGAAGGGGACTATGGTAACTGCGGTTACCAGATCACCTTTGAGAGATCCCTACTGCAGCATCGATAACTAAAATGTGGCGATTACACTGTGTTTATAGCGGCATGAAAATTGCATAGATGTATAGTTACAACTGGTACCATACTTTAATAATTGGGCCACTGAATATACGATGGAATTGTCTAGAACAGCCGTGTGGACTATGGTAACTGTTTTGGTCTAGAATAATAAGTACCATAGTTACTGTGTGAGGGTGTCAAGGGTGATCTGGTAACTACAGTTACCAAAGTCCCCTATCTCAGGGGGAGTAATCTGCCCTGCCCATCTAGAGCCTTCCGCTAATGGACTCAACCCGTTAAGGGCCGCATAGTGCCTCGACACCGTATGTGCTGTGCCATCTTTAGTGCAGCCCTAGGGAGTGCATCAGCAGTGACGTATTCAACCATGACAGACCTTTTGGGATGATACACTCCTTAAAAATTGGCATGATGCATTGATGCAGGCATAGTGAATTATTTGCATCAGAGTGACAAAGGGTATAGCATAAGATATAGTGTGTGTCCCTTAAACAGTTAGGTATAGGAAATCTAATCTCAGCCTAGACAACACCATTAGTTACATAAACACCTATTATAGGCTAGTGCTTTTTCTCTAAGCTAATAACTGTCAGATAATTCGATCAGCGATCTGCTTTTAACTCCTGGAAAAAGGCGTGGACAGTTCAACAAATAATAGTTTAAAGACAGATTTAGCATTGGAAGTACTGATGCCGATCATTATCTGTTAATCTGTAACGATGGCTGACTTTTTACATACAGTAAAATCTCTGGTATAAGCCGCGGCTAGTATGCGAGTCAGATAAGCGGTACGACTTATATAATTGGATTGGCCCAGGGTCAGGCTGTGGCTTACACGCGAGTTTTTGCTGCTATGGTACAGTATTAAAAGTCACTGTAATCAGATCTCTGGTTTGGCTTATAGTATCAGCCCAAACTCTAGGTGTGGCTTATACATGAGTTTGGTTTATACGTGATGTTTTAAGGTATATGTACTTCTTATCTCGGTACATTAATCAATACCTAAACATAAAACATGATTTGTATGGCGAGTAGATTCGCCATGGGTTAGCGCTGCATTTATGAATTATGACAACAAAGGGTATGGCACATTAATGCTCTATGAGGATGTAAACTGCTGACCAAACCTTGCCATTATAAACCTTAAAGGAAAGCCTACAGGAGAT
Organism: Harmothoe impar; assembly: GCA_947462335.1. NCBI lineage: Eukaryota > Metazoa > Annelida > Polychaeta > Phyllodocida > Polynoidae > Harmothoe > Harmothoe impar. The sequence continues at coordinate 68,792,241 of OX381706.1, forward strand.
TATGTGGTAGATATGATACAAGTGACTTACTGTATTAGTGTTATAAGCCAAGGACAGGGTAATTGTCCAAGGCGTCAGGCACGGATAATTACCATAGTCCAAGGCGTCTAACACTCATGCAGCTAGTAACATGTATCATATCTGACCCAAAGTCACATTGGGAGAGTGTGCTCAGTGGACCACATCAACATACAGCCATGTACATAAAATACAGTCAGGCAATTTCTTTTGTTCCCTCAGCCAACTGTGGAGTGAGGAAACATCTCAAGTGGTTAATTCCCTAAACATCCCAAGCCGATCCCATCTCTTAGAATTATCGGCACTTGTGAAAACAATATTGGATAGTGATTAGATAAATATAGATGTTTCAAGTATCCTTGCCCATTGCCATGTTCTCACTGTCAAAACGACACATATAACCTAGGTTGTTAATATTAGTAGCACAAACATGAGTGGGTAATCACTAGTGACTGGGCTATTAGGTAGTACTGACTCGGGTCAGAATATTAGTGCAAGAGGACGCGTTTCACTAAGCAGGACAGTAGTGTCAAGCCTTGAATGCAAGCGGTCAGATATGGAGTTGGATGACACTGGACTTAACGATACAAGGCTTTAATTCATGTACACATCAATAGAATACTTATGAAAGCAATCTTTAAATATCTTTTATAATCTATCAATAATTACATGAAATAAACACAGAGATCCACTCTAATCAGTCTGAATTCCTGGTTTCTCCACTCGTGGTACATTGGATCGTATCACATGAGGAGGTGCCATAAGTGGGCAGACTTGTCATTCAGACAGATCGTCATAGACTTCTATCTATTTATATTCATGGTACAGAACAATCTGTCAAAGCTACCTTTGCCCTAAGTAGTCACATAACCACCTTGTTTGCGTGTCTATTATTTCTGATTGCTTGAGATCGATACCCCTACATCGGTCCTGAGCCATCATGTTAACCATTTCAGGACCACATAGTGCTTTTGATGCAGTATGGCCATCGTCGTCATGATGCATGACTGCAGCCTAAGCGAGTAACTCGCCATGGTAACATTCAAGCACCAGGCCAAACCTATGAGTTGACACACACCTAAAAGATCTAGTATAATGGCTGAATGTAGTCCTGGCGAGCCATTCGCTAGACCATGGCTATAATACATTAAAGCACTGTGCGGTCCTTAAAGGGTAAATTACACTGATGCTGATGGGGGTCAACTGTGGGCATTAGAACCTATAAATAGATGTAAAGCACTCCTGTCCTGAACTTGGCATTAGCAACACTAACCCTTTAAGGGCTACATCGTGCTTAAATGTGATATGTCCTTTATTGTAACATTTGATATTGTAATCATGCAAAAATGCAGGCCCTAGTGATTACTCCCAATTGCTTCGTTCTGCAGGCACCTCTGGAATGTAACACTCGAGGCCGTGTCTTATGAGTTTGTAACAATTGAAACGTCTTTGACCGGGTGTCGTCTTTGACCTGTGTCATCTTTGACCGGTGTAGTCTTTGACCAGCAAGTTTTAAAATGGCTGAAATGGGAGCTATGTACACAGAAATGGGGGGAAAAGGTTAATGGATATTTTAACACTATATACTTCAAACTTCCCAGCATTTCTGTGTACATAGCTCCCATTTCAGCCATTTTAAAACTTGCTGGTCAAAGACTACACCGGTCAAAGACGACACAGGTCAAAGACGACACCCGGTCAAAGACGTTTCAATTGTTACAAACTCATGAGACACAGCCTCAAGATTGCAGGCTGATGAATGCAGCCCTGGTGAGTCACTTACCAGGGCTGCATTCATGCAGGACAAGAGATGCCATACCGCATGGAAGCACTTTGTGACCCTTTGATTTAATCTACCAGACTAATTGTTGGCTATGCCGTTACACCCCTACCTAACAATGCCACTGGAGGTAACGTCACTACAAACTATATAACTTCATTTCATGTTGTTTATGAAGAATATTGATTAGTGTTGTAAGATATAATTGATGCCGATAGAGCCAGTGTATTATGTATATTGGCAATAATAGTCCAATCGTGTGGTGGCCCTTTAAGGAAAGCAAGCTATGATTGCTTCAATATGCCATGTCATTTGTCGTCATAAATGCGGCCCTTGGAACTAACTTAGGGAGTGGTCATTTTTTAACAACAGGGGGGGTTGGTGGATTTGGGGGGGGGACCAAAAAAATTTGGACCCCTTGAAGGGGGGGGACCAAAAAAATTTGGACCCCTCTTGATGGGGGGACCGAAAAAATTACACCCCTTTTGAGCGAAAAAGCCCGTGCGTTACTATAGCTCAAAGGGGTCGGCCGCGCTCATTTTCAACCTGCCTAGGGGGGGGGGACCGAAAAAATTTTGACCCCTCCCGCGGGGGGGACCAAAAAAAATTCGACCCACTCGCGCGGAAATCCACCGACCCCCCCCTGTTGTTAAAAAATGACCACTCCCTTACCAGGACTGCATTCTTACATCATGTCAACCCAACGGGAATAATACTCTCCCAAGAGGTAGGCATGTTGCATGTTATTAGCCCTATTTGTATTCACGAATGCATCATGACAACGACATGTATTAAAGCAGTATGCGGCCCTTAAATGGTTAATTATCAATTAGGTGCTGCTAATGTGTGGTGTGCTCAGCTGTAGTCCTAATGAGGCTGGGACTAAAACCTACCAATACTAATAGAGTAGGCGAAACACATAATGAACTAAATACTGTGTCCTATCCTATGTATAGAAACATAATTGAAAAAAAAGAGGAAAAAGTAACACATCATCATAATTCTAAGGCAGCCTCTATTTTAGAGTAGAACCAATCCTGTTTTTCATAGCCCAGTGTATTAACTATTCCACAGACTGTGACATCATAGTTGATAATGTTACCGTTGTAAGATATGTTAGTTAGCTGGGGTTCTAACAAATGTTTAAAATAAATAAAAATGAAATATATTGGAAGAAGCCCTAGACCTAAGAGACATTTCCCTCGGCTCCGACTCGTGGAATGATTCTTGTGAACCTCTGTCTATAGAGGTATGTTTCTATGTATGTTGTGTGTATGCTCTCGCCTTTATTTAAGGACAGATTGCAACCAAAGAGTGGTCCAAACTATTTTTGGGCAAAGCAAGAATTCCTATAATATGTCTAATTCTCTGTCAATAGTATTTGTATGGGAGGGTAAGCTGAGCATAATTGTCTGTGCAAATATAGGCAGATAGCATGAGTAAGGGACCAGGAACCACAAATGCAGGTTGACTTTATATGGGGGAAAACGGAACGTTCACAAATGACATCATAGGCCAACGGTAGTGGTGGGATCTTGGGATTAGTGGCAAAACATTTCCCTGGCCATATATTGATTAAGGTCAACTTGGCCAACCCGTGTGAATGGTCTTTGAGGGGGTGACAAAGTGCCCAAAATAAGTGAGGTCAATTGTGAAAGTTCCCTACCAGAAGCAGACAGCCATAAAGGTAGTGTATAGGCTCTGTTTGAGGACAGGGTAAGCAGCCATGTGTGTATGCGTGTATGTATGTATGTATGTAAGTATGTATACTTGTATGTATGCTTGTATGTATGTATGAATGTATGTATGTATGTATGTAAGTATGCATGTAAATATGCATGTATGCATGCATGTTTGTATGTATGTATGTATGTATGTATGTATCATTGTATGTATCATTGTATGTATGTATGTATTTTTGTATATTTGCACCCACACTTCAATACATTCATTAGCCCCCACTTCAAACAGAGTTAGCCTTTATGTGTCTCGGTTTGGGGACGCAGTGTTGTCGGTCACGTGTCGCATGTGTGCCACCATTAGGTAGACCAGAAGGTAATGTTGTAATTGGGACCCCCTGATGTATGGGAGCTATACGTACATACACAAGTAACCTCACTCAAGGCCGCTTTTGTAACTAGATATTGTGTTTAACCTTTTACAATTTGAGTAGGCCCTACAGCATATTGCTAAAAGATGATATTCATCATCATCATCATCCACATACTGGGAGCTAAAGGCACCTCACTATACTCAAGGCCGCTTTTGTAACTAGATACTGTGTTCAACCTATTTGAGGACAGCAAGTTTGTTAAAAGATTATAGTCATCATCATAAGACAGCAATGCAAGCCCAGCATGTAATTTGCCGAGTCTGCTTTGGTGCATAATATACAGATTTCTCGGGAGTGTCTTACGCTGTCGGGTCGGCATGATACTTGAATGCAGGCCTGTAATGCAGGACTGGCAAACAACTCACCACTGCATTCATGCATCATGATGACCACGGGTATGATGCATTATTGTATTATGCTTGAAAGGTGAAGGGACCCACAGTGCTTTAATGTACCATGGACTGATGTCCTCATGACTGCAACCCTGGCGAAACTACTCGCCAGCTCTGTATCCTGCCGATCCCCCCAGGGTTGATACATTCCTAATGGTATTCATGATACTATATTCATCAATACAGAAATGGCCCTGCAGATTACTGGCTTCAGAACAGTTACCAGGTGGAGGACTAGTACAGCAGTATAGGATGGCCTGCATTAACAGGCAGCCTGTACTTTCAGGCCGCCCAGCCTGTACTTTCAGGTCGCCCCTATACACTCTCCCAGCACAGCAGGCTGGTGTACCAGGCAGGCAGCCTGGTATACCAGCCTGCAGCTCAGGCTTTCACACCTTCTCCAATCAGAGTCTCTGCTACATGTGTGTCACATTAGAGAAAATACTGATTTAAACTCACAATAATTTAGAAATGCAATGGACCATGCACATAATGCATCTAAAAGTTGGTAGCTGATATACTTATCTATGTACTAGATAGGTGTAAATATTTAGCAAATATCATGTAAAAATCGCAAATATGATTATATGAAAGCTATAGTAAAAGCACAGTGCTGTTACTGAACAGCACTGTCTTCCAGGTTGAGTGACCTGTAAAAACGGGCTGGGTGTGTTATGCAGGCTGTACTGTAAGTACAGGCGGTCTTCCACCTGGTTACTGCGTTATACTGACTGAATAATATACAGAGCGTTGAAGCATAATAAACAATGTATTACGCTCTCTGGAACCTCCTCCCGGACATACATATTTAATCTGCCCCTCTGTGATTGTAAAAGGAGTTGAGGGTAGAAATATAATTATTGCAAATGAAAGTTAATTCAGATTATTCAGATTACAGTTGAGATGCAGCTGTCTGACGCATGTGTTAACCAGACTTTATGGCAGATTAGAAAATCTGAGACGATTTAGAGTAGTTTATCGGGACCCAACTTTCTTTTTCAAATCTTGGGTGAATCAATAATCGATCCTTTCAGCCAGTATATGCTCGAACCTCCCCCCTCCCAGATGCAGTTCACAAAAATGCATTTTCTTCATTATGATGCAGATTGCATCGGTCAATTCCTTGTTTCTCGATCATCCCTGATAAGAATATCGGAGAGGGTGAATTTCTGTGCTGGCAAGTCAATATTTTTTTTGACCGAGCCCCCCTCCTGCATCAGGGTCCAACGGCTAAATCTGTGTGACCGGGACCTTATTTTGTTTTCAAACGCCATAACACTTTCACCAGAAAGGAGGACAAATGTGCTGGCCCGACAAATATTCACCAATCTCCCCCCAGAAAAATGTCACTAATTAAGTAGGGGATATTTGTGCCGAATGCGTAGCCTATGTATATAAATAAGGTTATCTTTAGCATATCAACATTCCAGCCCCAATAGGCCTGATGTGGCAGGATACAAACAGGCTTATTTATAGAAACATGCTGACATTCTTCTGGGGCCACAATAACTCACAGAGAGTATCAATGTCGGCTACCTGTCTCTTTACACTTTCTTATGGAGTTATCTGATTGTGTCAGTAGTTTGGGTGTGTAATTAATAAACTCTTTAAGGATGGCAGAGTGCTTTAACACAAGTGGCATTTTTTGTTATTTTCCTGGCCAGTCACTCAATAGGACTGCATTCATGCACAACACCGATGATCAGGATTGAGACTCCCATAAGCGGTCAGCATGATATACCAATGCAGCACCTTCGAGTAATTGGTGACCATTCCATCGATAGTGATGTCAACTTTTGCCTTAAGACCGTAAGGCGTCCTTAAAGGGTCAAATTGGGATGTCTTTCATTGGGACATGGTGTGGGCAATGTGCTGTCACATGAACCGTGCAGCATTCTGTATCAGAGGGAGTAGAAAGAAGGCCTCTCTGTGGAGTAAGTTCACCAAACCAGGGCAGGACTTTCCAAGCAGATGCAGACTCAAATTGACTTGCATAAATTACGCATTATCTACCGGTAGATGAAGATGGCCATATCCCTAAAGAGAGGCAATCGACCACGACGGATGGTGCCATCTCTCCCCGTAGGACAGAATGGCTGTGCACGGCGGCCTCAGTGACATGGTTGACAGCGCATGGCAATAGTAGTCCATGAGCTGAGCAATTTCTGAGTCTCACATGGGGGGAATAAACCAGACATATATTTTTGGATTGGTATATGTGTGGGGACCCCAAATCACTTTGCTAGACATCTGGGTCACCCAGCTTAGCTTTATAATCCACTAAAATAAGTCAAATTCAAGCTTTTTATCATTTTCTCACATTATCAGGCCTAGATTCCATGAAAAATGGATTAGAAAGCTAAATCCGGAACCAAAATGATGCTCTGAAATAGGTTATTGTTGAAAATGTCTCAAATCATGTTCATCTGATTTAGATATAGTCGGAATTAATTGAAATATGGTTATTGAATTGAATAATCAGATATCTAATTTGGAATTGAATAATGCATGTATAGTTTTGTATAACCTTTTCATTATTACACCCAAATATATAACTAGCATGTCACATAAAGAAAATGACACTTTTCATCATAAATTAGCCATTTTTATTACATGGTTAAAGGCTGTGACTATAAATATGTATATATATAATGTTCATAAGAGATGGTATGTGGGTAATGTTGTCCTTCATAAACAAGAGTAGAGATTCAGAACATTATTTACATTAATGTAATGCCATGCCCTCAATGGTGGTATCGCCCTTTGTTAGGTTAATGGTATCTATGCTACTGTACCATCTCACTTCATTGCGGCTTTGTGTAAACACCTTTTTTCCCTTTTCAAATAGCTCTTAATCCCCGGGTCTTAATCATTAGTGACTTTGGGATTTGTATTGATCTATCATTGATATATCTGGTCATGTTGTTATTCATTTATGTATTGTGGCATTGACTTCATGAGAGAATTAATTACATATCCCGACCTGTTATTAGCTGAATTAGCAAATAGGAGAACCCAAACTTTAACTAGTTCAGTCCAATTCTAGAGTGACAACAGTCTAAAATATCAAGTCATTCTCACAAGTCACAAGCTGTATATCAGTAATCAGTTTATAATATCAAGATCTTCATTGTCTGAACTGTCAAGGTCCTCATTTTCAACCTCCCCCATATTGTCACACAAGGTTGTCTTGCATGCCTCTGTACAGGGCAGGGCATTTTGCAGGCACACACATCTAGGTAGTTTGCAGACCTTAGAACAGGTGCATGACATAAACTCCAGAATTGTGTCTGGAGCAGGCTTTCCCGTCATCCAGCGAATAGACAGTTCTCCATCTGAACCATGATCCCAGCCATGACCAGTTGGTGAAGGAACATCTGGTTTAGGGTTCAAGCTACGCTTCCAAATTCCAGCCTGGTAGTTTGCTCTTTGGGCATGTTGAAAGAGGCAATCTGCACATGGAGGCAACTGACCAGATTCAATTTTGTGCCCTTTGGCTCTGAAGAGCTGGTACCGTAGCTCATTTGTTGTCTTGATTGGTGAACGGAAGGCATACAGACGGCAGGTAGCCTCCTCAAGACTTTCAAATAGCCTTGAATTGATTTCCCACTCCAGACCTAGGTTTGCGAAAGCACTATGCAGTGTTACATCATTTAGAAGTTTCAGGGCTGAAACCTTTCCATGACCTGCGAAAGAGCTGACCGTATCACAACCAGTATATGCATGCATCCCGATCAATGTATCACAGAGTGAACTTCCTAGCAGATTCCCAAGATGAGTCATGTTGATGAACCTTATGCGAGCCTGTGTTCCACATCTCATGTAGAGATTACAATTCATCTCTTTGTGGTGTGCAAGGCACAAAACAAATACATCTGTGTCCTCTGAAATAATGACAACTGCTGCATTGTTTGATGCATGTTTGGCGTGAAGAACTAGACGTGTGTCAGCTTCTTCGTGTGTTGACTCAAGTTCTTTAATTTCTTCACATCCTTCCTCTGTGATTTTTATGCATTGTGTGTTGCATGTCACATACAAGTCCTTGCCACAAAGTTTCTGTCTTCTCTCGGGTGTCTGCCAGTCTGCAGCGAGAAACTTGATAAGGGAATCCTTGCTCTCGTTGCAGTTCAGTACTTTACGCCACTGCTTCACTTTGTGTCCTGCGGTGATGTTTGCCAGGTGGATCCCTGAAAAGTACAATAACAAATACTTAAGATGTGCAACAATGAATATTTTTGGCAGAAATATTACTATCCTGATGAAAATGTGATTATCAACCAACTGCATGATACACAATGACACATAGTTTTAATGTTTTTTATATTCAGTATACATTCATACATGCCTTATGACATTGCGTAGTTACTTTGGCAGCACTCATAAAAATCGTAGAAATTGTGGAATTTAATTACCTGTACCCCTTTTAGCTCTCTCTGCATTCTTTATTGATGCTTTGGAGTACATGTCAAAGACTATGTCGACCCTTCTGCTCTCTGTACCTGCATTAAGAGCAGCTATCAGAACAGACTCTGACACTTCAGCAAACGTAAGCCCTTCAGCATGTATCTTGTGAATCAGACTCATTCCATCTATGAGACAGGCACAAGGCTGAGGTATTTCTTCTGTTGGTGTTGTCTTCTTTTCGAGTTGCCTTGCCAGGACTGACTTTTGTGTGCTTTTGAGTGTGCCATCACAATTTGCAAGAGCCCATGGCAAAGGACCGAGTGGATGCTTCAGGACATCCTTTATCTTCAAGTTCCTATGACCTGCCACAAGCAGCATTCTTCCAAAGACTTTCTGATCTGCTTTCAGCATTGTCTCTTTGTTAGATGTTCTTGATTTCCTACATATTGCCATACTTGCAAATGTCTTCAGGTTCTTCTGGTGAAGTGTTGAATGGTAACTTTGAGTTCTTCCTGCTCCTAATCTGCTTTTCTTGAAGTCTTTGTAGGCCTGTTCACCTTTTGCATGAGCATCAAGAAGATCGGCTGTGACTTCTTGAGTAGCTGCTTTTCCTGTCGCTATGTTGATTAGATCCCTCACCTCTCCAAATGGGTTTATCCAAGTATCCTGCATCGTATCCACCAGTGCCTTTACATCTGATTCATCTCTTGAGATGCGTGCCGGCTCAAGATCAACATGGAGGAGATGAGCAGGCTTGGAGTCGATCATTCCCCGGAATTGCTTCAGACAAGCACTCCTGTACTCTGCTGTAAGGTAGTACCTGTGTACTGCCCCTCTTCTGAGACTAAACCCTTTGGTACCTCCAGGAGTTTGAGTGTCTTTATTGACAGTCTCTTCAATTGCTTGATCCACTGGAATTTTGCCAAAAGGGTTCTGATCCCCAATTTGAACTGAAAAGCCCCCATTCATGAAAGATGTGTATGTGTCTGGATGGGTGTGCTCTAGGTTTGTCATGTTTCCATGATAAACTGACAGTCCTTTGGCATAGTTTCTCTTGTCATATGCGAAACACCAAGCAATCATTTTTGAGATGTAGCCTAAGTGCATCAACCAGTTTCCTTCACGTGATGCTCTGATAAGCCCAAGGAGAATATCCACCATGTCTACGTATGACATCCAGAAGCTGCACAGTGCTCCTTTTGAGTCTCGCAGGTGTTGCAGATACTCATCAAATAGGATGAAGATGGCTGATGCTGATGTACTTTGAAGCACTTGTTCCAGATTCTCTTGTGAAACATCTTCATGGAGTTGTTGAACTACTTTGATTGTTTCATTCAGCTGAGGCAATTGTTCTTGGTGGTTCTCCTCAAGCCAAGGGTAGAAATCTGCCCAAGCTAGACGAAGTAGTGCCTCATATGTGAGCTTATGGAACCGTAAAGCTCGATTGTAGTTCTTTCCTATCATTACTTTGTCAACAGATCCCTCTGCAATGATTCCAGATTCTACTGCCAGGTCTCTGAGTCCAGCATCCTTAAAACGCTTGCCTATGATGCTCATTAGATTACAGCATGTATGGAACACTCCCATCCTGAACACAATGGTACAAAACTTTTCAGAATGTTTCCAGGCAATGTCTATGGCTTTTTCATACAATGCCTGGTCAAACACACAGACAATCTCTGGCAGTTGAAGGACTTCTTTGATTTTCAGGACTTGGTTCAGTACCTCATATACGGTTGACATCTGTGTGGCTGGTGCATTAACAGTTGGCAGATACCCTATGACGTCTTGAGAAACAGCAACCTGTAAAAGGAAAAAATAGAAGGCATTAGATAGGGGAATTATTGAACTCTTACTACTCATATATTGTGTATTTTGTTAACTGCATACAGTTTTCTATCTAATGTACCTGTATAATGCTGTGACATTGCTTAGTTATTGTAGTTAATAGATGGAATGACATTTGAACCTGATAATTACCTGATTGCGTGTTTGAATATTGAATCCAGTCCATGCGCTGATTTTCTGATCACTTGTGTTGTTCTGCCTTACCAGAGACCATACAACATTCTTCTGCTGGGCATTCTTCACTGCCTCTCTTGTGTCAACATCTACAGTGTCTATAATGGGAGGTTCTGCTTTGCAACCAGAGTTGTATGGAGGCAATGGTGTATTTGAAACTGTGATGGACCTCTTCTTCTTTGTTTGCTGCGTTTCTCTCCTCTTTGGTTGAACCATCGCTACTTTTGGCTGAATAGCTATGCCATTGACACGGTGTGATGTTCCTGCCCCACTCAGCGTTTCCTCTAGTCTGTCGATATTGTCATAAGCAACATTGGTCGGCAGGTATGGTGAGAGTGTGGAAGGAATAGAAATTCCAACCTCCTCTTCAATGTCAACCTTTTGCAAGGCCCACGCGGTGTCTAGCTCCTCAAGTTGTGTGTAGGCAATTCCATATCCCATTCTATTCAGGGCTTTGATAAGTTCCACATTCCCTGTAAGTGACTTAACTGCCCAGGGCAAAAGTATGTGCTTGGCACTCTTTTGTTTCCCACAACTGATTGCATAGATACAATCTTGTGCTATAGATTTGACGCGTCTGTGAGTTTGACTAGATGCCTGATTCCTTGGTCCAGAGATCAAGATCTCTAGAAATTCAGTCAACTCATCGGGTATGTGTAGATAGTCATCACCTAACTCATTCGGCAGTGGAGGCCATGTTTGCTTGTCAGTGGATGATCTAATAACATCCCTCAGTTCAATCGCTGCTTTTCTCATGCTGCTGTTGTCAGTTTGGCATTTCTTCAGCTGTTCGAAAGATTTCATATTTTCAATTATGAGATCTTCCATTTTCAGTGTGCTTGGGTACAATAAAATGTGACCTTGATCGTTGATGAAATTGATATTATCATCAAACTTGGTTCGTAACCTACGAGGGAGATTTCTTTTGGTTGAGTCTTTGACTTCATCAAATCCAAGTTCCCTCATGTAATTGATGTACTTGCTTTTTAGTTCTGTCATCCTTATGATGTATGGTGACTCATCCAATATTTTCCTTGTGTGATCAAATAACGAGTTAAGAGCTTTAACTTCTGCAATGAGGTATTCATCTAAAGTTGGTGCAACATCATATGCGGATGATTTGGGGGCCCTGGTGTAGTTTCGGTAACATGTTACATGATAGCATTCCTGAGCTGCAACTATCTCCCGACTTGCAATGGCGTTGACTCTACCATCTCCTTTTTGATTGGCTGATGCCCGTACTGTTGAATCTGCCCTAAGTTCTGTGGCTCGTGTGAGTTTTTCCCGAGTATTTGTTCCCCGTTGGTACTTTGAACTGCGTTGACAAAAGATGCATTCAGCTTCATTTTCACTAGATGCATCTTTACCTGTCCTTGGTAATGTTCTCTTGACATGTGTCCCTGAGGATGTTCTCTTGACCTGTGTCCCTGAGGATGGTCTCTTGACGAATGTCTCTGAGGATGTTTTCCTCACCTTTGTTCTTGGTGATGTTCTCTTCACGGGTGTCCCTGTAGGTGTTCTCTTGACTTGTGTCTCTGAGGTCTGTTTCTTCACCTTTGTTCTTGGTGATGTTCTCCTCACCGGTGTCCCTGTAGGTGTTCTCTTGACCTGTGTCTCTGAGGATTGTTTCTTCACCTTTGTTCTCAGCGATGTTCTCTTAGCCTGTATCCCTAGGTATGTTTTCTTCACCTTAGTTATTCTACCACTGTCTTTATCTACCCTCTTTGCTTTGATGCTATCCAGAGTTTTCCGAAGAGTAAATTTGTTGCGACATGGTGTATGATAAAATATGATTGGTAATTCTTCCCTGTCATACTGTGCTAAGGCGTTGAACTGACGAATCCCTGCAGCTGTGTGAAGTACTTTCCATGAGTCCAGGTCAGTTGGACTTGTCAGCTCTGACACTGGACTTTTCTGGGAGCATATGATGCATTGTCTTGAAGGACGTTTCTCTTTTCTGGCACGTTTCTTGGGTTTCAAGTTCTCCTCATCATCCATCTTCAGATCAGTTCACCAGTGAGATCTGGCATACCTTGAATAAAAGAATTAACACAATTGGGATAAAAGCCCATAGTAGATTCTCATATAAGAGCAGTGTAAAACCATTCAATTCCAGGTGTAACATATTTCCACTATCCAGTAAATGATGAATGTCATTCTATAATGGTTAAACGTGTTTTGGATAATCATCAGCATGATTTTGTAGAATGGAAATTTTATGATGATTCAATGTTTGCCCTTATTGATGGTCATCTAAAGTCAATTACTAATTTCGAATGTTGATCTCAATTTGTTATTCATACACCGTAAGCCCCCTCTGTGTGTATCATAGTACTCTTTAATCAACTATTATTACTGAGATCTTGCCCCAAAATCCGATTTTGGGGGTAAAACCAATTTTGGGGGCAAAACCGTTTTTTGGCTAATATACCGATTTTGGCTAATAAACCGATCTTGGCTCCAAAACTGATTTTTGTGAAAAAAAACACTTTTGCAAAAAAAACTATAATTTTTGACACCAATGTCAGTGGGAACTGTCAATAAGACAGTAATATTACACTTTTGACCGTTCGCATGAGGAACTGTCAATAACAGAAATATTTTCCACTATTGAGAGTTCAAACTGTCAATAGCGATGTACAATAAAAAAAATCACATTAAAATGTGTTATATGTACAGCTGTATAGTTGTGTAACGTCGTAGATTTGGGCTTATGTAATAAGTAGGGTCCGTATGTAGTGGAGGAGATGTTAGTGGCCATGAGGAGATGGTGGTGGCCATGAGGAGATGGTGGTGGCCATGAGGAGATGGTGGTGGCCATGAGAAAATGGTGGTGGCCGTGAGGAAATGGTAGGGGCAGTGCCAGCTATTATAGCTAGGTTGTGACACATTGAGGTTTTTCTCTGGTGTGGTACTACCTGAGCTCTACTCGTACACTCCAACTCCCATTGGTATAGCCTTTGTATTACCTTACCTTATCAATGAGATGGAAGGGCGATGGTAGAGGTCGTTAGGAGATGGTAGGTGCCGTGAGAAAATGGTAGGGGCAGTGCCAGCTATTATAGCTAGGTTGTGACACATTGAGGTTTTTCTCTGGTGTGGTACTACCTGAGCTCTACTCGTACACTACAACTCCCATTGGTATAGCCTTTGTATTACCTTACCTTATCAATGAGATGGTAGGGCGATGGTAGAGGTCGTTAGGAAATGGTAGGGGCCGTGAGAAAATGGTAGGGGCAGTGCCAGCTATTATAGCTAGGTTGTGACACATTGAGGTTTTTCTCTGGTGTGGTACTACCTGAGCTCTACTCGTACACTACAACTCCCATTGGTATAGCCTTTGTATTATCTTACCTTATCAATGAGATGGTAGGGCACATGAGGAAATCGTAGGGGTCATGAGGAAATGGTGGTGGCCTTGAGCAGATAATAGGGGCTGTGAGGAGATGGTAGGGGCCGTGAGAAAATGGTAGGGGTAGTGCCACCTATTATAGTTAGGTTCGGCTTTACATAAAGGGTGTGACCTGTTTTATATAATTTTTATTTACAAAAACATCAAGTAGACCTTTAAGGGCCGCATTCTACCATGTGCGGACCTTAAAGGGTCCCATGTTTATAATAGTTGGTTAAAATACAGTGTGTCGTCCCCTTGCACCACTATCTCCTCACATCCATTACCATCTCCTCACATCTACCACTATCTTCTCATGTCCCTTACTATCTTCTCACATCCACAAAGAATACTAGTACTATCTTCTCACATCCACTACCAACTCGATCCTTATGTCTACTACCGTCTCCAAAACATATGGGGGTATCTATATCCTCCCCAGCCTACCTCTGAATGTGTCTAAATAACTATTATGATGTCACAGAGGGACATTTCATTTTAAACCTAAGAGGTCAAGCCAAAGAAATTGGCCAGAAACCTCCTTTGTCCCCCCCCCGACTTTGAAACTGCTTGCCATGCCCCTGTCTGTTTAAAAACAAAATGACAGTATACCTCTGCAAGATTATCATTATGGATGTTGAATTTGCTGCGTGGGTACCCCTTTTATGTTTGCCTTCCCCTTTAAAAAAATATTTAGGCATATCTTATTTAAATTTATAATTAGGCTGACTAACATAACTTGAATCTTATACTCAGTTTTGCATGTTTAACTTTGATTTACACAATTCTAATTCCAAGGGCCTGTAAAACTCATTCATACAATTATACTGTGTGTTTTCACATTGTTTTCAAGAAATGATTCATATTTCATTTAAAACATATCCAGCTTTGCGAATAGGTGTCAAGAATACACTCGATGGCATAAATCAACCTTCAATTCAGATATATCTAAAAGTGATCAGCTGGTCACCTCTTTGAATAATGTCGCCACCTGGTGTGGAATCTGTTCATTTTTGTCAAGGTCTATGAGTCATGAGCTTATGGCACATGGGCACCCTCTGTTACTGAATGATGGAACTAGGCCTCCGTTTATGGATCCATTTAATGCATTTTTGAATACCCTACGACTTTAGCAGATAGAGTACATGAACAGGAATAGAATGAAGGGGGTGCAGGGGGAGTTGAGTATTAACTAATGGTGGGACAGGAGTGCAGGGCAGGCAGTGCAGAGGGGAGAATCTTTATGTTGGTTATGATTCAATAAAGGCTATGCACAGGATACATATAACATAATGAAATTAACCACAAGAGATTCTTTACTTACCGGTACAAGTGTTAACTACAGGATCCCTCTGGAATTTGTCTATGCTCTTGTATGCTTCATTGAGGAGCTTCCACGTCCATGTATGTGAATGGAGTCTTGCAATGTTACTTGTTTGCAGCCAGGGTCC
The DNA here is from genome assembly GCA_947462335.1 of Harmothoe impar. NCBI lineage: Eukaryota > Metazoa > Annelida > Polychaeta > Phyllodocida > Polynoidae > Harmothoe > Harmothoe impar. The sequence continues at coordinate 68,807,812 of OX381706.1, forward strand.
CTAAAGGTGTGTTTCACACTTACCAAACACATGAGAGGTCGCACTGCATGACCTCTGCGAATGAGGCAAGTGCTTATGATATCAAGGAGAACTTATTTTACATTATGCTTGAAATGCATATCAACCCATCATGTTGAAGACTTTTTGATAACCACAATGGATCACATCTCTAATCACCTATTCTTTTTTAGCTAAGATAGCACTATTTCTCATATATACAATGAACAGCAAGAATGATGTCTTGGGGTTTCATGTGACGGTGAAACCTTAAGATTTCACCAAATAGAAGTGTCTGAATGATCCTCCACATCAATCTACTTGTTTTCATGGCTAAAACTATGCCAATGAGCGCTCTTGGGCACGTAAGGGTTAAGTTTACATGCATTGCCAGTAGGTGGCAGCAGATGAGCCTAGTCAATAGTTCTATTACATATTGCTTGGCGGCAGGTCAGAGTCAGAGCCAGTGTAGGCTATCAGATATCAGCCCATCTCTTTTCATTGCAGAAACAGCCATAAATAATATAATTATAACAATACAGCGATGATGTGAGATGTTTTTCTTTTACAAAACATACTAGGTAATGTTTTGGGTGCAATCATAGATAGTTTGAACTAAGTTTCATGTGTTGTATTCAATTCGAAACAGAAGCTTTGTCAAATATTGAATAAAAAAACGTTTGTTTCACTGTTTTTTCAAAACATGCAATTAATATAGCTTTTATGTAATGATGTCATAGTAATGAGCAGTGCAATAGCTTCCATTTTCTTCCATTTTTAGCCTTCTATTCCAAATATAAACTATTCTACAACTGATACACTAATTGCATGGAGAACTTCATAAAACACTGATGTCACCGTACATTTCTTAAGATTCTGAAGCTAAGCTGGGCAACCCAGATGTCTAGCAAAGTGATTTGGGGTCCCCAGATATGTACCAATCCAAAAAGTAAAGTCTGGTTTGTTCCCCCAGAATGAGACAGTTATGCCACATATGTGCGTTGGGCTCAAGGCCTATAGGCCCGACAGCCGACTTCCCCAGCCCGCGTTTGACACCGATCTAGTAATTATCCCCGAAAGGCCCTAATTAGGTAATTAGCTGGACTAATTAACAATTAGCGTTTTTGGAATGTGCTACGTCACGTGAGCTCTCTTCTCATTGCGGACGGGTTTTACTTTATGACATGCAAAGCAAGTTAAGGTGAGTTTTCGACAGCCCGCCAGTCCAACTTTGGTTGAAGTCTGGCGACACGTTGTTTCCATCCAGGGATAGATGCTGTCAATACCCCCGGTTTTTAGCCTTCACCAAGAAACCAAACTAACACTAGTTTCCAAGGTTTTTTAGAGATCCATGTGTTTGCTTCATAATTATGAGAAATAGTCACAGGTCTCACACTCAAGGACTGGTTTTTAACAAGGCCTCACAAAAAGGAGAGAACAAACAGACTGAGTTGTTTGAACTATAATCGAAAGGGAGACTGTTATTGTAGCATTTGGCACCAGTCATTGTCTTGGTGTTTTCTTATAGTTTTCGCAATTAATAACCTCATAACAAGCAGTTTTATCAAAACTGAGAGTCCTACTATAAATGTCGCTCATAAATGTGCTTTATCATAACAGTAACGGGACAATAGTAACATAGGTTTAGTTTTCAAATTCCTATGGACCACCTTTAGGAAACCGGATGAGACCTTATAATTAATATGTAGTAAGCAAGCCAACAAAATACCTCTCTATATACAGAAATATATTGACTAGCTGATTTTGTCAGGTATACCGTCACATAATTATGTGTTACACTTTAGAAAACCAGGTACGATATTTCAACTAAAACCGATAACATGTCTCTGGCAATTCCTGAATAACTGAGGGAAGCGAACTAGTATAATTATTCTTGGTATACAGTGTCCTGACGAGGTCATATTTGTTATGGCTCAAATGCCGCTACTGATTCCCCAAATAAACGACTGAGAGGTCTGCCCCACTGAAGAGGGTGGTGGCTCCATAACTCAGCTGATCGCATTTGTATCATTGACCTAATACAGAGGACAATCACCACTTTGTGTAATTCAGGTCAGTATGTACATGAAGCCATTGATCAAAGTGAATAGCGTCCTAACATGCCACCTTGTATCTCCGGTCTCCAGTGCAGTGTGGATCTCCATTCCCCAACTTTGTAGAATAATTAACTCTTTAGCGGCTTCCGTAAATTCTCGCATATAAGCCTAACTCTTGTATAAGCTGCACCTTGACTCTGTGGAAATCCTATAAGCCGCACCCGAGTCTCGTAGTAGTCGGGGATTGTACGCAGGAATTTACGGTACACAGTCATAGTATCTGCCATTCTCGTTACCATTTCGATACATGAATGCATCATGCCTGCCCAGCGAGTGTACACCAAAGACTTAAAGTATTACCTCCATATACATGTATATCATGGGATACTGCAATGTACATCACGGTCAAGGATATATTCCCATTGCACTAGTGGGACAATATAACGCCCAGGGTGGTTCTAGGATTGGGAGTATATTAAAGGAGCAATATCACCACTTGCGATGCTACCCCATAGTAGACTAGAACAGTACTAGAATTGTGAGTGGGACACGCTCGGTGATTATGCGGCTTTAACTTTTATGATGTTTCCATGTACTGGTATGTAGACAGTATTAGCAAAACCAAGTTTGACTTTCCCGTATCTCGTTGAGATTTTTTTCCCGGGAAAAAATCGATACGAGATACGGGAAAGTCAAACTTGGTTTTGCTAATACTGTACTTATTATTAAATGATTCCTCAGTGAGAAATTAGACATTTTGTGTGTGTTCACTCACTGGATTGAAGTAGATGATGGCCATAGCACTCCTGGTCTTCTGACTACGCAGGGAGGAAAAAGAGTCCCCCTTCTAGAAGTGTGTATTCCCTTTATTTATACATTATGGCCTTGCTGTTCGATTCTTATGTGTTAATTATTGAAAAGGTAATAAAATTAAACCATAATCTGCTCAGAATAATCGAAATATAACCCTGTTTTTTCGAGGATTTAGTCAGCCCACTGCACCTGAAAGCATTACTGAGAGCCAAGCCTTGGTTGAGCGGTAGGCGTGAATGTGGCAGCTAATTACCAAAGTGTTGGTGAGGTGGGGGGGGGGGGCTGTCAAAGGTGCACAGGTGCATTCTCCCGTGACCTCATGAGTATAGACTATAGTGCTCCCACCCCACGCGGCCAGACCAGCATGGGGAGGCATGACGAGTGACAAACTGTTTGTGGGGGGGGGGGGGGGGTGGTCTACTCCCCCCCCCCCCCCACCACCAACTCGCACACACACACACTTTAGCTGCCACCTCCCCCCACTCCAAACTGAGCCTACATCCGAGAAAAGTCAATCAAAACATCAACAATGGTTCTATACATTCATACACCAGTGCTAAGGCCGGAAGCATTCTGATACAAAAATTTCAAATAACCCTGATACAGGGTCTATTAACCGGAAGTGGACAGATACAGGATTACTGGTGTAAGCCAATGGCATCCTATATTTGACAAAACACATTTAATAATAAAAGAACTGATTAAAATGATGTGGAGTAACTGGATATAAGCCTACATACGCCGAATTCACACACCATAAAACCTAAAACCATTCTACAAATGTCCATAGTTCACCCTTCACACCTCAGAACGACCTTGATTGTTGCTGTGGGGGGCCAATTGTTGGTAATTGATATAAAAGGTGGGAATGCCTCTTTCAAACAGCCGCAATATACAATGTAGCAAAGCCTGTGAATCGACACCACGGTAGTCAATTTCAACCCGTCAAAGGCCGCATAGTGCTTTTATGAACATGATCGCAGCCCTGGCGAGTTTATTCACGAGGGATGCATGCATACATCATGCCGATCTTTTGGCAGGGTATCAATCAACTCCTTAGTCTTGGCATGATGCTTGAATGCAACACTGGTGACACACCTACGAGGGCTGCATTCATGCATGATGAAAACAAAGGCTTAGAGCCCGTTAAAACAAGATGCAGTCCTTAAAGGGTTAGATAGTCTGTGTGTAAGCAGGCACGTAGGCTGCAGGCTGCGCGCGCCTGTTCCCCTGTAACCGCGTCATTCAATTTAGGTGTTTAGCCGTCCGCCGCAGATTGAGAATAATGGACCTCCTCTAAGCTTGTCTGATCCCTGCTCGGAAGCCGAGGTAAGAATAGCCGACTAACTGATATCGCAGTTTTCTTGTGTTGCAAGAAGTCTCGACTGTGGCAACGGATATGCACCATATGTGTGGTGGATAATAGAAATAATAACAGAAAGCCATCTATTACGTACAGGTATATATCATAGAGTATTATATGTAGAACGGTTCGGAGTCAACTACCCATAGTGCCCATATTGTGCTTACGAAATGGACCCCACTTCCATATAAATCATGGGCTGAATCCAAACCACTTTAATGATGGGGTTTGGCTTGGGCCTGAAGAGTGGCCATTGTCCAATTGACAAGCCGTAAGATTTGTCGACATTTATGTAGCTTTGTCTGTGGTTATTCAAGGGGAGGGGACGGGGTGGGGGGGGGGGGGGGGGGGAGGATCACCCTTCATCAACCCTGCCGGCTACAGATCTGAGCTACTTTAGATAGGAAACCATTGATATCTTTAGGGAAACTGGTAGCGAGGAAAAGGGGACCGTAGGCACTCGCCCGCAATTTGGGATGTGCATGCACACACAGAAAAATGAGAGTCATTGTCGCTAAAACTACCCTCACCTGAGGGTCAGGCACTGCCTGACTCTCAGGTGAGGGTAGTTTTAGCGACAATGACTCTCATTTTTCTGAGGGTGTGGGTCAAACAATTTATCCAAAACTATCTTCTAGTGTGCATGGTTGATATAAGGAAAGGATCAAGAATATATGAATGGACCCAACAGTGCCATAGACATATTCAGCTACTAGCATATATGTTTGAGTCATCGTATGAACGTATATGAATGTTATAATCGAGTACATGACAAATATTATAAAAGGTAATTAGGCAAGCGTTTGCTTTGGTTATTTAGTCAACATATTGGCTAGAAAGGTGAGGTGTACGATTAACCATCACAGTGAATACGGTACTCACAACTGTGGCCATAACAATTGAGCAGCTTGCTCAATCCTCTTCCTGTATAGTGGCAGTGCCACATGTGTATCTCTCTGTATGAATACGCTCATCTTCAGCCACCATGATACATGTAATATGTGTTTGGTTTGGGTCGAGAGCAAGAATATGAACGTGAGAGTTTTGCAATAGATATGGAGTGGTAGCTCTTCAGTCAACCTCTTTTTTATAATGAGTCCCTCCATTTATAATCTGTAACAAACAAGCTGTATATATACACAAACACAAGCTCATATCGTGAGCAGTTAGCTCTGTTTAGGGAGGACAGAACCAACATGGCCACACACACCCAATCACCCAGAGTTATCTCTATAGTCCTTGTCCCCACCACTCACCAGCCTGATACGTCACTATTCTGACACAGACTTGGACAGACCAATTTCATCTCCGATGGGTTCAAATCATCAGAGAAGTCATTCTCGATGCACATGCAGGGACACATTAGAATCGACTGTAATTTTGCAGCAATTACTGTGGCTTGACGGTGTAGAGTCTTCTACCTAAATTAATTGTACAGAATATGTACGGTAGATTCTACTGTATACCTACAAAAAACATGCAATCAACATTATATAGTGGTGTTCAATAAATATTCATTAGACTATTACACTGAATGGCCGTATTCGCACAGAGAGGTATACATTGGGATTCAGTGACACCACCTCTTGTTACAGAATGTCCCGTCCCAGTAGCTCCGTTTTTACATTGCCCCCTGCAGGGGGTCTGTACCACTGAGGCGCCCCATTTGAGGACAATTGCCGAGCACTTCACACAAAGCCACGCACAGGATAAATCATTGCTTTATAACCGGCAAGTCACAGCCAAGCGCAAAATTAAATCCATATATTTATTTATAGCCCTGTAATGGCTATTCACACTGCTCGGGGAGGTCTCTGACAGAGTGGATGTGGCATGGGAGTGGTCTCAATTCCCTCACATTGGTCTGCGGAACCGGCTGTGTCTCACCGAATTGATGCAAGTTGGAAGTCTATGACCGGCTGCAAACCGGTAACAATCTATGACCGGGTCTATGACCTGGTGGTAGCCTGGGTGTCTACATAAAGATTGAAAATGGTAGAAAAGAGTTAGGTTCATCACTAATTAAAATATGTTTTAATTATTTCCTGACATGTACATCTGCCCTAAATAAGCCGTATTCTGGTCATAGATTATTGCCGGTCATGAACTTGTATCGTTTTGATAAGACTTAGTCAACTATGCTGTTTTCTCTCCATGTATATACAGTTGGATATTGTACCTGAGCCTGAGGCCGTTTATTCGTTTTTGTTATTTCTATCCGTTCCCGCTATGTTGAGTGGACAGATATGTTTCATATACAACCCGATCCTATTGCTAGGGCCAACTCTAGCTGTTTTTTTAAAGTTTCAAATTCAGCTAAGTAGTTTCTGCGATCACCGCTTATTCTTATATATGATGTTTTTTATGCAATGCTGATTTTATATGCTTTACTTCATTGTGTCTGTTCATCCGTGTGTCCATGGAGTTTTGAAAGTAGTATTGGACTAAAAGGTATACAATAAAAATGCAAATATATATATAACACATGTATATATATATATATATATATATATATATATATATATATATATATATATATATATATATATATATATACACATATATATATATACATATATATATATATATATATATATATATATATATATACATATATGTATACATATATGTATATATATATATATATATATATTTATATATATATATATATATATATATAAAACTGACTGGACTGCCAGTGAATCTGTGATGGATGTTGAGGAAAGTTAACCCTGTCAGGGTGGCTCAATGTTTTCTTGTGATATGCCCTTTACCGTTATGAGTGCAGCCCAGTGCTGCATTTACGCATCATGCCTATCACACAGAATTGATAGAGTCCTGAAGAGGCGACATGATGCATGAATGCAGCTCTGGCGAGTAGCTCTCTATGCAGGGCTGCATCCATCCATGCATTACATCGACCAAAGGTCATTGCACATTAAAGCACTCTGCGTCCTTTAAGTGGTTAAACCGATTGGAAGAGATCCATTTATGGACTGGTTCCTCCCCTAACTGTGCCTGGTCATGCCGATACCCCCTCCATCCTCTTCCCAGACTGCCCCACAGTGACCGTTTCCGGCGCCGAGAGGTGGCGCAGTTAAAGGCCCCCGCGTGGAACCGGGGAAAAAAGACGACTCTGCGGCTAGGTTTCACATCGTTTATCACCAGGCCGGAAGCAGTGTTGGTCGCTCAGTCAGTGGCTGCCCTATCCTGCACTGGAGCGGACAGTGAACGAGTAGACTGGTACGTCCCAGTTGAACCAAACTACCATTGCAGAGCAGTTGGGGAACTTTCAAAAATGATGTCACCTATTTCCACACTTTTTCAAGATGTGCTTTTTTAGGCAAATTTGCCAAAAAGCTCATTCAGAACAGGTCACAAATTTTTGGGCAACAAATCACATAACCTTTTACGTAACGTGACCCCTAGTAGTCTTACCTGAGAAATCATGTTGAAATCTATAATAAAAAAACCACCTTCATGTTCATGAGGACCCTCGTCAATAGAAAATATCAATAAAAATACAAAGATCACCCTTAGGCCAAAAGAAAAGGTCTGTTTCAGGTCACCCGACCGACCCTAGCTAAACAGGGCCGACCCTAGTTGTTGTTTTTTTTGCAATTTCTTTTAGAGACTTTCGTAATTTTACCCTTTTTGGGTCATTTTTAGGGTATGTGGAGAAGCTGGCTAGTACATTCATGTTTAAAAAAAAAGAATACCTACCGGTCCTACATTTTCTTCCCATGTTACGTGAAACAAACATTCTTATTTTTGCCTTAGCAAATCTATCCCCCCCCCCTGCCCCAAGAAAAAGCAACTGGTGACATAGTTTGTGAACGTTCCCTTGCCACCTGACACAGCCAAACACCACAAGGCTTTCATCCACCCGCGGCGCACCAGCAGTGGTTTTATATCTGCACGTCCCCCAGCCCCATGACCACAGCACATTCCCAAAACACACGATACCTTATGGGAGTGGTCATTATTCAACGCCCAGGAGGGTAGGACCCTGGGCTGGGACAGAAATAAGGTAGTGAAAATACCACGGGCTACAAGAGTTCAAAAGGGGGTACTTGGCCTTTCTTGGAGGGTATTTAAAAGGGGTGGACAATGTTTTGTGCATTCATACGGGAATCAACACTCCCCCCTTGCCCCCAACGTCCTCGCAAGTTTTAAAATGACCACTTCTTTACATTGGATCCAGAATAAAGCCACAGTATTGGTAACACGATCTCCATAAGTAGCCTATAAATCAGGCTTAGTTACCAACACAGGATCATGCTACAATTTTTTAACTTTTTCATGAAGCGCCACTATAGCAATGGTAAAACCCATTTGACAAATTCATTCTTTTCACCAGATAAAGATATTCATTGCAGTGGCACATTGGCTGAAACAAAGAATTATTCATCTTTTATCTATAAAGCCATGTTGCTTGTTGCAGCATTTAAAAAAACTATGTGTGTAGTACATTGAGAACAGTGTACTTCACATCTCCCACTAAAAGGGTTTTCACACCAATGCAGTACGTTAGCTTGCAGTGTGCAGTCTTTGCGAAAACATGCAGGACAGTGGCAATGTCCTTCTAAAATACCACCGGTCCAGCAGATTCACAAGTGTAGCAGGACCAAATGTCAAGTCACACTTTGGCTTTTCTATACTTAAAATGCAGAAATTATCAGATTTGTGGCTATCTGGTCCTCCAAAAATGTAGCCGGTCCTTCAACATTGAAAATTTGCAGGACGGAATGTCCTGTGGGATGAAAAAGTTTTCGCAAAGACTGGGTGTGGTGCAGGACGTTTTTATATGTTTAGGGGCAATGATAGATGGTAGTGGGGTTCACACCAGCTGCAGTACGTCACATCACGGTGTGCTGCGACATGGCACACATTGTTTTCAGAAACAGTAATGTTGGTTTCTAAATAAGACACTGCACAATGACGCACAGAGCAGCCAATCAGAGAGGAGCAGCCGAGTCTGACAGTCTTTCTCAAGTGACAGAATAAACATAAAAATGCAGGACTATAGCAGTATTTTGCTGCTTTGGTGTGAGCAGCTCTACAGGATGTTAGCGAAGGGAAGCGCTTTAGTCACCCAAGGAGGGTTTGTGGGCATGCCCCCAAGAAAATGTTGTTGATCTAGACTTGAAATTGTGCATTCTCATGCATTTTAGGACACTGTATTTTAACTGTTTTCCCTCTTTTCTTCTCCTTTTTTTTTCTATTCTTCCTCTTTTGTTATATTTTTTTTTTTTGGGGGGGGGGGGCAAGGCCCGTCGCAGCCCCCCTGGATCCGCCAATTATGTTAAAACTACACAGTGCCGTGCCTTACTGATGGATAACATACTGTGAAAGTACTTATTTCCACAGTATACTTTTTTGCGGATGTGTGAAAATCTGCAAATTTGCGGGTATTTATAAAAATTTGCGGATTTTTCATTTCCGCGAAAATTGTGAAAAAAAATATATACCCAGCGAAACAAAGTACTTTCACAATACTGCTTTGGTGTAAATGGGGCTTTAATTGTCTTCACAAGTCTCTATAGATGGCCCGTCTCCTACTACATTCATTCGATGAGAAGGTGTACAGCACACTTTGTACAGTATACCTTACTACAGAACATGCTGTAAAGGATTGGCATTTCAGAAAAGATTATCAATGTGAAAAGTAATTCATATGTGGGTCGTGTTATTGGCGGATCCAGGATTGCCTAGAGGGGGGGGGGGCCCAAACCTGGCCAACCCTGAGTCACTATGTGTTTCATGCGAGCGAAGCGCATTAGCTACACATGCCCCCCAAGAATATTTTGTTGATCTAGACTTGAAATGGCGCATTCTCATGGATAAAGGGAAAAAAAGGACACAATATTTTATGACTCAGCCCCCTCCCCCCCATCCAGATCAGAGGCCCTCAGTCAGGCCCTATGAATAATACTCAATAATATCTTTATTTCTTTCTCCCTTTTCTTCAATTTCTTTTCATTCCTTCCTCGTTTTTCCCCCTTTTTTCCCGTCGCCCCCCCCCTGGATCCGCCAATGTGTTACAGCTGCAATATGTTGTTGGACGAGGAGAAACCTGATTGCTTCAATCGAAAAGTGCTAATCAAACTGCTTTACTTTTAATTATATTGTGTTTCCAGACTGCCCCAACCATGTTGTACAGTGAACGCAGGTTTCTAAAGGCCTTTACCCTTTGGACGTGGTCTAGAGTCTAGAACTAGCATAATGGATGGACTAGCCATGGGATGACGTGAATTCAATGGGGTATACATGGTCGTGCAAGCCTGGGATGGACTATTGTGAAAAGGGGTGTTAAAGGTTTCTTTTAATGTGTATTTCAGGTAACATGGATGATGGCCTTGACATGTATATTATACATTATATACAAATGAATACTCTGGAAAATATCACATGAACTTGAATGTATTGTTTTCATTATTATCATATTAAAAAAAAGATATAACCAAGGGGTTTATTTATGGATTTTCGGTTCACCCTTGACCTATCAAGATGACATGTCGGTAATCGTGTCGACTGTAGATAAGGCCAATAAAAAAAAAGGTTTGTTTCAGGTAACATGGGAGGAAAATGTAGGGTCGGTAGGTCGTTTTTTTTTTTTTTTTTGTTTTTTTTTACTCAACATGAATGAACCAACTTTTTTGAATCCCCAAAAATTGACCAAAAAACGGTAGAAACATGAGATTTCTTCAAAATTGCATAAAAAACGTAGGGTCGGCCCTCTTTTGGTAGGATTGGTCGGGTGACCTGAAAGAAACCTCTTTTTTATTTATGCTAACCAAAAGAATGTCTTAAAATGTCACAATAGATCTTTATAAAAGAATTGCAGTGTTTAATTAAACGGAAGTTTTGATATACACATTTCCTTCACATGTCGTCTTGACACGTCTCCAGATTGGCACGTGGCAGACATTACCATTACTTCCGGGTCCCCTTCATCAACGTTTTAAGAGAATACCAGCGCCTTCGGCGACTGGATTTTGGAGAAAAGAATAACTCAGAAAACATAATTTACTGCAAACTAGGCTTTTTCTAATGACAAACTGTGGCCTATGCTCATAGCGAACTGTGGCCTATTCTCATGGCAAACAGTGGCCTATTCTCACGGCAAAATGTGTATTATTCTCATGGCAAACTGTGGCCTAGGCCCTAGGCTAGCCTAGGCGTCCTATAGGCCTACTGCCCCGTCACCCATTCCTACTCCCCCCTCCTGTCAGAGAAATCCCCCAGCCCCCCCCCCCCCCCTCCGACCGACACATCAGCGTACACCCAAGACCGGACAGAGCGTGGGAACAGTAGCAGAAGAGGGTGGCGTCTGGCTGACCTAATTATCCATGGTAAAGCGGCCGTGACTACGCCGCAGCAACCTCACTCTCCAAGCATATTCTCTCGGATGGGCCCGACTCAGAAGATTAGACTGGAATATCTCACTAATTAAAATAATGATTAATAGCATATTTAAAGGGGAACATTGCAAGTATATCTACTTCAGGTTATCCGTATATTTGATACCTATTATTGAATACCTATCTTATTTTATTGCTATACAAAGACTAAAAACAATGGCGGATTCCAGTGATTTCTTTTGTTTATGGTTGCCAAGCACGCTAGTAGTATAGTATGTATCGGAACGGGACTATAGTTAAGTACTGTTTATTACTCAATCGACATGCAGCCAATCAGAGGCCTCCATTTGGTCACGTGACCCGTTGCCATGGTAACGTGACCTACTTAGGGCTCTCAGCCAATCAGAAGCCAGCATTCTGGGTGACCTACTGACCTACTTAGAAGCTCTCAGCCAATCAGAGGCCGGCATTCTGGTAACCATGGTAACGTGACCTACTTACGTCACGTGACCTACTTAGGCTCAGCCAATCAGAAGCCGGCATTCTGGTAACTAGGGTAACGTGACCTACTTAGGGTTTGTTTGTAAACAACACCACGTGGCTTTCTTGTTTGTAAACAACACCACGTGACACGTGACTGTTTGTAAACAAACAAACAAAAAAAAGTTATGTAACTTATATATAGAAATAAAAACACAACAAGATAATTTCTTTTCTTTTCATTTTATTCTTTATTTTTTCATTTTCAATCAGAAAAAACACACAAGTTTATGCTTTTTTAGCTTGCTTCTTCGATTTGCAGCAACTCAACAGGCCGCAAAGTCTCACGCCGCCGTCACTCGCACCACCACACCCCGGACGACTTTTCTCCAATAGACATTGCACGACTTTGGATAAATCCAACACCATTTCGGCAAGGCAGAGAATCTTTGCCTCCATGAAACGGCCGCCATCGCAACAACCCGTCACAACAGCATCATCGATAGCTTCTGACTCACGACCCGGTCGCTCAGCTTTGGGATTTTGCTCATGCGCATGACGCACTTCTTGGGGTTTCTTGTTCGACATGCTTCAATTAGGAAATGAACGCAATGAGGTCCACAGGTGTCAGCAGAAGTGTCTTGTAGTTGAATGCGGTTTCTTTGCCACTTGAACGGAGCAGAGCGTTCCACGAAAGACAAGAACTCCGCACTCAGCGGCGGTAAGCCGAAGGAATCAAAGTAGTACACTTCACCCGTGCTCGACACGTAAAACGCCACCCAATGCTGACCTGGTAAATGTTGCGGATCTGTGTTGCTCACGAAACAAGTGTCTTTGATAGGGTGCTTCGGAATAGTGTCACAAGAGAAAACGCCCAGGAAACGATGTTTTGTGTGAACGTTTTCCTTCAACACTCTGCTTATTTCAAGCGTGTTCATACGATACGCCAAGTACCGCCGTCTTGTCTTCAGTTCATGTGGTAGTCGGTGACGGGGTGTCGATCTCGGGTCAGCTCGACGACGTTGTCGTACACCAAGTAGAGTAGCACCGTTGTTGTCGCTTGTAGCGCCGAGCGGAAACTGACTTCCACCCTCAGCTGACCCGCTCTTATAAGGTTCACGCGACACCCGTCGTGCGATCTGTCTGGGGTTAAGTCGAGGGGGAACACCGTGTAACCGTTCAGGAATTGTTCGTATGAAATACCGCAGGAGCGCGCGCCCTCGTACATCCCCGTTTCCGTGTGTAGCGCCAAGTACTCTCTCACGGCCGCTTTGGTCTTAAAGTCGGGCACGTAGGCGTCGTTCGGCACTTTCTGATCGTTCACTATCACTTGAAGCGAGCTGATGTCGTAATGCTTCATCTCGAACGGGTTCTTGGTGTAGCTACCGTTGAAGGCGTCGTGGTCAAGGAAGCAAATCATCATCGACTTGGGAAGCTGGCCTGTGTTGGAGTGCGTGTAGCTGTGATCTCTGTTACCTTGAGGGATGGCGTAGGTCGTCACCTCCACTCTGTTCACCGGGTAGTCGAAGGGCCCGTGTTCTATCACCGCTCTCTCGTGCGTTTCCGCTACAGCGTCCGCCACCAGCACGCGTCGCACGTAGAGCTTTGCTTTGTAGATCTTCAAGCTGTAGCCTCCGTCAGCGGCGCACATCAGATAGAAAGAGGGCGCCGCTTGTTTCAGAGTGAGATTGATTTCTGTCTCTCCAACGATGAGCTTCGGTTGATGAGCCAGGTCAAAGTGCAGTCGCGCCATCAGCGAAAAGCGCTTGTTGGAGATTAGCTTCTTGCGCGCTTTGTACCCCGCATTCGCGTCAGTCAACGTGTCAAACTGACCGGGCGTATCTTCATGCCACCCCTGGGCGCTCATGACGCCGTCCTTCACGTCTTTGTTGTAGTTGAGTAACCCTTCCAAGTAAGCTCGGTAAGGGTAGGTCTCGGTGTTGCCAGACACTTTGAAACCGCCGATGGAGACTTGGACGTCTTTGAAGAGCGAGTGAGCCAAGTTGTTCACCGGAGCTACCGCGTCGGTGTCCTCGATCGCCGCTCCGTCCTTTAGCACTTGACATTCCAGATGAAGGTAATTCTCGTTCAGGTCTGTGTACTCTTGCGACTTGTTGATGGTGAAATTTATGTTACCTCCATCCTCTAAAGAGTTTTTTGTTTCTATCCCCAGGAAAGACGACTTTAAGATAGTAGTCTGAGTCGGCGCTACGGTGTGCAGGTCGAGCTCAGAGAGCGCGCACTCGTTACTGCTCTCGTGTACGTAAGCCATTGTGTTCTCTCTTCATGCGGCCGACAGACTGACGCCGGCCGCCTCCAGTCTTTTTATTTATACCTGAACGCCTAGGCGCTTACCGGTCGAATACATCCCCTCTACGTCTCTTGCAAGAGCCACCGCCCGTCTGAGGAGAATGCCGGCGACGTTTCGACCCTTTCTTAGACGCGACAGGCGTCTTTCCTCCCGAGAACGCCGTACTCGCCAGTCTCTTCAGAGCGCCTGCGCCTCGGTCTTTCACGCTGCTCTTTAAAGTCCGACCCGCCAGCACATCTTTAGCTACGCCCACACCGGCGCGGAGCAGCGTTTTTCCCACCGACTTCAATAGCGGGGTAGCCGAGCGCATCAGACCTAACAGAGCGCCGCCTAAACCGTGCCCGCTCTGGAAAGAGCGCCCGCTGTACACGTTGACGCTGTTGCCCAGCTGCGCGTTGTAGTAATCGCTGTACCCTCTGCCGACGGTGCGCCTGGGTGGAAAGTACGGAACGCGTTGACGCATCATTTTTCTCTCTTTCAGCGCTCAATAGGTCTCAGATGAAGTGTCACGGTCACCTCGCCTCTACCGAATGGGATGGAATGACCGGATCGGTCTCTTAAATAGATGCCGACCTCGGTAAACCTCTTGGATTTCAAGGGGAAATAATCCAAATGGGGAAAACTGATAGCTTGCACGCCACCTCGACGCTTTCCGCCTCTGTCCACCGCCACGCAGCGCAACAGCGGCACTTGCATGTCGCCCACACGTCTCTCCTGGATCATGTCGGTGTATATGTACACAGAGTGCACGTCCCCGTAAACATCCATCGAGTAGGCGCCGGTAGTCGGCGACGCGAAACACGTCTTCTCTCCGAAGCCTAGAACGCATGCGAGATGCTGACTCAGCAGGACAGCACAGTGTCTCGGCGGTTTGATGGTGACGCGTTTCGTCTTGGCGTCGTACGATAAGATCCGCATCGGTTTGAGCAAGAAGCTGTCGCCCTCTAGTCTGTCATCTCGCAACGTCTCACTCAAGCGCTCGATTAGGGTGTGGTTGCTTCCGGTGAAAATAGGAGGTATCTCGAATATGTTTGGCATGAAACTGCGCACTCCCATGTCCTTCTCCATCTTTTCGATCATCTGTCTTGCTTGATGGCTGATCGTCTTCTTCTTCACCGCCGGGGACAAGAACTGCTTGTATACGGCATTCGTCTGTCTCAAGTCGACCTCTCTCTTGAACCTTTTTGTTTCCGGTTTCAATTGCTGCTCTTCCGACGTGTCTGATATCTCTTCCACCGTTACATAGCTCGCTTCCTTCCAGTTCAGCGGGAATTTTGAGCTGAACGTTAGCTTGCTCAGACCGTTCGCGTTTTTCATTCTCTTCCAGTCTACCTGTGGTTTTTTTCCTTCGGAGAATTTAGTTTCTTTTAAAACCTGGATCGCCTCCTCTAGCGAACCTTTGGTGCGCAGAGGAACAACGATGATCAAGTCGTCGTCGTGCACGTTAGTCCATTCTGTAGGGAGGATGATCTCAGTCAGAGCCGCTTCGTACGCTTCGGGCAGAAGGAGCGGCGAGTCGAAGTGAGTTCGGAAAGACGTCAAGCTGTTGTCAGGATAATACTCCATAGAGCTGTTGCTAGGTAGAGTGATGTTCATTTTTTTTTTTTTTTTTTTTCTACGTTATTTTTTTGACGGGGATCCACTCGTTGAACTTGTCGTCGTAACCTAACCAACGTACGAAAGCTAACTCTTTACCGTCGACGGTCTTGCGGCGCAATACCTCGTCTATCAGGTAGTTGTTGTCGTAACGACTCTTGTACACCTTCTGAACCTCTTCCGGGTAGAAGACGCCTTTTATCTCCTCGCCCTTGTCGTCTTTCAGCTCGAACCCTCTGCTTCCCAACGTCTTAGCAACGTCGACCACTTCCTCGCGCCAGTTTCCCTCGTACCCTTTGTCGAAGGCGCCTTTAGTTCTCAACATCCTCACTCTGTCACCCGGAGCGATGACGTCGACGGCGGACGTCTTTGTTTTTTTCTTCTTTTTCCATATTTCGTCGATTTGTTTGTTAGTTGGGAGATCTTGTCGGTAGAAAACTGTTTCGCTGTTTTCCGAGCTGACTTGAGCCGGCGCCATTTTCAACGTCTTGTGGTGAGTGCGATTGTAAGAAGACACTACATGGTGCAGTACGTCTACGTAGCGATACGTGCGCTTGTGTGTGAAATAACGCCACAGCTTCTCCTTCAGACTGCGGTTCAAGCGCTCCACTAGACTAGCTTTGATGTCGTCGTTCTCGCCAGTGAAGAACTCTATGCCCTCGCTCTTCAAGTGATCTTGAAAGATCTTGTTCAAAAACTCTTTCCCCTTGTCTGTCTGAACAGTGCGCGGTCGTCTCTCGCCAGTGCCTGTCATCTCTCGGAAGGCCTCGGTGACATCAGCGCCGCTCTTGGATTTAATGGGAACGGCCCACGCGTACCTAGAGAAAACGTCGATCGCCGTCACCACGTACCGGAAGCGGTCGTTGTGAGACGCCAAAGCTTGCATGTCCATCAGATCTATCTGCCACTGCTGATCGATTGCGCCGGTTATAGTCTTGTTCCTTGCGAATTTTCTCCGAATGGGTTTATGTTTAGTGTAGGCGTCCAGCGACACTAAAGCATCTCGGATGACGGCTGGGTTCAGGTGGCGAAAATGATGTTTCTGGAGTTTAGTCACGCTAGTGAAACTGGAGGGCGCTTTGACGTCGGTATATCTAGCTACTACGCGCTTCTTTTCTTTTTCCTTCTTGGTCAGTCTCTTCACTGGTTTGCCCATGGTGGGCTTGTTGAGGGCGTGAACGACGAGCTCGCCGCTAGGCGGTTGCGCCCTTTCCTTTTCTTACGCGGCACGCTCCTATAGGAAGTCGGAGTTTGGAAAAGTTCACGGTCGTCCTCCTCGTCTTCAGAGGATTGATCGTCCACCACCTGGAGAGAAGAGTCTGCTGCTGCTACTGCTGCTGCTGCTGCTGCTGCTTCTCCTTCTTCCGAGTCGAAGCTCGGTCGTTTCCGACCTCTGTCAGCAAGCCGTGTGTCCAAACTTTGGCCAGGTCCGCTCGCTTTATACAGATGGTTTCCGATCAAGGAGTCTGTGGGAACTGCTTCGCGCAGCGCTTTCGTGAACGGCGAGTAGCCCGCCGGTCTGGGCGCCGTCTTCCTGAACCTGGCGGCGTCGTTCAGTAAGTCCACTATGTTGATGCGACGCTCAGGTGGTATTCTCCGACCCGACATCTCGCGCACCGCACCGTCCTCGTTCCACTTGATCACACCGGATTTCTCCAATTGTTTGTACAGCGCCACGGTCCGAGTGCGATTCCTCTTGGGAACTTGGTTCACCAACCGCTCGAGTAGGGACGCGCTGGCCTCTTCAGCAGACTGACGGAGGTGAGCCGGGGGCGAAGAAGAGTAGGACGAAGAGATGTTGCTGTTGTGGGGATTCGCGAGAAAAAATTGCAATCTATTCAACAACCTTCGGTATTTCAACATTTTCTCGCGCGATTCCAAAGTGGGGTCGTTCAACACTAAATCCAAGTCCCTGTAGATAAACTGTAGCACCTGGTGCAAGGCCGCGTCGGGATGAAGGGACTGTTCTGCCTGCTTGTGGTAATAGGCCATGTCGGCAGGTAGGCGGGCGGCGGTGGCAGGAGCGGAACTCTCGTTCTTTTCAGTGCGCTCATCAGGAAGAGGAGGAAGGTTTGGAGCAGTAGAAGTACTAGCAGCAGCGACTGCAGTAGTAGCAGGGCTAGTAGTAGCAGCAGCAGCGGGCACATGATGAAGTAGACCTGCTCGTGATGATTTGTAGAGCGTCTCAGGATCCACGAGCGCTAAACGTTTGTAGTGTTGTTGCTGCTCTGGGTCCGTCATGGGGACGACGGTGGCAATGACGCTGGTGGTGGCGGTAGTGGTGGTGGTGGTGGTGGTGGTGGTGCTGTCGGCGAGTAGGTGTCGAATGAGGTGTCTCATATACGGAGAATGCTCTTTATAAGCGGTAAGGCCATCCCTATGAGAGCCGGAATGAGGAAACCTCCCTCTTGTACCAAGACGCGTCTCTTTTTTTTGATGGGCGTAGAATTTTTGCCGACCTCCCTCAACACGTCAGCCGATTCTCGAAGCTTGTCCAGTTGTTTGTCGCTGAGCGGGATGTTCCCTACCAGTAAATTGTGACAGATCTCACTTAACGCTGCGATCAGATCGTCGCTTCCAGAGTCTATTAGATGCGAGCAGTCCTTTGGCGAGCACTTAGCTAAGTGCTTGAGAGTACCAAAGTGTCTTTCGAGTAGATGAGAAGACATTTTTTTTGCTACTGCTTTCTCTTGTTCTTTTTTTTGTCTAGCGGTACGAACACTAGCTGAGAGTGTATGGACGTCAAAGAGGAGCGTATTCTCAGATCGTCAGGTGTTGACTGCTTGAAGTCCAGAAGGAGGTATGAGTGAGGTCGCTTGAGTTCATGGGTAAATATACTAGAGAGGGCCGCCGCGTTGGACGGAAACACCTGGCGAGACAGACTAGCTATTTGCCCCATGTCGCGCGGGTTCTTGAAAACGATCATGTAGTGAGCGTTCAGACTCATAGTTCGAAAGTCGGGTGATTTCTGGAATAGGTTCTGAGTGATGTATATGACGCTCACGTTCCAGTGATGCGAGTATTTAGTAAAGATGTCGGCTACCACTTGCTGATTGGAACTGCTCATCAGATCGTCCAATATCAGTAGAGTGTGGGGTCGTAAAGCGTCTTCTGCTACTTCCACGTCTCCCGCTATAGACTCTTTGCTAGGAAGACCTTCTCTGAATTCCACACCGTACTGATTTTGCATTTTTTCAAACAGAGGTTGCCACTCGCCGTAATGGTAAAAAGTCTTTTCCACCGGCGGCGTGACCAAATTGTTCACGTCGCTCAGAAATTGATCCACCAAGCGCGATTTTCCACAACTCGACGGACCGCTAATGATACAACTAAAGGGTCCTTGTAGTCGAGCGTCGAAATGAATTTCTGTGAAGAGTTTGCTTTTACTACTGGACATTTTTTTTTGTTTTTTTTTCAGGACGCGTCAGAGAGCGGTTGTGTGTCTGACTGTCTGCTGTGTTTCTCACTCGAACGGTCGGTAGTGAATGGTTGTGGAGAAAAGTCAGCCGACCTTTTTATTGATACCGGCCGGTGTCACAGTAGCGGCGGCAGAAGTGACTTTTTTTTGCGATAAAATTCTATTTTCACTCAATAGTCATAAATGTTTGTATCAGACTCCAGAGGAGTCTGATACAAATATTTATTTTTTTTTAAAAAAAGAAGAAGAGGAGGAGAAGGAGGAGGAGGAGGAGGAGGAGGAGGAGGAGGAGGAGGAGATTAATTTTTTTTTTTTTTTTTTTTTTTTTTTTTTTTTTTGATCATTTAGGCAAAGCTCGTCGCTTTGCCGTTTTTTTTTCTATTTCTGTGTTGTGACACGATCGTCTCGAAAAAGCAATAAGGCGTGTGAGCGCGGCGGTGACAAATACATATTGGAGCGTATGGTTTAAAATAGTGCGTCCCTATCTTCTTCAATTCGGCTGCGTTGCAATATGCGGGATAACAAGTGACGACGTCGAAACGTTTAGAGACCGTGTTCACGTCGGCCACAACGCGCGCCCACCGAGTGGGAGCTGCAGTCGCTCCCAAGAAACCGATCGGCTTGTCGAATCGTTTCATAGCACTTATTCTCACTTTATAAGAGGAGGCAGGGTGAGGAGAGTAGCGGCGCTCTTTCTTTTCATGAAACGCCCAACGAGTGGGGGCGCTGAGAGCAGCTGTTATGCAATAGTAGAGTAAATGCTGTTCTGAGAAGACGGCTCTCGGCCATGTCGCTACGTTTTCCTTTTCCGCTCTTGTATAACGACGATGGCGCTCAGCTTTGCATTTCTCGAGAATTCGGTACGCCTCAAGAGAAGCGTGAACCTCAACTACGTGACGCTCTCTCCTTTGAGATAAAAAAATAGCCGGGCAGTTGAGGAGAGCGCTTTGTTCGCGCGACCGTCTTTTAGAAACTCGCGCCCTCTGCAGCGCCATATTTCTTTCCTCCGAAACAAAAAAGACTGAGTGAAAATAAAAATTTAAGAAAACAAAAAGCTCAAAGAAAAAAAATAAGCAATAAGCAGACTCAGCTCGAAATTCCCTGCTGGCGTGATGGCGGTGACTGCAGGCGGTGGCGGCGGTCGGCTGGCCGGCGGTGGCGGTGTCGGCGGCGATGGTAGAAGGGTGTGTGGAAAGAGAGACGCATCTCAGTCTTTTATAGGAGCGGCGAGTCTGACATTTTCAGCTGTCGCATGCTGACCTGCTGCTATCATAAGAGAAACAAAAGCCCTAATCACACTTTTCAGCTGGATCCTTCCACCCCGCCAGACATGGATCCCAGATGGGAAGGCGGTTTAAAATTAAATCCGTGTACCGACTGTCATACAATAGGGTAATTAGTTGAACGCGTGTTACCTGTATAAAGGATTAACGGGTCATGGGCTCAGCGTGTGTATAGAAAAACAACTACAGGTAGCGTGAACAAAGCGACCCCCTCCCTTTCTGTCACTCTGTCTGTGACTAGAGGGTGCGCGTGTGGTAAGCGGCTTATATCTAAAGAAAAAAACAAATCACCCTCGCCTGTCATCAGCAGACAGCCGGCCGGCGGCTGGAAAATGCGATTAGAGGGATGATGAGCCACGTAGTAAGCGACTTAAGGCTGATCTAAAGACCTGCCGTGAAGGGGCAGCTGGCCGGTGGCTTGAAAAAAGGCGGGGCGTAAGGGTATATAAGGGGAGTGAAACCACATTCAGCATCGTCATCATCGTTCACGCTACTACTACTACTACTACTACTACTACTACTACTACCACCACCAGCACCGCGCCTCAATTTGCAGATCCTCGTGATGGAAAGTTGCTACCGTGACATGAAGCGGAATGACGAAGCGGCGCGCGAATGTGAAGCTGATGCTGTAGCCTCTGCTACTGCTGCTGCTAGTGCTGCTCAGCGTGCTACTGCTGCATTTACTGCGGCTGTTAGTGACGCGGGTCGTGACGACGTTGTTGTTGTTGCCGCTGCGGCTGTGACTGCTGCTGTTGCTGCCGCCGATGCAGCTACTCATGCCACCGATGCCGACGCTGCTGCTGCTGATGCTGTTGCGGCTGCCGATGACGCCGCTGATAACGCTACTAGTGCCCGCTCTGCCGCCCTTGCTACTGTCGCTGCTGCTGTTGTTGCTAATGCTCACGCTACTGCTGCTGCCGCTGCTGCTACTGCTGCTACCGCTGCTGCCGAGGCTGCTGCCGCTGCTGCCGATGCTGCTGCCGATGCTGCCGATGCTGCTGCCGATGCTGATGTTAGCAGTCGCGTCGACAAAGAATCGTCATTTGTCACTCTTAAAGCCGCTCCAGTGGAACGCGCGACGGGTAGTAGGGCTACCAACGCGACGGCCGGATGGTGCAAATGGTGTCGTCGCTTCTGCTCGTGCGCTTGCTTTTCTTCCAGTCCTACCTGCTGCTGCTACGGTATGATAGTGTTATAGTGTTTGAATGAGAACGCGCGTAGTTACACATAGACGCTGTTACAGATGTGCTTTTTTATTCGAAAATATAATTTTAACATAAGATGGAACTTGTTGTGTTTTTTTCTATATATACGTTGTTTGTTTACAAACAGTCACGTGTCACGTGGTGTTGTTTACAAACAAGAGAGCCACGTGGTGTTGTTTACAAACAAACCCTAAGTAGGTCACGTTACCCTAGTTACCAGAATGCCGGCTTCTGATTGGCTGAGCCTAAGTAGGTCACGTGACGTAAGTAGGTCACGTTACCATAGTTACCAGAATGCCAGCCTCTCATTGGCTGAGAGCTTCTAAGTAGGTCAGTAGGTCACCCAGAATGCTGGCTTCTGATTGGCTGAGAGCCCTAAGTAGGTCACGTTACCATGGCAACGGGTCACGTGACCAAATGGAGGCCTCTGATTGGCTGCATGTCGATTGAGTAATAAACAGTACTTAACTATAGTCCCGTTCCGATACATACTATACTACTCACGCTGTGCGAGATTATTTGTATTATCTATCATTTTTCTTCAAAAATACAAATTGATTTTGAGAATTTCTTTTAAAGGTAGACAACTTGTTTCATGTGAGCCCCTCTAAATATTAATTTGAGTGAAATTGAAGAAACCATCGAGTTAGCTTAGCATTTAGAACATATTGCTAGGTAGCCTCTTTCGGTTCATCTGGTCCTGTCAAGTACCTCAAGGCTAATTCAATGGTTCGCTGGTACCCACCCAAATAATGCCGTTTTATATATAGGGGAAATAAACATTATGTTTACTTAAACGAACATGCTTTAAAAGATTGGCACTTTAGAAAGAAAAAAAAATCATAAGAAAGTTACTCATTACAGCTACAATATGCTGTGAGAAGACAAAGCTGATTGCTTCAATTAAAAAGTGCTAATTAGATTGTTGCCTGCTGTAAACCGATTTACTTTTAATCTGATTGTGTTTCAGACTGCCCCATCCATTCTCAACGTATGCCTGCCCTCCAGAATGTCTGCCTGGTAGTATGGGGTGGTATATGCATGCATGGCTTTAGGAAGGAGTCATTTCTTAACAACAGGGGGTGGTTGGTGGATTTGGGGGGGACCAAAAAAATGTCATCCCTTTTTAGCAAAAACTATAGCTCAAAGCGGTCGGCCGCGCTCCATTTCAACCTGCCTGGGGGGACCATAACAATTTGGACCTGCTTGTGTGAGAATCCACCGCCCTCCCCCCTATTGTTAAAAAATAACTTGAATTTGACAATGTTATGAATTATAGTACATAATCATCCTCTCATTTCAAGAAAATAAGACAAACAAACAAGCCCGGACAAAAGACCAATTTTATCAACGGCAACTGTCATGCCATCCCTTCTTCTGTTTTGAGATGTTGTACTCGAGGTGCTTCATAGACTGATTATCTTTCAATACTTTAATACTCAACGTGTTCTTGATACACTTTTTGTATGTGATGCACTTAAAATACCTTAGGGTATTTCTTGTCATAAAACTCTACCACCTTCTGAGCTTTACACCCTGAGTTTCTTGGCGTGGGCGGCTGAGACTGCAGCCCTGTGAGCGGCTCACGTGAGTGGTTGGAGCAGCTCGGGGCGGCGTCTGCTGGTAGCACCTGATGAATGTGTCCAGGATGAGCTGATCCACTTAACCCTTTAAAGACCGCAAAGTGATTTAAAGTGGCATTCTGACTAAGTAATTCCCACTCACAACTCTAGTACTGTTCTAGTCTACTATGTGGTGAGAATGCCCCTTTAGAGAGCCTGAGACGGGGGTATAGCTGTGTCGATCCTTAGAAATGGGTCTTGTCCCTTGTCAGTTTAAAGAAGCCGGTTTGTCCCTTGTCACTAACCCAAAGATTGCCCTTGCCCTTTGTCCATAATGCTTAAAACAAGGGCTTGTCGAATTTACCGGTCTGTGGCCCTCTTTAAGACTCCTCGATAAAAACTGGTAGTGCTACCCTGCGGATGTATAGAGAACCGTTGGGAGCCCAATAACTTTTCCCAATGTGTTTTAGAATAGGTTATGGTGTGGCAAAATGTGTGGACTACATGGCAGAACATAAGTTTATGGAGGGTAAATTTGGTTAATTTCACCCTTTTCCACTACCCTTCACACACAGAAAAGTGAGAGTCATTGTCGCTAAAACTACCCTCACTTGAGGGTCAAGCACTGCCTGACTCTCAGGTGAGGGTAGTTTTAACGACAATGACTCTCACTTTTCTGAGGGTGTTAGTGTATGACACAAGGTTCCCGTGACCAAAATTCCTTAATGTATGATGCCTCTTCCTACGCTGGTGCAGTCAGTAACTTAGTGGGGCTACTTTCATGTATACTTATAGGGGCTATGCATCTCACATTCAAAAAAGGAATCCTTACAAAGGATAAAGCCTTTGATAGAATATGTGACATGAATTGAGAAAAAGGGACTCCAAAGTACCCTGCACGAAAGTCCTTTTTTGCAGTTTGTGTCACATATATATTGAGTTGCCGTTGTCTGGCCGACTCGGCTGCATGAGCTACCTCTTTAGCCATCATGTACGAACACAGCAGTAATGAGTTACTCACTGGGCTCCATAAGTACATTTTTATGAAGACGAGGCCTTTCTGAACCATAGATCACTAGATATCTATTTATAGCTGTGGTGTGGGTGCCTTGACCAAGCAGTAACTCATGCCTATCCACAGCCAACTGTGGATCCAGGCATCACTCGATACAAGTAAATGCTGTAAGGCAACCATTAACCCTTTAAGCACAGCATACTGCTTAATGTGCTATGCCATGGCGTCATGATGCATGGATGCAGCCCTGGCAAGTCTGCTCTCAAATGCTGCATTGTATGCATCATGCCGACCCTTCAGGGGTGTATCGATACCGTAACCCTGGTCAGCAGGATGCATGAATACAGCCAGGGCTTCTTTCCTGCATCATGACGGCATAGGACACAGGGCGCTAAAAGCACTATGTAGCCCTAAAAGGGTTCCATGATTTATTCGCCCTCTGCTCCTGGAGGACATGCATCCTCCCAGGCAGTCAATACTACTGAGATTTCCACGCGGACATTGGAAACACCCCTGGCCAATATTGGGATATATCACTTAGTCTATCCGATTTCTGTCCATAGCCGTCGATGAGGTGCCACCTCCATCCCAGCCCCACACCCTGCACATCACCATCTACTGATCCATTCTAAGGTGAAAGATGGCAACACTGCCATTGTCATTGTCGACGCACTGCATGTATGTTGGCCTTTAAACAAATATTGAACAGCTCAAAGTCACACTTTAAGCATTGTTAATTCCGGTAAATGGCACTTAAAGCTGCTTGAATGTCATAGTGACATTTAAGTGACATTTACATGTCATTTCCCGAACTTAAAGCAGCTAAAAGAGTGACTTTAAGGAATAAAAGTTTGCTTAAATGCCAAAGTTCATGCAGTGACACTGTACATACGGATATAGCCAAATTTATCCAGTAGATAATATACGTACATTATGCAACTTTGTTGGGGCTAAATCGAAAGTGAACGCCTCCACTGCAAATCAATTTTCAATTTGTTATCAGTTTATTCTGTAATTACACAAAATAAAAGTTAGAAACGATTACAATGCTTCAACTGAATCACAGTGAAGGTTGTTCCCTATAAGGATACATAAGTTACAAATCTGCATTTTGATTACAGCATCTCCATTTCAGTACTTTAGATCTGAAGACGACAGAGAGGCCATCTGCTCGTGCCTCTTGTGTAGAATGACCCCATCCCCATCTCCAGTGTACACAAGCTGAATAATTCCATATATTCACTTAGCGTGTAGACCCTAGTTCAGGATCTCCCCACCAGGCGGTGGTGGTCACGTGACCGAGTCAGCCACGCACTGATTGGTTGAGGCGGCAGGGCGCGGTTGGATCACCCGGATGTCGGAAGGAAAATGTGGATTGATCACTTTCTGTGTGGAATGGCACCGGAGGCAGCACAGAGGGTGTAGAGGAGAAGGGATGGTGCCATGGTGGTAGAAGAGGATCTGTATAGATAGCAGTATGTCATTATCTCTATGTCACACTAGACATAGCTCCACAGATAGCCGCACATTCACCATTCTACAGTGAAATATGGTGCCAGCAGGACTCATCATATCTCTCTGTGGGGATACGGCCATTTTTAGCCACTGTCCGTTAGAGTATCACAGAGAGAAGAAACGGCGTCAAAAGGGAGTCCAGGTTGCCTCCAGAATGAGTCCCGATCGCCTAAGGGGGCAATATGACTAACCCAGGTGACTCCCTTAGGTCAGCCAGAGAGTCATCTAGGCCCCCTTAGATGATCTGGAGGAAAGCTGGACCCTTTGACGATGTTTCTTTTCCCTGGGATCAAATAATGTATGCAACTAGTTATCGGTCTAGGCCAGGGATGTGTTAGGAGAGGAGTCACTCTCTAACATTGTGGTTTTGTGCCTAGTAGAGAAGGAGTTCCTCTGTTGTTCACCTCAGTCTCGGAATGCACACTCCCATATTATGGCCCATAGCCACAAATATATCTGACTGCATGTAGATCCAGGTACCTGCACCACCGACATG
Source organism: Harmothoe impar (assembly GCA_947462335.1). Taxonomy (NCBI): domain Eukaryota; kingdom Metazoa; phylum Annelida; class Polychaeta; order Phyllodocida; family Polynoidae; genus Harmothoe; species Harmothoe impar. The sequence goes on from OX381706.1 coordinate 68,834,290, forward strand.
CTGGTTTCTGGACACCTTGGCTGCTGTCTACCATGAATCATAGATCTACATCAGTTCTGTTATTGTAGCATAGAAGGCAACTATTTGATACCTGTATATGTGCAATAAAAGTTACAATGTATATCTGTTTTTTTATTGAGTATGACCGTAAAAGGTACCATAATGATCACATTTTAAGGGCCTCAATGATTCCAGTTTGGACCAATTATAGACCAACTTTGTTATCCAACGGTTGATAAATGCTACTTAAAGCTGCTTAGATGTCATTATGAGCTTTCCGGGACATTTATGTGGAATCTGCTTAACCAAAAGCCGCTTAAAGAGTGACTTTACGTGATAGAGAGTTACTTAGATGCCAACATTCAGGCAGTGATCATGGCCTGATCCTGAGTTCTGATGATAACATCAACTTGGAGTATACTCTAGTCTGGGCTGCCTCTCTGAGGGTTGTATCGTGCTTTAATTCGCTGTGCAAGTTGTCGTTATTATTAGCGAATGTAGCCCTGATGAAAAGAATCGGCAGTTCTGCAATCATTTATAATGCTGAGCCCATGTATGAACTTCCTGAAGGGTCAACTTGAGTTGACTCTCTACTATCAGTGTCAACCCAGTGTTGACCCTTCTTATAAGCAGAATCAATAGCTGTTTGACTCTCTATTTTACCAGAGCCACGTGGGAGACACAGTTGACACCTTTACTTATCTATGTGTGGTCACTGCAGGCTCAGGGCACTATTTATTTAGGCTATAATTTAGATCTGGCACAATTTGGGGCATTTGATTCGATTCAGATTGTCCAGATTACCCAACTTCACAAGAGATGGCAGACATGAGTTTCCAACACTGTGGATAATGTTGCTAAACTCTAGAATGAATCCCAGTAGACTATATGCAGGGGCAATTGTGCCAACTGTATTCAGTAGGCTGTATCATGACTTCATTGTATATATGGACCTGATGTTCAGAGAAAGACTTAATCATGTTATACACAAAGCTGCCAAATCGCAGTAGGCATACAGCCAATATGAATAGATTAATCTGTTCAGTAAGTACAAGTTGATGCTGACTTTATAATCGGTTAAGAGATCTCTTTCGGCTCCCCAAACAACGCATCAGCCTGTTTCAGCCATTCAGAGCGCAGATATAGATGGGGAAAACCCTCAAACCTTGAAATGAGGCACTAATAGTGCATGATGTTAACATTATCCAAAGTGGCTAATTTAGCACTTTAAGGTCATCATACATTGATCAAATATAATATACCGTTGCATACCTTTGACTACCAAGCTGACCGTACTGTATTGATACATTCCCAAGAAAGGTCATGATTTTTCTTACAGGCTGCATTCATGCATCAGGATGACCAAAGACACGTTCTTATTAAATTATAGAAAGGTATGAATTCAAAAGATTTTAGTTAAAAAAGGAAGCACATTAGCTAAAATACTCTTGGGCTCTCAAAGGGTTAAGCAATAGGTAGTGAGATAATGGAGCAGGTGTAGCATCACCCATAGACTAGATTCAGCAGACTCAGCAGTTTAGGGACTTGGTGGAGACTGCCCACCTGGGGTCATGCCGGGGTTACATCAGCTAATGTGGGCAGCAGGTGTGGGCATGAACTTAGCTGCTATAGGAACAATGGTAAACAATAACTGATGTCATATGTATATAGAGAGAGACCTGCCATATAGCTCCTTCCACATACACATACATAGCTACTATAGGAACAATGGTAAACCCTTCCGTGTCAGATGTACACTTACATATGTATATTTATATATATATATATATATATATATAAATATATAGTGTAGACATCAAAGAAATCCTTTTTGCCATATGTATATATATATATATATATATATATATATATATATACATATATATATACATATATATATATATTGGACCTTAAACCATAGCTTTAACCCCCTACTAATAATCACGCACCCTGTGAGAACTATGCATGAGTCATATGTTTCCTCACAGTCCATCACACAGTCTGAGCACTTTAGCTCAGCTGATGGACTTATGTTGGCACACTGTATGCCCCTGCACATTAACACTTTGAAGAAAAAAATACAAAAAATGAGTTTAGTAAAAGAGTACCACACATACATAGGCCCAACTTATGTCAAGCCCTTTTTTCTTGACACAAAGGGTGCCTGGCCAACTACCACAACCAAAGGGTTCCAAATACCATCAGCGCTTCTACTCGCCTAAATGAGCTCATGTCAATGAAGGGTATGAAGATAGGTCATCATAATATCAGAAGTATGGTGGCCCAAAAGAAATTAGAGGTTATAACTGACCTCGTGCCTCTCTTCGATATATTCTGTGTAACAGAAAGCTGGTTAGTCGAGCCATATCCAGACAATAAAATAATAGTGGGTCAATACCAAACTTATAGACTGGATAGAGTGATAGACAAAAATGGCGGGGGTTTACTGATATATGTCCACAATAGATTAGCTCCATATTGCTCAATTGTACACACGCTTACAAAATCTAATGCTGATATAGAATTACTTGTCATGAACTATACTGAGGATAAGCATCGCCTGATGACCATAGTACTCGCGTATAGACCTCCCAACAGTAGTTATGTCAGATGCCTTGACACATTACTCGAAGCCTGTCAGGACGACCTGCTGGAGGGTAGGGAGCTATGGTTATTAGGTGACCTAAACATAAACCTTTTTGACCCTGACCATCCTAAAACAAAGAAATATCATAAGGTCTTAAGTGATCTAAACCTAATGGATAAAATTAACATAATCACTAGACCAAACCAGAATGGTCATGGAGGCTCCTGCATCGACCCTATAGCCACAAACTGTGACATAGTGATGCACAGTGGCACTCTACCAGAATATGTATCAGATCACTTACCCGTTTATGGTGTTAGGAAACGTCCTAAATTAGTACCGGTGAATATCACTATAAATGGTAGGTCTTATAGGAAGTATGATAGAGGCAGATTTACTGACTATCTGCTAGATATAGATCTGTCTATCTTTAAAGGTAGTAACAATGCCGATGATAAGTGGAACATACTGTTACTGTACATACATACATATTTAGACAAGCATTGTCCCATAAAGGAAATGAAGCTTAAAGATTATGGTAAGGAATGGATGAATAATGATATTCTTGAACTAATACACCGCAGGAACGAGGCCATGCATGAATATTGCACTGCTGGCAAAAACAACCCTGACTTGCTGCAACTAGCCAAAGACCTTAGGGACGAGATAAATATTGCATCAGAGTATGCTCAAGATAATTTCATGGTAGATAAATTGGAAACTCTGTCCAACAACCCATCAAAATTCTGGCGTGAATTGAACATCCTGTTAGGTAAAAGTAGTAATAACAAACCTGAAATCTCTCTAAAACATCATATAACCAAAGAGGAGCTGCGGGGTGATAAGGTTCCAAGTTATATTAATGATTTTTTCTCCACTGTTGGAATTGATTTGCTGAACAAACTAGGAACTGTAGCAGAGGTAACCCCCCTCTCTGATCCTGTGACACAAACATATTCAGAAACTCCCACAACCACTATCAGTTACGGTGAGGTCATGAAGCTGGTTAAGAATATAGAAGTGCACAAATCAAGTGGTGTGGATAATATCTCTACTACAGTGCTTAAGGACGCTCTAATTATACTCTGTCCACAATTGACATCAATAATTAATTGTAGCTTACATACAATAACCTTCCCAAAGTCCTGGGCAACCGCCAAAGTAGTTCCCCTACCTAAATCAGGGGACTTAAAGAACATAGGAAATTGGCGACCAATTTCTCTTTTACCGGTGCCGAGCAAAATAATGGAACGTATCATTTATAGCCGCATCTATTCATACCTAGAATCAGATAAAAAACTATCCAAGTTCCAATATGGTTTTCGTTCATCCAGGGGCTGTAGTGATGCACTGTTTTCTCTTGTCAATGACATTTACAAGGCGAGAGATGAAGATATGATAGTCACGGCATGCTTTCTGGATATACGTAAGGCTTTCGATTCGATCCATCATGGTGAGGTCATTGCAAGAATGAAATCATATAATTTACCTATTATATACACTGACTGGCTACATTCATACCTGAAAAAACGAAAACAGCGTGTCATTTGTAACAACACTTCATCATCTCTACTTGATATCAGATGCGGAGTGCCGCAAGGGTCTATATTGGGCCCCCTATTGTTTATCTGTTTTATTAATAGTCTTCCTGATCAGCTTATACACTGCCGAGTTTCTATGTATGCAGACGATGTTGTGTTTTATGTACCTGGTCGCACTTTAGCAGAAGCTGAGTTAAAGTTGCAAAACGATGCTACCAGAGTATATAATTGGTTTAGCAAAAGTGGTTTATGTATCAACACTGCCAAGACAAAAATAATGATTTTCAATCAGCCTAGGACTCATAATCAGACAATATCTATTTACATGGGTACAACTGAGTTAAGTGTCTGTGACTCCTATGAATATCTAGGAGTCATTTTGGATAGCAGGCTTAACCTTAATAAAATGGTGAATCAAACAGTATCCTCTAGCTCTAATAGACTATTCATGTATGGTAATCTACGTAAGAAAATGTCTCAGAGAGTAGCTACCCTTGTATATAAGCAAACTATATCTCCAGTTTTAGAATATTGTGGCTTTCTGTATAATGGCCTGACAGAAACTAACCAATTGTCTCTACAGCGGGTTCAAAACCGCTGTCTGAGAGTCTGTTTGAAAGTAAGACTTAAGTTCAATGTAATAAAGCTGCATGAGGAAACAGACATGTATACCTTTTATCGGTGTCAAGCATGATATGCAGTTACTGTTACTAACACACAAGTATGTCTACAGTGGTAACACTGTCTTTGCCAACAAAGGCCTAATGTTGGAAAATGTTAGACAAGTAGGTATGAGGACGCGCTCTGCCGAAACAGGTCTATTAGTCTACCCCCCATCCAAGAAAAATGGGTTTAAAAAGAGTCCACTTTATAGAGGTATAGTTTTATGGAATAGCCTACCCCCTGAATGTAGAACATTTACAGATATCATTACTTTTAAGAGGCTCACTAAGGCAATTTTAATTGCCATGCATATGAAGAAGTGGCGCAAGATTTATAAGCAGCCTGTTTAATACAGGACAAATTGTATACAGTTAATACTTGGTTACTTAATTTTCACAACCTGTTATTCTTTATACCATTGTCTGTATGAGTTAGAATGCAATAACACTGGAACCCTGTTGGTACCTGTTTGGCTGTGCTATAGTAGCCTATTATTCATTTACCGGTTTGTAACTACGTCACTTGAGAATATGACAGTTGTAAACCTAATATGCTGTTCATAGAAATATTAATGACATAATATCCTGGTTATACTACTATTCCTTTGTAATCCTCAATACACGTACAACCGTGATCATGACATCAAACTTTGGTGTGTAGAGAGGCAAGGGACGAATTGCACGTCTAACACCCTCTACATACATTTGATCATTGAATTGTATTAATGAAAATCACCTGGTGAAAATAAATACTCTTTAAACTCAAATATACATATAATTATATATACATATATATATATATATATATATATATATATATATATATATATATATATATATAGAGAGAGAGAGAGAGAGAGAGAGAGAGAGAGAGAGAGAGAGAGAGAGAGAGAGAGAGAGAGAGAGAGAGAGAAAGAGCTGCCATATGGCTCACTAACCAATCACAAGCCAATCACTGGGTATAAGTGAGATATTGATGTGCATAAGACGCTGCATATAATGCATAAGTGTTATGAGTGTTAGACAATGATAACTATCCTTGGCTTACCCTGTCCTTAGTTTATAACACGTATACAGTGACTCACTTGCACTATATCTAAGGCGGGTTCAAAGTAGAAATGCCAGATATAGATTAGTATTTTTAAGCATTGGTTATAAATATTCGCATGGTCAGTGTCTAACAATTTTACAATATGTGTTGTATTTTGTCAAGTGACAGGATATACTACTTGTAGAATGATTTTTCTAGCACTATTCTCTAAACAGTAAGATGTATACTATTGCAAGGAAAACCATCGGCTTATATAATGGCTTTGCAACGATCATATGGATACCGACCAAAGCACGTGGGATTACAGGGACTTAGGATCTACTGTGCAGATGAAGTCAACCAGGGGATTTACATTTCTCAACAGGTCATAGTTCTTCAGTTGCCAAATCTCACGTAGAAGAGACTGCACACTGACAAAGTGTAGTATACACGTACATGATATGATAAAGCAATCAAATTGATATTTCATACTCGCAAAGTTTTTTATCTTTTTAAATTGAAAACGACTCCTCTTCATGGCTGTTCAGCTATATAACAATTTAGTAGAAAATAAAATTATAAAGAATTTCAACTTTTGGCAAAATTAACGCAGACATCTTATATCAAACTCTTGATAGTATTTATTGATACTGTATTCTTTCAAGAGACCAATTTCCAGGGCACACATCCTTTTCCAACGTTTTAACACACTCATATGTATACAGTACCTATTTACAAATTATATTTAGATGCAAAGAGTTATCCTTGGAAAGCTGTGTTTTACTTGGACGTTTGGATGGCAATGTTGATTTGAGAGTTTTTCAGAATCACAACTATAACTAGTGTTGGACTGTCATAGAAGGGTCTCAATAGGGAAGGTTACATAAAGAGTTTTGCTACGCCACAATGTGGGCAAACAAAGACTACACATGGTTAGGTAATCTCACCATGATAGTCTCACACCAGGCTCATTATCATAGACTTCACATTTAATGATTGTTGTAATGATTCTGCAGCTTACGCTTTACAAGATTATAATTATGATGATATTTATCCCATATAAGACATCTCTAGCTATTAATACAAGTTATGATTACCTGAATCATGTTGCATATACCTAGGGGTCACAGTCCAGTGGTTTATTTGCCCACCGCACCTCCCATATAAATAGAAACAATCAAGTAATGTAACCCTCCCTATAATGGCCAATTATGCATCCTAGTTGTCAGTTACCACAGACTAAGACCGAGGTTACTCATGCTAATCATTGCTAATGTGATGTGTTATTATTATGTAAGCCAATTAGCACATCATAGACTGGTTTATAAGGGCATTGGTTATCATGTACTCTACCATACAAATACTGCCCTCATATTACACACTACATAAAAGGGTGACCCTATAAAGGCAGTGTGGTATGACATGGAAAAAGCTGTCAAACTATTATTTTTATTATGATAGTGGCCCTATAGGTAATGGATATGGTGCACCAAAGTAGCTGTATACGTGTCATAAGCCAAGAACAGGGTAATTGCCAGGCTATGTGAAAACGTGCCGCGCACCGGCTATAGCCGGCTTAAAGCCTGCTGGACCGGCGGAAAGTCTGTGTCTGGGTCTCAATGACTAGCGGTGATCCTGGGCTACATGCCAGTTTTTATGGCTTGTAAATCAGACCGTTATTAAGGTTTCTAGAGAGTTAACTAGAGAGCCTGAATATTTTGTAAAAAAACACACAAAAGTTTATAAACTATGATTTTTTATATGATTTAGATATACCAGTAACCTCAATTCAACCTTATTTCCTCTCTTTATATATAAATTCTCGCTTATTACTACATTTCTAGATACAAACATTTCCCTGGGGTATCAGGGCCTGCAAACATTTAGCCGGGCCTGCCAATGTACAAATCTGCACGCCCGAATGTCCTGCACGGTGAAAAACATTATAACACCTTTGCAGGTACACATATAATTATGCAAGTGCATAAACTGGGTCAATACACTCTCACAACGGAAGTTGCCTATAGTAAGGTACAGTGTGGGACACTCTGAATGTCAGCCATTTATTTGCACTGCCCCCTGTTAGATGACATAGGAGGTGGTAGACAAACACAAAAATGCTTAAAATCTCTAAAATCTCATAAAGTACTTCTTAGGTTCCGGAATAGCAGAGTGTAACTAAATCAGGATATAAGTAAGGTCTGCACCATTTGGGGCATCTAATTTTACTCAGATTGTCCCTACTGCGCCCTACACAGCAGGTGGTAGTCAAATGGTTTCCCACACTGTTAGTAATATATCAGAACATCTGTCTGGAGAATGGAATGACCTAGTTAATGCACATTCATATTATGTATCCATCTCTGGCTCATACTCTTAGTATGAGAGTGTTCCCAATAGACAACATTGGCATACCAAGCTGTATGTACAAAAATCCCCTTTGTCTATAAATGAAAATATATTGTTGCTTGTTTCTCAAGTCAAGAATTTCAGAATTTCCATCATTCAAGGCGTCACACACACATGTTACTATTACTAGTGTAGCCCCCTCTGGGGGTGCATATTTTATTGTTAGTAGTAAGTTACAATGCACTAGGAACTAGTTGACCAGAAACTAAGAGCTAACCAGTGCAAAGTTGGTGGAGTGAGATGGCGTGTGCCAGACTGTCCTGTTCTGTGTCTAGAGTTCAAGGCGGGGGCGTTGCAAGTTGAGCTACCGATACCTTACCAATATAACAAATATCTAAATGGTTCTACTGGCATCTGATAACTGTCTGGCTTTTTTATAGCTACTGACTTCCAAAATCTTATTTTGTAATTTTATGTCTTTGATTATTTATTCATTCTTATTTTTCTCAAGCGAATCTGGATTGTTGAATCTTTGACGGCGCAACAGTGATTCCTTAGTCTTGAATAGGACATCCAATTAGCATTGTCTACACTTTTCCATAAATGCTACTTCAAGCAATTCCATGAAATCACATCCGACCCGCCTCTTCTTTATCAAAGGCTCCTCGACTGCATCAACATTTATTTCACTTGCATTCTTCTTTCCCATCGACCTTGTCAAAATCCAACAAGGTCATTAAAAGCTCAAGAACAGACCAAAGAGGTGTGATTGATTTAGTCTCCCCATTACCAATGGATCGCTGTGGGGTAAAATCTGAAATAAAGGCATAAAAGCAGTAATTAATGATGCTTTTTGGTACAGTGGGAAGTAGACAAATTATAAACTCAGCATGGGGAGCATAGTGTTCCAATGCACAATGCCCAAACCTACCAATAACTAACCTGTTCAATGTCTCCACCACTTAACCTCGGTAGATAAGCTAAGTACTAATAACCTATGAATGTCATAATATAAACTGTGTTAATGACATCTGCAAGCTGTCTGTTTTATGCTGCTGATTGGCAAAATCTTCATCTGTGTTTTTTTATATTTATGCTTATATTTCTCAACAGTATCCAGATTGTTAAAGCTTTAACAACACCATGGTTATTTACTCTCACCCCAAAAAAGGAGATCCAATTAGCATTAACTACATTTTCCATTGATGCTGCTTCAAATAATTGCCATGGTGATTCAAAGTCCGAAAAAAAAGGGAAATTCAATTAGCAGTAACTACATTTGCAATTGATACTACTTCAAGTAATGACCTAAAATCACAACCAACCCACTTCTTTTTGATTAATGGCTCCTCAGCCGAATCAACATTTAGTTTAATTGCATAGTTTTTCACCATCAACCTTGTCAAAAAACTTACAAGGTCATTAATATTTCAAGCATTGTCCAAGAGGTCTAATTGCTTTAGGGACACCATTCCTGACAGATTGCCGTGGGGCGGCACAAGTTTTGTAAAATTAGAGATAAAGTCATAAAAACTGCAATTAAAGATGTCTTCTGGAGCGGTTGTCAGGAGAAGTGACATGCTTTACAAAGTGCTTAACCCTTGGTGCTTTAATGCTGTCTGGCTAGCAAGGTTTCATTCATGCAGAAGTGTATGACCACCCCTATTCAATAAGTATGGCCCTGGCATATGAATACCCTTGTCATCATGATTCATGAATGTAACCCTTAAAGTGGCATTCTCACCAATCGAATCCCACTCACAATTCTAGTACTGTTTTAGTCTACTATGTGGGTAAGTGCGAGTGGTGAGAATGCCCCTTTAATTCTTGCCAGGGCTACAGTCTTGGATCAAGCTGACGCTGCTCAGCATCATTCACCACAGCAGTACTAGTACTGATGCATCCCTGAGGCGCCATACCACCCTTAATTTAAAAGAGTTGGAGCTCAAAATCTAAATAATCACTTATTTGAGATCCAATTACTGAGCAAATTGCACAAAATCAATTGCACGTCCCACCCCTGGGGGATGGCCTTGGGTAAATCTTGAAGAGCTGTGACCCTTCTTAATGAGACACCAAAACCATTACCCTTATAATTGGACTATTTAATTAGGTTGCTAGGCAAAAATAACTTGTTTGAATAAACAAGCATTTCTAGGAATAATCAAACTTGTAGTGTGGATGCTGTGCTGCTCTATAAAAGTCCTCAAAAGGTATCTTCCATGTCACCAGCCCTTGCTTAACAAACTAGGGCATATCTGTCACTTTTTTGAAACACACTTGACCATAATTAATTACCTTTTTAGAGAAAGCAGAGAATGCGCACAGTACAATGGAGAAAAAAAGATACCTCGACACTTGAAACCTGAATTGAACTTTTTTGTCATTGCCTCACCCAAGGCTCTATGTGCCCTCTGGGCTTACAGCAGTTAGGTGCCAGAGGTGTGCACAACTTACCCCATGGTGCATGTTGGTCACCTCAGGTGTGCCATTATGGTCCTGTAAAACGAGCCTGTGTCATCGAGATACTCTTTGTAAAACCGTTAAAGACAGCATAATGCTTTGGTGACTATGGAATTGCCATCATTATGATCCACACAGCCCTGGTGCTGGTCGTAATTGAGACCGGTAATTATACAGAACTAGGTTTTAATGCCAAGTATCATATATTTCATTACCACTGTACTCCTTCAAAGGCTTGATGCTTAAACATACCAGTTTACTCATTTACATGAAGGCTGGACAGTACCCTTAAAGCACTGCATAAGCCATTGATACATCATGCCCTTCTTCATCACGATGCGTGGATAAGGCACTGGTGAGTAACTCGCAAGCCCTGCCTTCAAGCAGGATGCCGACCCTAAGATGTTGAGACACTGTCCAAGGGATAAAGCTACATATCCACAGACATCATAATATTGTTTAGCTCTACACAGATTTCTCAGTTCTAAAGTTGAATTTGAACAATGCTTACTTCGCATGTCTACAGTTGCTTAGAGGCTCAGGTCATTGCACGAGGATAACAGATGTACAAGTACCTTTTAACAGTTGGTATCTGGACAGGTTAGGGAAATCCTACCTTTAACCCCATGCCGGGAGAAAAGTGAGTGAGGGGGTTTTTCCCCTTGGTTTTGGGTGGATATACATGTAATTTTAGGTTTAACCAGAAAATCCAATTTGCTAAAATCTTACTATTATTTGCTGAAAAACATTCTCCTCCATACAAGTAGACAATTTAATTGGCTAGGTATATGTGAATGGGCTAGTATGAAAGCCTTGTATTTCTTGAGATATAATGATTTAAAGGACAAAATATAGCCTAAATAAGGTACATTTAAATGTGGACTCCTACCCCCCTCCCCCCACCCATCCCCAGCCCACCTGTATAAGATACTGAACTTCCCTTGGAGGTGCAGACCGGCGGCGGCCCTTATCTCTACTGGCGGCCCTTATCTCTACAGAGATAGGGGCAGGAGCCCGACATGAGGGCTGCACTAAGTACGGGCAGATTTCCCCTTGCTGGAAGAAACCCCACTGTAGGCTAATATACCTATAATGGAAAATATCCCGGATTGTCCAGGCCTGCTGGATGCTACATGCTGTGTATGTTATATGCCCAGGGTGACTTAGTATGGAGCCAGAAGTGAACCCTGTAAGGACTGGACAATTCTGTAATGTGCTAGGAACAGTGCCTTCATCATCAATGTGTGCATCTCAGGCGAGCACTAGGGCTGCATAAATACATCATGTCGAAAAAAGTTGTAGAACATCAAAGTACCTTGTGGCCCTTCAAAACCCAGTGGAACTTCAGTTAACCATTTAATCAACATTGAATCAACATTAACAACCATTTATAAATGTTGATTCAATGTTCTGTGCCCACCGGGGAAGGGTTATAGCATAGTCTCTAGTTACAGGTACTGTATGTGCGTAGCGCCTGTTCGACACAGCTCACCATTTGTTACTTCACCTACGAAAGAAGTGAGTGCAAGGTGAACTCTACCCATGTCACCTTTCAGATGCAAACATTTTAAAGAGACTAGGCACTGCTGGGCTTTCCCTAGAAGAGCCCGGTGCTTCGCGACACTGTAGTAAAAAGCTGAGCACCTAGCCCTCAGTCTAGAGTTTGGAGTCTCAGTGATTCTGGATACTCCAGAATTGCCAGACTCTAGAAATCTGGGAAATCAGAAAGGAGTCTAACATTGCCAAATTATCCTGCATCCTGGGAATGCTGGACCACTCTGGTGGAGAGTCCAGTATGGCTGGCAAACCTCAACAACACCCCTCTGAGTGGCTGAAATGGGTCAGGATAAGAGGAATACCAATTGTGGTGAATTATCTCCCCAATAACTGACATCACATGGCAACACTTGCCTCACATATGTCTCTAGCTCTACTGTTCTAAGTATAAAAATGCATGAATGCAGCACTGGTGACCCTGCATGATTGATACACTTCTTGACACATGTTGATCCACTGTTGCACTGATGGTGACTTAGCTCTGACAAGTGCGTTATGATTAGAAATCGAAATGAACGTTGAGGTTATTATGCTGTCCTCAAAGGGCTAGCAAAGAATAGTCCTATCAATAATGTTGATGCTGGGCCAGTTCAGTGACACATGTGTGTGTTTTGTGGCATTATTTGACACCAGAGAGAGAAAAGTCAATGAGCTGTTCACACAAACAGAGACCACGCCTCCTCCTCTATGTACCTTGGGACAGCTGTGAGCGACCGTATATCTATATCGCTGTCTGGCAGGTCAGCTTGTTGCCACACACACTGTTTAACACTTTAAAGCGGGAGTCTCACCAGAAGTACACGGATCTAGTACTGTTATAGTCTACCATCAAGGGGTGAAGTGTTGGGGATGAGAGCTAGACTCTATTTTGACAGCACAATGCCTCGAGGTTCATGTTTATTTTCCAGCGTGATGCATCAATGAAGTGCTGGTGTGTGACTCGCTGGTGCTGCCTGTAAACATCATGCAGACCCATTGGGTCCTCATGATATGTGAATAGAGCCCTGGTAATTTTTTCATAATGCATTATAGCGTTAAATGGTTACCCACCCACTTTGTATATACATGCTTTTACAAATCATTTATTGCTAGTCAGTGTAACACTAGCGCTCAATAACTGCCACTTATGCATGATAGTTGTCAATTACTGAAGTGCATTGATTGTTACATACTCTACCATACAAAGACTGACCCTATATAATACCCTATACAAGGGTCACTTAGGCCTACTCTATACAGACTGCATTGTGCCACATGGGAAGCAGCTGCTGGAATATCATTATTATTATGATCCTGACCTATAAATCATTGATGTGGTAGAAGGAAGTGGCTGTATGTACTATACACATGGATGTGTCCCTTTGTGTTTCTGTCAAACCGTGGTATAAATACGACTGTTTTCAGGATTAAATGGGCATCATAGATTTTTCATCATTTAGGACAATAGATACACATGTTACTATCATTGCTGTTACCCCCTCTGTGGGAGCATATCTTACTGTTAGTTGTTAGGCATTGCTTCCAGAACTCTATAGGGAGCTACTAAGAACTAACCAGTACAAAGTACAAAGAACTAACCAGTACAAAGATGAAGTTGCCCAGACTGTACTCTAGTTTGTCTAGAGTTCATAATCTGAATGGTTCTCATGGCATTTGCTAACTGTCTGGCTTGAATTAAGCTGCTGGCTTCAGAACTCTTACTTGCAGGTGTTTCTTTTTTTACCATTCATGCTCATGTATTTCAAGTGAATCCAGAGTGTTGAATTTTTGAGGACACTATAGTGATCTCCTACCGTTTATTAGGACATGCAATTGGTATTTCTGTAGTCATCTATGCTACTTCAGATAATTCTCTGAAAAAATATCCAACATACTTCTTTTTTATTGAAGATTCCATAGCCGAATCGACATATGGTTTAATTGCATTCTTTTTTGCCAATAACCTAACGAGTTCATTAAAATATAAAGAACCAACAAAAGGGTGTGATTGATTTAGAGCCACCATTACTCATTGATCGCTGTGGAGTACACTGGTATTCCAAGGCTCCCTATACGCCCAACCTAGGTCAGTTATTATTGTCAGGTTGGTCAGTACTGACCAACCCACCTTAATCTTTTTATTTCCAGGGGGAGCCACTGAGTGGTAATGACAGGTGGCCCCAACTAGTGGTATACAAATAAAACACACCAATGATGAACCTAGGTTAGCCACTACTGACTGACCGCTCGATCATTTTTTGAATATAACTTTGCCATTATGACTAACAGTCATATGACCAACCTAGGATAGTCTGTACTGACTAACCCTTTCAATCTATGGATTTGCAGTGTAGTCAAGAAGCTGCAATACAGGCATAAAAACAGTGATTAAAGATGCTTCTTGGTTCAGGGGACAGCTGAAACGTTTTATAGTCAACGTGGGGACCAATAATCCCCTGAATATGTAGAAAATTCATGTAGAAAGGTTTCCATGGCAAGCATAGCCCAGGAAAAAAAATTCCAGAATGGGTCTATATCCAAAAATGATCGGTATACCCTAATGTGCCTCTGGACCGATTGTCATGCTTTAATACCAGAATGCACAATTCTTATTAAACAAGAATTGCGGTTGTTGCCGCGTAAAAAAATGCCTCAGGCATTTTTATACGCGGCAACAACCCCAATTCTTGCATTCGAAGAAACATAATGTCTACATGGTTGGTATGTTTGAAGGGAACCCATTCAATACACCAAAAAAGCAGGGCCGGGAAGGGGTTATCAGGGGGAAGGAGGATATTACTTCAAATATGACATTTCCTATGAATTCCTTGGGTCCATGTTAGGGGGTAAGGAAATGTGTGTTGCTAGGCAGATAAACGATTAGAATAGCCGTTGCTAGGCAACCAGCTGTATTAGCAACAAACCGAAAGAACCATGGAATTCCTTGGGTCCATATAAGGGGGGGAGGTATGATTATAATCAATCTTAAGACCATAGAAATGTGTGTTGCTAGGCAGATAAACAATCAGAATAGCCGTTGCTAGGCAACCAGCTATATTAGCAACAAACCAATAGAACCATTGAATTCCTTGGGTCCATATTAGGGGGGGTAGGTATGATTATAATCAACCTTAGGACCATGGAAATGTGTGTTGCTAGGCAGATAAACAATAAGAAGAGCCGTTGCTAGGCAACCAGCTGTATTAGCAACAAATGGATAGAACCATTGAATTCCTTGGGTCCATATTAGGGGGGGGTAGGTAAGATTATAATCAACCTCAGGACCATGGAAATGTGTGTTGCTAGGTAGATAAACAATTAGAATAGCCGTTGCTAGGCAACCAGCTGTATTAGCAACAAACCGATAGAATCATTGAATTCCTTGCGTCCATATTAGGGGGGATAGGTATGATTATAATCAACTTCAGGAACATGGAAATGTGTGTTGCTAGGCAGATAAACAATTAGAATAGCTGTTGCTAGGCAACCAGCTGTAGTAGCAACAAATGGGTAGAACCATTGAATTCCTTGGGTCCATATTAGGGGGAGTAGGTATGATCATAATCAACCTCAGCAACTATCAAAGGTTGATTTATATTAATTATTGTTATCACATAGCATAGATTTGTGTTGTGACACCTTAATCCAAGATGGCAGCACAATCCAAGATGGCGGCGCCCATCATGACTTCTGGCAAAGTGCAAACATCATATACCTTGTTCTGGTGGTGCCTGGCGGCATCACCAGGTGGCTACGCCACCACTTCGGCATAAAAAACGAACGGATCAACTGGACTATAGTGGTTTATTACATTATGCACTTGTATCATTAAACCGACACTACAGGCTTGATGCATCTTTGGAGAATTGGTATGATGCAGTAATGCAGCGCTTGCGAGTAACTCACTTCAGATTTTGAGCATGCCAAAGGTAGCCCTGCATGGATTAATAGATAGATAGATCCTCTCAGGCACACAAGTTTGCCAATGGCTACTCTTAATTAGGCCCCAAAAAAAAGAAGGTTTGTTTCAGGTCACCCGACCGGCCCTATCAAAAGAGGGCCAACCTACGTTTTTTATGCAATTTTGAATAAATTTCCTTATTTTTTCCTTTTTGGGTCAATTTTTGGGTCTTGGGAGAAGCCGGGTAGTACTTTCATGTAAAGAAAAAAAAGTAAAAAAACAACAACAAAAAACGACCTACCGACCCTACATTTTGATGCCATGTTACCTGAAACAAACCTCTTCTTTTTGGCCTTAGTAGTAGCTGTTAGGCAGTGCTTCCTCAAGGGATCCGTGGATAAGCAATCTAACAAGAAATAACCAATGCAATGCTGATTGAATGATGAAGAGTCCCTAGATGAGTTACTAATACCCTACAAATATCATATTCTAAACGGTGTTAATGGCATTTGCAAGCTGTCTGGCTTCCAATTGCAGTTGGCAAAATTTTCATCTTTCAGTGCTTCTGATATCTATGCTTATGATTTTCAAGGGTATCCAGATTGTTAAAAACAACACCATGGTGATTCACTGTCCTAAAGAAAAGGGACATCCAATTAGCAGTAACTACATTTGCCACCGATGCTGCTTCAAATAATCCCCTGAAATCACATCTCACCCATTTCTTTTTGGTTAAAGCCTCCTCAGCCGAATCAACATTAAGTTTAATTGCATGTTTTTTTTTACCATAGACCCTGTCAAAAACCTTACAGGGTCATTAAGATTTCAAGAACAGACCAAGAGGTCTGATTTCTTTAGGGACGCCATTCCTGACCGGTTGCCTTGGGGGCAGCACAATGGCGTAAAATTAGAGATAAAGTCATAAAAACTACAATTAAAGATGTTTTCTGGAAGAAATGAAGTGCAGTGCTCTGCAGTGCTGTTAACCCTTAGGGCGTAGCGGTGTTGTAATGCACTATGCCTTTTATTATTATTCTAGTCCTGCCTTGAAACTCACTAGGGCTGCCTTCATACATCTGTATTAACAGCTGTATCGGCCTGGCATTTGGCATTTGACATTACCTAAAACCAATAGTTCACAAGCCTTGAACTATGACAATTTTTCAGCATAATGAATGATTGGATTCTTTGTGAGTAACTCACCAGGACTGCATTCATACTCCATGTCGATACATCTGTTGGTACATCTGTTCTGATGTTACCTTTCTGAAGCATGACTGACAAATACATAACCTCAAATTCTTGCATTCTAGTATAAACTACTTGAGAGATGATTGTCCTGGGAATCTCCTGGCAAAGATAGCCATTAAACACAATGTTATGAGCATTCTTACGAAACTAAGCTAAACACATAACATAAACTTTATTATGAAAAAGTCATGGTTTCTTGACCAATGTAATGATATCAGTGCATCCTGCATCCTTTAGGCAACATCTTCCCTTTAATTAAAAAAACTTAGAGTTGAATATCTAAAGGTGCACCAACTACTTATTTGAGATCCAATTACTGAGCAAATTTCATGGAATCAACTGCAATTCCCGCCCCTCAAGGACGGCCTTGGGAGAATCTTGATGGACTGTGACCCTTCTTGATAAGCTAGCCAAACGATTAACCTTAATAATAAGACAACTTAATTAGGTTGCTAGGTGAAAATGATTTGTTTAGATAAACAGGAATTTCAAAAATGAATAAAAGTTTAAGTGCTGACACTTTGCTGCTCTATAATAGTCCTGAAAAAGGTGTTTTCCATGTCACCGGCCCTTGCTCAACCAACGAGGGCAACTGTCACTTTTTTTAAGCAATCTTGACGATAATTAATTTCCTTTTTAGCGAAAGCAGGGAATGCCCACAGTACTCCACACTTGAAACCTGGACTTTTTGTCATTGCCTCACCAATTGCAAGGGCTCCATGTGCCCTCTGGGTAACCCGTTCGGTTCCAGATGTGTACACAGCTTAAAGTGGCATTCTCACCGAGCTTTCCCACTCACAATTCTAGTACTGTTCTAGTCTAATATGTGGTAAGTGCGAGTGGTGAGAATGTCCCTTTAACGCATGGTGCACGTCTGTCACTTCAGGTGCATATGACCATGTGCCAAAGTTGTGTGCAGTACCGTATTGAAAGATGAGCCTGTGGTATCCATGTTATACATTCAAGAATCAAGGTCAGCAAGATGCTTTGATGACTATGGACTTTCTGTTATGATGTAAGCAGCCCAGGTAACTCATGACTGGGACTAGTTAATATACATAGCTAGTTTTGGATGATTAATATGATATATTTTGATACCACCGTACACATTCAAAGGCTTGACCCCTAAAAAAGCCAGTGCATTCACTTACATAAAAGTTCAACACTTGTTGATAAACTCAAATTCTTGCCTATAACCCAGCATCTTGCATAGCCCGCAGCCCTAATACTGCACTATAGTGCCAAAATCCCTCATTTAGTCACACCTAGAATTCTGTAAAACCGCACTGGGGCTTTGGTGTGTGCATAACCTCTGGATTATACGCAAGAATTTATGGTAAGTTACATCCACAGGCATCATAATGTTTGTCCAGCTCGACACGTCTATGTAACAAGTACTATGTGGCCCATAAAGGCGTCAAGGGTTTTTTAACATGATCTCTAGTTACAAGTATTGTGTGTGGAGCCTGTGCGTCATTGGTGACCCCAAAAAAACAGTGAGCGTTAGCTAAACTCTACCCATGAGTATGGCAATGCTGAACTCTGTTGGGAAGACTCAAGCTTTCCAACAGTGTAGGGAATTATGCATGTCAATCCTTCTTGAAGGAAATGGGTCAGCATAAGAGGCATGCCAGTTTTTATGAATTAACTCCCCAATATCCGACATGAGATGGCAACACTTGCCTCACATATTTCTTTAGCTCTGCTGTACTAACTATAAAATAATGCTTTGTTCATGTTTAACACTGTATACACTAATGCACTCTTTGTTGCCATGATGCATGAATGCAGTACTGGTGACCCTGCTTGTCACATGATGATGCACTGATGCAGTGCTGGTGACTTAATCGCTGTTGCCGTGCATTATGAATAAAGCATGAACATTGAGTAACTCGCCTGGGCCACATTCATTTATCAAATGCCATAATGATGCAAGTTACTCACCTACAGGGTTGATACACTCCTGAACATTTGGCATGATGCACCAAAGCAGCACCAGTTACTTATTCACTGACTAGTATACTGTGCATTTTGATAAGGAATAATAAAAATTGAGATATCATGCTGTCCTTAAAGGGCTAACAAATAATAGGCCTATCCATAATGTTGATGCTGGGCCGGGTCAGTGACACATGTGTGTGTTTTGTGGCATTATTTGACACCAGAGAGAGAAAAGTCAATGAGCTGTTCACACAAACAGAGACCACACCTCCTCCTTTGTGTACCTCGGGACAGCTGTCAGCGACCTTATATCTATATCGCTGCCCGGGATCCCTGCCTGCCGTCATACTCACTGTTCACCACAGGTTCTAACTATGCCTCAGTTTGGTGAGTGAATGGACTGTATGGGGTAACATAGAAAGGGAGCATACTGAATGCCCAAAAACTGAATATCCATGACCGCCCCCTAGATGTTCCATACCTGCACACTGATATTCTTTGGCTCCCTATTCGACCAATCTATGAGTCCCTATAGTCCAACCAAGTTATTTATTTTTTGGCTCCCTATACGACCAACCTAGGTTAATTAATATTGCCAGGTTAGTCAGTTTTGAATAACTCACCTTAGTCTTCTCCATTTTAGGCTAAGTCCTTTGGGGTAAGGCATTAGTCACATGTTATTTTACCTTGGACATTCTTTAATATAGCACCTGGTCATGCCTGACCAATGGCCTTTTAACCAACCAGGGATAGCCACAACCTACAGGACAGGCGCTAGATGACTCTTGTGTATGTAATATACACTGGTACATTTGGTCAGTACCACACCTTTCTGTGTCACCATATATACAGCCCACTCACTCATTAGTGTGAGGTTTAGTTGAAACCTGTGCTGGGCATACACTTTAAGGACAGTATGATGTCTCAAGTTCGTGTTCATTTTGCATCATGATGCATTGATGAAGTGCTAGTGACTGACTCGCCTGTGATGCATAACAACATCATGCAGACCCGTTGGGTTGTCATGAATACAGCCCTGGTAAGTTACTCACCAGGGCGAAATTCATGAATCAAATGCTATAAGGTATTGATGCAATAAAGGGTTAAACGCCCACTACTAATGTCTGCTGTTTCAACATCTGTCTTTAGTGACAAGTCATATTTTCGCTAGCCGGGTGGCTTGCTGGATTCTCTCACGACAGCTACCTAATCTGTTTCGACCGTCTCCCGAGTGATAATCAATTTTGACCTCAACCTAACACCCATCCCTTCTAGGGTCGAATGGCGGATATGGGTAGAATAACGTATGACCATGGCAAATCAAAGCGACCCATGACATATAGGGTGTGCATTGCCCACCCACCCCAACCCAGTGCAGATACAGGTGATGAATTTGTACTATTACAGTTGGTGTATGTACTGGTAGTGTTGTTTCAGCATCTCGCGGACGGCCCGTCATTGCCAGACTGGAGACTCGGGGCATGAGTCCCTGGGTATTAATTTGTACCACCGCACAGGGTCAGATACTACTTCAGGAAGAGGAATTCTCACGATCGAAGTTCTTCCCTATTCTGTCAGAGCAAAGGGTTAAAATATTCACTGTACTAAGTGGACGTGCCCTACACAACACTTGCCCTTTCACATAGTTGTTATCTACCAACTAACTCAAATACAAGTTGATGTATCTTCAGTCTTGACTGACATTTAGCTACATTTTCCCTCAGCCATATTGAGCGTTAACTTTTATGTTACGATGTTCTTTAGGGTCATGATTCATTACCATAGCCCTGGCGAGCCATGCATCATGTCAACCCACTCCTGGCTGGCGCGAACGTAGCGTAGCTCTGGCCAGTTACTCACCCAAATCTGGCGAGCTCCTCACCCAGCTCTGGCGGGTTACTCCCTGGCCCTGGCGAGTTCCTCACCTGGTCCTGGTGAGTTACTCACCCGGTCCCAGGGAATTACTCACCCGGACCTGGCGAGTTACTCACCCGAGCTGCCATCCACCACCATGATGACAAAGGGCAAAACGTTGAACATCAGTACACAGTCCTCAAAGAGCTAAACCAACGTTCAAACTCCTCCCCTCCCTGACTATCTTTACAGCCACATTGACATGAACGGACTTTTCCATTGCTTGGAAAGGGACAATTATCTCGGGAATTCCAGTCGAGAGATTGAATTAAAAAGTGCCATGTCACGCAATCATGTTCTTCTCCTGTGACTCCTCTTGTATACAAAACCTGAAATATTAGTAGGATAAAATGACAGGCGTCTGTCAGAGACCGCCCGACGCTGTTTAGGGGAGGAACCCCCGCTTGTCATACCGCTAATTAATTGACAGGACTTCCCATGTTTCTGTATAGCGATTGACATTTTAAGGATGGTGAAGGTATACACAGAGGAAACTGTGATAGTCATGTGTCGAACGCGTTTTGGTGATAATGGCTCTCACGTTTTTGTCCATGTACATAATTAGTGCGTTCTTGGATGATTTTCTTTGTTGTCAAAATGCATCAATGTAGCCTTGGGGAGTAACTCACCAGTGTTGAGTTAACTCGCCAGTGTTAAGTGATGCCCACCTTACGAAATCAGTGCATGTTGCGTTAAAGGGGCAATATCACACATCATATTCAACCACATAGTAAACTAGAAGAGTGCTAGAAATGTGAATGGAACACGCTCGGTTATGGTGCCGCTTGAAAGAGTTGGCTATGGCAGAGGTTACAGGCGATATGCCGATACAACAGGCACCACAAGCCCGCTAAGGCCAAGAAAAAAAAGGTGTGTTTCAGGCAACATGGTCAGAATTTTTAGGGTAGGTAGGTCGGATTTTTTCAGTTTTTCTAAACATAGAGAGAACCAGGAATGATTCGCAAATCGACAAATCGACTTGCAACTCACCATAATGATTCAATAATTCCTCTACTGACTAGGAATATCAAGAAGTTATTGCATATTCCTCTTAAAAAGCCATTTTCTGAAGTTAATCAATTATTCAGGCCTCTGAGGTCACTGGGAGCTTGTTTTTCTTGAAAGAATTTGTAAAAATTGAGAAAAATAAACAATAAAAAATTGAAAAAATAAAAAATCTCCAAAATTGGGGGAAAAAAATGCTAGGGTCGGCCCTTTTTTGAATCTAGGGTCGGATTGCCTGAAACACACTTTTTTTTTTGCCTAATCTGTAGTAGTCTTAAATGAACAACCAGTAGAGGGAGGAAGGTGGGGGTGGTCCAATACTAGCAAACCAGAATTTGGACAATACACAGCATTTTTCTTGAAACTAGTCGTTTGTCCGCCAGTCGAGTTTATTTATCTTAGTTTCTTGAAATAAGAAAATTATTTTTGGCTGTGTACACATTTGTATTGAGATTTACCCGGAAAGGCTAAGTGAGAAAGGGACGGGAAGTTTGTGTCTGTCTATCTCAGGGGCAGGGTGGCAGGGGTCCTAGTGGTATAGCATCATTAATCTAACTCCCTAACGAGCGTATGTCTAGGCCTACATGAATGTCTACATGATCATGACATATCTGTTCTTGTTCGGCCACAGTTGGATGCACTTGTATATACTACAGTGTATGAAAGAGGTCTGTAGTCAGAGAGTTCCGTGTACACTGATAATCTTTAGGCTACAGAACTTTGTCAGTAAAGGCTCACAAATTAGTCAATAGTACTTAACCTATGTAGTCATCTTCTGGCTCCCTATACGACCAACCTAGGTTATATGCTGTCAGGCTGGTCACTATTGACCAACTCACCTTAGTCTTCTCCATTTCAATGAGTAGTATACTAAGTCTTTTTGAGTAAGGCATTAGTCATATGTTGTTTTGCCTCAGTCATTTTTGAGAAGCTCTTGGTCATGCCTGACTAATGTCCCTATGACTAACATAGGATGGCCACTACAGTCTAGGTGCTGGAGCTGTTAGATTATCAGTGTAGCCTCACAACCTGAACACACAGGAACACACGTAGCGTCACGCACAAGGGCGGCTGTATACACACGGAGGTATATACACTACAGCCAAAAAGATACCCTGTACACAGTCCAACCCTTTAACGGCTGCATAGCTCCATTTTCCATCAGCCGATTTTTGTAGGTAATCTGCAGGTATAAAGCGTCCAATCGGGAGGTACACCACACTATACAGAGTATACTACTGGTGTTGTGTTGTGCCTATACCTGCCGATATGACGCTCTAGATGCCGATAGCACCTCCAAATTTGCTGATGAAAAATGACCCTTAGTACTGTAATTACTTTTACCCTTGTCATCATTATGCATTCGTGCTTCCCTGGCTAGTAACTCGCCATGGTTAAATTCAGTGATTATTCTGAGGCATCGGTACTGTAAAAAGACTTCAGGATCGGCATGATGCATAGGTGCATTATGCTGGCCTTCCAGAGTGCATCAAGCCTGCACGTCGGCATATATGATGCCTGAATGCAGCCGTCGGGAGTAGACGCACAAGTCAGAGCTGCATCACTTAGGAGCTATGTGACCCGTAGCCTAATGGGTTAGCTAAAGTCAAAAAGAAACCCTTGTCAGCTCAATGACTGCCAGGGCAGGGGTCCTCCTTAGAACACAGACAACCACTTGAACTTGTCGTTGGGTTGTATTACGACGACAGAGATCAGCGATACCAAGACAGGCCACTTTTATTTCGGTCAATCTTTTATTCGGGAAGAAAGGGCTGGTGACAACATAAATAAGGAAATCTGATATGGTCCCTCAAACCCTTTGATGATAGAGTGCCAACTAAAAAATATATTTGTCGTCATGATGCAATAATGCAGTGCTGGCAGTAACTCACCAGGACTGCATTGAATGCATCATGCCAACCCGATAGTATCAACACATGGTGACTGCAAAATGCTTGATCGCAGCCCTGGTGAGTTACTCATCAGTTTTTTATGAATGAATCCCAACAACGGATATCATAGCACATTAAAGCACTATGTTGTCCTTAAATGGTTAAGTGGTGGTTTACAGGGGCCTTTACAAGACAGGAACACGATTCAATTCACTCAAGGTCTCATAATATACGAGTCAGCAGAGGAAAGATAAGCCTTGACTTTGTATGTATCTGTATATCTGTGTAACCCTTTGAGGAGGCTTGTCGCTAAAAGATGAATTTGTCGTCATGATGCACCAATGCAGCCCTGGCGAGTAACTCGCCAGTGCTGCATTGGCGCATCATACCGACCCTTCAGGAGTATATCAACCCCATAGGGTCGGCATGATGCATGAATGCAGTGAGTTACTCACCATGGCTGCATTCATGCATCATGACGACCAAGGCATGATGCATTAAGGAATCATGCCGTCCTTAAAGGGGTCTACATACACCTTGCGGTCTACACGAGTTGTGGTGTGTGATTTACCTACCTTTGTCCACCTGTCCCCCTCACAGGAGGGGGTCCTCCCTGAGTTAACCCTGTGATGACATCCACCTCTGCCACCACCGCCTGTTGGATCCCCCAATTGGATCCTACATGGGGGATTATCTTGTAAGTGGCTGTGTTAATAATATCCAACTTGTCTCCTAGCCTGCCACACAGTTGGTTATATGTCCATGTATACACTCTGATCCTCCAGTACCGTACTCCAGTAATACATCTATGTAAGTAGTAACACTATAACACAGTGGGGGCGGCAGCTGATGCTAGCCCGGTGCCCACAGTGGTAAGACTGGAGGAGGCTCCAGCTACTACAACCCACCACCTCCCACCACTACTGGCAGTACTCCACGGCCGCCACACCTTCAGCATTACACCGACCATTCTATTGTCAAAGCTGGCGCCATTTGAGGAATCCCTCTCTGTTTGGATACAGACATTTTTTAGCCAGCGGCGGCTAATGTACATGAGCTATGCCCATGGAGTTGAGTCTTCACCAAGAATGTGTTGGGAGGGTGACATTTTGGTTACAGATTTTGACTCCCCAGAGAGGAATTGTTGAGTCGACCTCTGTCTTAGGATGTACAGGGTGGCGACCATCCCACTCCCCCTCCTGCGGCTGGTTCTGTCTCCTTCCGCGTGGGGGCGCGCGGGAGGCGGGAGGTCCGGGACCAGGCTGTACGGTGGGTAGAGATGGAGGTAAAAGACAAACAGTGACAGCGTCCCTGGTCCCAGGTAGTGTCTCTCCTTTAAGATCCTTTAAGGGCTGCATAGTGCTTTAATGCTATGTCATCTGTCACCATGATAGATTAATGCATCTTGCTGCCCTTACAGGGTTGGTACAGGGTTGATACATCCCCGAAGGGTTGAGCTGAGTTTGAGTTTTGGAAATGTACATCTGGCAAGGTACACGTAGAGCCTTTTAAGACTTGACAAAGAAAACACACCACCACCACACATAGAGGACAATGTGATCGGTATGGTGCATGAATGCAGTTCTGCCGGGCAGACTGGCCAGGTCTGCATTCATTAGTCATTGCGACCATGGGCATAACTAATTAACCCTTTAACGATGGATGCTGCTAAAAGTTGAGATTTGTCATCATGATGCACCAATGCAGCACCAGAGAGTTGTATTGGTGCATTATGCCGACCCTTCGGGGTGTCTTGACCCCATAGGGTCGGCATGATGCATGGACGCAGCACTGACACGTTACTCTCCAGTGCTGCATTCATGCATCATGACGACCAAGTGCATGATGCATTAATGTATCATACCACCCTTAAAGGGTTAAAGCACCATATGGGCCATGATGAGGAGAGGTGTTGGCAGCCTTTCATGCAGAATTTAAGGTTATATTCATGTTTTTGTGGGTTCCAATCCAGTGTTCAGAAACCTTATCAACAGCTTTTCTGAAAAATCACCTTGTTTTCTGCAGTAGACTATAGCCCTACAGGCATGATAAAATCCCAAAAGATCTACATAACGTAGCGATACAGAGCTGGCAAGCATTGGTTTGGGCATCATGACGAGTTATAGTTATGGATATGAAGCTCGAGGTTACCTTGAACTGAAACACCGTCAGGTTACTTGCTACCATTAAACATCCAAATGTTCCAGAACCATTTTACGGCCGTAGACAGGTTAAAGGGACGGTCATCCTGCCGTAGATCCAAACCTCTAGGCCAGCCTTGTTAGGTTTATATAACACCTTAGTTATATTTAGAATCCCCCAAACAGAAACCTCGAACATGCAGACATATCCTAGCCCTGTGAGCCTGTATTCCCCAGCACCAGTACCCCATGTATAAAGGCTCAGGCAACCAACGAATAGTTTGCTGGTTGTTCCTTCCCAGCAATGCTCTGGCCTAGATAAGTTGCACTGGTGTGACCAGCAGTTGGACTGTGCCAGTGGTATAGTATTGAGTACTAGTGATACCCACCAGTGTACTAACTGCCACCAGTGTGCCCAAAAAAAACGGTATACTCCCCCTTGAATAGGCCACATGCTATTATTTTGGGTAAAAGAAGAACATCTATACACAATGGTACCATTACACCATGTCTATACCTAGAAGCCAATGTGTAATCATCAAATCTAATAGGGTGCTATAGTTTCATTATGCTTTTATAGACTATTTAATTCCATGGAAAGCCTGATTCATGGTCCCCCTACTGAAGTCACCTGGCCAGGACA
This sequence comes from Harmothoe impar, assembly GCA_947462335.1. Lineage (NCBI taxonomy): Eukaryota > Metazoa > Annelida > Polychaeta > Phyllodocida > Polynoidae > Harmothoe > Harmothoe impar. The sequence continues at coordinate 68,861,146 of OX381706.1, forward strand.
GCATGATTACCTGGTCTCACTGCTCACTGCACCCTTCACCCATACACTGTAAAAAATGTGAATATGATTTAAACACTTTCACCCAAACATATTGATGGCAAGCTTTTTTCTAGCTATGTGTAAGGATATGGCTGCCAGTGAGGGGTGAGCTACAACAATGAAAAACTGTGGGAGAGGGAAGTTTAAGTAGCCCACTGGTATTATTCTCCTATTCCTTGTACAGGCTTTTGCCCATGTACAGGCTCTCCTTAGTCAAATATAGTACCCATTGTATTGGTTGACATCAATGACAATTTAGACAATGTCAACAATAAGTAGGCCTACATAGTGCTGTCCAAAATATTCCAGTGGACCAGCCAAACTGGCCTTGTCCACCAATATTTCATGTTTGTAGGCTCAACCACCACCAGCAGCCATATCCCTGCACTTGCTGTAAGAAGAAAGTGCTGAGATTCTGAGATTCAGTGAAAGTGTCTAACTTTAATATGTTTGGGTAAATGTGTTTAAAAATTAGAAACACTTTTTTACAGTGTATGTTTGAAGGCTGTCAGCACACTCAAGACTGACTGCAGTCTACTAAGTGGCCTTTGGTGGCTTGGGGCCTTAATTACAGACACATCTGAAAGGTCACTTGGTTATGAACGACATGCTCGCCTCTAAGCTGTTGGATCTACGGCAGGAGAACGGCCCCTTTAAATCCATTATGTCCTTTGTCGTAATGATGCATGAATACAACCCTGGCTAGTCCACACTCATCATCCATGCACCATGTCAGCCCTTTTGCACAGTATGCTGCTCTAATGCAGCCCTCCATGGAGAGTAACAAATTGGATATTCTGGACATATTGGCCTTGTAGATACAAGTACATGGCCGGGACAGGTTGTATCATGCATTATACCCTAAGGCCCCTAGTCTGTGACATTATTTGTATATCCTACGCAGTTGAGTACATGGATCGATGAAAATAACTTATCAATGCAATTATCGATGGTCCATAATTATATAAAAGCTTTGGTTATGTCATGCTTGGGATCGTTATTGAGTAATGGTATGGTACGGTATGGTACCAGGCTTAGTGATCTATAGTGCTTTAATTATCGCCATGTTGTAAGAATGAGAATGAATCAGCCCTGGCGAGTAACTCACCATCATTAAGCGTTTAGCCTTTTAAGACAAAAGCCGGTACAAAGACATACTAGGAGGTGTTTTGATGTTTTGACCGAGTATGACAAGAATATTTGACCTAAACATAGGCGAGTAGGGTAACCATGTGATGTCCACCTCAATTTTGTAGTCATTCATGCGTGATAACCCCTGTCTTTGTGTATTGCAGTACCCTTTAAGTGATATTTTTTCAAGCAAAGGAAACATAAAGACAATACCATACACGAATAACTAGATAATTAGGGTGGACATCTCAAGGTACGTGGTTATCTTTAGGTCAGTCTATCCTAATGCATATAGGGATAAGGAATTTAGTTAGAGAATAATCAACTGCTGGCAACAGGGAGGGCTATAATCCCCTTGCCCCTTTCTGCAAAGACAATCAACGACTTCTCTGAGGTAACTGGGGTTCTCTACTGTTTCCTACTCTCTATATTTCTTTCTATAGGTGTAGTCAGGAAGCAAGGAAGACTCCAAGCTCCTACAACGGTTTGCCATTATTCTGAAGCAATACATCCCGACTCCCCAAACTACTCTTCCCCATTTTTCTGGTTTTTTTTTAATGTTTTTTGATTATTAATTTTTTATTTGATCTTTGTATTTTATTCTATTTCATATGTTGTCCCATAGTTGGGTTTCCTTTAAGAATTTCAGTACATGTTAAGGAGCAAATTCAAGAGACAAGGCAATCATTTTTGGCAATGAAGTGGGAGCTTCTTCATCCTGACTAAAAATTTACTGAAGTCTGAAATAAAAACGAATCTCTTTTTAAAAATCCAAATGGCCTCATTTATGATAAGTGCTATATCTAAGGCAAGATTCATAAGTACTCCAGCACTACACTGAGTTGGCATGAATAGCTGTGACTTTTATTTAGGCCAAAAAAAAAGGTTTGTTTCAGGTCACCCGACCGACCCTATCTAAACAGGGCCGACCCTACGTTTTTTATGCAATTTTGAAGAAATTTTTATATTTTTATACTTTTTTGGGGTTAATTTTAGGTTTACAAAATTTAGGAAAAAAAATTCCCCATCTTTACACGTTTTTGGGTCAATTTCAGAGGGAAAGTAAAAAAAAAAAAATCCGACCTACCGACCCTTGAGTTTCTTCCCATGTTACCTGAAACAAAACTTTTTTTTTATTCGGCCTTAGGAATACCATGCCACATAAAAGGACTGACTCAGAGTGATACACGGTATTTATTTATAACCAGTTTATTGGCGGCTCGTGGAAAGTCCCTGTCCCATTCTGAGGCAGCGGTTGACATCAGTAATTCCTCTCTGAGGAGTTCAAATCCATCACAGAGGCGTCACTCTCCCAACAAATTTTTTGTCTCGACTCAGACCCAGTTTTGAAGGCTTACATAAATTAGCGGTAGCGAAAGTTGGCTGTATCTACTAACGTGATCCCTACAGAGAGTTCGGTGGACGAGGCACAATGTCCCAACACTACATTCCGAATGACACAGGTAGGTTCAGTTTTGCCACTCTTTGGCTCACCCAGGTCATGTGATACCTATACTCCCTTTTGATTGGCTGAGAGGAAATGCAGGTCAAGCAATTTTTCCCTCTTGTTTATTAATATGCACCTGTTCTCTTTCAGAGGACATGAATTTTGGTTTGGAAAATAATTTCCTTACAAAAATGAAAATCTTCTCATTTTTTTAGAAAGTTCTAAATGCCATATATGAGAGAGGTAATCGGGTGCGTTGGCCCCTCCTCTTGCTACAGAATGTCTGCTCAGAACCGCACGGCATCCCGGTAGAGCTGTAATTATATCATGGTGCTGTGGCGTGTCGCGAGCAGCAGAAATAACGAATGCCATTGTCATGTGTCACACAACGGTGATGCCTGGGATGTGGCGTCTGAGGGTCTCAGACATTGGCATGGATTGTTTTAATTGGCGTCCAATGCAGGGTTTGCATAATATTAGCTCTATTTTGATAAGAGCCTAAGTTGTTTATGGCAGGAAAAGAGAAGTAATTGCTGAGAGAGCTTCAAGATATTGACAGCTGGAAGCTTGTCGTAAGCTCATGTATAATCCTGTCAAGCACAGACGCAAAAGTTACATAATCAAGTAACATGCCGTGATTAAGGCTGTGTCATTCCAGAATTCACTTGTGTGTGTGTTTGGCCCATTACTGAAGGCATACCAACATTTTATTCTCCTTTCTTTTTACTAGACAGATTCTCGGAAACAGCTATTTTGAGAATGTAAAATAAAAATATATCCATATTGAATTACAGTGTGCCTATATCCCATAGACACATGTGTAATAGAGATCACGTTCTTTGTTGAATAGCAAGGGAATAGCGAGTGCTGGCCTATCAATATAAGGCACGTGACGAAGCTGAATGCATCAGCCATGGAAGCTCAGTCTAATTGATGGTTAATCCCTGTTTTATTCCGTTTACATACTACAGTTTTAACATTTTGAAATCCAACAATGTGCAAGCTGATGTTAACAATCTAAATCTGAACCATTAGTATGGGAACAAATGACTACCATCTTGTGATGTCATAGCCTTTTGGGTCTATCCATTGCTAATACACAGTATATTCAGTTTAGGCACCACATTCTTAGTACCTTATATGTATAGCTGTGGTGAATTAAACAACTATATCAATTCATGCCATACAGTCAAAACACTATGTAGATCCCTCATACCAGGATCTATCCTATGGGGTAGTTTGGCCAAGAGTCAACCAGTAGCTTGTGACGTTGAGCTACATTAAGTAGTTGTTCATCCATGATATCCTTCCTATTTGCTCTTTACTAGAAAAAGTAATAATTGAATTGTACCCTCATATATATATATATATATATATATATACAAAAAGAAGGCTTTTCATACATTATTGTCTACAGAATTGAGGTTGACATTTCAAGGTACTGGGTGACTCTAGGTTAATCTACCCTACCCTTCACCTTGCAGCACTGAACTAATGCCTCAGATAGACTCTGGTTGCTTCCCTGGTACTGCTCATCCATAGTAAAGAGCTCCTCCATAGTAAAGTGGAGTATGGGGATGTCCAGTCAGAGACCAGCCAGCTGTCACCAGTCACCTCACACCCCGCCCACCTTCCGTGTCACTGCTCAGCACCGCTCAGTGTCATAAGACCACTCAAGAGAAAAGGGGTTTCTCATCACCAAGGTCCGAGAAATCTGACGAGGGAGGCTTTTTTTTTTACTCACATGCTAAAGTGTTTAGATGATTTACGTTTTTCGAGACCAAATTTCACATTCTATTGGTTAAGAATTAATTGATCTTTAAAAGTGGAGAAAATATAGATTATTTCTATGCCACTGCATTGCTGGTATCATTAGCTTTAATCTGATACCAAATATAACATTTCTTTGTCCACTTCTATCAGCTTTATTCATCAACAATTATAAAAGAAAAGAGAAAAGTTTTCCTCTAAACCTGATTTTTATGATGCGCGCGGTGATGAGAACCCATTTTAAGTGGCCAAATATGTCTTAACCCTTACAAGGCTGCATACACTGAGAGGAGTATAAGGTGACGACTGTCACACTTGGCTCTGGCAGAAGTTGAATCGCCAACGGATCCGACTGACGAAGGGTCAAATACAGTTCAAGTGGACCATTTAAATAAGCAGAATCATCAGTGGCTTGACTCGATTTTTCTGCCAGAACTACGTTGAAGACCCAGCTGACACCTTTACTTTTCTCTGTGTAGTGCTAAAATACGCTGTGCTCTTTCTCGTTATGATGCATGAATACAGCCTGTCAGGCAGTCATGCCCCATGTCAATCATTTTGCAACGATACAACCCAAATTGCTCAGCAGGATTAACCAATAAATACCGGGAATTAACTCTGAGTGCGGCTTTGTTTGTTAGCATGATGTAGCCCTCAACCGATCCATTCAGGCATTGAGCAGTGGTGCTACATCCTCATAAAAGTCAGTGTCACTATCGCCAAAAGCATCCCCTCACCTGAAAGTTAGGCACTGCCTGGGTTTCAGGTGACAGTGCTTTCGGTAACAGTGACGCTTACTTTTTTGAGGGTGTATGCTGTTGTTGTTGTTGTTGTTGTTGTTATTTCGTTTATTTTTACCCTGAGGAGATACATAACCATTATAGATTGTATTTTTTGTATTCCACAGCTTGTAATATAATAATTTCCGTTAAGCGGATACTTATCCACTACCCAAATTGGGGGTGGTATTAGGATGAGGGGCTGATCAAGATTATTTGTTCAGCCCCTCTACCATGTATTAGCTTTATAAAAGGTGTACACTGCCATACCAAAATTTACCATAATTTGAGTACGATCATATCATAATGTTCAATCATAAGCTGCTTGTATCGTATTATCATTTCCATTATCTTAATAATGAAATATGATATCAAGCTTATTGACCATAAATAGTGCTCTCAACCTTGACTGGCCAGAGGCAACATTCTCTTGGGGGAATTCCTAAGGTGAGGAAAAGTGGGTTTCCATGTTTTCCTCTCCTTGAGCCGCCAAATATGAGTCAATAAATACACTTGGGGAGTGGCCCTTGGGATGAATTTATGAATAAACCCGTTAAGGACCGCATAGTGCTTTCATACACTAGCTATGGCCCTTGTCATCATGATGCAAGAATCCAATTAGGCTGAGTAACTCACCAAGACTGCATTTATAAATGCATCATGTCAAGTCAACCAGATTGATACCCTCTTGAAGAATCGACATGATGCATGAATCCAGGCCTGGTGAGTGTATTTAGTAGGGCTTTATGCGTAAAAATCTCAATGGGCACAGCACATTAATTCACTAAGCAGTAAACAGCCCATAAACGGTCAAAACCCGGATAACATGGATTTATTCAGAAGGAGTGGGTGTAATGTCGCTGGGCAGAGGCCTTACTACATATCCACACAGCCAAAAATATCTTTCTCATTTCAAGAAACTAAGATAAACTCGCCTGGCGGACAAATAACTAGTTTTAAGAAAATTTGTCAGCCAGGCGAGTTTATTAATCTTAGTTGCTTGAAATGAGAAAATTATTTTTTGCTGTGCACCTCCACTGAGCATAGGATTAAATTGAGTAGCATGCTTATACTTGAAGTAGATGACTCCATTTAGCACAAGGTATGACAGAGCTAGACCACCATCATTTTTCAACCCCAGATGGCCCTACTGTACCATGCCTTGGGCCATAGACAGTCGCGCCGTCCACCATCATCTCTCCACCTGGGGTGGTGCCACCTGTCTATGGCCAAAGACACAGTACAGTATGATTTAAAGATGATGAGCTTTTTCTTAGCGTCCTATACGACCAACCAGTTGGTTAGTACTGACGATGCCACCTGGCTATGACCAATGTTATCTCGGATTAAAGGATGATTGGCGTCTAGCTCTGTCATCCCTCATGGTATACATACAGACACCTTCTGCAGGTAGTTAAGCAGTTAAGGCCTGTGCCACTGAGAGACGGAGGACACTACAATGTAAGGCCAAACAAAAGAAGGTTTGTTTCAGGTCACCCGACCGACCCTATGAAAACAGGGCCGACCCTACGTTTTTTTATACAATTTTGAAGAAATTTTCATGTTTTTACCCATTATTGGTCAATTTTAGGGGGTTTAAAAAAGTTGGGTAGTACTTTCATGATAAAAATTTTTTTTTTTTAAATCCGACCTACCGACCCTTCATTTTTCTCCCATGTTACATGAAACAAACTTCTTTTTTTTTGGCCTAAGCTCAGAGTGTGTTATGTGTCAATGTAGCAGCATGAGCTTTGGTACTGCCATTGTTGATGACATCACTGCCTTTTATATACTGATATGTAATGATTACAGACTTGAATATCGAAATACTGTTAATTCTCAATCCAAAGATGATCCTATATGGCATTCTGTTTAGTTTTGATAGGTGAAAAGCGAATCTGAGTTTTATTGGTGGCATGCTTCATCAAAATATAGTACAAACGTTTGAAATGATGGTCCGATACCATGAACCATAAAGACCTACCATAGTTCCCCTATATTTAAAACGGCATTAGTTGGGACCAGAGAACCACCCCATTGAATTAGGCCTGGATGCTTGCCGGGAACAGATAAACCAAAAGAGGCTAGATTGTGTATTTTTTTCAAAGTTAACTCGATTTTTCTTGCTCATTCAACTTCAATTAATATTTTGAGTCCTTCATTTCTGATCCCAGTACCCTTAAATTGATTCCGAGAATTATATTGTATTCTAAAGAAAAGTAACATGCAAATACTCTTGCATTGATGATCTAGCAACAAGAGCCAGAGTGCTTAAAAATATTCCGCCATTGTTTTCTCCACAATCCGGACCCGAAAATAAGATATCTATACATAATATTGATAGAATACCATGTAATCCCACAGTGTATGGCCATCTAATCTCACCAACTCGATATCATGGTAAAATATCTTCACATAATTGAGATAACAGGATTTAAATTTGCGAGTCGAGCTCCTATGAGAGAATCTGTTCGGAGAGTGACCGTGGTGCGAGAAGACACGCGTAACTATGGTGATGTTACCAAGGCCTATCTGGGGCAGTGAGACGCGGTAATCTTTCCCGCGCTCCCCTCACCAGCCTGCCGCCCGTTTGGTGGGTGGGGGTGACGGCATAGGCCTACTACCAGGTATAGACTATAATCCCCCTGCACAATCCCAGTCCCCGAAGGGGCTAGTGTATACTTAATACAGAAGTACAACTAGAAGGATCCCTACATTCTAGAATGCAGCCTTTGGACTGGCAGCCATCTTAGTAGTTGTTCACTTCTACCGAGTTGCCATCCCTGCATACAAAGTCTTAGTGCTAAAAAAAGGTGTGTTTCAGGTTACCCGACCCTACCTAGCAAAACTCGAAAGACCCTAGGAATAGTTATCCAATTTTGAAAAAAAAAAATTTAAGTGATTTTGGGGCTATTTCAGGGTTGATTTGATAGTCCACAAGTCGACACCTTTGTCGGCGAGTTGGCGCTGAAGTTTGCGAGTCATTTTTTTTGTACTTTTCAGGCCAACCTAGAATATTAGACTATGTAACCTGAAATACACCTTTTATATTTTTTGACCCAAGCATCACTCATGCCATTCTTGAGTCATGACCCCTATGAGAACTTCAGAACGTTTCTGGAACGTTTCTGACCATTTTCTTGTGCCATTATTCTACTTGTGGACTAGTAAAACGTGGGACACATCACCATTGAACATGTCACTAGGAATGTTCACTATCTCAAGAATATCTCGAGCGCATGTTGTATACAGCATGTGCTTTTCCTGGAAAATACAGAAGATGTTAATGTGTGTCATTCTTGACTTCTATTTGGAGGGATAACATATGACCCTCTGTGTACCCAAATTCCAAGACAGGCAGTTACACTTTGGCATGCCAGGCTCTCCTTTATAAACACATATATACACCTTGTACAACCAACCATTTGTATTTCCAGTGTTCTAGGCCAAATACCTTGGCTAATTGTGCTGGCTCGCACTACTAAGACCGATTATCCAACAATGGTTAACCCAGGTGCTGTTTACAGTATTAGAAGCTGTGACTAAGACTCCCAGCGCTTCCTGACCTTTCCGGCATCTCGATCATTAACTCTTTGAGTAAGGCATGATGGCTCAAGACTGCAAGTTCCCTTTTCATCAAAATTCACTGAGGCAGCAAAATGGAAGTAGTCACTGATTGTTGCATCATTATGACCCTTCCGGAGTGTATCACCCCTATAGGGTATAGGCACGATGCATGGATACTTGGTTAGGAAGTTTCACTCCTGGGCAACATCGGGGATATTCAATATTTAACCCACGGTGGGCGGCTAAGACAAAGGCTTCGCACCTTGGTTATATTACATACCCGAGGGTTAAGTCAGATAGACTACACCTGTACCCTGGTATGCCTTCATAACCACTGCCCACTGGTCAGCGACTCGGTGTATAACACCTCGTCTCGACCTTGTGGGGCAGTGGTTATGAGGCATACCAGGGGTACAGGTGTAGTCTATCTAACACATATCATGTCGGCTTAGTATGCTCCATAGGGAACAGCACATTAGTATTGAATCAATATTGACAACTTAAAGGCTTGATATCTCAGCTCCACAATTTATCTGTGTTCAATGATGTTCATGAATCTCAATGTCTAACTTTGCGTGTTCAGAGGGACAGGTAACTCAGTAATGTATTGGTGGAAATGTATTTTTAAAGTAAACCCACTAATTCTGTACACATTTTTATTTAGCAGTAGCCCAAATAACTGCAGTGACGTCAATTCGCAGAGATCAAAATTAATTAATTTGAACCAAATTCACTGCAAAACTTGGTTGGGGAAAGGCAAAGTGTCTCAGCCCAGGTTTGGTCGCAAGACCATTAGAACCAATAAAACACTTTAAATAACATCTGTGGTATGCAAAGCCCAATAACGCTGACAATGCCATATCAAGTGATTTTTGAAAATTTGGTATCGGAGATCCAGCTATTGCTACTTGTATATCTTTCGGGAAGGATCGCAATTTACAACTATTTTTCGTTTTCATAGGGATTTCCTGCGACAGAACACACCGGTGGGGGGGGGGGTGGATTATCCCCTGTGTAGAATTACGTGTTATTAGGTGGTGAAGTGGAAGGGGGGTCTGTATCATGCATCACTCATCAATTAGCCTATATATACACATATTTAGCTCAGACATGCAAGCCCCACATACTGATATACAGTCTGCCCATGGTTAGGTCCTTATCCCTATACTGATGGATATCACGAACATAGCCGGTGCTTACCATGCCGTGGGGGCACTAGTCACAGGTAATGAGTACATAGCTTGTGCAGCAACCAAAAGGAATACAAACGGGAATGGTAATTCAAAGAAAAGTTGCATTTAGGCCAGTCAAATTGATTGTTTCCCAATATCAAGCTATGAAAACCATAATTTGGCTATTTCTGATTCTGTTAATTGTTTAAACTTAATCAGTATTTGGTAACCATTTTTGAGTCAAGGTTTTGTCTGTTGTAAGAGTCTGTTGATATGTATATTATTTGGCTTTACCTTTGTTGTTAATTATATATGTTCATATTTGGACATTTCATGATGACTTTCCATGAAAAGATTGCAAAACAAAAAAGTTGTTCTTTTTCTGATGCACTGGGTAATGAGAAACAAGTCCTGCTTCTTATCGTGGCCTCGGGATTAAGCCCTGGGGCGGTTCGGTTTACCCCCAATACCAGCAAGTGGTAGTTTGGTGGATAACCACGTGTTAATACCCGCCATTACGGGAGAAAACCGCCGCATTATAGCTCCCCGAGTGGGACTGATAGGCACTGGGTGGTCTCAACGGCCTTGTTTTGCTGCAGAACCAGAGAATTAACCACTCTCCTACTCTGAGGTATCAATCACAGGGAGCACTTAATTAGGATACCTCTGCCACACACGGAAAATGTGAGAGTCATTACTGCCAAACTGACCACCTTCTGAAAGTCAGGGGTTATTAAGAAATATAGGTCTTTGAAACACAGAAATTTCTATGTGCAAGTACACTATACAGAGGAAGTTCAGCAGTCACAAAAGTTACAAAAGTAGATAGTACTGTACTACAAGGTTAGCCGCAAGCAGAGGGTCAAAGGATATTGCGCCACAGGATACTTCTCCTATGGAAAACACTGTATATAACCTCTAATGATGAACTGCGAGAATAACAGCTGGTGAAACACCGACTAACCCAGTGGGCACAGAACATTGAATCAACATTGATAAATAGTTATCAATGTTGATTCAATGATGATTCAATGTCGATTCAACGTTGAACTGAATTTTGTGCCCACTGGGAAGGGGACTTTTAAACTACCATTATGATGCAAGCATACAAGCTAAGAAATATATGAACTTTGTTGATTGGACTGGGCAAAGTTAGAAACGAATGTAGCTGTGCCGGAGACTCTACCATAGTCTTACAGCGCATACTCCATTGTTAGTGTACTGGGCAAAAGAATCCACTGGACAATAGAGTCTACTTATCTCACGGCATAAAAGGACACATTTATGGTTTTCACTATTTACAGTGTAGTCTGCAGAGAGGAAACATGCCAGTGTATTTATAATGATTGGTGCTCCCTGCTCGGAGATTGTGAATTAATGACTGCTTCACATGTTAAGCCGCTATTTGCTTTGCGAGCCGCAGATCAGGACATTCTCAGGCGGCATTGTTTGTGACAGGTCTTGTTAATTGTAACGGCACAGGAAAGCGGAATAATCTTTTTGTGCAATCTAGCTTGACTAGAGAGTTTCTTTTGACCAATGTATATCTCTGTACAGGATACAGCTGTCTGTGGGGTGTTTCACAAGGAGAAAATAGATACAATTAATTTTACATGTTTTCTAAGACCAACTTGATATCACCCAATTTTAATTTTATCTTGGTGTTTCACAGGTTTCAATTGTATCTATGGTCATATACTTAGATACAATTGAAGACAATAATGCGGCTTGTGAAACACCAACATAAGACTAACATTTGGTAAAAGTAAGTCAACCTTAAAAACCATGTCCCAGTAGGCACTGAACATTGAATCAACATTGATAACTGGTTGTCAATGTTGATTCAATATTGATTCAACATTGATTCAATGTTGAACTGAGTTTTGTGCCCACTGTGGGGTGTTTCACAAGGGGGACATACAATTAATTGTAGAATAAGTGTTTCTATAGGAGGTATTAATTGTATATAACCACTAAGACCGACATTTGGTTGTATCAATTGTATACTGCTTATAAAAAGTGTTTCACAAAGGTCTACAACCAAGATGTTAAGTCAGGGTCTTTTGCCTACAATCTAGATACAATTAATGTATAAGTGTTTCACAATGCATATTAGTGTGGAGCTCATACCATGCCCGCTAATATTTTCCTAACATATTTTTTCACATTTTTTATGCAATATATGTGTTATACTACACACAAGAATCCCTGCAAATATCTCTTTATTCAGGATGAAAATAAACTGGTTATACACATTTAAACAACACTTATGTTGATCCTATGTGATCATCATACAAGGGGAGCGTATTTAAGATTAATGCTACATGGTTATTAAGGTTGACTAACTTTTACCAAATGTTAGTCTTATGTTGGTGTTTCACAAGCCGCATCATTATCTTCAATTGTATCTAAGTATATGACCATAGATACAATTGAAACTTGTGAAACACCAAGATAAAATTAACATTGGGTGATATTAAGTTGGTCTTAGAAAACATGTAAAATTAATTGTATCTATTTTCTTCTTGTGAAACACCCCACTGGGGTAGCATTAATCTTACATACGCCCCCCTTGTATGATGATCACATAGGATCAACATAAGTGTGGTTTAAATGTGTATAACCAGTTTATTTTCATCCTGAATAAACAGATATTTTCAGGGATTCTTGTCTGCAGTATGACACATATATTGCATGAAAAAAAGATATATAAGGAAAATATTAGCGGGCATGGTATGAGCTCCATGCTAATATGCATTGTGGATCACTTATATAATAGTTGTATCTAGATTGTAGGCCAAAGACCCTAACTTAACATCTTGGTTGTAGACCTTTGTGAAACACTTTTTATAAGCAGTATACAATTGATACAACCAAATGTCGGTCTTAGAGGTTATATACAATTAACACCTCCTATAGAAACACTTATTCTACAATTAATTGTATGTCCCCCTTGTGAAACATCCCACTGGGGTATGTATATACACCCACTGCTTATTCTGCCCTTTTAACCCTTAGGTTTACGGAGGGTGGCCATCTCCATCACCTAACCCTATAATTAGAACATATATAAATCATGTCAAGCTTACTTAATGATATGTTTTGGAAATAGCTTACTATTATCATATAATCAGACCCGTCATGGTGTCAATCAAAAATACCAATTAAACAGGGTGATTTGGGAAAGAATGCAGGTATATAAAATGATTGTGTCAAGTAGAGTATAATTATCTATGTTACCACAATACATGCACTAGTCTGGTGGTAGAATCCCCATCTGTAGCACAACCTGAACTTCTCTGATATGGTTTTTTTCTCTGCTGTCAAAATAGCATTTAAAAAGGGTGATTAATTGAAAGAATGCAGATATAAAAAGTATAGAGATAATTGGAGTATAATCTATGTTCGTATAGGTAACATGGGTTGATATCAAAATACACGTACTATACTTCAGCTTTCACAATCTAGAGCAGTGGTGTGGTTGTATCGATCTTCTCAATACAAACTAGTGACTGAAAAAGAGGTATATACTCAGTTTCAAATTTGAGTGCAAAATTGCAGTGAAGTGCACGGTGCTCTGTGATTATGTACGCTTGAATCACTTTATCAAAGATTAAATCACATAACCACCCAACCATTTAACGTTTAGTCCATCACAATCATTCACTTCGTTTAAAGGAGAGGCAAAAAATAATAAAATAATATTATATGATAAGGCAAGCAGATGCGTATGATTCACTTAGAATTCTCACAGTTCAAATCACCCAAGTAAGATGTGAAAACTAGGATCGCATTAAAACAAGTTTGGGATTATATCTAATGTATTCTCAAATCAATATAATATAAGCTGGCATCCAGAGGGTCTACCTAAAATGGGGGCATATGGCTGGTTCTTTATGCTTGGCTGCTCACCATCATTATTCTAGAGATAAGGAGAACACAATGTCTGGATTGTCATATAGCAGCCAAGTGAAATGGATAATCCACACGTTCCCATATGAACATGAGGCATTAAAGTACCTTATACCACACTTGGCTATTAGAACAAAGGAAATAGCCTGACTGTTGTTTACGTACAAAAAGTGAGAAAAAAACTCACCCTCACTAGTATGGCATAAGTTAGTTAGACCACTGCCAGAGCCCTGTAGTAAGGATACTGGCTTAGTCATGGCTTAGCACACTCGTCTACTGACTCATGATCAGCCTAGATCTTGTGTACAGGGATCTGGCAGTAGCTTAAGTACTACATGTGGCCCTTAAAGGGTTAGAGCAGAAGAGCTACTATAGAATGGGTTAGCCTCTGAACCAACAGCGGTAAGTAAAGATAAATAAACTCTGGTAAATGTGTCAAATCCTTAGTGCGTACCCATTAACATAAGGTAAACGATGACACGAGGTATACCTAAAATCATGATGCATGTATGCCCCCCCCCCTGGTTGCATTAAAGAATCATGCAGACCCTACTGGTTTGATATATATACTCCAGCGATTCAGCATCATTTATACATATATCACACACTGAAACGTAATAGTCATTGTCGCTAAAACTACCCTCACCTGACCCTCACTTTTCTGAGGGTGTAATTATGACAAAAAAAACATTAACGCACTATGCGGCCTTTACAGGGCCAACTGAGAAATGAGAAAGGTGGAAAACCAGCTGGGGGGACTCAGCATGGCGCTAAATAGTAACGAGTCAGAAATCCGAAAAATGCCCCAATTTTGGTCCCTATTCTGGATCAGTAAAAATTTCGTACAACCTTCTTTGATCTTTATACAAGTTTATTTTATTGAAAGACATGTATCTTGGCTCCCAGAATCAACTCGAGGGAGAGCTTATCTCCCAGGGGGTCAGTTTTTATTCACCGGCAAACATAACTCGGAGTTATCGTTACGGACTTTCCGTCATAAACATTCAACCATGTGTAAAACTGTAAATAAACACCACAGTAACTTCTAATTTGGTACACATGTTGCCACAATATGTATAAGTATGTGGTTGGCAAGTCCGGGCGGACTTGCTGACGAGGTGTGGGGTGGACCCTTGCTTGACCGAATGTGACACAGAACCAGGGGATTTGATTTCCCTCTACAACTCACAGAGTGCCATGTGACCAACCTAGAACCAATCCAGGTCAGTGTTTATCTTGTTGCTAAGGTGTGTCCCAAAACTAGGCCTATGATAGGTCTATGTGTTGGGTCAAGGTCAAAATTTTTTGCGGAAAAATACTCCCCTCCCGCTTTGGGCTCGATGCATGACTCCCTCGGTGACTCCGTCACCATGGTAGAGGGTTAGACATTGCGCTGGTTGAGGGTGAGAGAATTTCACCAAGAAAGTGATACACAATATGTATAAGTAGGCATGCCAAGTTTGAAAACCATAAACCCAAGACTTTTTTTTTTACGAGGCGACAAACTTTGCGAGACGCGTGGATTTTGGTGAAATTTTAAGATAACAAAGCCAACTTTACTCTAATTTCTTTAAAAATGCTCTGTTTATCATCATATTTGCTATGTGTTATCTTCAACATATATACTATCAAGATCAGGTTTAGTTTTGAATATACTAAGACTCTGCTTGTCATGGTAAGCTCGTACATCTACCCTTATTTCTGGAGTTTTCGTTACGGACTTTCAGGTTTTCAGTAGGCCTTGGCATAATCCCTCTCACACATCTCAAACATCTACCATACCTATCTATCTGGTATCTACATGTACAAAACAGGTTGGGCTATACATTTAAACCTTTAAAATACTCATTATCACATGTTATGGCTATACAGAATCGCTCGGAAGACAAAAAATGTATCATTTTTCCCCCGTACCTGAGATTATACTGACTAAAAATAATTTTAAAATGCCATCAAGTCACATATTAACCCATATTACATAAGGCCAACATGCCTTCTATTAGAATAAATAAGTTTAAACACCATGCTATGCATACCTGAGCCTTAGTGAGGCTGCTACCGAGAGGTACGCGATTCAATAAAACCAGGGGTTTTCGTTACGGACTTTCGGCGAGTGGAAGCCCCTAGCATAATCCCTCTCATACATCTCAAACATTTACCATACCTATCTATCTGGTATCTACATGTACAAAACAGGTTGGGCTATACATTTAAACCTTTAAAATACTCATTATCACATGTTATGGCTATACAGAATCGCTCGGAAGACAAAAAATGTATCATTTTTCCCCCGTACCTGAGATTATACTGACTAAAAATAATTTTAAAATACCATCAAGGCACATATTAACCCATATTACATAAGGCCAACATGTCCACTGCTAGAATGAATAAGTTTAAACACCATGCTTTGCATACCTAAGCCTTAGTGAGGCTGCTACCGAGAGGTACGCGATTCAATCAAATCAGGGGTTTTCGTTACGGACTTTCGGCGAGTGGAGGCCCCTAGCATAATCCCTCTCATACATCTCAAACATCTACCATACCTATCTATCTGGTATCTACATGTACAAAACAGGTTGGGCTATACATTTAAAGCTTTAAAACACTCATTATCACATGTTATGGCTATACAGAATCGCTCGGAAGACAAAAAATGTATCATTTTTCCCCCGTACCTGAGATTACACAGACTAAAAATAATTTTAAAATACCATCAAGGCACATATTAACCCATATTACATAAGGCCAACATGTCCACTACTAGAATAAATAAGTTTTAACACCATGCTATGCATACCTGAGCCTTAGTGAGGCAGCTACCGAGAGGTACGCGATTCAATCAAATCAGGGGTTTTCGTTACGGACTTTCGGCGAGTGGAGGCCCCTAGCATAATCCCTCTCATACATCTCAAACATCTACCATACCTATCTATCTGGTATCTACATGTACAAAACAGGTTGGGCTATACATTTAAACCTTTAAAATACTCATTATCACATGTTATGGCTATACAGAATCGCTCGGAAGACAAAAAATGTATCATTTTTCCCCCGTACCTGAGATTATACTGACTAAAAATAATTTTAAAATACCATCAAGGCACATATTAACCCATATTACATAAGGCCAACATGTCCACTACTAGAATAAATAAGTTTAAACACCATGCTATGCATACCTGAGCCTTAGTGAGGCTGCTACCGAGAGGTACGCGATTCAATAAAATCAGGGGTTTATCTGGTATCTACATGTATAAAACAGGTTGGGCTATACATTTAAAGCTTTAAAACACTCATTATCACATCTTATGGCTATACAGAATAGCCCGGAAGACAAAAATGTATCATATATACCAAAATAATTTTAAAATACCACCAAAGCACATATTATCCCTTATTACATAAGGCCAACATGTCTTCTATTAGAATAAATAAGTTTAACCACCATGCTATGCATACCAGCGCTATACTGAGGCTGCTAATAAACTGAGAGTTATCGTTACGGACTTTCGGCGCCCGGAGGCGCCTAGCATTATCAGTTTCATACATCTCAAACATCTACCATACCTGTGTATCTTATGTCTACATGTACAACGCAGGTTGGACTACTCATTTACACCTTTAAAACACACATTTTCACGTAATATGGCTATGACAAGGCACTAAACTGAGAGTTATCGTTACGGACTTTCGGCGCTCGGAAGCACCTGGCATAATCACACTCGAGCAGGAGTTAATGTTATGGACTTTCCGTATATAAACACATACATGGACCCAATTGATGTTGGGTTCCCATCTGCCACCACACGGGTCCAAACCCGATATCCAGTGGCAGGTCGGTGAGGTCAAATCTGCCACCACACGGGTCCAAACCCGATATCCAGTGGCAGGTCGGTGAGGTCAAATCTGCCGCCACACGGGTCCAATCCCGATATCCAGCGGCAGGTCGGTGCACAGGTCCACCCTGTGTTTAGTTGTCTCGAAGCTAGTTGGCCAGTGTCTCCACCTTTAGCAGCTCGGCGGGTGGCAGGGCATAGATTTCTGCACGCCTACCGCTGCGGGCCAAAGGCTGTGGAGGGCAAGTCTTGCAGACGATGTCCTGTGGAGGCACGTGGACAATGTCCTTCCGCGGGTTCCACTTGAACTGGTTGATGGCCACATTGCCACGCTCCATGAAGGACACTTCAATGTGCCCCTCGGTGTTGGCACCAGTGATGACCTGTCCAAGATACCACTCCTCGTTGTACATGCAGGCCACATAGTCCCCAACCTCGAAGGGCTCCTCTGCTGCTTCCTCCTCCTCCTCCCGGTTGGCTGCTGGGTTTGGGCCTCCTGCGAACAGCTGGTGGTTGGTCCAGCCAGGACAGAGGCGCAGAGACTCGTTGTCCTCCCAGCAGCAGGTGTTGAAGCAGGAGGTGTCACGTACAGAGATTGAGCGGTCAGGGATCACGGGCACTGCTGCATGTACCTGCATGGTACCAGGGACACTGTTGGCACAGGCCAACCCCTCCAGACGCTGGCGTGCCTCCGCCACATCAGCAGCAGAGACATGATGGTAGTGAACAGCGCTGCCTTGTTCGTTGCCTTTCAGCACAAACTGGAGGGCGTTGTCGATCCTTTGGCCACACTTGATGAGAAGGTCGGCCATCCGCTTGACTGCTGCACCCACACCGTCACACGGGCCTTTACCATGACCTGCTTCAAAGTAGGTCCAGGTGCAGCGTAGGGCGAACAGTTTGAGGTGCTGGCAGATGATGGAGAAGATGGACTTGTTCCGGTACTGAGACGATGGTGAGTCAGTGCAGTAGTGGATGGTAGTCACGTGGGGAAGGTTGGTCTGTATCCAGAGGCAGAGAACTGTCAGGAATGCAAGGATGGCACCTGCGTCGTGTTTCCGGTCATCGGAGGTCAGAGCGATCGACTTGTGCTTGGTCGTACCGTCTGGGGCCTTGTAGTGGATCACAGCCGGATGGACTGTGACTGGCTCCTTACCCCAGAATGCGCTCTGTGCCTCCTCTGGATAGTTCACTAACCAGTTCTCTGCGAAGTCCATCTGAATGGTCACCTCCTTCTCAGACATACCCTCACGCAGTTCCCGCACTACACGGTGCTGGTTCTGCGCTCGGTGACTGTGCTCACGCATCGTCTTGAACTCCGCTTCCATCATCTCGATGAAGGCCGCCCTCGTCAGGGTGTTGGGGACAAGGCGCAGCTTCTTGACGGTCTTCTGCTTCCCGGTTTCCGCGTCCACGGGGCCGTAGGGGACATCCACCGTCTGCCAGGTGTCGCAGGTGACCGTGGGTGTAGTGATTGACTCACTGAGCCTCGCCGTAAACTCCTCCACAGTGGTGTTGCGTACAACCGAGTCGGGGGTACCAGATTGCTTTGCAGCACGGAGACGGAGCGTAAAGTTCTGGTGCTTCTGGCACAGGCAGATCTGGGTGTTGTTGCACCTCACTGGTAGGATCCACCGTGCCATCCTCCGAACTCCGTTAAAGAAATTCTGGCTGCATGTCCGACCCGGGTACCGCTTGAGATAGAGCTGGCGCTGCACAGAGAGGATCTCAGTGAGGATCACCTTCTGGTGCTTGACACCACACACGGTCACTGTGTCCTTCTTTCCTGGCAGGGTGTACGAGTTGCAGGGATCACTCAGGAAGCGGATGATGTCATCCTTCTGCTCGAGGTAGGCCAGTTGCTTACCGGACACTCTTCGTGGCTGAGTATCCTTGAGAAGAGACCGGCGGTCCAGACCTATGTCGGCGGCAAACCTACTGGTCAGCCTGGACCCCTTTAACTTGCTGGTGAACTTACGGACCACCCGCAACCGAGTCATACGGGGGACCAGCCGCATGCCTGACGCGAGCGCCCGGTACATCTTTGCTGCCTTTTTGTCGTCGACGAGTGGTCGGGGTCCACACGGCAGAAGCTGGCGGCGGATCTTCCTGCGGTCTCTCCTGTGGGTGTTCCTGCTGGCCTGTTGCTGTTCTCGGAGCCTCACCAACTGAGCCTCCGCTGCCTTGAGGGCCTTCCTCTCTTTCCTGATTGTAGACCTGTGTTTTTGTGTCACATTGTCCCTTCCCTCCCTGATAAGCTGCATGTCCTTAAGTAGCTGAGATATGCGGTATCTGAGCCTGCGCTTCCCCGGTGTCTCTACCTTCCTCCCCCCCCTGCCCCTCCACGGGGACTTAAGAGGGCTTCTCAGAGGGCTCCGTCTGGAAGAAATGGGTAAGGAGGGTAAGGATTAATACATTGTTATAGTGCATGATGCATGCATGTAAGCGGCGCGATAACTCACCAGTCTTACCTCCATGTATCATGCATCAAAGTTTCAATTCCAAAATTCCGAAATCATTTTCAACAAAACCCAACACAACATAACAGAAGACAACAAACATCTAAACAACTACAACTAAACAACAACAATGAACCAGTAACCAGTAATCTATTCTATTCTAATGTACTATACTATCTACAATTACTTTTGGGGCCTTGGAGCCTAAATGTTTGTAGATCTGTTCTCTGTAAATCATCAGTAACAGATAATGAATCACAATGCTGAGTACTATTATGGAAATTATGGTAGCATTAAATTGACAATTCAATAATCATAATCAGTATATTTATCATTTACTATACATACACAATGAATACATGAATGCATTTCTAAGTTCTATAGATACTTACACAACCTGCCCTGCCACACGGTACTTGACTCGCGTCGCGTAGTCTCCGTGGGGGTGCGGCTTCACAGCCGCCGCGGCCCTCTGTTGGCGAGCCTCCGGGACGGCCCCGCCAGACGCCACCTCCTCGGGGAAGGACGGGAGTGGCCTGGAAGCTGGCGCGGTCAGACCTGGGAGCGCGCGGCCGGTCGCTGCAGCCCGGGAGCCCGTAGCCCGGGAGCCCGCGCCGTCCCTACTGGGACCGGCTGCGGGGTGGGGCGCCTGTAAAAATTTAGAGGCTGCATAATGCATCAATTAATACACAACACAGGTACAACTAAGATCATCTAAAGGAATAGCCTTAATATGTCATTAACAGTTTAATTAACAGTTTAATCTTTTTCCATGATAATAATAATGCTGCTCATAAACTGTACAAAGCTTATTGGTGATTTATGATCACAAAAATTGAAACTTACCTGCACAGTCGCTGTGTGAGTGACATCAGCTGTGGCCTGCCTCACCGTGGCGGTGGTCTTGGTGGGTGGGTGAGCGGGCTGGACGGTCGCAGTGGTCGTCGGGGCGGGGCGTCTGGCTGCTGGTGGTGTTGCTGCTGGTGTTGCACGTGGTGCAGTCACGGTGGCCGTCGGAGCGGGGCGGGTGGCTGCTGGCGTTGTCACTCGTGGTGCAGTCACGGTGGCCGTCGGGGCGCGGCGGGTGGCTGCTGGTGGTGTCGCTGTTGTCCGGGCAGTAGGTGCCCGCCGGCGCACAGTCTGTAATTAGGAAAGAGTTTCATTAGGAACAAAGTTACACTTTACAGCCCAAGGCTACAATTAAACAAATGTACACTTTATAAATTAGAAATACTATACTGCTGCCAGCATTTAAGGCAATATCTCTTCTAACACTGTACCCTCACTACACCCACAACTTTACATAGACAGAGATCTATACAAGGCTACAATTAAACGAATGTACACTTTATACTTACAGCTGCAAGCTGGGAGGGCGATGGGCGGTCACTGTCCGGAGGAAGTGGCCGAGCAAGGACCTCTTCTGGTGCCCGTCTCCTGGGATTGAAGAGGGAGGGGGACACCAGAAGGGACTTGCTCCTCCGTGTAGGCGGGGTGGCCATCTCCTCCGGGACAGGGAGCGCAGCCGCAGCCGCAGCCCCAGGTTCCTCGTCGATCAGGTCGGGTTCATCCTGGACCGCTATTGGGACACGGTTGGGGATGTTGTCCGCCCGAGGTTTGGGTACGCACCCTCTGTCCCTCCATTCCTTTACCTTAAAGAGCACATTTGAATCACATTGAATTAACAGTGTATATTATAATTATTATACATAGAAAAAGTGGAGTTGGAGGAAGTAGACAATGTTAAAGCTGATATAAATTTAGTCCTAACTAGACTTCAACAGTGTGCTATTTATAACTTTATTTACAGTCTATTCTTGAATGTATTTTGCCTGAAAACAAACAAAAATAAATAATGGGGACATGTAATACTCACTTGTCTGTTTGCCACCTCCTTCCGGTCGTCCTTCTCTTTAGGCGTGAGCTTTGACTCAAACAGGAGACGACTGGCTGCCCGGTCCTCACGTTGTTTCTGTTTGAATGCCTCCTCATCCGCAGCACGTTTTTTGTCCCTTGACCTCTGGGCCCGCTGAGCCCCGGTCAACGCACCCCCTTCCAGTTTGGGCCTAGGCATCTGTAAAAATTGTAGACCAAAATTAGCATTGTAAACCAAGTATAACCCACAGAAATGCATTCTAAAGTGAAAAAGAGAGATGAGGCCTGTAGGGTGGAAAAAAAAGTATCTAGTATTTGGCAAATGACCATCTGGGATGATGTTAGTACTATAGGGGCATGTTGCCTTAAAATATGGTGACGATTGACTGAGGGGAAGTACATTTTTTTCAAACATATAGTTTTCGTTACGGACTTTCCGAAACACAAGATGCACTCTGACCAATTGAAAGTACAGCATAATTATATATTTCTGGCGACAGGGAGTTAGAATAGAGTAGACTTCAACATCCAAACCAAGAATGGTGCAATTCTGTTGATTATTAACATGGCTGCGAGACTTTTTGTCTCCGCGCCGAAAGTCCGTAACGATAACCGGTAGATTCACTATTTCGGGGTGTAACTCTAAAATACTGATAGCCATAATGCTTTTAACACACTAAAACGAAGGGGGGGGGGGTAGTAGGTACAATTTTGACGACAGAGGGGGGCCAGAATGTCCATAATTTGGGCCTGGTGGAGGGATTTTGATGGAAATTTTGCCATTTTGCGCACCTCGGCCGCCATTGGGCACCCATAGAGTAAACTAAAACATGTCCAAATGGCTCCACAAGTCCTACCCTCATGTAATAGCACCCAGAGTACCGTATAAACATCAAATTTGCCTTGGATGGGCATTAATACGCAATCTCTGGGCCTTTTAGAGCGCCCGTGAGTTTTCGTTACGGACTTTCATTATCGTTACGGACTTTCGGCGCGCGAGTTGAAATTTCGCCACCCGCGCGTCGGATACAAGTCAATCTAACCGAAAATGCACAGTTTTGCACCAAATAAAAGCGATTGGGGGGTGCCCTGGACCTTCAACATGCCAAACATTGAGAGATTTTCACAAAATTCTTACCTTGATGGCCAAAAACGGCGAAATTCTTGCTGCTATGTTCCACTTCTTGGTTGTTTTGATTCCGTTTGTTCTCCCTACTGCCGGAAATCGTTCGCGGCGCCGCAAACGGCCGCAAACTTTTGCAGCATACCCACGTTCGCGTCGACTGTACTATTTTGGGTTTTCGTTACGGACTTTCACGATACGCGGTTTAGTACCCAATTCGACTGGACAGAAGCAATATTAGGCCCTAAAACTTACCAGAATGATAGAACATGTACTCCCTGAGGATTATAACTGCTTTAAATAGCAAGGTAGGTGATATTTCTGGATATATGCATGGTTATGTCTGAGAAAGTCCGTAACGAAAACGCGTCACCAAATGTACTTGAATCCACCTGGTACTGTCAAAAATGGGAGTAGCCCCCTAATTTTTTTTACACGCATAGTACCCATAGGCCCCTCATTATACATTGTAAAATTGTTATTGGATGGCAATTGCAAGCATGCCTCCTGAGGCACCAAAAGTTATCGTTACGGACTTTCGCCGAGTGGCATTTCACAAATGGAGCCCCACAGTGAAAATTTCACCCAAGATATTGCAATAAAAACTCTTGAATATTTGAGGTAACACATATACGTAATACACTGAGCTGTTTGGAACTGGTTGTAATAGTCTTAGTGGCTTTGGGGGGCTTTTGAAGAATGTAAAAATAGGGTGGAACACTGATTTTGGGGCGTTTTTCCACTTTGAGGGGCCATAACTCAATAAATATTGGTCCGACAACTTCTTTTTTTTTTTCCTGGAAAGCTTAAAGTGTTTTCTTCCACCTGATATAAGAAGCAATAGTATGGTGCAAGCAGTAATTTTTTTATGGGTGTTGGAAGGTGAAAAACCCCAAAAGACCACCAGTTGGTACGTGTATTGGGGGTCTGAATTATTATATAGTCTGCCATGCAATGTTGGGAATCACCATCAATCTGACCGTGCATGGTGCCACAGTCTGTGGGAATAGAGGGCCAGGGTGATTAATCAGTCGTCATATCATGGCTAGGTGCAAGCAAACATTGACCCTTTAAGGGCAACATAGTGCTTTAGTGTGCTATGTCATATGCTGTAATAATGCATGCATGCAGCTCCTGTGAATAACTCACTATAGGATTGCGTTCAAGCATCGTGTCGATACTGATTAATAGCTCTAGGACTAACGTAGACAAACCAACGTAGCAAACCTATAGCATATCAGTGTAGGACTGCCTTCAAGCATTATGCCAACACTCCGAAATTGAAAAAAACTACTTTAAACTTGGCAAATTTAATTGTTACTACACTGTCAGAAGTAACTGTAGCTGCACAGCGATTTATACTGTAGATTTACAGTATAAAAGGAGGTATTTTTGGTTTCAAAACTAAAAATACCTCCTTTTATACTGTAAATCTACAGTATAAATCGCTGTGCAGCTACAGTTACTTCTGACAGTGTAGGAGTGCATTCATGATTTATGATGGATATAACACTTAACATCATTCTGATATGAAAGACAGCTGGATCCCCTATTCATGGTCATGTTGCCAAAGCTGCTCCCTATTGAGCGTTACTGCTGGTCCGGCTCTGAGAGTTGAGTACAAGGCGGTCCAATCCCTTTGAGGCAATGTTACGCTCTAACTAGCTGTATAAAGGCTACCAGGGTGCATCCTTGCTTAACTCTCTCTCTCTCTCCAGTATTCAACCTTTTATAGGAGTCAGACATTGGTACACTGGACGGCCGGCAGTCAAGCCATGCCTGGCATCCTTTGAAAGGAGGTCAACCTAACCAGAGTGTTTTGGTCTGTCCAGTGACAGTGGACAACATGGACCTCTGTAAAGGCAAATTGCTCTGCCAAACGGATGGCATTCTCCATGTTCAAGCCTGCATAAACAATCAATTCCCTTCTCCCTGAATTCCTCACAGCCAAAGACAGATGAGCATCTCCCTAAAGTAGCACAATGTTCCAGCAATCAGTCTGACCACCTTATCACACCCACCCACGCACCCCCCCCCCCCTGACCGGGCAGTCCCCAGTTCCCTCCCCGTGCCGTGCCACCCCGGGGGAGGGGCTGTGAGACCCCTAAGTCTCAAAAAGCCCCTATCCCTCAAATATTTGTGGGATAGGGGCCTTTTGAGAGTTAGGGCACACCTGAAGTCCCTAAATGTCAAAAACCCCTATTCCACAAATATTTGAGACATAGGGACTACATTCACACCGCCCCTATCTCACTACAATTTGAAAGATAGGGGCCATCTGAGACAAAGGGACGTGTCAGGCCCCATCCTAAGTCTCAAAACCCCTATCCAACAAAAGCATTTGTAATCAATTTTAAGGAATATTTCATACTTCTGCAGTAAGAAACCATGCCTCACAAGAACACAATCATTCAAGGTTTGGCCAAAAGAAATAGAAAGAAGGAGGTCCCCCCTTCAGGTAGGTTAAAATACAGCGTGGCTGACCCCTTTACCATATAGATAGACATTTTTTACTAAAAAGGGATACAATTGTTTTGGTCTTCCCCACTTAAGAGAGGTCCAAATGTTATTGCCCCCCGTTTAAGGGGTCCAATTTTTGTTTCCCCACCCCCCAAAAAAAATCCACGACCCCCCTCCCTGTTGTTAAAAAATGACCTCTCTTGTTAAAAAATGGACATATTTTACACCACTCCAGAACCCACTAAACACCCTGTAATTAATAAATAACCACTCCCTTTCCTATTTTGGGAGCAGTAATCTATTATCAAATATCTTGACCCAACTTGAGATGGGAGGGGATGTCACTAAGGGTGGGGTGGTAGTGGGATATTATCCAATACCCTATAAATGATCTATCTATTGCACATATTTAGCCAAGGGGACACGTTTTAGGGATGTAGTAGCTTTTGAAAGATAGGGACATGCTAAAACTATTTGTGACTTATGGACTTCACATAGGCCCTATGTCGCAAACTGTTTAGCACATAGGGACTTCACCTTGTCTCTATATCTCAAACAGGGCAATTTTGAGGGATAGGGGCCTTTTGAGGGATAGGGGCCTCACGGGGGCCACTTGGTATATTTTGCATACAGGTGTGTGCGGCTGGCAAGAAAGGGTACTTTTTCAACAAAAGCTCCCTAGCAAAGGTCTTTTTTTGAAGGAAAAGTGTCCCTAGCAAGGATCTAGTTTCAACAAAATCGCCCTGGCAAAGTTCACTTTTTCACCAAAATGTCACGTTTTTCACCAAAATGTACCACTTTTTCCCTTTTTCTCCCCAAAATTTCCCGGATATGAGTAAAATTTTTCTTTCTTGCCAAAACTAGGATTTTTGGGCCAAAAGTGCCCTATCAAGGGTACGTTTTGGAACAAAAGTTCCCTAGCAAGGGTAAGGGTCGTCATAGGTCTAGCCACTCACCCGTATCAGAATTACATCAAGTACCCCCTCCCCCCACGGGCCGTGCCACATAGTCATTGCACTGTGCCCAGTATTAACCCTGGTATTAAACCCATGAGTGGCTCTGCCTGCATTTTCCCTTCGTTTCCAGCATGCTCAATCTTCATTTACGTTCTACTGTGTCTCTGTATGACTCTTTCTCATTGAATAATACTGTTCACCAAACTTAAAGACCCTTTTATTATTTTCAGCGAATTAATTGGCGGGCTTCGTACAAATGTTTCATTGTAGCAGTCTTTGCGAAAACATGCACAACAGTGGCAATGTCCTTCTAAAATGCCATTGATCCAACTGATTCACAAGTGTACCAGGACCGAATGTTCAATTGCATGTTCGGCTTTTCTGGAATTAAACATTTCATTTGGTCTTCTCAAGCTGAAATATCTTTCCTGATTTGGCTATAAATGATAACAAGTAAAATGTATTTTTAATGGACAAAACTCAGTTATACTTAAAATGCAAATGTCCCACCCTCTCAAAATGCTGTAACCTATAGCCATCCACACCTCACATTCCTAAATCCCATATATAGCATATTAAAGTCAGTCTTGCCCGCACCCGTTTTTAGGGCTGCAAATTGGTTTGATCCACCCAATAAACATTATTCCTCTTCCCCCTACTTTAAAAAGAATTATCACTCCCTAATCTACTAGTGCCTTGTAAAGTAGATACACATTCTATGCACGTGTAAGCAGTTCCTACCATTCAGCATACAGAATGTACTGGTGATAGACCCAAACAAGACCCATCAGCGTCCCTGACGTCATCAAAAGGTTCTGAGAACTTCTGCCCATGCTTCCCTCAGCAGCTATACTTCTGTTTTCTTTTCATTAAACTTTAAGGGCAGCATGATTCTTTAATGTGCTATTGGTTGATTCCTTTGTCGGTTCCTCGTATTCTACTCGGCAGGGTTACATTTACGTATCATACCCCCACTGTGGAGGGTACTAAGCCGAAACAGTCGGCAGGATTATTGAATTCAGCCGTTACGATCGCTGTATTGTATACGCACATGATATCCACGAATAACATAATACATTAGAGCAGCACGCGACCCTCAAAGGGGTAAACTTTTTCTCCCTTTCTCTGCTGCCTTCTCCCAGCTGCCTGTTGTGGGTGGTGAGAGGCGTTACATGCCGGCTAATGTTGGCTGTGTTGGGATCTAGTATGGAGCCGGGGCCTTTCACATGATGCTGACAGCCCAGCTACACCCCACCACTGTAACCTATAGCCATCCACACCTCACATTCCTAAATCATAAAGGGATTTGGGCCGCCATCATGGCATGCGAAAAGGAAACTCTGTACCACATTGAAACTATTCTATCTATGTAAATATAAAACTACGTCTTTAAATCAAAAAATAGCAACCAAGCACAAATCATATACCTACACGTGTACAGCTATCAACATAAATTCGTATTCATGTTTTATACAAATACGAAGGGGTATATTTAAAAAGTTATCCGCCAAGCAGGATGGGCTTTTATAATTAATTCAATACCGATTGATAATTACCTATTCATGAAATACACTAGCTATATTCATATCTACACCTTGAGAATAAATTAAAAACTGTCCATGGCGATATCGTACATCATTCACAAATAGCACTCTGGCTTGTCAAGCAACAGGTATCATTTTTGACCCAGTGTCCATGTTCTATTGGTTATCCCAAACCATTACCACACGCAGCTGTCGTTCATCATCTGTATTCATCCTCTATACATAAAAGCTGCTGTCTGAAACCAGTTAATCCTTTAAGGACTGTATAATGCATTACTGTATAATGCATTAATGAATCATGCCTTAGTCATCGTGATATATGAATGCAGCCCTGGTGAGTACTAGTAACTCGCCAGAGCTGCATTCATGCATCATGCCCTAGTCATCGTGATAAATGAATGCAGCCTTGGTGAGTAACTCGCCAGGGCTGCATTCAAACATCATGCCGACCCTACCCATTCATATACTGCTGAAGGGTCAGCATGATGTATGAATGCATTATGTTTAAACCACAGTTGGATGCGATAATAAATGAATCTGCTTGTCTGTTACTGTTTTTTTTTAAAGTGTTTTATTCGGGTAAAAGATGACAAATACAAAAGTAAATGTATCAACCAAGCATGTGCGTATTGCATTGCCTCCGCTAGGGCCCCTATCATGTTACAATAATCAAATTAATTTCCAGGCTTCAGGTTATGACGTACAGTGTTTTCATATCACAGTGTTTTCTAGACAGATTGTACAATATCACAAAGTTGTTTCAGGAACGTATTGATTAATGAGATGAGATGAGATGATGAGGGAAGGATTGCATGTATAAAAATGGACTAATGCCCATGCTGTAAAAACAGTATTACAATTTTCAAATGAAACAGTTCTTGTAATTTTTCTTGATAGCTATTTTAAAAGACTTCAATTCTTCTATTTCAGTGTAAGGTGCCTTGAGCATGTTCCATCGAGCAATTGCCCTATAGAACACACTACGTAGCACCATTGGCTTTAACGATCTAGGAAGAAGCAACCTAATTCCCTGATTTCTTCTCGTGGGAAGATTTCTTTTGTCAATTAACCTATCCTGTTCTTTTAAGGTAAAAGCATAAGATAGTAGGTGTATGTCTCTTCTTTCCTTTAAAAATCTACATTCACTAAGCTCATGCAGCCTGTTAGAATTGTACTTGGGATTCGCTTCAAGCTTGACACCATATACCATTCTAAGTGCTTTGTTCTGTAAATATTGCAATTCATTATTTTCACCAATGTTGTTCCTGTCCCAAATGTAGTCCACATAATCAAATGAAGGTAAAATCGTAGACTTATACATGGTTAAAGCTGTAGGCTCATCAATAAACAATTTGGTTCTCGCAGCCTGAATCACCTTCGTTCTTATGTTTCTAACAGTGTTAATCCTATGTTGTACAAATTTTAACTCAGGGTCTAGCGTAAGTCCCAACTAAGGGAAAGTATATAATCTTTCTAGTACTACATTATTTAGTAAAAATACAGGATTCACATTATGTATATTATTAAAAAGCATCCATTTTGTCTTTTTTTCATTAATAGTAAGACAGTTATGTGCACACCATTGAGATATACTTAACAATGCTTGGTGCATTTTAGTGGGATCACATACAGATATTACAGCGTCATCCGCATAGAGAGTTATGTCATAATCAAACACTTTTGGTAAGGAATCTATGTATATAGAAAAGAGCACTGGACCCATGACAGACCCCTGAGGAACACCATAGGTAATGATTTTAGGCTTAGATATGCAGTTATTAGCTATAGTTCTTTGTTCTCTTTTACTCAAATAACTTTTAAACCATTTTAAGGAATTTTCGTTAAGTCCGAAAAGTGATAATTTATTAATTAATTTGGAATGTGAGACCGTGTCAAAAGCTTTTTTATAATCGAGATATAAAGAAAAGGTTGGCTTATTATTAATGGTATTCTCAGTAATGAGCTGTAGGTGTTCCCGTATGGCAGTCTGTGTCGAGTGTCCTTCCCTATATCCATGTTGACAATCGGTTAGCAGGTGGTAGTTTTTCATATAACCTTGTAACCTAGTACACAATCTTTTCTAGATTTTTTCCAGGTAGGGGTAATAAACTTATGGGCCTTAAGTCATTAACGTCCATAGAATTTGGCTTCTTGGGTAATGGGACTACTGTGGCTGATTTCCAAGCAATCTGGAAAAGTATGACTCGATAAACATTTATTATATAAACATAAGATAACATCAGGTATACTTAGGAAGGCATCTTTTAATACATAAGTCTTCAAATGTTTGATAGAAGAGGCTTTTTTAATATTAATTTTCCTAATATGTTTTAACATATCAATATACGAGAGAAGCTCCAGCAAATTATAGTCAACAGCGGGATCACCATATGGGTTCAGTTGGTTCTGGCCCAAGTCTCCAGGTGGCGGCAGTGCTGCAGCTAACTTTTCTCCTATAGTGGAGAAGAACTCATTTATGTATTGAGCGCATCCTTCAGGAGGGACAATTAATTTATTAGTATTATTCCTTACTTTAATAAGGGTAGCGCTAGTTTTATTAGGCAATAGTTTTCTTATTGCCTCCCAAAACTCAGTTTTCTCAGTTTTCCTGCTATTAAAGACCATAGATTCAACTTTTCGCTTATGAAAATCAGAAATTCTCCAATCATCAATTGTCATGGTTCTAATTGCCTTAGCATACAGACTATCATGCTCTTTTATCGCCTTAATGATTGGGGGGGTGAGCCAGCTTGGGGTGTACTCTGGCAGTGTAAGTTTACGTACCGGACAGAGCGAGTCTAAGGTGGTCCTTAGTATATCAAGTATCTTGTTCCACATTACATTGACGTTATCTAGAGACACTATAGGGTCCCAATTAATGGCAGTCAGCTTGCTTTTATATGTAAAAAAGTCATATTTCTTATATGATCTCGCCATCACAGTCTTTTTCTTAATTTTCGTTCTTTCACATTTAACCAACAAATATACCGGTACATGGTCAGAGATCCTAAAGCTTATTGTACCATGCTCTGCTGCATTGTGTACATTGGTGTAAATATGATCTAGTAGTGTGCCAAAGGCTGGTCTGGTGACATTATTAATTAGTTGGCAAACATCATTATTAGTACAAAAAACATCTGCCTTGGAATCATCAATGTCTTTTTGTGTAAAAAGGTCAACATTAAAATCACCCATAATTATTATTTTCCTGTTTTTAGTAACAGGTTGCTTGAGGGCAGTTAGTTTGGTGTAAATGGCATTCTTATCATTGTCCGCGTCGGGCGGTCTGTAACATACATATATTTTATATTTTATGACTCCTATTTTTACATCTACACATAATATTTCATACTCTTTATCAATACATGAGGAGTTAACATCAACAGTAGCCACATAGTGATCTCTTAGATAAATCATAATACCTCCAGCAGCTTTCTGCCTTAATGGATATCTATCCAGTCTTATGTATTGATACCCCGGTATATACAGGTCAGTATCATAATGTGTAGGGTTGAGCCAGGTCTCAACTACCCCTACAATGTCAGCACTATTTTAAAAGCATTTGTTCTTTTCCCAAAAATAGATCTAGCATTCATACATACGAAAAGTAAGCCTTTTTTACCTTCTATCTCATGAAGTTCAATCATTCAATGTACACTAAAAGTAACAATCCAGTGGCATGTTGATGTTGTGATTATGCATGATACCAAGTATGAGGGTGATCAAATGAAAAGTTGCTTACAGGGTTCTATGTCTAGGCTAGGCTTATGTCACAGCGCGCTCTGTATAATGCCAAACAAAGGAGAGAAAATATCTTGGCAGTTATACCGGTACAGATGCATGAGATAGTTTATGCTCTGCTATATCCGAGAAAATTAATTAATCTAGAATATAGGCGTGCCATTACTTCTAGGGGTGTAAATATACAGTCTACATGAGATCCGCTCTATTATACGTAATATCATTGTATACCTACTAACACAGTGACCTGGTTTTGTCTCGGCACCCTTATGTAAGACCACTATGACACCGGATTGCCCACTCTACGGACATGCTAACTCTCAGTTGTTGTGGTGGCAATTATACAGACTGTTTATATACGTTACTACTCGATGCCTTAGTGGGACGATTGGGTGCATGTGTACTTACAATTCAGGCCCTCGAACAGGCAGGAAACATAGTATAGTGGTACTTTTGACATTATATGAGAAAGTATATATGTTTAAATACCTTTTAACTACAGAGTGTACATGTACGGGGATAAATATATTTAACATATAATAATACATATTACAGGGTAGGATCTCCAGCGTATCATTATAGAGCCAATAGTTAGCAGGTTATTTCTTTTTCGCAGGGAAGACACCAAACATCTTTTGCTGCAGACTGATTGATTCACTGTTTTTAATTACGTGCTTAGGACCTTTCTCTCTTTCAAGTCTCTCTGCTTTCTCAATTCTTTTCTGTTTAGCCTTGATATCCTGCTTGGTTTTAGGTGCTGTGAGCATGTAGGGGGCCTCGGTGGGTGAGCCATTTACAGTCATGTTACCATGCTTCTCCTGAAGACTCTGCATTGTTATTAGCTTACCAAGGCGCCCCTCAATAGCTCCTGCTTCAGATCTAGTTGGGGATACGCTGGTGATGGCTACCGAGGCTGCGTCAGGGGTGACGATGACAGTCTTTGTGATGGTCAGAATAGGCATGGGGGTAGCTGTCACAGTTGTAGGGGTAGCAACTGTAGCAGTGGTAACTGTTGTTGTGGCGGTTACAGTGATCGTATCAGCTACTGTAGTTGCTACACGAGCTTCATGTTGGCTCACATGTGGGCTGGCTGATGCACTCGTCACTGCTGGTACATTCATGACAGCTGCTGGGGTGATGGTGGTGGGGGTGGACTGCACTGCTGTGGTTGCTATTGCTTCATCCTGTGTGGTAGGTGTAGTTGGCGCATCAGGGTTGGCTGTAGGGGGAGGTGGCGTATCCTGTGGATATGGCTCCTTTATGATTCTTTTCACCTCCATAAGAACCTTGCCTCCTCTGTTTTTTCCTTTGAAAGACATATTTTGCAATGCCTTTGATCGTAGAGGCACCCCCGGACCCCAGTAAGGGCAGCTAGTGGCTTCGACCAGCTCACGGTTTAAGCTGTCTAAGAGCAGCTCACGTAAGTCCTCATGGTGCTCATATTTAATCAGATTTAAATTTGGGAGTTGGTCCTCATCAACCAATTTCCATGCAGGGCAGTCAATACTTTTGGCTATGGTCATGGCTGCTAATGGCGTGTAGCAGTCTTCAATCCTTTTTGCTTTGTCATGACAACCACTGAATTTGGCCTTACGATATGCAAGAGCCTGTTCAACACTCCCAAGGGTCTTCCCCTCATCTTCAATTGTGCACGGGAAGAAATAACTGAATGGGGCAAGTTCGCTGTGGTACGCAACCATTGTATCAGTAATAATGGTCCTGGTCTTGGACAGTCCTATTTCAGGGGGGAGGTCCCCCAATGCATGGTGGGGGTAGAATTTGCCTTGATAGATCAATCCTCTCCCTCTCGGTTTCACAATTTTCCCCGTCTCGTGTGCATATTTGGCAATAGCACTTATGTCAGATTTCTGCTTTCTTATAAGGTTATTACTGTCCTCTGACAAGTATACACTAGCAAAGTCTGTGGTCTTCAACCTTCCTTTAATGGCAAGGATCCTATCTCTCGTGCTGCCTTTTACCAGTACAATTATCATAGTGCGTTTGCTAGCTGCAGGAGACCCCTGCCTGTACACATAGTCTATTTCCCGTGGAAGAAAGTCGTCATCAATGGCACTTAGCAGTTTAACTGCCCTGTCCCTCGTACATTCATTAGCCTCTACAGGTAGGCCTTCAACCACAAGATTACGTCTCCTCAGGGCTTGATCGTTGAGACATATTGACTCCAGATTTCCCCTGATATCTTGTGTGTTGACTCTCACCTGTCTCTCATTAATTTGCAGTTTATCACTTAGCTGATTTACCTGGGCAGAGAGGGAGTCTTTATCACTCTTTAGAGTATCAATCTCACCTTGACTAAACACTAGTGACTCCTTTAGGGCATCCCTTTCTTGCAGGAGATAATCCAGAGCAGTTGAAATCCTGTCGGTCTGTACCTCAGCACTACCGGGGTTATTCCTGGAGACTCGTTTGCCAAGGTCTAGAATGGCCCTGACGGCCGCGTCCCTGTCCACCGCCATGTTGGTTATGCAACAGCAACTCCCTTTGTAAACACCGGTGCAGGTAAGTCCCAGGTGTGCGGGTGTATTGCAGGGTAGTAAAAAGGCTGTAATTCCTCCAAATTCCGTAATTACTCCTAATAAAGGTTATCAAGAGTGTCCATGGACCTTTACACGAGTTATGTGCAAGTTATAACTCGTTGCTCAAGAGTTAAGTCCTATTCTGGAGGTAAAATAACAGAGCGCGCTGCTAACGTCGACTTTACTCGATGTACGCCATAGCCTCGATATGGATATGCATGTGTAGCTGCATAAGTGTTATAAGGCTTGGACTATGGTTATTACAAGCGGCTGGCGCCTTGGACAATTTATCCTGTCCTTGGCTTACAACACTTACACAGGGACTTGTAATATAACCAGAGCTACCCCCCCCCCCTTTTTATTATTA
This sequence comes from Harmothoe impar, assembly GCA_947462335.1. Taxonomy (NCBI): domain Eukaryota; kingdom Metazoa; phylum Annelida; class Polychaeta; order Phyllodocida; family Polynoidae; genus Harmothoe; species Harmothoe impar. The sequence continues at coordinate 68,895,864 of OX381706.1, forward strand.
TCATTATTATTATTATTATTTACTGTGCATGCATGTATTTACTCCAGGTATGGATGATCAATTGGTGTGTTTGTGTGGTATACCTCTGCATCACCCGTCCCTCTTCCAGGTTCTTGGAATTAGCTCCAGACAGGGGGATGGGAGGGTGGTAGTGGTCTGATGAGGGTGACTGGGGTGTGATTAGTGAGTGGCTATGACATCATTTGGGGTTGGACCAATCAGGCCAGAGGTACCACCATTTTGGCGCCTGAGGTGAGGGTTTTGCATGCTAGGCCCCTCCCTCTGGGCTGGAGGTAGGGCCAATATGATGAGCCACTTAGAGCTGGGAGAGTAGTCAGAGACACGGCCAGAGACGCAGAGGGACGGAGTCAGGGACAGGACCAGAGGGCTGGGATGGGCAGGAGGAGGCCTGGTGGCTGGAGGCCAGGGAGATGTGAGGCCCAGAGTGTGAGAGGCCCTGAGCAGAGGGCAGGAGTGGGAGTTGTATTGGTTTGGACAGAATAAAGAACCTGGTATTATATATCCTCTCATGTTGTTATGTTACAGACTTGCTTGTACCACATATTCTACATATTTCAGGGGTACACATGTTGTCTCGTCTTGGAGTTAAAATGATATATGGCTGCGAGGAGTCTTTGAAAGAGTTGCTCAAATAAATAAGTAAATTATTTTTTTGATCAAAGGAAAGTTACCAATAACATGTTACTATGACACCTGGGTCACATTAAACACTATTTCATCCTAATTCACTATATACCCAGTGATGAAGGCCGTCGTGGTAAACTTTCAACAGGGTCTAGAATCTGGATAATGCTAGCGGTGTCTAGCATATAAATATAGAGGGAATGCTTGGACAGGCTGACACCTTGAGAGGAAGGAAGTGAATTCATCAATGACAATACTCTTAGCTCTTTTCGTCTGGAGTTTCAGTTGTACATACTTCAGACGCCACTATTGGCGCTCATATTGGTCAAAGGGACTTCTAAAGTGTTACATATGCTGATATGGAGTGCACTTTACTTTGCTTAATGAGACATACATGCTATGATTTGGAGACTTAAATTCGCATTTATTCACCCATACGTCTCTATTTGTGTACGATTTGCGCGTTATTCTTATCAAAAGATAAAGGGCTCATCATAAATAATAACCAATTCAAGCCTGTGTTAAATATGGGTGTCCAATTTCTGGCGAATATACCCTAAGGTTTCACATGTACATGCTGTAGTTCTACAGTTAGAACCGTTGCATTTAAGTACCTTACATATATGCATATTACATTTTAAACATATCTAATTCGAATAAATGCCACTTTAATCCACTTATATCATATTAAATGCGGTTATGACCTTTCCGGGACGTTCACATTTCGTTTCCGAACTCAAAGCCATTTTAAGTATTCCTTTAGTTTAATGCATCTTAAATCTACTTGAATGCAAACATTCATGCATTGAAAATACAGCTACCCATAAATACCCAAACATGTACTCTAGTGCAACAGCACATTATAAATCTATGTCTAATAGTCCACACTATACTGACAAGGTACAACCAATGGTGGTGTAGAGCTGTATACCACACCATAGTCGTGACCCATAATGCCCGTGTCAGGATGTCCGTCCAGAACACATCAATCCCATGAGCCTCTCTGGTAAACATGGCGGCTGCCGGCCGGGAGGGTGGGAATTGCTCCGGCACGTAAATAATAATAATATAGTGTATGATGTACAAGTACAAGCCCGGGCCACATGTATTTAGTCTGTAGCCGGCTGTGTTTTTAAGGTTTTGTACAGGTGAAACCTATTCCTCACCGACCCGACCCTCCCATATACCTTTCACGTTTTTTAGTCACTCTGACACCGGGCCCCTGACCCTTTAAGTGCTGCATAGTACCTAAATGTGCCATAACTCTTTGTCTTAGTGATATGTTGGAGCAGTCCTGGCTATTCCCTGGCTAGTCTACTCGCCACGACTTCTTTCATGCATCATACCGACCCTTCAGGGTTGGCATGATACTTGGATGCCACACTCACTGGTGAGTAACTCACCTGCGAGCACGGCATTCATACGTCATGCTAAAACGGCGCATAGTGCATTAAATCGCTATGCGGCCCTTAAAGAACTAACTGCCCACATGTGTAGATCCCCCTGCTCCTTGCCCCATTCACGGCAGGATTCCACTTCCGCTAACTCACATACCCACCCCTACCTACCAGCCCCCCCTACACACACACACAAACCTCCCCGCAGCAGTGAGCCGTCAATCTGCTGGTTCCCCCAACACTCACCAGGCAGCGCACCAGGCTGCTGACCCACACCGGAAACCCATTTGTTTTCCGTTTAGGCATGCGCAGGGGGGCGCTGGTAGAGTTGGTAATGTTCACGAGCGTGGTGGTGCACACAGGCTACAAATTGGGGGAATGGTAAGCCGTAAAGATGGACTAATGCTCCCGGGTTTAGGGGTTGAACACAGGAGAACTGCAGTATAAGCTGGGGAAATGGTCAAAAAGTGAAGACAAAGTACCTAGTTTACAGGTGTGAGCTTAGTGCAGCTAGAGAGAGATTTTGATGGTGTAAGAGCGCGAGAGGCAAAGGGGGAGAGTTAGACAGAGGGACTCAGAGAGCGACAGACAAAGAGACACAGAGAGGGTGAGGCAAAGTGAGAGACAGAGAATTTGATAAACAGAGAGAGAGAGAAGGGATGAGAGAGAACGGGAAACAGTGCTCGTGAGACGGACACATTGAACAGAAAGATGCATAGAGAAGAGGCAGACCGAGAGAAAGGGGCAATAGAGAGGCAAAGAGTAAGGCAGAGAAGGAGAAAGAGGACAACAGAGAGAAAGACAGATACAGACCATCTGAGTGTTGGCAAGAGAGAGACATGCATAAGCAGAGAAACAGATACAGGGAGAGAGAAGTAGATAGACAGACAGAGTCAGAGGCTGCAAGTCGCAAAATGGCTCGCGGAGTCTGTTGAAGCAAACTTTGCACTTATTTTGCCCAAATAAAGAAGATGAAGAAAAAGCAGATGCAGAGCCCCTAACAGAGACATCTGATAGAGCCACACGAACTGTGCTGACAGAGACAGTGGATAAGGGAGGTATACAGGGGGGAGGAATGATTCAAAGGAAGAAGGAAGGCAAGGGTTAACGCTGGTGGAGTTGAATGGTGGCAGTGGTTGTATTTGGAATTCCAGAGGGCCGGAGTGGACGGGGGACTACCCATTCAGAAAAGGAGGTGCGTGGGCGGCTGTGATAACCTGATAAGGACCAGTGTCATTTTTGAACAAAAGGGTGAATTTTCCTGCGAACGTGTCATACATTTCTAGACACCCTGCAAGAGGGGTCAAATCCAACAGAGGGTCAATCTGCCTTTGGTAGCCTCTCAAGGGTTAAAAATGTGTTGGGTACTGCGACCTCAATGCCACTACCCCGAGTGCCCACAATCAATCAATGACTATTACTATAGGAACATAGTTTGTAGGACTGACTGCAGCCATATATTGGTTATTTGGAGAGTATATGGAAGCACATGTGCCTTTAAGGAATTCAGGGAGAAAACATAATTACATATAGTTTATAAATGTAGGCATGGGCTTTGGAATATCATCCTATTGGCTGGGCCTTTCACCATGATAGTTGTGCTTGTGAGAACCCCCCTCTGTAGTCTCTACTACTGCGTTGGCAGTCACCTTAACCTAGAGAGAGAGCCATTTATTAACGGCATTGGGAGAGGAGAGATGATTACATCCAACATGCGCATCTGGCCCCTGCACGTTGATGGTATGGTAGGAAATAAACAATATGTATGCAGGCTTATAGTATAGTATCGTATCAGCAGCCCAATCGGCCATTTTTGGTGGGTGCAGTAGGTATGCCGCCGACGGATAGTACCCCGAATTGGCTAATGGAAAATGACCCTCAGGGATTGAACTTGTATTGCCTTGCTCCCCTCTACACGTGTCAACACACGTGTGCCCCAACCTCCTGCCCAGCCCCACTCAGCCTAGTGTCTGACTTCTACATGATATGTTACCGACTTTGACTTAAGGTTGATGTACTGTGTTCAAGGTGCCAGGTATGGGCCTTCTCCCTCCTCTTGTCAGATAATGACCTCTCCCTACCTACGTATACATAGCAAACAGGAAGCGGACCTGTCCCCACAAAACTGACCAGTGACAGAAAAGAGCAGCTGGACGCACTGAATGACAAAAGAGTTCCCTCCCATGGCCGATTACATTTACCTAGAACCTAGACAGAGACTCTCACACGCTGTCCCTCGGGAAACCGCGATGGCATCGGGTTTTGTGTATGAGTCTTTACGGGCTGTATAGTGCCTTAATGTGCTATGGACATCGTCCTTATGGTACATGAATAAGGGGCCGTAGCGGAAATGCATCTAGCATCAAAACTAGCATCAAAATGGATGCAACTGGGAACAAAGGCAGTAGGTCACAGTGTTGGAGAGATAGAGGGTGTGACATACACTCACTTTATTGAATTAAATTTTATATTTTTTATTGCTAAATTCTTTTTGGTATCACCAGAGGCTATGAATTTGAATCAAGAGTAGTTGTATTTCCAGAAGGGATTTCATGTAAACTCGGTAAAGTGGATGTATGTCACACTCCCTATCTCAAAACCTCTACATAGGAACCTGACCAAAGCTGTCAAGCCTCATAAGCCATTTGGTCACTATGAAATTTGAATTAACGAAATAGAGGTACCACCCAGCTACCCTAAACCCGATGCTACTTTGGGAGTTTAGTTCTCTTCTACCAACAGCAGGAGGCTAATTATAATTACATAACAACTGTCATAACGTTTTTACAAATCCTTATATATATGACTATAGGTTAAAATCTAAATAAAATAAACGTTTGACACCAGGTCAGATACGGCACCCGGTCAGAGACGGCACCTGGTCAGAGACGGCACCCAGTCAGAGACGGCACCCGGTCAGAGACAAAAACATTGGCCCAAGGTCGTGAGACACAGCGTTATCTATGGGGAGTAAATAATCAATTGTTTGTGCAGATTGGAATATTAGGATAGTCATACGGTTGGCCAGGGGCCTCTTTCAGAATAACTGCCGTTTCTGCTTGGGGAAAAATTTGCCGACAAATTTCGAGATTGACAATGACGATGAGGTAAATCTTAAAAAGTATTTCACAATATAAAATGATCAGAACTATGAAGTCAACAAGTTGGCCCATAATCATTATTATATATATAATGAATTGGTAATGATAACATATAATAAATATATTTCAAGTTGTGAAAAACCAAAAAAAAATATTGTTTGACAACCACTTTATGTACATTCAACTGGAAATTTCATGCTTGGCAACATTTTTTGACGATTTTTTTTTCTCATGACAGATATCGCAGTGGTTCTGAGAGAGACCCCTGGCCATTCGTAATGATAGATGTGAAAAACTCCTTCTGCAGTGTCCAATTCTCTGCTGCCAGTCACTTTAGGGAATGGTCATTATTTAACAACACAGTTAGTCTCCAGCCGCTTTTGTACTGAGTATTAAATTCCATATTGACTCGCCCTAGTATCCGACCATTTATGATGGTACTAAATACGACAAGGGGTCATGCTCCGAACCCAGATGTGTGGGTTGTGTGGACTGGCTGTCTCCCTCCTGTTGCTCAATAATGACTGCTCCCTTACCACCTATGTATTATATAGAAAGCCTGCCTCTCCCACAGCACTGGCCTTGAGAAGAGAAGGTTGTGGTGGCAACCAGACGTACTGAATGACAAAGGAGTCACCTCCCATGGCCGATTACATTTACCTAGAACCAGGACACACAGTCACTCACAATGTCCCATGGGAAACTGGGGTGGCATCAGGTTTTGTTAGAAAGCTGTATAGATCTACATACAGAAAATCAAGGTCATCCTAATGGAAATCTCTGATGACCTGCAAGGTTGCCATCTGATAAGACCTTTTGACAAGTGGTTGAATAATTAAATCTGGCTGCAGCCTTAGTGCACTTAAGTCTTCTTTCTATTCCTAGAACTGCTTGTGCGATACTTGGTCATACTTAAATTACTGAAATGATTAATACCATCAATATCTTTCTTGGAATCTTTCCTCTCTGCAGATTGGTTACACAATCTACAATACAAGATAGCAAATTGGCAATAGAAGTAACATTTTTCTAAACCTTTCTGAATATATTTGTTTCCAATAAACCCCATGATCGCCCAACAAGATCCATAAGTTTGTGATCAATACTAAAGACCCTGACAATTAGTCCTCCACATATCGAATAATGCACAATGGGATTTCAACATATGCCAGAAAACAAGTAGTAGAGATAAACTAAATCATGGAGTTGTAGAAGTAGAGACACAGATATCACAATGCCTGTGACACAATAACATCCATACTCCAAACATGAATACTGCACACAATACCCTTCGATGATGGGTGTCAGGATAAATCATGCAGAGCAATAATTGGCATGCAATCCATCCAAAAGTAGCAGAGGCATGGACAGATGGTAGGAGCAGAAAGGGATAGCCATAATGCAGCTCATCATGTCTACCTCTCATATCTATCATCTTGGACCAATTTAGGTGAGAGGTGGCAGTAATGCCCTAGGTTCTCCTTACTTGTCAATGATGACATGTGCTCAGGGTCGCATGTTCAGTAGACTGTTTTGTTTGAGGAATCATGTTCATGCAGTTTTTCCTAGGTATGGGATCATCTTATATCAATATTCATACATGTATACATACCTTATTACACTGATTATATTTCTTTCATTTTTTGATAACTGAATTGAGTCCACTCAGAAAAAGAGAACCATTTTGCATCAGTATTTACCGCCATGAGTAAGCAAAATTTCATATTTGACCGGAGCTGATGGGCTTGGATTTTAGAAACAAGTATCTCTAGGGAAGATGCCCAGATGATCCCTCATTGAAATCAACAAAATATATTTATTCAAATCATTTGCATAAGGCAGGGCAATCAAAACTATCTCTCTCATCCCAGATCCTAAAATCAGTGTATGACTGGCTCTATTTGAATCAGGCCTCTAGAATCAGCACACCTTGAAGAAACCACACCAGGAGGCTCATTCAGAACAACTGACGTGGTCATAGGGAACTGGTGACGTGTCGAAGCCTCTTTGACAACCCCTAGAAAAATTTCTTTCACAATATTTCATATACAAATCTATAGAAAATCAATGAAAATACTACATTTTGCCAGCTACAAATACTCTCGTCAATTGCAAATATTGCAATATTGACGAAAATCGCAATATGACGACTGACGAGTCTGTTCTGTAAGAGCCTCCAGGGCTGCCCAGGGAGGGAGGGGGGGTGATGGCCGAAGTGGAGCCATCCTGTCACTCAGAGATCTGATTTGATGAAATAGGGATATCATCCAGCTACCCTGGAGTGCCTCATGCAGTGAATCCTCCAGCCCTGGTCAGATTGAGGGGGTTAGTGGTTGACTCAGCACAGTGATAGACTGTCACTGTAGCAGGTGCCAGGGGGTTGCTTCATCTCTCGCAATGCCCAACCAGTAATAGCAGTGAAATGTATGAGGTGTATTGGGTGCCAATCTGTACACCTCAGAGCTCCCACATAATAAACTCCTCAAAACCTAGGGGTTCATCCCTAGCACTGTGCCACCATTGATGGTGTCATACATGGGGTGTAAGAGACCTGTCAATATGTATATATAAATGTGAGCTACCCTGGCCATTCAGGTGCACCTCCATATCTTTAGGTTTACTGATAACTGTGGAATCTTCTACAGGATGTATATGTCCCTTTACAGACGACCTCTCTGTATGGTTCAATATATAGTGGAGGTGTTTGTCTCTGGGGGAGATTAGTGGTCTAGACTAAAACCAAAGTGCATGGTTGTTTTACTTGGGGCATTGCATTCTCTTCTTTTCTTTTCCAAAAGATGCCTATGTGAGAATTGGCCATCCACAATTTAATCAAATGAGTATGTGTCAAGCAGGTAGAGTCGGCAAGATCCTTGAATATTTCCCTAGCAATAAAGCACCATGCAGCCCTTAAGGCAGCACTGTGGTGGAGATATGAAGAGAGGAGGAAGGGGAAGCCAGAAGGCAATTCATTATAGTGACCATCCACGTCTCTCATCTTTGACCAATCTAGGTAAGAAATGGGGGAAATAACCTTGTAAGGCCCTTATCCTACAAAATTGCCCTTATCCTACAAAAATGTATATTTTTGTAGTATAAGGGCTGTCAGTCAGGCCCTACAAATACTCTCGTCAATTGCAAATATTGCAATATTGACGAAAATCGCAATATGACGACTGACGAGTCTGTTCTGTAAGAGCCTCCAGGGCTGCCCAGGGAGGGAGGGGGGGTGATGGCCGAAGTGGAGCCATCCTGTCACTCAGAGATCTGATTTGATGAAATAGGGATATCATCCAGCTACCCTGGAGTGCCTCATGCAGTGAATCCTCCAGCCCTGGTCAGATTGAGGGGGTTAGTGGTTGACTCGGCACAGTGATAGACTGTCACTGTAGCCGGTGCCAGGGGGTTGCTTCATCTCTCGCAATGCCCAACCAGTAATAGCAGTGAAATGTATGAGGTGTATTGGGTGCCAATCTGTACACCTCAGAGCTCCCACATAATAAACTCCTCAAAACCTAGGGGTTCATCCCTAGCACTGTGCCACCATTGATGGTGTCATACATGGGGTGTAAGAGACCTGTCAATATGTATATATAAATGTGAGCTACCCTGGCCATTCAGGTGCACCTCCATATCTTTAGGTTTACTGATAACTGTGGAATCTTCTACAGGATGTATATGTCCCTTTACAGACGACCTCTCTGTATGGTTCAATATATAGTGGAGGCATTTGTCTCTGGGGAGGATTATTGGTCTAGACTCAAACCAAAGTGCGTGGTTGCTTTCCGTGGGGCATTGCATTCTCTTCTTTTTTTCCAAAAAGATGCCTATGTGAGAATTGGCCATCCACAATTTAATCAAATGAGTATGTGTCAAGCAGGTTGAGTCGGCATGATCCTTGAATGTTTCCCTAGCAATAAAGCACCATGCAGCCCTTAAGGCAGCACTGTGATGGAGATATGGAGAGAGGAGGAAGGGGAAGCCAGAAGGCAATTCATTATAGTGACCATCCACGTCTCTCATCTTTGACCAATCTAGGTAAGAAATGGGGGGGGGGGGGGGAACCTCCTTCTCTCCTTTTCATGATAGCATGTGTTCAGGGGAGTGTATTTAGTGCAGTGAATCTGCGAATAGGCAGAGTAAAATATGTGTTTCAGGTAACATGTTTGGAGGATCTAAGCTAGGTATTGGAAACACTTTAGTACAGAGAACATTTCTGCAGTTCCTTTTACTTTTGACTACATATATTATATATGCTGAACATTGGTCCACTCTAAATATGACACTGTTTTCTCATCATTGTTTACAAGAGAATATGATGACAGTGATTTTTTATTGGTAAGGTATCTGCACACAATATTCTGGTTTTAGCAATTAATAGGTTCATGCTGGAGATATTTGTAAAGGTCACAATCTTATTATTGGGTAGGTCTAGTTGCATATCATCAGAAATAGTTTGACCTGAATAATGATATCTGCTTGGAAAACAGTTATTCCACTAGAGTCAATGAACGTAATATGGAGATTGAATTAGGATTCGAGTTTGTGGGACAACTTTGATCTAAATGATTGATTTTTGAATGAACTCATTTATACCATTTGGATTTTACAGATTTTCTGAGTCTTGGTTATCTGAAAACAACATTCAGAAAATCAGTGTAGAACAAGCTTAGCTGTATCCAATACAGCATATATCCGATATCGAAGCACAACCTAAGACAGGAACTTAACCATAGCATAGTAGACCCCAGAGACATTCTGTCACTCTGACATCAGTTATTATTCTGATTTCACGAAATAAGGATATCATCCAGTTACTGTACTAGATTGTGTAGGGTATAGGGGTCGGTTCATTTTCGGCACAGCCCAAGCAATGATAGCGGTGTAATGGATTGGGTTTATTCGCTGTCAATCTATGTATATGTATGAGCTACTCTGGTCATTTAGCAAACACCTCAAAACCTATCTTAGCTTCTCTAGGTCTATTACAAGTAGGAATCAGGCTAGAGGAATCGCACCTGACCATCTCTGTCACTGTGAGGTCCGACAAGATACCCTGGAGTGTCTTATGCAGTGAGCCCCTCCAGATTGAGTGGGTGATTGGCTGACTCAGAACAGTGATAGACTGTCAACGTAGCCCACACCAGGGGGTTGCTTCATCTCCGGCGCTGCCCAGCAGTGATAGTAGTGCAATATATTGGGTGTATTGGCTGTCAATCTGTATACCTTGAACTCCCTTGGCCATTTAGGTAATACCCCAAAACCCATAGGCCACCTGCAGGGGAATAATACTCCAGGACCCCTCAAGCACTGGTCAGAATGAGAAGGTTATTGGTTGACATAATGGAGGACCATCACCGCAGCCCCCACTAGGGAGTTAGCTCATCTCCGGTACTGTGACACCAGAATGTAGTATAAAAGGTGTAAGGGACCTGTCAATCTATATATACTAGAGAGCTCCCATGGTCATAAAGACATCACCTCACATCTTTTATGTGTACTTTAGCGGAATAACGCCCCAGGAGAAGCATTGGAATTTATGCTGGTCAGAAACTGGGGCACATACGCGCCATTCGAAGCATATTATAATTATGTCCAGTAAAGCCCAGTTCTTTTTGCTGAATTTGTATGGTCCTCGTTTCTTGGGGATGGGGATATCCAGAACGTGCTGAGATTTTATCCCCTCCCATCCCACTCTGTTTAAAAAAATGAAGATCCCTGATTTTCTCATTATATTCACGCCTGTGGGAATTCAATGGTGTAGCGATGGTTCTGCTCAGTGAACTCACCACTATTTCCCTGTTCTCCCTTTCTCCTGTTTTTTAGCTCGGTAATTGGTAGTTTATACTCTACTGGGGCCCATAGATCCCTTTGTTTCTAACTCCCCCATTCCAGCCGTGCCACAAGCAGGGCGCCATGCAGCCTTGTCTATGTTTTGTAGAGGAGGCATTCTCTGCACAGATAATCTAAATGCTCCGACCCTTAGTCTGTAGTGGGCTTTCCTGGCTTTGTCATAGGGACATTGGTCAGGGGTGGCCAAGTGCTATTGAGAAAACTGAGGCAAAATAACATAATGACCCTGACAGTATTAGCTAAGCTAGGTTGGTCGTATAGGGAGCCAAAATATTGGCTAATGAAGTTAGTCAGTACTGACTAAGATTTCTAGCATAAAGAATATCAGTGTGGAAGGATGGATTCGGAAGGATGTCCGACATGGATGTGCAGACTCACCCTGCCGGCTTGGGTACTCACTTTAATTATATATGGTTTTATTTCTTTTATAAAAAAAATGATTGTGTTTTTTTGAAATTGGTAGAGTAGCCAATTAGAAAGAAGGGTCTGCGCCTCCACCCTCCTCAAATGTGTATGTGTTTCTCGGTACTCCACATTACGCAGGAAGACAGAGATAAGGCCACTCAAAAAAAAGGTGGTTTCTCATCACCAAGGTCTGCAACATTTGACCCGCGGGTTAAAATGTATGGGATGATATACCTTTTTCATGACCAAAATTCACATTTTAGTAATTAAGAATTTATGGATCTTTAAAAGTAGGGAAAATTTAATTTATTTCTATCCTACTGCATTACTGGCAGTATTAGCTTTGATTTGATACCAAATAACCCAATATTTGTCCATTTTTATCATATTTTTCATGAAAAATTAGCAAAGAAAAAAAAAGTTTTCCTCAAAAGGTGATTTTTATGATGCCGCGGTGATGAGAAACCATTTTATTTTTTGAGTGGCCTAACCTCAAATTTTATATAATACAAATAATTTAATTATCTTCTTTTCTTTCCGTAATCTATTGTTGGAACTAAAGATATTTAAAAGGCATGGGAATACCTTCCTATTATTAGTTATGTAAAAGGAAAAAGAAAAAAAAAAAGATTTACCTATTAAGGTTGGGCAGTTTAAGCAATATACAGTACATTGGTCAGTACCCTTAAGGCGGACAATATCTATGGATGACAGACATTTTGATAGCACGCTAGTCATGGTCACCATAATATATGATAATGAGGATCTATTACATATATGTCATTCCATATGATCGAACTTTTACTTATCATGCTATTACATATGATCGATAATGCACGCTAATACCTAGTACCTTTATTCTGGTAATACCAAAACATGACCATTGGAAATAATTGCAAATGATATAGGCAACGCCATCTGCAGTCTAGCCATGTTATGCCAAGCGTCCACTTGGCTATGTCTATTTGGGTAAAACCACATTTTGGTTAGGCCAAAAAAAAAAAAGGTGTGTTTCAGGCAACCCGACCCTAGTTTAAAAAAAAGGCCGACCCTAGCAATTTTTTCAGATTTTGGAGAAATTTTTTTTTTTTTGCAAAATATTCATATTTTTTCAGAAATTTTAGCAATTTTTTAGTCAGGAAGAACAACATTAGATCTTCTACATATATATACTGCCTGATTAACTGTCCAGCCTCAGGAAATTGCTTATTAACAAGAATGTCCAATTATTTCATGATATTCCTAGTTATAGTAAAAATTGGTGAGTCGTCTTGATGACCCGTGAGTCGATATGGCAAAAAAAAAAAAAAAAAAAAAAAAATCCGACCTACCTACCCTAAATTTTTGGACCATGTTGCCTGAAACACACCTTTTTTTTGTTGGCCTTATATCGAGGGACCGAAAGTTAAGTCAGACAACCCCTTCATAACTGAGGTATGTAAAAATGGTGAAGGAACCAGTCAGTCTGTCGTGATTATTTTTACAGAGACTCAGTTACCTATGGGTTATCTGTTGCACACTTTGTATATATAATATATTGTGCCATATAAGCCCCAGTGGACTGCAGACATTAGTACAATATGTCGGTGCTGTGATAAGCCCTGGGATTCACTCACCCAGGCTGACAGGATCGGGAGAAAACACCACTTTAGATGGATGCTGTACTCATATTGCACCTAACCGGTATTAAGATTACCTTCTCCGGGTTGTCTTGGCAGTGACCCCATGGGAAAGCCACGCGACACTTACTGTAGGGGATGAGCCAAAGCCCCATATATGAGACATGAGGCTCATTTGGGGGGGCAGGGTCTATCAGTGATTTTTAGTAAGGTATATATGTATAGAGCTGGAAAAAATGTGATAGACCTGTAGAAGTGGTAGCTTTTGCTTTCTAGCACCATGTATATGCACCAACTTCTACATGGATATACTCCTCCCCGCAATATTTAGAATGGCTCTGAATTTGTCAATAATTGAGATAGAGACTTCAGAATGGAAGCAAATGAAACCCCATGCATTGCTTCTCCTTCACGTATGCCATTGGTATACGTAGCTCATTTGCATATATTACATAATCAGGGAAATAAGGGTTTTTAATTGAAATAGTTTATTATGCCTACCTAACACAATGCAACATGCATATATAGTATCATCTAAGTTATGCAATTATAGGTCAGAGTAGATGCCGCCTATGTGTTGCTCAGCATAGAAAGTGTTTTGGAGTTATGAGCTCACTGTTATTATATAATTTCGAGCTCTACAACGGTGAACATTTGTTTCAAGAAGTTGCGGAGGTAATGGAATTAGACAGCGCATTCCTAATAAGTTTTTCACCTAGGGCTGTAACAATTTTTTGTGAATTGATTCTTTTGCAGTTTTTCCCAGGGAATCCAAATCTGCAAGCGGCAATTATGGATTTTGATTGATAATGCCCCTAATTAGCATATTATAATTAGGAAGGCAAATTATCAGCTTGGACAGGCTAAAAGCATTGTAAAAATCCGTCCAAACCTTCTAGGAATGATATGATGCCTTGAGATATGAAAGATGTTCAAGAATGCACTCTTTCATGATTTTTGATTGACACCTAATTAGCATAATTTATGCAAATATTGAGATAGCAGCATAATTTGACTCTAAAATTATCAGTTGACACACTCATCCCTTGAAAATAACAGCCAATTTCAAATACAGGATCATAGCAGATTATGGCTGTGGCCATTATGGTAGTCATATTCCAAGATGGCCGCCTATCGATACTTCTACATAAGTTATCTCCTCTTCTAATCAACCTAGAACCATGATTTCAAATGCTGAGTATATATTTCTGAGGGCAAGGAATACAATGATGTTACTCTTGAGTTGATGGATGGCAGCCATCTTGGAATTTAACTAGGTTATTCTCAGAAAACCTATCAATAAGTGTATTCCTCTAATCATTGCCTCTCTAGTACAGTAAAATTCCGCTATAACGAATTCGGTTACAACAAATTTTCGGATATAACAAACAAATTGCTCTGCCAAAATTCTTTCCCATACATTTCTATAGTAAATAAATCCTGTTATAACGAATTTACTTTGATTTAAATTTGTTTATAACGAATTATTTTTGGTCAGATCATGAATTTTGTCTTTAATTTCTACTAACCTACAGCGTGGTATAGAACCAGTAGGGCCGGGTACAGAGGCAGTAGGGCCGGGTACAGAGCCAGTAGGGCCGGGTACAGAGCCACAGGACTTCTGGCTTTGATATCCACTCATTTGGGCGGGGTACAGGGCCCCTAGGGCCGGGTACAGAGCCAGTAGGGCCGGGTACAGAGCCACAGGACTTCTGGCTTTGATATCCACTCACCTGTGCGGGTACAGGGGCACTAGGGCCGGATACAGAGCCCTCCTCAAGGTATGTGGAGGTGTTAGGGCGACTTCTGCCACATCCCTTGACTATAATGATGGTGCAGGTGGGGGGGGGGCTGCTGAATTTACAGGCTATGTTTTTTTGTATCACTTAATATCAGGATCATGATGAATTTAACAAAGTAGGTCTACTCCTATGTTGTTTGTGTATTCAAAATTTAGTAGCAGGTTAGGGACACATTTTCCATGCTTTCTAACATTGATACTATGGTCTAAATAGCTGTATTTGGATACTACGAAATTCGTTTATAACGAACTTTTTTGCTTGTCTCAAGCACTTCGTTATAACGGAATTTTACTGTATAGATGTCTATGCCAACTGTGTTGATAAATCAATAACCTGCACACATACATTATTATTTCTGATGGTATTATAGTTAGGGTAGCAATCTAGAATTTGTTTTATATGCTTGCAATATACCAAATACTTGTGAGTGGCATCACCTGCCTTTTTGCCAGCCCATTTTGACTGGCTTTGTTAAGTCAACACTCAAGTTATGAATCCCCTTTAGACCAACCACCCCACACAAATTGCCTTTTGTTAGGCAGATCTAAAGTAAATCATGGGCTATCAAATTCAATGTAGAAAACTCCCTCCAATGCAACCAAGTTTCTACTGCAACCATCTTGCCCTGCTACTAAAATAGCTATCCCAAATTTTCCTCTTGTATTGTGATCAGTCTGTCAGGAGAGTGTAATGCAATGCAAGAACAATGTGCAGTAAAACTTTATTACAACGGGGTCCCTGCAGGCCACAGTAATTACCTGCTTGTAAAGGCCATGACTATTGACAGGTCCAACTGTCATTAACAGAAAAGATAGACAAAAGTGTACGAGTAGAGTTTCTCACTGAGGGTTATTTCACGGGGCTTCGCCGCATGAAATAACCCTCAGTAGGGAGCTCTATGAGTGCTCCTTTGTGTTTATTTCAGCCGATGCTATCCGCACGCCACAGGCGTGCGAATAGCGGCCGCTATTCGCACACCCACAGGGTGCGAATAAGAGCCCTTATTCCCACACTAGGTAGGGTCTGCATAATACTTCTTAATCCCACACCATGATAGGGTGTGCAATACAGGTCTCATTGGCACCCTATACTATACTTGTAGACCGATAGGGTGGTGATTTGAGTGTGAATTAGGGCTGTTATTCCCACACTGTGTGGGGTGTGAATTAAAGGGGTTATTAGCACCCTATGTAGGAAATGTGCAAATAAGAATGCTTATTTGCACACTGGGGAGGGTGTGGGTTAGAACTCTTATTCCCACACTGTATGGAGTGTGTATAGCAGCTGTTATTGCCACACTAAGTTGTAGGACTACAGGGATTCCAGGGAAAACCTTCTAATCCTAAAAAGTTGTGATAATCTTAGAAATTAATTATCTTAAAATTAATTATCTTAAAATTGATAATCTTAACACAAGGCCTAGACCCCCCTACACATTTATGTTTTCAGCAGAGATTTTTTACATGTAGTTGTTCCTGCACCCTACTGGGTGTGGGAATAAGGATCATTATTCACACACCATGGGTGTGAGAATAACAATGCCTATTTGCACCCTCTACAGGGTGTGAATAACAACTCTATTCCACACACCGATCCACACCTTATAGTGCCAATAAGACATGTAATGCAACCCTATATGGTGTGGAAATAAGAACTGTTATTCAGACCCTACCCAGTGTGTGAATAAGAGTTCTTATTCGCACCCTGTGGGCGTGCGAATAGCGCACGCATTTATTTCATGTCATTATCAATTATATTTGTGTAAATTCAACTTAATTTCCCTGAAGAGCCTAATTTATAGTGATTGAATCAACAATTTTGATGATTTGACAGGCTGTGAATTACGGATGACGGTTATTTCATGGGGGGTGTTGAATACGGCCTTCCTTGGTTAAGTCAATGGGAGTGCCGTATTCACCATGAAATAGAATTCCCTTATTGACAGTTCAAAAAACTGTCAATACCAGGATAAAATTCCTGTATTGACAGTTCAAACCGTCAGTAACATAAATAGATTCCCTTGAAACTCTTTACTGGTATTGACAGTTCAAACTGTCAGTAAGAAGAGTTATTTCGACTATTGACAGTCTGTCCTATCAATAGCCGACCCATCATGATTTTGCTTATGATTGTTCAAACTGTCAGTACTGGAAAACTTTTGACAGTTCAGACTGCCAATAATGGGATATTTCTCTCTTATTGACAGTTCAAGCTGCCAATAGTAAGTAATTACACTGGTATTGACAGTTCTTCACCAAACTGTCAGTAGTGTGAATTTGCTCTCTTATTGACAGTTCCTTGCCATCACAATGGGAACCTTTGCAATCCAAAATCTATTTTGAGTGGCAAACAAATCTTGAGTGCAAGTCAATTTTGAGGGCAATCTGTCCAAAACTGATTTTGAGTGAAAAACTGTTTCTGAGTGCAAAACAGTTCCTGAGTTAAAAAAACGATTATGAGTGCAAAACCAATTTTTGAGTGCAAACCATTTTTGGATGTAAAACATTTGTTGAGGGCATGACAGTTTTTGAGGTGAGAACTGCCAATTAGGAACAAATCCTCCAGTGTTCAATGTGCTCATAGAGGCATTAAAAAGGTGAAATAGGGGTTCAGGTTAGTAATTTATCAACACAGTTGGCATAGACCTCTATACTAAAGAGGCAATATTTAGAGGAATACGCTTTTTGATAGGTTTTCTAAGAATAACCTAGTTAAATTCCATCCATCAACTCAAGAGTAACATTGTTGTATTCCTTGCCCTCAGAAATATATACTCAGCATTTTGAATCATGGTCCTAAGTTGATTAGAAGAGGAGATAACTTATGTAGAAGTATCGATAGGCGGCCATCTTGGAATATTGCTACCATAATGGCCACAGCCATAATCTGCTATGATCCTGTATTTGAAATTGGCTGTTATTTTCAAGGGATGAGTGTGTCAACTGATAATTTTAGAGTCAAATTATGCTGCTATCTCAATATTTGCATAAATTATGCTAATTAGGTGTCAATCAAAAATCTTTGAATAGTGCACTCTTGAACATCTTTCATATCTCAAGGCATCATATCATTCCTAGAAGGTTTGGACGGATTTTTACAATGCTTTTAGCCTATCCAAGCTTATAATTTGCCTACCTAATTATAATATGCTAATTAGGGGCATTATCGATCAAAATCCATAACTGCCGCTTGCAGATTTGGATTCCCTGGGAAAAACTGCATAAGAATCAATTCACAAAAAATTGTTGCAGCCCTAGGTGAGAAACTTATTAGAAATGCGCTGTCTAATTCCATTACCTCCGCAACTGCTTGAAACAAATGCTCACCTTGGGAAGAGGTCGAAATTATATAATAACAGTGAGCTCATAACTCCAAAACACTTTCTATGCTGAACAACACATAGGTGGCATCTACTCTGACCTATAATTGCATAATTTAGATGATACTATATATGCATGTTGCATTGTGTTAGGTAGGCATAATATACTATTTCAATTAAAAACCCTTATTTCCCTGATTATGCAATATATGCAAATGAGCTACGTATACCAATGGCATACGTGAAGGAGAAGCAATGCATGGGGTTTCATTTGCTTCCATTCTGAAGTCTCTATCTCAATTATTGACAAATTCAGAGCCATTCTAAATATTGCGGGAAGGAGTATATCCATGCAGAAGTTGGTGCATATACATGGTGCTAGAAAGCAAAAGCTACCACTTCTACAGGTCTATCACATTTGTTCCAGCTCTATACATATATACCTTACTAAAAATCACTGATAGACCCTGCCCCCCCAAATGAGCCTCATACTTGCCATGGCTCATCCCCTACTGGGGTATTTCCCATTACATCTAATCGGTATACTTATTGCATACATCTAATATGACAAATATATATTTGTCATAAAAAGGTACAATAAAATGGCGTTTATAGTAACAAATAGCGCTGAGTTGCGATTATAATATTATGTTTTGTCCTATTGTATTAATAATTGTATACGCAATTGATTTATGATATAAAAATGGGACCTTTCATGATCCTTATTTACATATATAGTTCTAGAGAAGCTCGTACACGATAAAAGGGATAAATCAATATACCCCTCCCCACACACACATGTTCTCTTTAGTTATCACTTACATTAACTGATCTAATCCTCTTTATAAACAAATGTCATGCTTTATTCTTTTATAACTGTCAGGCACACATCTCAAATCCGGAATTGTGACAGCGATCCGCAGTTGTCAAAGGTCTGTGTCAAAGGTCAGCCTTTAAACATTTAGTACGTTTGATTATGTGTGCAGAAAGTGGGCGATAAGCTCTTTGTTATATTAATAAACATTGTTCACTTATGCTCCGCGCAGTTTGGGTAGCAATTTATCACGCCTAACGTACACATCATAATATGATTTAAAGTGTACTATTAATTAGAAATTCATTCACGAATATACACACATTGCCGGATGACAACAGGTGGTATTCCCCACTCCCCATGTCGTCATATAGAGGCAAGGTCATTGAGAGACAGATAACACTTAATACCTGCCACTAAAACAGCTCTCACTTCATGGTTGGCAGAAAAATAACAATAGCTCCCGCTGCACAACCCGCCTCCCCGGGGCATAGATCTGGGTAGTGTTTCCTTCCTCTTTACAGTGGGAGGCAATGCTTGTAATGGCTACCCGGGGGCTGACACCTATCCATAGAAACCAGGGTGATATTGATAACATAGAGTTTAACCCTTTAACCCTTAAAGGACAGCATGTGTCTGAAAGATGACATTTTTCATCATGCCACATCAAGTCGAGCGACTCACCGTTGCCTCATGGAGATTTTTTGGGAGTGTCACAACCAAATAACGTCGGCATGATGCTTGAATGAAGGGCTGGCGAGTAACCCTCCTGAGCTGCATTCATGCCTCATAACGACAAATGGACAAATGCATTAATGCATGATGTCGTCTTAACAGGGGTAAGGGCCGCATAATGCTTTAATTTGATGCATTTTGGCAATTTGGTGATGATGCATGCCATCTTTCTACCCTCTGGGATTGATACGGTCATGAATAGTTGACATAATACATGGCATGTTCCTGATTCTTGGGGAGGATACACTTTGGAAGGGCAGACATGATGCATGAATAAGCCATGCATGTGGTCCTTAAAGGACTAAGGGAGTGGTCATTTTTTAACAACAGGGTGGGGGGAGGTTGGTGGATTTTTTTTGGGGGGGGGGGACCAAGACAATTTGGACCCCTCTTGAGGGGAGGACCAAAAAAATTGCACCTCTTTTTAGCGAAAAAACCTGCATTTACTATAGCACAAAGGGTTTGGCTGGGCTCAATTTCAACTTGCCTGAGTGGGGGAGGGACCAAAAAGATTTCGACCCCTCCCGTGAAAATCCCCCCCCCCCCTCTGTTGTTAAATGCGTATTGACTATCCCTATACTGGTTGTGCTATATACTGACCTCTGTTATATATGTCTCTTTTTTATGCGTTTTATTTTCTGTTGTCTTATTCTTTTTTTAGGTTGACGTGCCATATCGATCTCTATACCATTTTCATTCTATATTTAAAAAAACAACAACAACAAAAAAAACACCAATGAGGAACCTAGGTGAGCCACTACTGACTGACCCCTCAGTCATTTTTGTATATAACTTTGCCACTATGACTAACACACATCTGATGAACCTCGGATAGTCTGTACTGACTAACGCTCTTAATCTATGGATTTTCAGTGTATATGACATGCAATCCGATCTCAGTTCTATTTTCTTTCTTAGTTTATTTCTACTTGTGTTTAAGAGGAAGTGCTAAAAAAATGCTCAACAACAGTGATCGGATTTCCATATAGAAAAGGTATAGCTAGGAGAGGTATTTAGATTACATTCAGAAAGGCTTGAAGGTGGCAGATGGTTAATTATCACATAATATACATATTAAATGATATCTGTATATTATTGGTACAATGAAAGTCAGTCAACTCACAGACACTACATAAGTTACATGTGGCTTACATCATTTGAGGCTTTGGTAGATCTGGACGTATGTATACATGCACCCTTCATGTGGTTTCTTTATCAAACAGTTCTATTTCAAGAACATAACTACACCTAGAGACGTCTTCATGTCACCGAGGGAGACTCTCTTTGATCAGAGGCTCCTGTAGTTGACCAGACATACAGTCATGTAGTTAGTTAATGAAGCTAGGCGTCTGACAGAACCACGCGGACATGGAAGGCGATGTCTGGAATGGAGCAGAACATCATTCCTGGCAGCCATCTTGTAAGTGGGTATTGAGACTTCCTGGAGCTGCTCCTCGCTAATTGATGTGGTTTGCCATCAGTGGCCTCTGTGCAGGGTCGCTTAGGCCAAAGAAAAGGTTTGTTTCAGGTCACCTGACCGACCCTTTGTAAATAGAGCCGACCTTGGGTGTTTTTTATGCAGTTATGAGGAGGATTTTGGATTTTTACCCTTTTTTGACCAATTTTAGGGTGTGCAGAGATGCTGGCTAGTACATTCATGTAAAAGATTATACATATGACATGAAAAAAAAATCCGACCTACTGACCCTACATATTCTTCCCATGTTACCTAAAACAAACCTTTTTATCAATGGTTCAAAGTCAAATTCATGAAAATATCCCAAAGTATGTCACTACAGAACTAAGTTAATAACACAAAAAGGAATTTATGGAAAGATCAAAACTCTTTAAGGCTGCAGCATGATCCAATGCTTCTTAATTAGTCATGGATGTAGCCCTAGTGAATCCATTAGCCTAGCCTATGCCCATTCAAAATGTCAGTGGATGCAGGCCTAGTTGATTAGCCAGTGCTGCATACATGCAGTATGAAGACATATAGTTGTATGAGAACACTATGCGGCCCTTAACCCTTTAAGGACAGATGTCGCTCAAGGATGACATTTGTTGTTGTGATGCACCAATGCAGCCTCGCCGAGTAACTAGCCAGTGCTACATAGGTGCATCATGCCGACCCTTCGGGAGTGTGTCAACGTTATGTTTGGTATGAGGCTTAAATGTTGCATTGGCAAGTTACTCATCAGGGCTGCATTCATGCATCATGACGACCAAGCGCATGATGCATTAAGGCATCATGCTGTCCTTAAAGGCTTAGAGTGTTAAGGTCAGGGACAGATGTAGGGGACGCAAGCTTTAAAACAGACTTCAAACTTAATCAATTCTGGCATTTCTGCTCAATTATTGGTTTAGTCGCTGGTGGCCAGCACTAATTTCAGCCCCCACTCCTCCTGCTCCCTTCACCACGCCCCTCCTCCCCCTTTAACCATCCCTACCAGATCCCCAGTGAGTAGTGATTAACCCCTTAGGGACCGCATAGTGCTTTAATGCACGATGCCATTCTGTCGTCATGATACATGAATGTGTGAGTTACTCGCCAGGGCCGTATTCATGCACTGTGTTGACTCTACAGGATTGATACATACCTGCATAGTTGACATGATGCATGGATGCAGCACTGGCGAGTGACTCATTGGTGCTTTATTGGTTCATCATTATGACAAAATACACATTAACCCTCTAGAGATGGTTGCTAAAAAGATGACATTTGTCACTACGATGCACTTATCCAGCAAATAACTCGAAAGTGCTACATTGTTGCATCATGAGGACCCTTAGAGAGTGTCTCAACCTCAAAGGGTCAGCATGATCCTTAAATGCAGCCTTGGCAAGTAACTTACTGGGGCTGCATTCATACATCATGACGACCAAGAGCATGATACATTATGCCGTTCTTGAAGGGTTAAAGCACTAGGCGTCCAGTAGAGGGTTACAGTGTACAGGTGGCACCGTCTTCTAACACCTGCAATTTGCCGCCTCCTGACCAGCATTACCTGGAGGCCAATCACCAGCCTGGACACCTCCAGAGGGGTCATTTCCTCCAGGCTGCCCAGCATTAAGCCCTTAAGGGCCGCAGCGTGCCTTAATGTCCTATACCTTGTGTCATCTTGATGCATGAAGGCAGCCCCTGTGAGTGAGTAATTCGCTATTGCTGCCTTCATGCATCATGCCCACTGTTTGGGAGTGTATCAGTAGGCCTACTGTTGGGCGGGTTTGATGCTTGAAGGTGGCACTGGCAAGTTACATCGGACATTAAACGAGAACTGACGATGGAGAGTGCGTTAAAGCACTATGCGGCCCATAAAGGGTTAAGGATAGCCATAATTTCTTCCCGTGAAGACATCTCTCAGCCGGCTACTTGTTACGTCCCGGGGTTTGGTGTGACGTCATCAAAATGACCGCTCATTTCATCTCTGATTACTATGATCCAGATTCCTCTGGCCGCAGGAGCACTCAGGATCCGGGTAAACCATCCCCGGAGGCAATCAGGACTCTGGTAAACAAGTGTGGTGTCCACGCAAGGCGACAGACCCTCCCACATGCTTGCTCAGAATAACTTTCTGTTGCCTGGACATTTTCATCAATTCTTCTTAAAATCCTGATTCCACCTATATACTTACAATTATGGCTCAATCTAATTATACAGTGAATACCACAGGTATCAGCACATAACTATAATTGAATTGTTGTTAACATGGGAAACAGCTTTGTAGAGTGTTTCATTTATATTTCTCCTGTTTTTTAACATTCACTGCCTTATGTTAGCATATGTATTCTCATAATTTTAGTATATTCATGAGCAAATTCTTGATTTAACTATGTGGCTTTTTAATGATAATAACTCATACTCTGTTAACCAAAGGTCAGTATTATTTTCTTGTGTTTTTTACTGCGACAATAACATGTTTTTCAGACTTTTCTATATATCAGACTGCCTCCTCATCCACATACCTTTTTAAACAACACCAAATGTCAGATTCCAGACCACCATACTATATTAAGTTGCTTTTTATAGAGGGAGTAGCCATTATTAAACAATTTGGGTGATTGGTGGATTTTCGCATGGTCATGAACTATTATTGATTTCAGGGGTGTGGCAAGCAGTCTCAAAGTTTTGGGGGCTGAGGCGTATTTTGACCCTTTTTACTTGACCATTTTGGTTTGACCGTTTTTCGCGTTGGTCAAAAGTGTGGGGGGGGGGGGGGGGGTCTGTCCACTCCCGCTCCATCTTTCTATTAAAGCAAAGTCTTTTCCGCTGAAATATTATTTCCTAAGGTGTAACATATCCACCCACTGTTAGATTGATTATCAACCCTGCCCCTGTTGTTAAATAAGGACCACTCCGTAGCATCCCAGGAATAGCATGTACAGGACCGGCCATGTGTTTCTATTCTATCCCGGGGCGCTATGTGGCTCCATTTAGTGCTTTACTGGTTTCAATCCAGAGGCTTGCACTTCTTTTTGCACAAGGTAACATTTTCTCCTGAATGTTTTTGCTGAATACTAGAAGTATTGCTTGTTAATGGTATCAAGCACTAGCACCAGATCGTGGAGGCACGCTTACGTGTAAAGGAGTCTTAAGCCCCGGCCACACCACGCCGTTTTGAGCAGATCCGACCCGATCAGACCCGACAATCGGATGAAATTTACCTGACCAGTCTCATAGTTGTGCATGCCAAACTCTTCCGCCTGTTGGGTCGGGTTGGGTCGGATCACGTCGGGTCGGAACAAATTACGTAGGTGTGGCCGGGGCTTTATCTGCACGGAATAGTTTCCTTCATCGATAAAAGAGGACCCTTTTATGTGTTTTTTTTTCAGTTATTAAGTTTGATCGCTACTCATGAATTATGGACTACTGCGCACCTTTTTGCGCATATGGATTAAACCTGTCAGAATGTCAATATTAGAGGACCGGATACATATACATAGCCACTAAGCCATGTTCAAATATTGGACAATTCCGAGCAAAATTGAGCATTTAATTGCACTTTGAATATTTGATATATTTGGAGCCAGTGATATTTGCTATTTTTCAAATATTTTAGAATATTGGAATTATTTACCAATAAATCATTATTGAGATTGATATAGATCTCATGAATGTGCTTCAAACAACCAAGAGTATAAAATATTTACACTTTTGACCCCGATCCTTGGCTTTTTACCCATTATTTTGGCCTTTAGATATGAGATTTAGACAGTTTTTGTCCTATTTTTTAACTTTAAAGGCCCAAAACCCTAAAAATATGCGCGGGACCCCCTATCAAAATTACTTTCTTATGTTACCAAATGATCTGAACTATTTGTTGAGAAAGTAAAAAAAATAGTCTCTGGATTTTTTTTGCTATTTTATAAGATTTTGTTGAAATCTTTTGCATCAAATTTAATCAATCGTCCTATAACCACCACTTTTTTTTCACAAAAGGGTTGTTTTGTGACCATGATTTTATTTTTCCCATTTAAGGACACAATATAGGATTATTCACTTCAAATATAACATTGATGTGGGCACTGGTTCACTAAGAAAAAGAATCGTGAAGATTTCCCAATTTTTGGTATTTTTTGCCAAAAATAGAAAATACTTTTTTTGTTCAAAAATCTGTATAAAAAAAAGTAGCCCAGGACCCCCCCTATTTTTTTCCATTTTCCATTTCTTAATGATCTAAACTACCATCAGGCAAAAAATTAGGAAATTCTATGGATGAAAAGTTAAGAGTAGCGATCAACCTTAAGAGCCATTTATCTCTGAATTGCCGGATGTAAACCTTCCCTGATTCACATGCACCTACAGAAGGGTGTTAGGAGAAGTAGGAGAAACAAATTGAGCGTAAGTCTGACACTGATCTTTTCTCCAAAACAACACACCTTCCATGGTTAATGCTTTTAAAATAGAGATATAAAGAAATATTTAAGACCTTCTACATGTTTATAAACAGTTTTGGCACCAACATCACCTTGATTGTGGAGCTGTGTAAGATCTTTCTCATCCTCATTAAATCTCATTATTCAACCATCCTATCAATATTATGACAATATATTTGTTTATGTGCGACATAGAAGACCGGCATTGATTGGATATTGTTTCTGTTTCAGGATCTATACTAAAGATGAAGTGGTTTGGATAATGTACTATTCAATACTCACCAATCATAAACCAATCATTGGGTATGAGTCAGATATGGATATGCGTGAGTAGCTGCACGAGTGTTGTATAAACATTGGGCAATGATAATCATCCTCGGCTTTCGGCTTGGACAATGACAGTGTCCTTGGATTATAGCACTTATACAGCGACTCACTTGCACCATATCCACTACTTAATGTTGGCAACCATGTAGAAAGAAAGACCTGCGGGTAATGTATGGATTATATATTTGCCCGGGGAAGTATGAGAAGTCAAGCAGAATAATTGATTCGCGCTTACAGCCCAGGATATATTTTCTGCATGGCTAAAATGATGAGGATCTAAAAACTGAATGATGCCAAATCAACTGTAAAAATAATGGCGATCAATAATCAATATATAACAAACGATATGGACTAAAAGTCTGGAGCATAATCTCCTGCATGTATAATATAAGACTAAATTTTACACACTTGACAGCAAGGTTATATCTGGTAATCAATCACTCTGTTGCTCTCAATAGACATCGGTCGTTGCACGTTTGCGCACTGGTATGCTATTCATCTCTTCAACCAATGTTCTTACCCGATGTGTAGTGCTACTATACTAAACACCAACATACTAAGCTTTAAATCTTCTTTTCTGACATCTCTTCCATAGATCTGTCGGTTGCTCAACTATATCTTTCATTTTCACCTTCGAAATCCCGAGCAGGAACACCACACCACAGAATGCTCCGGTCTGTTTTCTCTCACCGTAGAGTACCGTGGGGTATTACTGGCAGGGGGGGTATTACTGGCACCCTGGCAGTGTTGTGTCTATTTCTTGCCAGGCAAATCGACTTAGGCAAGCAGATGATAATTCAAGATATTTTAGAGAACTATCCCCTTACCCTAAAAGACAAGAAATCTGGAAATAAAACCTCATGATTGGGGTAATTCACTGTAAAATTATGATCATTGAGTCATTAAGGTCAAGATTGGTGCGGTTATAGCTTTTGCCAAGATGTAAGAGGAATTGGATCTAGATTCGCAGCTTCATCTATATGAGTTTTTGTAAACCTTATGCAGAATTCCATGGCCAATTTATGTCCTCTGTCTGCTAGAACAATCATTTTTGAACCTGGTCTCAATACATCCAAGATGGCGGGGGTGCCAGTAATACCAACAGATTTGTACAGTTGTGGGTATTACTGGCACCTGTCTTGCCATCATCCTTCCTAGTTAAGATGAACATGATAATAATCAGTAATTGAATCTTTCTTTGCCACTGCATGGTAGATTTATATGTTTGGTTTAAGAGCAAAGCTGTTTCCTTAGTAATTTGGATTCTTTGGGTATCCAAAACAACATTCACAAATGAGTTGACTGCAATTGTGTGAGGACAAGGTCTGTGTTTGGGTGTATATCAATGACATATAAGTGTGGCATGTCAGGATGTCTCTGAGCTTAATTCCTTCATGGATGACACATAGTTGTGTGCCCCCCACATGGTCGGTTTATATTTTTGTAAAACAATGGCTTTTTGTAAGGAAAGCATAAGGGTGCCAGTAATACCCCCAGCCATGCCAGTAATACCAACAAAATCCTGAATTGTAAATACAAAAATATTCATATGACAACATATATTATTTTGCCCGTAACTGATGGAAAATGTAACAAAGTCCATGCTTGATGCATGGGAAAAGAGAAATTCTCAAAAAATCTCACAGAAATCGCACCAGGGGGGAAAACTCCTTAGGGTGCCAGTAATACCCCACGGTACTCTACCTGTGGTTTCGGTTTTTGCACCATTTCAATCATCTTCCAATTAGTCTCGCAATTCCAATGGCAAAGACATGTTCGCCTTGGAGAGGAAAGGTGGTTACATCTCCATTAGGTCGGTGAGGCAAAAAGGAAAGACAGCCCTACTAAACCATACTTTCGAATAATTAGTTCTCCCCGTAAAATTCGCTATTAGAATTCCAGGTGCTAGAGTACGGAGTGAGACTATAAGTGCAAAGTCTACTCAAGGGGTGGGCTCGAGTCGTTTCATGAATACAACAGAAAGTTTAACCGTTCAACAGTTTCCAGGTTTAGATAGCATTACACTGCTTATTCAGAATATGCTCCTTTAAACTTATTTGGAAAATATTTGAATCCTTGCAGAGGTTCTTGGTGGTTGGGGGTTCAGAGGGAGAGAGGAAGAGGAGGGAGCGTCTAGTATTTGTCATCATTTGATCAGGCTATGGAGGGAAGGTCTAGCATTTCCTGACTTCATTTGGTCAGGCTAGGTTCGGCTCTGTATGGAGAGTAAAGCATTGCCTGACTCAATCCGAAAGTGGGCGAGGCAAGGTATGACTTTCCTCCCTCTGGAGTCAGGCAAAGCAAGATTCCCCGATGCGAGTAGGTTTGGAAGCATCCCTGACATTAGAGTCCAGGTGACTCCTTTTTTCTCTCCTACTTCCATAACTTGGTTAACATCAGCGCACACACCTTAAGAACCCTTCCTTCCTAATTTGATTTACAGCTTGTTGGCCGATATCCGAGTGAAGATGAGTAGCCCAGCTGTTTGAAAACCTTCCCCAAAGTCTGTACATTAGCTTGGTCCTAATTCACATCGTGGGATCTGATTTCCCATGTAATTTCCTTCTTCTCTGATGTCTTTGGCCATATGTATGATTAAGGGTATCGGATGCATACAACCATATGTGTGTAATATGATCGATATAAAGCTTTCATACTGGGACATATGTCTTCATAAACTAATGTAATCCTATAGGCCATATCGTACTCCTAGGAAACCAGCCTTGAAGACGGTAATGTGCACATCTGTGGCATCATTTTTAATGGTGTCATAATTTTTCGTGAACTCATGAAACTCTATAGGCCATATACTAAACGTACCGTTCCAAGGAAACCAGCCTTGAAGACAGCAATTTACACATCTGTGGCAATATAAGAGAGTAGCGACTTTTCAACAATTAAGTTGGGTTCTGAAAAGTCGGCAAGTCGGCCAGAAATTATGTTCTCTTCCTTGGTAATAGGAATCTTACTCACTGGCCCTCCTCCCACTGCTTGGTTCAAATTATCTTCTCCTTTTGTGGATACCATATCTTAAGCACCTAGAGGTGAATTAATTTTGGTCCAGCTCCCAATCAAGGGTGCAAATTATATTGACCCTAATCTAAATCCACTATACAAGCCTCTGAACCTTGGCCCGTCCCCGCCTCTGACAAAAAAGATATGATTCTATATTTCCCTTGGACTCTTGAATGTGACCCAGTTTTGTTTAATACGACGGGAAAAGCCCCTTTGCCGTTCAGTATCTCAGCTCGCCCAGGACACACCTTACGTATATATATACAAGTTCCTGACACGACAGTCCACTTTTGGGAGAAGAATCTACTTTTCTTCAAGCAGAGGGGAGTAGTAAGGGTTGGGTGTGGGGCTCACAGTGTTTAGCCAGCCCCCACAGCAGGGGGTTCAGTGCAGCAGCTATCATCCCCTACATCAGAC
Source organism: Harmothoe impar (assembly GCA_947462335.1). Classification (NCBI taxonomy): domain Eukaryota; kingdom Metazoa; phylum Annelida; class Polychaeta; order Phyllodocida; family Polynoidae; genus Harmothoe; species Harmothoe impar. The sequence continues at coordinate 68,925,190 of OX381706.1, forward strand.
CAACACATCAAAGGGGTGTTCAGGTTATGCGGGGAGTTCCTGTTCTGATGAAGACATCAAAAAAAGTAGCCCTGCATCTATATCTGATACCTTGCCCAAATTTATTTCAGCTGGGTATATGCCATAGCCTACATTACATTGACTGAAGCATGTATTCCACCAACGTCGGTCGGCCGAAACGTTGTGATCCATAAAAAAGTCTGTAATGTTAAACTCATGGACAAATCTTGTCCGTCCGACGGAATTACAAACGATTCCGTTAGTGGAATACTCTCGTAATGCACCTTAGGAAAATGTGATTGATACACTGTGCCCTTTCACTGTCATTATGTGTGAATACAGCTCTAGAGTAGGCTATAACTATAACTTGCGTGCACTGTGTACACTATCTTTCCAACAATAGGATAGGGCCAAATAAAAAAAAGCTGTGTTTCAGGTTACCCGACCCTACCTAAAACAGGGCCGACCCTAGACATTTTTATCCAATTTCGAAAAAATATTCATGTTTTAAGAAATTCTGGGCCTATTTCAGGGTCAACTTTATAGTCTAAGTATCAACACCATTGTTGGCAAGTCGGTGCTGAAGATTGCGAGTCAATTTTTGGGTACTTTTCAGTCCAAAGTAAAAAAAATAAAAAACAAAAATAAATAAATAAATATCCGACCTACCCTACCTAGATTTTCAGACTATGTAACCTGGAACACACCTTTTTTTGGCCTAGCGAAGTCATATTTTGCAATAAGGAAAAATATGGCTCCTGAGTATGTGAAGACATCTTGGCCTCCAACCTTGGAGTATCTTGTGAAGTTTAGGCTGGCTTCGGACTCCAACACATACATGGTTCGCCAACAACAAGCTACATTCTAAGCCTAAACCAAACATAGTAATTCCACCCTGAGAGGATGGAGAGGGTCACACATCGAGGCCAATTAAAGGTATACAACACAATCTACGCCTACGGCACCTGGTGGTAAAAAACGAAACTACCTGAAACCATGATATTTGCAGATTTCTCATACTTAAATGTCATGATCTACCTTTATCTACCATTAAAGTGCCATATCTTGCCATTCTACATATCTTGATAACTATTTTTATTTTTTGCCATGCCCATAGGCTCATACAGTTGATAGATTAGTTTTTATTTTGATTAATTCAAGATAATTTTATTTTGCCCGTGACCCCATGTTTTCTTGTTTTCAACATGTTCCTAATGATCATAAGAATGCATGCCTGCATTTTCATTAAGAAATTGTTGGGAGATTTTTTTCTGTGTGGAAAATAGTAGAAAAATATGATTTTCTTATGAGGGCCAATACATAATGCACTCAAATCTGAATGCCCTCCAGAAGACAAATAACCCTTGTAGTATATGTTTTTTTCCTTTTCTTTGTGTTCCACAAGCATCAGGCTAATATCCCTAAGAGTCATTAAGGAAAATTGTTGGTCGATCTAAATTTAGCAAGATTGTGTTGAATACCTTTAACTAATACAACATGATGCATAAATTACACAGCCTTGGTAAGTGATTCGCTATGGCTGCATTCACTCAGCATGATCACAGAACCCATATTACAGCATGCACTATGCTGCAATAAAGGGCTAATAGTATCCACGTGAGGTGAGTGGAGTATACAGGAACACCCAGGTTAGCTTGTCACATTCAGTCATAAATACATTATGGGTTTCACAATCAGGCTAGGGGGCCGTTTCCGCAAGGATGGCCATGATTTTCAGACCGCAATAAATATTCGGTTCGGGGATACTATAAATCGCATAACAGGGGATACCTATTCCCTGGTATACGGTTTTTGGTTATCCACTGAATATTTACGGGAGTACATAAAATGTTTGGGGAGGCCTCAGATAGTTGGCATTGCCCTTCCACACAGTACCCTGCATGGCTTGAATTTTAAAACCTCGCCAAAACTGCGCTAGAATCTGCTAAATGACACCAAACCAAGCAGCATTTCTTCGAGGAGCCCATATGTGTTTTATCACAGCCCAACTATTTAAAACTCATTGCAAAAACTTCAAAGCATATTCATTCATGATTATTCTTAGAAATGACAATTCAATGTGCAAGTCCTATCTGTGCTGGTCTGGGCACTCCAACTCTGGGCAGCCCACCGGCCGGAAACCCATATTGACTCCATATTCTGACTGGGATGCTCTGTATGAACATTAGCATTTAAGCAAACATTTTATTGCTTACAGTCACTCTGTATTAAGTAACTTTAAATGCAGTAAATGATATGGAAATATCATTGAAAGGTCATAATGACATTTAAGAGGCTTTAAGTGACATTTACTGAGAGGAAAGATGCTTAAAGTATAACTTTAAGCAATCCAATCTGTGCTTAAATGCCAACATTCATGTAGTGATGGTAGCAAAGCCACGCATCCACATAGGCCGCAGGTAGCTAGTTCGGAGGCCTAACACTAGGGAGAGGGGTAGCGTTAGGAACAACTTACCGGTGGCCATTTTGAAATACCAAGGTTTCCTACTATTTCTGCTGGCTCAACTCGCTCCATGTAAGGGTATCGAGATTGCCAGAAGTCACGTGATCAAACTGTTAAAGGAGTGAATCTATTTATAGACGGTCACGTGTTAATGACATAGCATGCCCATAAATGGAGTCAAGTTGGGGCCAGCGGGAACAGGAGGTTATAAACCGTAGGCAAGACGACGTGGGAGTAACCTACGTTTAGCCCGATAAACTAGCAGGTAGCTTGAATGCCTCGACCTAATGACCTCCCAGTACATGTAGAGCTCCCCCTTGTGTGCCCACATCTGCATGCAGGTGGCGCCACCAGGCGTCCCCTAGCGTCCCTCCCCCTGGCGGCCGCGCTATGTCTATCACGTTCTGGTCACGTGGTCATCCATTCTCCAATCGGCGCTCGGCAAATTTACCCCTGGTGTCCTGATGAGGCACTAACAGCTGAGCCCGCCACCAGGGGTCGGGCAACCGAGGACAGCAGGTCACGTGAATACTGCCACCTAGCGGGTCACATGGTATTTCTGGTCTGCACTGAAGGGTGCTCTCAATACTGTTTGGGTCATATTTTGAATGCAAGAAAAATGTCTAAAATTTTGAGAGAGAAAAATCACAGTTGTTCCAAAATGATTTTTGGGTCAAATATAAAGTACAATGCACAATGAGAGTTCAGGGGCCATGTACAAGTTGTTGTCAGCCGTAAAGCGGGGAGAGCTTGCACTGCAGGAGTATCCTTCTTTAGCTCTTTTACAATGGAGGTAAACCTATATCCAATATCCTGAAACTAACTAAACACACCACGTATCCTAGTAGGCACACCAGCTAGGAGTTGTTCACGTTTTGTGTGCTTGTTTTATTATACCTAACCTAGTGATTTTATATATATATCTTTTTTTAATATTGTTAAAATTGTTATTTCAAATGTTAATTTGTTGTCCTATGTTGAAGCATCATAGATCTTAGCTTATGATTGCCGATCGATGGCGCTGAGTTAACCATAGGAACTCTGCTGCTTTATTGTAAAAATCATGAATAGTTCTGACATGAATTCCCTGTACTTTGATTGATCAATGGCTGGTCGTGTGACCTTCTCCCATCCGCCATCACTAGGCATCTTGGCGCAATACCACCACAGTGTGTATGGGCTCCAGTGGTTAAGAAATGTGATTATCATAATATCATTCTAGGTACAACAAGGGTATATGCGGGGTGGTTTAAGTGAGCTAGGGTTGATATGGTGATCAAGGAACATTATACGCATCAGTTTTTATTTATTACGCTCTATAGAAGCACAGGAGAAAAATCATTTAGATCCATAATCCTCTAGTGCTGTCTGCAACCTCCAGCTGGCGCTACAGTACATAGAGCATATAACTAGAAAGTACCATACTGAATCGCTCATTCCCATTCCGTTATTATTCCCAGATGTGCATAAATATGTCATTCATGCCCAGGGATGTGGTAAATACTTATGAGGCCAGAATGTGCCTCTAAAGTATCCGAATTGAGAATGTGCATCTAAAGAATCCGAGAAAAAAGTTAATGAGAGTATGAGGGGAAATATTTAGGTATGAGCCTTTCTTTCTGTGATACAGATCGCAAGAGGCTACATGCCATCGGACCTGGCGGCTCCAGCTGTACATAACTATATGTACTATGTAAAAGGTTAGAACCAAGATGGTATTCTTCAAGATCAATTATAACTACAATGACAACAACCCTTATCATACAGTCCTTAGCCGTACATCTATTATGTATTGGTTATTGTGGTTATAATGGATCTTGAATGATATAATCTTGATTATAACCTGGTATATAATATATATACTGGGAGCCGCCAGGTCCGATGGCCAACAGCGTATTGCAGCACTGCAGCTCTGTGGTTACACCTGGTGAGTACTGTGGTACTACTGGGACCTACAGGGACGCCGCAGCCAGGTGCAGCAGCCTGCCTGTCATGTCGGCCAGCGGCACGAGACTTTCTGGTGCACCAACATACGTTGTGCTGACAATAGCTCGGACTCCACTAGGGTGACACTAGTACCTGTGAAACAGGGCGTTCTTTTAGGTCCTTTGTTCTCAAATAGTTCGCCCTGTTTCACTGTGTTTCGCCCTGAATGTCGCCCTGAACGTCCCCAGAAACAGGACGTCATTCAGGGCGAAACACAGCGAAACAGGGCGAAATTTTCTAGAACAAAGCGTAAAAAGACTGCCATGTTTCGCAGGCACTCGTGTCGCCATAGTGGAGTCCAGCCTATATGCAGTGACCGGTTTTGAAAAGCCTGCACAGGGGAATCAACTAATCCTTACCCAGATTCAATGTTCTTGCAGAGGCTGTGAGCCCAATGACTTACCTGAAATTACCTTCCTGTTGACCTAGGTTGACTACAGGAAATTATTCACGAACATTTAGTTATGCTAAAACTGAAAACAAATTAGACAAAAACTCTTAGTGAGTTTTATAATGTTCTGATCCAACTTAATAATGCATATAGCGCCCCCACAGTCATAAGCACGCCGGGAAGAACTGAAAACCAAGCCTTGATAAATAGTCTCAAAAAGAGTACCTCTTGTAGTCTTACTACTCTATCCCTCTAGATGACGACTCAATCTCTCTTATAACAGACTGGTTGAGGTGGGTCAATGCCTTGGTGTAACAGTAGCTAGATTTTCATCAAGTTTATGCCATACGACCATAAAAGCATATACTTTCCAACAATGCTGAGAAGATAGGAGGGTCCCAAGCGGTTTTCTGAGATATTCAAGCCTTACGTCAGTGTTTCATATGATAGGATTGCCACATATGTACATAAAATAGCATTGAAAAGTAGCTAAATATCTATATAACTCTCTCAGGATATAGGTTTAAATGTTCTCTCTCTAGAGAATCCCTTTTGAACATATGGTCCCGTGCATATTTCTAAAGTTTTTGTCCATCGGAAAAAAAACACCATCAATTAATAGATTATCAAAGCATAATTCGCTACTCCTTTTTATTTCATGAAGTATAATGCACAACTTTATCTGTTCAATATTTCAAATAGACATGATACTATACATAACTAGAAGATCACTTTTCTTGTAATGCAATATGTTACACAATGCTTGTTTGGACAATCAATGAGTAAGACACTTTCACTTCACGTCTCAATGAATGCTGTAGTACAGTAGTATAGAAGACTCTTCTTTGGTATGTATAACACATCAAGGTACACTAATCTGATGAACCTGGATCCAAACTGTGAAGTGTGTCATCGCTGCATGCACACTAGGGTAATCCAATGCAAAGTTATTATACATCTATGCCCCTGTCTTGCCATGTGTATAATATATAGCAGTACTTCTCAGGATGTATGGGCTACATTTCTGTACACTGTTAAGTGATAGAATATGTACAGAAGGAGGCAATGGTCTAGTTGTATGGAGCAGGAATACACAGTCATTACATATATATCATAATACAATCTATGTTTCTGAAAATATAAGAGTCATAAGCTAATCCTCTATTTTGTGGAGGCAGTTGAAAATTATAATACGAAGGCATTCATCCAAGCGTACTCCTTATTTCTTTCTCGTCGTCTAAAGCGCTACATTCATCTGTTGCTAATCCAGTGCAACAAAAAAGAACTTCACTTCTTTCAAAAATATATGATATTCAATCTGGAGAAATCGGGGCCGGGTTCCGAGCTCATTGCGAAACATGTATACTCCTGGCTCAAGAAGGCCTCATTTTTAACACCAATAAGGACTAGCAGTGTGGGTGGTTGATTGGTGATGGTGTTTTCCATCATTTGCCTAAAATTGAGCTTCATACTACACTTTTAGACTTGAGGACTACACTGGGTATCACATAATCACTGGTAATCACACTGGATGGAGGATATATCCTTTTGGAAATAAAATATTGGCTGCTGAAGTAGGACCTAGGTTATCAACCAATGAAGCAGTATCCACCAAACATAATCTGGTATGCGCAGTCATCTTGGCCTCCCATTTTGAATATCTCATGAGATTCAGGCTGGCACAAAATTCTCAGACACCATGATATCCCAGAAACCAATTATGTTCTAGGATCAGAGCCCACATCTCAGAAGATCTGCTTTCACCAGGGAACAAGTGGTTATAACATCATCCCATTTGATCTCTTAACTGTATTTATAAGCACGCACAACGGTCATCAGCAGTTTTGATAAGGAAGGTATAACATATTGACCGGGAGGCAGCTTTGACCTAGCCTCCACCGCCTGATTTCTATCATCATAATATATATACAAGACACTTTTACACATCACACAGACGGTGTATGCTATACGGCTGTCTCCCCAGATAATGAGCGTCTTGGTGGGAGTCGTGAGGGTCCGGTCTGTGCCCGAGGCCGCTCCCCCCGGAGGGATGCGAACCTCAATAGTGGTGACTCCTCGTGGCAGCGTCCCACATCACTAGAGCTTGCAGGGTGGCAGTGGTGCCAGTCCTCATCATCATCGGCACCTGCTGCTTCCCCATGTGCCCCTGAGGCGGCGCCACCTGATGCCACAAGGTTCTCAAAACTCACACTAGGGAGAGACGATGGGGCAACCAGACAGATGTCACCACCGGCATCCTGAGCATTAGTTCCAGGTATTTCCACTAGGCAGCAGTGTGGTCTGTGTTCCAGGAACCCAGAGCGGCTGATCGACGACTCCCCCGAACCACAGCGGGGTCGGCCATTGATGTTTGTTTTTGCTGTCGTCTTGGACACTAATGATGAGATCTCATCCTCGATGACTTCATGCATTGGAACATAGCCGTTAAGGAGTGGAGCGGTGGGCTCGGGGCAATCCCCGGGAAGTTCAACTTTGTCACACGCTGGAGGAGGACGTCGCTTCATGCTGGAGCGTAGAGGCCTACCGTCAAGCCGTGACGTCGGTGTCACGGGCGACGTGCTGCTTTTGGAGATCTTATTCGGCGATGATATTGACAGGCTGTTAGGAGGCGGAGCTAAGCGTGACATCCGCCTTTCATGGTCCTCCCCGTTAATCCAGAATGTCTGCATCTCCCCTTTACCCTGCAATGACAAGGAATAAAACGATGAATGTTTTATATGAGTTTATAATATGGCTCTGGGCACTATACAATTGGATAAACTGTTTGCACTATAACACCGGATAACTGCAATGGCATGACATTGCATGTGCACACAATCAGGATATCTAGATTAGCCCTAACATTAAAATGCAACGAAAAGGACCTCAGAGATGATAAAAGAAAAAAATAGTCCAAATTAAACCTTGATTGAGTGTTGATCTAATGTTGATTACATTATTACGGTAAACTCTTACCTTGATTTTGCAGGGCCATAATGTAGCTGAGGACATAACCCTGGGGATATCTTTTTGAAACTAACGCACAACTCCCATTCTCCCAATTTCTGAAGGGGTTTCATTCCCTATCAGACCGTTTATATGTATCAAAGGTTACTTATACAGCTTTTTGGAAATTTGTATGCATTTCGGTATGCTTGGTATATACCAGCTACCAATAGAACGTCTGCAACGAGCAGCTCAGCCTAGTGCTGCAGTCATACACCAGGGGGCGACATTAATACAAGATTCTACAACATGCACATTCACAGTTGTGCCCTCTCTTGTATAGATCTCTTCTGTATGAGTAATATGGGAGAAAACGTGGAGACCAAGATTGTTACACCTATGCTACAGATTCGGACCCCTCAGATAGACATTCCTGAGTCGACCTCCATCCAGGAATGAATCGTTAATGTGATCAGGGAGCAGCTGACTGGGCTGCTAATTTCTGCAGCAACTCACCAGGGGGCAGCACCGCCTCCGCAAACTGCACATGTATGCCACCTAGTGTGTATGCTTGATACTATAGCCATGGAGGTTGTTGCATCATGAGCATGTGTGGCCAGGTGAGGGAAATCGTACCAAGAAAGTTTGAGACCAATTTTTCATAATGGGGAATCCAGTGATATGCTTAGAATTATTCTGTTTTCACTGACAGCGTTCCATTTTTGGAATGCAAAAGGAACATTTCTTGCCATGGAAACATGGCAAATTGGCATATATGGCAATTTCTGGTTGCCATGGAAACACTTCATTATTCCAAATGGGAATTTTTTGCCACAAATGTTTTTTTTAAATTCCACAAGGAACTCAAAATCGAAAGCAGACCCCAGAAATTCCCTCTATTTCCATTTCCCATCGTACACACCAACCCTGGTTCGACAAGTAGCTATAGCAAAACTATTTGGGATATTTTAGCTCAAGATATCTCATTTTAAAGCCTGTAACATAAACTTTGAAAAGCCATTTCCCCCCTGAGGCACGTTTTCCCTCACCTGCCCACATGAACGATGACTGATAGCCAGATGCGTACCATGGATGTAAATGTGCTGATACCATTGAATACTATCATTTAAAAAAGTGATTTAAAGAATTGAAACATGCATTCAGGTTCAAAAAACATGTGACCAGCCTTTGCCCAGTCGAGAAAATGGTGCCAAAATTGATTTTTGAATCAAATCTGACTAGGGTAGGTTCACCCTAAGTCAAACTCATACCTTGAGTCAACCACTTTTGACATGAAATCACAAGTCAGTATGCATCTGGTGACAATAAACTGATTTAAGAATTGAGGTGTTTTCCAAACATAATTATACTGCACATTGCATCCGCATCTTTTTCATACTGTAGAATCAGTCAGAAGTACCCCTGTTTGACCTGTTTTGACAAACAGAGAATGAGAATCACTGCTCAACGTCTTTGGTAGTTGATTTAAAGTATTTGTCCCTTTCATACAAAGTGTCGGTTGGTTTTGTGAGCTGGATATGTATCTCAATCACACAAATCATGACTTTATCGAGCAAAATTAATTTCTAAATTATATTTAGGACTGATTTCCTGAGGTAAACCCATTTCACCTTAGGTCAGCCATGAATTCACCCTAAGTCAGCTACCTAATGCCCTAGGTCAACCATGGGATTTTCTTCTCCGGAATCCCCGCTGGAATTCTCTCACTCTGACCTTTTTGTCTAAGAACTCTCCCCCTACCCTTATGAATACCTCTGTGGGGATTTTCAGTCCTTGATGGTATGTCCACAAAAAATTGACCAGGTTCTTGCCGTGAAAGTATTTGACCATACCTACCCCCAATATGTATACAGGCCCCTGGAATCTATTGGTACTATCGTCATGTTGGAGCACTCTGTTGCCTAGCAACAGCAATTCCAAACAGTCCATGACTAACAACCGGCACAATAAGTGGGAATAGAAGGTATTTGACCATACCTACCCCCAGTATACAAGCCCTGGGGATTCTAAAGGAACTATCGCCATGATGCTAGAACCACTCTGTTACCTAGCAACAGCAATTCCAAACATTCCATGCCTAGCAACCTGCACAATATGTGGGAATAGAAGGCATTTGACCATACCTACCCCTAGTAAACAAGCCCTGGGGATTCTAATGGAACTATTGTCATGTTGCTATGACCACTCTGTTACCTAGCAACAGCAATTCCAAACATTCCATGCCTAGCAACCGGCACAATAAATGGGAATAGAAGGTATTTGACCATACCTACCTCCAGTATACAAGCCCTGGGGATTCTATTGGAACTATTGTCATGTTGCTAGAACCACTCTGTTACCTAGCAACAGCAATTCCAAACATTCCATGCCTAGCAACTGGCATAATAGGTGGATATAGAGGGTACTTGACCATACCTACCCACAGTACACAAGCCCTGGGGATTCTATTGGAATTCTTGTCATGTAGCTAGGACCATTCTGTCTGTTACAACAGCAATTCCAAACATTTTATGCCTAGCAACTGGCACAATATCTGACCAACGGCCCAACTTATTTGTCTACCCCCAATACCGTGGATGCCTTTAATTTCAGTTAATCATCATAATCTAAAGATTATATGGAGAGATGAAGCCAGAACCGAACACAAGTGTTCTGGCTTGTAAATATGTATGAATATATCATTCCAATAGGTTAAGGCCATCCAAATAGCACCAATGCCCCATTATGCTACACCTCCTCCTCCCAAAATATCTTTTTCTACTACAGGGTTAAGGATAGCAGGCCTACTTGTGTAGTGTATAGAGGGCAAGGGTGAAATGCAAAAGGAAGGGGGGAAGGGGGTGAGGGGGCAGAGCCCCCGATATATTCAATAGAACTCCATACTGCATGTTTATAATGTATAATTAGTCCTCATTGCTCATACAAGTTATATTTACTTGTATTGAGAGCTCATAATGCAGTTGTATTCACCTGAGGTACAGTACTGACTTTGTATTGATTACTCCATATTCAATATTTAAATCGTTTTCTTCTCTATTGTTGTTTGTAACATATTGATATATATGATGCATGCATTCATGTCAGCCAATAGATTGATGAAAATCAGGAAATTACTGGTTTATTACACATACCGTAGTCGACGTAATAAGCGCACACCCCCTAATAAGCGCACACACCCCGTTTTTGGCCGTTTTTATATACTACAAATAACCAAAAACATCTCAGATTTTGTCCCAAATTAAACTCTTAACTACTAAAAGGTGTTCATAATCATTTTTTAAGCGCACTGTGCGTTTATTACGTCGAATACGGTATTTCTGGTGGTTTATAATATGGCTCACTCAAGGTGCATTTTGGCTAACTTAGGGTGAAAAGGGGCAATTCTGAATACTCTGATAAATCATGGAATTAAATACTGTAAACTGATATATGGCATTGTAAGACAGCATGGATGTTATTCTCCAGAGCAATACCTAAAGTTTGGTTCAATTCTGAAGGATATACACAAAAAACTCTAGGAGCAATTAGACCTGAAAGGTAGCTCATGAAATATCATGGATCAGACCTGTTGAAAGTGGTGAACTTACCCTAATATAAGTATCGTTTAGCACCGTACCTGGGAAATTTATACTGATGCGGGGGTATCTAGCTAAATGATCCTGTGGAACCTCCCCAGTCAACATTGCTTAATGGGGCTCATAATTATGTGTTTTTACCCAAGCAAGCTGATTTACCCACCCTGGGTGTTTTCCAGGGCTACCATTGGGAAACCAGATGGATCAGCAAAGATTCACATTGCCCAGTTCAACAAATGATAATTTTTGGAGGGAAATCAGATATCAGTATGTTTACAATGTATTTATGGGAAAAAAGAGAGTTGACACATCGGGGCTCCCACTGGTAGTTCTGGACAAAAAGGACCGTAACCCAAACATGGGCAAGCCAAGCTGGCCCGATTATAACACATATGGGCCCCAGGGACCAATGCTGACTGGGTCTGTCAAGATCCAAGTGTTTTATATGAATTATATGGTGATGCTTTATGAGAAAAGGGCAATAAGGTAGCTACTTTACAACAGTACTAAATCATGGCTAAACGTTGAACTCCTACTTCCCTCAGTTATTATCCTGGTCTCGAAACAAGAAACTTGTATTGGTCACTTATTAAATGTAAAAAAAAAAGCGGATATTAAATGTTCTCTCATATGATCGATTGGACAATGTTAGGAAAATATTACAATACTTGATTAAACATAAGAAATGTGTCTTTTTGTCTATATCATTTCTAAAATTGCTTTCTTCTGGAGCAGGTAATGGATCACATTTCAATAACCACACTGCGTGTACTTAGAACAAAGGGCCCTTCTGTCGCACATGCCGTTTTCATCACTGGAAGGAATTACACCTCCTCCAAAAACATTGCTTCAATAACCCGGCCCCTCATTCATTAGGCTGATTCACAGAACCAACAGGAAACGGAAATGAACACAGATTAAAACATTTGAGGGAAAATAATCCATTTACCACGGCAATCCTTAACCACACTCTAAAGGCAGCATAGTGCTTTATTGCGCTATGCTCTCTGGCATTATGATGCGTAAATGCATCCCTGGCAAGTAGCTTTCCAGGGCTGCATTCATGCATCATGATGACTCTATAGTATTGATACAATCCCAAGGGCCTAGCTTGATGCACTATCTGTGTGCTGGTAACAAATAACCTGTTGTTGTATTAGTGCATATAAACACGAATATATGAAGCATAAGGCATTATTCAGTCTTTAAAGGGTTAAATGATTCAGGTAGGAATCCCCTCCGGCAGCTGATCGCATCAACTCGTTCGCGTCTCACCTTCATAGAAATTAATCCCCGGTCCTCGATGTGGAAGCCTCCGAGCTGGTCAAGCAGCAGTTTGGTGGGAAGTGAGCAGTGGATGCGGAGAGCTGCTCATGTAAGGAGAGAGGGCAGACAGTTATTACTCAGCAACATGTCATTAATCATAGGACAGTAACTCATAGCACTTTAATGTACAATGTCCATGTCGTTAGGATGCATGGATGCCGAACTACACTCTAAGAATAGTGTGTTATGTTTACACACTTATCAACACGCTTTTCTGCGCCACTTTTAACACACAGTTTGGTGTAATACACTGCACACTGCACACTACACAATCTTTGCCAAAAGTGTGTTGATCTCAAAAGTGTGCTGCAAATTTGTATATGTAACTCCTTATGCTTGTTACAGGCATAAGGAGTAACACACACACGATATTATTTGCAACACACCTTTGAGATCAAAACACTTTTGGCAATGAGTGTGTGGTGTGTTACACCAAAATGTGTATCAAAAGTGGCTGCAGAAAAGCGTGTTGATAAGTGTGTAAACGTGACATACTGTTCTTAAACTGTATAACGAGTCTACTTGCCAGGTCTGCATTTTCACCTTATGCACACCCTGACAGAGAAGATTTTAGCCCTGCAGGGTCCGCATAATGCTTAATGTGTCCTGGCAAGTTCTCCCAAGGGCAGTATGCATGCATCATTACGACAAAAGTTTCAGTCCATTAAAGCAATATGCTCGCCTGAAAGGGCTATTCCGGAGCATCCTATAACTCTTAGAGCAGGAAATTAAAAAGGGTGCGCCCACAATGGCTGTCACATTTATTTGTTTGTTATGATGTGATTCCTCATATCTACATCAGACACCCAGTGCAAATAATGACAAGCTATTTTATTTAGGATGCATGATTATTATGCTGGCACAGCATAAAGATGTTAGTTTTTGAATGCCTTATCTATACTTGTACAAGGATAATGAGACATTGATTACGACTGTAACATTATTTAACATTGTAGAAATAGTGCTCCTAAACGATTTTATCCATGGTGTTAATCTCATCAGGGTAAAGAGATCCCCTGGAAAGTATCGGATAGGCCTTCATGGCTGACATATTATAACACAAAGTTAAATGAAACTTACGGAGCCCGTTAGATTCCATCCTGGCCGAGGTATTGACGGTGTCCCCAAACAAACAGTAGCGGGGCATCTTACGGCCAACAACCCCAACCACAACTGGACCTGTGAGAACACAACATGGCTGATCGGCTCAATAACAGGAGAGATATCTATAGTATCACACGGTGTATCTAGCATTGACTGCATCATAAGAAATAAACAGTCAGCAGAGAATCTAATTAAGAAATGTCAATAATTACATCAGACTAACTAGTTCACACTACTTTTAGTCTGCTTGAAGCAGTCAGATAAACTTAAGATACAAGTTAACAATAGGTCACCATTTGTTAGAAAATATCTCATCTCCCTGATCTCTCTGGCCGATGGTTAAGCAGCTCAGATATCTCTTTACATTAGCCATTTTGTGAACTGTAACTTTACCGAAAGCCTGGGCTTAGATTAGCAGATTGGCCCTACCTGAGTATAAAGTTTCATGATCTTTCGTGAACAGGGAATTTAAATTGATACTCTCAAAGATCCTACCTGAGTGAATGCCAACTCTTAGTTTGAGAGTGTCATTAGGACGGTGCCGTATCCTGAACCGCTGCATAGCAGACAGCAGGTGTAGAGACATGGAGGCGATCTCTGCTGCGTGTTGGATCCCGTTACAGTTTGGTAATCCTGATACAACCATGTACGCATCCCCAATAGTTTCCACTTTATATACATCGTAATTCTCTACTATAGCATCAAATGTTGTGTACAAGTCATTAAGAAGATCAATCACCTGGAATAGAAATGTAATGTAATATGATTTGTGAAAGTCAGAATTAGTAAGAGCTTTGGGAGCTTATTGGATAGCAGCGCAATTGTAATTTATGCACAGATTTTGATTCCAGCCAAAATATATGAAAATGTGCAGTCAGCACTTTCACTTGTGTTGTATGCAAATTAAGTGCCCACCGGTATTATTATAGAAATGTTTCCAATCTAAAAACACAATCCCAACTGAGCAAAACTGAAATAAAGTTGATATCTATTTCTCAAAGGCCCTCTAGAAGTTTTAATTGATTTTTCTGCATATTTGGATCAAATTTAACTCACCTGCATGGGTGTTGATTCTGATGATAGTGCAGTGAAATCACAGATATCAGAGAAGTATATAGTCACATTGTCAAAGGCCTCTGCTTCCACCATCTTACCCAGTTTGAGCTGCTCTGCCACCGACCTAGATATGAACATTAGCTATGTCAATACATCCAAAGCTTCTACATCAATCTAGATTGTAGTAGTCTAGTATAATATTCTACAATTCAGTGTGATATGTGGAGACATTGGTTTAATATGCAAAGATCAGCGATTAAAAAGTGTCCATTTTTTCTTGAATTCAAAGTTTTATGAGCTTGTAATAGTTACCTCTTCAGGGTAAACATTGCCATCGTTGAAGCACATTAATTAAATTGAAAATTAAATTGGCAATTTTCATCCCAGAAGTCTAATACTTAATCAAACCTAAAATTCGCTTCGTGAATTTCTCCCGATTTATGGGACGGCTTATAACAGGGTGGGCTTATAATTATGCAAGACTTTATGGTAGATTCAATGAAATACCCACAGGTACTGCCCTCGTTACTGATTGTATGGTTAACAGCGAGCCAAGTAGTTCCTGAGCATACCTATATGCACACATGATATTGTACTAATGAGTGCTCATGGTACTGAACTATAGAGCACCATTAATACGTCAGGCATGGCTTCACATTGATGACCTACTTGGGCAGCATCTGATGCAGCAGCTCGTCTGTTCGCTTCTTCTCCTCCCGGAGCTGGTCCGTTCTCTCCTCTACAATGTCTTCTAGGTTAGTAGCGTACCGCTCCATGATAGCTATCATGTTGTCAAAAATATTTGATTTCCTGAGAAAAAGCAATATGATAATTAAACACTCATATATGCATGTTTACTATACTTATGAGGCTACATAAATGATTATACATTTACTAATATTTAATTAAATAAAAACACTTGCTTAAAGTAACATTATCATTGTTTGGGTTTGGTGGATAATACAGTAAAATGAAAGAGTATTGGTGTAATAGGCCAATCATGATCAGGACAATAAGCTCAGATTATACAATGTGGTTAATTTCTTTATTAGCATTTATTATTTTACATTTAATTAATATAGCTGAATATAAACTGCATTAAAGATATTCTCAGTGCCTTATGTGTTCTCGCCGTGCAATTTGTCACTTTGTAGAAACAATGAAAACTGGCTATAGTCAACTCAATATTAAACGGTACATTAAGTTGTCTATGAAAAACTACTTTAACTTACATTCCTTTCTGTAGTGGTTTTAGTTTGTGCCTAATTGTTTTGAGGTCTGGTCTGGCTAGGGGGTCTTCTGCCCAGGCCTCCTTGATACTGTCTGTGACAAACTTAGGGACGGCCCCCAACGCGGCCAACTTGGGTCTATACGGCACATCCCCATCTCGCTGCACGAGGCGATGCACGATATCTACGAGTAAAGAGAGATGTCTGAATTATACGACTATCAATGTGAATGGGACAGCACAGAAACGGTTCTTTAGGTGTTTTTGATTGTTCAACACATTACAAAGCATTAGTCAATTGGTGGTATGGTAGATTCCCCATAAGCCATACCCTGAGATGATACGGTAAAATTTGAGGCTATTCATGTACAGTCAACTCCCTCTAATGCGACCACCATTGGGACTATTCAAAAGTGGTCGCAATAGCGGGGTGGTCGCATTGGAGAGAGTCTGTATAATCATAGAAAATTCTTAAAAGACCACTATAATATTACTGCTAAGAAAAAGCACATCAAACGGGGGAGTATTTCATATAATGTTATTGTGCATCACAAAACAAGTGTGCATTATTAGCACCATTACATGCACCATTAAATGGATGTAATGGTGTATGGAAGACTACATATTGCTCTGTAGCTCAGGCCCTTTTGATCTCCGACCACTGGTTAGGTGAGGGGTGGCTGTGGGAGAGGGGGGGAGTGGCTGGCTTCTAACTCTAATGTGCGACCATTCCTCAGGTGAGTGAGTGAAGGGGGGGAGGGGAGCTCTGGCTTCTTGCCCTCTGATGTGCGACCACTGCATGGTCAGATGGCGGAGGTGTTTGTGTGTGTGTGTGTGGGAGAGGGTGGGCGAGGGCTTCTTGCCTCCTGATGCGTGACCACTGCGTGGTCAGGTAGCGGTGGTGTTTGTGTGTGTGTGTGTGGAGGGGGGGGGAGACTTCTTGCCCTCTGATGTGCGACCAATGCATGGTCAGGTGGCGGAGGTGTGGAAGGGGGGGGGGGGCGGCTCTGCGACCACTGGACAGGTGAGTGAGTGGTTGGGGTGGGGAGCTTAATTCTGGCACTCTGATCCCCAAGTAGCGGGTTTAAACAAACCTATGTCAATTACTAAATACCATAGTATCTACTAACCTGGTCGCATTAGAGGGAGGAAACCCTGCTTTGGTACTGATATTTTAGTGGTCGGAGGGTGAGGTGGTCGCATTAGAGGGGTGGTCGCCTTAAAGGGGAAAACGGTTGGTACTTTCTGAATATGGTCGCAATGACGAGGTGGTCGCCCTGGAGGGGTGGTCGTTAAGTGAGAGTTGACTGTACTATTGTGTTCATGGAAAGAATTTAAACTTAGAATTTAAACTGAAAATGTTTAAAGAACCACACAATTGAGCGTCCGACACAAGGTATGTGCCCACCTCAAGATGAATCTACCCTAGATTTATTGAATGAAACAATAGCTGGTATACAATGCATTTATAAGACATACACCTGTTTTTCGTAGGATAACAACATAGTGCTCTGCTTGGTACCATTGGGATCACTTGCCAACAACAGATATCCATCTGATATTTGATACCTTGATATTTGACTTATAACCCCATATCCACTGTGATAGAGTATCATCCTCATCCCTCAACTAACAATTCCACTTTGTAATAAATCTTGCCCACACAGCCCTATAGCAGTAGGTGCACGGGTGACACCAGACAGATAAATTCGCTGCGTCCTTTGACTAAGCCTGATCTAGTACTCTTGGTCACACTGGGCTTGACGTGTGCTGCCTGTGGAGGACTGATCTATTCCTATTGGTGCTATGTGGGTGTGGAAACGAGGCCCAGATGCAAAACCCTGCGTATTTAGTACACAGAGAGAAGTAAAGGTGTCAACTATGTCTCCCATGTGGCTCTGGTAAAATTGAGAGTCAAACAGCTAATGAAGCTTATATGAAGGGTCAACTCGAGTTGACTCTCTACTACCAGTGTCAACTTGAGTTGACTTTCTGCCATCAGTGTCAATAGCAGAATCATTAGCTGTTTGACACTCCATTTTTGCCAGAGCCACGTGGGAGACACAGTTGAAACCTTTACTTTTCTGTGTGTACACGTGTGTCAGTTGGACGACAATGGACTACACTTATTACAAGTCTGATACGGACATTGATGATGATTCATTTTAAAACCCATCGCGTAACGTTGGGCCGTTTATAGGCTACGCCAATAATCTGCATATACGGCTTGGTAGGCAGAATCAGATTCCACTGATATCTGTAGGGGACTTAACTGTCAACGTTCCCACGACATGGATATTGTTCTTCTACTACAATAGAAATCCCTTGAAAATGCACAAACAACATGTTAGAAGCAACTCAAAGCTATAATCTGACAGAGAAAGTGATCATAACGAAAAGTTGATCACCCAGATACACTAATCAATGCAAATTTGATACCAACTGTCAAACTCATCCAATATCCGTAATTATAAAGGTGATACCTGCACTAGAACGTTTGGGCAATCTCTGCAGTATGACTAATATATTAAAAAAGTAGCCTGAGACTACCCATATTTCTTTTTGCTATTGGGTTGAGAATTATGCAAAGAACCTGGAGAAACGTTTTGGTGGGAATTCAAAAACTTTCGATCCATTCTAGACAGCCACCTTAAGTAAAGTATGTTGCATCTTTATGTTTAGAAAATGGTCTTGTAAGTAAATCAGACTGACCTCGTGGTGAAGCGTCTATGTCGCCATAGGGGCCTGCCCGCCCGTAGATCTCGTAAAGCACAATGGCGAAGGAGTAGACGTCGCCGTGCTGTGTTCCCTGAGGGGCTGGTGAGGTGGAGCGCAGCAGCTCAGGGGCCGTCCACAGCAGGCCTGCAGGGGAGAAGCACAGGGGGAGGTGATGCACTGGCCACACACTATACACTATTTTAAACATGGAATGATGCCTTTATAAGTATCATAAGGCGGTATTCCACTGAGACAAATCGGCTGCGATTCTGTCATCGGACGAGATTTGTCCACAGGTTTAACATTATAGACTTTCGGATGGCAGAATCTCGGCCGATTTGTCTCAGTGGAGTACTGCCTTATAGCGTGTTTTCCACTGATGTAAATCGGCTGAGATTCGGTCGTTGGATGAGATTTGTCCATAAGTTTAGAACTATAAACGGATGACAGAACTTTGGCCGACCGACATTGGTGGAATACAGGCTAATAATGCACCAACGCAATACTGGTAACTCTGCAGCATTGCATTGATTCATCATGCCAATATTTTTGGACCATGTTGGCAATAGTCACTCACCAGTGCTGCATTCATTCATCATGGCAGGACAAGACAAAGTGCATTAGAGTACAATGCCATTCATAAACTTTTATTATACAGCTGCTAAATTGTACACTAGAGGGACTCGTCGTTTGGCAATATGTTGATAAATAATGTAAGCAGTTGGGTGTGGAAATATAGAAAAATTAATTGAAAAAAGGGATAATTTGAGAAACAGATACTGATTAATAGACATGTGTTTACTGTATTATGATAGATAAGAAACCATGATGCATCAGCCAATATCATGATCGAAGACTATCATATAGAAAAGTTTTAAAAAAGTCGATTTTGCGGTTTATTAATACTTTTACTATTAGATGATCTCAAAAATGGGTATTGACGGCCCTTACTCTGGTGATAAGCGTGTTCACTGGGGTCCCTGTCTGCCTCGACTCCACTCTTAAACTCGTTGAGACCGTAATCGGTGATTTTGAGCACCCAGCGGGAATCGACCACACAGTTGGATGACTTGAAGCGGCCGTGAGAACGTACCATGGAGTCATGGAGGTATATTAGACCCTGTGGATATAATGAGGAATTGTTAGCAACATAATTTTTCAGCGACATATGAAAAATATGTTGTTGTGAGTAGTATGTATAGGAAGATGAAAATGCATATTAGCAGTCAAAAATATGAAAGAACTGTCGCTGCTCTGATCACAACAACAATTTTGAATTCTTGTCATGGGTAGAATATGTAAATATCATGGTGGCTGTTGTGTAATGAGGTGGTTGTTGTAATAACACTATAGAGACGATGGCAAACATCTCTGCAGTAAGTACTTTCATAGAGAATGGTAAAAGTCTATTCTCATTTCATGTAAATGTCATCAGACATCAAAGTATTACATGTATAACATAAGCACAACTTTACATATATCACTATTTAATCGGATCCAAACCGCTGAATATGATGCACAACAGCAGCCATTAATTTGCATTACTGCTCATGGATCCGCTATGGCATTTTAAACAAAGAGCACTCTCCTGTGAGATGTTCTGATTTAATTTCTAGCGCCTTGATTATTCAGACATTAAATCAGACCAGAATACTCCAGACAAGATCAATGTCTGTGTCTCACGACCTTGGGCCAATGTTTTTGTCTCTGATCGGGTGCCGTCTCTGACCAGGTGCCGTCTCTGACCGGGTGCTGTCTCTGACCGGACATTACTTTGGGAGTTTAGTTACCTTCTACCAACAGCAGGATGCTAATTATAATTACATAACAACTGCCGTAACGTTTTTACAAATCCTTATATATGTGAGTATAGGTTAACAATTAAAAAACACTTTTCTCTGACACAAGGTCAGAGACGGCACCCAGTCAGAGACAAAAACATTGGCCCAAGGTCGTGAGACACAGCCTCAATGTCTGGGCCCAAGCAGCCATTAACCATTTCAAATACCGTAGCGGCTTGGATCTTTTGATATTTGTGTTAGCATTTCCACATAATATTATACATGACCTGCGCTCACTAAAGATACTAAAACGTCCTGGATTTCCAGTTTAATACCCTCATCTTCTCATTTACCCTGCACCCATTCAAGACATGCGCTTATTTGAGACCCCTGCGCATATTCAAGCCACTACAGTGGACATCTGTTACATACAGATAATTGAATTCTGCAATTATAGCATTGTGTGTAATTTCTACTTTCTACCAGTGTAATAATGATCACTATGGTCACCTCTACAGTAAAACAAAGAACCTAAATCTACATTACTGTGGGTGTGGTTCCCTTGTGTAATTGCGGGTGAATCTTCTCCGACAGTAATGGCACAGATACTGATTCTACTCAGGCGATTCGGGTGACTAGATGAATAATGTTATTTTGCCTAAGGAGTGGTTTGCTTGCATGATCAGCATGTTTAAAACTGTGAGCTGTAGTTACTAACGTGATCTGCAGAAGTGCAGAAAACGACAGACCATCCAACTGTGATCTGCATCAAATTGATGTGACCTGCATCAATTTATATGATTCGGAGGGCCGTTATATGCATCAATAGAACTCTGCTCTCAGAGGGACATATGTGGCATCTAGGGGGTATCTGGAGGTTAGATCACAGCACCCAGTCCTTTTATTGGGCAATGGTGGTTTATTATAGGCACTCTCCCCAGTTCATGTCATAATAATTTTCTACCTATAGATCATAAATATGCTGATTATCTTGCAAACTAAGAGATTCAGAACTATTTGGGACTTTGGATAGAGAAATGCCCCTTCCATATAATCACAAAGCCAATGGTTGCAAGATTGATGCAGATCAGGTTGATGTCATGCAGATCACGGTTGGATGGTCTGCGATCATCTTCACTACTGCAGATAACGTTAGTTAATGCAGATCACGGTTGTACCAACATGCCATCCAGCCACAGAGAATGAGGTTTAGACAAACACATAAAACACAGACGGGAGGTCTCAATAGGTCTTACACCGCTCATCATGATAAAAAAAACTCCCTGGCTACCACAGACTGAGTTTAGGGGACTGGACAGATAGAGCCGTGGGAGGTGTTTATTTTTTAAAATTTGTTTACTCACAGTGCCAGACAGTGAATAGACTGTGCAAAAGCTTGCTATTTGGTAAATATTCTCCATCAATGCTAGATATTAGTTAGAGCAGCCTTGTTGCCATTTCTGGCATTTACAGTGCATATAATGCAGTCAACAATCATAAAGTCCCCACTAGATTGCCCTCCAAAGTAGGCATACTTCTCTGAAAGGTCATCTTTGGTCATCACATAGCTTTGAGGCTTAAATGGGCCACACCATTGTAAAACACATTGGTTCCCTCTCTCAAATTCGAAAACAGATTAGTCTCTTTTTTTTTGTCAATTACTGTACTTAGATGCCCTTTACTCTGACCAGAAGAGGATGAGCTGAGACTTCCTTCACCTTAAAGCCTTGTTTTACAGGCTTTATGTTCACTGGAGTTGAATGCAATTTATTCATAGGATTTCCATGCAATACAATGATGACTTTACTGGTTGCAGTCCTCATGCATGGATGGATCATGAAAGTGACAAAGTATCCGTCATTGATATACAGGAGTATGTTTAGGTAGTCATTTCACAGGAGCCACTTGTTTTGCACCTCTCTCTTTGCATTTAGACCCACTTCCCTTTTGGATATATAGAATTACATACACTGTAAAAAAAATGTCGTCAAAATGACTTTGAATCACCGGCAACTTTGGGACATAACTTTCACCGTTTTTTTAACGGTGACGGTCACCGTTAATTTTACACAGAATCCCTGTTCATTTCACGCAGAATCACTGTTCATTTTACGTTGAATCACCGTTAATTTTACGTTAAATCAGCATTAATAGATTCACAGTATTCGAATATACAGAGAATATTTGATAAGCCTCACAGGGAGTCTGATTATGGTGACTTTAGTTACTGTAGCATACATCTAAAAACTTACGGATAAGCCACACATTGACTTTGTCCTGATCCTATACGCACCACTGACGATCTGACTTGCATACTAGCCCTGGCTAGAGGTTTTACTCTATAGGATTGATACACAGCAAAGTTTCCAGAGGTGAGGATATATGCATAGCATATTACCACAAAATAGGTGTATAGATCCAGACAGCTACTTTCTTCTGGATATTATCAAGTTATCATAGTATTTTGTCAAACCTATCCCAAGATTGAATTGTTAAATTGTCAAACATATAGATTAATTGAAAATTACCATTATTTCAACATGTATACTCCACTTCAAGGGCTCACACTCTCCAGAAAAATCTTCTTACAAACCAGGCCACCTATCTATGGCAAGATCCACTATATGTGGCTCCCTCTGGGATTTGACATTAGAAGATGAATTTACGTTGAATCGTTGTAATCCAAACCAGGTTAGCATTCAACAAAGATCCGCTGTGAAACGGCTGATATTTACGGTGCTTCATTGTATTCCAAATAACGGTGAATCAGCGTTAAATTTTACAGAGTGAATCTGTAAAAAGTACATCTATATTTTACAGTGTAGTGGAGGCATTATGCTAGCCTTTGACAAGCATGTTCACCACATCAAAGTGACTTTTTGAAATATTGTCAGAAAGACAGGCTCATTCCATGTTTAATACCAAGAGACTTTGGTTTTTGTGAGACAACTCCCCTGAGATACAGTCAACACAGTCAGAGTGTCACAGCATAAAGCCTGATGGATCCCAGCTTACAATGACAGTACAAATAAGAGCAGCCCTCCCTACATTGATGCATCTTTGTTCAGGGTACTCTCAAAAGACTCATTTATCAAAATCTGTGAGCAATCCCTCGTTCTGTAATATGGCATGGTTAGAACTCCATTTTCAATTAATACTTATTTTTGCATACCGGCAGGAAAGGTTCCAAAAAGACCATTGTAATGTTATCCCTTAATGCAGGAAATGGTCATATGGAGACATTGATTGACTGGTTGCAACTGCCGGTCATCCCATGCTCTAAAACCCTTTCTAGCGTGAGAGATGGGTCTTGGACCGTCAAGTCTCTCATAGCCAGCTTTAGATCAGTCTCAGTAGAACCATCCATGCCATGCAAGTAGAGCTTTCAGGATATCTCATGCCATCTGAATACAGTTACCCCAGTTACCCTCACCCCATCTGATCAAGGGTGGGACATGATTGGAGCCTTGCAAGTCAAAGGTTATATATCTGCTTCATGGCAACAACATACCACTAGTATTGAAGCAATATTAAAAGGTTCAAAATATATATTTTTCATGTAATGATGTATTTTACACTACCCTTGCTCGTATTTTATGGCCCTGTGACATCATCAAAATGGCGGTTTGTTTTCATTTGTATGCCTTTAAAGTGTAAAATGCTTTTTCATCTTGATTTGCATTGGAAAAGGCAAAAGTTAAACACAAAGGAAGATCGATTATTTTACTTATGAATATTAGGCCGTATTTCATGAAGCAATAGCCAAGTGAAATACAGCCTGAGATTTAAGTTGTGAAATAAACCAGGCTACAGACAAAAACTCACAAGCCTTTGTTCATTTACCTCAGCACACAGGAGATGTGGATGACCACAGCCCTTTTTATGCCACATAGAAACAGGCATAGAAGTCCACAATTCTTTCCCTGTGTCATTGCAAGTGACACAGATACCGATTCTCATCAGGGGAATATACTTAGATATTACGGATATACTCTCAGCCCTGAGGAGTGGTTTGCCTTATCAGCTCTGTCATGCCATATTCCCACATCAGGCGAGACTTAATCATTATACAAACACATAGAACACAGGAGGAGGTCTCAGGAGGTACCACACCACCCATGTAGTCTTGAAAACCTCCCTAGTGTCCAATACATGTCCGGTGACTGAGTTTTTGGAGATACCAGAAGAGATCAGGGAGATGGAGAGGGAGGAGGTGTGGCCTAGTTGTGGCCTAGTTGTGCCTTTTTCATTTGTTCAGTCACACTAGCCACCACTGGCTACAGCACCAGTTGCTAGATAGTCTAAGCAACAACTTGGTATTTGGTCAATACACTCCATCAAGACTAGGCCTATGCATGTCTTAGCACCACCTTATGGCCACCTCACTGCTACATCCAGTATTAATAGTGTATAAATTTGCAGTCAATACCTACTACTCTCAGCACGATGCCCTTATATAGTTGTGGAGTAAATCGGCCAAGCAGTGGGCTGATTTTATTCAATAGATAAAAGTTGTCTTAATAGCAAAATTGATTTAGCCCCTGTAAAAATGACATCTGATAAGAGTGCATAAATACATTTTAGTATTCCCTATTCGGCATATTCCATCTATGCTCTATATTTCGTAAAGGGTATACATACATGTTAGACATCTTAAAAAGCCTCAAATGTCAATTCTGTATATTCCTCAAACAATGTCCAACTATAAGCATCAAACTAGCAGTTCCATAGAAGCAAGATACTCCACGGCTGAGCATAATATTCATGAACATTATGAAGCTAACAGCTAGCTCAGGATCAACACAGGACATAGCTTGAGGCACTTTGAAAGGCAATCGGCAGGAAAAGTGGCCAGCATGGAACTGAATAGCTTTTCAGTACACATCCTGACTGACTAAGAAAGCAGAGGACTGAGGGTAGGTAATAATTGTATGTGCTGGGTGACAGCTGAGGTCACGCAATGCTTTCCTTAGAGCTAGACACCATGTTGCTGTAATTTAAATGGATGGAGTCGAGACTTCCCTCAGCTTAGAGTTGCCAGTTTTTGGGACTAGTGCCTTGTACACGTTTTCTGCAATCAGTCTGATTTCCTGGACCACGAAAATTAGATGCAATTCTCCATTGAAATACAGGCTGTAGGTTATAGTGGGCTAGCTGGTCATCAGTGTGGCCAAAGTGGATCGTCATGTCTTGGTGGAGATCCTTATTAAAGTATCCATATCACAGGGGCAACTTGTTTTGCAAACACATCGTTTTGACAAGATATTCATTTCCCGTTGAATGAGAAAATTGGCTTAAAGATTGTCAGCACATCCCAGCTCAGGTTTGCCACTGGCTTTCCACACTAAAATACAAGCAAATTAGCTTTTCAATATAATGTGATAAATGACAGGCCCGTTTCACTTTTTTCCAGCCTGAACTAAGAAGAAAAGTGATTGCAGTCGGCATAGAGCACAGTCAAAATGTCATTTCACACAGTCTCCTGAATCCAACCATACACTGACTGAGAATATAACACTTGCGTTTCCAAATTAATGGATCTTTGGTCCAGAAAGGCCAATATAACGCCATCACTTAATTCAGGAAGAATGCTGGGACATTGGTCAAGCAACTGGTTCCCTATTACTTTAAATCCTCTTCACTCCTAATTTATTATGCCTTTCTCGTCCACTACTGGAGGAGAAGGACGAATGCTGCTCATGTGTAAGATAGTAATGAAATAATTTTAAACAGAAACCATTTTCATATTTAGGGAAGCTTTATCTAAGAGACTTTTTTCACACAACATTCCAATGGGATGAAATTGTTTTTGTGTTTGATATACTCTCCCAACCCAAGAAGTCACACAGAGAGGGTGGGCTAAAGACCAGTTATGCCTGCCCTTAAATCCTTTTCCCACCACATGTCAAATCCCCCTCACCTCCATCACATGTTTCATTGGTCCTGAGCTGCCTAGTTCCAAGAAGTGAGCTTTAGCTCAGACCTACTGGAAGCAGTGCATTCAGTTGATACTATGCCTCGCTGCAGCCTGGATTTAGTTGGAGGCATTTTTGTCAACACTCAAACCCATAATCATGGACATTTATGGCAGGGAATGTAGCTCATGAATGTGTGTCCTTTGTTTGAATCATTTCACCTCTATAGTAGAGTCTGACTCGATTATGGTGGTATTCTGATTCAGTTTAACTCACATTTATGATCTTTTTCAGTGGTCTCTAGGTTTTAGACGTCTGGAAGCTGGTTCCCCTGGATGAATTTATGATATGCCATATAGAGTGATCAGTGTGAAATATAAATCATGGAACCGCACACTGCTTTAACTCACCTGGGATGCGCTCATTAATCAGGCCAACATTTGGGGAGTGTATCAATCCTAGGAGTATTACATACACATAGCACTGGCAAGTTACTCAACATGAACACATCATGAAACAAAATACATACTTCATTAAAACACACTGTATGGCCCTTAAAGAGTAAGTCCCTACTAAGCAGTTTACATGTGATTCGTGTCTACCAATCCAGCAGATTTAATCCACACAAATCATACCTATTTGGGAGTTGTGTCACTGTGAGTGACCGCATGAACCGTCAATCAGATGAACTATCTTCCTAATGGGTATACATCATGTATAATTATGCAAATATTTCACTGAATACTCAAGTTATTATGCATTTATGGTTATATATTACAGTTATATTAGATAGCAATGTATCAATCATGGGTTACTCACCCTAGCCATTTGCGGCAGTTCTAAATATAAGGCTTCTTGCTGAGAAATCAACAATCACTTCTTATCAATTAGGAGAATTCTATATACTGACATGGGTAAAATGATAATATGGAGATATTAAATCAGTTTTATCTTGTACGGCTTTGGAAGGTTGAGGGATGAGATCCACAGTGGGAGTGATTGAGTGGTTAGCAGTCAGCATTGGTTCTCTTGCTCTCATTGGTTGGAAGCAGTGCCCAGGAGCCAGGACATGAGAAGACCACATGGGTCTGTTGGACCATCCATCTCATTTCATAACCAATTAGGCCAAAAAAAAAAGGTGTGTTTCAGGCAACATGGTCAGAATTTCTAGGGAAGGTAGGTCGGATTTTTTTTTTTTTTTAACGTAGAGAGAACCAGGAATGAGTCTCGAATGGAGAAATCGACTCGCGACTCACCAGAATGATTCAATAATTCCTCTATTGACTAGGAATATCAAGAAGTTATTGCATATTCCTCTTAAAATGCCATTTTCTGAAGTTAATCAATCATTCAGGCCTCTGAGGTCACTGGGAGCATGTTTCTTTGAGAGAAATTGTAAAAATTGAGAAAAATAAACAATAGAAATCAAGAAAAATAAAGAATTCTCCAAAATTGGGGAAAAAATGCTAGGGTCGGCCCTTTTTTGAATCTAGGGTCGGGTTGCCTGAAACCCACCTTTTTTTTGGCCTTAGGGCTAGCGTAGTGCTTTAAAATGCTATGAACTCTGTTGTCATGCTGCACTAAAGTCTACCTGATGAGGCATGCTGAACCTACATGGTCTAGACACTCCTGAAGGGCCAGTATAATGTACCAAAACTGTGTGGGTGGTTACTGGAAGGGGCTGCATTGCACTTGGTACATCATGAAGACAAAATAGTTAAGCAGCTTCACTTATAGACCAGAAGGAGGGATTCTAGTAGAAGGAGGGACCTAGGTTCATATGGGATATTGATCTGCAAGGCAATGCTGCCTGACCTTCTATATGCTGACTCGCTGTAGGGCTGTCATGATCTAAAAGTATTCCTATGTGAGACTTATTAAATCTAATTTGCAGATATCTGATCCACAAATGAGAACAACTTGACCCCAACATGACAATGAGCTATTGGATATTAGGAATACTGAGTTCGAATAGTGGAGGGTCAGATATAGGGTCAAATATCTAGTAGCCTTATTACTTTGACTTTTAATCAGACCAGAATTCTTTCAATATCGAATCTTGAGTAATATGTTATCATTTCAAATAGACATCCCTTGAGCTATTGTGGAACAGTTTCTTTATATGTATATTTAGACTTGGGCAAACCATACAAACTGCCACAACCATAGTGCATGTTATTCACACTCTCTACCATCCTGTCCCATGGTCTGAACTACCATATAAAAACACCACAGAGAACTACAACACTGTGGCTGATATTCTCCTGTGTCACTGTTGGAGATTCCTCCCTGACAGTAATGACACAGGTACTGATTCTCCTCAGGGGGATGAGGTGAGTAGATCACTGATGTACTTTTTGTCCTGGCGAAGAGTTTGTGTGAATGGCTCCAGCATGCCATCCACCCAGATAAAACAAGGCTTACACAAACACATAGACAACAGGCAGGAGGTCTCAGAATGCACCACATCCCCCAGGGCGCTGTTCATAAAAAACTCCTTGGTGACCAATACATGTTCAGAAACTGAGCTATGGGATTAAGGGGAATAGACTGGTTGTATTGAGAGGCAGGAGGGAACCTTGTTTATTCCTCTTTTATTTGCACCACAGTACCAGCTGGTGGGAAGCATGAACAACAACTTGCCATTTGGTCAGTGCACTCCATCAATGCTTCAAGTCTGTTAGCGCCACCCATGGCCACTTCTGACATTAACAGTGCATAATTTGCAATCAATGCCACTACTCCCTAGCAGGATAGCCTTACAGCCTAGTTTCCAAAGAAGCTAGCTTCACTCATCACACAGCTGGGCAAGATCAGCGGGCATTGCTGATAATCAAAAGAAAAGAGTAGATTACAGATGTTTTGAGCAGTAGGAGGTGTTTATACCTTTTTTATTTGTTAGCTTACAGCATCAGCAGGTGAGTGAACTAAGCCACCGGTTCCTATTTGGTGGATATACTCCATCAATGCTAGACATCAGTTAGAGCGGCCTTGGTGGCACGTCTAGCATTTACAGTGCAAAAAAAAAATAATGCAGGCAACAACCATATTGGATCCATCCAATGGATGGATCATAAAAATGAATCACCATTAAAATGTACAGGCAGTACGTTTAGGTATTCTTATCGCGGGAGCAACATGTTTTGCACCTCTCTCTTTGCCTACACTCTAAGAATAGTGTGTTATACACACTTATCAACAGGCTTTTCTGCAGCCACTTTTAACACACAATTTGGTTGTAACACACAAAACACTCTTTGCCAAAAGTGTGTTGCAGAGTGGTGTGTGTTTTCATTTGAACATCAAGCATTATATAGGGGAGGCATTCTGGTGACTTTGACAGGCTGATATAGTGCCAGTTTTTGAAATGATGTCAGAAGGACAGGCTCATTCTATGTCCCTTGTCTACTTCAAAGAGGCTTTGGTTTTTATGAGGCAACTCTCCTGAGACAACTCCAGTCTGCGTAGGACATAGTCAAAGTGTCAAAGCACAAAGCCTGATGATCCAAGCTTAAAATGACAGTACAGATAAGGGACACCCTTCCTATATTGATGCTTCTTTGTTCAGGATTCTCCCAAAAGACATACTTGTCACAATCACATGTCATGATTAGAACTAAATTCTAAAGTGATACTTTTTTTTGCATACCGTCAAGGAAGGTCCTAGAAAGACCTACAATGTTCCCAATCATGGAAATGGTCATATGGAGACATTGATTGACTGGTTACAACATAAAGATCCTGCCCCTTTCTCCTCCTTTTTTAATTCTTACAGCCACCACAACCCTTTCTACCATGGAAGGTGGTTCATGGATAGTCAGGTCCTAAAAGAGCCAGCTTTAGATCAGTCCCAGTGGAACCATTCATGCCATGAAGTGTGACTTTCAGAAAAGCTTATGCCATCTGAATACAGCCACCCTCACCCCATCTGATCAAGGGTGGGACATTAGAGCCCTGGCAAGTCAAAGGTCTGCTCCATGCCCGGAATATTGAAGCAATGTTAAAAGGGTTAGAAGCATTATGATGGGACACTAATATTGGATGTAATCTATACCCTAACCAGATCCTTTTTCCCACTGTAAAAAGTAAACCACTGCATAGAGGAGTTGTGGAACACTGCTGCCATTTCTATATCATAATCTAAACAATTATAAAACAAACATAAGTAGTATAGTATGTATCGGAACGGGACTATAGTTAAGTACTGTTTATTACTCAATCGACCTGCAGCCAATCAGAGGCCTCCATTTGGTCACGTGACCGGAAGTGACCTACTTAGGGGATTAGTGGTGACGTCACGTGACCTAGTTAGCCAATCAGAGGCCGCCATTTGGTCACGTGACCGGAAGTGAGGTCATATGACCTACTTATGGACCAGAAGTGACGTCATATGACCTACTTAGGGGACCGGAAGTGAGGTCATATGACCTACTTTAGGATCACGTGACCGGAAGTGACCTGATGAGTCACGTGACCGGAAGTGACGTCACATGACCTAATGGCCAACCGGAAGTGAGTGACCTGATTGAGGATCACGTGACCGGAAGTGACCTGATTGATCACGTGACCGGAAGAAGAAGAAGAAGTGACGTCACGCGACTTAATGAAGAGATGAGCGTCTTTAAGGGGTCACGCGCTTTAAAATGTGATATCTTTTTTTTTTTGGAGGAGGAGGAGGAGGAGGAGGAGGAGGAGGAGGAGGAGAAGGAGGCGAGTCTCTTATTTTTTTCGGTAAACTAATAAAAAACACTACGATATAAGTTTGTTTTTTTTTTTCATTTTTTATTGTTTTACGAGCGACTGGAAGTGACTTATTGAACTAGGTAGAAGCGTTCTTTAGAGTGTATAAAGGGGGGGGGAGGGGAGGGGAGGGGAGGGAAGGGGAGGGGGACCCCTTTAAGATGCATGGGGAGGGGGGCGCTTTTAGGATGCATGGGGCGAGTGGTGGGGGGGGGAGGGGGGGAGGGGGGAGGGGGGCACTCTAGGGGGGTGGGGGGGCACTCTAAGGGGCGTTTGTCTCTTTTAAGAAAAAAAGAAAAGAAAAAGATTTCAATCGAGAGACACGCTTCTTCCTCTCGAGAGGAAGAAGCGTGTCTCTTCGTTTTTTTTTGTTTATCACGTGCTTCGATGAGGCGATCAGCTGCGACTGGAGGAAGTGACACTTTAAGAGGGCGCGCGTCTTAATTGTTATGATTTTTTTTTTTTTACTTACTAATAAAGAAGACGTATGAAAATAAAACACAACAATTCACATGTCCGTCGTTCTCGTTGTTTCTTGCTTGATAAAGTCAAGTAATATCGCGATGCCGAGGTCAAACTTTCCCATGTCCTCAGTCAACACTCGAAGGAGTTCAAAAGGTGTACCGCCGGCACCGTCAGCTTCATCTTGCCACATTTTCAACACTCGGAAGGCCCACTCAGCGGGACTTCCTCCGTATTCGCATTCTTCAGCGATCTTATCTAACCTCTCAGGCGACAATTTTAAATGGTCCCCCACCTCTTTCCACCTGCTACCTAGACGTCTGCCGAGGGTGCCCAAGTGCTTATGCATCGCGCGCGAGTCGGGGTTTTCGAAATCCAACCCCTGTCTGTGGAGAAGGGACATCCACTGAGCCAACAGTTCCACGCGTCTAATGCGGGTGAAGACGCGACCGAGCTCTCCCCATCTATGACGATGCGGGGTTTCACCCCACCAGACTCGGAACATCGCCGTACACAGCTCCTCCGGTGTCTTGACACTGCGCTCTACTAGAGCATCCATACGGGCGGCGGTAACTTTTAAGCTACTGCCCAACTCTCTCCAACAGCCGCTCAACTCTTTACCTAGTTGACGAAGCAAGGCGTCGCTATAGGCTAACCGCCGCTGTCCTACCTCTCTGTTCTCCCCATCGGTCTGCCTCGCGCGTCTCACGTCGTCAAGCCGCATTAACTTTTTTTCAGGTGGACAAGGCGGTGAAGGCGAGCTTGAAAGTGGAATAGCTTGAGCCATCTCGTCTCGTCTTGGCGGCGGCGGCGGCGGCGGTGGCGGCGGCGGCGGCGGCGGCGGCGGTGGTGGCGGCGGTGGTGGTAGTAGACGTTACTGTGGTCAGAGGCGATATGGTTTTTTTCCAACAGAAATCAGAGCTTTTTATACAGAGGGAGTTTAATCCCATTTCCAACAGCACTCCAGCTGTGTAGCGACCTGTCCGCATGACGCTTTTTCAACCGCTCCGCTCCTTAAGAGCTTAGATGACGAGGGGTGTGTCATCGCTATCCGTGGAGACCAGCTGAAAACGGTGTTTCTTCCTCATCCATAGCCTTACCTCCTACCCCCTACCTGAGGACGTCTCCCTCCCCCTGACATTCATTGTAACAAACGTCAGAGGTCAGGTGAAAATCGGATTTTTTTCATGCACAGCCTTAGTCAGCTGTCACCCCTCCCTATTGAACTAGCCGGCCGCCGCCTGGCCGGCCCGGTCTACTCACCACGGCAGGAGGTGGTGATTTTTTTTTTGTCTTACACTTAAGTCGCTCACCACATGCACACGCCTCTACTCACAGACAGACACGTTCGTCTTAGGGGGGTCCTGCTTCACGCCACACGCCTCCTGTAGTTTTTTTTTGTATACACACTCTAAGCTCATCACCGTTAATCCTTTATACAGCTAACGCGCGCTGAATGGCTGAACAGGGTGGTAAGTGGCTTAGCTCATGACAGTGGATCCCTCAAAAAAAAAGAGGGGAAGGGATCCAGCTGAAAACGTCATACCTTATGTCTTTGTGAATGGCCGCCGGTCAGTCGACGGCAGCAACCGCTTAATCCTTTATACAGCTAATGCGCGTTGAATTGCTGAACAGGGTGGTAAGCGGCTTAGCTCATGACAGTCGATCTCTCAAAAGCGGGGAAAGGGATCCAGCTGAAAACGTCATGCCTTATGTCTTTTGTTTCTCTTTGTGAATGGCCGCCGGCCAGCCGGCGGCAGCTGAACAGGGTCAGTAAGTAGCTTAGCTCTAGAAGCGAGAAGGCGTATATAAGGGGTCTGGAAACCTCCATTCACTCACTCATTCTTTTGCTGCTCTCTACAGTCACCACCATGAGCAAAAGACAACACCTAGCGCCGTCCAAGAACAAGAAGACTACGCGGAACAGCGCTCGTTTAGCGTCAGTGCCTCCTCTTGCTACTGAAAATGAGACTACCGCCGCAGCCGCTTGGTCTTATCACCCTCCCGCTGTAGCGAGCGCTCGCGGCAGTAGTAGTAGTAGTAGCAGTAGTAGTAGCAGTAGTAGTACTAGTAGTAGTAGTAGTAGTAGTAGTAGTACTACTGGTAGTAGTCGTCGTGCTAGCGACGTTGTTACACTCGCGACGGTACACGTTGCTGCTAAGCGCGCTGCCGCTGCTACTGCCGCCCCGCCTGCTGCGGCTGCTGCTGCTGCTGCACCTGCTACCGCTGAGCCTGCTACTGCTGCGCCTGCTGAGGCTGCTGCGCCTGCTACTGTTGCGTCTGCTGCT
This sequence comes from Harmothoe impar, assembly GCA_947462335.1. Classification (NCBI taxonomy): domain Eukaryota; kingdom Metazoa; phylum Annelida; class Polychaeta; order Phyllodocida; family Polynoidae; genus Harmothoe; species Harmothoe impar. The sequence continues at coordinate 68,959,191 of OX381706.1, forward strand.
GCTGCTGCTGCTGCTGCTGCTGCTTCTGCTGCACCTGCTGCTACCGCTACTACTACTGACGACAACGCTCCTGGCACAGCGCAGTACTGGCAACCGGGTTTTTACCTCCCCACTACTGTTGATGACTTTGATGACCTGCCGCACGTTGCACAGCCCCTCTCCTCCACCACTACATCGACCGACGCCCTCGACGCCGCTCGCGCTGAGAGTGACAGCTATTCGGACACTCAGCCCCTAAACCGAGAAGAAGAGGAGGAGGAGCAGCAGCAACAGGGTGAGACAGAGAACGACGCTGACGACGAGGCGTACGAACAACCCGAAGGGAAAGGGGTGGGCGGTACGTTTTTCGGCTTCCCTCTTCGACCTTTCGACCTCACTTCCACTAGTAGCGTCCCGTCCGGTCCGTGGCGACTGCCCTCACCGCCACCTTACGAGGGCGGCGGCGCTTCATCTTCTACCGCTACACTCAGCACCGACGGCGTGTGGCTGCGCTGTTCCAACAACGAGGCCTCGGATACCACCAGCGCTGACGCTGCTCCTGCTATCGGTTCTGCTGCTGATTCAGCTCACGCTGATGGTGTTACTCATCCTGCGGGTGTGAAACGTTCTAAGGTGAGTTCCAGAACAACAAGGCCTAGTAAGAAGAGAAAAATACAAGAAAAAGAACGAGATGGACGAGAAGAAGCAGAGAAAACCTTCTCCCGTCTTCTCGGGTTAGAGTTCTGCTTAGACGGAGCTTTGACGCTGGAGATCTGGGAGGACGTGGCTAGACTGTCTAGGAGGCCGCGCTACACAAAAGACGGCCAGGTGAAAGAGGCGTCTCTGACCAGAAGCAAGCGAGTGCACTTCACGGCCGACGCGCTGCGCGAGCTAATAGCACGCATCGCCGATATCCGCGCAGTGGTGCGCATACGCGACACAGCGGCCGCGCAAGGAAAACCTAATCACACCCCCTGGTTCGCAGTGCTGGATGAGGAGGGCGAAGTGTACGCAGCTGTGAGCTACTACAGCGGTAAGAACCTCGTCCACGTGCGCAAGTACGAAGGTCCTGACAAAAAACCCACACAGCAGGGAGTGACGCTGTCCGCCAGAGCGCTCAAAGAGTTGGATGACAAAACAGAGATCATTCTGAAATATCTCGGCATAGATTCGGAATGAGAGACGCTCAACGCTCACGCGCGCACACACACACACACACACAGCGTTTGACGTACGCTGTATGAGACAGACAGACGGATACACAGACAGCAGACAGAAAGATAAATAGATAGATAGATAGACAGATAGATTGATAGATAGATAGATAGTTAGACGGCTAAGTAGTTGGTAACTGAGTGAAAAAAAACATGACACAGTACGTATGCGAAAAGTGTTTCAAAATGTTTAAAAGACCGTACAACCACGAGAGACACGTAGAAAATTGTAGAGTAGTACCTAAGTTTTGCCCTCTATGCGGCGAAGGCGATTGCCGAAAGATCGCCTGTCGACGCGAATCTCTGGACGGGGTGACCGTCCCTCCGCGCATATGTGCTGTACTGAACGGGGAGGAAACGTTCACGGCGAATTGGCCTGCGATACAAACGGGCGTCAGGATGCACGGGACTCGCGTGAGTGTAACAAACTTCAGGCTACCAACCGGCGAGTTGAGTGACGCTGTAGATACTATGCGTCGCATTCACTTGACACAAAGATTCAGATACAAAGTGGGTTTCTCGGTAGGCTTACTCTTACAACACAGAGAAGACAAGAGCAAACTGCGCTACTTTCACGCCTCCCAGAACAACGCAACTCTCATACAACCGCTCCCTACTATAACTAATTCAGAAACTTTGGAAGAGCTCCTCTCAAAGATGGAAAACACCGTCGCTTGCGAGGAAGTACGGAAACTTTGCGACGCTGACACCAAGTGGCACGTTCTTTTTCCTACCAATTCGAACATTTGCGTTTACATGGGACCGGGGGAATTCCCCATAGGCGGTAGGATCACTCAGGTCGGTCGAGTTGGAAAGAGAAGCGGCGTGTTAGATTTTCCCAACAAGGACAACCTCTGCATCTTCCGCTGCATTTCCTTTCACTTATACAACACCAGCAAGCGCGCTTCAGATTTGTTACGTCAGTTCTGTCCCGCTGCCACACCTGAATCCTTTCCGGGTCTGAACATCCGCGACTTACCCGCGTTAGAGAACTTGTTTGACGTACAGATAGCGGTTTACACCGCGTCGCGTCAAGTGCCGGGGCGGAAGTTGAGAAGACGCATTACTCTGATCAGACCGCCTTCCAGAACTCTGGCCGCCCGAGGTAAAGTCAACCTACACCTGACGGCGAAAGGCGGTTTGCACGTCTCTCTCGTCACGGACTTCAACGCGTACGCGGGCATATACGAATGTTGCAAGTGTAAGGGGGCGTTCACCACCGAGTTCTTGCTGAAGAGACACAGGAACCAGCTTTCCTCTTGCCGACAAGTCAAGTTGCGCTACGTAGGTGGCATCTACCAAAATTCGAGAACGATTTTCGAAGCGCTAGCAGACTTCTCCATTTTTCCCCCAGACGGACATTCCGGAATCTACCCTTACAAGATCGCCTTCGATTTCGAGGCTTTCTTCAGACCGTGCAAAGAACCGTCGACGGAACACGTGTCCCTGCTGTGGGATCACGTCCCTTTGTCGGCTAGCGTCGCATCCGACTTTCCGGGGTGGGAGAGGCCCGTCTGCTTCATCAGAGAATCCGACGCAGATTCCGACCCCTTGTTGGACCGAGTTTTAAATCACATAAACGAGAACGCCAAAGTCATCGGGGAAGCTGTGCTAGAACTTTACCGACCGACCTTAGCGAAGTTAGATGCGGCGATAGGTGAAGCTCTCCTGCTGGAGGAGGCGACGTTCACCCCTTCTCCAGGCGGCTTCGCTGCGGCTCAGACCAGACACCCGTTAGTTCAACTGAAGAAGCTTCTTCTGAGATACATCCGTCAAGCTCCAGTCGTGGGCTTCACCTCGGGGCGTTACGACTTGAACCTGATCAAAATACGCCTTCACTCGTTCTTCGCCTCCGGAGACCGAAGAAACCAAGAATTCAGCGTCATAAAGAGAAGCAATCAATACTTGGCGGTTTACACACAGCACACGGTTTTCTTGGACGTAGTCAACTATTTGGCACCCGGTTACAACTACGCGACCTATTTGCGAGCTTTCACCAGGAACGAAGAGAAAGGTCACTTTCCTTACGAATGGATGACGTCTACCAGGAAACTGGCAAACAGAACGCTGCCACCGAGATCGGCTTTCGACAGCGAGCTGACGGGCGTCAAAATGTCCGAATCCGACTACGCCGCATGTCAGAAAGTTTGGTCCGACGAGAAGATGCAAACTATGGAAGACTACTTGATCCACTACAACAACAAAGACGTCAAACCTTTCATAGAAGCTCTGAAAAATCACGCTAAATTTTTCCAAGATCGCGGCATTGACATGTTGAAAGACGGAGTTTCTCTCGCCGGTTTGACTTTACGGTTCCTCTTCCAAAACCTAGAAGACGCGTTCACAACGTTCCCCCAGTTCGACGCCGTCCTCCACGCTCTGATCAAAGAAAATCTAGTCGGCGGTCCTTCCATCATCTTCCATAGATTTCACGAGAAGGGCACCACGCGGATAAGGGAGCACAAGTACGGCGAAGAAGCAAGACCGTGCCAACACATCCTAGGACTAGACGCTAACTCTCTGTACTTGCGCTGCATGAGCGAAGCGCACTGCACGGGCTATTACGCGGTGAGACGGCCCGAGACCGAGTTCAAGCCCGAAATTAGGCAAAGAAACTCTCACAGCGCTTTGGAGTGGTTACGCTTCGTAGAGCACGACCGCGACGTGAAACTGCGCCACGCTTTGAACGGCGGCGAGATGGTTGTAGGCTGTCGGAGAATTTGCGTGGACGGGTTTCACGCGGCCTCTAATACGGTTTTCCAGTTTCACGGGTGTTGGTTCCACGCTCACGAGTGCATACCGTCGCACCGATATCAGTGCGCTTCACTGAGAGAGGAGAGACGCGACAGAACGACCAGAGTAAGCGCTTACTTGAAAGCGCTAGGTCACAAGCTGGTCGTCGTGTGGGAGTGCGAATGGCGAGAGATGAAGCGTCGAGATGAGCGGGTCAAGGCCTCCCAACAACGCTGGAAGGTTGACGCTTTGAAAGTGTCTCGAAACGCGATGAGCGAGAGCGACATCCTTTCCGCTGTGAAAGAGGAGAAAATGTTCGGTTTAGTTCAAGTGGACATCACTACGCCGCCTCACCTACGAGACTACTTCGAAGAAATGACCCCCGTTTTCAAGAACGCGACCGTTTCAAAATCGGACATAGGACCTCACATGTCAGACTTTGCGCAGGAAGAAAAGCTGTTGAACACGCCTCAGAGATGTCTGATAGGGAGTTACCACGGAAAAAATATTCTCTTGGGAACGCCGCTTCTCAAGTGGTATTTAGAGCACGGTTTGATAGTCACCAAAGTGCAGCTGGTGGTAGAATACCTACCTAAACGCTCCTTTGCCGGTTTCGCGGACCAAGTAACGGCGGCGCGAAGACGTGGCGACGTGAACGAGAACGAGAAAATTCTGTCAGACTGTTACAAGTTAATGGGAAACGCTACGTACGGTAAAACAATCTGCAACAAAGAAAAACACACGGCGGTGAGATACACTGACAGTCGGAAGTTCGAACTATTGGCCAATTCGTGGCGCTTCAAAAAGGCGTCCGAGTTGAGTTCCGATCTGTTTGAAGTTGAACTACAACCGAAAACAGTCAACAACAACCTCCCTATTCAAATAGGGTTCATGGTATACCAGTACGCGAAGTTGAAAATGTTAGAGTTCACATACGACTTCTTGGATAGATTCGTCGATCGGCGCGATTATGCCCTTTGTCAAATGGACACCGACAGTCTTTACATGGCTCTCAGCGGTGACACGTTGGATGACCTAGTCAAACCTCGCCTGAGAGAGACGTACTTCAGAGAGAAACGAAAGTGGCTTCCGACAGCGGTGTGCGACGATCACTTAGAGCTTTTCGTGAAGACAAAAACGGAAAGAGTGCGAGAATGGTGTCCGCCGCCCGGCGGATGTTGTGAGAGACGGTACCTTCACGATCTGAGAACTTCGGGGCTTATGAAAGCGGAGTGGGAAGGTGATGGGATCCTAAGTCTCAACCCTAAGACTTACATTTGCTACGATCGAGTCAGCGACACCGGTGAAAGAAAATCCAAAAAATGGAGTGCAAAAGGCGTACAGAAGAAACAAAACCCTCAGGAACCAGACGACTTCTTGGATGTTCTTCGCCAACGAAAAACTCTCATTGCTGTAAATAGAAACTTCAAAGTGGTGCGAAACAAAATGGTCACCTACACCATAGAGAAAGACGGCGTGCGCTACTTGTATTATAAGCGTCGCGTGCATTCTGACGGTGTGACAACGAGTCCTTTAGAGATATGAAAAATAAATAAATAAGCGTGTGCATCTTTTCAAAAATAGAGTGTTTATCAAGATTGAAAAAAAAATAAATAAAAAAAATAAAATAAAATATTGTTGTGTTTTTATTTTCATACGTCTTCTTTTACTAGTAAGTCGCGCAGTCTCTTAAAGCGTCACTCATGTGACGACGTCGCTTCCAGTCACGTGATCCTAAAGACCCTCACTTCCTAAACAAAAAACTTCTTCTTCCGCTCACGTGATCAATCAAGTCACTTCCGGTCACGTGATCCTCAATGAGGTCACTCACTTCCGGTCGGCCATTAGGTCATGTGACGTCACTTCCGCTCACGTGACTCATCAGGTCACTTCCGGTCACGTGATCCTAAATTAAGTCATATGACGTCACTTCCAGTCCCCTAAGTAGGTCAGTAGGTTACCCAGAATGCACCACTAATCCCCTAAGTAGGTCACTTCCGGTCACGTGACCAAATGGTGGCCTCTGATTGGCTGCAGGGTTACCCAGAATGCACCACTAATCCCCTAAGTAGGTCACTTCCGGTCACGTGACCAAATGGAGGCCTCTGATTGGCTGCATGTCGATTGAGTAATAAACAGTACTTAACTATAGTCCCGTTCCGATACATACTATACTACTAACATAGAACTCTGCATCACTGTGGCTGTTATTCCCCTGCGGCATTGTGGGTGAAGCCTCTCTGACAGTAATGAGACAGATACTGATTGTGATCAGGGGAATAGAGTGAGTAGAGTACTTGTGTACCTTCTGCCCTGAGGAGTGGATGGTCTGATCATCTCTGCCATGATCTCTTCCAACATCAGTGGAAACTTAATGCTTATACAAACAAGATAGAACACAGAGGGAGGTCTCGCTAGCTATATAGGCATCACATTGCCCAGGGTAGTCTTAGTGGAAACCTCCCTGGTGACCAATATGTGTCCGGTGACTGCGTTTTGGGAGATACCAGAAGAGACTTGGGCAATGGAGAGGGAGGAGCTGGGCCTAGTTGTGCTTTTTTATTTGTACAATCACAGAGTCAGCTGCTGGATAGACTGAGCAAAAACTGGTCTGGTCCATACGCTCCGTAACAATGTTAGCACCACTTCACAACCACCTCACTACCACATCTGGCATTTACAATATATAATTTACAGTCAATACCCATTACTCTCAGCATGGTGCCTCCAAAGTAGACCTAGATTCCTGAAATGTCAGCTCTGATCATCACATAGCAATGCTGTTTGATAATTCTATTTGATAGTAACAAGTGTTCATTTGAAAAAAATAATCCCTGAAAGATAGCATCTAATCAGAATGCATAAAGCCATCATAGTGGTATTGCCTATTTGGCAAATTGCATTTATGACCTATATTTCATACGCATACCTTGATTGGAACCTTTACAGCAAGGCAGACATGTTTGTACACATTCTGTGCTCTATTCATCACTCAAACCCCATATCAATCTCATTATTGTCTTCGAATTTCTTTCGACCAAACAAATATCCTTCCTCTATATATGGTTACTCTCAAGGGTGCAAACCATATGTCATCAAACTAGACAGGGGTATACAACTCCTGAAAATCCTGATACCCCTGAAAGGCCTTTAATATCAATTCCTTAAATTTCTTAGTCATGTTCAGGTATTAGCATTAAATGAACAGTTTCATAAATGCAAGATAGCCTGCAGCTGAAGATAGCATTCATGAACATGGTGAAAGGTTAAAGTTGGCAGGTCAGGACTGCAATACTGTTCTGTGCAAGCTTTGTACATTGGTTTTAATAGTGCGGACCATGAAAATGACAAACAACTTTCTATCCAAGGCTATTAGCTATGGTGGGCTAGCTGGTCATATGTTTGGCCAAAGTGGATAATATTGATTTAATGTAGATCCTTTTTGAAATTATTTTCATCTTTTTAGCTATCCACTCATTTCCCCATAGACGATGAATTTCTACAGTACATCATTAACATGGTTTAAATGAAAAAGGCGGGTTCGCATTTTCTTAGTCTAAACTGATAGATCTCTGCTGGTTACGATCCCTTGGGCGCAGTCTACACATGACACAATAGAAATGTCATTTTTCACAGCCTGATAGCTCTAACCACACAGTGACTGAGAATGTAACGCTGACACTTCCTATATGGATGGATCTTTGGTAAAGGTATTCCCATGCGGTGAGCACTTTTGTCAACATCTATGACTTATTCCTTTTGGCGAGGTTAGAGCTGAATCTATTCATATCTATACACATTTGTACATACCAGGAGAGGTTCCAGAAATGCCATTATAATCTGATCCCTTAATCAAGGTAGAATCCCGGCATATTGGTCAAGCAACTTGTTTCCCTGCACCTTAAATTCATATCCTTCCTTCCTCATTTTTTATGCCGCTCTCATCCACTACTCTTTTAACCGTGAACTATGGGTCCTGTCTTTGGGAACTGGCTTAAGATCAGGCTGTGTCTCACGACCTTGGGCCAATGTTTTTGTCTCTGATCGGGTGCCGTCTCTGACCAGGTGCCGTCTCTGACCGGGTGCCGTCTCTGACCGGATATCACTTTGGGAGTTTAGTTACCTTCTACCAAGAGCAGGAGGCTAATTATAATGACATAACAACTGCTGTAACCTTTTTACAAATCCTTATATATGTGAGTATAGGTTAACAATTAAAAAACACTTTTCTCTGACACAAGGTCAGAGACGGCACCCGGTCAGAGACGGCACCCGGTCAGAGACGGCACCCGGTCAGAGACAAAAACATTGGCCCAAGGTCGTGAGACACAGCCATCAGACCTAGTGGAACCGATCAAACTGTGAGAAGGACCAAGGCTGCCGATGTGGTGATTGCTCTATAAGAGTCAGTCTAGCATGGTGATGGACCCCTGCTCATAAGTGTCTCACCTCTCATTGTACACCTTAAGTATGTATGACAATGGAGGTGCTCATTCTAGTGTTATCCGATATAGATGAATAATCCGGGGGGGGGGGGGGGCACTTAGTATATTATGTATACACATGTGTGCGGCTGGCAAGGGTACTTTTTCTACAAAATTCCCCATGACAAGGGTCCACTTTTCAAGAAAATTTGCCATGACAAGGGTCCAGCTTCGTGAAAATCCCCATGACAAGGGTCTACTTTTCAAGAAAATGTCCGAGATTTTACCAAAACTTCCCATTTTTCACTAAAACATCACATTTTCTTACAAGAAAATTTGCACAAGAGTTGATTTCTCGAGGAGATTAAATTTTTTACCAAACATGGTCTATTTTATTACTTTTTTCCCCAAACCTAGGAGCTTTTGGCCGAAAATGCCATAACAAGGGTAACATTTTGAGGTAAAAATCGCCATAACAAGGGTAAGGGGTGTCAAAGGTCCAGCCGCACACCCGTGTCAAAAAAAATTTAAGTGCCCCCCCCCCCCCCGGGTGAATAATAAGTGGCAGATATGATAGAAATATTCTAGTGAAATGTATAATCTAAGTTGGTTAATAACATAAATAGTTTTCCTGACTGATTGTTCAAATGCTAATGAATAGATTCTCTATACTGTCAGAACAAAAACAGTATTTCATATTTAGGGAAGTTTTATCTCAACAATTTTTTTTCACACACTATTTTCATAGAACAAAATATAATATTTGTGTTCGGAATTTACTTTCCCGTCCTTAAATGCAGGAAGTAGCCACACAGAGAAGCTGAGGTAAAGACTATCTACCCCTCCGCTCATATCCTTTTCCCATCATATATCTGATCCTTCTTGATCTCTCCTCCATCACATGTTTCGTTGGTCCTAAGCTGTCTAGTTCCAAGGAGTCAGTTTTACTGTAGACCTACTGGAAGCAGTGTATTAAGTTGATATTATGCCTTCCTGTAGCCTGGATTCAGTTGCAGATCTTTTTTTACCACACTCAACAGTTTATGACATAGAATGAGGCTCATGAATGTATTGAATTAATTTTCCCGGATCAATTGGCCTCTAGAGAATAGCCTGGTGCACACAATTATGGTGGTTATGTCAATAAATATAACTCACATAACAATGTTCCCTATGAGTGGTCTCCAACGATAGCTACATTAACATATCACAGAACAGATAGCATACTGCATTAAAACACTATATGGCACTTAAATGGTAAGTCTCTACTGAGCAGTTTGACATTTTATTCTTGTGTAATAATTTCTCAAATTTGACGCTGACAAATACCACATGAATCATACCCAGTTAGGATTTGGGTCACGGTGAGTGACCAAAGCAACTGTAACTTGGTAATGGGTTCACATCATGTATATGGGATGATTTAACAGCATACTCCAGTTATGATGCTGTTATGGTTATATATTACAGTTATATTGGATAGCAATGTATCAATTATGATTTACTAACCCTGGCCATTTCGGGCAGTTCTAAATATAATCCTGCACACTAGGCTTTTGCCTAGAAATCAGCAATCACTTCTTATGAATTAGGAGAATTCTATATACTGACATGGTAAAATGATCACTTGGAGATATCAAATTAGTTTTAACTTGTTTGGCCTTGGAAGGCTGGGAGATGAGATCTATACAGTGATAGTGATTGAGTGGTTGGCATTCAGCATTGGTCCTTCTGCCCCTGATAGGTTTGCAACCAGGACCCATGACCATACTGGTCTGTAGGACTATCCATCTCACTTCTTAGCCCTTTAATATATCACAGTGCTTTAATGTGATATTACCTCTGTCATCATGATGCATAATGTCTGCCTGATGAGTAACTCACCAGTCATGTATTCAAAGGTCTTGTTGCTACATACATGGTTGAAACATGATGAACCAAAACTGCGTCAGTCAGTTACTTAGTACTACAATGCAATCAATGCATTGCAGGCAACAAAAGGGTTAAGCAGCTTCACTTATATTCCATGGAAGAGGGGTCCAATGGGACCATGTTTGGCATAGGATATAGATCTGAAAGGCAATGCTGCCTGACCTTTTGTATGCTGACTCACTGTAGGGCTGTCATGATCTAACATTGATCCTATGTGCCCAAGACCGATTAGATCTAATTTGGAGATGTCTGATCCACAAATAGAAACCTGATTCAGACAAGACATTGATGAACTGGATATTAGGAACCTTGAGTTGGAATAGCAGAGGGTCAGACATGGGATTACTCTATACAATAATAATATCATATATATGTTGAGAACATAGCTCTGATAATACCTCCATTTTTATCAGTAGAAGCATGTATCACAGGTATAACATAACCATATCTATTTCAGTTTTACATTACATTTGCAGACCTGAACAAGTGCACTGTTGACATACGGTTTTGATTACTGCTCTGAGAATCTTCGATTTAATTATTTCATCATCCAGTAACCTTGTTACATTAACTTTTAATCAGCCCACAATTCTCAGATGACATCGGTATCTAATCTTCAGTTATCTGATAATACATCCATGGAGCTGTCGTAAAACGGTTTCTTTATACATAGAATAGCACAAATAAGTGAACTGACACCACCATAGCATATACTGTAGATACACTCTAGCTTGTTCCATGGTTTGTCTACCACATGAAAAAGACTATAGAGAAATTAGTTTAATGTGGCTGTTATTCCCTTGTGACATTGTGGGTGAATCCTCTCTGACAGTCATGACACAGATACTGATTCTAGTCAGGGGAATAGAGTGACTAGATTACTGATGTACTTTGTGTCCTTGGTAACAGCTCGAATGAGTAGCTCTAGCCTGCCATCTACCCAGATAAAACCAGGCTTATCCGAACACATAGACCACAGGCATAAGGCCTCAGAAGCCATCGCACTGCCCAGGGTGCTGTTAATAAAAACTCCTGGGTGACCAATACACGTCCAGAGACTGAGTTATAGGAGATAGAAGAAGAGAGTGGTGATAATGAGAGGCAGTGGAAAAGCCTAGTTATGTCTCTTTTATGTGTTGGTTCACGGTCCACAGTGGGATTGAGCATGAGCAGCAACTTGCCATTTGGTCAATACACTCCATCAAGGCTACATGTCTGTTAGTACCACCCTGTAGCCACTTCTGACATTTACACAGCATAATTCGTGGTTAACCCCCTTTACTCCCCAGTTGGATAGCCCTGGAGCCTAGTCTCCAAAGAAGCTAGCTTTGCTTTACACACAGTTGTGCAAGGTCAGGGGATTTTGCATGGGATAAAGTTTGATATCTCTTACCATTACATATGTTACCATATTTAATGTGCATTTACAGGAAAACAGTGTTTGGAAAGTTTCATGCTGGGCCCATAGTGACTAGAAGATTTGAAAAATAGCTTTACACGATTTGTCACAATATAATCCCTGCAAGGACAACTTAATGTTCATGGAAACTTATGGAAAATGTTGGCTCCCAAGATATTGGCTCCCAAGATATTGGCTCCCAAGACCTTGATGATTGACTTAGTGTGGTCGGTCTGTCTATAGTCTTTTACTCCCAAGTATAAATGAGTCTATTGGAATTGCATGAGTAATGCAAATGAAATCAAAATAATATCAAACTATGCATCCGGGTATACATATTACACATATGATAGTTAGAAAGTTCAAAGATTCCTCCAATACCAACTCAGGACGTTCCTCAGGCTCAGGTTAGATGGCTAAAGGTATTAACATCTAATTAGCAGTACAACATGTGACTCCGCAACTGAAGATGGCACTCATGAACATTGTGAGGCTCACCTAGGACCAACCAAGAACACGGCTTGAGGCACTTTGAAAAGCAATCAGTGACTTGAAAGGGGCCAGGGAGGAAACAAATAGCTTTTGAGTTCACACCCTGACTTGCTGAGAGCAGATGGTGCTGAGAGGCATACATTTTATGCAGTGGTTGACTGCCGAGGTCAGGCAATGTGCTCTATAGACGTCCCGTTGCAGTTACCTAAACCAGTCAGCAGGCCTTGGACATCGTGTTTTGTGCAGGCTTTATGCATCTGTTCTGTTTGATTTGCAGTGACAATCAACTTGACAAGTACTCCTCATTGAAATACAGGCTGTACATTACGAATTTCTATCTGGTCAGTTTGTTTCGCACATGTGATTTTCGTTAGAGACTGACTTCCCATCGAGTACCATACCATCAAAGTTGGTTTTGAACATGGTTTAAGATGGACAGGTCATATTCCATCTTTAATACCAAGGAGCTTTAGCTGGTCATAGTCGCTTATCTCTTGGGAAGCTGTCTGTATGGGACATAGTCAATGTGTCATGTCAGGTAGCCGTATGTCAAAGGCTAACCCTTTCTACATTGATGAATTTTTGGTGACCACGGTGAGGGTATTCCCAGTAGACATATCTGTCAAAGGAAAAAAGCACATTCTCATCATGTAATATGTCAAGGTGAGTCTGGAAGTCCACAAGTGACACATCTTTTTGCAACTCGGCACAAAGTACATTACAATATCATTCTTACTACAGAGAGCCGCATAAAGTCACATAGAGACATTGGGCGAGGGACTAGTGGTCCTTGCCCTTCAATCCTGTTGATGAGTGGACTGTTTAGTCTCTGGGAGCCAATAGGCTATGTAATGCTGCTACACTGTATTTTAAACCAGGATTCTACCTAAGGCAGTTTTGGGGACATGTGATGGAAATGGGTTTAAGGTAATTTCATGAAATCTCAAACTATCTGATTAGTTTGGGTTGGTCAAGAGTGGATTCCTGGTAGGGTTTGTCATGATAATGCTCAAGCTCTCATCATTGAGATGAAGCTTACGACTTCAAGGACTACATATTAGTATGCTGTGCTCATAAACACCTCAGTTTGCTACTAAGCTAGCCATGGTGCTGTTAAAAAAATACCTTCCCATATGACCAAGAAATCAATACCAAGCCTATGGATGCAGATCTTAAGACAGGGAAGATAGACAGGTGGGGGGTAGTAATGTAATTTCTATTCATTGGCTAGCAGTACCGGCTGGTGTGTGGACTGAGTAACAGCTGGTTATACGGTCACTGCAGCTCCATCAAGACTAGTCTGTTAGCAAATCCTGGTGACCAATTCAGACATCAACAATGTATAAACAATCATTCACCATCCCTGGCAAGCCTCCGAAATTCAGTAATCTGCTACAACCATAGGGTATTTCCAGCATTATAAGTCAATATATATTATAGACATCGGAAATTTTTATTGATTGTTGCTCCAGAGGTGTATGGGGAAAAATAGGATTAATGACTTCAACCTCGTAATATTGTCCATCAGACATCCAAGCAATTCCAATCCCTTGGAACTATATCTTTCTTCCTTTTTTGACATCAGCTTCAGTGAGATCCCTTCTTGTGTCTTTTCCATACTTATGTCATACGATCGATCATTAACATTTGTTTTATCTTCCTTTTGAAAAAGACCACAATAATGTCACACAATTCAGTAAACTGCAGGGCCAAAATATGCTGAAATGACATCCGGCTAACACCCTGAAGTGCTTTCAATAGCAGTTCACAGAATGTGTCATCTAGGATATATGAGCAGCTGCAATTTATTAGAATGTGCTACTTTGCAGCTGAAGATAGCATTCACAGACATTGTAAAGCTCATTCTAAGGCAGCGCAGAAAACAGCTTGAGGCACTTTGAAAAGCAATCAAGGGAAACTGTCAACACCTTGAAATGTGGCCAGCAAGGATGTGAATAGCCTTTCAGTACACATCCATGCTCACTAGGAGAGCAGAGCCTCTGGGTAGGTTGTATATGCCACGGTGGATTAGTGAGCTCACACCACGTTATTAATACTAGAGCGAGAAGGTGGACACTTTCTAGAACAGAGATTGTGCAAGAGTCCAAAGGGTAGGCTCTTCGTTATTGTCACATATATTAATGTACTCCCAAAGTGACCATTCAACTGATTTTCTATTTTATCTTTCTCTCTGTTCATGAGCTCTTATGTGGTCCTCATCAGATGGCTAGTAGATACAATACGACTACGGCCCTTGAAAACAATTAGTATGTGTCCTCTATTGATCCACAGTAATTCCCACACACTTAATGGAATAATATCTAAATTTCCAGCCAATCACAAAAAGAGGAAATGAAAAGATTATTGGTACTTCTTTTACAATAGAAACCACTTTTATGTCTGTCGTTGGGCTAACACTATTTATGCACTGTCCCCTTGGTTAGGAGAGCTATGACATTTTCCTTTCACCCCTTGGATATAGCATAGGTGGCCGCTATGTTGCCTCTCAGAGGGGATGGCATTCTTCTTGTCATTCGTCTCGATCTATATTTCATATCCCATAGGCAACGATACCAAGAGGGACTGGTTGGTCACAGTCAGCTCTCCCCTTGGAGGAACCTTACATAGGATGCCATCAGTGTGCCACAGCCTGATGAATCCCAGCCTACAGTGTCACCTTACCTACAGACAAACCGTTCTCATATTGATGGATTGGTTGGTGACTGACCAAAAGCATTTCCCATGCATTGATTCGTCAATGCTTGAGTTGGTCGTACAGGGAGCCAGAATTGCTAAGGCAGTTGTACAGTACTGACTAAGATTTCTAGCACAAAGAATATCAGTGTATGCCTGTGTCTTATACCAAGTGGTTCGTTGTCAGGCAGCCTAATGGATCCCAGCATATC
This sequence comes from Harmothoe impar, assembly GCA_947462335.1. Classification (NCBI taxonomy): domain Eukaryota; kingdom Metazoa; phylum Annelida; class Polychaeta; order Phyllodocida; family Polynoidae; genus Harmothoe; species Harmothoe impar. The sequence continues at coordinate 68,974,270 of OX381706.1, forward strand.
ATGCCAGTGTTTATATGGCTAACCCTTCCTATATTGATGCATCTTTGGCCAGGGTACACCCATCAGACCAATTTGTCTTTAGATACCAGAGGTAAGATTTCAGAAAAGCCATTACGATGTCATTCCTTAATGCAGGAAGAAGTTGCCGGGAGACTTTTGATGAACGATTGTTTACTTCTGCAGTTTAAAACTATTTCATCCTGAATTCTGATCCTCTTCTTTTCTACAATCCTTTTAACATGAAAAACGTCCTCTCATGTCTAGTCTTAGGAGAGCCAGCTTCAGATTTGATATAGTGATTTCAGCCATGCCTTCCATGGACTAATACTATACTTTGGTATATCCGACATGTGATTGAAAAGTTTGAATTTGTAAATTCATTTAATCTTAACCCACCTGATTATGATAACCCTTACCCTTAACATTGATAGGCGGTAGTAATGTTATCTTTATTCATTGGCTAGCAGAACCGACAGGACTGTAGTCTGAGTAACATGTCATCATTTGGTCACCACAGCTCCATCAATACTAAAGTCCGTTAGCAAATCCTGCACACAGAAAAGTAAAGGTGTCAACTGTGTCGCCCACGTGGCTCTGGCAAAAATGCAGTGTCAAACAGCTATTGACTCTGCAATTGACAATGATAATAGAGAGTCAACTCAAGTTGACACTGATAGTAGAGAGTCAACTCAAGTTGACCCTTCATATAAGAAGAGTCATCAGCTGTTTGACTCTCTATTTTACCAGAGCCACGTGGGAGACACAGTTGACACCTTTACTTCTCTTTGTGTGGGTATGACTTCTGGTATTAAGAATGTATAGACAGGCAATCACCATCCATGACCTGCCTGCTTGAGGATGTCTCCCAAATCTTGGTATCTGAACAAGCCAGTGTTGCCCAGAAGGCATTGCATAGCATCGAATTGACATCAGATGGGTATTTGGAGGATACAGTAAAATCTGACTCTCAGTGACCATTCCTCCAGAGACAATGAATTGCCACACTGGCGTATGCACTGGGTGCCGGCATCAGAATCATTGTAAACATTGTTTCACTGTATTAAGATACAGACCAACCATAACATTTCATATCTAAAATGCAGCAAAATACATGAAGAAATATTAATGCTCTGGCCAAAAAAAAAAAAAATGAAGAAATATTAATGCTCTGGCCAAAAAACCAAACATATATATACATTGCTGCTGGTTTATCATTTGAAGAAATTTCTATATTTTTATAGTTTTTAGGGGTCAATTTTAGGTTTACAAAATTTTGGGAAAAATCTACACATTTTTACACTTTTTTGGGTCAATTTTACAGGGGAAGTAAAAAAATAAAAAAGTTAAAAAAATAAAAATCCGACCCACCGACCCTAGAGTTTCTTCCCATGTTATCTGAAACAGAACTTTTTTTTATTTGGCCTCTGCACCAGACCACATGCTCCCAGATGACACTCAGCTTACACCCTGCAGGACTTTCAATACCAGCCTGCAGCATCAGTTCAGATAACGGCTAGGATATGAATATCCTAGCCTTGCACATCCTGTCTAAGAGAGCAAGTGCCTCGGGGTAGGTTATGTTTGTATGTGCTGTTCACTACTGAGGTCATGCAATGCTTTTCTCAGACGCATGGTCGGTGTTAAGATGTCTAATTCTCAAATAAAATTTGATTCAAACATAACATTAAGGTATTGGCAATTAGGAACCTTGAGCTAGAATATTGGAGGGTCACATATATCATTCTCATGTCAAATAAAATTATTAGCTCTTATATTCCTTTTACTCTATAACACTATAACTTTCTTTGAACACAATGCTCCTGACAAGAAATTACAGTTTATCATTCTGCTCTCGCATTCTGAGCCCTACACTCTGAGCTGCTTCCCTGTCTAGTTGCCCAGAACCATACAGACAAGACCAGAAAAGATATTTTTTAAGCTCGTATGCTAATTCCCTTCATATATATCAGGTAACTACCATAAATATAATGTAATTTACTGCTCTCTACATGCCTCCTCTCAGTCTACCCTACAGCATAAAACCAAACATATATATACATTGCTGCTGGTGATATCCCCTATGTCACTTTTGGAGAATCTTTCCTAACAGCAGTGACACAGATACTGGTTCTCATTAGGGGAGAGGAATGAGTAGATTACTGGTGTGCTTTTTGCCCTGAGGAACAGCTCAGCTGATCAGATGTAGCCGCAACATGTCCACATAAGGTGGGACTTGAAGCTTATACACACACATACAAACCCAGCAGTAAGGTCTCAGTACAGACTATACCACCCAGGGTGTGATAGTGAAAACTTCCTTTGTGACCAATGCATGTCTGGAACCTAGATTTTAGGAGGTACTAGCAGAGACTGGGAAGATAGAGAGAGGGGATCTGGGCCTAGTTATCTCTTTTTTATGCGATGACCCACAGCGTCAGCTGGTGGATAGACTGAGCAACAATGCCATTTGGCCAATGCACTCCATCAATGTCTCTTGGCGCTGCCTCGTTGCCACTTTTACTGTGCTTTATTTGAAGTCAACCCCCATTACTCCTGAGACTAGCTTAAAAAAGACCACCTGTGCTCATCACAATATTCCGCCAAAGCCTGGGAACTGGGGCATTACTTTTGATAAGTTCCTTACAATAATGTCTGCTACCATATTTACCAAGCCATTCCACAGTTGTTGATCTAGAAATGTTTTGGATCATGTTATCTCTAAAACATGATTTTGATTGACTTGTTTTATTAGGATGGATGATTTTCCCCTGAAGCAATCTATAATAGGCATTTTAATAAAATGGTATTGGCACACTCCCCACACCTCCGTCTAGTTGGACACTGATATTTGATAGATTATGCTTAGTGATAGAATTACATGATCATCTCATGTGCTGTAAATATCTGAAGATTTGATCAAACACAAAATGATAGAATTTGATGATTCGGTTGGGCAGGTTATATCTGATCCACCAGTCACATCAGATGAATTTAGTGAGGCATGACCATTCTGCCCATCTAATAGATTGCATCCATAACCCCTATTTCTTTTTGATAATTTCTGGTAATTTGCCCAAAATTATCTGGTAGAGCTCAGCTTTTCATATACCAGCTGAACCTGTAGGAAACATTATTCTATTTCAATATAACATAGCAATATCAGCTTCTGTTAGTTTTCCATTCAAGTTATTACAGTTAACTCACATATATGGAAAACAATTTTAAGGAAACTTTTGAGGGCCCGTCAATCCCAGTGAAGAAAATATCAGGCCGTTTGCATCTAACTCTATTAGGATATGAGACTTCGGAGCTGAAGAGAGCATTCATAAACATTGAGCAGCTCCTTCAGGACCAACACAGACAACTGTAGAGAAAGACAAACTGATATCCTAGTTCTTATTGTAATATGTGCCATGTCGAATACCAAGCAGCCTTGTTTGGTTACAGGCAGCTCTCCCCTAGGAGGAGTCATACATAGGATACCATCAGAGTCACGTCCCCTGGTCACGTCACATAACCTGATGCATCACAACCTACAGTGACAGTAAACCTACAGACAAACTGCTCCCATATTGATGGATTGGACGGTCATTTATTCTCAAAGCTTTTCTAACAGAGTAATTTGTCAATGTCTGTGAGAAATAGCTCATTCTGTATTATATGATCTTGGTAGGAAAGGTTCAGCAAAGGTCGTTGGCCTACCATCCTTTGATACAGGAAGAGGTCACACTGAGATGCTAGGCCAAAGACTAGTTACACGCCTGCTCTTAAATCCTTTTCCCATCTCATATCCGACCCCCCTCTCCTCCATCATAGGCTTTAAAGATTATGACCTTTACCTCAGACCTACTGGGGTAGGAGAGTCATTGGACTACAACATAACTGTAGCCTGCATTCCACTGGAGACAGTTTTGAAAATACACGACCTCATAAGTATGAGCATTGCCAGTGGAGGAGATAGAAAGGGTTCATTGTTCCGATTGCATGTATTCTGATAGACACCTGGGCTTTTCACAATTATGGTAATGTTCTTTAATGTAATACTCAGTATCAATTACTTGATCATTTCAGTGATATCAATACTTCACCTGAGAATACATTGATGCTGTCATAAAGTGGTCAAAGTTATGAGAGGATATGGCAAAGCAAGCATTATCGCATGAGATATACACCAAGCTTCTTCCTTAGAGTACTGCACAATATGCTTTGATGTGCTTTGCCTTTCGTCAACTGGGAAATCATGAGTACTTGTCATGTTGGGCACTTCCAATATTGATATAACCCCACACTCTGGACTCAAGGAATCAGCAATCCCTTTTTATAAATTAGGAGAAGTCTACATACCGACACAGGCAAAATAATCTCTTAGACACATCCAATATCAGACAGTTCTTTTTGTATGGCTTTGGCTTGGTAGGGGGAGGGGATTTGCAGTGGTAGTGATAGAGTGGCAATCTGCATTCAGCATTGGTCCTCCTACCGCCGATTGGTCAGTGCAGGACATGTGAAGACCAAAGGGACACGGGTCTCTGGGTGAAGAACCATGGGTATCACTTATTAACTCTTTGAGGATGGTGTAGTGCTTTAATGTATACCATACATGTCATTCATTGGAATAACAAGGACCCTACAGGTGCTGCATGCAAGCATCATGCCAATACTATAGGGCTTAAAACCCCCACAATGAGTCAGCATAATTACACCAATATAACCTGCAAGTCACTCAACAATGTTGTGTTGGTACATCATACAGGCTAAGAAAGTTCTAATGGTACTAGGTTAGGGCGGAGATATAGATCTGCAAAGCAATGCTGCCTGACCTTCTATACACTGGCTCACTGTTGGGCTGTCATGATCTAAAAGCAATCCTATTTGAGACTGATTAGATCCAATTTGTAGATCTGTGATCTCCCAATGAAAGGTTGATTCATAAATGGCATTGAGATGTTGGATGCTAGAAATCCTGAGTAAGAATAGTAGAAGGTCAGAAATATAATCGTTCTCATGTCAATATATAGTCATTAGATCATATATATATTTTGATTAAGCCATTGATGTAGGACTTTCAATTAACATGGTGTATATGGGAAGTGATACTATGAATCGTGAAACTGATGATGCACAGGCAAATATGTTGCTGAGCTAGAGATGTAGCATTTGATTTAAAGAGGTGAGCAAGTAGAATCCTAGACATGCCATTTCAATTAAAGCCTATTACACTGTTCTATCATTCCAGACAGCTTTCTGCTTTAAAAAGCATGAATTTAATTGCTCCCTGTCTAGTGGCCTTGTCACCTTGTCATTCAGTCATACCAGGGTCATACTCAGATCACTGTCTAGTCTCAAGTAATTTCAAATCTAGGTATCTCAAAAGCAAATTAATCTTTTTCAGCTACAACTATGTAATTTCTTATCTCTACCAGGAGCTTCTATGGTATCATCTACAGTAGAAAATCAGACATAGACATCTACATAACTGCTATAGTTGTTGATGAATTTTCTCTGGCAGTAATGACACAGATACTGATGCTCATCAGGGAAATAGGATGAGTAGATTACTAATGTACTTTTTGCCCTGGGGTGCAGCTCTGGTGATCCGGTCTAGTTGTTATCTTCCCAAGCTTTAGTTTTATACAAACACATAAAACACAGGATGTCTTAGTAGGTACTGCATAGCCCAGGGTGGGGTTATTATAAAGATCCCTGTGAACCAATACATTTCCGGTGGCTAGGTTTGATAAGTAACCAACGACATTTTATTCATTGTCTTGAAGTCTGAGCTGATGGGAAGACTGAGCAACAACTTACCATTCAGCCCATACACTCCATCAGAGTTACCTGTCTTTTAGCACCATCTTGTGGCCCCTTCTTACATTTATAGTGTATAGTTTGCAATCAACCCCCACTACTACCTCGCTCCACTACTACCTCCTCCAGAGTAGGTCTTGTGTCCTGATAAGTTATCTTCAGTCATCACATAGCATTGAACCTATGATGGGCCATCATTTGGTGGAAACACATGGGTTCATACCTTTATCAGTTCCTTGTCTTCACTATGGAAATGAGAACCATCTTAATTCTTTTGTGATAGCCTTGTTCTCCAAGGGCTCTCTAATCAACACACCAAACCTTTACGATGTAAATATGATTTGTCACAATTCTGAGCTCTATTCAGACCTTTACCATCTGACCTGACTAGTTATACTCAAGCATATGAACAGTAATAATATCAAATTACACAAGGGGTAAAGATATTACATATCAGCCTATCTATGATATTAATAAAACTACTGAAATGTCTTTAGGCTTGATCCTGTGAATTCTTCATTCAATGTCAGCCTAGGGTATTATCGTCAAACTGACAGTAAGGCCAATTTGTTACAGTATGCAACTTTACAGCTGAAGGTGGCATTCATGAACACTGTGAAGCTTATTCAGGACCAACCCCAGCTTAGGCACCTTGAAAAGCAATTGGCACATCTGTCTACAATTTGAAAAGCGGCCAGCGAGGGCTGGGTGGGGTATATTTGTATGCAGTGGTCTATTACTGAGGTCACGCACAACTCTCCTCAGACGGTCTTTTGCTGATACCTAAAGGTTGGTGGTGAGATTTCCTCCAGCTGAGAGGCAGCAGGTCTTGCAACTACATTGCGAAAGCTTTGTACACTTGTTTTGATTGTGTTGACCATCAAAATGACAAACTATCAAATATCACTTTCAATAGAGACTCATTTTCCTTAACATTGCTTCGGATAATGAGGCATGCTGATGGCATTATATAGTACCAAAACAAAAAATCTACCATTGAAGATATTCTAAGCAAAGCAGGCCCATTATATTTTCTGTGTCTGATCCCATAAGGTTTTGACTGGTCACAATCGCTTCCCCCCTGGGATGCAATTCGTATGGGACAGGGACAAAGTGTCAAAGCTCACAGCACAGTGTGATTGATACAAGCTTACAATGACAGTACAGAGAAGGGGAACCTTTCCTATATTGATTGATGTCTGGTACAGATATCCCAATAGATATATTTGTCAAAATCTTCAAATACCAGATGTAACCTTTCAAATAAGCTCCTTAAAAGGTAATCCCTCATTCCAGGAAGCAGTCATAGACAGAAACTGGTTTGCCTTGCTGTTGATTGCATTTTCATCCTCATAATCATTTGTTCTGTCCACTACCCTTTCTCAAATGAAATATAATATATATATATATATATATATATATATATATATATATATGTGTGTGTGTCTTATTTCGCATGCAGCTTGTTCATATACCTGTATTTGGGATATTTCGGATGCAGACAAGTCATGAATAGTGCATCAAAAAAGGCCTCTATGGTTTCCCCTATCCTTAGCACTGCCATAGCGGGCCAATGCGTATAGTAAAAAGGGCCTCCTGACAGCCAAGATTTTGCATTTGCATTGGAAACACTACGCTATCGCAGTGCGCCTCCAGAAAGCACCAGCAGTCCTAAGGATATAGTGAAAATCAGACATAGACATGTCCTGCGGCTGCTGTTATAACCCTGTGTCATTATGGATGAATCTTCTCAGACGGTAATGACACAGATAATGATTCTACTTAGGGGAATGAAATCGGTAGATAACTGATGTACTTTTTGTTGACGGTTGATCCTGAGAAGGAGCTCAGGTTAGCAGCCCTCGCTGCCAATGACAGACATAAGAGGAGACTATTCCTTATCCAAACACATTGACTGTGGGTAAGAGGTCTCATAAGGCACTGCACTGCCCAGGGTGCTGTTAATAAAAACCTCCCTGGTTACCAATACCTATCCGGGGACTGGGTTTTAGGATATCCTAGAAGAGACTAGGTATAAAGAGTGAGAGGAGCTGGGGTTAGTTATGCCTTTTTTATGCGATGGCTCACAGTGTCAACTGGTGGATGGACTGAGAAACAACTTGCCATTTAGTCAATACACTTCATCAAGGCTTCAAGTCTCTTATCGCCGCCTCGTGGCCAATTCTGTACAGTCAACACCTGCTACTCCCCAGCAGAATGCCCTCCGAAGGCAGGTTTGACCATCACATAACTGTGCATTGAAGCTTTGATGGGCCGTTATGTATTAATTTGATTTTTGATAGTCACAATTTTTCCACAATCAAGAAGTGGCAATTTTTTTGAACAAATAGCTTTGACGGGTAATATAGTTATGTTGAAGTTGTAAATAACATAATATTAAACTACACAGGGGAAGGGTACACATGTTACACATATATGATATTCTGTTAACTCCTGAAATGCCTTAAATACTCTCCAGCGATGTATGGGTATTAACATCAAACAGACAGTTCTATAAGAGCAAAATATTGCGCTGCTAAAGACATCATTCATGAACATTGTGAACACGGAGTTTGTCTTGAGGCACTTTGAAAAGCAATCAACAGAAACCGCCTGTGGGTAGGTTGTAGGAAGCGGTCGGTTAGTGGGGTCATGCAATGCTCTCCTTAGACATCCTGTTGCTGTTACATATGGCAGGAGATGGTGAACCGTGTCCAGGACATAAGCTGCTGATAGGGTGACTGTATTTATGAGTCTAAGACGAGTCTAATAGACCGGCTCTGAATTGGTGACACAATAAAATTAAAAGATGTAATCGACGGTGTAACACTGAAAAAGTAAACTCGTCTCCAGACTCGTCGAAGTGACTGTCAAAAAATAAACGAATCAAAAGTTGTCTAACGTATCAGGTTACCATCCTACAAATAGAATCTGGAGCTGGCAAATGTCAGGTTTTGGGCTGGCACATACCAAGTGGGTCTTCTATCTCCAGTTAGAAGACCCGCTTCCTTGTCACTTAGACAAGTTTTTGACTTGTTTATTCTATGACCGTCACTTTGAAGAGTCTGGAGACAAGTTTATTTTTTGAGTGTATCATCAAGTTTGGATTAAACTAAAATCAATTATTTTCATGCAATTCATGTTACAGATTCTTTCTAGATTTGATTCAGATCTCCTGCCCTGTCCCATCGTCTTAGGAGCGCTCGGACACTCAAACATAACATAATTACTGAGCGTATCCACTCACAATTCTAGTACTGTTCTAGTCTACGATGTGGTTAGGGACTCTTGTCTATTCATCCAATTGAGATAGCGTAATGGGCCACCACTTGAGTCACAACATGTTTAACCATACTTTGTGATTGTTGCCTCAGTATTTCTCAAAGGGCCTAACTTGGTGTAGCCACACACGCGACACAGGAAGTAACAATTGACAAAGTTTAGATAGACTGCCTCCTTCTCCCAGGCATGCCCCATGTCCAATAGAAAGTGTCCTTTGCTGGCACCAGTCAGCTTTACCCTGAGAGGAACTCGACACAACATATAGTCAGAGTGTCACATGACACAGTCAGAAAGATCCTCGTATGCAGTAAGAGTATGTGGAAAGGAAAAATTGTTCCCATGTTTTTTATGCCGAAGTGGTGGCGTAGCCACCTGGTGGTGCCGCCAGGCACCACCAGAACGAGGTATATGATGTTTGCACTTTGCCAGAAGTCAGAACGGGCACCGCCATCTTGGATTGTGCGGCCATCTTGGATTAAGGTGTCACAACACAAATTTATGCTATGTGATAACAATAATATAAATCAACCTTTGATAGTTCCTGAGGTTGATTATAATCATACCTACCCCCCCTAGTATGGACCCAAGGAATTCAATGGTTCTATCCGTTTGTTGCTAATACAGCTGGTTGCCTAGCAACGGCTATTCTAATTGTTTATCTGCCTAGCAACACACATTTCCATGGTCCTGAAGTTGATTATAATCATACCTACCCCCCCTAATATGGACCCAAGGAATTCAATGGTTCTATCCGTTTGTTGCTAATACAGCTGGTTGCCTAGCAACCGCTATTCAAATTGTTTATCTGCCTAGCAACACACATTTCCATGGTCCTGAAGTTGATTATAATCACACCTACCCCCCCTAATATGGACCCAAGGAATTCAATGGTTCTATCTGTTTGTTGCTTATACAGCTGGTTGCCTAGCAACAGCTATTCTAATTGTTTATCTGCCTAGCAACACACATTTCCATGGTCCTGAGGTTGATTATAATCATACCTACCCCCCCTAATATAAACCCAAGGAATTCAATGGTTCTATCAGTTTGTTGCTAATACAGCTGGTTGCCTAGCAACAGCTATTCTAATTGTTTATCTGCCTAGCAACACACATTTCCATGGTCCTGAGGTTGATTATAATCATACCTACCCCCCCTAATATGGACCCAAAGAATTCAATGGTTCTTTCTGTTTGTTGCTAATACAGCTGGTTGCCTAGCAACGGCTATTTTAATTGTTTATCTGCCTAGCAACACACATTTCCATGGTCCTGAAGTTGATTATAATCATACCTACCCCCCCTAATATGGACCCAAGGAATTCAATTGTTCTATCTGTTTGTTGCTAATACAGCTGGTTGCCTAGCAACCGCTATTCCAATTGTTTATCTGCCTAGCAACACACGTTTCCATGGTCCTGAAGTTGATTATAATCACACCTACCCCCCCTAATATGGACCCAAGGAATTCAATGGTTCTATCTGTTTGTTGCTAATACAGCTGGTTGCCTAGCAACAGCTATTCTAATTGTTTATCTGCCTAGCAACACACATTTCCATGGTCCTGAGGTTGATTATAATCATACCTACCCCCCCTAATATAGACCCAAGGAATTCAATGGTTCTATCAGTTTGTTGCTAATACAGCTGGTTGCCTAGCAACAGCTATTCTAATTGTTTATCTGCCTAGCAACACACATTTCCATGGTCCTGAGGTTGATTATAATCATACCTACCCCCCCTAATATGGACCCAAGAAATTCAATGGTTCTTTCTGTTTGTTGCTAATACAGCTGGTTGCCTAGCAACGGCTATTCTAATTGTTTATCTGCCTAGCAAAACACATTTCCATGGTCCTAAGGTTGATTATAATCATACCTACCCCCCCTAATATAGACCCAAGGAATTCAATGGTTCTATCCGTTTGTTGCTAATACAGCTGGTTGCCTAGCAACCGCTATTCCAATTGTTTATCTGCCTAGCAACACACATTTCCATGGTCCTGAAGTTGATTATAATCACACCTACCCTCCCTAATATGGACCCAAGGAATTCAATGGTTCTATCTGTTTGTTGCTAATACAGCTGGTTTTTTGTGTCTTGAATGGGTTCCCTTCAAACATACCAACCATGTCGACATTATGTTTCTTCGAATGCAAGAATTGCGGTTGTTGCCGCGTATAAAAATGCCTGAGGCATTTTTTTACGCGGCAACAACCGCAATTCTTGTTATGTCGGCTACTACTTGACGTATTTGTGAGAAATCTGAAATCTATACCAAGTTGTATACTGGTAGGAAATGTTTCTGGACGGTCATTACAATGCCATACTTTAACATAGGAATAAGATGGATAAAAGGTGGGGGGGGGGGTGAGACGTGGCTCAGAGGTAGAGCGTTTGTCTGTCTGGCACGCCCAAGATCATGAGTTTGAGACTCAGCAGTGCCCTGCTGATTGAGCTGAAACCTCCCCCTCTGCTGTGGTAGACATACAGCATATCAAAGACTTGTCCATCTCACACTGTGCCTATGTAGTGTGGGATGTAAAAGAACCGTTGCCTTGGTAAAAGTGTAGGGGCATGCTTTCTACCTTCAGTCATCCGAACAACCAACCAACCAACATGGATAAAGACGTTTGGCCAAACTAAGCACTGGTTTACCCTATTTCCAATTCCCCTTTCCTCCACCACACATTATATCATGGAGCAATGGTCATGAGGTATTTTGATCCATGGAGTCATGGATCAGACCATCTGGACGCAGTGCAGCTGTACGTTACTGTGCCCTATTATACCTAGAATTTAACAGTTTTATTTCATGGTGAATACGGACTGTCAAGGTTAAAGCAAAGGGATGCCCGTTCCCCACAGGAGCGTGCAATAACCCTTGGTCGTATTGCACGCTGGGGTCGTATTGCACGTTCCCGAGGGTCGCCATGGGTCGCCATGGGGTCGCCATGGCGTTTCTAGGGTACCGAGGGGTCACGTGACTTGCGCGGAATTCAAAATGGCGGCCGACGGAGGTAAACAAACGCCGCGGAAGTAAAGAAACATCGTGTGCATGTAAATAAAGGTAGTTTTTGTCTATTTTACACCATAAAACCATGAAATAAATACAGAGCGTCACTTAAAAGTGACCCCTTGACTGGTTATTGCACTTGTGGGTGTAGGCCCGTATTGCACTAGGCCTGCGGCCAGCGTGCAATACGGGCCTACTCCCACTCGTGCAATAACCAGTCACTCGGTCACTTTAGCGTGCAGCTCTGTCTTTGTATCTCCTAATCATAGGAGCTCATATATTATGCATATCTACTGCAGCACTGTATTACGTCGGTAAGCATTCCTGGAAAGCTATTTGCAAGTTATGCATTCATGCATCCTGTTGACCCACAGGGTGGAGACTGGTTGAGACTTGTTTGTGGACCATGTGGACTACAAAAACGCCTAATAGACCGTAGGACCAAGTTTGGCGTGGGATATAGATATGCCAATGCTGCCTAGCCTTCTATCTGCTGACTCACTGTGGGGCTCTCAAGTTCTAAAAGCGATCCTATATGAGACTGAATAAATCTAATTTGGGCATATTTGATCTACAAATGAAAGGTTGATTCAAAGAGGACTTTGGGGGATTGGATTTTACGATCGCTGAGTTAGAATAGTGCCATGAAGAATAAGATCATTCTCATGTCCAAATAAAAAGACAAATGCCAACGGTTGTGGCCATATATGCCCCAGCCCCCATGAGTGTAATATGGCAGAAGGGTATCAACGTAGTGGCATTTGCATTTATTTTTTGATTTGAAGTCATTAAATGAAGAAGAAATTGCCCATTGAATATGCCCACACTGTATTCAATGGGCGGCATTGAACACGGTCCTTCCTATAGTTAAGCATAGTAACTCTTGTATTTCAAAAGAATAAAGCCATATTCTGCTGAGGCCTTAAATGCAAGGCTCTAAACATGATAACCACTGGGTTGACTCAGTAACTTAGCAGTGTGATAAACACAATTGTATAAGATGGTATTGTGTCAGAAATATATTAAAAATTGGCTAACCTTTAAGATGTCGAAGACTAAAGATGCAACAAACATATTGTCCAATTTCACATCATCATTGGCGAGAATATCCTGAAAATGCAATAAACATTCAGGATGACATGGAAAACCATTGGAAGAATGAATGTTTAAAACAACAAGGTTTTTGACAAATTCATAATTAACGAAGGGAGCATCTTGAGTCAAATTGAAGGAGTTTTAAAGTGACTCGTTTTGTCGTTTTACTTTCCAACGACGGGAATTTAATGGAATGGACAGTGTTTACAGAGTTTCTTCTTATTCCTGTGTAATAGGATTTGAACAAAAACAGTTTTGTCAAGGAGACTTTCCAACAACTTGTAGAACTACTTTGGATTGTTTGTTTAAAATGTGCTCTATAGTTGAAATGACAGGATAGTGACACTATAAGAGTTTTATACTTTTACTTTTATAATCAACGATGATAACTCCAAAGAATAGACCCTGGCAACCTTGCTGGTAATCATAATGAGGCCAAAAAAATGTATTTCAGGCCACATGGTCCCAAATTGAGAGTAAATAGGTCGGATTAAAAAATAACAACATTTACAGTACCAGGATTGAGTCGTGAATTGTCACATCAACTCGCGACTCACAAGAATAATGCACTTATACCTCCACTAACCAGGAATATCAAAAAGTTGTTGGATAATCCTCTGTAAAAGCTATTTCCTGAAATCAATCAATTATTCAGGCCATTTTTTAAGCTAGGGTCAGGTTGCCTGAAACACACCTTTTATTATTTTGGCCTAAGCACTACTCACCTGCAAGCTCCCTCTTGTGCAGTATTCTGTTATAATACAAACATTGCCCTGATCCACACATGCTCCAACGAAGCCATTCAGATTATCATGGCGGACATCCCTCATCTTAAAAAAGGAAATATAATACCAACTTATTTGGGTTGCAACTGTTACAATACTTCTGTGTGGGATATTTGAATAAGCGGCAATACATGGTAGCTTTTTACGGTTGTTGTTTTGGGTTATCATATTAGTCGTTCATATAAAGAGGTGATAAGTCATCACTCCTTGCCTTCCATAGCAAGGGGGTTATTATGTAATTATACAGGTATAAACTATTGGTACAATAGCTTAGAAAAAATACAATGGCACATTAACTACCAAACAGGCAGAACATAATAAGTAGGCCTAGTCATTGCAGAGTTACCTGTGGGAACGAAACAGGGAAGAACTCTGCGTATTCCTAAGACCATGTGGAAATTGAAACTCCTAAAAACAATACTTTTTTGCAATGTCCAATCAATTTCTTGTAAACCCATCACACCGGCAGCCATGGTTTCCAGCAGCTGATGGCACAGGTAATGGTGCTCACCTTCCAGGGGTGCGGGTTAATTACCCTTTAACCCTTTAAGGAAAAATGTTGCTAAAACATGGCATTTGTTGTCATGATGCACCAATGCAGCACCCATGGGTTACTCGCTGGGGATGCCCTTTAAAAGCATCCCAAACATGTAGGGTCGGTTGGATGCTTGCATGCGGCATTGGCAAGTTATTCGCTAGGGCTGTATTCATGCATCATGACGACTAAGGGATGATGCATTAATGCATTAAGCCATCCTTAAAGGGTTAATCATCTAAGGACCACAGAGCATGTTGATGCGTTATGTCCTATGTCGTTACAATGTGTGAACACAGCCTTTGCGAGTCTACCTGGCAGGACTGCATTTATACGTCATTCCCACCCTTAGAGATTTCATCAACCCACAGGTTTGTCATGATATGATAATGTTGTCTTGGGTTATAACCCATTTATACATGAAGAACACAACAAGTATGGTACAATAAAGTGCAATATGGCCCTAATGGGTTAATTGGACGAAAAATGTCAACTCCAGGTGCAGAATCCCCCAAAGGAGGGCCGCGAGGGGTTTCACTTCAGCAGGGCTTAAAATTATCCATGGCTGCTTGCTACGGTTTTACGCTTTTCTAGGAATAATCAAATGTGAAGTTTACTTCTTCAGTTAGTCGGTATGATGATTGGACACAAGTATTCTGATAAGGGGTGCATCCATGGTATCATGACGATTGCATTTCATCTATTAAGATCTTTTAAAGAAAGTTCAAGATCAACTCACCATTTTGAGTTCCTTCCTGACGGCCCTGGTGAGGTCCACGGTCCTCTTGTTGATGCGTTTGATGGCGACGATGGTGCCGCGGTAACTGCCCACCTGGGTGAACACCTGACGTAGGTCGACGTCAACCTGAGACGTCAGGGACGTCGTAGACGACCGGAAGTTGTGGGGCACCTGGAAGTGGAGGTCAGGAATGAGGTTCAATGTTAGTTGAAAGTTGAATTGACATGGTCCGATGATTATACCCAGTGGGCACACAACATCGAATCAACATTGAAGACTAGTTGACAATGTTGATTCAATGTTGACTCAAGGTTGATTCAATGTTGAACTGAAATTTGTGCCCACTGGGTAGGGCTAAAAGAATAACCTTGTTATAATGAACCAGAATGTTGTCTATGGCCGTACATGATGTTCTACCTACTTATCTAATCTCATTTCCTTGAGTTCAGCTTAGAATTCCATGGTATGGTTAGTTTACCCTTGTCTTTTGACTAAATAAAACCATGATAAGAGGATGACGATGTCGCCTATATTTGATATAACACTGGGGGTGAGCGAAGCCTCACCACAAGGGAAAGTCTCAGCCACCATAGCTATCATTTGCTTGTTTCGGTTGCCCTTTAAGCATTAAAGCATTATGTGCAAACTTCTAGTAACAAATACTCAGGGAGGATAACACAGCAATTTGATGAATCTGGAGCGATGCTTTATTTTTCTGTGATTTTAATCGCTGAGCGAAAACTAACTAGAAATCGGCATAGTGACAAATTAGCTCGGGCAAAAATCGTCTTCAAGGCTGATGAGATTATAATAACACACTCTGTTATTGTCATCCTAGATGTGAGTAATTACCGCTCAAAGAATGAGCTAATTATGCGACTAAACATCTGAGGATAGCATTATTGCATCGATGAGCCGACGCTGCACCATTGAGTAACTCACCGGTACCCCATTGGTCCATCATCTCAACCCAATAATGCTGTATACTCCCCATAGGTATTCTGGACTTTTAAATGAAGTCCTAGCGAGGTACTCGCCAGGATTGCATTTACACATCATGACAAAGGGCCTAGCACCCTGAAGCACAACGACATGCCCAAAGGGTTAATTTCTTCCCCACTTATGGATGGGTTCGAAGAGAATGAATCTTACCTTGGATTCACAACCTTCACAACCACTATCCGAGTTTCATTATTTTACATTTGCTATTTTTCTGATTGCAGAATATTGATCCAACATCCGTGCATGGAAAATAACTTAAATGCTTCATCCATTCTAGAACCAACAGCTGTGGGTCATAATGCTAGCAAATTAGTTAAGTACTGTTTGGTAATAGACATTCTACAATGTAAAGGAGAGGGTGACAGCTTTCCTTACATGGTACAATATTGCCTGACCCTCCCTACAGGGTCTTGAATCCAAACTTGATGTCATTTGGCGACATTTTAACGGCCTTCACTGATATTCTTTTCCTCCTGATACAATCAATCTCACTAGAGCTTAACCTAGTTAGTCATTCTTTGACTCCCTGTGCTACCAGTTTCTGTTAATATTATCAGGTTGATCACTACTGACCGATTCACCTCAGTCTTTCCATTTAAGGCTAAGTCCTTTTAAGTAAGGCATTAGTAATATATAGTTTGCCTCAGTCGTTCGTTAATAGCACTCCATATTACCGACATGGGACTAAGGGCTGGGGCTTTTAGATTATAAGTGTAGTGGACGGGCATGGACAGTGTGATAAAGCAGGTTACTGTCCACATGTGTCCGCGTACTTCTGCATCAGTAAGTGCTACCAGTGATCTTTAAGGGCCTCGGGCTGTCCGATTAGTCTCCATGATTGAATCCCTGTCAATAATCAGTGATTTATGGCAATCACAGACACTTCCTGTTTAACCCTTGACGGATTGTATAGTACCTCAACATCTTTATTTGCCATCACGGTACTAAACATAGTGCTGGCGAGCTACTTGCTCTGGTTCCTTGATGCGTCAAGATGAACCTTTAGGAGTGTATCAGCCCTGTATTGATATTGCATGAATGCAGCCTCGGTGAGCATCTCGGTTGCTTAGGTAATGTAATTTCCCGGGACTCCCATGTATCAGCAAATCGCCCCACCCCCAGACATTTTATCTACACACATCAAACCCGTGATTGACCACCCTTAACCCTTTTAAGGGACAGATAGTAAATTGCCACACTACATGATTTCGTGATGCATAATTACTCCCCGGGTAACCAACCAGTGTATCCATGCATCCTGCTGACCTGACAGGGTTAACATTAATACACTCCTGAAGGGTTGGCATGATGCATGAATGCAACATTGGAGAGTCTTACAAGGGCTGGATTCATGATGCATGCGTGCAAAAGGCCATGGTACAATAAAGTGTCGGCACCCATTTAAGAACCTACTCCCGCCCATAGCTCATTTACAGCGATCAAACAAGTAATTGCCCATACAAGTGGATTTCTAATTCAATTTAGTCATCCTGATCAAGATTGAGGTATCTGGCGTAAGATATGTCTTCATTAAATGAAGCCATGCTATAGGCCCTAGTATCGGGCGAATTGATCGATTGCCATATACATGTTTTAGCTCAGCTACAGAGCTGAGCTCATGGTGAATGATGGCTGAGAAGGATTGGATAAAACTTGATTCTAACTAATTTTAGCTAGGGCAAGACTATTCTAGATGAATTACGAATTTGCAACATGGCTTAGTCATGTGAAGAACAAAGGAAGGGACATAATTTCCCTGTATCATTTAATGACTCCAAGAAATACCTTTTATTTTAATCATCTCTAAAGGCATTTACTCACCCTGTTCATGGGTCCATTACTGAAAGCAACGATGTGAGAGACGTGGTCCCTTATAATGATCTCCTTGTAGTCAATCTTCCACAGTAAGCTGGCTAGTTCTTGCTCATAATGCCAATTCCTGCGAATAACAAGTAGGAATTTGTTATTTCTTCCTTTGACAAATTTATGTTCAAATAATATATAGTATTTTCCCCATGTGTATAACCAACATAGAGAGTTATCGCTTAACAGGAATGGTAATAGTGAGAAGGCTTCAAGCATACAGGTGTATTAATGAAGCTATGTAACGTTATCTCGAATGATACAGGAGCATCTGTGCTGTCACTCATGCATCTCGTCTATGTAATGTATAGCGTTGTCCCCACATTGTCCTGGCACGATCCATATGGAGCCCGTTTTAATCATCATCATCACTTATATGCTGTCACACAAATATTATTGTAAGTGTAAGATGCAGCTATATCTGCCAACGTTATCCCTCCATCTAGAACTGCAACCAACCTTACATTCCACAATCCTTTCTTTCTTAATCTCATTAATTGAGTTGTGAGCACTTAGTGAACATAATTAGAATGATTCAATCTAAATTCCTATACACTGTTAACTCAATTATAAATTGCACCCGAAACTCTTCAGACTCAAAGGAGGTCTGGAAATTGCTCTGGCCAAAAAAAAGGTTTGTTTCAGGTCTCCCGACCGACCTTATTAAAACAGGGCCGACCCTACGTTATTTTTAATGCAATTTTGCATATTTTAAATTTCCATATTTTTACCCTTTTTAGGTATTTGTAGGGTCTTCTAAGAGGCTGGCTAGTACTCTCATGCTAAAGAAAAGTTTAGGAAAAAAGATCCGATCTACCGACCCTACATTTTCTTCCCATGTTACCTGAAACATACCTTTTCTTGGCCTTGGTTTGTTTAGCGTATACACTGCATCTTGACCATGAGGATTTGCAGTATCTTAAGCAATCTGTGGATATACGTACCTATACATTACTACAGCTACAATAACGAGAATAAAGCCAAGTCCTCCTAGTACGCCACCAAGGATCTGTGGGGTATAATCTGAAAGAAATATGGTTATTGTTATTATCTTATTTTGTCAAAATGTCATATACGTACATCATAAAACAAGCAAACCATTCTAAAGACACAGTAACACTTCTTTTAAACCAAGACATCTTAAAAAATGAGATAGCGTCCTGTCGAATTCTGGGTAGTTTTTAGGGGTAGTAAAATAAACTAGTTTTAATCAATGCAACCTATCGACTCAGTATTTTCTAACCAAACATCCTAAAGCACGCCTGTTTCCTACCTGTGAAACCCCGGTAATGTACATTTCATAGAAAATGAATGGCTGGAAATCAATTTAAGCGATCTTCTTAGCAAACTTTGAATCACACTGACAGGTAATTATATTACCCTACCTGGGCCTGGCAGACATTTCTCTCCGAAGAAGCCGCAGTCGGGTTCGTCTACCGGGGGTGCTCCCCCAACCCAGTTTATCTGCTGCGAGTCTTGTAACTTGAGAACCTGCAAGCATAAAACATGCAGCTGTGAGGGAGTAGTCATTAATTACCGACATGGGGGGGGGGGGGGTTAGTTGGTGGATTCGAGGATGGGACTCAACTATAAGCTATTGAACTGCAGACTGTAACGCTTGGACTCCATGACTTTGTTGTCAGATCGGGACTACTCTCACGAATCGGATGCCCTAAAAACATTAACAACCACAAACATTAACAATCAGTTATGTTAGGGTTGTGCAGTTGTGTTACCATCATCTGGCCGATTTACTTTCACGAGAATGGACCAGAAAATTTGGTAGTGGAGCCTCAGCTAAAAGAGATCTCCTAAATTATACATTTATGTGGGAAATGGCTTGCTTTAATACTGGTAGGGAGATGCACGGCGCAGAACTGGAATATCGGCTGATTTCAGGGAGATTTCATAGTATACGAAGCCCCCTCTGTTATTGAATAATGGCCACTTCCCTAAATCTCCTGGTTTGTCTAGTTTGTTCCATGACTTTCATCAGGTGGTTTCATGTATGTAAGAGCTAGAGCATAACATATCTAAAAGTACAGGCGAGTGAAGTGGTGCCAACTTGGCATGTATATTTCTAAAATACTTAATATAACTCCCATATATAGTATCATGTGGCAAGGGATTGTATGATAAAAGTGTGTATCATGCAAGCCCAGGGGTATATAGAAACTTTGTACATCTCCTTCCGTGTTGAGAGAGAAACTTTATCAGGGTGCATAATTCCTAAACCTGATAGCACAAAAAGATAATCCACAAAAAAGGTGCAGGGATTACCTCGGTAATCTCCAAGTAGACTGTGCAGAGCTGGCAACCCTCAGGCAAAATACTGAAATAACATATATCTGAAAATATATATTCCTGTGCACCACAGCTTCTATATCTCACCCAGAGGGGTAGCTTAGCACTTAACATAGGGTATATGAAGACAAAGATATGGTTAGAATCGGACTGCATCCCACTCATCCTTCAGCTTCGTGGGATACGACCCCAGTCTCGACCCAGAAGGAACGATCCAAAATGACTCTCGCATGCGTCTTTGCTTTTATTCCATGCTTTTATTCCAATATTCAAAATAAAGGTATTCTAGTATTTAAGGAAAGTGATCTCATATCTATCATGAAATAATTATGAGGCGCGGTCAACGTCCGAATCTAAGTAACGATATATATACGTTTTGTACTTCCCATGAAAGCTAAGGGGGAAGGGGGGTCATCAGAAGAACATATATATGTAGGCATTACAACTGCATTAGAAACTTAGACAATATGGGTTAGAAATAAACAGTGGATGGTCCAAACATTGAATCTTGCAAAACCTCAATTTTTCTTAGATTTCTGTTTTTATCTTGAAGGACTAGTATCTTGGCCTCATGAAACGACTTGAGGAAAAGCTTACCTCCTAGGGGGTTATCTTTTAGTAACTGGCAAGTAAAAGCTGATATAATGGCGTAAAAAGTCTTTTAGTACATAATTTTATTAGGACTGATATTGTAGTCCCATTAATAGCATAAGTATAATCTCAGCTTTAATTGAGACGACATGCTATAAGGTAGAGGTAAACAAATTCGTTTTTTTCATGGTCGCCAGAGAGTTGGCCAAGGTCTCAAATAAACCTCCACAAGCTCACTGTGAATGAAGCTGTGAATGAAGCAGTCTCCCTCCAATCAGCAGCAATCCGAGCCCAAACAACTGTCCTAATCCTGAATCTACTCTCTGAATGACGCACCACGTGCAGCCTGCAGCGGGCAGGAGATTAGTTCTGTAAATGATTCATGAAAGTGACTCCTACCAAAATACATAGATACCAAATTTTGCATTGTATGAACATTTATGGATCTCACTTGAAGTGTTGTTTCAAAACAACACTTCATATAGTATCTCATGTAATGCTTGGGAATATTTATATCAGTCCAAGTGTGCTAGGCATATAGCAAAATATAGAATTAATGACTTCACTGTGACTATATGTGCAGGAGTTTGAGGAATACAGGTATTCTGTATGTCACTTGTATTGGACACAGTACATTTCTGCATCATGATCGATTTAGCGTTTACAGAAGATATTTTCATGCAAATCATGGTATAACTAGCCCCATCAGTCAATGGTTGACATTTTGAAAACTAGAAAATATAAACTTCATTTAAAATCACTTGACCTGCAGGCCCTACTGATAGAAACAGACAATCCTCTTCTGCCAACCCGTGTATGCTCTCCATGCATACAAAGGTCATGCTCCAGGATCACTGTCTCATCACGACCAGCAAACCATGTAGGGTCTTGTCCTATTCCTGCACTGCATAGTGCTTTGATACTGGCATAAAACATGAATCATTGAATGCAGTCCTAATGTGTTACCTATGCCATGCATCCCTTAAAGGCTCGATCCACTCCTGAAGGGCCAGCTTAATGCATAAATGCAACCCTGTCAGATAGACTTACTACAGCTACATTCCTGCATTACGATGACAAAGAGCATAGTGTATAAAAGCAGAAGGCCATCCCTAAAGGGTTAACACTCAGGGCCCTGGGACATACTAACTGATAACCTGAGTTGCTCGGAACCAAAGGAACACACCTGATTATGGCACCCGGAGGCCAACGGGCATCCCAGGGTATGGGAGCTGCTGGGCAGGCTTAGATAAAGCCTCTGGGACCACAGCTAAAGGAAATCTTTCCCATTAGGGAAGAGTATCATCTTATTTTTCATTTATTTTCTTAAGCTATGTGAAAACTCGTATTTCCATTAGCAGGTAAAATCGTAAATGGAAATACTATTGCCCTCAAGCTCTCATGCAAATTATTAAACTGAGTGAATGTATTTTGAAAACCCCATAATTAAAGTAATTGACGGGTCCACTTTGCTGCACCACTGTTAACACAATCCATTAAAATCAGTTACTTCATTACAATACACTTAACATCATAATATTACACATATTGTGGGAGGTGAGCTGTGAAAACCTTTTCGTGAGAGTATGAGAGGACTATCTGAGCTCCTCATAGATATGGGTGAGAAGGTAGTCTGATGTCATCGGCTCATTCTGCCTGTTGTCAGGTGTGAGCCAATCGTGATCCAGTCTAATTGCATACACCTTGGACACCTATACATACTGCACTTACTATATTATTATATAAAAGGGAGGAATACACCTGTGGATGTGAAAAGGGCAAAATGGCTCTTACTGTAATCATCAAGCACACAGCAAGGATCAGACATAAAGGGAAGTGCAGAAGTTCTGTGTGATCAACAGAAGCGGAACAAAATGTTAATTGTACATTATAGCAACATATCGTGTCAAAAATGAACAATTCTTAATTGGTAGACCCTACTTATCATCACCCTGTCTGCGCTTTATCTCTTTTTGAGAGACCAACAGAATAGCTTAGGAAGGACCTGTTCATGAATACATTATGGATATGAATGTTGTTAGAAAGAGGAGACAATGTGGTAAATTACCCCCCCCCTCCCGTCCATCCTACTGCAGTTTATAATGATACACTTGGTCTGACTGGCTTCTACAGCCTGTTAAACAGATACTATATGAACATGTTCTCCTTGCATCCTATATATTGGTTGAAAGCGTGAGCTGTCCAACATAAAAGGGTTAGCTAGTAATAGCTACATTATGGTTGTAAAGGTAAAATTTGAGACATTAAAGCTTGACCGTCATAGTTGAAGTGAGGCCAAAAGCACTTTTGGATGTAGTTCAGTTTTCATTCACAAGAGGGCTCTTAAGGGCTGGGAGCTCAGCTCTTACAGGCACAATATAGGGTGAATATATGTTGTAGCTGAACAATGCTCATGGTCCCACACTGCTCCCCTCTGGTGGAACTGTTATTTTGGTCCATGTATGGAAAATGCTGAACTTATTCCCCGACAGCCCGGCTTTAATGGAGATAAAGCCTTTTGCAAGATGCCCTTACAAAGGTAACACTACTACTCCTACATGATTAACAACTTGAGGAAATGGCTTATAAATATCTTTCTTCTCAAGTTCTACTGGGGCGGACCTAGACTGATGTAAATACTGTTTACCCTCCCCTTTTCAGGCAAAAATTTGAAATTAAATCGTCTATAATTTGATAACTATTCTTCAGAGCTTTGTCTATAATACACCAAAATGGCCGTATGATATACCTCTTTAATATTTCTTGAATTAAAATTACCGTTGCTAGGGATGGAATGTGAAAGGAACAAAAACGTTCTTTTTTAGGTTTCTTTTCTTTGAACAGCCCTATGAGAAGGAACATCACCAAAATTAACATTTCAGATGATTTCATCAAATTATAGTTAATTAAAAGTCAGATTTTTCTCTGAGAGCAGGAGGGTAAACACTATCCCATATATAGAGGGGAACTGGTGAGTGCTCGGTAAGGACATTTAATCATTATGAAACCCTTAATAGAGAATCACAGGTTGAAATAAGCAATGCTAATCACTTCCTTATTGCTTCTTGTAAATGGCTGTGCAAGGGTAGAGGTCTATTCGTGGAAAGGACAATCGGATTAGTTCCAAGATAAGAATTAGTGACAATGTTATGAAAACGATTGAAGGACACCATGAGAGCGCCCTTCAAAGGTAACTTATCTAATTGAAAAGAAAGGGGGTTATACACATGTCTGAAGATCACTTGGTAATACATAATTTAACCTGCTTCTTTAAAGGCCGTAGTTCAATGGCCTTTGCAGCAGACATCAGATCCAGGGGGAGTAATGTAAATAGCCAATATGTTGCTTGGTAACACGCATGCCATAGTGATTTGCCTCTTGCAGCTAGGAGGACCGGGCATGCCTTAAGCGTACACCACCAGGGAGACATAATATGTAGTTATGGGGATAAGGTTAAGCATATACTCTTCACTATATAATAAAACTAATAACCTACTGAACCATTATCTTGATATAACTGTAGCCAGCCTTAATGGGATGTTCCACAGTTAAAACCTCACAGTGCAATTCCCATGCAAGAAAATGTACAATGACAAATACTTTGCTGTACACCCTGCTTTATTCACTTTATAAAAGCAAAGGTTAGATTCCAAATGGCTAGATTCTAGAATATTGTTGGAAATTGTTGATGTGTGAAGCAGCCTTGATTAATCTCAGTAGAATACAAGAAAACACTGTTGTTATACACAATCCACATTATAAAGGAGCAGGGCACTTTAGGGAAAAGGTTTCCGACTAATAATGGAAATTCCCTCCATCAATGCCACGAGAGTGGCTGTAGGTGGTGGGAGACATGTGGAAGTATAGTATGTTTAGCTTGGACAAACCCTGTCTATTTACTCGCCCTGGTGCGTAACCTTGGAGCAAATTCTTTTGTCGTTATGTCACACCGATGCAGAGCTGGCATGTAACCCACTGTTCCATACATGAATGGGTTAAGCGACCAACAAGCTTTTCCTGCCAGTTCCTAGTCATCCCACCAGGTCTAATCAAGCTGCTCATAGAAATGGGCGAGCTGCTCCAACTGCCGTCAAAGAGTACTGGGGTAGGGAGGAGAAGTGATTGAGCGATTACGTAACACTAATGTAGGATGACAGGCGATAATGAGGGGGATTATCTTCACCGATTGATTGGGTATTTTCGGTAGGCATTGGGGAGAAAACTAGATATATTCGGACCGAGTAATTGCCCAGGGAAGGTGGCGAATTAGTGGAGAGACTATTAGCATGAGGGTCAGATCCTGGCAGAGATTCCGATGCAGATTGGTTTCCCCATCGGTGGCAGGGTAAGTGCGTTACAACATAGCCTAGAGTCATTAACTACAGTTGCAGATAATGCCCCCGCAATCCTAGCATTTAACCCTTGAACGTCTATCTATAGTGCTACAACGTGCATTGCCCTTTGTCATCAGGATACATGGATGCAGCCTTAGAGAGTTTTGCGATGGCTGCAATCATTTGGGAATATAACAATCCTGTATGGTCAGCATAATGCATGATTGCAGCACTGATGAGCTACACACCAGGGCTGGCTGCTTAATTTATGCATAATGACTACAGAAAGCATGTCGCCTTGAAGCACTATACCATCCTTTACATGCTAATCTACTTCTATCGAGACCCGTCTCTGACCTCTACCTCAGAGGTAGTAACCAAGGACTAATGTAATGGCCAATGAGTTGGCAGGCGGGGAAATTGTTTAGACTAATTTGCAGTACCTCGAGAAATAATCCAAATATAATTTGAAATAGTCCTCTAAAGCTGTGTTGAGTCTGTCGGAGCGGACTGGTTGCCGGAGATTCTGGATGAACCCTTGCTTGTCTGAAAGTGACATTGCTGCTAAAATGTGTCCGAAAACAAGGGATATGATAGGCTTATGTCCTGGAGTAAGGTCAGGGTCAGGTAAAAGGCCCAAAATTTGGCCACTTGAGGATGCAAAGTTTTCACAAGAAACGTGATACCCTCTCAAGTTTGGCATATCATTTGACAACTGCATGCCCGACCAAGTAAGATTTTGGTCATGTTAGATACAGAAATTTGACCGGTCTCTCAATTTCAAACTCACGCCACCGAGAGTTTTCTGTAGCACATCTCAACACCTCAAGCAGTGCAAGCCATTTCTTACATGGACCATGGTATTGAATTAAGGCAATATATCTTCCTTAACAAGTTAATTAATACTGAGGGCCCTAGGGGGTACTCCATGATAATCTGAGTGGGACTAAAGGGACACACCTGCTTATGACATCTGCCGAAGGGCAGGTTTATTTAAAGCCTATGAGACTACAGCTGAGGGAATCTTTCACATTAAGAAATGGTATCAGTTTTTTTTCTATTATTCAAATCTCTTAGAGAACTCTTTTTCTATTGAAATAGGTCTGGCGCTAATTAACTAGAGGGTTTTCATTCAAACACAGGGGTTCTGCATTTGTTATCATTTGAACCATACTATTAAATTGTCAAGTGCATTATTAACCACACCGTGTTGAATATGATTCAATCAGTTTAATCAACTGACTTCTTAGCTACAAAGAAATCCACTAAAGACGGTCATCATTGCAATGTATGTCAAATCCCAAATGTCATAGGAGCTACAGTGATTGTTTTTGTGAATTAAGTATTGTAGACAAAGATACGAGGAAACAGGAGTCAAGCTCTTCACTGGTTAATTGCTTCTTTCAAAATGTTTTTTCTTCGGAAGGGCAATGGGAGTATCTCAAAAACAGGAAATTAGTCAGCAGTTTGCGACATACAGATACTATGGGAAAGATTCAAAGATTAAGCAAGAGTCCCACTTTGAATTAAATGTACCTTATTTCAAAGTAAACTTTGTGTGTTACATAAGTCTCAGAAGTTGCAAACGGTTAAGTGATTCTATCATTCAATCAGCATCTATTTGACCAATTCCAGGAAAATTGCTTTTTGCCAAAGTTCAACGACAGCAAACGACCAGATATGTGGAGAAATGTAAATGGCCAATGTGTTGCTTGGTGACATACATGACTAGAGTAATTCCACAAAAATTGCCGTTGCCAAAGTTCAATGACCGTTGCATCAGACATCAGGTCTGTAGAATAATATAAATGGCCAATATCATGCTCGGTAATAGGTACTACCAGAGAGTTGTGTTCCTGTATGTTACAAGGAAATGTAGTCCACAAGTGGTGATAGTTACTAGCATGTAGTTACAAAAATGTGGGGACTACCTCTAAGAAGTATCAGCTCTCAGAAGGACGGACCTCATTTCAATTTTTATGTTATCCCTATGTAAATAGCATCGACTATAGTCGACGCTAGGCCTGCCATAGTTAACTTTAGGCCTAACATGATGTCGAGTATAGTCGATGCTAGGCCTTAAAGGGTTAAGGATTCACTTGTTAAGATTTAGAAACAGAACTTACTAAACCATCATGTAATTTCCATGTAAATGGTATAAATGAGTTGTGAACTCTCTAAATCATATCTGATCGGAACACTTTGAAACACATTGACACATTACCTGATTGAATTATACGAAACGGGAGCTGGCTTTCTCTCCCAAGGAAGAGGAAGACAGCAGGAATACAGCCCCTGACTAATGAAAATTCCACCCACTCATGAATACCACTATAGAGGTCTGGTGGTGTTGGTGGACATGTATATGGTCTGTTTAGCCCGAACAATCCCTGTCTATCTACTCAGCTCAATGCTAAACCTTGCCAGGATGGTATGTTGTCTCAGGGAAAGATTTGCCCTCATGCAGTTCTGGCTTATAACCCACCAGCACTACATTGAATAACTCTTTGACAGTGCATCTTTGCAGCACTGTTTATCATGCGTTGTCTGCCAAGACTGCAATTTGCATCACTGCAACAGAGGGCATCACAAATTAAAGCACCATGCAATACTCAAAGTGTTAAGCAACCAATAAGCTGTACCTGCCGGTTCCTAATTCTCCCACCAGGTCTAATGGAACTGCTCATAGAAATGGGCGAGCAGCTCCACCCCCATCAATATCCCAGTGGTTAATGCACTCCCCTCTGGAATGATAGACCTGCTAATTGCATAGCCCCTGGATATAATTTCCTCCCTATTCAATTGCATGTACATAATAGAATGGTGTTATATGGATAGAAATGTGAAGTAGGCTGCCTATAATGCGTGATGGCGAATAAGGATCGCCCTAGTAGATCATGCATTACATATTAAGTTTACAATGTAGAAATGTAAATGATATACTAAAATAGAGCTCTACATTTTGTAGACAATGGTTGAATTATGGTGTTTAAGAAACAATTTCAAGAAAACAGCCACCCTGCTAGTACCAGTGGCCTATATCACATCAATATTTGGTAAAAATGAAACATACCTGCCGCATGTGATAACGATGTAATTCGCATGGACTTGTGCATTTTACGATTAAAAGTTCACTAAGCGGGAATGCAGTCATATTCATTAACTTGCAAAGGCTAAATGCTAGAATTTACATGGTTGATATGTTCTTCAGTGGTGCAGTGGTGCATAATGATAACAGGTGTTGCATTAAGGTAACATATCTTCCTCAATACCATTCCTTATCTTCTCAAGTTAATTAATACTGAGGGCCTTAGAATCTGCTCAATGATAGCCTTAGTTACTCAGAATTAACTGGCCACAACTGCTTATGACAGCCACAATAGGGCAAGCTACGCAGGGTGTAGGAGCTGGAGGGTAGGTTTAGTTAAAGCCTCTGGGACCACAGCTAAAGGGAATCGTTCACATTAGGAAAGGGTATTATCTCTTTTCTTTGTTATTTTAATCTCTTGGATAACTCTTATTCCCATTAGCTGTTTTAATAATCAATTGTAGTTTTTTTTCTCTCATTTTAGTTATGAATATAAACCATACTTTAAAACCATAAACTTCATTATTGACCTACCCATATGTTTAATATTACTTAATCGGGTCAATTAACAGAATACTTGATCACATTTTACATAGTAACATTTTCCATATGCGAAATCAGTTGAGAGATTGCAATAAAAAGAGATTAAGGGAAAGATCAAAAGATTATAAAGAGGCCCACTTAAATTAAATCGAATTAAATTAAGATGAAATGTACCATATTGCCGAGTAAGGTATTACATAAGTCTCTGCAGATTGGCCAGTAATTCTATCAGTCAACCTACCTCTCTTTGACTGATGCTAGGAAAATTGCCTTTGCCAAAGGTCAACGACCGTTGCAGCAGACATCTTATCTGACCAGGAAATGGGTAATATGTTGCTTGGTACCATGCACAGCTGGAGTGATTCTTTCCTTGTAGCTTGTAGACAGGTCACTAAAATGTATTCTGCCACGGGTGATGTTATGGGCATGTAGTAAGGGATTCACTTGCTACCATTTAGAACTCGATCTAATTTACTTGATTTGCAGGTCATTTCAGGCTCCCTCCAAATGGTATACTAGATGCATTGGTGAGCTAAATCCAACCTAAGGTGGATGTATTTGACTGGACGATCATGGCCTGTCATAGATTTTTTTAGGGGCTCCATGTCCCCTGGATCAATTTGCATAACTCTTTGAATTATTTTCTTTGAATTTGCTGACAACATTATACAAAAAGGTGCCCTACTTGCTGTCTTGAGAAAGAAAAAGACGGCTGCAGTAGAGGTGCGGACCAATGAAAATTCCTTTCCTTAATCAACGCCACTATAGAGCACGCTCGTGTGCTGGTAGACATGTATATATATATATGGTCTGTTTAGCCCATACAATTGCTGTTCATCTACTTGCCCCTATGCTTAACCCTGTCAGCATGGCATGTTGCCACAGGAAAGGAAATGTTGGCACGATGCACCAATGCCAGTTTATACTGGAAACTCACCAGCATAACAGTAGACATCCCTTCAATAGTGCACTTTAGCAGCAATGGTGGTCTCTGCTATTTGTCACAGCTAAAATTTGCATCATGGCAATAGAGGGCATCACACATTAAAACACCATGCCATACTCAAAGTGTTAAGCAACCAATAAACTGTTCCTGCTGGTTCTTACTCTCACACCAGGTCTAATCGAGCTGCTCATAGAAATGGGCGTGCTGCTCCAACTGCCAGCAATACCCTGGTAATTAATGCCATCGCTTCAACTAATCCCATCCAGTCCTGATAAACCGCCTGATTGTATAGAATTTTGACATAATCCATTCTTTATTCAATTTGATTTATGAGGTGTACCCTTTGTAAGATAGGGATTTCAATAATACGTATATATATCTGTGGTTGGTGAAAACTACTAAAACTATTCATAATACCAGAGAGAGAGAAAAAAGGAAACACAGAGGGGGTTAAGGAAAGAAGGAAGAGGAGGCAGAGTGACAGAGAAAGAGAGACAGAGGGACAAAGATACAGAGAGACAGAGAGAGAGAGAGAGAGAGAGAGAGAGAGAGAGAGACAGAGAGAGAGACAGAGACTGAGAGACAGAGAGAGTGAAAGCAAGAGATGAAAACCCTTATATAGAATGGCAAAGCATTATGAGGGATGTACTTCACCTTTTGATTGGGTATGGTCTGTAGGCTTTGAGTAAACCATAAGATGGACCATGATATAGCAAGGATAAGATGGCACAGTAATCAAGAGCTGATGAGAACGATAATAGAGTCCTGGCAGATGATCCATGGTAACTGGTTACCCCCCGGGGGGGGGGGGAGCTAAGTGTGTTACAGCATTGTCTGAGGTCATTAACTAAAGTGTCCGCTATTTCCTCGGTAATCGTTTAACCCTTTGGGACGGCCATAGTGCATTGATACATACAGTAGGCCCTTTGTGGTCATGGTGAATGCATGGAGCCCTAACAAGTGTCAGTCCACTCACACACGCTGCATTTGTGCATCATACCGAACCTTATCGACCCTGTATTCAGCAGGATGCACTTAAGTAGCACTAGTGTGTAGCACTAGTGAGTTATCAACTGGGGCTGCATGAATTCATCATGTAGACAAGATGAATAGTACTTTAAAATAATATGCCGTCTCTCTAAAAGGTTAATCTTCTTCTGTTCATACCAGTCTCCTGACCTCTGCCTCTCAGAGGTGTCAGAAGTGGCAACAGGGAGTAATGTAATGGCCAATGTGTTATAGGTCACAAGGGGTTAAGGGTGATTTACTCGATGAGGGCTCTCGGACATTTTCACTGATTACTGCTGGGGACTAAAGAGACACACCTGCTTATGACACCCGCAGGTCAGCGAGCATCTCAGAGCGTGGAAACTGGAGGGAAGATTTAGTTAAATCCTCTGGGAACACAGCTAAAGGTAATTTTTTCCATTAGGTAAGGGTTTCATCTAATTTTTCTGAGGATTATTGAACTTATTCCCATTAGCTTTGCTCATAATTAATGAGAATTCTTTTATATGGATCTCCAGGTTCTGCCTTAGTTATTATGTGAACCGTACATTTAAGGCATCAAGTTATCATTACCACCCGGTGTTTAATATGATTTGGTCAGCTCATTTAACAGACTACTTAACTGACATATTTACATAGTTACATTACCCAAAAATAACTAGAGAGAGAGCAAGATAAAGCGATCATGGGAAAGATTGCAAGATTAAAGAGAGCCCCACTTTAAATCCAATGTACCTTATTGCAGAGTAAGTGTATTACATAAGTCTCTGCAAATTGTCCAGTAATTGTATTATTCAATCTACATCTCTTTGACCAATTCCAGAAAAACTGCATTTGCCAAAGGTCAATGATCGTTGCAGCAGACATCTTATCTGGCCAGTAAATTGGCAATACGTTGCTTGGTAACATGCATGCCTAGAGTGCTTTTTCTAATTGTAGCTTTTAAAAGGGTGGCTAGAATTTATTCTGCCAGGGGTAATGCAATTATGGGCATGTAGGAAAGGATTCACTTACTAACATCTAGAAACAGAACCTGCCTGACTAATAGGTATTTTCAGGTTCTCCTTAAGGGGTATAACAGATGCATTAATGAGCTGAATCAGTCCTTAGGTAAATTTACTTGACTGGAAGACCATGGCTATCAGGATTATATATGTTTTTGAGATTTTGGCAAAATCAAAGATGGTAGGGGTTCATTTGTCTGTGGATCCATAGATCAGACTCCATCCGGATGACACAGCGCCCTGAGGTCCTTTGTTCTCAAGTATTACATATACTGTGTTTTATCCTGAATGTTCCCCTGTTCCTAGGGACATTCAGGGTGTTACACTGCATAACAGGGCAACATATCTGAGAACAAAGGACCTAAAAGAACGCTCTGTTCCGCAGGCATGTTGCCCCAGTGGAATCTGCAAAACACTTTGAACTATTTCTGATTGAAACACTTGGAAAACCCATGCGTAAACTACCTGACGATATCAAACAAAAAAAGTGCTCTACATGCTGTCATAAGGAAGAGAAAGACGGCTACAGTAGGCTGCTGACTAATCAACATTTCATTCATTCATGAATGCCACTATAGAGCACGCTTGTGTGCTGGTGGACATGTATATGGTCTGTTTAGCCTGGACAATTCCAGTCAATCTACTTGCCTCAATGCTTAACTTTGTCAGGATGTATGGGTAAAAATTGTTGTCATGATGGATCATGCACTTATGCAGTTATGGCTGGTAACTTGCCTGCACTTCAGTGGACAACCCTCCAACAGTGCAGTTCTGCAGCACTGGTGATCACTAAGTATGTGTCATGGTAGTAAATTGCATCGTGACAACGATGGGCATCACACATGCCATCCTCAAAGTGTTAAGCAACAAATAAGCTGTTCCTACCGGTTCCTAATTCCGCCAGAAGGTCTAATCAAGCTGCTCATAGAAATGGGCAAACTGCTCCAATCCCTAGCAATATCCCAGCGGTTAATACACTCCCCTCTGGCCTGATAGACCTGCTAATTGCATAGCCCCTTGATATAATTACCTCCCTATTCAAATGCATGTATATAATAGTATGGTGTTATATGTATAGAGATGTGAGGTAGCCATGGAGATTACCTATAATGTCTGACAGAGAATAAGGGCCCAAATGGATATTATATTTAGAGAGCGTACAAACTCCCCTAATCAAAATTCATTTGACCATCATGACCTAAAAGGGAACATGCTGGCTTTAGGTATGTTGTACTATTTGAATTGTTGCTTAATTAAAGGCAATGGTTAGATGACTTGGTAGAAGCGGAAATTCCGAGTCCTAGTTATAGGAATCTGGGAAGGGCACTGTACTCTTGAGTAAAAGCAAAGGTAATGGGGAGATTATGCAACGCTAATAAACAATGAACGCAATTATGAAGATTGCTCTTCACCGATTGATTGTGATTGTGAATTGGCCCAAGGAGGGGGGTATATTTGTGGAGCTGCCTGGTCCCCAGGTCACAATCTAAGTGTGTTACCACACCACCTGAGGTCAATAACTAAAGTACCTGCTACTTCCCTGGTAGCCCTTTAAGGGTGATATAATAGCGTGTTGATGTGCTACTTCCTCTCTCGTTGTAATGCATCAATCCAGACTTTGTGAGTGGCAGTCTACTCACAAAGGCTGCATTCGTGCTTCATGCTATATATATATCAACACTGGATGATTGGCAGGACTTTGTGAATACAGCACTGGTGAATGAAGCTCATTGTGACAAAAACAGGCAGAGCACATTATGGCACTGTAGATTATATCGCCGTTATAGGGCTAATCTATTTCTGTCCCGACCTCTGCCTCACTCAGGTCTCAGGAACGGTCACCAAGGACCAATGTAATGGTCAATATGTTGCTAGGTAAAGAGTTTAAAAGTGCTTTGCCTATTGCTAGTACTCACAGAAACATTCCAAATATGAGTTGCCAAACTGCTCTTCATAGACACTGAAACCAGACACATCTCTCAACTTATTTTGTAAAGCATTTGTCTCTACACCTCAATCTTGGATGTCTCTGAACTACACTATACTCTAGTTCTACAATGAAACACCGTGTAGATGCAGTAGCCATATCTACAATACAATGTTAGTACATATTGTCTTTTCGCCGATTTTGCATTGGCACCTGGTTATACCATCCAAGATTAGTGAATAAGGTTTGGGCTCATGGTAAGAAGTATGAGATTGATTGAATAGCGCTACCCTCCTCATTGTTTAACAATAGGGGTGGTGAGGGTGAGGTAGTATGCATAGCACACAGTAGAGGGCTCAAGTATAGGCCTGGTGCTAATTGTGGGAACTACCTGTATGAAGTGCTTGGTCACGTGGTCACCTAGATGACCGGACCACCACAGTGTCAGGCCTTTACTCTAATACTACAAACCCACTGCAGACCATCTCCACCAGAACACGGCTCAGTGGACGCCTGTGCAATTACCCAAACCTTTTTGGACTCCTATAGCCTATACCCACAACACTAGTGTCCGTGGGTATTGCAGGCTATACTAGGGGGGGTGGTAAGAGGTGGGAGTGAAAAAGATTTGAGCATTCCCTTATTTCACACCTCAACTACGTTAGCAATTTGGCGTGTTAGAGGCATGAGCTTGTGCCTCAGCTTACAAATCGATAGGTTTATGATTGTACAGCAAATATGTAGGTATCCTAGTAATTCCTGGAGCGACAAAGACATTTCTCTTATACATACAGATCTAATCATGATCAATAAGTATACATGTGTGGGTGTAGCTATGTCAACTAGCTACTAGTAGTATAACATGATCGTGCCCATACACCGCACTATATCCTTAGCACTGCCATAGCGGGCCAATGTGTATAAGGTCAAATCCCACAACGCGAAAATTGTGTCTAAAACTGTTGCCTATTGAGCTTCTGATAGGGGGAAAAGGCTGCCGATTTTGTAAATCACAACACCTCTGCCACATAACTAGTGTACTCCAAATCCCACTGTGGTCAATAATAAGCAAGTAGGTGTTGCCTATAGGACTGGTTAATGGATCTACTTGAGGGGAGTAACTCCATGGTATGGTTTGTCTTGATTATTCCCTCTCAACTAGCCTAAAGATATCTGGAGTGTTCCCCCTATATAAACCAAATCGTTGGCCTATTCTAATAAGCAACATATTTGAGCATAATCAGAGCAAAATATCTAAATGTTTTGATATCTCATTTATCATAATCACAAGACTTAGACAAGGGTTATGACCAACATTGGGCTTGTTTTAGCAGATATAACCAACCAATATTGGCTAAGTGATCAGGATTTCACAATAAACTACATTTTTCAGCCCTCATTCGCGTTGTGGGATTTGACCTATAGTAAAAAGGGCCCTCTGAAAGCCAAGATTTTGCGTTTGCATTGGAAACAATACGCTATGGCAGTGCACCTCCAGAAAGTACTGGCAGTCCTAAGGATATATGCACGACATTTTCGTTCAGATGGAGCTTACCCACTTAGTACTAACCACACTAACGCATGTGAATCCTTAAACCTCAAACTCCATGCAGTGTATTGTGGCAACTTTACATGCAGAGGGTAGCTTTAACATAACACAGTCACATACCTTGAGTCTGACACATAACTTTGTAGATTATCATTCATGATAAGCTCTCTAGTTGTCTATTATTGATAAGAGTGACAATCAAATTGTACTTTTTTACTTAAATGTAGTACATAGGGAGTGGTCATTAATTATCCACAGGGGGGTGGTAAGTTTGGCGGCCTAACAAAATGTAGGCCCTCTGGGCGGGGGGCGGGGGGGGGGGGTCGAGAAAAATCACCCCTTTTCGGTGAAAACACCCGCACATTACTATAGTTCAGAGAGGGGGGGCTGGAAATATTCTAACCCATCTCAAGGGGGGAAGGGGAAACATTTTTTGTCCTGTCACGAAGGGGGGAAGATTTTCGCGCCCTCGCGCAAAAAAATCTCCCTTTTGTTAAAAAATGATCACTCCTTTTAGCATACCGTAAAACCTCACGTACAAGCCGCGGCTAGTACGCGAATCAGATCGGCAGTGCGCCCCAGGGTTGGGGTGCGGCTTATACGCGAGTTTTTCACACTATGATACAGTACTAAAATCGGCACATTCAGATCACCAGTGCGGCTTATAGGATTAGCCGTAACTCAGGGTGCGGCTTATACGCGAGCTAGGCTTATACGCTAGGTTTTACGGTACTTGAATGATACAACTTGATGTGCTGACACAAGGTATGTAGTCAAATCTAGGTTAATCTATATAATCTCATCTTGTGGCTCATAATTTCAAACTAATGCACAAAAATATCACGCGGTGCTCTTCCCCACTCACCGTCAATTGCAACTTAGGAGACAACAGTAGAAAAAAGAGAACAACACATGTTATCTTATTTTACGTACAACAGTTATTTGCATTTGTCTTACAATACAAGACATACAGTCTAATTTATTAAACAATGGTTTAAAACACACACACACCTGTTAGACTAAATGTATAAAATAACTACATTGTATCATTTAAATGCGTATTTAACTGTGTAAGAGTCACATAGTGTTTTATTTCATTATGACATTTGTCATCATGATGCATGAATCCAGACCTGGGTTACTCTCCAGTACTCATGCCGGCCCTACTACGTTGATATACCTCCAAAGGGTTGCCATAATGCATGGATCTAGGCATGAACTCACGAGGACTGTATCTGTACATCATACTGGGTACTTTATGAGGGAATCGAACACTAAAGCACTTTGAAACCCTCAGACAATATATTGCTTTTTGAGAAGATTTGGATCTGCTTATCAACCAATAAATCAGAATGAGATATGTTAAAAGACCTATCAAATTTAGCTATTTCACGCAATCATAATGCTCCGATCATACGAGAACCCAAAATGAAGGTCTTAAGGCTGTGTCTCACGAACTTGGGCCAATGTGTTGGTCTATGACCGGGTGCCGTCTATGACCGGGTGCCGTCTATGACCGGGTGCCGTCTATGACCGGGTGCCGTCTATGACCGGCTTGGCTTGATAAGCTCAAAATACAGCAGGAGGCTAACCATAATTACAATCATGATTTTATAACAACCGCCATAACGTTTTTCCAAATCCTTATATATATGAGTATAATTGGAGTTTGGAGGAATAAAAACTTTAAAAAATTTAAAATTTAAAAAAAAGTTTCAAATTTCTTTTTTATTCCTCCAAACAACTTTTTTAGATAGCCGGTCATAGACGGCACCCGGTTATAGACGGCACCCGGTCATAGACGGCACCCAGTTATTGACCAACACATTGGCCCAAGTTCGTGAGACACAGCCTTAACCATCCATGTCTTCAGCCTGAGGTCTTGTCACGTGGTCTTACATCAATGTAATGAATGGTCCTCCTACATGGACAAACAAGGGCCAGCTAATTACCCGGAGGCCATCAGCATACATAGTACCTGGACATGTACTATCAAAGTGCCATAACTGTAAGGAAGCCTAACCCCCTGAATATGGTGATGAGTTTAGTAAATGTGGATTGTCAGGCAGAAAGGATGCTCAATACAGAATAGGGGGAGGGGTATGTGTGTAAAGCATCGTCTCCGCTGGCCGCTCAGCTACATTTAGCATTACAAAGTGAGAATACGTGACAATCTGTGAATGAATTGACGCCACAATTTGTATGCTGAATTCTGTGTTCCTATTTTACAGATCAATTTGTGCGCTCCCAAATAGGAAAACTGCATTTCTGTGTTACCCTATAGTCTGCCTATAGCTAGGGTATCTTCCCTTTTGGGCCCTGAAACTAGTAATAACTGATGTGTAATGCTGACTCCTTTGAAACATATCAATCTTGTGGGATCAGTATGATGCTTGAACGTAGCACTTGCGATTTACTTTATGTGGCTGCATTCAAGCATCATGTAGACAAAGAGCATGATGCTTTAAGGAGTAATCGGTCATTAGACCTTTGACTGCTAGGCACTTATTTTTTTTACCTTATTCTCAGTGAGCAAAGTGAGCTTTTGTTATTTTGTCATTTCCTGGGACTCTGCTGAGACATGCTCGTTACCTGAAGGATGAAGTGGGCGGACTTTTTTTACTGCCACACATTTCCACATGTTCTTTTTAATCTTCCATTGATGGAGTGAACTTTGTCAAAAAATATTGTTCATCAATACCAAAAGAATTCCTCTTTAAAAAATGACCGACAGGAAAATGATTTGAAATTGACAGCAAAAATTGTGCTTAGTGCGTAAATCATTCAAATCGGCTTTTAATATCTTGACCGATGGCACCCATTGAAGCCACATATTTGATGGTCATATCTGATATCTGAAAGTGCAATCCAATACAAGTCATGTAAAATGATTAATCATCAGACCTTTTTGCCCAGATTGGCAGTGCACATGATGCCTCTTTTGTTTTTTATAAGGAAATAACCTTATTGTTAGCCGTGAGAAATGCTTTGCTGGTGATCTTCCTTCAGCTTTAGTTTCAAGCGAATGAAATTCAATCAATCAATCAAATGTATTCTAAAAGGAAAATTTTTTGTTCTGAACATCAATGTAATGAAAACCTACTGACAATTCTTAAGATATTATCGCTATCCCCTTACTGAAGGAAAAGCAGCCCTTACTACGCGCTTAACAGGTCCCGCAGTGAATATGCAGGGCATATCAAGCGTAGAATGTAAGTGCTTTTGCACACAATCTGGCTACTACCAGCAGAGAGTATGCGAGGAATTGTAATCCCTGAAAGTGTTCTGGGCCCATTGGGATATAATGTAATAGCTACATGTTACATACATAAACAAATAGATTGTCATAAGTTCTGATTATTATAACCAAAAACAGCATTCCCTCATAAACGAGAAGTTATTTAGGAAATACTGGGTTGGAAATCCATTCTTTTTTGTCACCATAGCATTCTCGAGTGAACACCATTGTTATTTGCTATGAAGCCACCACTGCTGTGACGTGCTGCCCCTACCCTCTAACCCTACCCTTGTCCCCATTCCTCACCTACTGCCCCTAATACTGGCCCAAAACAGGAAATTACTTACCGGAAGTCCGGCTGCATTTTGATTGAGGGAGAAGGTGCCGACCGGAAAGAGGCCCCAGCTTTCGTTGACCGATTGTCGGGCACACAGTGTGAAGTTACCTTCCGCGTCTCCATTTGCATCCAGCCTCGTAATGTAACCCATGGCACCTGCAAGGGGAGGGGAAGATTGCAATGAATACTTAAACTATTAACCCTTTAAGGATGGCAAGATGCATTAATGAATCATCCCTTGGTCGTCATGATGCATGAATACAGCCCTGGCGAGTAACTCACCCTTGCTGCATTCAAGCATCATGCCGACCTTATGTGGTTGAGACGCTCCCGGAAGTGATGCACCAATGGGCATTGGTGCATTATGTTTATGATCTTTTTGCGATATCCATCCCAAAAGGTTTAAGGGATAGTGCTTCAATACCTCGAGTCCTCTGTTGTCATGATGTGTTCATTAAATGCTTCTACTCTCCTGGTTGCAGCTGCCTTCATGCATCATGGGTTGATAAACTCTCGAAACATTGGTATGATCCATTCATGCGGCCCAGCAAAATAGCCTCACCAGTGCTGTATTTCAAGTATCATCAGGTCAAAGGACATATCAGGTTATCGCCCTCAAATGATGAATATCCATGAAGCAATGGCAGTGTAACCGGTATATGGCACCTTGAGTGAAGGAGGGGCACTTGATACTAAGCAAAAACGTAACGAGTGGGCATACAGCAGCCATATGCCCATTCGTGACCCTTCATAAGGGTCACGAATGGGCATGTGGCTCCTGTATGCCCACAAGTTACGTTTTTGATTTATTATACCTAGCATATGATAGTCATACCGATAGAATATTATAAAATATCAAAACAATGTCCATTCTTTGCAAAAATCGGCAAAATCGGCCGCTCGCCGATTGTTTATGCCTTTAGTTCATCTCTCATCCGCTAGGTGTCTCTGTACATGATCAGAAGATTTTGGTCTTAAAAACTCATTTCTGTTCCGATTTACATGCTGTAAAGTTCTATAATTACAGAGACATATCATATCTAGCGTTTACACTCATTAAATCACCTGGAATAAGCTGTTTAATAGGTAAAAATCGGCATTGAAATCGGCAATCGACGATCGTTTTGACAGAAATCGGCTTTACCCTGCCTGTGCTGTGATTGGTTAATAGCTGGTCACGTGACCTTTTCAATACGCCCACCCAGTGGGCGTATTGGCGCAATACGCCACTGGAGGGGGCATACAGGTTTCAGTGCTTAAGAGATAGGACTATCATATGCTGGGTATAATAATTTAATTTCCTGCACGCCTCATGGCTGAAAGGGGATCTCTCTGCATCCTTGTTTGTTTTTGCCTCTCTCTTGCTAGATTTTCGCCCCAAATACTGTACACAGAGAGAAGAAGTAGAATCACTGTAACTCTCAAATGGGAGTCCAGCCCCGATCACTGAGGTAACTCTCCCCACAACTCTAAAGTGACTCCCGATCATTAGAGAGTCTTAGAAAAGGAGTCATTATA
Organism: Harmothoe impar; assembly: GCA_947462335.1. Classification (NCBI taxonomy): domain Eukaryota; kingdom Metazoa; phylum Annelida; class Polychaeta; order Phyllodocida; family Polynoidae; genus Harmothoe; species Harmothoe impar. The sequence continues at coordinate 69,014,781 of OX381706.1, forward strand.
GAGTTATTTCAGAGTCCTGCCAATGTTAAGGAGTCATGTTAGAGTCCTGGAGAGAGTAACCACAGTGATCAAGTCGGGAGTCACAGTGATTCTGCTTCTTTTCTACGTGTATGTGTTGTGTGTGTATGGCTCTGTATGTCTGCATGTCTGCCTCTGTCTTTCTTTCTTTCTTTCTCTGTCTATCTCTGTCTCTCCCTCTTTACCTTCATCATTTGTATCATAGTATGCTCACGTAGAAAGGGATTTTGTGCCAGCTTTTGTGATTAGGCATTAGAAGAGGTGCAATCTGTGATAACTGTTCCCTGCATGAGGGACTGAATGAACTATCTGCTAAGGGCTGGGAGAAAACAGCTTAAAGTGTGGAAGTCAAAAAGTGAATTATGATTGTATTTAGGTAGAACTTTGATAAAACGAGAGTGAATTCGTAGCTTTTAAATTGCACACTAATACGATTTGATAAAACGTTGGTTGCATTAATGTTTTAATGTTTAAAACCTCAATGACCTTAGAATACTTTTGTAATCAACATTTTCACCTTTTTAATTATTGTAAGGGAAGTGGTTACCACCCCCTTCCGCGCACCGAACCAACCCAGTAACGTACGGCGCGGTCAAATTGTCAGACGGGGAAGTAGCTCAGTTGGTAGAGCAGCAGGTTACGTGATCTGAGGGTTGTGGGTTCGAGTCCCGCTTTCTCTAGATGATTTTTTTTCCACGACCGTTACAGTGGTGGAGAAAGCGAGCGCACTCGCTGGTATGGTTGACTTAGACAGTGCGAGCATTCCAACTTGCTGGGGATTGGCCACCTGCTGGCGGTTGGTAGTTGGAGGAGCAGGTAGTGAAGAGTTGGTTCCCAGTACGGGCAGTTGGAGTTCAGCATGGAGTCCAGTCAACAAATTGGCTGGATCCGTTCGGCGCTGTGAGCTTCTATCATTGGCTGCTGCGGGGACATGATAGAAGCTTGGAGAGCTGTGTAAGGGAAGTGGTTACTACCCCCTTACACGCACCGAACCGACCCAGAAACGTAAGGCGCGGTAAGATTGTCAGACAGGGAAGTAGCTCAGTTGGTAGAGCAACAGGTAACGTGATCTGAGAGTCGTGGGTTCGAGTCCCGCTTTCTCCAGATGATTTTTCCGCGACTGTTACATTATTAAGGAATTTCCAACTTTAGGAAAAGAAATCAATCAAAAACATGCATGGTTTGTAAAATAACCTGATGTGATCGATGGTAGGGATGGATAATGTGCAACTGTTACACTGCACATGTACCATCCATTGTGTTGACCTCAACCACCACACAGATAATACTTAGGCCCCAAAATATAGTCAATAACGACGAACTTAGTTGGTCATGTTTTGGCCTCCTTTATGATCAACCATGGTCGGTTATAACTATCAGGTATAGTCGGCAATAACCAACCCACCTTAGTCATTCCAAACTCCTATAGAATAATGCTAAGTATTTTTGAATAATTCATTTTGTTTTGCCTTAATCATTTTCGAATATCAATTTCAAATATCCTAGAGCATTAAGATTATTGGTGTAGCGGGATATGAAAATGTTATATGTGGAGATTTTGAGCCCCTTTTCCAAGAAGCCTAATCACTGTATAAATACTCTGATATTTGGTACTTCCCGCAAACAACTATCTTGACAGGATGATATACGGTTGCCATATAACACCATGTATGTTTCCTAGAAGCTGTAATCTAACACATTCTTTATGCTGGTCTGAAGAATTAATTTCTGAAAGAGTGACATGCAGGCGTGTTTTACTTTGATAGCTAGACCCCACATCATCCAACAAACAGTAATGCCCCTATCAACCATATGTTAACAGGTTAAATGACTCATGTTTATTTTTTCAATTCCCTATTATTTGTTACAAAATAAAAAGCAACTAAATCTGGACCCTAATTTGCCTACAGCTCATTTCCTTCATCAGGAACCCGTCACTTTGTAAATAATGTGTTACAGGTATCTTATGCCAAAACCTGGACAATTTTGTCTGCATTAGCCAGTTAGCTAAGCAGAAAAGGTCAACTGGACTATACAGTCTATCCATCTGCTGAAATAAACATTCCAGATGTAGTATCCGTGGGCGGGGAATAGCTGTCTTTGCATTCGTCTCCCCCGCAATTACCCCCTGATGAACCCCAAATAGCCTTCACGAGGCCCTTTTATAGCCTTACTCTCGTATGTCGTTTCCTTGATGAGTCGGAGGATCTCGGTGCCGTTAGTTGGGTCGCGACCGTCGGTGAGCAGTTGATGAGCTGCTCGTGCATACAGCCAGACGGCATCGTACAGGTAGGCCGCCTCTGGGCGCAGCTGGAGGAAGACAAAGTGACATAGTTAGAGCAAGCATATATGTGACCCATTTCAACAAAATGGGTAGGAACTCGTACTTTCAAGAGCCGAGATATAGTCTCTCTAAGAAGTTGTAAGGTGGAAAAATATAACATTTGGAAAATTAGTCCTTGACATTTTTTAACGTATCATGAATAGTTTTCTTTAGAAATACTGTTACAAACCAGATGTCGACCACATTATTCCAAAGATGATGGCACTTGGATTCATAATTGTATTGTATTATATATATTAAACATCTGGGTGTGTTGACGAGGACTTGTGCACCCTGCCACTACTCAATCAAAACTGAATCAGGTAGGACCGATCCCTTGTCTTATTGGTCACCGACCTCAGTAGTGACACAGTTTGGCTCTCTCTCATTGGTTAAAATTGTTATTCAGGTCAAACAACAATATTTTTAGTCCCAATGTTTGGGTATTACTGCAGAGAACAATTTCGAAATTGTGACTAATGAAGTTTCAAAATGAAATTCACTAGTTGTATCTTCTATATGAAGTCTCTGTTCCAAATGATTTGGAAAATCAGTAATTTCTAAATTTTCTCTAGGAAATATTTAGTACCAATGTTTGAGTCACACTGTTCACTGAGTGAGTTCTGTGTTGAGTTTCAGCTATTCCTAGCTTCATCAGGTGTATGCAGAGTAAGTTGATTTTTATCTTTATTCATACTTTTATTTGTTGTGACAAATAATCTTAGTCATGTTTATTGACCTGGTGACTTGATGGTCAGTGAATTGTTACCAAAATAAGACTGGGGTTGGTGGCCTAAAGGCCAGGGTCCACTGATTCATGAATGTGCAGTTTCTGGTTTTGACTCTGATCAATCATTCAATTGACAGTTCTCCCCTGGACCCATAAATGTAGAGTTCAACGTAGGGAAAAAAAAAATCAAATTAATCAATTAAATTCAATACACTGCCCTGTAGTTTACTACATAACCAGCACGGGAGAACTGTCAATTGATATATTAAACATCTGATTTTATTTTCATTTATTTCGTGCTGCTCAGTGGAGCCGGTGACAAATGAGAGGGTTTTGAATGTAAATTTCACACATTTTCATATCCGCATGAGTATGAGGCAATGGTTATCATATTTGGCTGGTGCCTAAAACAATTACCTTGTCTTTGGCTTGTAACACTTATACAGCGACTCATTTTTACCATACCTACTACAAGTATTTGTTTTGGGGCATCATGTTAAAATTCTTACGATTTTCTGCTTGCCGTCTTTCCTGTAGGGGTTGGAGAAGTTGAAGGGTGCATCCTCCAGGTAGTAGTTGACGACTGTGGTGAAGCTGTCATAGCCCGGGTAGACGGGCGGGGCCGGCGCGATGAGCAGAAAGGACCTGAATGCCTTAATACTGTCCTCTGTAGGCATGGGCTGGAACAGGCCTGGGTATAAATGGTGTTACAGGTTAAAGATTAAAATCATAATTGATCTAAAAGGTTTCCCAATATTGCATTGAATAATCATTGCTGTTCCAAGTTGTTAAAATCAGAAAAAAGGACCTGAACGTCTTAATACTGTCGTCTGTAGGCATGGGCTGGAACAGGCCTGAGTGTGGAGGATGGTAGAGATTATTAAAAGTAGAATATATCTAAATAGTTTTCCAGCAAGTACTATTGCTTTAAATCAGCATTGTTGTTCTAAGGGGTCAAAATCAGCAGGAAGAACCCGAACGCCTCAATACTGTCCTCAGTGGGCATAGACCATGACGGCAAGGGCTATCCGCACGCCACAGGCATGCGAATAGGCATCGTTATTTGCACCTCATGGCGTGTGAATAGCGGTTCTTATTCCCACATCCAGTAGTGTGTGAGTAGCGGACCGTATTCCCACACCCAGAAGGGCACAGGAAAGACTACATGTACAAATCTGAAACTCCTGACAATAGCCTCTGTGGAGCTGTGGGTAAGGTGCTTGCCTGTTGTGTGGGAGGCCAGGGTTCGGTTCCAGGACAGAGCACTTTTTGCTCTCCTAAAAACATAAATGTGTAGGAGGGGTTTAGGCCTGGTGTTCAGATTGTTGATTTTAAGATGATCGATTTTAAGATTATCGATTTTTAAGATTATCACTAGATTTTTAGTTTTCCCCTGGGTCCGCCTGTGGCGTGCGGATAGCATCGGCCGGCTGGGACAGGCCGGGATGTGAAGATTTGTGTTAGATTTGATAGAATAGATCCTCCTAAATATTACTTTTTAGAAAAGATCTAAACATTTTTCACTCCATTTTCCAGGCTTTAAATTTCCAAATATTTACAAGACAGCTTAATGCAGCATATGAATGAAATGGATGAAAATGGCTGAGAGAAAAGTGGTAGACAGAGATTTCACTGCTGCCATTAATTTACGAATATCAGTATTGTGTTCATTTCTTCAGTCTAGTGTAACTGTGTAATAGAGTGGTGGTTAAATATTCATATCAATTTTGATTAAATTCAATACAGAATGGGATATGAAACAGCTTTATATGATGTTGCAGGGAGTGGTTCAATTGACACGTTAATGGCCCAATAGCGCTTTAATATAATATGCTCTTAGTGATCATGATGCATTCATCAATAGAACTACTTAAAGTAATATGCTAGCCCAATCAGGGTTGATAGAATACCAAAGTGTCGCCATGACGCACAAATCTAGTGTCACCGATATACAAATACAGGGTCGACACAATCCCGCCTGCTAAACGCTATGCTAAAACGCAGCACCGGAGGCTACTCACATGCATCATGTTAGCAATGGGTATATCACTTTACAGGGTTTTAAATTGATAGGAACACGCCCATCTGCCATGCATCACTTATGGAATACCAAAGTGGTTTCACCTGAAGGGCACCAGATATTCTCACCACTCTATGATGCATGACTGCCATAGGGCATCATTTATCAATACCAATTAGACCACTGGGTAAATGCTAAAAGTGGACACAGTACACATATTCAGTGCGCTTCCCACACGGCTTCCCTTTTAAGGGGTCAGCCACATATATAGAATATGATCTATCTTTTAAAAACACTGTTTGCGGGGACAATAAAAAAGAATGCCTATGCATTGTCCAAGTCAGACACATTGTTAGCTCACGTTCTCATCAGATATCCTCCATTTTTGATGGGGACAAATACATTGGACCCAGATGTATGACAAAATGGCCATATGATATAAAATGTTTTCTAAATAAGTAAATGAATCGGAAATATAGACCTTGAATCAACCAGTGAGATAACTCTTTTTACCTATCTAGCTGTAATCGTTGATTTTTCAGGATGCTCTTATACCATGAGCAATGTTTTCTCCGCTCCCCGACAAAAATATTGCACATTCTGCACACAGGGCCCTACATCGGACTCAAAGATAACATTATGGTTGGGGTGGGGGGGGGGGTGTGCAATTACTAGAGTAAGAAGTCAAACATTTGATATGGTCACAACCTCTGTATGCTTTCGATTGGCCTCAAACAAACCTGAATACATGATCAGTCTTGATGGAGGTCGATTCATAATGCATACAGAAGTTTGGTTGCACTATATCTACAGTATATTATGTATAACTCACCTTCCAGATATATCCTTGGTGTTTTGGGGTTGTATTGCCGGCTGTCGACGCCGACCACAAAGTACTCTCCGGTGTCAAGGAGTCCCCGCAGTAAGAGGCTTACCATCAGCCCCACGAACTCAAAGTACTCCCCGAGCATCAGGTATACTGTGGGATGAACAAGAGGGTGGTTTTATTTCACGTTGAGAAACAAAGGTACTTTACATGATTACTAGAACGGCCGTTCAATGTAAACCAAATGGAGGAACGCGATTTTGTGACGTCATCGAAATAGATTTGAACCTATCTATAATCAGTAATCGCATGACATTTTCTCTGACTTTTATGTGCGATACGGTTGACATTGCTGTACATACGTACAAACTTGTGTCTACACTGTAAATAGTTAGTGTATGTACACAGTAGAATCTACTGTAGATCTACAGTAGAATCTACTGTTCACCTACAATAAACTGTTCACCTAGGGTAGAATCTACCTACAGTAGAATCTACTGTACACCTACAAAAATGGCAACCAACTGTTTACAGTGTAATGTTTCCGTTAATTACACGATGACTTATTCACCAACTAATTCAGGATTTCTCAAGTTCGGTATTCATCTGCTGTCATGATACACCCTCCAACGCAACACCGTCGATTTACTTACTAGTATTGCATAGATGCATGTCTGCCGACCATAAGGACGTGTATAAATGCCCAGGACCTACTTTATGCATAGGAAATGCAGCACCAGCAAGTCTGCTGAGATACTTGGCAGTGCCGTTTTTGTGTTTCATAGCGCCAAGAGGGTACAGTACATTACAATGCACCATGCCGTCCATAAATATCCCATTGCCGTGTCATATTAGGGGTGTTTTGCAGAGCAAATAACGATAAAATAAGTATCGTTAGCCTTGAGAAATGCTATGATCACGATCTCCTTTCGTTGCAAGTGTATTTCTTGATAAATAGCATATCTATCCTAGGGTATACTTTGATAACGATTGCTTTTAAAGATAGCATTATGATCTTTAATTGTGTACTTCTTTTGACGATATCATCATAACTTTACTGTGCAAAAGCCCACTGGTAGAGCTAAGTTAAAGACATGACGTTTTGTGCTTAAGTGAGGAGCAAAGAGAGACACTGCTTGCTATGTTTCTTGCTGTTGCAAATAGTTCCGCCAGCTTTAGGACTGAATTGCTTTTTGTACGGTACACTTAAGTATCGTATTTCAGCTGTTTTATGGGCGCGGCAAATGGGCTGAGGAAGAGAAAACTTGCTTTACTTTGTGCAACTAATGCAAGTTTAAAGAAATTCTACTGCAGTAAATCTGAGAACTACATTTTTTATTCCATTGATTGGCTTCTCCTGTTCCATGGCCTTTCGACATTCTATGCTCCGAAGAAGTGAGTGTTTATTAGAAGTTAGAAAGTTGTTGAGTTCTTTGTACAAAACAGCAAAACGCCTTTTTATTACTACATCAGAAAACAGAAGACAGCATTTAGTATCTAAAGGTTTTGTAGATAGACATTCAGCATGGATGTATCAGGTGGCTCTGTCTCACCAGATCGGACCAATGTGAACGTGTTTGACCGGGTGCCATCTTTGACCGGTCACCGTTAAAAAAATATCAAAAGAATGTAAACTTTTCTTCTTTGTTATGTAAGGGACAAATTAAAGAAAATGGTGGTGGTTGTATTTCCATTTATATCTTCATCTGCCCTAAATAACCCGTTTTCTGTCAGGCTTTCAAAGATGGCACCTGGTCAGAGACGTTCACATTGGCCCGATCTGGTGAGACACAGCCAGGCATATGTGACAGAATCGGCCTCACAGGGGAGCCAGAAATCAGTTCAACGTTTGCTATCAAACTGATATTTATATGACAAGATATGGTTTAGGAGAACATTTCCAAATTGACCATTGGATGATATTTCTTTGACTGCTCCTCTGTGTGTATTTCATATAATCGCTCTCATTTTACTTAATTAATCTGCAACACAATCAATAGTTATGATGCCATTGCCAATTAATAACGGTTATTTCAATAGTGGGAGTCTATGCTTTACTATAATAGAGACTCTTATAATTCAAAACCAAAAAGCTGATACTACTCACTGCGTGTCCGTTGGTAAGTATCAGCCACAATACGGGCAAACGGTGTGCTGTGCTGCTCGTGGAAGTACGGCCCCTCGTACATGCGCTTATCTGTCACGTTGATGCCATGGGAACGCAGCACCTGCAGAAATAAAAAGAGATCAACCCAATGTAGAGTTATAATTGAAATACCTATTTTCGACTTCCTGGAAGCTCACCCATATTATTGAACAATGTATGCTGGTTCAATGTACCTTAATGGTACTCCTAGCATTTTTACAGACTTCTCATATGAATCGCATTGACTTAAATGGGCCAATTTAACTAGAATTTTAGCCACTCAGTTCCCGATAAGAAGGACATTATTTTGATGAAACATTCATTAACCCTTTAGGGATGGAGCAGTACTTAATGGACTATGTAGCTCATTGCTATAGCAGCACTAAGGGGTAACAACAAGCCAGTGTTATATGTACCGGTATGTATGTTGTAAGCCCTACAGTCAGAGTTAATACATTTTTAAAGGTCGCAATACAGCATTAATGGTCGCAAAATATGTTAGTGTCCATTATCTGTGGCATGATCCTAAATAAGACCATTAAAATAGGTGGTTGCTGGGTTAAAGCCTGTATCACTAGGATGTAACCCGCCATTGCTGCATTGATGCATCATGCCAGCACTACAGAATTGATACATTTAAGGATCGTTATGATGCATTAATGCAGCATTGGCAAGATACACAATAATTATATGAGTGTCCTTAATCTGTGGCATGGGCTAAGACATAAGCCATTAAAATAGATTACTGCTAAGTTGGAGGCGCTATTACAAGGTGAAACAGCCGTTCTCACTAATTACTACTGACAACAAAAAGATAGCCGAGAGGGGCACTAATGAAAATGGAGCCACATTATTTCACATTTGGGGAGTAGCAATCTGCACAGTTTTGTCTGTTTCACCATCATTCTACTTCTCAATAATCAGTGGTAATGTCGTTTTTATTTTCATTTCAGTTGTAGTAATTTGCGCTAGTTCTCATGCCACTCACTTTTTTTCTAACTGCATTGCAGATTATGGGCCCTAACCCTCATTCAAATAAACCAGTTACTGTGTCTACACAGCTCCTAATATTTAATCAATTACAGACCCTTTCACAGTTATCAAATACATAAAATTTTCTCCTTTGAACCAATGTAAATATAGCCACTATCTTCTCCTTACTGGTAATAAAGATAAGCCCTCAGAGACTGTTTCCAATAGCTGTCACCTCTGTGCCAATCTTCATTACCTCTGTAGGAACCAATTACTACATCAGTGCTGACCACCATTCCCAAAACTACTATAGATAACCCTTGGTGGTCTGTGTCCAGCAGTCAGCTGCCGGAAGTCACGGTACGTAGGACGGGAAGCCACCTTCCGGTCCGAGTCAAGCCGCATTCAGGACCCGGAGATGTAGTTAGGTACAGGAGGCGATGATCGAGCCACCTTGAGTCATTAATTAGTCCACAGTAGTAATAGTAGTCAGTGGTCTGTCAACAACATTGTGCTATTGGTTATAATAACATACTAGACTGGTGTGCTGTGGCATCACCTTACCTTTAAAACAGGTACTGATATATACAATACCACAATATGTCCAAGCTGTAGAGTTAACTTAAATTATTAGCATTTCATTTTTAACGCATCAGCGAATGTAAAATTGGCAACCAGAGATTGTGAGGTACCTCATTTCTGTTATTTGTCACGTTTTCTTATCATGATGTCTAAGTACTGTGGCGAGGATACTATCCTGTATTTCGATAATTCCTACTACCCCCTTCCCCCTTGTATAACTGTACAAGAATCTAGACACTGCTGTCATATCCATCTCAGAGCTGTCACCAGTAAATACTGATTGCAACCAGACTGAGTAGATTTTACTGTCACAGAGACGTCACCGCTCCAAATGGTGAATGATTAATTGAAGGAGCAATCCATAACACTGTTCTGATAGGAGCATCCACTGGTTGTTAAGATACAGTTCTATTGAGAGATGGTCCAATTTCAGATATTTGCATGAAAGTTATCTCAGCTATTTCTAGTGGTGCAGAAAGTATGCTCATCACTGTTGAGTTATTCGAGAAATGAGTGAAATAAATATAGTGTCAAAGGATACCTTAGCAACATTTAGTTCAAGACAGAGAGTATGACGGTGGCAATTATGTGTCAATTCATTCTCCTTGAATTGTATCTAAGACTACTGTTCGATCATTAGATCAACTATTTGCTCTGTAACTGCAACTATCTATAAATCTTGTCACACTTTTTTTCTGAGTATTTGAGAACGTATATTAATAGACCATTTACAAATATTCAATTGTTGGTCCTCCTTCAACACAGTGGCATACAAACTGTTTATAAGAATTATAGCCATCGAAGTAGTTGACCTAATCAGTTCTATCAGAAAGATATAACCTCAGTGAGACTAATTTCATGACAGTTTGAATTAGGACTACTTTAATTTTTGCTAGGCTCAATTTACCACTGTTTTTATTACTTCGGCTTTAAAAAAGCATAATATTATGAACAGACTGCTACAGGAATATATATGATGTATATTTCCCTGTAACTAGTCTCCTAATACTTATCACAAAGGGAACCATAAATTTATGTCCTGGTTCACATTCTCGTGTTTGTAGTTTAGTGATCTGTCACCTTCCCTCGCTGGAATCGGGTCCAAAAGAATTGATCAACCACAGGAAATAGCACATAAAATTATTTATTTACTAAGCACAGCCTGGAACAACAGGATTCTAAGGTATTTCACCCCCACAGCGGTATAACCTACCACTCAGTTTGTTTAAAGCCCTGTGAAATGACTCCATCGCATATAAGACACATCCCGGAGAGGTTCAGGAATGGGCAGACCCAGAATCTCTGTATAATGTATGACCAATAGCAAAGCCAATCAGATATACTAAAAGATGTATCTGAAAAAGGAAAGAAAGCAGACACGAGTAATTGTCAAACTAAATCTCCAACACGATCCTGCTGTGAGCACGAGAAAGTTGCGTGATTCTCTCGATTGGCTTGAGATGAATATGGCGATATTGTGCATCCTGATGCTAAGATAATCTCAATGTGAAGGACTCATTCGGCTAGTATAGAGGTGATACTTTTGGAGATAATTTTGATGGTTTGCTAAGTCTGCATTCTGTTTTGTAGCTGGAAACGCTATAAACCATACAGGAATATACCACTAATGAGCATTACCGTAAAACCTAACTCGCGTATAAGCCGCACCCCGAGTTTGGGACGATCCTATAAGCCGCACAAGTGGTCTGATTATGGCGACTTTAGTACTGTACCAAAATAACAAAAACTCTCTTATAAGCCGCATCCCGACTCTTGGCCGACGCTATAAGATGCACCAGCGATCTGACTTGCGCACTAGCCGTGGCTTATACGCGAGATTTTACGGTACTTAGTATTCAGTGTAGTAAGTGCTCCAGGCTACGCCCCTCTGCAGCCCTAAAGCCCTTCATTAACTCATACCAAGACCCATGTTATTCACCAGCAACAAACTCAGGGGCGGTCGTGCCATATTGGCTGAATCAAGGACCCCTAATCCTTTATCCCTAATTCCCTAATACATATTTATGTAGGCAGGGGAGAGCTTTGCCCAAATATCTACTGGATTAAGTTTGGGTAATCGTTAAGGAGGAGCAACTGTGGCCACAGGGTACCAAATGTCCCAGTCTATTGTTAGCCAGTAGCTTGGTATGTAGAAACTATAATCATTTTGATTGTGTCCATGAAGAATATTTCCACGGTGGAGACTCCCTTTAGTGTCATTATACTAAGAGTTCACAACAACAACAACTATCAGACTAAGCCTGAGGACCCATGATTTTCATGAGATAATAATTACAGTAAAAGGTTGATATAAAGGTTCAATATAAAATCTGCAATACAGATTATTTCTCTAACGTTAAATTATCACAGAAATTACACAAATAGCCGCTCATATTCCCACAACTATGAAGTAACCGTTAAATGTGACTGGTAATCCCTACTGGCTGCGCCTTAGTGACACCAGTGGGGTCGGGTTATTGGGATGTAAGCCCAGCCCCAGAGACTCAGAAATAACCGGTCATTATGATCACTTAATGTCGTCTAGGCCGCCCACATCTGATTGTTTTTGGTACTTTGAGTGCTGTAATGTAAATCTGATTTACATCCGGCCAGACTCTAAGAGATTAGGCCCAATGAATAACGAATAGCATGTGTCATGTGGACCCCTACTACCATTATGGCAATACTGTTAAAATACATTTCTCTAACAGTGTCTTATTTTTCTGGTGCACGCCGCCAATGAAAAATGATGAAGTGGTTGAGGGGACACCCTTGTCAACTTGGGATGTCGTGGTGGCAGGACTAACTCAGAAGTTTTTCAGAAGACAATTTGTCTTGGATCGGAGCTCCCATTATCTTGCAGAATACCCTGGAGGTAACCTCTGTCTGGGTCGTGTTTTGATGACTTGTCACTGAGTAGGAAGGTGTACTGACTCGAAAGCATTTCCACCCAGACAGCAAAGCTTGCCAAAGTACCAGTGAAAAATGATAAGCTTGGTAAACTGAGTTCGCATTGAGTGAGACATTCTGACGTTTTCTCTGACATTGTGTCAAATCTGTAAATTCTGATGTTCTATTGCAAGTAGCTTAGAATTCGTGACAGGTAGTTACTGTCATTTCATTGTACAGAGTGCACTTCACACTTTTGAGGAATATTTTACATTTACATAATGAATGATAAACTGAAATGGGGAAATTCATCTTCCAGTGGATGGTATGGTCTGCATTGGCAAACACGTTTGTGGCAATACATTATATTCTGTTGAAAGGACCACTTCCAGCTGGTATAAAGGTGAAATCTAGGGGCATGATTTAGAGGGAATATTCCACTCCTGAGCAATTCTAATTATTCAGTTTGCAGTAAGTGCTCCACCTTCCACTACTGATCCCAGAGATACTCATTAAAAACAGCAGCTGGTTACTACTCATTATACGATGAACCAAAGACACCTACAACTGAGGTATTCCTGAGGTGGTTCACCAGGTTGACTGCCCCTGGGCCCTCATCCCTCAGCTATACAAGTCGTTGATGTAGGCAGAAGAGCGCTCTGCTCTCATTTAGAAAGGTTTAGCTTTTAGGGATCCTAATAAGCTTTTGCGTCTGGGTCAGCCCCAGACTACCAATTACCTGAGTCTTTTGTTCACCACCGGCTATGTAGAAATAAATTCATTAGACCAGGTAAACTATGTTTATCAAAGCTGTATAAAACATCACCTTTCCAACATTATGATTTCAAGGTTTGCAGGCAAAATAAACACTTGCTGACCATGCTACAGAACAAATGAATTTTAGTTAATGACGAGAGAAACTCCCATGAAGAGTGGTGGGATATACTTCAAATGAACTGCATTGAATGTACAATCAACAGCAACCATATCAATCCTGCTAGATGAATGTATTGTAATTTAGTCATCGTATAAGTCTCAATCAGACAGTTATATACCTATATGGCCTTGTAGCTGATATATAATAGTAAAGTGGGTGGCAATCCTTGGTGGCTGCTTGGCTAACAGCAGTGTATTGCCTCATTGATCAGCAGTCACCTACAGGGGGGATGCTGTCAGAATCCCCTACACAGGGTATTGGTATACAGGAGGACATTTGTGCCTACCAAGGCAGTGGTTCTTAGTATGAAACCTAAGCCCTACAGACCTTTATATCTGTTCTGTAATGGGTAGAGCAGAATTACATTTAGTCAGACTCTTTTAAAAGAATAGGCCTGTTGAATATATATATGCATGTGCGGATGTTGATGGGATTCAACACCAGGCCTTATGCTATACTAAACTGGTTTCACTAAACTAACCTGATGCAGCAGATAAGAATGGTACTTTTTTGACGAGCCTCAATTGAAATAAACTACGGCTGGCTGGCCAAGACACTAACTAGGCCATCAACACTCACTACCATCGGAAGATGCTCACAAAACTTTATTTAAAATACCATCGTTTTACGACTTGCTCAATATGTATAGAAATCTGAAAAGGAGTTTGAACTCATAATTAACTAATTAACTCCCTCATACCTTACTCCTGGTAACTGTATATATTGACGGTTCACCCCTTTGAACCCAATATATTTAGCTACTGTTGTCTCCTAATTGGCACGTAGGACGGGAAGCCACCTTGCGGTCCGAGTCAAGCGGCATTCCGGACCCGGAGATGTAGTTAGGTACAGGAGGCGATGGTGGAGCCACCTTGAGTCATTAATTAGTCCACAGTAGTAATAGTAGTCAGTTGTCTGTCACTAACATTGTGCTATTGGTTATAATAACATACTTGACTGGTGTGCTGTGGCATCTCCTTACCTTTAAAACAGGTACTGATTTATACAATATCACAATATGTCCAAGCTGTAGAGTTAACTTAAATTCTTGGCATTTCGTTTTTAACGCATCAGCGAACGTGAAAATGGCAACCAGAGATTCTGAGGTGCCTCATTTCTGTTATTTGTCACATTTTCTTATCATGATGTCTAAGTATTGTGGCGAGGATAATATCCTGCATTTAGATAATTCCTACTACCCCCTTCTTCCCCCTTGTATAACTGTACAAGAATCTAGACACTGCTGTCATATCCATCTCAGAGCTGTCACGAGTAAATACTGATTGCAACCAGACTGAGTAGATTCTACTGTCACAGAGACGTCACTGCTCCAAATGGTGAATGATTAATTGGAGGAGCAATCCATAACACTGTTCTGATAGGAGCCTACACTGGTTGTAAAGATACAGGTCTATTGAGAGGTGGTCCAATTTCAGATATTTGCATGAAAGTAATAACAGCTATTTCTAGTGGTGCAGCATACATGCTTATCACTGTTGAGTTATTCGAGAAATGAGTGAAATTCACAGACAGACGGATGTTGATGGGATTCAACACCAGGCCTTATGCTATACTAAACTGGTTTCACTAAACTAACCTGATGCAGCAGATAAGAATGGTACTTTTTTGACGAGCCTCAATTGAAATAAACTACGGCTGGCTGGCCAAGACACTAACTAGGCCATCAACACTCACTACCATCGGAAGATGCTCACAAAACTTTATTTAAAATACCATCGTTTTACGACTTGCTCAATATGTATAGAAATCTGAAAAGGAGTTTGAACTCATAATTAACTAATTAACTCCCTCATACCTTACTCCTGGTAACTGTATATATTGACGGTTCACCCCTTTGAACCCAATATATTTAGCTACTGTTGTCTCCTAATTGGCAATATAAGTGCAACCCCTGAGAGACAGGTTCCCATAGCTGTCACCTCCATGCCAGTCACTTTTACCTCGGCAGAAACCCATTACTCATTACCACAACATCAGTGGTGGTCACTGTTCCGGCAACTACTATAGATAACCATTGGTGCCCTGTGTGCGGTGGTCAGCTGCCGCAAGTCACTGTACGCAGGACGTGAAGCCACCTTTCCGTCCGAGTCAAGCCTCGTTCCAGACACAGTAAATTTTTAAGCTGTGAGAGGCTAAATAGTCGGGCCACCTTAAATAGATAATTAGTCCCTACTTACAGCAGTTGGCAGTAACAAGGGGATATACTATACTTGTCTGTACAATACATCTATTCCTTACATGGTAAGGCCCAATAACATATGAAAACATTTTCTTCATTTAGTTCCCATTATGTAACTATATAAAAATCCAAACATTTAGTCAGAACTGTCGGCTATAAGTACTGATTGCACCTTGTACACCCTGTCAATGTAGCTTCATTCTCTGCAGAAAACATCCTTATCCAACACTGTGGATGATTAATTGAATGGACATGCATATTCTGATAGGAGCACTCAGTTACATAGTTGCCCACACTAAGACTTGTGTAGAGAGAGGGTCTATAGTAGCATATTTGCATGAGACTAACCTCCTTAGCTTGAACTAATTGTACAGAAGTGCGCTATGATACATTGCACACCTTTCGAGGTGCTTCTGTTGATCATACTTAGGATCTTACAGGCATGGCTCTAGTGCACTGAGGAAGGTTCCTCTTCTACAATTACAAATTTTCCTTGTCCATCCCATTTTTGGTATTTTAAGCCTCATTGAGAACACCCTCAATCTGAGTCTCAATCAATCCAATCATGGATCCTCATTCAAGTCAACATAAAAGCGGACTTGAGGGCCAATCGAAATAATGATTACCGCCATTTAAAAGATAGGACTATTTCAAGCATAATTTAAGTGCCTTATCTATGACTAGTCACTACTACTGAGGCAGTTTAAATTAGGATAGGAATCAAGTTAAAGACCATTTTTAGAGAGAGCTTTCTGAGGATTAGTTTTATCATCTCATACCTTTATGTTTGTCGTAGGACTTTATTTGGTTATGGTAATATGGAAAGCCAAACAGCCTGGCAACTATTTGCAGCCCTGTGAACCAACTTCATACCTTATCAGAAATAACCTGCGGAGATAGGGACAGGACACTCTCATACATTCTGTCAAGTTAAGGAGCATCTTTTGGGATGGGTGTTTGTTAGGTCTGCAGCCAAGGGCACTTACTATTCAGTGTGCACCCTAAGCTACAGTACTTATTTGCTCTTAGAGCCCCTTATTAGCCCATACCATGAGTCCAAGCCATTTATCATTGAGAAATGCCAGTAGTGGTCACCAACATTTTGACCATATCCAGGGCCCCTAACCATGTACCCCTAATACTAGGATATACATAGGCAAGAGCGCCCTCTGCTCTCATATCTGCTGAATAGACATTCTCTGATCGTTAATCAAGATTTGATTCAGTGTTTGCTACATACACACAATTGCTCTAGTGTATATTGTTCACCACATATTATGCAATCAAGGATTGATAACCAATGAGTTCCAGGAGTTAATGGCTATCAAGAGTGACTACACTGATAATAATGGACCTTAAAATGTTAGTCACTACGGACTACATTTCTATAGTCACATGAATGTAGCAAAAACGACTACACCAAGTTAGTCACCTATGTCTATAGTAAGTTAGTCATATAGTCAACCCATAGTCAGCCATTAAATCGGCTGATTTGGGCTATATAGTCAAGTGACTATGAATTTAATGGTTTCATGGTCTAAAGTAGTCACTATGACTAATAGATATAGTCAATCATGAGAAATAAGGGAAAAATTAAGTACTGCAGGCAGGTCAAGGGTAGACATGGCTAGGATAAAGCAGGGCAGGGGACAGGCTAGGATAAGGCAGGGCAGGGACAGGCTAGGATGAGGTAGGGCAGGGGACAGGCAAGGATGAGGTAGGGCAGGGGACAGGCGAAGATAAGGCAGGGCAGGGGACAGGCTAGGATGAAGCAGGGTAGAGACAGGGTAGGATAAGGCAGTGCAAGGGACAGGCTAGGATGAGGCAGGGCAGGAGACAATCTAAGATAAGGCAGGCCAGGGGACAAGCTAGGATAAGGCAGGCCAGGAGACATGCTAAGATAAGGCAAGGCAGGGGACTGGCTAGGATAAGGCAAGGCAGGGGAGGGGACAGGCTAGTAGGATAGGGCAGGGCAGGGCAGGGACAGGCTAGGAGGAGGCAGAGCAGGGGACAGGCTAGGATAAGGCAGGGCTGGTGACAGGCTAGGATAAGGCAGAGGAGGTGACAGGCTCCTGTGTAGGCCTATCATGCTCTGTCAGTCTAGACATACACTGGTCATGTATTTCTATGTTTTCAAAGTTGGAACTAATTACCATGATAACTCAATCAAACATCAGAACTCATGCACCCTATAACATCTTAAGTTGTCATGGTCAACTGTAACATAACATATAACAAGCAGGGATATCCATAGAACAGTGGTTTAGGAGAGGATGTGCCTACCTGAAGTCCATGGACCATTCAAATTTGAATCCTAACTGTTTCCTGTGCACACATTCCTGTGACATCATCAATTTGTGTGATCCACATATAGTCACTCCTGACTACCTTTATGACTAATATGTGACTAAGTTGTATAGTCCCCCGACTACGGGGGTCAAAATATGATGGTATAGTCAGTACTGACTATAGGTTTTATTATCAGTGTACGGAGATTGACATGAAGTGAAAAGTGTTGGAATCTACTAGCTGTAATTGTCAGCATTGTGACATCATATGGAAATGTACAACCATTAGACTGACTATTTATCTATCCTGTAACATAATCTATTGCCATTTGGCTATCACAGAGATTTCACTCAGACCTTAAAAAGATATCCATGCATCTACAAGCACGCCATAAGTAGCTAATATAAAGTGGCTGGCTATCCTTAGTGGCTGCTTGGGTGACACCAGTGGCATGCTTCATTAATCAGCTGTTAGCAACACTTAGGTCCTGCTGTCAGCCTGGGGGACACTTCTGCCTACAACACAAATAATCTAAATCCCCCGACCCTTGGTTTGTAGTGGCTATCCCAGGTTGGTCAAAGGGGCATTGATCAGGTATGACCAAGTGCTATTCAAGAACGACTGAGGCAAAAGAAAACATATGACTAATACCTAAATCAAAAGAACTTAGAGGCGCAGATCTCGGTACCCCTCCAGCGGCAGTCAGAGTGGAGTCGGAACAGGTACTCAGCCCTATATAGGGGCGCTGGGGCTTTAAAGGGGGAAGACTGAGGTGAGTTGGTCATTACTGACCAATCTGAAAATATTAAGTGGCCTAGGGTGGTCGTATAATTATAGGGAGCCAAAAAAACGGCTGACTTGGTTAGGCACTATAGTGACATGAAGATTAGTTGTATAGGGAGCCAAAGAATATCAGTGCATGGCAGGGGTACTTAGTATGTAAGGCAAGCCCCACAGTCCTCCATCTGCAAAATCACTAAACGTCCTTCATAGGCCGCCCACATCTCATTATGTAGATACAATAGGTGCCATTATGGACAGAGCAGAAATTCATTTTGTCACACCCTTAAGGTAGATTAGGCTTGGCAATTACATCTATGCATGTGGAGATAAGTGTATGGGCCTTACCACCAGATCTCCCATTATCCTCAATTCCACTTAAATCAGTTATGATTGATCAAATATTGAGCCTTTTAATGTAGGCAAATGATTGACATATGCAGAGCATTTAGGTTTCTGAGCAATTCAAATTTTTGGTATTGCTTCGGCACAATCTTAACAAACCTGCAGAGAAGTAATATCGTTATCAACGTTTGCCAAATACAATTCGTAAGGCAGCATCAAGACACTGGACAGAGGTAGCCTTGATTGATAATCTAATGATTAGGCTACTCCAAATAATATCCTTGTTTCTGATTACTAAGCCAATGAGAAACAAGAATATTATTTGGAGTGACCTAATCAGGAATATGCCAACGTAATGATAAACTGCAATCAACTGATATATGATCTGTATTCTGTTTCATACATCTGAAATGTATTACTAAAATAGTTTAGTCCTTTCTCCCTCTCAGCCTGTGGACTTGACTATGATAAGAACATTCCTAAATTGGCCTAGCATTGGCCTGCAGTTCAATGTTTAAGTGGTTTGAGAAGACATTTGGACATTATTGCTATAATAGGTATAAAAAACCCTGATATTATTCCTATGATAAGTACAAAAGAATCTCCGTATTGTCAAAGTGGGGTCACTAAGATCAAATGTGGCAATATGCAAACCAGTGCTGCATTCGTGCATAACTGACACAAGTCATTATGCTCTCATTAGAGGGTTAATAATCTATGACAGATACGACTCAATACAATTAAATTTGTATTAATTCTATGTCGACCTGCCAGACTTTACTAGTATACATTGAATTTGTGTCTATTCTATGTTGACCTACAAGACTACATCAGTATTATATAGTGGGAAAGTTCAGTGAGATGCAGTGTGCACTGTTATCACGACACCTTATCACATGTGGAAATTTGAACAGGTAACGGTGGACAGTGTTATCTGATCGATGATAGAGAATTCACCTAGGTCAAGTAGGTCTGGTAAACACAGATGTAGATACAGATGTGTATATGTTCAGTCTCAATAAGGGCACTCGGATACCGTGAGTTGTGGGTGCATGGTGATAGTAGCTACACGGTGGTCAGCAGCGAGCCTTGATGGTATAGCATAGAGGTACTATGGATTAGCCCAGCTGCATCCTACTGTCAGCAAACTCTCGGGTAGGTACATAGTTCCTCTACATCAGTGATACATATCCAGGGCAGGTGTATCGAGCTGTGTTAGGATTTGCTAGCCCATCTCCGATGATGCCCATATATGTGTGGACACAGACACATGTATTATACGTGAAATTGATGTCTAATGTATCTTTCTCCTCATGAATATGGCATTAGCTGTCAAATGGCGTTAAACAACCATTACTCACTCACTCATATAGCGCTATGTGGTATCAATGCACGTACATACAGTTATCAGTTATATACAGATGGTAGACCTCTCGGTTTACTTTGCTGTGCATTGGAGTAAACATATCAAAATATTGTATATATTTTGAACCATTGAATAAGGCCTCATCTGTTAAGAACAATCATAGTAAATCGAATATCTATATATACATATATATATATCTATATATCTATATATATCTATATATATCTATCTATATATCTATCTATATATATATATATATATATATATATATATATATATCTATATATATATATATATATATATATATATATATATATAACATCGTATCTCTTGGCATATTTTGCAGTTCAAAAGTAGGAATGTTGATTTTGGTACTTCAATGGAAACTGGCCATGCGGCATACGTGAAACGTATTACCCACATCTACAACTGTAGTGGCAGATTAGATGGGCAGTAGAATGTGTATCCAATTTATGGAAGGTTCCAGATATAGGCAAGCATTTTCTACATTCAAAAATATCAAACTTCCAATGTCAGATACCATCTCTTCTTTCTCTATTGCAGACATACATCAACATCACGACAAGAGCTCCAAAGTGCTATGGTTTGGTGAATCTTGCTTGGTTGACGTTTCATCACAACGTTACTAGATACATGAACACCCCTGATGACCTTGGTGCATAGCTTGTTTAAATGTCCTGATCTGGCTTAAGAGTCTAAACAGCCAGATACCACAAGAAAATACAATATGGCCCACACAAGTGAGAAACCTCACAAATGCGTTCAGGGTTCTGAACAGAGTAGTTACACATACAGACTTGATACAGAAATCAAGATGATCCACGGGAGAGATGAGCCTCAATGTTTACATTGTGACCTTGTATGTGAGGACTATAAGAGTTTGGCAGAACACATGGTTGTCCACACTGTGTACTCCGGCTGTGCTACTTGTGTGAGGGGCTTCACCCAGACGGAGGATCTGTCCCAACACCTACAGACCCATGTTATAGTGTCATGTAGTAAAAAGATTCATACAGACACCAGATCTAAACAGTACTGTAAATGTGATGACCAACATGGGGACACAAGAACATCAGAGACACATGCCCTGACACACACAGGGGAGAAACCTTATAAGTGTCAGTTTACACAACCAACTGACTTAGAAACACACATGACGACCAACACATTAGAGAAACCCAAAGAGTGCTTGGACTTTGGTAAGGGGTTTACGCGCGGAAGTGCCTTAAAGTCCAACATGAGGACCCACAGAGGAGAGAAACGTCACGGGTGCTTGCATTGTGACCAGATGTTTAGCACTTATTCAGGTTTAATAACACACATGATGATTCACAGCAGCCAGAACTACACCGGCTGTGTTACGTGTGTGAAGGGCTTCAGTCAGACTTCAGATCTGTGTCAGCACCTAAAGTCTCATGGTAAAGTGTTATTGAGTGAGAAAATCCACACAACAGCTAGTGGTGATGGGAATACTAATGTGGGAGAGGCACCTTTGATGACACACACAGGTATACAAGCTGCTATGTCTTGTGTATTTAAGATACTCAATAGCCCAAACACAGTGAATTATAGGTTGGAACATGACTTTAAGACACACATGAAGAGCTACGCTAGAGAGAAAGGCAACCACCCTAAGAAACTAGTTGAGTATCCTGACTGTGGGAAAGACTTCAGAGATGGCCATCACTTAAAACAACACATGTTGACTCATACAGGGGACAACCCTAACCAGTGTCCTATCTGTGGTAAACATTTCACACGAGCGCATAGCGTTAAGTTACACATGAGGCTCCACACTGGAGAGAAATCCCACAAGTGCCCCCAGTGTGGTAAACTCTTTGTGTTGCAATGTAACCTTAGTGCACATATGAAGACCCACACAGGGAAGAAACCTCATCGCTGTTCTCGCTGTGATAAACAGTTTATAGACAAAAAGGGATTAAGACATCACATGCGAACCCACACTGGAGAAAAACCTTACCAATGCTCTACATGTGGCCGACAGTTTTCACAAACAGGCACCCTAAAGTCACACATGATGACCCACACAGGGGAGAAACCTTTCCAATGCACAATATGTGGAAGACAGTTTGCACAGTCAGAATCCTTAAAGACACATACACTGACCCACACAGGAGAGAAACCTCACAAGTGCTCTGAATGTGGTAAACAGTTCGCACAGTCAAGCCATTTAAAGGGACATATGCTGACACACACCGGAGAGAAGCGGTATAACTGCGCTGAATGCGGTAAGAAGTTTATTAGGATTTGTGGCCTGCAATCACACATGAGGACCCACACGGGAGAAAGACCTTATAAGTGTTCCTGGTGTGACAAGGCATTTAGCCAGATTGGTGGTCTCAAGGTGCACATGAGGAGCCACACAGGGGATAGACCTTACCCATGTCCTGAGTGTAACAAGGCATTCACCCAGGAGAACGCTTTACAGAGACATATGACGACCCACACAGGAGAGAAACCTTACAAGTGTTCTGCGTGTGGGTTTAAGTTCACACAACAATCTTCTCTAAAGAGGCACAACTCAACAGCTCATCCTGGAGCGAAATAGTGTCCTAATATCTTTTTAACTTCTTTGGTCTGGTATGTTTTCCCTGGTTTCGCAGCAGTGTCACCCCAAGTATTACCAGGAGCAGGGTGACAACCAGGGCAGCACTGCCGCGAAATGAGGTGAAATGAAGTGAAATGAAGTAAAAAGTTCAAAACAAAACATTAAAAAAGATCGCCACGTTTCGCAGGTATCTGTGTCGCCCTAGTGGATTCTGGGCTCATAATAGTGACACACTAGCCAATCCAATTTTAGTTTCTATTAATCGAACAGAAAATCAATGATGTTTTGATCCTATGTTTATTGCATAGAATATATGTCGCAGAATTTTATCAGTGTCTGGAGTTATTGAAGTTCGACCAGTCTAAAAGATCTCATTCAGGGTGCCAGGTCACACTAAACAATACCCAAGATTAAAACTACTGCATATATATATATATATATATATATATATATATATATATATATATATATATATATATATATATATATATATATATATATATATATATATATATATCATATTGAACATTGTATAAGTCACTGAAACCTCTGAGGTTGGTGCATTGCAATACGCTAATTTTATTGGCCAATTAAAATGAGATGTGTGTAAATATATGGTTCGACATTGTTCATTTTTATCCAAAGTATACAAGTTGTGTCCCACTGAAATTCATAGTGAAAATATGATTGTTTGTATAATACCCAATCGACCTATCACCAGTCTGTCCCTGTTCCTGGTAGCCATGACAATGAATACCGTGCTAACTACTATAGATAAGCCCCCTTGAAACCTCCTGCCACGCTGACCTATATGAGGTAAGATTATATGTCTTCATACCAAGGTTATCCATTTTAGGCGCTCTGACCGTGTCCAAACTGGATAGCCACCGTACCATGCATTAGAAGTGAATAACGCAATAATACGCTAGCACTCAGACTGGTCATCCATGGCTAAGGGGCGAGGTGAGGCCGAGTGCTTTAGCCATGGATGACCAGCCTAAATACTGGCTTATTCATGTGTTTTTCCCATAATACACCCTGAAGACTGCTTTGGCAGCGGTTGACTTTTGGCGATTTGTCAGTAAGAAGGAGGGTAAACTCCCTATAACCAACACCAACTGTCTGTCCACTGCGGGGTAGAGCTGTGTCTGCTTTAGATGACTTCTATGGCAGCATCGATTTCCTGATCCTCCTGATATTAATTGTTCATACAAAAGCTAATAATGTATCATTTTTTGAATATGCTGTATTTTGAAATTCAATTTATTGTAATGAATACACGTCTACAAATTCAAAATTAATAGCCTGGATCATATCTAGACAATCTATCACATCCCGATAAGCTTCTGATTGATATCAACCCTTAAGGGTAATAGACACTGCGTACCAACATTTTTGTCATGGGCTCCCTCGAATCCCAGACCTTACACCTTAGGGGCGCGATGGATGCGGAATCACCCTCTGATTACAGCACCTCTATAACAAGACTAGATTTGCAAACTCGAGAATCTTAAATCTTTGCAGTGGAAAGCAAATAATTTACATCATTGAATAGCCATATGTTTCAATGGCTGTAGTGTAGTACCGCCAGCAGTTCAAAAGTTAAATAGAATCTCCTTCCACGTGAGATCTAGACAACTGCAACCCACTGTGTTAAAGCCAGACAGTCTGAAATCCGTCAATACCCCTGAGAAGCTGCCTGTGGGGGGGGGGGGGGGCAAGGACAGGGCACACTCACACTATCTTTGAAGTGGCTGGAAAACAGCAAAGGCAATCAGACGAGCTAAAAGGTGAATTTCTTAAATAAAGGAAACAAACACCAGAAACTAATTAATTGTTTTGGACAAATTATGGTCTTTTGCCTGTTTTTTGGTTGACAGAGCGTAAATATTTATGTATGTATGTATGTATGTATGTTTTAAGGTAAATAGTAGCTACCACGCATGAATATTCTCTTCCTTATTGTCCGGTGTGCAGTACCCAAAGGTGTGCCCTCTTACAGGACCTGGAGTAACCCCCTTCAACCCTACAATAGACCCTTAATTAAGGCAGTATTCCACTGATGGAATCGGCCATCATTCTGTTCGTCGGACGAAATTATCCCACACATTTAACATTATAATTCTTTTATCGGATGACCAAATTTCGGCCGACCGACCTTGGTAAAATATATGCTTTATATGTAAACCAGGTTGGCTGTACCCACACCCTCTTGTCTCCCATGCCTAATACTGCATATTTAGGAAGGATGGCTTTCTGCAAAAAAAAGTTGCAAATATAAAGACCCTAAAATCGTATCATCCATGTTACCATGATCTAACAAATAGACCTCAATGAGAATGGACCAGAAAACCGTTTGGCAGAGCCCCAGATGTAGAATTTCTAGCATCATTTGGATCTTTGCTTCAGCGCCAGTCACAGATTACCAACTGTTTGAGTCTGTTGTAAACAACTAGCAGTGTTAAAGAAACTGACAATGCTATTATTATCATACCTTTAATAAATCCTGCCATTGAATAGATCCTGTTTCTAATTGCACAGTTTACACGCCTCGACCACATCAGTTAGATAAACCAATGATTACCAAAGACACATTTTCAGCTGTTCACACACCTTCATCTTTAAGAGAAAGAAAGTTATTACATATGATCACTAAATGGTGTGCCGGTTGCAAATACCTTATCACTTTTCAGCAATGGGTACTCTGAATGGCAGAGCAGATTTGCATTTAGCCAGGCCCTTCTAGAAGATTAAGCCTGCCAGTTAATGGTTATGATCTGATGCAAGTGCTTTGAGGATAGAACATTAAAAAACGATGCTGCAAGCAAGAGGTGCTATCAATGTTGTCAGCCCATATTGAAAGCTATCAATCCATAGAAAATAAGCAAGAGGTTCCAAATCTAGTACGCATTTAAAATGACTGCAATTGAAATTTGTACCAGCGTTTGATTTTTAATAATCCAATATGTTTACTTTTGTTTCATTTCAGCTCCAGTTTGTGGAGGGCCCTTTGTCGTTCTCATTCCAGTTACTAAACTGCACAATTTTGTAATGTGGCAGCACTGAGAAAATAAACAGCATCAAAAGGGAGTCGTGGTTGCCTCCAGAATGACTCTCTTCTCAGGGGAACCCTGGTCCTTATGTGACACCTTTAGGTGTGCCAGTGGGTTATGTGACTCCCTTAGGTTAGTTAGGGAGTCACCTCAGCTCCCTTATTCAGTCTGGGTCACCCTAAGGAGGTAGGTCATTCTGGAGGTAGCCTGGAATCCCTTTTGACGCTGTTTCTTGAATAGTCTCACCTGCTCATATGTAGTATGAGAAGTGATTATAGATGAAGCATTGGGGATTAAATACATAGTTACTATGCAGAAGGAACCTTTTGGGGATCCTTGGACTGTAAGATGGGGCTGTCATGGGAACAATGACTTGTTTTAGAGCCCCGCACACAGTGCGGAAGACAGGCACACAACACCTTCTATAAGATGTCCCAAACTTTGGCAAAACTTGTCAAAGAAACAGGAAACCTCACCATCTAGGAACTGTTCAAAAGTAAAATTCTGAGCTGCACTAAGAATTCCCTGGAAGTGTATTTTTATACTTTCAATATGCCTTCTCCTGGGACGCCTCTGGATATTTTATCAGTCTGCAGGAAGGTTAATGTGTTCCCTATTTATCCACACAACACCTGCTGACTGTCCCTTGCTGCAGGAGAGTGATGTGTGCTTAGATGTTTTCTATGGCAGCATAGATTTCTTGCTCCTTAAGGAGAGCTTTCATCACATATAATGTCTGCAGTGTAAATGTCAGCTTCTCTTGGATATCAACCTGTAGGGGCACTACTCAAGGTATGTAATCTACTGCAATGGCATTACACATTTTTGGAATTTTTCAGTTTTTTCAGTCTCGGTATCATATTCACATCATTTGGCTTACTAGCTTATGTCACCTATTACTACTTTCTTTTGAACAAGTATGCACCACAAGCATTGATCTGTTGATGGTCACCTTTTGCTGTCAGTACATTCAGGTACCAACCGATCTACCACCACACGGCTACAATATAAAAGGTGCCTGTCTGAAGCATTGCCATCTGTGTTTCTATTCATAGTCTGGTTAATGGTAAATGGTAAAGATCTTCATCAAGGCAGTGATTCAGCGTATCTTAGTAGCTGGCAGTAATTCCTAGGATTTGTCTGGCATTACTGAGATAGAGGAAGCCAGGAACTGTGTAGCCCGTTACTGTCTGATGTGGCATGGGGCTGTAGTAACTACACCTGAGGCATTGGATGGGATATTGTCAATTTGATTGCACCGTAGAATATACTGTATGCTTGAGTAAACAAGGAAAGTCAGGTAGTGGTTTGTTTTGTCTTTTGATCAATGCAATAGGTGTTGATTTTCTAGCAATATTGAAGAAGGCTAAGACCCCCAGCTTGACAAATTCAAAAAGAAGTTTGCTACCTTTTCTTGGCAGTCCAAACATGTCTATCATGGAGAGATCTTGGAAATCTCCGTATTATAAAAAGACATATGGGCATGTGGTTGCAGAATAGTCATAATATTCCATAATTATGATCTGAACCAGTGACATTTTTCCTGAGTGTTTACTGGGCTCACAGATGCTATGCATGTAACTAAACAACTAGATTAACAATTCAGTCAGTAGTAAGCATTCCAGGCTCCCCTGCCTACATCCCCATTTGCATCTCATTAGCCCCGACTCCGTCCACGTACAGTCATTGACCTGGAGACCCCCAAGTTGCCATACCCATAACCCCCAATCCTCCCCCCTATTACATGCACACATAATCAGCAAAGCACTTTCTCCAGACCTTAATTGGTAGTGAGACAGGCAGTTATTATGATCACTACATTGGTCCGGCTGCAAATAGAACCTGAAAATAGAAAGATTTCAGTCCAACCCTTCATGATGATTAGGCCTGTCCATCCGAAATGCATGGCCTAGTGCTCTTTATCAGTATGGTGTACAGTTTGA
Organism: Harmothoe impar; assembly: GCA_947462335.1. Classification (NCBI taxonomy): domain Eukaryota; kingdom Metazoa; phylum Annelida; class Polychaeta; order Phyllodocida; family Polynoidae; genus Harmothoe; species Harmothoe impar. The sequence goes on from OX381706.1 coordinate 69,042,790, forward strand.
TCTTCTGGTGTAGGAATTATAAGCAAGGACATACTATGTACGTAGTATGGTCCGAATCCTATCTCAAAAACGATTAATGTAATGGTCTATTTTCTCTGTCATCTGATGCAGGTGCATCGAGAAAGGATAATGCTGCAATCCTGTGGTGCTACAGGTATTGTGAAACAGCTAGGGCCCTTAATTTACGTTGAGGCTATGAGAGTGGAAATGGTAGTGAGAGTAGAAATGGTAGTGAGAGTGACCCCAATGAAAGATAATCCTAATCTTGGACACATTTAGAAAGAAAGCTATATCAACTGGTGAAGTTCTTCCCGCTGCTAATTCTCAGTAATCTGTTATTTTTGCACTTTGTCTCATTAGAGCTCCAATAATTCATTCAGCGGACAGGCCTTTGTGATGATCATTTCAATCACACTGAACAGTATTTGTATTATAACTTGGCATCGATGGTAAAGGCCCAATGTAGCAGTAATTTCATTTTTGCATGACTGATGGGACACCAGTAGTTATTGAGATCATGAGCAACCTCTTAGTCTTGTAAACTGACCGAATGGTTGGATTTACTTAATTGGTATCTGTGACACTATTTTTAGAGACCCTTCTTTTGGACACTTAAAGTAGCTAGAGGATGTCCATAGATACTGTTCACAAGCCAATCTGCTGCCACACCAACTTAGGATCTTCCACAAAGTGTCTATAAACTCTGGAGAATGCCTTTGCCTGGATCAACCGTTGATAGTGTTTATCCCTTTTCATAACAGTATTGATTTCTAGCTCCTTATAGATGACAGTGTATTCTACGTTGCCATGATAAGCGTCTGATCAGTATCAATCTCCAGGGGAAATATTCACAGTGTGTCATGGTCTATTAGGTTGGCATCACCAATCCTGATTCTAAGTTTAGATATCACATTGTATTCTCCAACATGTGTCCTCAATTCATCTAGTCTCCCCTATTGTCACCCTCGCTTTTGTCTACACGGTCTGTTTCTAAGAAGATGGAGTGATATTTCCATTGAAGAACAATTTTTGACTGATTTAAAGTTGGAATTAAGGAACATCATTTAGCTTGTTCATAAGTTTTTCCACCACCAGGAGGCACTACCATGCATTCATGGATATTCCACTCCTGAGAAATACTAATTATTTAGTGTTACAAAATAGTTAGAGAATCCTCTACTGCTTCTAAACTACTTATCAACCACTACCATAAAGCCAAGCTGTTTACTCTTAAGGTACTTAAGAGGTGGCCCCCCACCTGATTGACTGTAACCGTGGCCCCTAATCCCTCACCCTTAATACATGCATAAATAGGCAGGAGAGCGTTCTGCTCTCATTTCTAAAGGATTGACTTTTTGCCCTAGTTAAAGAGGGAGTTTCTCAGTGTTGGACACAGACAGCCAATAGCGCAAGTATGTGGTAAACCACTAGCTATGTTCATATAGAGACTTTTAGAAGAACACATTTTCCAGTCAAAATGGGGAGGCGTAAAATTTGCTACAAATGACCTACAGTGTAACTGTTGCATCCTCAGCATAATATGTGGGAACATATAACCATTGGATATCATATCTATAATACAATGTAGATGGATTTATTGCCATTTGGCCATCGCAGAAATCCTGCCAGACCTTATATATACATACAGGCATAAGCTAACACCTAACAGAAAGTGGCCGGCGATCCTCGGTGGCTACTTGGGTGACACCAGTACATTACTTCATTAATAAGTTGTTACCAAAATGGAGAGATGCTGTCAGACATGTGGCCGATTCGGCATAAAATACCGTAGCATGGTTTTTAGTATGAAGTCCCAAACCTATATAACTCAATCTGGAAGGAGAAAGGCAGCCATTATGATCAACAAATGTTATTTAGGCCGCTCACATCTCATCACTTTGGTATGATGGGTGATTTAACTGAAACTGTAGCATGGTACCAGCATTCCTGATTAAATGTATTATGGTCACTATGATGTGGATTACCTTGATCTGCTTGTTAAAAGGCAATTCCACTGAGGCAAATCCGCCGTAAGAGATGTTCAAAAGCCAGTCTGGCCCTGAGCTGACCTTAAAGCTTCCATAAAGTGTCTCCTTGGTCGACTCTTGGACTGTAAGATGGGGCTGTCATGGGAACAATGATTTGTTTTAAAGCCCCCCGCACAGTGCGGAAGACAGGCACACAACGCCTTCTATAAGATGTCTCAAACTTTGGAAAAACCTGTCAAAGAAACAGGAAATCTCACAATATAGGAACTGTTCAGAATTAAAACTCTGAGCTGCCCTAAGAGTTCCAAGGAAGTGTGTAATTTAATACTTTCAATATGCCTTCTCCTGGGACGCCTCTTGATATTTTATCAGTCTGCAGGAAGGTTAATGTGTTCCCTATGTATCCACACAACACCTGCTGACTGTCCCTTGCTGCAGGAGAGAGATGTGTCTTTAGATGTGTTCTATGGCAGCATAGATTTCCTGCTCCTTATAGAAAGCTTTCATCGCAAGTATAATGTCTCTGGTGAAAGTGTGACCTTCTGTTGGATATCAACCTTTAGGGACACTGCTAAAGGCATGTTATCTACTGCATTGGCATCACCCTTTCTAAGCACATTAACCTTTCTGTAACTAGCTTATTTCCCCCTGCCCCTTTTTTTTGTCTACTGTTGATTTAATTGGCTACCTGGCACCAGCTGAGCTAGTTTCTGACCCCAACTATGATGCTCCATTTTTGAACAAATATATAAGACCTTTAATATATGCAATTATGTGATCTATAAATATCACTGCATGTGCAGCTATTAATCATGTAATCTGCCTGCTACCTGGGGTAAAAGCCCCAGCAATGTATTTTGGCTGGGTTAATGACATATTTCTCTTATCATTATTTGTCCTCAATATAAAAAATCTACCACTTTTCACCTAAAAGAACATTGCTCTATGTTACTCGTATAATCGCATGATGAGCGACATGGTTATGTTAGAATGAAACATCTTAAACCAGCTTCATGTAGAGTCCATCTGAATCTTTGAATAAATTGCATTGATGTTTGCTGATCAGAGCACTCAATAAACAGGCACTATAGACTTAACATATTTTGCAATGTTATCACAGGAAACATTATAAAAACATAAAAACCACCTTTTGCTTTTTAGTACATTCAGGGCAACAGTGCCAACCGAGCTACCACAACAAGGCTATAATATAAAAGGTGCCTGTCTGAAGTATTGTAATCTGTGTTTCTATTCATAGTCTGGTCAATGGTAAATGCTAAAGTTCTCCATAAAGGCAGTGATTCAGCTTATCTTAGTAGCTGGCAGTAATTCCTAGGATTTATCTGGCATTAGTGACATAGAGGAAGCCATGAACTGTGTAGCCCGCTACTGCCTGATGTGGTATGGGGCTGTGGTAACTACAACTGAGGCATTGGAAGGGATATTGTCAATTTGATTGCACCATAGAATATACTGTAGGCTTGAGTAAACAAGGAAAGTCAGGTAGTGGCTTGTTTTGTCTTTTGGTCAATGCAATAGGTGTTGATGTTCTAGCAATATTGTAGAAGGCTAAAAACACCAGCTTGGCAAATTCAAAAAGAAGTTTGCTACTTTCCCTGGCAGTCCAAATATTTTTATCGTGGAAAGATTTTGGAAATCTCCAGATTAGAAAAATACACATGAGTAGGTGATAGTAGAATAGTCATAATATTCCATGTGATCTGAACAAATGACATTTTTCCTGTATGTTTATTGGGCTCACAGATCTCTATGGGTTCAGGACATATCCAGTGGTACATACCATTTAGGGGGACCTGCCAGTGGTAGCAGCCATGGATGAATATTCTCCTTCGAGGAATAACTAGATTAATAATTCAGTCAGTAGAAGGCATTCCAGGCTACCCCTGGCTACAGCCGCATTTGCAACTCATTAGCCCCTGCTATGGACACAGTCCATTTACAGCTAATGACCTGCAGAAGAGCTAGCCCAAAGGTTGACCCTACCCATGGCCCCCAATTCTCCATCCCTTATCCATGCATACATAAGAAGTAAAACACTTTCTTCAGACCTTGATAGGCAGTGAGAAAAGTAGTAATTATGATCACTAAATAGAGTTCAGGCTGCCAAGAACCTCAAATGGTAAGATATCAGTCTTGTTCCTCATGATGATGAGCCTGTCAATTATGAATGCGCCTATTTTAATTTGTCTTATCACCCAATATCATACCATACCACACTACAATATCCTATGGGGTTCTACTTTCTTGGGTGCTAGTGTATTAGTGCCTGTTTGGAGATGTACTGTCTGTGAAAGAAGCTAGTGGCTAGGAGTAAGTGGTGTAAGTTCATGTGCGCTTGGCAATGCTGTACCATTTATCTGCATCATCGTCCTAGTACCCTTTATCAGTATGATATGCAATTTGATCTTCTAGTGTAAGAAGTATAAAGCAAGGACATACATGTTCATATGATCCGAATCCTATCTCAAACCTGATTCATATAATGGTCTATTTGTCTCTGTCATCTGATGCAGATGCAATGAGAAATTACAATGTTTTAACCATGTGGTGCTTCAAGTATTGTGAAACGGTGAGGTCCCTTAATTTCTATTGAGGCTATAAGTTGTCAAACCAGAGTAGAAATGGTAGTGAGAGTGACTACAATGAAAGATACTCCTAGTCTGGGACACATTTAGAAAGAATGCTATATCAGCTGCTGAAGTTGTTCCAGCTTCGAATTCTCAGTAATCTGTAATCTTTGGGATTATCATTTTATTCACACTGAATAGTATCAATGTATTACTGGGCATTGGTGGTAAAAACCCAATGTAACAGTGATTTGCTGACATAGTTGCACCTTGTGGAGGAGACCGGGCAATAGCTTCGCTTGGGTAGCGACCACGATATGAGCTTTTAGTGTAGCCCACCTAACCACTTTGAATCTACCGCCCAGGGGGAGGTAGGTCAGCAGAGAGGTACCCTTACTCTTATTGGTCCATTTTCCATAGGAACCAGGAATGCTACAGTGTGATTGGCTGTACACTGTAAATTCCTCCCAACCACCCCTGATACAGGCCACCTCATTGGTGGTCTGTTGGCTGTTCCAATAGCCCTTCCCCCTCCCCCTGTCGGGGGTACAGGTGAGCCGGGCTGTGATTGGATGGGCGCCATACAGGTCTCACTACACTATATTCCCACTTGGGAATATATGTCAGTGTAGGAGTTCCACACCAGGGTGCACCACCCTATCCTTACAGGTTGCCACAGGTGGTGTGGCAGAGCTGTAGGTAGTGGGGTAGTGGTGACTTGGTAGTGGTGGTGAGGGAGAGAGGGATTTCAATAGTGTCTGCTGTACCGACAGGGTAGAGCTGATTACTAAAGATATCGTGGTTTCGAACCTACTGTTCTCATCAGGCTTACTTAAACGAATTAAGGTGAGTGTGTGCTCCAAACTAGGGGACACACTCTGGAAATAAAGTAGAGGGTAGCTAGAACTCTTTATGTGAACAAAGAGTAATAGCAAGGCCACTACCACCTCAAGGGGGTAATGTCTTGGTGGGTAACTAAAAGCTCATGTGCGGAAGCTGATTGAACTTTACAAAAAACAGTTATGTTTTGTAATTTTCGTCCCACCCTAAAGAGGGTTATAGAAATTATTTTTTTTCTATAACCCTCTTTAGGGTGGGACGAAAATTACAAAACATAGTTGCACCTTGCTCATTTGTGTAAGTAGTTATTGGGATCATAAGCAACCTCTTAGTGGAGGTTGTCTATTTCTATGTTGTAAACTGGCCTAATAGTTGGATTTACTACAGTTAGTATCTGTGATACTGTTTGGGAGACCCTTCTTTTTTGACACTTAAAGTAGCTGGCCATGTCTATATAGATGATGTTCAGAAGCCAATGTGCTGTCACACTGACCTAGGACTTCCATAGAGTGTCTATAAACTCTGGAGAATGCCTTTGCCTGGATCAACCATTGAATGATTGTCAGTAGGAAAAATGCTTGATTCCCTATACACAACACAAACTACCTGTCCATTGCAAGCGGAGATCTCAAGGGTAAAGTGCCCAGATGCTTTTCATGACAGTATTGATTTCTTGCTCCTCATAGATAGCACACATGACAGTTTATTCTATGTAACCATGATAAGCGACCAATGACTATCAATCTTTATGGGCAATAATCACAATGTGTTATGGTCTATCAGGTTGACTTCACCCATCCTGATTCTCAGTTTGGATATCACCTTGTTTTCTCCAACATGTGTCCTCAATTTATCTAGCCCTCATTAGTGTCACCCTGGCTTTTGCCTACTTTGTCTGTTTCTAAGAAGAGCTATATTTCCATTGAAGAACCAGTTTGACTTATTTTGAATTAAAATCAAGGAACAACATTTGGATGGTTGGAAAGGTTTGTGTTCTGGGGCACCGGTAGGCACTATCATGCATACATAACTATGCCACTCCTGAGTAATACAAAAGTATTGAGTGTGTACAAAAAGAGTTAGAGTTAGAATCCTCTACTGCTTCTATAACCACTTATCAACCACTACCATGAAGCCAAGCCTTTCACCATTAGGGTACTTTAGAGGTGACCCCCACCTGATTGACTGTAGCCTTGGCCCCTAATCCCTCACCCTTAATACATACATAAATATGCAGGAGAGCGTTCTGCTCTCATTTCTAAAGGATTAACTTTTTGCCCTAGTTAAAGAGGGATTCCTTCAGTGTTGGCCACAGATTACCAATAGCACAAGTCTGTGGTAAACTACTAGCTATGCACATATAGAGACTCTTAGAAGAACTTTCAGTATATCTACAGAGAGTTTTGTTTCATTGAATGTTCCAGACTACTTAATTGTTTAGTTCGACCAAATTTTCCAGACAAAGTGGGGAGGCGTAGAATTTGTTACAAATGACCTGCCGTGTAACTGTTGCATCCTCAGCATGATATGTGGGTATATACAACCATTGGATATCATATCTATGCCACAATATAGATGAATTTATTTCCATTCGACCATCGCAGAAATCCTGTCAGACAGGCATAAGCTAGCACCTAACAGGCAAGCATCTGAGATGCTGTCAGACATGTGACCAATTCTGCATAAAGTGCCACGGCAGGTTGGTAAGTATGTAATCCCAAACCTACGTAACTCAATCTGCAAGGAGAAAGGCAGCCATTATGATCAACGAATGCCATTTAGGCCCCTCACATTGCATCACTTTGGTATATTTGGTGCCTTAACAGGCAGTAAATAATTTCATTTATTCAGACACTTCTTTAATATTGGGCCTGTATGGACCTTACCACCAGACCTCTCCCTATGTTCAGAGTTTAGCACTAATCTCCTGCTTCCTGTAACCAGCCTAGCACCTCATGCACCTACTTAACTTACAACTACATGGCAAATGAAAACGCAGGATGTCATGACTTCGTGTCCAGCTGTTTTCAAGCATTTGACTTATTTAATGAGCTTGCTTTACCATTTAAGAAAAGCAGTAGTTAAAGGTGTATATGTATGCACTGAAATATTTTGAATAAATCGTTTTCTAAGCACATTTACAAGGACCTTTGTGTACTAGAAGACTGTCGTTCATGAGCATGTTAATTGCAATACAATTCTCCTTCCTCCTGTCAAGTTCCTTGACATGATTGGGATGAGTATATTCCTTAAAGGGCCTATTACTGTCTGCTGTCAGATGTGCTATTGATAGGGTGAAACAACAGGGATTGCTTATTACTATTGCTGTTGTGGAATATGGACCTAGAGGAGAACATCTAGTTGGGCAAGCATTAATGAAAAAGCCTGCTAGTCTGGGAGACATTACAAATGGGAGTAATCAAAGCTATTCTAATTTGCTTCTAATTCTCGGTAATATGTTTTACTTTTATTTCATTTCAGGTCAAATATTTCAACTTGTAGAGGAGCTGTTGGAATTCTCATTTCAACTGCCCTTTACAGACTACAATAGAAATTATTGTGATATTGCTGGACAAAACATGGCACATTAACAACATAAAAGTGATGAATTTGAAAGGTTCTAGCATTAAGGATCAAATATAATATTATGATAGTTACTATTATGTGCATTACTTTTAGCTGCTTGTTAGCAGGGATTGATTACTCATATCTTGTATCTGGTCTCAATGGATAGGATCTGAGACATTCAGGACCTGTGATACTGGCAGGGAAACCCTTTTGAGGACTCTTGAACTGACAGTTGAGGCCGTCATGGACACAGGATATTTCACAACATAGGAGATGTTTAGAAGCCAATCTGGCGCAGAGCTGACCTAAGAACTTCCATAAAGTGTCAACAGACCCTTTAGAAAGTTTTCTCCTGGGTCACCTCTTCATTATTTTTTCAGTGGGCAGGAAGGTTAATGTGCTCCTTATACACACAGAACCAGTTGCTTGTCCCTTCCCATAGGACAGGGGTACCCGTTGAGCTGCTTTCCATAGCAGCATTGATTGCTTTCTCTTCAAGGTTAACTTTCATCACATTCTCCATCCAGAGTGCCAGAGTCTGCTTCTGATGGATATCAAACTGTAGGGTAAATTCCCAAAGGATGATTTATTGCTTTGATATTAGTCCTTCCCGAAATTTTTCAGTGTAGATATTACCTTGATGTTCACCCAATATTATTTCATGTCCGCCCATATCTCATCTGCTTGGTTTGTATCACATTATCAGATGTACCGGCAAGAAAAATCCTTCATATAAATACAAAATTATTCTTCATACATGGATCATCTTGTATTTACATGTTTTGTATTGATCTGATTTATTTATGACATTAACTTTGACTGAATATGCACTTCACGTACAGCTATATGCGATCTGGATTCATGCTGAGCTCCCATTGATTTTTTTTTCATTACATCATTCCCACCTTGCTATAAAGCTGAAATGTAAAGCTCTCTGAAAATGATACGGTAATATGGTAAATGAAATTAATACATGTATGTGTAAATTACACAATTAACTAATTCTATATCAAACGTTTTGAAAGGCTAATTCCGCGTGAACCTACTCTAATTGCTAGTGGCTCTCTACATGTAAATAATAATCAAGAGAATGTACCTTCAGTTCAAGGGGGGGGGGGCATCAGAAAATCAATTGACAACACAAAAGAAGCATTTCTGACATGAATTAGAAACAGCAAAACAAATCAGAGGGTTTCACCATGCATGCTTATATCAAGGAATTGTGCATCTTAAAAATAATATCATGATCCAATCATATGCATTGTAGGATATTATTGAGATACCTGCATGTTTTCTGGATCAGCGAAACATTCAGGGGCTATAGATCTGTTTTTGGTATAAGAGTTTGTCCGATGCCATGCATGAATATTCTCCCAGGAGGCAAAACAATTATACATGAAACATTTGCTGTGTAGTAAGTACTGTCAGCCACACCCCTATACAGCCCATGGATCCACTCATTAACCTACCATGGACCCAAACCATGTACAGGTAAGGATTGTCTGTACTTCATGTCTCTAATCCTATACCCATAATACATGTATGTCGGCAGATAAGTGTTGTACCATTATTTCTAAAGGACTGGCATTTTGGCATCACTAAGGATCGGCTGTCTCAGGGCAAGGCATGGAATGCGGATAGACCTAGTCTCTACATAATGAACCAGCAGAGGCATGAAATTAAAAGGAGGTGTCTGTTCGATGCGCCTGGTCCAAACACACCCATCACAGTTACTATATATAGTTTTATGTCTCAGACTAACACCATGTCAGTAGTTTGGATGCCTTATCTTGGTTATGCTTAGGAATTCAGATAGGGGGCAGGAAACTGTGTGGTCCTATGACTGCCTGATATTGTCTGATGCTGTGTTTACCACAGCTGCAGGGAATCATGTATATGGATACACTGGATTTACTGTTGTGATAGCTAGTGTCTGTTGCACCATCTGAATATTTTGAGTTTACAATACTGCAAACTTGTGTCTTTTTGTAGGTGGCATATCACATTTAAATAAAGTTAACCATATGTAGTTAACTATGAGCTTCAAGGGTCAATACCCGTTCTACTCTAAAAGGCAACATCTTTACCTTCATCGAAATTGATTAGTGGTCCAATATGGTTTTTTTTCATCAAGGTTGAAACCCTCGGTGTTGTGCTGTTGTTATACATATGGAAACAGAAAAGCCCCTATAGATCCATGTATTGATACAGTTTATATGCATTTGGTGTTGATACCATAAAGGCATATTATTCCTTTACTATAAGACATAGGAGGACAAAAAGGAAATAAAGATACTGGAAATAGATGGGAAGTTTTTTCTCTTCAACTATACACACAAGTTCTTTGCGTAAACCAAATAACCATCACATGTAAGATCTTATTAGAGGTTCTGCAAGGCTGTAAAAGCAGGGCTTATTAATAGCTGATTAACTATTGTCTTTATAATAGATGTCAAGCCCTGCAAATTATGTTATTATTAGTCAGTGCATTGGCATCCCTTGATAAGGGCGGTCTTTGTATTGTCTAAGAACCACTTCATGTCATAACATATTAATCCCCAAGGTAAGTTATATAGCTTACTGGTAACTGGTAAGAAGTTGTGTGATCTTTGAGAATACTTTGTGTCTCCTCACTGTTGTGTGTTCTTGTACCTATATGAGGGGGGAATACACCATGATTGTACAAGGAGATTTGGTGGCCTAATGAGCAAGTTGCTGGACAAGTGTGTGAGAGGTCCTGGGTTCGATCCCCAGAGAAGACCTGGCACCAAATCTTCCCAAGTGAAACAAGTTGTCACAAGAGTCGCGTCTGTAAGTGTCGGTAGACAGACTGCGCTGAACCTTCAGTGTCCTGGTCTCCCAAGAGATTTGCACCGATCCGCTTCAACCCGTAGAAGCATAATACACTTGCGACTGGTAAAGAGATAGCAGATATCAGTGTTGACGAAGGTGGTCCTAGCCGGGAGGGGAAAAGGCTGCAATGGACCACTGGAGACACTGAGAAAAGGTTGTGAGAGCAGCCATCCCACGCTATCTGACGGTGGTACGGTCATGGCACATTGCGCCACAGTCACCAGTTGGTTATCAGGTGTGTCAGTTTCGCCAGGGTCAGAAGCTAGGATGTGTTCACAGTGGTTGACTAAGACTTGTTTACTGTCAATACAAACTCAGTTTTGATATAATCTTCTATTCCCACTTTTATTGTGAGCGGTTCAATAAGCACTTTTCCTAAATACAAGAAGCCTTTAAAAGTGATACACACAGTATATGCACAGTATAAACATGAATAGCCCTAACAAGAAATTAAATAAATCTATACTAATTTAACTCTTAACCCATGTAGAAAGTAATCATACTTAATATTGAGAAAAAAATATTTGTCAAGGGGTTCGAACCTGCATGGACAGGACTCATGTGCCAGCACCTAGACAACTCAGCCATGGCACCTGACATACTCTGTGAGGTGTAGAACAGCTATTTTAATCCCCACCTCCTCAATACCATGGCTTTGTACACCAACACACTTTTTAGATTCAACACACTTTTGCCAAAAGTGTGTCGTGTGTTACCAAAAGAAAGTGTGTTAAAAGTGGCTTCAGAAAAGTGTGTTGAAAAGTGTGTAATCGTAACACACTGTTTTTAGAGTGTAGTGTGTCACGTACATAGATAGCGGTCTGTCTGAATCACAGGTTTCTCCATGAGTGGAATCTTGCCTATTTTAGTACTTAAGCATAATAACTTTGTTTCTCCACATGAAATAAATGTCTATAGTCAGTGGTTTGCATGAGAATAAAGACAGATATGATAGCCCTTAGACGAAATATGAACTCACATGTCTTATTAATTGAAAAGAGGCTAGGCCTACCAATATTAAGGTGGTCATATTTCCAACAAGTCTATTTGAATTCTCTACAGTCTCGACCTCTAATAATAGAAAGTAATATTATAAGTAACCATCCTCTCATAGGTTTATCAGCATAGTCGCTTGAAGAGTTTGTTGTTCTTGTTATTGAATTGTACCTTTGACATCCACCGATTTTAGTACGTCTAGGGGAGAGCATCTATTATGAGGGTGAACGAGCCACCTCTCTATTGATGGGAATACCACAGCTGATAGGTGCACTGATGAAAGGGGAGCAAGAGTTTAGAAAGTACCAATTTAGAGTTATTTCATTTTCATTGATATGCTCATTAATCTATCACTTGAAGATGAGTTTCATTCTAAATGTAATGGTTCGCCTGGTTTCATGTAATTATACTTGTTTTATTGCACTACATACTGTTGTGATACTGCGTGAACAAATATCAAAATCCTACAAGACACTATGCTAACACAAATGATTCTGCAGAGAGATAAAGGCCGATAAAGGACAAAAACACTACTAGATTCAGGACACTTCTGTCTTTCATACTTCTTTACTTCAAGAAATCTTCAGAAACTTTCATGACCAGTCATTTAGATAGTGGAGCAAGCTGTGAAGTGATACATTCATCATCTCTCCATAGTAGTATTTGACACACTTTTCTGAACATTCAAACTTTGAAATAATGTCAAAAGTGTGTAGTCTCTCAGTTTTCTTGAAAACTGATCCATAAAGAACAGCAGAAAAGAAAATCACAATAAAAAGCAGGAATGTGAAAACAATGGCAGTAGTAGTGTTTTGAACTGGTAACCTTCATATGCTGGAGTGGAATTCAATAGAATCCCCTTCTGTTAGAAAGAACACTAATTGGATGAGTTGAAGCCAGACAGCAATGGAGCATAGTTCACATCCTCATGAAAAACACTTTCTGAGAAGCATCGCAGGGCGACAGGGGACATTAAGCATCTTTGTCAAATGAATGACAATAGCAAAGCCAATCAGACAACTAAATGATGAATCTTGAACCAGAAAGGAAGAAAAGTCCACCCACAACTGTTAACCTAGGTTATTAAGTTCCTGCAATTTCTCTGCTGAGGATAAATGAAAAGAGTTATTTAAATCTGGGATTTTCCTACTGACTGTCACTATTATAAGACACAATTATCTAGTTAATTTTCAGCTGATGAAACTAATAACGGTGAGTTTGGTGGGCAGCCACGATCTAGTTATCTCTCCCTCATCAGGAGGTTTCACATTTAGTAACTTCCACATTTTTAGCTATGCTAATGCTTACAAGTGCTCTTGCGCTAACATAAAATGGTTGAATCTTTTATGGTCCTCCAAAATCCACTAACCCCCCCCCCCCCCCGTTGCAGGCTGTTCATAATACCTTCTACAGTATACAAAATAAGAGCAGCACCAAGAGACAGTTTTAGTATAGGTTTAGTATATTACGTGCCACAGGTGCAGGTGGCACTGCACCCATCTTTGTCACATGCCACTCACTTACTGGTCCTGGTGCCGCGGAGTAATGGTTAGCACGAAATTGCTCTTAGCGGGGTCACAGGAACATCTATCAGGCAAACGAGGTTCTGTTCAAGAAAAACTGAGGCAAAACATTATGACTAATGCTTAAAATGAAAAGACTAAGGTGAGTTGGTCAGTACTGAGAATGGTTAGGGGGCCAAAGAATATCCCTGTAGGGAAGTATGCAGTCAGGCAATGCAGTCAATGCAAACTTTACCATATTCCATAAAGGTTTGTTTGGCTCCACCACAAGAACCCTTTGGACATTGCAGTGGAGAAGTGAGTTTAATAATGACAGCTTGTCAGAATGACAGAATGTTTGCCCATAATAAGAATGTATTGATATTCAGTTTCTGCTAACATTGATATATCATCACTATGTTGGCAAGGTCTCTCATATTCAAAAAGAAGCAAGGTCAGATCTTGAGGCTAGTACCACATTGAAGGGCAAAGTAAACTACCCACCAGATGTGTACAGAATACACCCCCGCAGGGGGTGTAATATACAAGACATACCCATCTGAGTTTCCAGAGATATACTTCCTGTTTTATGACCGCGGCAGCAGCTGTGTTTTGGTGACCAGGTGCATTATCTGCTTTATACAAAGTACTACAGAGGACTTTACTGATATCAGTTTGACAGGGGAGCAGGTGGACCTACCATTGTCTAAACAGACATTTTACATCATACTGGGTGTGTGGCAAGGTCCATAAAGAATTAATGCAGAATATGAACCATAAGGAATACACTGAAAACCTCAGGGTCGTCATTTTGACAATACTAAAACTGACAACTCTAGGTAGTGAAAGTGACCACCTTAGGTCGTCATTGTGACTACCCATCTGAGCCATTCAGACCAAAGTTGTCATAATGACGACCTTAGGTAGTCACAATATTTAGGTAGTCAGAATGACTACCTTAAGGTTGTTAATTTAGGTATTGTCCATTTGAAGACCTAAAGTCATCAGTAGTGACAACTCTCAAGTCCTAGGTTGTCCCAATGACTACCCTTTGGTACATAATTCTATTCCTCACTTGCTACTTATGGCACACTACTGCCACCTGGTTTTAACATTTTGCATAACTATATCTGTCTTGAGATATATACTGGTGACAGGGAGCAGAGTGGTCTCTATACCTTTGAGGCCATCATTCTCACCCATTGGCAACTTATTTATAACAAGTAATGCTACTTAGTTCAATCAAGACTACACCAAATATGTGAAAAGGATGTCTCTCATTAAGAAGTGAACTAATTAGAGACTATATTCATACACCATTCTCCACTCCATCTGCCATTATTCATTATGACTACCTAGGTCGTCATAATGACTAGGCTCCTTGCTCTGGGTTTTCAGGGTAGCTAATATAATAACATGCATAATCCATGCATTCAAGATGCTAGAAAGGCTCACTGTTTTGTGCATGTTTTCAATGCACATGTGCACAAAAGGGGTGACTAATTGCACTAAACTGCGGCTAAACCCTCAGATTGTTGCAATTAGAAATGCAAATGCACATATGTTTTCCCTATTATAAGCATGTAGCTCTAAATGTAATACTCTACTCCAATTTACCTAGTGCCACCCTTGTCACCCTACTTAGGTGATCTCGCTCTACATTTTTGCCACATCATTCCTCTATTGATGAAGCACTTTTTACTGAATTTGAGGTGGAATTATAGGACACTATTTAGATGGATGTGTAGGTCTGTGTCGTAGGGCACCAGAGAGAAAAACAATGCACTCCTGAGCAATACAAATTATTCAGTGTGTACAAATCCTAATCCCTCACCCTTAAAGTGACATGGTCCGATTTTTTTTAAATTGTTAATCCTACCTAAATGTGTTCCAAATGTTAGTACAATATCATATTTGGAGGATAGGGAACAATACAATGTCATCTATAGCCAATAGGAGCCCATTTAGAGGGTCTAACATGGCCGAGGTACAGTAATTTACAGTGTATTGTCAATAGGGGAATTATAGCGTGCACTCCAAAAGTCTTAAATTGAGCATAAAACTGACAATTGACTGAATTCTAAGCTAAATTAATGGGGAATAATGTTAATAAAATAGGTAGGACATATAGTAGGACCATACTGAACATTTCTGTTCATTTTTAACAAAATTGATTTTTGAGCCCTAATCATCGGACCATGTCACTTTAATACACGCATAAATATGCAGGAGGGGACTCTGCTCTTACTTCTAAAGGATTAGCTTTCTGATCTAGTTAGGGAGAAATTGCTTCAGTGTTGACTACAGACTACCAATAACGCAATTCTGTTGTAAACCCATAGCTATGTACATATAGAGACTCTAGGGAAAAAAGATCTATAGAGAATATTCTCTTTTGAATGATCCATATGATTTGATTTGATTGTTTACAGGTACCACCAGCTGTTCAGCAAGGCCAGATGACTCATCAGCTAAATGAGGTAATAATCATGAAGAATGATAAAAATAGTTTCCACAGAAAATACCTTGGAGTGCTGCATAGTCAGCATAATAGAAGGGAATGTACAACCCTAAGATACTGTGTCTATTCTTGATCAGAGATGAATTTATTACCATTCGCCCATCTCAGAAATCCCAGTCAGACCCATCTACTTACAAGCATGAGCTAGCAGCTAATGGAAAGTGATTGGCAATCCTTGGTGGCTGCTTGGCTGACACCAGTGCCTTACTTCATTATTGAGCTGTTACTGACATGGAGGGATGCTGTCTGGCAGGGGGACACTTCTGTCTACCACAGCAGGGTTCTGAGTATGTAATCCATACCTATGTAACTCCCTGTGTAAGGAGAGATCCAGCCATTACGGTCACTAAACGTCATCTTAGCCGCCCACATCTCACTATGGTATGATGGGTGCTCAGTGATATTGACTAATTTCATTTAGTCTGACTCTGCAAGAATATTGGGCCTGTTAATTGCATATGCATGTGGAGATTATGTTTATGTCCCTTACCTCTCACTATGTTTGACTCATTTGCACTGATTTCTTGCTCCATCTTAACAATGAGCCTTGGACCACATTTACCTACTCAACATCTACATGGCTCATAATCATAGTTGTTGTCCAGCTGTTGCTTTTGAGATTTCCCAACCTTGCCCTTGAATGATAAAATGTGCCTCTTATGATTCCATTATTTAGAAAGTTCATCATTCAACAGTTTTTGCAAACACACGCTGTACATGTTGTTTCAAGCTCATTCCCTTGCGACATTCAGAGGGACCTTTGTGTACTAGAAAGCTGGCCTTCATGAGAATCTTAATAGCCTCTCTTTTGCCTGTCGAGTCTCTGGACAAGATAATTATGGGAATATTTGGTTAAGGGCCAATTACTGTCGACCATCAGATGGTGTTTCAATGCTTAAGCAGATACCATTAATGGGCAATGCTGCAACTAAGAGCTGCTAATAATAGGTTGAAACAACTTTTATTAGTATGGAAGTTATGTGATATCAACTGAGGGCACTAATGAATAAGGAGCCTAGTATGGGACAAGTTGCAAATGGATCAATCTAAGCGGTTTAAGATTTCTCTCAGCTTCTATTTCTTTATAAATTGTTATCTTCTATTTTTGTTTCATTTCAGGACCCGTATTTCAGCTTATGGATTTGCTGCTGGAATTGCCATTTCAGTTGCTCTTTACTAGCTACAAAGCATTTTATGGTGATATTGTAAGGCATGCAATGCAACATTAACAGCATTAAGGTTATGCTTTTGAATACTGTCACCTGCTCATATGAAGCATGACAACTGGGAGTATATTATTGATCAATCATGAAGTTTGTAGATCTGTATTATCTTCAGCCATTCTTTAGCTCAGGTTAGATTATGCTTATGTCCACTATGAGCAGGATTACAAATAAATAGGACCTGTGATATTGGCAGGGAAAGCCTTTTGGGGACTCTTGAAGTGACAGCTGCTGTTGCCATGGAGGCGGGGATTTTCATTACATAATATATTTTAGAAGCCAATCCAACACTGAGCTGACCTAAAAGCTCGCACAAAGTCTCTACAGACCCTTAAGAATGCCTTCACTTGGGTCGGCTCTTGATGATTTTTCAGTGGGCAGGAAGGTTAATGTGTTCCTTATACACACAGCACCAGCTGCCTGCCCCTTCCCATGGCAGAGGGATATACACTTAGTTCCTTTTCCTGGCAGGATTGATTGCTTATGGTTAGCTTTCATCACATCTACCATCCGGATGTGCAAGGGTCACCTTCTGGTCGATTTCAAAATCTGGGGGGAACGCTCAAAGAACGATTTATTGCTTTGGCATTAGCTTGAACATCTTTTCAGTTTAGATATCAATTAGCTTGTTGTTAACATGATAATTCTCTTATGTTCCCCCACATGTATTTTCTCCTACATATATATTTTGTATTGATCTAATTCAAGTATCTAAATGGTACTGAATACACTTTACACATACAACTATTCTGACTCTGGGCTGAGATCCTTTTTGGGATAATGTCGGCCTTTCTCCTTGCCTTCGATTGTTTTACATGTAAATGATAATCACTAGAATGCGCCGTCAGATAGGAGTTTGTTCAAGGGGGACACTGGAAAATCACTTGAAACCACAGCACTTCAGAAAGACATAATAACAAACAGCAAAGCAAATCAGAAACAGCTAAAACATGGAACAGGAAAAGGATGAAAACAAACCTCAGGAACTGTCCACTTGAATTATGCAGTTCTGGGACAGTTTGACATTGAATACAAATTCTGGCACCCAGGAAGTGTACAATTCCACTAAAATATATTTACCATTGGTTCAACCAGGTGTGATTCTACCTTGGAATCTATGTACTTCAAAATATCCTAATCAAATCATATCAATGGCAGGGTATTTTTGTTCTTGTTTTCCAGATTCAGAGATAATCAGTGTGCCATGCACGGATATTATGAAGTTATTCTACTAGTTTTCTGGATCAGAGCTGTATTCAGGGGCTCTGGAACTGTTTTGGGGTATTACAGAGTGACAGATGGCATGCATGAATATTATCATTCTAGGCAAAACTAGATGAAATATTCAGTGTGTAGTAAGTACTGCCAGCTACACCCCTCTACAACCCATAGATCCATTCATTAACCTACCATGGACGTACACCATTTACAATCAGTGGTGGTCTCAAGCAGGTTCGGGCCTCTAGTCCTTTACCCCTAATACATGTACATATTGAGACGGGAGAGTGCTCTGCTACCCTCTCTAAAGGATTAGCTTCTTTGCATCATTAGGGTAAGCCATGGAATACTAATAGACCTAGTCCATAGTAAATCTATCTCGCTATGTATTTAGAGACCTTAAGGATGCCAAACACAGCTAGTTGATAATTCTTACCGTACATTTCAGAATGGTTTGCTTCAGGGTTTCCGATCCTACATAGAAAAATGAGCTGACACAGATCGTTAGCAGCTAAGCAAATATGTCTATACTTATTAGACAGTTGTTAGAACTCCTTCCTCACTTTATCAACTATTTTAACATGATTGGAGGATGCACAAATGCAGCAGTGCTGGTGAGTGACTCTCAGACAATGCATTGGTACATCGATTCTGAGCTTCTTATCAGGGACGTCATGCACGAGAATGCTAAAGTGTATAGCAGATGAATCCTTTCATCTAGGCATATACATCGATATTTCAACACAGTCTGGAGAGCAAACAACTTCCATGAACTTTGGTACACAATAAACCATGATCGAGGCAAGAAAAAGGGTGACTGCTCTAGCTAGATATACGCCTGATCAAAACAAACCGATCAGAGTTCCTATATATAGCCTGTTTTATGTCCCAGGCAACCAGCATGTGCCTTATCTTGGTTATGCTTAGGCATTCAGAGAAAACTGTGTGGTCCTATGACTGCCTGATATAGTTTGGCGCTATGCTAACCCAATCTGTGAGTAGGGAATTGTGTATATGGATACACTGCAACATATAGCTAGAGATAGCTAGTGTCTGTTCCATGATGTGGATGCCTGAATTTCCAATGAGGTAGATATGGTTGTTTTTTTTGTACATCATTTGTGGATCAAGGTATCCCTATGCAGGGTACTATGTCAACTTTGTCATCAATATACACTCTTATATATAGCAAATAAGTTTGATGTAATATCAATGAGAAGGGCTGTAGATGCACAGAGAGAAGAAGTAGAATCACTGTAACTCTCAAATGGGAGTCCAGCCTTGATCACTGAGGTAACTCTCCCCAGGACTCTAAAGTGACTCCCAAGCATTAGGGCGTCTTAGAATAGGAGTCATTATAGAGTTATTATAGAGTCCTGCAAATGTTAGGGAGTCACTTCAGAGTTCCGAGGAGAGTTACCTCAGTGATCATGTCGGGAGTCACAGTGATTCTACTTCTTTTCTCTGTGTGGCTATGGTTGGTGCTCCTGTATAGACCATTTTTCTTTCAGGTTGAAAGCCTTTGTCATTGACTGTTACTCTATATGGCAGCAGAGAGCACTTGTCCATACACATACGGAATATGTGCACTCGGTGTATATAAGGCATATAGTCCATCTAATATATGAGATATGTGGACAAAAAAAATCAACACTGACAAACGTTTGTCAATGCTGAATTGGTTCAATGTGGAACTGGATTTAGTGCTGGGCTCTGATATAGCTTTTTTATTGTGATGACGTTTTTATTCACTAGTTGCACCAGATTGTTTAACTTGTTATCTCCTTTAAATTCAATCAGACATCCAGTCAATGAATGAATGGCTGTATTAGGGATCACCCAAAGCACCTTTATGTGATTACCTTTAAGTGTGAAAGATATCAAAAGCCTGCAAAAGGTATATTGAAGGCAACAACTGGCCATCACTGGCCTTGTCATTCAACAGTCTAAGCAGATACTATAGCTCACATTGTATTGCAATGTTCACATTGCGCTCACAACTATCATGCTGCAGAAAGGAAACAATAGTATGTCAAACTCATTAACTGTGTAGCTGCAGTGAGGGTAAACACACGTTTCAATGTTTCCAATCATATTCTATATGACACAGTCATTACATTTCTCATTTTTAAATCTAAAGTTTACATCCGCTTCAATCTGAAAATTGTCTCCATTCTGTCAACTATGTATGTACACTGTTGCACTTAGCGAGGCTCCCGTTGACAGTTCTCATTATGTTGTTCCCAGGAAACCTACACAGTCACATCGCCAGTTGTACCAGGTATGATTAATTTGTATGAGATCCATATCCTTTTAGCGTATTTCATTACATGGTGTGTCATATACATGTCAATCCTCAGTGGTTTGTATGAAAATAGTGACAAATAGTGCCCAAAAAGAAGATAATGAACACACATGTCATAAATATGTATAGGCTAGGCGTAGATTATTTGGTAGGTAATATTCCTGAAGTATTCCCCTCAAATATGTGAATGGATTCATAGGAAATGGCAAGTTCTTTCTGCTCTTTTTAATGTACAAAGTGATGTATCTTGCAAGGTATCTGGCAAATATTGCCCGTTCATGGTGCTCTTGTCATTTCACTCATTTCTCGTTTGAAGACTACAGCTAAAACAAGGAAAGAAATAATTATGATGAGGACATTCATAAAACTTTTTGATGTCTGTTATCTGATGCAAATGCTCAAAAGGGATGATATTATCTTGGGGGATCTGCTTGGGGCATAAATGTAGGGCCGGCAGGTTACTCACCAGCTCTGCATTGAATCGATTAATTCATAATGATGTTTAACAAATGTTGCTTAAAGGCAACATGCCACATTTGAAGATGTAATTGTCTCATAAATGTGAGTTATCTGATGCAGATAACACGGAGGTTACTTTTTTGTGCGGCCACCATTAGATTTGAGTGTGCTGGGTGAAGGCTTCTATTATGAGGGTGAAACACCCGGCCTCACAAATTACTATTGATGAGAATACCACAGCTGAGAAGGGCATTAATATCATTAAAGAGAGGGGCCACATTTAGAAAGTATTAATTTTGATAGTCCTATTTGTTTCACCATCATGTAAAGGTTCATTAATCTGTCATTTTAAGATGTGTTTCATCCAGGATGTTATGGTTTGCTTGATTTCACTAAGAACCCTTTTTTTTATTACAACAAATAATGTTGTAATACAATAAAAGCAATAATGCAAACTGTTGCCAGAGACTGTAGTGTATTAAACTGCTACCGGCTTACACTAGATTGGAGTTTGATCCATGAAGGTATCTGTGTACCCAATCAAAAAGGCCATGAGCGGCTGTTTATGGAATATTGAGATTTTTGTAGAAACACCAACAATGATTCAATTCATGAATGCTTTAAACTATACAGATACTATATCCCCCTTAATAATCGAATACACTTTAATCTGCAGAATAAGCTTTAGGCCAGGGAAGTGTGACAAAACGTCACCTCGCATTTGGACAATGATTTTTGGGCATCTCTGGCCTTTACCCACAACGCTAATGTTGATGGGTTTTGTGAATTCTACTATTTATAGCCAGACAGTAATGAAACTATTTGCAGCCTCATTAAATATAGTTAAACACTTTCTGAGAATCATCCCAGGAAGAATCTTTGTGAAATGACTGCAAATGAGTTGATAAGACAAGCTTAACGACGGATCTGGGAAAAAAAAGGTGGAAATACGCCCACAACTGTCAACTTAAGTTATCAAGTTTCTGCAACTTTGTGCCCTCTTTGTGAACTTTGTAAAGAAACATGTTTTTTTCAAGATGTCTGAGAGTTGTTTTGAAACTGAAGTTTAGAATTAGGTGCTCTCTTCTGATTGGCATTCAATACTTTTTAAACCGAGTTTTTTTAGTACATTTCAAGCTGATTTAACTTGTGTCGTAATAATTACAAGGAGGAGATACTTCACCCTCGTACCAAAGCATCTAGCTATGGTTAAATTGTTTTAAAGGACAAAAATTATACTCTATATAAAGTAAAGTTGTAACTATGGGGTAGATCATTAGTAGTAGGGGCTACTCTATGGTCATCATTTATATTTCTTGCTGGATTTCAGATGATTAGGACCTACAAAACAGAGAGGAACATCCCTTTGTTGCATGGGACTATCATGGACTAAGAACCAACTCAGTATAAGAAACTCTCCATTTGGAGAGTCTATGATTTACAGCATCAACGCTACCTGACTTACAAAATCTCCACCAATGATGCCAAAGGAGCAATTTAGGAACTTAGTGTTTTTGCACCCTGTCCACATTAGCCACATACAGACAGCTACATAAGGTAGATAGCACCGCAGCACGTATGCTATTCGCTTTGACGGTGCAAGAAGGCTTGTGATGATACCTCACTGCAGCCATAGGATCATCCAAACATAATTATCTCATATCAAGGAAATAAGATAAATAAACTCCCTGGCGGACAAATGACCAGTTTTAAGAAAAAACTTGTTTTCTTGAAACTAGTCATTTGTCCGCCAGTCAAGTTAGTTTATCTTATTTTCTTGAAATGAGATAATTGTTTTTGGCTGTGTAACAATTTATGCATCTGTGTCTGTTCACCCCCGTAGCTGTACGACATCTTACAGTGCTACTGCAGCAGGACTAAGAGACAGTTTTAGTATAGACCCAGCTGTAGGTGGCACTGCACCCACCGGGTTCACATGACCCTTACTTCATGTCCGGGTACTCTGGAGTAATGGTTAGCATGTGATTGCTCTTGGGAGGCCCATGTTCAGTTCTGGGGCACCTTTCCATGGCAAGTATGCAGATTTATATATATATATCCTTAGGACTGCTGGTACTTTCTGGAGGCGCACTGCCATAGCGTATTGTTTCCAATGCAAACGCAAAATATTGGCTTTCAGGGGGGCCTTTTTACTGTACACATTTTTACTATGGCAGTGCTAAGGGTATAGGTGATCCTGTACATACAGGCAACACTGACTCAGGCAAAGAGGACACATCCCCCGCTTGAGTTATTAAAGAGTATAAGTAGTGTCCCAGGTTCGGGTTATCACCAGGCAGGATAAAACTAATATACTGATGATGTTTCATTATGTGCGCAGTATTCACAGTAATAATTGGTTTCATGTGGTAGGGTAGATCTACAAAAATTATTAGCATGCATCATTATTGAACCTTTTTAGTTGGTTTGACAATGATAGTCACAAAGAAGGAAGGTTACATATTGAGGTTGGCTCACGTTGAAGGGCAAGGCAAACTACCCAGCAGCTGTGTGCAGAATAAAATACCACTTAGGATGCAATACAAAAGACATAGCTACAAGATTTTCAGAGATATATACCCTGTTTTATGACCGAGGCAGCAGCTGTGTTTTTGTGACCAGGTGCATTATCTGCTTTGTACAAAGTACTTCAGAGGGTTTAACTGGCATCAGTGGCGGAGGGGAACAGGTGGTTTTATTGTGGTCTGGTCCGGTATCTGAAGGTTTATTTCAAGCTAGGTGTGTAACAATGCCAGAACAAATACCCTGTTGATGATAAGCCAAAGGGGATGGTTAATGTAAAACATGAGTAAGGCATGACTTTGAATGTTATTCAAGTTGAAAAGAAGAACTTAGAGGGCATATTATTCTATGGATGTGTTAAATGCAGATCTGCATGAAATGGGTGATGATTTATGATAAACTAGGACTTAACCCTCATGTTAAAATTCAGTGACACATGTAGTAGAAACATGTTTTTCCTAGAGCATAGAGCATAGAGCTCTCAATGACACTCTGGACTTTTGAAAAATTGAGTCAATTCATCCATTGCGCACACATTCCCCCTCAGAATATTTCAGTATATATATTGATATCTTGCAGCAGACCGACACCTCTTAATATTTGCATAAGGATATCTAGTGTATGATATATACATGAGTTAGTATTATCAAGGTAGAATGCATGAATAGTAAGTACATTTATGGAATACCCCTGATTTTGATATGATCAGTAATCTGGAGAAATTATTTCAGTAAAATATAGGAGCAGAATTACCTATAGACACGTCCATTAATTACTGATTTTGTGTATGATGTAAACCACAGGTATCTATACATCAGCACCTTCTAGTGTATTTCCCAATCCTTGCCATGTACATTCCATATCTCTATAGCTTCCTGGCTCTGACCCAGTCCTCTCCACCTCCCACACCAGTAACAGCAGCAGGAAGTTGAGGACAGGTGGTTTTACAGGACACAGATTATAAATAAGCTAACATATAGTGACTACTACAGGAAGGATCTTGGGTAGCTGTTTAATGGTAGCATGTGTTATTCTATGATCACTATGCATCCTTATCTGCAGGAATTAAATGAGCATGAAGTCCTGGGAGGCTGAGAAAGACTCACAAGAACTCAGTGTAAGAAACTGTCCACTTGGGGGAGATATCTCCAAATACCTCTTTCACTTATCTGAATAATATGGGAGTACAGAACCTTGTCTATTGGGCCCTCAAGCTTACGATGTCAAACTATGTAAAATATCAGGTTGTTCATGGGACTATATTTTATGTGATCCAAGTGACACTCAAAGCCAAGAAACTCCAAGTCGGTTGATTTCCAATCCTGGCCAAACGTATTTCATAGCTCAATAGCTTCCTGGCAGAGAGGTACTGTCCGGGTCCTGACTGGGTCCCCATCACGCCCACCCCCTTTACAGCACAGCTGGTGCAGGACAGGTGGTCCCTTCACACAACTGGTAATACCAGACATCTCCTGCACCAGTACTGTGGTATTAAGGATGCACACCACCCTGCACCCCTCCATAATCCCTCATCTACCAGCCTAGCTATTATTTGGCATGACAGGCACTGCAGGGTGGTACCCGTGTCAACCCCAAGACATGCTAATTGATTAGGGCCTATTGTACCTGGTCCAATGTCATACAACCTTCCTGCTACCCATCAGTACCTACATATGAGAGGTGGGGGAGGTAACTAATGGTTGTATCAACAGGAAACCCTACAGCGAACTTGTATGTGGGAGTTATGGACATGGGCATGGCTTCTGTACAATGTTGGTGGTGCAAGCTCTCATTACATGCATTATCCCATATACACTCAGAAAAGTCAGTGTCATTGTTGCTAAAACCACTCTCACCTGAGAGTCAACCACTGCCTGACTTTCAGGCGAGAGTGGTTTAAGCGACATTTCCGGAGGTTGCCATTCAGTCAGCCCTATTCTGGTGTTTGAGTTGTTCGAGTTGCCAGTAAAGCACAACGATGGTAGTCTATGATAAACAGGGATAGTGTGTTCAGTGGGATTGCTGCAGCAATAGGAGTTTTAACCCTTTAAGGACCGCGTAACACCTTAATACATCATTCCCTTGGTCGTCATGATTCATGAATACAGCCCTGGCGGGTAACTCGCCAGGGCTGCATTCAAGCATCATGCCAACTTTTTGAGATTGAGGCACTCCCAAAGGGTTGGAATGATGCACCAATGCAGCACTGGGGAATTTACTCCCCGGGGCTGCATTGGTGCATGATGATGACAAATGTCATTGTTTAGCAACATGCATTGTTAAACGGTTAAGATAATGCCCTGATGCCTACCTGGCTAATGACACTTTCCCATTTCTTTTCAGCTATTTACATTCCAATGCAGCACTATGCTGTTCAGGAAGGAGTAGTACCATATGTTGATAATGCTATAATAGGTTTAAATGAAAAACGCTCGGAAACATTGCAGATATTACCATGATAACTCTCACATTAAGTGACAAGATAGCAATTATGGGCCACGCCCGGCTGTCATTGGTTTGATGAGCCCTTCATTTGTATTAATACATTAAGGTTTGATCAGAATGATTCCCTGCACAGATTTCTTAACAGATCTAATTGCTTGGTGTAATATCTAATGGGGTCCCTACTGCTAGCAATCATTTCGTATTGGTAATGGACATTAATGCCTCTATAACTGCAATGGTATACAACAGCACTTGGCAAAACAGAGTAAAAATTATGAACTAGACCTGCTGTTAAATTTCCTTTTCGTATTGATTGAATGCATCCTCATTGAATTTATCTTTCAAGCTTGTATTTATAATTGTATTCATTGTATTCATCCACCTACCACGTGATATCAATACATTACATTTTCTTTTGTGTTTTAAGGCAACATGAAAACATCTTTCTGCGAAGCCACAGAGAACCGAAATAGATCTATGAAATTAAAGGCAGGAATAATCCTTATACCTTCAGGCTGTCTTTTTTGGATTGCAGCCGTTTTGCACATTATCCAGTGAAATCGGAAATCAGATTATTACAGTATTGCTGTTATCCATATTAATGTCAAGGCCGCTGAAGCAATGCATAGCAAAGAAGCAGGGCTACCGCAGTTCCATCAAATGCTGAAGAGCAAAACATACCGTGCAGCAGCTGTCTACACCATAAACCAAGTCAAGGGATTGATTAAAAGTCTCGGTTTACGATGTAGCCATCAATTGATCTATATGTAGCCTATTCTATGGCTAAAAGCAACAGTTGGCTGTGCTATTCAGGTGCCTTATCATGGTTTAGTGCTGGACACCAAAAACGGTAACTTTGTGGTCGAACGATTCCCTGATGTCGTGCGGCGCTGTTTACCTCAGATTGGGGATATATCTAGATATATAAAGACACTGTAGAGTATGAACTGGACACAATAGCTACTGTAGCATTCAAACATATGGACACTTGCAATGTAGAGTCCACCCTCATTCCCTCAAACATCTACGATCTGGGATCCTTCACTTCCCCAGACAGTAGCCTGACAACTGCCCTTATAATTATGTTCCATTATTTCTGGCTAACTCGCTTCCTCAGATTTTTGCTTTCACTTTTCAAATTTGATGAATAGAGGGCTGACTGTATACCAACGCCATAGTTTCCCAACTGAGAGGCCCCAACCCCGTCCTCAGCACCCAACCCAGCAGCAGCAGGAGGTGGGAGTGTGACAGGTGGTCCTTTCACACACCTGGTACTAACAGACATTAACCGTTACTGTGGTATTAAGGTTGACAGATGCACACTTACCTACATACTGCAGCCCGCAATACGTCTCCCTCACCTACCCGCTTGGCTTTTATTTGGCATGGCAGGCACTGCAGAGTGTGGCAGTAGAGACAGGTGCTAATTGATGAGGGCCTATTGTCCCTGCCCTATGGCCATGCAATCATTCTGCTACCCACCAGTACCAAAAGGTGAGAGACGAGTGCCTTGTGGCACTTTACAGTCATGTCAGTAAGAAACCCTACAAGGGATCTTTATTTGGGGGCTATGTATATAGATGTGCTTGTGTCTGTGATACTTGATGGCTTGCGCTTTGACTGCTTCCATCATTGCATTCATAGACATGGATACCTTTATAAGAATCCAAACGGTTATAGTTGAACTTCTTAGATATCTTGCCTAGGTTCTTGAATCATATAATGGCATTTATAATAATATTGATGAGGTCAACCAAGGGTTTGTCCTGTGATTTCCTATAATGTCACACAATTGGCAGCTTATCTGGATGAATGACCATATTCTGTTCCATACCAATTACACAAAGAACCCAGGCTACCTAATTTCCACCAAATTGCTGAAGAGCAAACCATATGACATTGCAGCTGTGTACACGGTAAAACAAGATTGTATCGATGTGTAGCCTATTCTATGGCCAAAGGCAACAGTTGGCTGTGCTGTTCAAGTGGCTTATCATGGTTTAGTGCTGGACACTGAAAGCAGTAACTGTTTCGTCTTATAGAATTGCCTGATGTCGTATGGGGCCATTTACCTCAGATTGAGAATATCTCTACTAATATAAAGACACATAAATTTGAGTCAGGGTGACAGACGCACACCGACGCACCACCCTGCCACCCTCCATACATCTTCCTCACCCACTACTGTGGCTTTAATTTGGCAAGGTAGGCACTGTGGGCGGTACCCGTGTCAGTGGCGAGAGATGCTAACTGATGAGGGCCTATTGTACCTGGTCAGCGGCCATACAATCTTTGGACTACCTAGTGCTGTAACTTATTACCAAGTCGAAGTCACAACATTAAATAAATTTAGATAAAGCTGCATTTCACATGAATGGTAGGTTTAAGTATGAGAATTAACCTGTCAAAAGTTCCTGTCAAAAGCATTGTTTTTGTCCCATTAGGTATAATTATATTAGGTGATCCAGTATATAACTAGCTACAGGGCATTAGCAAAATCTTAAAATTGTGGAAGACCATTTTGGTACCAAATTATGAGCTGATCAATTAAAAAGTAGTGTAACGAAATGTGTGATTTTATTGCACTATAGCACCTAGAATTGAGAAGTTTGCCAGTAAAATTAGGAGGAACATCTTTTCTGTATGTTAAATTAATGATCACTGAATTTAAAGCATATTACTTCTAAAGGACTACTAATACCGTTTAATTACTAGGATATCTCGCAATGCAATGGCATGGTATAGTAAACCAATTGGGATGATAAACCAATGATTCTTGATTTCCTACTTTACAATATAGATGACTTTTGCTGACAACATGTGTCTGATAATAGGCAGCTTCTATGACCTTTCTCACATTAAACCAGAAAGGTTCAGTAAATGAAAGCTCCACTCCATGGTCTGTGTTGATGACAGTTGTTTGCGTCAGTAAAGAGGTGCTGTTACTCTGGTAACTAATGGTCAGACTATGTGCATAATTACCTTCATTTCCCTGCTCTTGTCATGCCTGGCCATCACCAACTAATAGCTTCCTGAAGCTGACATTGGTCAGACTAATTTAGGTGTTGGTATTGGTGACAGAATGTTTTAAACTTCACAAAACCAAACACAATTTCCCCCCCAGATCATGGTAGGAAGCAAAGCTATGAAGCAACTTAAAATTGTTTTTAATGCTGTTGAATTACTTTTACATGATTATGACATGTTATTCCCAAATATCTGCTAAAATGTTATAGGTAGATGGGCAAATATATAATGGAACAAACAGTGTCTTCGCCATACATGGATTGATTAATAGAGCCTTGTTGGTTAGTGTATGCACGAAAATATTCACATGTATTACTTGTAGCCATAATATGGTTACCACAATACATGCAAAAAGAAACAAGTTTACCTCAGTTGCAAAAGATAGCAAAGAACAGAACACAACTGACAAAAGCTGTGTACACCATTATCCACCAAAAGCAATAACATTAAAAAGTTCTATGTTTATGCCATAGACATCTACATATAGTATGTACATATAGCTTTTCTTTAACCAAGACAACAGCTGGTTTTGGTGCTCAGACACCATATCTTGGTTCCACATAGAAATTTAGAGGATTTATCTGGCATCACTTAGACTGGGAAGGCAGCAATAAAACCAACATTCAGCTTTCAGTATCGATACATGACATAACATGCAAAAGTATAGAGACTATACTATATGCAATATCCCTATAGTTTGACCATGAGACCAAAAACATTCTCACATTAAACCAGAAATGCTAACTTCATGACAGTTGCACATTAGTCTGTGTTGGAGCCAGTTGTTCATGATATCAAGGAGCAGTTGTCTGTGTGGTAAATAATGGTCAGACTCTGTGCACAATTAACTTCTTTTTTCCTGCCCTTGTCACGCCTGGTCATCACTAGAGAAAAGCTTCCTGAGGCTCACATTTGTGTAGTTAGATTTATTCATGTGTTGAGGTTTGTTACCCTGTAAAACTTCACATAATTTTCTCCATGATCTCAATTGGAAGCAAAGCTATGAAGGAAATTAAAGATTGATAAAATCCTATTGAACTACCTGAATGTAGTATCAATTATACTCTTCTGACCTTCAACTGAATGAGACATACTGGCTTAAATAAAGTACATGATCTAGTTGAGAACTACTGTTTGGACTGTAATAAATGTCATACTAAGTGACAATCTAGCAGCATTGGCTGTGCCTGGTCCACTATCTGTATAATAAGCCCTCCATGTGTTGAGTGCATTTTGTTTTTCCGATCAGTTCACTGTAAAGATCCCAGTATAGCACTGATAGTCAGGTGTCATATTTAATGGCGTGGCATCTGGTGACAGTCACGCTATACTGGTAAATGAAAATTAATGCCTCTTTACAAGGGTGAGTATATATATAGAGAGGCACTTATAGGATAAACCAAGTCTATATTACGAACTACTGAAAAATCGTTTCGTTATGTTCATAAGGTTTACCGCCGTATATTCCAACCGGTAGTTCATATTACTCACACCAGGGGGGGGGGGCAGGTGTTGTTAGACCGCCCGCCGGGTGATCCTGTTCACTTCTCCTTCTCTCTTCGTCCGGGAAAGACCACCTCTCATCACCATGCCGGTGTGTGAGGGTTGCAAAGCCACGGTGCATGGCAATGCTAAGTCTTGCAAGGAGTGTGGCAAGCCTATGCCAGACAAAGACAAGGATAGTCGGGGGAAGGACAAGCTCAACTCAGAGGATGAATTCAAGGATACGGAGGACCAGCTGACAGAATCGTTCAGGCTACGCCAGGAGGAGGCCAAGTCGGGTCCGGGGCCCAAGGTGCCAGGGTCAGCTGAGTCACAATCCGTCGAATCCCTGGGGCTAAGCTTACACGATATGAAATTTGATGAAGGTGACGGAGCCGTACTTAAGCTCATGGGTCATCTGGAATCTGTCAGCGGCAAGCTGGATAAACTGTGTGATGTCTGGTCAGCAATGAGCGGCGCCAAAAACCAAGATGGCGCCCAAAATGCCGCCGGCGTCGGCGGGAGTAGTGGTGGCGGTCATTCGGCGGCATCCACTCAGCCGGCCAAGTTTACTTTCACTCAACCTACAGCGGGTAGCCACCACACGACTCCTACTGTTCCCCACTCTCTACCTTATCCTATTGTGCCGGATTATTCAGTGGGGTACCAGTCTCAGGCCCATACTCAGGCCCAATACTACTCCGGCTACCCCATTCGCCAGCCAGTCTTTCAGCAGCCTCCAGGGGGCTACTACCAGGGCACCAATACCTATCCTGGGAACCAGCTGGGTGGGCCGTATCGGGGCCAATTTGGCCATCTACAGAACTTGACGGGCCAATACGCTCAGCCCGGTCATGGAGGCCCGGTCCCTCAGCACCAGGCTGAGTCCACGCCTCTACCTCCGAGCAGTCCCCTGCAGCATCCTCCAAACCAGATCGGGGGGTGGCAGCATCTCCAGCATCTGCGATGGAATCAGGGGCGGGATGTCCAACATCAGCACGTCATGGACCAGAATCACCATGTGGGCTGCTGTGGGAGCCGAGACTCAACCCTCAGTAAGTTTGACTACAGGCACTTCCTCCCTGTGAGTGAACGTAAAAAACAGTTGACAATCAAAACCAGTGAGGAACTGTGGCATTATCACAATTGTCTGCTCAAATATATGTTACAATGTGGAGACGACGTCTCGGGGTTTATTGATCATACTGATTACATTGCAGAGATGGCCAGTTCTAACATTTATGATATCAAGGCCATAGTGGCCTACGATGAGGCCTTTCTGGAAAGGGCCAGGGAATTTGGGCCGATGGCTTTCCATGGTGCCGACACTCATTTGTCTAATACCAAGTTGGGCTTACCGGGTACTAAGATGATGGTGGGTTCTTGCAATTCCAGTGGGGGTACCACCAAATATACCCAGAACTCCTCTAACGGCTCAAAAAATTACCAAAGTGGTTCCAAGAACTATCAGGGGGGTAGGGGTTCATACGTTAATCTGAGGGCCCCAAGGTATTGGTTGGTTGGCGCAAGACAGCCGCGGACAAAGGGATCTGTTTCAAATTCTCCCAAAATATGGTTTGTGAAGGCTGCCCGTTCAAACATATGTGTGTGACTTGCGAAGCAACAAACCACAGCATGTTTGACTGTAAAAAGGGGGGCGATAATAGGGCGTGACATTCAGTTGCGACCGATAGCGGGGTAGCTAGTGCAAATAAGGTAATTACCTCGACCCCTCTGGTCCAAACTCATGTTGATGTTTACGGTTCTGGTGTGGGTGACACGCTAGGGCCGGTTACATCAGTCGACAATCACAATAATGTTGTTCACACTTCACGCGGCGCGGGTTTGTCAACAACCAGCCCGGGTGTTGTGTTCCAGCGCGATGACGAAAATGTTGAAGATTTCTTTGATATTTATGGTTGTGATCAGTGGGACAACCCAAACTGGGTCAATATGTGTCAGGAAGGTGACATTAATGTGGACATAAATACAACGGGGGAAGATTTCTCAGGGAATGCCGCCAGTGTAATTTATAAAATAATTGATGACTGGTCGGACCCAGAATTGGTAGTCGCGCGCGCCTCCCTGATCCAAGATGGCGGCCGCATGGTGGATGTTCGTGTTTACGATGATAGTTTTTGGGAAAACTTGTGTGAATACGTCAGTATTGATCGTTCTTGTGATTCATGTGAAGCTTATAGCTTACTACAAGGTTGTGGTGTCCCAATGGGGCTGGTGGAGGTGGGCAAGTTCTGTTATTTGCCGGTGTTTGATGACTGTATCGAGGGTACTTGTGCTTGTGTATATAGACTGTGCGGGGCTGTCTGTCAGATCAAACCGTGTCGGTTTGCGGCGGCGGTTATGGGGTTTGGTGACAGTGTTAGCTATGATGATTTGTATGTATTAACCTCAGCTTGTAGGGGGGTTAGGATTGTCGACAAAGAATGTCCATCAAATTATTTATGTGAAAATTGTTCGTCAATAACTGATCATGTAGTAGCCAAGGAGATGTCAAAAAATGTGACTGATGAACTGTTGAGTGACAAAGTCCAACGGGTGCCTAGTGCCCCTCGGTGTGTACATTCCCTGGGGGCGGTAAAAAAGCAGAATGGGAAGCTGAGACCCATCACAGACTGCTCGCAGCCACCTGACATCAACATCAACGAAGATATGACCACAACCTGCAACAAATTTCACTACAAGACTCTGGACACTGTGGTTCATATGATGCACGAGTCTGACTTTGGAGCCGTCAGTGACATAGCCAGCGCCTATCGTGCCATACACATTATTCCATCTCACCGTTGTTTCCAGGGGTTCAGATGGGACATGGGGCGCGGTCCAGAATTCTTTGAGGATCTACGCTTGTGCTTTGGGGGGCGTTGTTCACCATACGCCTTCACCAAATTCTCTGACTTTGTGGTGAAATGTATTGACAAGATGGGTGTGTCACGCAGTGTCAATTACTTGGACGATTTTGTGGTTCTGGGGGCAAGTGAGGCTGAGTGTGCCTCCAATCAGGAACTGTTACATAACATGCTGTTCAATTTTGGTTTGAAGTTAAGAGCGAGAAGGTGACTGCCCCCAGCCAGGTTTTCAAATACCTCGGTATCGTTGTGAATACTATTGACATGACACTATCTATTGACGACGACAAGCTCCTGAGAGTCAAGAATGGGGTCCTTGATCTCCTAGACAAGTCTACTTGCCCAAGGAAGTCTCTCGAGGAAGTAGCAGGGTTATTGGCCCACTGTGCCACAGTGGTGAAGGGTGGCCGCACCTTCGCCAGGCGCATCTACAACCTACTTCAGGATGCTACTTGTGAAACTGTTACTTTGGATGAGTGTGTTAAGCAGGACTTGATTTGGTGGGCAAGTTTCACACAGTGGTTCAACGGCAAAGCACGTGTCTTGGGGGGCTCATATTCCCCTAGGATCATGTGTTCAGACGCTTCTAACTTTGGCTTCGGTGCTTACACGGACAAAGACTACTTCTGGGGCTGTTGGTTTAAAGATCCAGCAGACTGCCCTCACTCAGAGTCTGCACCTAGGTCAGGGCCTTACTCCTCCCACATCAATGTAACTGAACTCTGGCCAGTAGTGGTAGCTATACACAGGTGGGGCTCAAGCTGGAGGAACCAGGATGTGTTGGTGTACACAGATAACACACAGGTCCAGTCAGCAATAAATACCGGTAGAAGTACCAATGCTTACACTATGGCTTGGCTGAGGGAGATCTTTTGGGTCTGCGCCTTCTACAATATAAATCTCAGAGCAACCAGGATCTCATCAGCTGAAAATGTGATTGCTGACTCACTCTCTAGGTTAAATAGTCATGACTTTGTTACAATCTGCTGCGCAGAATTATATGAATTTTTTTCTTGTTGTAGAGCTAGATGTGCTGCGTGGTGAATGGTCACGCGTCAGAGACTTGTGCTGGTCAGTGAACACCCATAAGGCCAGGGCAAGCCAGTGGCGCAGGTTCGACGCCTTCTGTGAGGAATTCAATTTGGACCCACTCCCAGCTTCTGTTGACACAGTCGGGTTGTATATAACCTACCTGTCTAGGTCATGCTGCTACACTACCATCAAGAACTATATCTCAGGGGTGTGGACCTTACATGACTACAGTGGAGTTCCCCATGTAGACTCTACCTCCTTCCTGCTTAAATCTACTATGTTAGGTGCCAAACGCCTCCTGGGATGTGAGACAGTACAAGCTACACCTTTGTCGCCTGAGGATATGTGTAACCTTTTCAAAGTATTGGATATGTCTAAGTTCTCTGATCTACAGTTCTGGTGTGCAGTTACCCTGTCCTACCGCTGCCTTTTGAGAGTCAGCCATATCACGGAGTCACCGCATGTTCTGAGGTGCGGTGACATTATTTTCACAGACTCAGGCATGGACATCATTATTCGCTCTTCTAAAACTGTGCAGTTTAGAGAGCGCCTACAAGTTATTCCAGTCATCAAAGCAGGGGCCAGTGTGTTGTGCCCTTGTGAATTATTAGCACTATATTTGTGTCGTTCAAACCTGGGACCAGATGGGACACTCTTCCCTTACAACTACAACAGTTTTGCAGCTGTATTCAAGAGGAATTGCAAGGCTGCAGGGCTGACAGGCCAGTTCACTACTCACAGTATGAGGCGTGGCTCCGCCTCCTTCCTCTCAACCTTCTTGCCGCTCCACGATGTCAAGACTTATGGGAACTGGAAGTCTTGGTCAGTACTACTATACATCTCAGACACTTATACTTCGAGGAAATCCAAGGACCACTTGGTGGCAGATAGACTTTCACGCTATTAGTTGGGGCAAACTTTTGTTGTTATGCCTCTTTGGCCTCCTACGACGAGTTCTAGGGGCAAAGTTAATTGACTCGTTCTCTCGTCTTGTTTCACTATGTAGGTGTAGGGAATATGTGGGCGGTAAAGGTTCATAAGGTTTACCGCCATATATTCCAACCGGTAGTTCATATTACTCACACCAGGGGGGGGCAGGTGTTGTTAGACCGCCCGCCGGGTGATCCTGTTCACTTCTCCTTCTCTCTTCGTCCAAGAAAATTTTTATTTTTCTGTAATAAAAGGGCCTCCTACGACGAGTTCTAGGGGCAAAGTTAATTGACTTGTTCTCTCGTCTTGTTTAACTATGTAGGTGTAGGGAATATACAGCATTCAATCAAAGCTGTCCATTTTCCACTAAAATATAAATTCTGAGAATGTGATTACAGCTCCCCTTTGGATTCAACGCTCAGCACACTCAGTTCCGATCCATAGACCATATGACATGGTATCTTAAAGATAATCATTAAGATAATTCGAAAATAGTTGTATGGCATCTAAATATATAGCAAAGACAAATAGACCCCTTTCTCTCAAGGATACAGGAATAATCCACATGCCCTCAGGCTTTAGTGCAGAAGGTCAGCCAAGTTTCAATACCCAGCAGCTGTGTTCACCATAAACCATCAAGAGGTATAGAATAAAAAGTCTCTGTTTACAGCAGAGTGTCCATATTTGTATAGCCAGGAGTATGGTCATGGCCACAGCTCATTTTGATGATCAGGTGTCTTATCTTGCTGGCGCATAGAAATTCAGAGGATTTATCCGGCATTGGCTGGACAGGGGAGCCTGCGGAAACAACAAGATTTAGCTCACAGTGTTACATGAGTGACGTCATAGCCCAGGGTATAGGTACACACTGTATGCAATGGGGGGGCATGACAGATAGACAACCCTTCAGTTTAACTGCATAGTTTTGATCCTATACATGTGATAAATAACTCACCCTGCAGCCCAGTACCAGCAGTAGGTGCAGAACTGGTGGTCCTGTCACACACCTGGTGATACCAGACATCACCAGCCCTGGTACTGTGGTATTAAGGTTGACAGATGCACCCAAGCACACCACCCTGCAGCCCTCCACACATCTCCCTCACCTACCAGCAGGGCTTCAATTTGGCACTGCCAGTGCTGCAGGGTGGTGACCATGTCAACACGGAGACATGCTAATTGATGAGGGCCTATTGTATCTAGCTCATGGTCATATAATCTTCCTGCTACCCACCAGCACCTGGACAGGTTAGTGCCATTGGCAATCTTGCAGTGGACTTACACATGAGAATGGATCTTCTAATTGCATTGGTTATGTTCATCATCCCATGCACATCTACACCTGGGATGCATTGTCGATCAAATTCAGGAGTTGCAGGCGGTACTGTTTTTTTTTATTACAATGTTAAGTTGACGAAAGCAAGTAAATACTGATGTTAGTGCCTCGGTACCTACATGCTGAATACAAGCGCTTATTGACAAAACACAGTCAAAGTTAGAAACTAGAGAATAGTTATTTAGATTGCTATTTTTATATTTCGGATCATATTGCAAGATGGCATATATGCTGCCCATAAAGAGTTATTGTCTGGTGTGACCATGGGCAGGTTTGGGCCGGGACCATGTTGTTAGGACGTACTAAATACATAGTACACCCTTTCCATTGGGTCTGTACCAAGATCATGGTGCTGTGCACCATCTTGGGCTGCACCATATTCTTGGTACACCTGATGTGTTCACTGGACCATGACCCCTGCTCATGCAGGAAATGGGCCAATCACAGCCCAGTACTCATGTACATTACCTGTGGTCACTGGGCTGTGACCCTTATCTGTGGATGTAATTAGTGGGGTCACCGTGGTCATAGGTGGGAATAGGGAAACTACTCTACTGTTATACTTATATTTACATTATATGGCTTATTTACTGCATTATCAAACATCACTAACTTAAAACAAAAATGTCATTTTGTGGGCCTTTATCTATGATTTCATCCTATGGGTTCATTTACATTAGCAGATTTAACAACAAATTACCAAACTGATTCTACTAAACATTTACTGAAGGAAAATATGTAGATTCTTAGATAATATTCCGATTTTTGTTATGAAAAATGGTGCATACATCAATTATAGACCTCTACTTCCTATGGTGGCATCAGAATTATGCATTTTAGCATGGAAATATGAGAAAAGTGACAATAAATGAGTGTACCAAGTTCTTGGTACACCCTGTGTTCTGGGGACTGTCAGTCAATCTTAGGGCGTACTAAGAAACTGGTCAGTGTCCAACCTGATGGGGGGCTCACAATACAGTGCTAATTCTAGATGGACACAAGGTGGCCACTATTACCCTATTATGTGACATGTTAGCAGTACAGACTGCACCCAGCCCACTGTTCATTTAATGAGCCGTCCATTTGTATGATGCACTCTTTGTCAGATCAGATTGATTCCCCCAGCTAGCTCATTATAGCTGTAATTACCTGGTGCTATGGGAAATGGTGTCCCTACTGCCAGCAGCCATTGTTACTTGTAATGGATGTTAGTGCCTCCATACCTGCAGTGGTATATAGCTATAATGAGATAGTAGGTGAATTATATATCTGCACTTAGTAGCAAAACACAATCAGAATTATGAACTACAGAACAGTGCTTTAGACTAACAATTCTCCCATCATATTGTAGAATGAAGTACTCATTCTAGAGTATGAAGTGATATTTGTAACCTAGTATAAGAAGTCATGAAGTAAGATATAAATCATGTTAGTAATATACATTGTACTAGGTGACTCAAATAATGTAGCCTTCATTACATGCAAGTCTCAGCTGGTCTTGTATGTAAGCATAGGAGGACTTAGTGGTTGTTTGTATTAGGGATTGGTGTACTTTAGGGTGTATGGATAACAATGGCTTGTGTGAGCATTGTGAGAGAACATATTGTAACCGATTTTGTACTGGAGGGGGTGAGACCCTGAGAGAGGAAATAAAGTCAGTATTCACCAAGTAGTCAACTGAGCAACATGTGTCCGTGTTACTGTGTTCCTACCCTATCTAGAACTCCTAATTCTACACTGGCAACCACAGACTCGATTTTGTAGACTGCAAAGTCTACCGAACTTTACATGTAGAGGAGATTGACATGGGAGGATTTGCAGTAGACATGTTAAGATAAGGACAATGTGAAGGCAATGAAGGCCTCCTCCTGTGGCCCTAGACTACAGGAGAGCAGCAATGTAGGCTGGAGGCCTTAAACGACATGGTGAAGTTCTCAAGTAATATCAGAGGAGAGGAGAG
Organism: Harmothoe impar; assembly: GCA_947462335.1. Lineage (NCBI taxonomy): Eukaryota > Metazoa > Annelida > Polychaeta > Phyllodocida > Polynoidae > Harmothoe > Harmothoe impar. Next base: position 69,081,453 of record OX381706.1, read on the forward strand.
TGCTGAGAGCGACATGGTGACGTTCTCAAGTAATATCAGAGGAGAGGAGAGTGCTGGGAGCGACATGGTGAAGTTCTCATGTAATATCAGAGGAGAGGAGAGTGCTGGGAGCGACATGGTGAAGTTCTCATGTAATATCAGAGGAGAGGAGAACTGGGAGAGTCGTGCTGAGATTTTCAAGTTGTATTAGAGGAGAGGAGGACTTTCAGATTTGTAGAAGACATTTTCAAGGAAGGAGATATATGATAACTATATTGGACTTTGTTTTAAGGTTCTAAGGTATCAGGGGCATGGGGAGATCGTTTGCTAAAGGTTCAAGGGTACCAGGGGCATGGGGAGATCGTTTGCTAAAGGTTCTAAGTTATCAGGGGCATAGGGAGGTCGTTTGTTAAATGCTAAAGGTATCAGGAAGATGGGAAGGTTGTTTATTAAATGCTAAAGGTATCAGAAAGATGGGGAGGTCGTTTGTTAAATGCTAAAGGTATCAGGAAGATGGGGAGGTCGTTTGTTAAATGCTAAATGTATCAGAAAGCTTGGGGGGTCGTTTGTTAAATGCTAAAGGTATTAGAAAGATGGGGAGGTCGTTTGTTGAATGCTAAAGGTATCAGAAAGATGGGGAGGTCGTTTGTTAAATGCTAAAGGTATCAGAAAGATGAGGAGGTCGTTTGTTGAATGCTAAAGGTATCAGGGAGATGGGGAGATCGTTTGTTAAATGCTAAAGGTATCAGAAAGCTGGGGAGGTCGTTTGTTAAATGCTAAAGGTATCAGGAAGATGGGGAGGTCGTTTGTTAAATGCTAAAGGTATCAGGAAGCTGGGGAGGTCATTAGGTAAGACATGGTTGTCGATGGATGTTCCAGGGGCTAGTCATACCAGTAATCCCTAGAGTATTCTCCTCCATTGTGTCCGGGTTGCTCAGTAGTGTGGGACCTGGGTGGCATTTTCATAGCCTTTTAGAAATGATGTGTTAGTTTATGTAGTTGTGAAGGCTGTTGATGAGGTCCAGCATTGATGTGATGGGAATTAGTTGTAGTTTAGGCCTGCGTGGCCATTGAGAGTTGAGGCCTGGGTGGCCATAGGTAGTTTAGGCCTGCAATGGCTATGGAGAGTTGAGGCCTGTGTGGCCATGGAGAGGTTGACTTTTTTTTGTTCTCTTCTTTGTATAAATTGTCCCTGTGAGATTGGGGGAGGTAGGTGAGTGTAGATGAGCAGTATTGGGCTTCCCTTGCCCTAACCTGTGCCTAGCTGCCTGTTAGCTGGTCCCCCTGTCAGCTAGCCTCCCGTTAGATTTCATATTGGGTTCATAATAATTTACTCATTCACGAGTTATTGTATTGTCATGGAGGTGGATGTGCCTGCCCACTCTGTGAGTTTATTTGGAATATGATTATTGTGTTGTCACGGAGGTGGAGATGCCTGCCCACTCTGTGAGTTTATTTGGGATATTATTATTATAGTGTCACGGAGGTCAATGTGCCTGCCCACTCCGTGAGATTATTTGGGATATGACTATTATAATGTCACGGAGGTCGATCTGCCTGCCCACTCCGTGAGATTATTGGGATGATGTTTGTATTGTCACGGAGGTTGATGTGCCTGCCCACTCTGTGAGATTATTTGGGATATGATTATTGTATTGTCACGGAGGTGGATGTGCCTGCCCACTCTGTGAGATTATTCGGAATATGATTTTTGTACTGTCATAGAAGTGACTCAATCACGAGTTTCATAAGACTGGTATGAGCATAGAAGGGATTGCTTGTGGAATGTGCGATATATCCTACATATTTTCATCAATCCTATGAAAATATTTTAATAAAATGGGGGAGATATGTAGAATGAAGTACTCATTCTAGAGTATGAAGTGATGTTTGTAACCTAGTATAAGAAGTCATGAAGTAAGATATAAATCATGTTGGTAATATACATTGTACTAGGTGACTCAAATAATGTAGCCTTCATTACATGCAAGTCTCAGCTGGTCTTGTATGTAAGCATAGGAGGACTTAGTGGTTGTTTGTATCAGGGATTGGTGTACTTTAGGGTGTATGGATAACAATGGCTTTTGTGAGCATTGTGAGAGAACATGTTGTAACCGATTTTGTACTGGAGGGGGTGAGACCCTGAGAGAGGAAATAAAGTCAGTATTCACCAAGTAGTCAACTGAGCAACATGTGTCTGTGTTACTGTGTTCCTACCCTTTCTAGAACTCCTAATTCTACAATATGACTGATGACTGCATATGCATAGAGGTAATCTTTCAAAACAAACATAGCCCTAGTTACATATACCGTATTTGAAGTAATAATCGCCCTGAGCGCTTATCTTTTTTTTTGGTGGCGTTTGAAGTACTTAAGAGTTTAATTGTAGAACTCGGGAAATTTGAGCCTTTGTTCTAGTCTAGAAATGCCCTACTAGTAGAGGGGGTGCGTATTACAGGGAGGGCGCTTGTTATGGCAAACACTTTATCTAAAATCGATGGATCTGTCTGGTGTATTGCAGGTCTGTTTTATCCCAATCCTGATCTAGACGCTCCTCTCAAGTTGAACAATAGCATACTAAGTGACCATCCATATAGGTTATGATATGGTAAGTCGTAATATTTCTATGCCTTTTTCAATTCATATAAAAAATATTCACCATACCAGCAAAACAACTAGACTCCTCCACTTGAAGATTGAGGCAGGGATAACCTTTACACCCTCAGGCACTACATAATGGATTTTAGAGGTTTTTGATGTTATCCAGTGAAATCATGTACCAGATCATTTTAAAGTTTTAAAGTCCATATTAATGTCAGGGGGGGCCCTGAGGCAGAACGTAATAGGTCGCTGTCTACCATAACCCGTACTACATGTCCAAACATGTTATGTTATTTTTCACTTATTATGGGTACTTAGGGCTCATTCTATTTAATTGGGGTATTAACATCAAATCTGATAATATTGTATCTCGATTTAGAGAATGTTTGGATGTGGGGCTGCTTAAGACTTGATGCTATCCAGAGACACTCATTTCTCGAACTTGTTTTTATCCAGATTCAGGGAACAAGCGTCAATGTGTCCACCACTGTTATTAGTAAATATGTTCCCTGAATGCAATTACCTGAGAAAAACAACATACATCTGTAGCATAATTGTTACCAGACGTAGCTAACTGTCACTTTCCTGGCTTATAGTGTAAGGGAAAAGCAACAAGATGTAGGTGGAGCCTATGGCGTGCGGTTTGTGGTTCGAAAAATGAAGAATTGTCATGAATATTGTATGCGATATGTTATGATACATATAAGGTGCAATCCATATGCTTCATAATCTATGTTGCTCACAAAGACAGATTCATCATGTTATTCGTACATCGTTCATTTGTGTTATAAACTCATGTATTAACATACCAAATCAGATATTCTTTCAATACCGCTCTAATACTGAATGTGATGAAACGACCATTGCGGTCCTATGATATCTCCTAGTTGCCAGAATGTGACTAGTTGAGAATATACCATATCATTGCTCTGTTGAGTTTACATTAGACACCTGTTGTTGGTATTGTACCCATTTTGAATGTACCGTATTCTTTAGAAAATCACTTTGTGCAAAAAAGATAGGTTATAAACTCAAAATATGTTACGTGAAATAGCATGATAGTTCTTGCCTGTTCAGCATTTGTCTGCTGGGGGTAAGGGTGGGGGGGGGGGGGGGAGAGATACACCAAATTGCCCAAGGTGTCAGCCAACCTTCTACAGCTTGTATAAAACATTGTAGCAGTGACCTTTCCTCTTCGTCCTTGTGTGTACGCAGCAGAAAGACTTGACATTTATGGAGGGTGTTTATCATCCCTTGTGCACATGACAAAGGTGAGAGCTAATATACACACAGTATCTCCAGAACTTCGAGAGAACAACGCATATGTAAATAAATCAACGTCATTCAAACCATGACATTTTCATACTTTATTCTACGATCCCAAAAAGAACTTTCTTTACAAATTCATACCTCAAATTTTGAGTATGGACCAAAAAGACCATGTAAACATAACGGGAACTTTATTTTTTATGATACTGACTTATACACTAACCAGTTTCAAAATGATCAAATTGCCTATAACGGAAACTGCATGAAAGCTGGAAATTAATCCAATATAATTTGATAGACAGAAGCACGCTTGCTACTTAAAGGCACGGAAATTCTTGGTAAATGTCACAGTAATATTTATGTGACATTTACTTGGGATGGACGTGACTTGATTACGATAAGTACTATAATAGGCAATATTATTGTTGCTTGAAGTCATGCCTTCATGTGTCTCGAGCCCAATTAGTTACTACTATGAGGACTACTTAGCAGGAATCAAACCGGTTAAAAATCTATGGACCTTTTCAGAAATACAAGGAAAGTCCCTTGCATCATCATCATCATCACCCTTTACCATCTCATTAGATTATAATATTTCATTAACCTTATATCAGGCTAGGAAAATCCCGGGATTTCCTCAATACAGGTAGAAAACCCTTCCTGGGCATTTTAACCAGCATGGGGAGATCTCCCCTCACTTAAGATAGCCCCTATGTGGATGCTCAGCCCTTATCTCTGCAGAGATAAGAGATAAGGGCCACCGCCGGTCCCGCACCTCCAAGGGGGATTTTGCCACCAAGGGGGATTCTCCCGGTGGGGTGGTGAGGGAGGGGTGAGGGGGGGGGGATCCACATATAATGCACCTTATTTCGGCCAGATTTTGCATTTTAAATCATTATAAATCACAGAATATAAAACTGATATAAAAGCCCATCCACATATACCTAGTCTACTGTATTGTCTACCTGTCTATGAAGTAACCATTATCCGCAAATAATGGTTAGATATTAGCAAATTGAATTTCATGATTGAACCTATTATTACATGTATGTTGCCCCAGAATCAAGGGGGGAAAAGCCCTCGTTCTATTTTTCGCCTTCAAGGGAATAAAGGTAGGATTTGCCAGGCCTGTATATTGAGCCGATAAAGTTTTAATGACATCCCTCATATACATATATACATATGTACATATATATTTGTCTGTGAGGGAACTGCTGAAAGCATTCTCCATTCAGTCCTAACTTCGGATTGAGAGGATTGCAATAATTCCTCTGTGAACAGTGTTTAGAATGCTTGACGTACCATCATTAAAGGTTTATATGCCTAACCATACCTAGCATGTGTTCTTCTCTTTCCTTCCACGTTTTCTTCATAAAGAATATTGCTATTGAATGTTTACTAACCTACACATGGTCTATTGGGCATTAGATGTAGTAGAAAATCCTAACATATTTTTTTATTATGATAGATAGGTAAGTCATACATGGCAGGAACATGCTCCTAAATGCTAATTTTCCTGTTATAAAACGCCTTACAAGGGCTTAATTGCCCTTTATTACCTCCGTTCATCGGAACAACTGCTGGTGTTTGTATAACACGGTCTACTAGACCATGCATTTCTTCCAGGATAAATAAATGAGATTCAAATCAAATCAAATCAGGTGGTTAGTGACTGACCTTAGATATGGTGTCTGCTATGTCGGGCATCTCCTTGTTGTAGACAAAGACGACCTTCCTCCAGTTGTACTTCTGTAGGAGGGAGACGACAGACATGGAGATACGAGAGTCATGCGGCTTGGTGCGCGCAAACGTGGGGTACAGGGCCTTGTTGGACACCTCATAGTTGGAGCAGAACTGCAACAGAGGAAATATGAGGCATAGATTAGATATCAATTAAGTCATTAAAGACCTGTTTATATAATTTCCGGTTCATATGATCGGGACAGAAGTTAATGCAAGACTTCTGCTGCCGAAAGGAAAACGTTAAAAGAAAATCTAGCTTACAATTAATTGATGAGAAAAAGCAACAAATTTCAGAGAATGAATTGGCATCATTGCAATGATATTACATTTCTAAAATCAATGAACGATACAAGGATAGGTGGAAGAACTGCTTTGCATTAGTGCAGGTGATGATGGAGTTGATGTTGAGTTCTAATATTATACTAATAACATTCATGTCCTCTTATAAAGAAATGTGTTTTCCTGATGAGGTCTCTATACCCCAATACCAGGTACAGAGAAGCCCAGCAAATTTACTTGAGCATTATAGAGGTATCAAACTTGATGCAAATTTTCAAATTTTCTCAGTTTTCCTGTTTTTGTTGTTAATGTTACGATTAGTATATATTGTGGCCCATTGTAGCCGTTAAGCATAGAAACAGTAACCGAGGGTCCCATAGATGGTGTTCCAGTCTGATGGAAATTAGCTTTTGAAGTAATCACAGTATTGTCCTATCCTAGTTGTGCTAGTTATGGTATAACACGCCATGAACTCTCCTTGAACCATTGAACAGCAGAAGGACTTTCCTACCCAATAACAGCTAACCCTTTAAGGACAGCATATTGTTTTCCCTATTATCTTTACCATCATTATGGTTAAACTGAGTCCACTCACTTATGCTGTTTTCATGCATAATGTCCTTATAGATGGCATAATGGTATATGCATGCAGCATTAATGAGTAGATTCGCCAAGGCTGCATTAACATACTATGTGGCCCTTCCAGGGTTAATACATGAGGCAGACATGTGTGGTGTAGTGTCTGTGCTCTATCAGCCTCATTTGGGTAGGCAGACATATTGATAGTTGTTTATCACAGCACAAGCACAATGCAGACACTGCATCCCTTTATCAAGACCTAAAAGGGTCTCATGGAACCCCATCAAATCTATAAAATAGCTTATTTTGCCAATGTTGGGCAATTTCTTTGGTCACTTTACCTATTTATAGTCAGTTTGCAATCCTGCAATCTTCCCCAACCTGTGTTAAGAATTTATCGTCCGAAATTCAGTTCAAAGAGCTCCATTTGGGCTAAAAAATGATCTAACATAATTGTCTACCCTAATATGAAAATAATGTTGCCCCAAACATACTGCTTTCTGCAACAAGAAATGAGTCTCAAGCTCAAGTTTTCATATTAACTTTCCTGCATTGATCGTACATGCGCATATACAATCATACGCTCAAATAGATAGCACTCCCCGAAAACCTACTCAGTGAGTGCCCTTTATAGAGGCCATGTTTGAAGCCCTAGATCTGAAGCTCTTCCCTGTAGATAGGCCTGTGTAGTGACAAAGGCCACCTACATACTGGTTGCATTTAAGTGAGCGACTGCCTCTCACTCACCGGAAAGTGGGTGATAACACGGGAAGGAACCGTGCAGTCGGCAATGAATGAGGAAAGAGACGATTGGACCTTAACCATTTAGGCATGACATAGTGTGCACGTGCAGCATTTAGTGGTGATGCTTGCATGAGGAGTGGGCTTTCCAGGAATGGAAAAAGGCTTCATGACATGCCACTTGGGTAGGTGTTGGCATAATGAATAATTACAGCACTGGGGAGTTACTCAACAGGGTTCAGATAATGCAGAGGACATTAAAGCATGCTATGACCACTAAATGGTTCCAGTGGGCGATACCTTCGAAAAGAGACGGTGGCTTTCCGGCAGTGATGGCTTTTTAGCCAGGCCGGCCGGGCTCTGACAGAGAAGGACGTTCAGAAGTGGTCGTGAAGGCAGGCAGAGAGGGTTCATCTTGTGCACTAAGTGAGATGGATCCCACAGATCCATGTAGCCTCCCGGTCTCTGAAAGCTGAGAGGGCACCGGGCTATAGTGGCCAGGTCAAGGCTAGGAGGAGCATGAGTGAATAGTTTCATTATTGCCAATTTATCACCTTTGCCCCCTCAATGAAGAGGTCTTCTCCCTCATCTGTGAGATTTCAAATGCAGGTGATTTTGCATTTTTCTAGAAAATATGCTATGATTATATAAAAACGGATATCAAATCTGATTAGATTGGCCCAATACCAACTTTAGTGGCAACTCAAGTGTATTCATTGCAATCATTCTTTCAATGATCCTCCTGTGGTGATAACGGAACCTTCAATAGCAGGCCATTTCCTGCTAGTGCTATGAAAAGACAAGTTCTAATTCAAGATCCTGTTCAAGTCCCAAAAAAACTGGCGACTTCTCTACCCCAGTCACTTTTGCAATGTCCTGCTACAAAAAGGTGCAATGTCATGTTGGTATGATATGTGTTGCTCACTAGTTGGTACCTCTGTAACACCCTATTTTCTCTTATTGTAGCTTGATTAATGTACCAATGTTAAAAGGTAGTGCACATGTAAGTAGGACTAAGGGAACATTTAGCCATATCCTTTAATACTAAAGTCTATGGTTTTAACTTCATTTCTTGCTTCCCATACTCCCACAAGGAGCGATTTTGAATATTTCCATTTGCTAACACAGTATTCTGATTGGTAGGAAAGGGTTCTGGTATGAGTGTCTAGAGAGCAATAGATTCAGAGTATTTCAGAGTCGAGGTAAAGCTTGTGTGTCACTGGGGAATGAGCACATTCTATGAACGGTGGTGACATAAGATTGATTGTTGAATTGCCTCCTTGGGAAATGCAATGTTGTTTTCAAGATTAACGCAAAACTAGTTTGTTACTGGTTTGAAAATTCAAGTGGTGGTTGTTGACATCCATCAATCTTAACACGACCATAACCTCATGGTCAACATGTGAAACAACATCCACGGTTTGCTCAATGAAGACATATACCTGGTTTCCAGAGACTATGATAAATTAGGTATTACCTTTTTGACCTCTGCATATATTTCTACTTCTACATTCAGGCACACCCACAGTGGTCACTGGTTGTTCGTGATTAGTCTACAGCCATGCTGAGGAACTTCTATCATTCAGTCGGCTGCCAGGTAGGTCAATTTGGTGCCAATTCAAAGCAAATCAGATATATAACTGTTGATACTGTCTATTGACCTGGAATTGTGAGTTGAAAGAGTCTACTTAGTATGTTATGGAGATCTCCTCATAATATCTACTAGCTGGTTACTATAGTCCCAGTAAAGTCTGTTTTAGCAATATGTACATTTTTCAATAAAGGGAATTTGTATTACAATATTACCTCTGATTGATACTGTAATTGTGTAGAGTATACAAGCCTGCATCGTAAAGTGCCGATATGTAGCTATTTCTGCTCCAAGTCAGTAATTTCCTTTATCAAACACACAGTCAACTATCATATGTGAGTCATAGACAGTATAGCCTCCTATGTTTAAGATACTATCAACTTTCGTACACGTATGATTCATGCTTTATCAAAATGGACATTTTGAAGATGGAAACACATTATCATGGGTATATTGACATACCTGCAATGACAGTATACTCTCATCTAAATGGCACTCCACACAAACTTATTCAGTGAGGGCCGTTTATAGAGGACATGTTCGAAGCCCTAGATCTGAGACACTTCCTTGTACATATATGTACAAGGAAGTGTAAAAAAAGTGTTTAGAATTTAAACACTTATTGTGGCCGTTATTTTGAACACTTGTAAAAAGTGTTTAGATTCTAAACACTTATGAGCTAAACACTTCAATAAGTGTTTAGGTTTTAAACACTTATTTGCAAAGTGTTTAGGTTCTAAACACTTATCTAAACACTTTTTACCTAAACACTTATTCAAAAGTGTTTGGATAAAAAGTGTTTAGATAAAAAGTGTTTAGATAAGTGTTTAAAATCTAAACGCTTATCAAAAAGTGTTTAGGTTTTAAACACTTATCAGCTAAACACTTTCAATAAGTGTTTAGGTGTTTAGATTCATAGAAAAGTGTTTAGATTTATAGAAAAGTGTTTAGATTCTAAACACTTATCTAAACACTTTTTAGAATCTAAACACTTATCTAAACACTTTTGTTCTAAACACTTTTAATCTAAACACTTTCAAGTGTTTAGGTAAAAAGTGTTTAAATGCTAAACACTTTTCAAAATAGTGTTTAGATAAGTGTTTAAAACCTAAACACTTTGCAAATAAGTGTTTAAAACCTAAACACTTATTGAAGTGTTTAGCTGAAAAGTGTTTAGAAGCTTAAAGTGTTTAAAATAACGGCCACAATAAGTGTTTAAATTCTAAACACTTATTTAACAGTGTAGGCCTGCAGATCGAACATAGGTCACCCACAGAGATAGTAAGGCAGGGATTGAGTGGTTTCATCCATTGGCATCCAAGTGCGCAACAGTCTCTCACCGGAAAGAGGGTAATAACATGGTAAGGAGCCGTGCAGTGGCCCAAGCATGAGGAAGAGGGCAATCGAACCTCAACCCTTCGAGGCCTGCATACTACTTAATTGTGTAATGGTATTTGTGTGATGATACATGAGTGCAGCATGGCAGAATAATAAATGACTTCTTAACTCACCAGGGCTAAATTCATGGATCATGCCACCCCAACTTTGCATGGCACCGACACACTGCATGTCATCCTAACCTGCTAGCGTTTTGATGTCGCGTTTCAAGCCACCCCTACCTTGCATGCCATTCAACCTTACATGATGCACCATCAGTGAGTTACCCACCAGAGCTCCGTCCATATGTCTTGTCTACAAAAGGCAAAGCACATCGAAGCAGTTTGCGACCCCAAAAGGGTTCCAATGGCCAATAATTGAGGAAATGGATGGTGGCTCCTTTGCTGTAATGCAATCTAGCAAGGCTTCCACTCGGCCAGCTGGGCTGTGACAGAGAAGGACTTTGAGGGTTGGTCTGAGAGGGTAGGAGGAGAGGTTCAGCTTGTGTACAAAGTGGGTCTACCACAGGTCCCTGTAACCCCTCCATCTCTGAAAGGCAGTAGAGCATGAGCAATAGAGGCCAGGTCTGCATGGTTCAAGAGGAGCCTGGCTGCACTGACAATCCATACACTTAAACAGTTAGTCAGTACTGACTATCCAAGGTTCGTCATAGAGGTATTCACCCTGCCTTAGTCAAAATGAAGAACTTGTATTCAAAAATGACTTACGAAATAATAATGCCTTAGTCAAAATGACGAAACCCAACACACATAAAAAGGAAAACTCTAAGGTGGGTTAGTCAGTTTGATTAACATAACCGCATTGACTAACGTAAATTGGTCGTATAGTGAGCCAGAAAATGACTGAGAGACCCTTAGTGATATGTTGGCTGCCTATAATTATATGCCCAACCTATTTTTGTCAATGCTGGTAATTCAAACTGACTAACTAACCCTAGTCTTTGCATTTGTTTCTTTTGTTGCTTTACGTTGTATCAGGGTCAGTTATGTTGACCAAGGCATCGGTTTTGCCGTAGTCAATTTTGAATGTAAGTTCTTTATTTTGACTAATGTGCCTGTGACGAACCTGGGATAGCCACTCATGACTAACCTGTTAAAGGTATAGATTATCTGTGTGTGTAGCTTCCTTATTGACAGCTTACCACCGACACCCGCTGAATAAAGAGATTTACATTGCAAGCCTACCATCTGAGGTGTTTTGCTTGGACCCAACTTTGCATTAGATGTACATCGCCATCTTAAAGTCTGCAAGACTACATTTGTAAAATATTTGAGGCCAAGATCATATGGTAGAAAATGTTGATTGCTTGACCTGCACATCATGAACCCCATTTCTACAACACTGACCAGATATCTAATCAGGGGATCCTACTCCCCACTAAGCCCATCTAATCAGTAGGCATCCTGATGAATACGAACCGCGGATAACAGCATTGACCACTGCACACTTGACGATGGTCATTAAAGGTCATGGTAAATCTAAATTCTGATATCTGACCAGTGGGGCGGACCAGTGGTGTTTAATGCCAAATTCACATTAAACCGATACCAGTAGGTACGTGTCCCTGATTTGATGTGGTCCAATCAGTTTTATTAGTGCTATGGCTTCTCGCTCCCTGGCCTACTGTTATTAGCTCATTTGATTATCATGAATTCATTACAATGTGTAGTCTGACATTTCTATTTGACTGTCACATAAAGATCATGATACTGCTTAAAACACTTGTATACCTGATTGAGATAACATTCCAAATTACATTAGGACGAGTAAAACTCTTGGCAGGGTAACTTCAGAAAAATCTTTTGCATGACAATCATCTTTGAAAATATTGCTTGCCTCGTGATCTAAATATCAAAAATGTTAATACATGAGACAGATTTTATTAATGTCCCCGCCCTGATAAATGAACTGAAGTTTTGCCCTATTATGGTACATATTGTGAATAGAGATAATCTTGTATGCATAACATTTCATGGATTTGATTTTGTGGATTTTGAAATGTGAGAATTATGAAGGTCTAACTATATTGGATAAATATTTCTGCTGTACATATTTCAGCAAATTCAACACTCTTTGAAATAAAATACAGTTATAGTTTTATAGAGGGCATGGACCCATATTGAGCAGTACCAGCTGATCCTTGATGTAGGAGATCTGATAGCTGTATGGGCAATAATGGCCAGGGCAGCCATGAGATGCTGGTTCTGGATTGTGTTGGATCTGCCACAACCACGCCACATGACTGTAGAGCATTTCCATTAGAGATATAGTACAAGGATTTGATACCTAAATGACATCCTCACATGAAGTAAGTTGTGGTAAATCACGTTACTGAATATATCCTCGGTTTATGGTCAGTATCTTATCCAAAAGTAGCAGCATGGGACATTTAAGTAGATATTGTTGTAAATCTAAGTCTGCTCTGGATTGTGTTTGTTCTATCCAAAGCAGCCCTACCACCATATAACTTTAGGGTATTACCATTATATTCTCACTACATTGATCTACACTCTAAAAAGGTGAAGTCATTTTTTAAGCTGTTTCCTTGCATAAAGAGAACTATATGATATATGATGTAATTGAAAGGCTCATCGTAATTGTGGCCTAAATTATGCAGTAGCTAGGGGGAAAACAAGAGCTCTGAATAAAATGATTGTGCATTCGTGATTTCAATATATAGGCCTATATCATAATTAGTGAATACAATAACAAAGTATAGGTGTATAGTAAATATATTGGAGAGTTCAACCCAGTCAAGTGCTTTCTAGTCTTGCATAAAAACTGGAAAGCATTTATCCTTCCTGCTTGCTTACTTGGAAAATTCCAAGTGGACCCATTTGGCATATTTGCTGATGATTTTCTTATATTATAACTATACTCATATTGCACTGCTATCAAGTGAGGCAACTAAATTTGGATTTAAATTTCATTATTTTAACAGCAAAACGCAAATGCAATTTAAAAAAATATTATAAGGTGGCTATGACATATATTTGAGCTAAAGTGTGTATAGAGAAAACTGTTTTACTTAGATACATAATTGAATCACTATATATATATTAAACTCGTGTGATAACGAAGTTCTGGTCCAAAATTGTTTATGTTATATATAGCAAGATACAGTCTGTCAACAAAATATTCCATAGCATTGCAGGGCATGGTATAGTGAGGAATGGGGAGCTCTACCTTTAGCTTTTCTGCTATTGGCAATCCCCCTTGATGGGATTGGTAGCAGCCAGACCCTTGCCGATTCCATTTTCACAAAATATGTTAGTTCAAAATGAGATCTCCCTGATAACCCGAGGTCAAATGGATGTAGGGTGCACTTTCGGTTTTGCCATAGTAATGTGATTGACTAATACTATAAATTTGTTCCTTTTTACTTAAAAATTACCATTCATAGTATCTTTCATAGAAAAGTATTAGATGATATTAAGCTGACAATAGTATCCCTGTTAGCCTTCCGCATAATTTCTGAATGTTTTCTAGACAGTTTATCAATGTTCTTTACTGCTTAACAAAACCATGAATGGTTTGAATTGGATTTTTATAGCGCCTGACGACATTTTGTAGACTTAATATCTTTTATTACCTCAGGTTGTTCATGATTAAAATGGAAACTCCTCAAATTTAGTATAAATATAGTAATTAAAATTGGAAGCTTCCCTGAAAAAAAGTGAGCCCCTCAAACTACTGCTGACTCTGACAGCAAACTACTGCTGACTCTGACAGCAAACTACTGCTGACTCTGACAGTTAACGACTTCTGCCAACTCGTACAGCAAACTACTCAGTCTGCTGCCGACTCTGACAGCAAGCTATTGCCGACTCTGACAGCAAGCTATTGCCGACTCTGACAACAAACTACTGCCGACTCTGACAGCAAACTACTGCCAACTCTGACAGCAAACTACTACCGACTCTGACAGCAAACTACTGCCGACTCTGACCATAAACACAAATCAAAACAACATGGACTGCATGACGTCACTGCTAGGTAACATAGTGACGTTGCTAGGTAACATAGCAAGGTTGCTTGGTAACGTCGCGACGTTGCTAAAACTGTGACATCACTGCTACTGTGACGTTACTCACTGTACACTCTCCATCCAGATGTTTAGTCGAGTTGCATTGAGAATATACTGATATATGTGAATGTGCTAGGAGAATGTGAAAATACACATAATGTCGGCCATTTTGTCCCTCCTCAAAGATTTTACAGCATTGTGCAGAAAGTCAACATAAATAGGTTCCTCTTACTAATTTATTTACATTATTATATGAAGGTAACGGAAAGATTTTCATGATTGGAGATCATTTGAGACCTTTTAAGTTATTAATGGTCTTGAACTCTCTGGAAATTAACCATTGAATCTGACCATCAAATGCTGCAAATCGCCCATGAATTTCGACCACTGCATAAAGTGCTTGGCAAAGCCTAGCCTGAAGCCACTTCGTGGCTTCAGGCTAGGCTTCGCCTAGGCTCACTTTAAAAAATGATACGGTTATCGTGTGCCATTTTGACCAACTTCATACAATGGAAACTGAAATAAAATGACTATAGATATTCATAATAGAAAGGTTGCTGGGAAATGCCTCACCATGTTACACTCAATAGAAACAAAGCCTCTGTGTGTGCCTTTATAACTCGAACAATGGATAGGCTGCACGTATATAAAACAATGACAATGACCTGACGCTCTCTGATGGCTTGGTGTATGTAGCTTTCTGAGAGTTGGCTGTACGCAGCTTCCTGATCATAATAGTGACACTTACCAAACGCTGTATAAGATAAACAGACTCTTAGCTCTGTATACATCTGAAAAGTGTGAAAACATCCTTTCTAAACCTTGGGCAACACTAGTCTTCTTTTTCATTATCTATACCCACCTTCCTTTGCCACTCAATAGACCCTTATCTCCACCTGACATGCTCTGCATCGAGCCTTGGGAAACAAATGCCTTCAGGGCAAAGGTGGGGTGTAGGGGAGAAATGGTGGGTTGAGGTTGTCACCTACAGATGACTTGTTTGCATGTTGTCGATGATAAGCAGACAACATTGTGACATCAAAATAAGAGGCATCCATGTAGACACTGTAGTGGTGGGCTTTCATGTTGAAGAACATATTGGATGTTAACAAAACATAAATCCTTTTATTTCATGGTGAATACGGCACTCCCATTGACTAAACCAAGGAAGGCCGTATTTAACACCCCCCGTGAAATAACCCTCGCCCGTATTTCACGGCCTTTAAAATCATTAAAATTAATGATTTAAACACTATAAAATTGCTTTTTCAGACTAATTAAGTGGAATTTTGAAATATATAGTTAATCATGACATGAAATAAACACAAAGGAGCACTCGTATAGTTCCCCACTGAGGGTTATTTCACTCGGCTTCGCCTCGTGAAATAACCCTCAGTGGGGAACTATACTCGTGAACCTTTGTCTATTTATTTAGTCATTAGAGTACATCCCTGTCTATACATACACTCAAAAGGGAAGGAAAGTGGGGATTGAGTGGGCTGCTGGATTCATCAGGTGACACCTCAGTGAGCAACAGCCTCTTACTCTGCCGGATATTTGGTGATAACACGGAAAGGAACGGTGCAGTGGATGATAATTAAGGAAAGGGACGATGGCTCTGTGCCTAGATGAGCCTCTGTGGTATTCTACTTGGCTGGCAGGTCACTTGAAAGGAATCAGCTATTGAGGTGTTGAGGACAAAGTGTGATGGATACCACAGATCCTTGTAATTACCCAGCATATCAAAGCCACAAGGGTGTGGGGGAAAAGTGGGCAGGACTGGGGTGAGGAGTAACATGGTTGAGCACCTTCATTATTCAAAGGCACCACCACTTTGACGCAGCTTCTAGCCCTGTCCTGATTTGGTTAGTTTTAAATATCTGCAAAGGAGGACACAATATTCTACTTGAATATTACCATATTACTTGTTTCAATCATTATGAGGTTGGTCATGATAGTCAGTGTAGTAATCATGAATACCCTTTTTCCTATTACTAATAGTCATTTGCTGCTAAAGGGCATTTATGAAATCCATATGCAGATAGATTTGTTATTTGTCATAATGCAACATTTGATTCAAAAATGCCTTTTGATGTTCATTTGTATACATAGATAGTGTCAGGTCCTAACCTGTTTATCTAAGTTAACACTGCATGTCTACCTGTTGACCACATCAAACCGCTAAGTGATAAATGGGTGTGGCCTGACTCTGATTAATGAGTTATGGATTTCTGACTTATGCAGTCCCCTGAGATGGAGGCTAGCAAAGAAGCTGTGTCTGAAGTTACTTTATGGGCAAAAGGAAGAACATCAATTCTGTCAGTCCCACACAGCAGACCTGGTTCCTCATGTCTGATATTTTGACTTTTAGTGGTGTGGCTCACATGTCTGCAGCAGTTCCGATGGAGAATTCTGAATATTTCATTTTTCTATTTCCTGGCAAAGCATTCTGACTTCTGGTATTTGTCTGATGTGTGCTGAAAGGATGTGCAATATATTGATGAGGATTCTACAGTAAACATCTTTCTACAGTGGTACTAGGCTGTGTCTCACGACCTTGGGACAATGTTTTCGTCTCTGATAAGGTGCCGTCTCTGACCGGCTGCCGTCTCTGACCGGCTGCCGTCTCTGACCAGGTGTCAGAAAAAGGTCTTTTAAAAAGAATTATACTCATATATATATAAGGATTTGGAAAAACGTTACGACGGTTGTTATATAATCATAGTTATAATTATAATTAGCCTCCTGCTGTTAGTATTTTGACCTTATCAAGCCAAGCCGGTCAGAGACGGCACCTGGTCAGAGACGGCACCTGGTCAGAGACGGCACCCGGTCAGAGACAAAAACATTGTCCCAAGGTCATGAGACACAGCTACTAGTTAATAATAGGTAAGCTGTTTCTTAGTCAGCCTATTGGAAGAGCCCTTGTTGTTATGATTCCTGGATAATTTCTCTGAATTTAAAGCATAATAATGTCACATTGTATATAGGAAAGAATTACCTACAGTAATCATTACTGCTGGCTTGAGGCAAACTGCTAATTTTGATCACAATTTTGATCTTTTTACATTTGGACATCAAAGATTGCAAAGAAAAATAGATATGTCAAGTTTTTCTTTCTTCAGATCATGCAACCCCTCACACACACACACACTTTCTGCCATATGTAGCTAGTTGGTTCAATTTTTATATCTGCCCAGTTTGACATATTTCCTTGACATCCTTCTGCCTGATATGTGACACATAGCCTGCTAGAACTGTTTAAAATATATAGCTACTTCCCTCAAAGTGCCCATTTCAATTATAATATCTAATACTGTGGCATATTTATATAAATCATAGGGTATAAACAATATCGATAATGTATTCAACATTAGACAACAACTGGTCAATATACTGGGGGTACAACTGTGCCTCAAACTGATCTAACCTATCTATTTACTAAATCTTATTACCCTAGTTCATTTGTCAATGTCCAGAGCCTAGGCAGGTGCCGATTCCGTGTTGATTGAAGTCTTGGTCCTCTTCAAAGGCAATATCGCCCAAAGGCAATCCGCAGGATGCTTTTTTTTATACAAGCCTTGTTGAAAACAGCTGATTCATTCTCATGGTAATATAGTAGTCAAGGTATTGGAGAAGCAGAAGAGTAAAGCTTTGACCCAGTAGATGCCAAAGCAAAGTAACATACTTTAACAGAGGTTGGTAAGTACATATAATCTACTTGCTGAAAACCTAGTGCTACTGACCAATATATTGAATTTGCCATAGTTGTGGAATGTGTAATATACCTCTTGCATAACATCAAAGCCCTACAAAATCATTTTGTCAAATTAAAACTACATTTCAAATAATCATAAGTTTAAAAAGCTTCCCTTTTTGATTGCATTCCAGTACCATTTAATACTATTAAATAGTGCGTAGAAATGTTGTTCCTACTTTATCACTGCAACATGTCCTTAAACTAGGACTGGTCTGATAAATTGAAGCTTTTTTTCATTTCCTGGGGCAGCAATTTCATTTTTTTAGGCTAAACAAGTTTAAAGCAAACAAATAAAATTACTTAAAAAGTACAGTCAAAAATGTAAAGGCTGGCTTTGAAAGGTCAACCAAGCATTTCATGTGCGTTTAATTTAATTCTTTCGTGACTGGCTGGCTTCCTGCAAATTAAATGGGAACACATGCTATGATTGAATCAGGTGTCCCAGTTCAAAATGTGTTTTGAATTTTATTTTAATGACCTAGCGCTTTGTCATTTGACTAGCAGTTACAGGCCCAAATGCACCAACCAGCACAATACACATAGTGTACAGTAGGTGAGGCACCCTAATCCTATCCTTTTTACAATTGCTGACCTTCCGGTGATGGGTTGGGAGCAGCTGCAACCTTGTCACTTTCCTTTTTATAACCTATATTAGTTCAGAATGACATTTCCCTCATGCTTCCGGGTTCAATGTATGTACTTCACTCTGCCTCCCGTTGACAGGCTTTGTCCTAAGGGCGAGAACAATTGCCTGCAGGGTGGAGGTGAGGTGCAGAGGGGAAGTGGTGGGCTGAAGCTGTCACCTATAGATACATGATTTATTTGTAGGTTGCATGTTATACAGAGACAAGCATTGTGCCGCAACAACATAAGACATCCATGTAAAGGCTAAGGTGAGGGATGTATAAATGTGGAGGCCCTTTTTGTATGTTTATAAGGAAGAAATATGGGGTGGCTGCTACAGGCTCATACCTAGCCAACAATTAGCAGACAATGCAAGCAGTACCGTTTTCCCTAATACAACACTAGCTTCTAGCTTAACCGAGCAACCAGTGTTAATCTGTGTAAAAACTGATATTTTGACATTATAAAATTGGACCAAGCAAAAGACAAAGAATAAAAAAGAAGTATGGTTTCATTTTAGAAAATGCAATGTTTCCCACAAAATGTAGTTGAGCTCAAGTAATGTCTTAAAAGAAGAGACTCAGTCTAAAGGGTAGCTCTATAGATCTATATATTCATAAAAAAAAAGTATACGTAGGGGGACCTAGATAGAGCGGACTGTACGATTCATTAGGTGGCAACCAAGTGAGCAACTGCCTCTCAATCAGTGGAAAGTGGATAATAACATGGAATGAACTATGCAGTGGGTGATAATTGAGGAAAGGAACGATGGCTCTACTCGTGTGAAGAGCCTCAGTGGTACTGTGCTTGGGTGGCAGGGCACTTGAAAGGAGTAATCTGCTGAGGTATTGAGGACAACGTGTGATGGATACCACAGACCCCTATGATTGCCCTGAATCTCAAAGGCACAAGGGTGTAAAATGAGCAGGTCTGGTGTAAGGAGATGATGGTTGAGCACCTTCATTATTGACCATTGTTTCCAAGGCTCCCCTGCTCTGACTCAGCTTTTAGCTCTATTCTAGCGCAAAGGGAAATTATACACGTTGTAGATAGATTTACAAGTCTGTAACATTGTGAAATGATTAAAAGTAATTGAATAATATCATGAGGTATGTCATGATAGTGAGTAATCAAAAATACCTTCTGATTTGGTAATTTTCTGATCACTAAGCTTGGTCATTTGTTTCTGAGCGGCAATCACTATTGGCTCTTTATCCCTATAAAGCCATTCCCTCAGCTAAGCAATCATACTATGAATAACACTTCTTTTTTAACATGACCTGTGAAAAGGGACTAAGGTATCTTTTCCTAGTACATATATCAGATTAATCACTGTTATTGAATGTTATTCAACATTAATTGATAAATGGGTGTGATTTATCCTATCTCCAGGGAAGGAGGCAAGGAAGTAAGCAGTGGCTGCAGCTACTTCACAGCCACAAAGAAGAACATCCATTCTGTCAGTTCTACAGAGAGCAGCTGGTTTCTGTCTGCTGACATTTTGACTTCTTGTGTGACTCAAGGCTCACATTTCCTCAGCATGCTCAGTGGACAATTTTGAATAGTTTATTGTCTAGCAGAATATTCTGACTGCTGTGATTCCTGTGATGTGTTTGATAGTATGTGAAATACATTGAGAAAGATTTCAGTTTTTTAGGCTAGACCAGTCAACTGCAAACAGCCAACAAAGCACATTCAAAAATCTAAATGCTGGCTTAAAAATGTCAACCCAGGATTTCATGTGCCTTCATATTTTCATTTTGACTGGCTGGCTTCTTACAAAGTGAATGTGACCACATGCTATGATTGATTCAGGCAATCTCAAAATGAATTTTATTTTAATGACCTAGTGCTTCTTCATTTAAATAGCAGTTATAGCGCCAATGCACCAACCCAACAAGAGACACAGAGTGTGCATGGGATGGGGAACTCTGGTCTTATCATTTTTACTATTGCTGATCTTCACCTGATTGGATTGGGAGCAGCTGGAACCTTGTCACTTTCCTTTTTATAATCTATATAAGTTCAGAAAGAGATTTACTTCATGCATCCTAGTTCAATGTTTGTACTGTCTCCAGTTGACAGGCATTTTTGTCCTCAGGGCTTGAGGAACAAATGCCTGCAGGGCGGATGTGGGGTGCAGAGGTGAAGTGGTGGGCGGAAGCTGCCACTCATACATGATTTATTTGTATGTTGTGTGTTATAGGGAGACAGCGTAAGTGACACGACAACATAAACATACCCGTAAGAACAATAGTGAGGGAAGTTGGAGGTACTTTTGTATTTTTATCAAGTAGGAATATAGAGTGGCTTCTACGGGCAGGTAGCCAGCCCGCAATTAGAAAGCAGACTGTAACCCACTTTCTAATATTAAAATAGTTTCTGGCTGTTTATAAGCATTTTTTCATGTAATATGTATCATCAAATAGGGATACCAGTGATTCATGTGTGAAAACATAAGGAACAAATATTAAGTACAATTAACTTTTGACTATTCTATAATGAGCCTGGATAAATTTACAATACATCACACCTGTTATATAGTTAAACTGTGATATTAAAGTGTTAAAACATCTTATTACAGAACTACCTCACTCAAGGATATCTCTTCATATGGAATCACAAAAATGAAACATACAATGTAGGAGGACCTAGAGAGAGCAGGCTCCATAGTTCATCAAGTGACACCAAAGTGAGCAACTGCCTCTTAAACAGGGGAAGGTGATAACACTGGAGGGAACTATTCAGTGGGTGATAATCGAGGAAAGGGACAATGGTCCTCTGTGATGAGTGCTTGATGAGTCTCAGTGGTATTCTGCTTGGCTGGCAGGGCACTGGAGAGGAATCATCTATTGACGTATTGTTGACAAAGTGAGATAAATACCACTGATCTCTGTAACTGGCCTGCATCTTAAAGGCACTAGGGTGAGGGCAGACCTGGGCTGGGTCTGTAATAGCTCAGCACCCTCATTATCAACCATTGTAGCCAAGGCTTCCTCACTGATACTCAGCTTGTAGCTCTGTTCAAAAATGATTTTGAGCAGATTTAGATGTGCGATAAATCTTTGAAATTTATGTGAGCTAAAAATATGTAAGCTGTACTAATGGAGGAGATAAAGGACAAGAAAGCACAGGAGCTAGTTTCCAGCTGCAAGGTTTTGTGGTGTGACTTAATGTTCATATTTCTTCACCGAGGGATGTCGAATATTTCATTCCATAGCAAAATATTCTGAATCTTGGGGTATTGGTGCTGAAAAGGCCATACACAGAGACATATTAATAAGGGAGAGTTTTCTGCCATTTTGCTGGTTATTAAGATTGAAACTCATTCTTGATAGGCCTACTGAAAGATCTCTTGTCTATGTCTTATGATATTCTATAGGAATTCATTTCAATATTTTCCCTTACGAAGTGAGCAATAACATAGGATAGGAGAAGATAAAACCTAAGGAAAAGTCATATCACTGTCCTGAAGCTACCAAGGAGTAATCGGCCTTTTGATCTTTGGCTGTTTTCATCTCACACTTTGCAATAAAAACTAGGTTTTGATATCTTGGTAATTGTGCATGTAGATATACTGGTTTCATTGTATGACTCAAATACCCCATTACTTGGCCATACACCACTGACAGCCTAATCTGGGAATGTCAGTCCATACAAAGCTGAACCCATCTTATCAGTGCTGATGAATACAAAGTACTGGTCATAGCAGTGACCATTGCACAGTTAACGACATCAAAGGCCGTGGCAGGTCCACATTCAGATGTGCATCCTGTGGTGTCCAAACCCTACTTCACATTCAAGTGATAGCCCTGGGTTTATATCCCTGACCTTTAGTCTGTGGTCCAATCAGCTTTATCAGATGCTTTGCCGCTTGTTTTTTGACATACTGTCATTAACTCACTTGTTTTGTATAGATTTAATACAATGTGTAGTCCCAGATTTGTATATCCAAACAAAATATTATTACATC
Organism: Harmothoe impar; assembly: GCA_947462335.1. NCBI lineage: Eukaryota > Metazoa > Annelida > Polychaeta > Phyllodocida > Polynoidae > Harmothoe > Harmothoe impar. Next base: position 69,104,017 of record OX381706.1, read on the forward strand.
AATAACATTTACACTTTTGAATTTTGAATAACATCAAGATGAATAAAATGGATGCATGGTCACTTTAGAAAGGTTTGTAGCAAGATATTCTGGAATATAACTTGTCTCATTATCTAAATACAAAAATGTCCTCTCCTTGATAGCTGAACTGTCCTGTGAGGGTACATTGAGGGCATTCACCCATATTGAGTACTGCCAGCTGATCCTTTACTTGATGTACGAGCTCTGACGGCTGTATTGGCAGAACAGCCATCAAAGGCCGGCTATGGATTGTGTTGAATCTGCCCAACACAGCCACCCAATATGGCTGTAGGGCATTACAAGGATCTGATACATAGAAGGCATCCTCACATGAAGTTGTGGCAAATGATATTACTGATAATGCTGCAGCACTGGGCTGCTACGGGCATTATTTCTGAGAAGAGTGGTCATAGAAAAAGATACCAGACACAAGGTATTGCTGGAAAGCTGTGAATATGTAGATTATAGACCTGGTGAGTGTAAAAGTCTCTGTGGGGGACAAACTTGGCACTTCTACATTGAAAATAAAAAGTTGGAAATGAGGTTTTAATAGGAAAATATACATTTTGCTGCAATTCAACAGATGAGTTATTGTTCATTGTGTCTTAGCATGATATCATATAATGCTAATACATGAATCTGACAAATAGTAGGTCAAAGGTCAAAGGTCTAAGGTCTAAGGTCAAAGGTCAAAGGTCAAGTATCTGGTATTTTGATCTGATCTGAAATCATAACCTTCCATACACAAAGGCAATATATATTATGATACAAGTTTTTTATGTGACCTCTAACATAAAGGTCAAGGTCATTATATCAATTTCACATAAGAATGATTGTCTGGGTCTACAATGGCACACCGGGTAGGCAGCTCTGCATCATAGAAGGAGAAGGCCTGCCTACTTTGGGTTCCAAAGCAATGAGGTGAAACCAAATGAGATATAAGGTCAAAACTATATCCATGCCTTGTTAATTTAAAGGGGCATAATCACTGAGCATGTCCCATTCACATTTCTAGTACTGTTCTAGTTTCTAGTTTCCTATGTGTGAGTGGTGATATTGCCCCTTTAGGGAGTGATAAATTTTTTTAACAAGGGGGATTGGGTGGGTGAGATGGTGTGTTTTTTCCAAGGAGCATGCAGAATTTTTTATTTACCCCTCCCGTATGGGTCATAAATCAGTGCATACAGGGCCACTGAAGCATAGTAGCAGGCAGACTTTTTAGCTCAAAACAGAGTGACATTTTTTTGAACCCCAAACAGGGGTCAAAGTTTTTTACACTCCCCAGTCCAGGGGTCAAGATCTTCAAGGAGGAAATATCCACTGGGAATCTCATAGTAAAGTACCTCATGTGTTGTAAGTCCTCTTATGTCAGTCATTATAACATTGATTATGTTTTGGAAAGAAAGTCTAGTACTTCATATGTCTTGGTATGGTAGTTGGGGATCGAAATGATAGTTCGCCAAATACTAGATTGGCGTCAGGTGGAAGACAGTCCAGTACTACTAATGTTGGTATGGTAGTAGGGAATGGAAATAACAGTCTGCCCAATAATAGATCAATGTCAGGTGGAAGTGGTTATCCGGATGTATGTATGCAGGGGCACACACTAACGCTGGCCTGGGAGCCAATGGCCTGTAATTGTTGCTACGGGCCCATAGTTTTCCACAGAATTAGCTTCCTATGGGCCCGGGTTGCCCACAAGAAGGGGGGAAGGAAACCCATGGGAAATATCATGTTATCATTACAGGCATGTAATATACCATTGGAAAGAATGAATCAACAGGAATATGTATGTTTTGATTACATGTTGATGTTCCTAATCAATAATAACTATGATTTTCTCTTTGAAAAAAGTAAATGCTTTTGTTGGACCCACAGATTTAGGTCCGGGCACATTGTTTTGAAGCTGCGGGCCTGGGTGGCCCATGGCTGATAAAGTTAGTGTCTTCCCCTGCTGTATTGGAGCAAAGATGTTGCAAGCAACCTCAACAACCTATGCTGTTCCATGGCCTCATGTCAAAAGTCAAAAGTACCTGGAAAGAAACTACCACCAATGGAGGACAGCTTTCTTCTTCATGTCCACCGAACAGCATTTCAGCTAAGGATCTGGAAATTAGCTCACATTGGCTTTCAAGAGTTAGAAAATCTGATTGAAAATGGTTGGCAACAGAGGTCTGGTAGGCTCATCCCAAAAGCCATGTCACAAGGCTGCAGTTCCCAAAACTTTTGAATGATCTCATCTTTGAATGTTCAAATACATGCTCAGATAATTGGGCATATTTTAGTCACAAACAGCCCTCCATTCCTGACTGTGGCTGTAATAGTACGAACAACATTGAGTTGAGTTTTGAGTTTTTCAAGATTTTTATCTGGCTCAAGTTTCATTACAAGTAACGTCTCTCAAACGAGGCCAAAAAATAACAACATATGTAGATATTTCAATCATCAATAATAACAATTTACACAAGTACCAAAACTCAAGCTGTTTAGTACACAAAAAACACAGGCAGAAAAAATTCAGGCAGCGAAGTGAGCGTCGTTTGTTTGAAATACAATGGGGCCAGAATAATGGCTTTCATATCACATCCAATTTGTCATATCAAGTACTTTTTTTGGCTGGTTTAGCATTGACACATGTTTAAACATGCACTCCATGCTACCAGAAACCATTGACTCTGAGGATTATTACTGTAAGAAAGGTAAAAACGGTCAAGAATGCATACAAGACACAGCAGTGAGAAAAAGTAGGTGATTCTTGTTGTTCATAGTGTATGGGGAAAGATAAGTCACCTTAACCATCAGGCTATCATAAGATATGTTATGCATGTATTTTACATGTACTTTCAATGTAAGCAGGCCCCTTGCAATCACTTGTCTGCTGCTGGATGGAAACATATATTTTTCATGAGGTCATGTCCTTGACATGACATCATGACCTTAATATGACCTCAACAGGAACCTATTTCATACACTCCAACATAACATTGTATTAGGTAATTAATGTCACACTCCACACATAAAGAGTTGTCACAACACATCTGATCATATGCCAAATGGTCAACCTTGGACCTTGACCTTGGACCTCAAATCTCAGATTTCATTCATGGCAATGCTACTTTATCCCCATGTGGCAAAATATGCATTCAAAGTCTTTATTTGCTTTTATTTGATTTTTTTTCTAATTAAAAGCTTATTTTCAACTTTATATTTTCAATGTACAATTGCCAAGTTTGTCCCCAACGTAGCTTTTTACACTCACCAGGGTCGTAATCTGCACATTCACAGCTTTCCAGTGGTACCAAGTGTACAGTATCTTTTTCCATGACCACTGATGAGGTGATGAACACCTCCGTGCTGCAGCATTATGAAGGTATCATCTTATTTGTAGCCAGTATCTCACTCAAATGAAACAGCCTGGGAGGTTTTAGTAGATCTGTCTGCTTTGGATTGCTCGGGATTGTGTTGGATCTATCTAAAGTAGCTCAGTACTGCCATTATAATCTCACTACATTGATTTATTGGCTAAAAGGGGAAGTCATTACCTACACGATGCTCTTGCATGCAGATAACTATGATATGTAATAGAACTGAAGGAAACATCAGAATTCCGGCCTTAATGATACAGCAGCTAGAGGAATAAAATCCCTGGATAAAACGATTTTTCATTCACTCAGGTGAAACATTATCCTGAATGTAAATATTGTGCTCTTGTCTTTGCAGTGTGATCTCAATATAGACCTACACCTTGATTAACAAATACCTTGACTGTATTATTCCCAGTGAGTTATAGGGATCCGTATCACGTTGGGAACTTTTTCAGTATCTGTCTGAGGCCTCACGATTCTCCACGTCTATAAAGTGAAGCCCATAAAATATACACTTACATTACATTTTGCGTACCATTGCATGAGAGATACATCAAACATCAGTGTTACTTGATAGCCGTTCAGAAAGTTATCAGTCAGTTGTCAACATAGTTCTTGGTCTCCAGAGACACCATGCACTGTGTATACCATTAGGTGGACACAAGTCCCACTTCCCCAGGCCACCTTTTTTGAGTCGGGCACTTAAATATCTGTCCTAAACCTTCTGTTCCAGTCAGCTCAACCATAATCTCATAACCATGATAATTCAGAGTTGTAAATCAATTGTATGATATACCATGAGGATACTACATTAGGAGTGAGCCATGACAAAGTGTCTAAGTCTTTTGCAGAGTACTGTAAAATACTGTTTTGCAGAATATGGCACATCACCCACTTGAAGCTGTTTAGTACCAACCTTTTTAATTAGTGTACTGCCACACGATGATTTTGAGGGTCCCTCTAGAATTTGGTCCAGATTGTAAGTATGTCAGTAGAGATGGCACCTAATACACCAGGCATGCTTTGACCATTTTCGATATGAGAAACATGAATTTGCACCGATGATCAACCCTTTCAATTTCATCTTTCATCAACTAAGTACTGACAACAGTACAAGAAAACATGTCTTAAAATTGAAGCTGATAGGGTTGCAATTTGTTACCAGGTCTTGACTATACAATTCATACATGCAATATGCATTTTCAATTATGCAAAGGGAAGGAAGGAAGGGATTAAGTGGGCTGCTGGATTCATCAGTTGACACTCTAGTGAGCAACAGCCTCTCACTCAGCTGAAAGTGGGTGATAACACAGAAAGGAACAATGTAGTGAGATGATTGAGGAAGAGCCTGAGTGGTTTTCTGCTCGGCTGGCAGGGCACTTGAGAGAAATCAGCTATTGAGGTATAGAGGACAAAGTGTGATGGATACTACAGATCATTGTGATTGCCCTGAATCTCAAAGGCACAAGGGTGTGAAATGGGCAGATCTGGCGTAAGTAGATCATGGTTGAGAACCTTCATAAATGACCATTGTTTCCAAGGTTCCCCTACTCTGACTCAGCTTTTAGCTCTATTCTAGTGCAAAGGGAATTTACGAATTGGATACAATGCAAGTTTGTGAAAAATTAAGTCTAATTGAATAATTATCATGTGATCATTATTAGGCATGTCATGATGATGCTCATGTGCATTGAAATAACACATAATGTATCAGGTCCTAACCTTTTCATCTAAGTTTATGTTGCATGTCTGCCTGTTGACAACATTGGCTGGTTATGTGATAAATGCCTATTTCCTGACTGTGATGAATGAGGTATTGATGTGTGACTTATCCAGTCTCAAGGGACGGAGGCAAGGAAGGAAACAGTGTCTGAAGTTACTTCACAGCCGAAAGGAAGAACATTCATTCTGTCAGTTCTACACAGAGTAGTTGGTTTCTATTGTCTGACATTTTGACCTCTTTTGATGTGGCTCAATGCTCATATTTCTTCAGCAGTGTTCTGTGGCTGATTTTGAATATTTCATTTCCTAGCAGAGTATTCACACTGCTGGGGTCTGTATGATGTGTGATGAAAGAATGTACAATATATATCCTGGAGGATTCCACAGTGATCATCTTTCCCTTGTTGTTCTAGTCACTGATATATGAGCGGTTTCTTGCTAGGCCTACTGGAAGATTCCTTTGTCGTTTTGCTTTATGATTCAAGAACAATTTCTCTGAATTTGTTGCCTGATGTCGCATTACACATATATACAATAGGAAAAGAGAATACCTCACTGCTGATTTGAGGCTAGCTACCAATGACCCTGACTTTCTGCCATTTGTAGGTAGTTGGTTCCATCTGTCTGGTTTGACCTATTTCCTTGACATCTTTCTTCCTGATATGGGACACCTAGCTTGCTAGAACTATATAAAAAAAACATATAGCTACTTCCCCAAAAGCACCCTTCCAATTTTATCATTGTGGCAAAGTTATATCAATCATTATGAACAATATTTCTGCTCGCAAAGTATTTAATTCAAAATTAGAGGATAGCTGCCAATGTACTAGGCTACAACTGAGGGTCAAACTGATCTAACATATCTATTTACTAATTTGATTATCATAGTTCATTTGCCAATGCCCCAAGCCTCGGCACGTGCTGATTTCAAATTGAATTAAGTCGTGGTTCTCTATAAAGGCAACATCCCCCAAAAACAATCCCCATGACCCTTTTTTACACAAGCCTCGATTTAGATACAGCTAGGTCAGCCTCATGGTATAGCAGTAGTTGTGGCAGTGGATTTAGAGTTGATTATTCCAATTAGAACTTACTTATCTCCCACTCTGAAAATGGTGCACTCAATAGGTCTAAATTGGGGAAAATGATTTTCAGATTTTTGCTCAATTAATGATCGTCCCTTCAGTTATGATAAGTCTCAAAGATAGAATATGTATGATACAGCATTAATTAGGTAGATATTAACTAGTGATGTAACATCAAAATAAATAAAAATGATCGATACGAAAATAGTGACAATCGAAATCGAAATAAATATCAATGACATCCCTAATATAAAGGCAATGATCGCCAAAACAATTACCAGCAGGTTCCTTTAACACAAGCCTTGTTGAATGAGAAGGCAAATAAAAATGTCAAAACTCTAAAAAAAACAAAAAACATTGTCCTTAAACAAAAAGTCAATTGGTCATTGCAATAGCATGATACCTGACAGAGTGTGTTAGGGAATAGGGAACTCTGGACCTATCCTTTTCGCCATTGGCAATCTTCCCCTGATAGAATTGGGAGCAGCTGGACCCTTGATAATTCCCTTTTCATGATGTACTTTAGTCCAAAATTAGTTTTTCCTCAAGCCTCCAGCTTCAATGTATGTTTGTCACATTCACACTGTTTGCCACATGTATTAATGTTATATCATTGATGTATCCAGGATATGACATGGTATGTATATATGCAAACATGTTACAGCATAAACAAAGCTATTAGTATAACTTATTTTTTAGTCTGTCTAGAAGTGTTTTCACGTATCAAGAGTAAAAACGTCTTCTTAATCAAATAGTTCTTTGCTATGTGGCACTATCTATTGGACCTTATCCCGAGCAGTCTAACTTTGTCTTCAGGGCAGGAGGAACAAATGTTTGCAGGGCGGAAGTGTGATGCAGTGGGGAAGGGGTAGACTAAAGCTGTGTCATATCGAGAAAGCCATTGTGACACCAGAACATAAGACATCCCAATAAAACTATGCTGGGGAGGCTAAAATGAAAGCACACATTTAGCGTTCATGAGGCAGGAATATAGGGTGGCTTCTACTTGCTAAACCTGGCCAACAATCTGTGTAAACTAGTGATTTTTGCAAAATAAAGTGAACAAAGAATATGAAAAGAATAAAAATGAAGTACAGTTCCATTTTAGAATATATAGAAGGAAACCTACAGAGCAATATATCCCAACAAACTTAATCTCAATTAATGTCTTGGAAAGGCCTAAATAGATTCACAGAAGGACATGCAACTGTCGAAGGACCTATATAGCAAGTATTGCAGGTTACACCAAGTGAGCAACCACCTCTCAATCAGTGGAAAGTGGGTGATAAGACAGAAGGAAGCATGCAGTGAGGAAAGGGACAATGGGTCTTCTCGTGTGATGAGCCTCAGTGGTATTCTGCTTGGGTGGCAGGGCACTGGAGAGGAATCATCTATTGATGTATTGTTGACAAAGTGAGATGGATACCACTGATCCCTGTAGCTAGCCTGCATCTCAAAGGCACGAGGGCGAGGGTAGCCCCGAGCTAGGCAGATCGCGGGTGAGTACCCTTATTATTGACCATTGTAGCCAAGGCTCCCCAGCGGGGACTCAGCTTGCAGCTCTGTAGGATAAGGATTATTTTTGGATAGATCAAGATGTGTATTAAATCATTGAGATTTATCTGAGTTAAAGTATATCTGTTTATCTGAAATGAGTGTGTTCAAAGAACGGTTTTCTCAAATGTTGCCTATTATTGATTGAAATTTGTTCTTAATAGGCCCACTGATAGATCCCTCGCCTATGTGTTGTATAATTCTTGAGGAATTTAACTAAACATATTGCCCAATGTGTTGACCTATGATACGGGCTAGGAGAATATAGAAATCATACTGCTGACTCATAACTACCTAGAATCAGTGAGTAATCACCCATTTGACGTTAGGCTGTTTTCATTTCACTATTTGCAACAAAAACTAGGTTTTTTATTACATCTTGGTAATCTTGCACTTCTATGCACTGGTTTTATTGCCTGACTGAAATACTTGGCCAAACATTACTGACAATCGAACAGGGGAATCTTATCTCATGCAAAGCTGAACCCATCTTATCTGAGCTGATGAATACAAACTACTGATCAAAGCAGTGACCACTACACAGTTGACGATGGTCATCAAAGGTCATGGCAGGTCCACATTCAAATGCCTACTTTACAGTCAAGTGATAGCTCAAACCAGGCTTATGTTCCTGACCCTGACTTTGTGGTTCAATCAGTTTTTGCAGGACCCTTGCATTTTGCTCTCTTGAGTTATGGCATTAACCCATTGTTGATGATTATACATTGATAGTACAATTTTAGATGAATAGGAATCCCTTCACACCAAACATTGTTCAATGATTTACAAAGCAAAAACCTAGATGTTTTAATTGTGCCACTCAAGTTCCTCTGAAATACCAAATACACAGGTAACTTGAAGACATAAATTGTCCTGTGAGCCACTCCTACCTCTGCTATCTGTGTGTGTGTGTGTGTTAGGGCAGCTCCACCCATGATGCCATTGAGTACTACAAGCTGATCCTTCATATATGTGATATGTATTGGCTGGGCAGCCATCAGAGGTACGTTCTGGATAATGGTGGATCTATTTACCGAACCCAGGCTACATGGCCATAGGGCAGTACAATCAGATCCCTCGACAAAGATATTTGGCTACCAAGTGGGCATTATCTAATTGGCATCTCTGCATTAAGCTGATTATGATATACTATAGCTGAATCATATAGCTATAGCTGAATCATCCATGTAGCAACACATATTATACAGCAGCTATGGGAAAGTTATGAACAAATGATTTTGCATCAGCTCAGGTAGAATATTGACATCAATATGAACTCAATAATCGATTGTGTTGGCATGTAGATCATATACTTATATCAAGGGCAGAACTGTACATAATGGCATAAAAAACACTCAAAATTCAAAAGCTTTAGTTTGAGTGTTTAGTATGAAGAATTGTTTCTTTTTATGGAGACTGGCATATGAGATTCAGAAATTGCCGACTTCCAGAAGGGCGGTCGGATGTGACTCCCAGAGGCCACCTCTAATGCCATCTTCAGTCAATAGGTGACCTCGGAGGACCTCATAGTTTTGCTTGGGCACTTATGCAGAACTTGGATGTGATTTGACATGTGTCCAAAAGAGCACTGGGATGTGAAACATGTTAACCTCAGAGGGCACCTTCTATGACATGTCTCCAGTCTGTCGGTCTCACTGGCACCTCCACTAGGCTCCATACCAGTCTGAGACAAACATAATTCTTGGACTCTCTCTTGGATATCTGACTGTGTATGGGCGCTCCAAGTCTTCCATTAGTCATTAGTATCTATGCACCGATAGATGCCAAAGGTACCAACAGATAGTTGTGTGCCAACATGCATAGTAGAGGCCAGGGAGTTGTTGCCATAATTTAAGTATGTTAAGAGCGATGGTAGGTATGTTTCCAATCGTGTTGATAGCCTAAACAATGCGTTTGTGACATGAAAGTATGGATTTCCACTCATCTATGCCATGTCTTCTATTGCTCATAAATAATTCTGCTCAACAAATCGTTGTTTTGACACCAAACGGATACGAGGTATAAGAGCTTAAAACTATGACTTATGAGAGTATTGTTTAAATTAATTGAAGATTTGCTATCGCTTTATTGCAGTGACACCCCTGAAATGTGTCCCCCGCTTTTTTGTGTTTATAGTTTGACTGCATCTGATAAATGGGAGATTTTCCCCCTTGAACAATGATTCTATCTGTAAGATCAATGCAAGTCATGGACACTCAGATAAATTTACCTAAAAAGCCCACTCACAAATTCATCAGGTGACCCAAGTCAGCAAACGCCTCTCACTCACCGGAAAGTGGGTGATAACACGGGAAGGAACCATGCAGTGGGCGATGAATAAGGAAAGGGACGATGGCTCTTCTCATGTGATGAGCCTCAGTGGTATTCTGGTTGGCTGGCAGGGCACTGGAGGGGAATCAGCTATTGACGTATTGTGGACAGAGTGAGATGGATACCTGTAACGGCTCTGCATCTCAAGGGCACAAGACCATGGGCAATAGTGGCAGGACAGACCACTATGCAGTTTACCGGGTTCAGCTTTTCTTATTACCCTTTCAACCTTTGTATGTGTATACCTATCAGTATTTCTGTTCAAAAGTCAACATCAAAGGTTCACCTTTTATCAGATCCTTGATCTACACACTTCATATAAAACAATGGATTGAATCCCCACATGTACTATATAAACAGCTGAGAGTTAATTACCATTCTTATTCATGCTAATCTCATAATGTTTCATAACACGTAATAGAGCTCCACAAATTCCCATCACAAATCACTACAAAACTCAATGGTACTGGTGACCAGAACTGGGGAATATAGTCCACTTAAATACAGTGGCAGCTGAATAGTCAGTGGATAAGGGTCATCAAATGTAAATGCACATCCAGCACCCCATCTGTATCCTGTGGTGCCCAATGCATAGTTTACATTTTACCGATAGCCTCAGGGTTATGTCCTTGTCCAGGTTTTATCAGGATCCGTGTAAAAACTTCTGAAAACTTAACCATGGAAGGGTTGCAAGCTGGATTTTTTCAATACTTTGCCCTTTGCCCTTTTCATGTTGCAGGAATGCAGCTCCAATAAATAGCTAACAGAGAATGCAAATTATGTATCATGATGACCTTTTATAAGGGCATCGATAGCCAGCAGCAAAGGGTTTGCATGATGCATAAATGCAGCCCAAACAAATGTATATGACTCCTGTATGCCTTACAATACCCTTACAGCTGTTCCATATACAACAACTTTTGTTACACAGTGTATATATGCATTTGCATTGAAGAGACTTTCTTGGATCTGAATTTAAGATCTGGCATAAGGAATGATGTAGCATAAGGGGCAGTATGGAGGCAGCAGTGTGATGTGGTCACACTCCTTACCCAAGAGGCCACTCTCAATGACACTCGTCCAGTCTGGGAGTCCCTCTGGTGCCGTCTGTCTTTCCACTTCTCTAGCCCTTTCAACACCAGCATCTCCCTTTTGAGATGGGGCCATTTTAACTGATAGTGATACCTCTGCTACAACTTTGGACCCCTCCGCGAGGAACTTCTCAGTCAACCTCTCATTTAGAATGACTTTTCACCTTGGTCAGAAGCAGGACCGACATAGTCCTTGGTCTCTAAAGACCATTTCCTATTCCTTCTAGTAGGCGGACAGTATGCACAATCTGTCCTACGCCACTGCAAAATGTTCAGTTGATAACGTCTATCTATGCATAAACTTGTGTACACGTATCAAATAGACAGTGGAGGTGTGCAAGAAAGTTGGTGCTAGAAGAACTAATTCACAACAAGAGGTTTGAAAGTTTTCTTAAACCTTTAGGTGTCTGGCATATTCATTCAGTACTAGGTTATTTTACTGCCATAACATATTACATTTTTTAATAAATCTAGGGTAACCAACCACTGGGGTTTTAATTTCCCCAAAAAATGCGAAATTTATACATGTAAGTGTTTTACTATAGGCTTGTGATAATCAATAGTTTGTTGTTGTTCCAGTTCATGATCATCAATCTTGCGCTGACTGTTTGATACCAAGCCACAACTACTGACTCTTATACTATTTGTATAGGACACAAGAGGTATGCGTGGTAAAATTAAGGCACAGTCTGTTTATTTAGCTCTAGATATTCTACCATAGATTATAGAGGGTCCATATGTCCTTATGGTCAGGCAATGTAATGCGACTGGAATGAATTCTGATGTCCTCTCTAGCAAGCTACGTTCTGTCACCTACATGATTTTATCATCTTCCATCCAGAGCATAGACACTTTCCCTCCCAGGCTATCTATCATAGCGATATTTTGCTATTGACATAGCAAGCAGATATGATATTGCAATAACCCAACACTGCACATTGTACTAGAGAATGGGGAATGCTGATCATATGCAATTTTCTTTGGATATTGTCCTCGATTTGAGACAGACAATCATGCCCGGAATCACCCTTTTCCAAAATAAAAATTAGCTGTTCCAAATCAGATTTTGCACATAACCTATTGGCGACCTGAAAAGACATATTTGCATGTCTGGTTCGATTTTTGTCCAAGCAACTGCTCAGACTTTTAGATTGGTTTGTGTAGCATTATACATCATGTTTGTTATATTTTGCAATCTCCATTTCCATCGCCCATCTGGTATAATGTTAATGAAAGTGCACATTTTAAGTAGTGCACCATTCCATAGGCTACATAACAGTCCTAAATGTCATTTATACAGCCACATGGTTGGTAAATGGTATGATGCATCTGATGTACGAATTTTGTTTGATAATGTGTAGATACAGATTTACATTAACATCAACTTATTTACACTTGTCAACATTGCAGATATATTACATTACACTCTGCTGGCTTACTAATAAACAACTGTGGACAGTCGAGGGAAAAGGGTCCTCCAAGGTAAAAATTTAATAATAAAATTGATATCATCAGCTTTCCAGTGATATCTTTTATAAGCAGGTACCACTCCTAGTTTTTGAGTACTGGCTCTCTGAATATGTGTGGTCACTGTCCAATCTTAAGTGCCAATAAGCTCTATCTTCCTTTGTTTTAGAGATATTCCTATCTAATTAGCATAATTATGCTAATTCCCAAATATCCAAACTTTTTCAAACAATTGGCCACAGCTTTTGATCTAAAAATGGTATTTACATTCTGTTTTCAGCATAGAAATCATTTTGGGGCCTTCTTTCATTCAATTTATAATAATTTTCGATTTAGAATGAAAATCATGTTTCCATGGCAACCAAAAAACGTTCTTTTCCACTCCAAATATGGAATGTTTTCACCAAAAATGGAATCTTCTAACATGGCCTATCATATTCTACATAAAAAAGTAGTATAGATAAGTTTTTGCTACATCTTGGTCCTTTTTGGCTATATGGAGCCCCCTGGTGGCCAAAGTTGGTACTAAAAATCCCCCGCGGGGGTCCCTTTTCCCTTGTTGATCCACAAAATTTTACTCTTCTTTGTCTTTGTCACGTTTCCTGGTTGTATGCTCTTGTAGCCCATTGTCCCCAGGTGAAAGGGTTTGCCCTTTGTTATAAGATGCAAAATTGCAGCCCCTGTGAGGCTATTAGCCAGGGCTAAATTCATGAATCATAGAGATGCTATGGGAAAGTCACTCTCCTGACGGGTCGGTGTAATGCTAACAACTTACTTAGCTGAACTGGGCTAGCTCATCATGAGGATAAATGTTGCTTCAGGGCAACATGTCATCACTAAAGGATTGACTAGAACACATAGCACAATAGGGATAACATGAACCGATTAGAAGGATCAAGGGAAATATTTCATCAGGTCCTATCAACGGTTTTCAACTGTCTCAGACTCAAATTACTATCAGTGGCACTTAATGTCCGTAATCCTTCACTGGGAAAAGAACCATTACCTCTCTGCTAGTATGCAAGAATGGCATTACTTACACATATCCATATCTCTGTCTGCAAATGTATACATATATATATATACGATCTGCTTCTGGCCATAACTCACTTCCAGATATTCTTATGTTATATGTTTATGAAAAGACACCTTTACAAACATCTACACTAGGACATACTTTGTATTTTGTATTAGATATAATTGTCACATTCCATACAAGAATAGTTACACTTTACACGATCAGGAAGTGATGCCTTGCCCTTTGCTTGATCTCCCCCATGCACATCACTGTCGGCCTATCTTATCCCAACTTCCTCCCCACCTGTGACCTTCTGCTACAGGTAGTTGATCCGTTTTAGATCTGCCCAGCCTGGCATCTTTCACTAGTGTCCTTGTAGACCGATACAGGACACTTATCATTGTCAGCTTGCCTCTTCTGTAAAGGACATGCTCTAGGATGGAAAGAAGTATTGCATCTCCTACTGCCAAGAAGCATAAGAAACAAAAATCGAAATGCTCTATTCTGTCTATTCTGAGGCAACAATGAACTCTTTTAGAGCAGCATAGTGTTTTTTAATGTGATATACATTCATACATCCTGAAAACAGAAGGCATAGTGCATTAAAGCATAATGTAGCCACCATTGAGGGTGAATCACTATAAGACACAATTGTCACTGATAGGCCTCAATTGTTACCGATGCTATTTGCATTTCAAACCCATCAGCTATTGCCCTCATCAATATTAAGTGTCATCAGGGACGGTACAATGTCAGCAACGTAAAGCGTGAGGAATGGGTACACAGTGCGGCAGTGTAATGTCAGTAGGTTGAAGGTGTCACCTACACATGATTTTTTGCTTGTTGTTTGTTATAAGGAGACAGCCCTTGAGACAGACAACAGAGGGCAGTTAGTAATACCTATGATTGGGGCTTGAGGTGAAAGGAACCCTTTGTTTGTTCAAAGCGCAGTAATATGGAGCAAAATTGAAGTTAATATATCAAAATGAATTTCTCTGCTAGTATGTTAATACTTTCATTGTTTTCAAAATACCTTACTGCAGGGAAATCAGCATACCATTCTCTGCATTGTTTTTGTAACGAAGTGACATCAAAATATAGCAAAGCAACGACAAACAATGAATTATTTAGAAGTCTGAACTTTCTGTTTGAACAAAGATAAACATTTCCCCTTTATCTTGGTAGTGGTCGACCTTTCCTTCCCGCAAGTCCCTAGAGGCCCTTGTCCCCTGGTGACATGCCTTGTCTCTGGGGCTGGAGGAACACACACCCCTTCAGGGCAGCCCAGCAGTGTAAGTGTGGTATGTTGAAGGTGTCACCTACACATCATTTATTTGCATGTTGTGTGTTGTAAAGGGACTTTTTTAAGGGGCCCTTGTGAGGCCCCTATCCTTCAAAAGGTCCCTATTCCTCAAAATTTGCCCGTTTGAAATATAGGGACCAGGTTAAGCCCCTATGTGCTAAACAAATGCTTTGAGACATAGAGTCTTTGTGAAGTCCCTAGGTCACAATTATGTTTTGGCCTGTGCATATCCCTCAAAAGCCACAATCTCTAACAAGTGTCCTGTTGATTATTGAATATCTGCAATAGATAATCATCTATAGTATATTGGATAATATTCCCACTACCATTCCACCCTTAGTAACGTCCCCAACTGCCTCAGGAGGGGTCAAGACTTTTCACTAGCCTCCCCCTGTTGATGACCGCTCCCTAAATAGGAAAGGGAACTTTAACAACGGGGAGGGGGGGTTTGATGGATTTGGGGCAAACCAAAAAAGTCAACCTCTTGAAAGGGGGACCAAAAAATATTGCACCCCTTTTTAGCAAAATAAACTTGTGGGTCACAATAGCACAATGGGGACGGCCACACCTAATTTCAACCTGCCTCAAGGGGGGAACCCCAAAAAAATTGGGCCTCCTGCTTTCTATTTTTTTTGGCAGAACCTTGAGTGTGTTCTTGTGAGGCATGCTTTCGTACTGCTGAAGTAAGAAATAGTCCTTAAAAGGGATCTTTTGTAGGAGAGTGGCCTGACATGTCCCTTTCTCTCAAATAGCCCCTATCTCTCAAATCTTTGTGAGATAGGGGCTGTTTGAATGTGGTCCCTATGTCTCAAATATTTGTGGGAGGGACATTTTGACATTTCGGGACTTCAGGTCTTCCCTAAGTCTCAAAAGGTCCCTATCCCAAACATCTGAGGGATAGGGGCTTTTTGAGACTTAGGGGCCTCACAGCCCTTGTGGTAGGCATGAGGGATCAATGTAAAAACTAGGGTGAGGTGCTTGAGGTGAAAGGTACCGCATATATACACTGTGTAACGCAAGTGTTTGTATATGGAACAGATGTAAGGGTATTGTAAGGCATACAGGACTCCATGCGTGGTATGACTACATTCAGCACTACTTGTAAGAACAGATCTTATATTGGAGTTATGCGCCAGGAATCTGCTGCAGTTCCAATAGACATATCTGCATGTTTAGCATGTTTTGTCAAAGCAACATTTCAGACTGATGAATTGGTTTGTGTGGCAAATATGCATGGCATTTGTTACATTATGCGATCTCCATTTCAACAGCTCATCTGCAACAATACTCATGAATATGTAAATTTAAAAAATAGCACAGTTTCATGAGCTGAATAACACTTCTGAATGCAATCTATACAGCTAATTCTAGTTGACACATGGTAGCATGCATATGATGTTGGGATATTGTACAAAATATGTAGCACAACATTTGCTTGTTTAAACCACTAAACATTGTAGACATTACATTACACTCTACTTCATGTCTACATGTCTTCTATGACATGTCCTTGCTATATGCCTCTACAAGCTTAAAATTGTCCCCATGTGACATACCTTGTCTTCAGCGATGGAGAAACAAGAACATTCAGTAGTCTAGTACATGGGAGTGTAGTGGAGTGTCCCCTACAAATGGTTAATGTGCATATCAAAGGTGATGAGACAGCTAGAAAGCACACCTCCAAACAATACGTTAGGCAGGGTTTGAGGTGGATATAGCTAGGCACATATTGTGTGTGAAAGAGCCATAAAGGCATCATGTCTCTCACCTATATCCCTCATCACTCAATATCCACACAGAGGGAACCAATCACAACAAACACTCCAACATGGCATGTGAACCACACAGAAAATCCATAGATTGAAAGGGTTAGTCAGTACAGACTATCCTAGGTTGGTCATATGAGTGTTAGTCATCATGGCAAAGTTATATTCAAAAATGACCAAGGGGTCAGTCAGTAGTGGCTAACCTAGGTTCATCATTAGTGTGTTTTATTTGTATACCACTAGTTGGGGCCACCTGTCATGACCACTCACTGGCTCCCCCTGGATATAAAACGACTAAGGTGGGTTGGTCAGTACTGACCAATCTGACAATAATAACTAAACTAGGTTGGTTGTATAGGGAACCAAAAAATGACCAGCTAGGCTAGGCACTAGTGACTGAGAGGTTGGGCATATAGGGAGCCTAGGAATATCAGTGCAGCAATAAAGGAATCTTTCTGAGGCAGCCCATTACAGCCATACCTCAGAGTAACACGACACCTCGTAGGAAATTGGAGAACATGCAGCATTGGGTTAAAGAAACATTTCCCGACCATATCCGTTTTTTAGGAGATGCCTATGCTTAGGAGTGTTAACATGAATGATACCATGTATTTTAAGGGGATCTCGGTGGGTAGTTTTTGGAATCCTCTCTTGAAATGTGAAAATATCTATATGCCAAAAATTAGGGTTCCTTGCATTTTTCAGTAAGAATGTATGTAAAGAGCATTAAAAGATGCTTGTAAAAGAAGTATATGTAAAGAAGAATTAGGTAGCCCCAAATTTCTATTTATCTCTAAGGCGAATATATATTGACAAGGAATAGTCAGACCAATGAGAGGGGATGGCCCAAAAATGCCACCGGGAACTTGCTTCGGTCAAAAGAACTGTGAGGTAAATTTGGAGATCAGGGTGATCGCCACTACAGGAAGGACACACTCATGATGTGTAATCATAATCTACCAATAAGATATAGGCAAGTTAATCAGCTAGTTACTGGGCTAGTTTACTTTGGAGACAAATGATGCTTTAGGATGTAATGCCTTTATTAAAGGCTTGAATGGAACGCATAGCGGGAAAGGGATAGAATGAATCACTTCTAAGGAACTAAGACAATATTTGCTCAGGTCCTATCAAAGGTTCTCTCCCGTCTTAGATTCAAATTACTTTTGATGTCACTCAATGTTCATATTCCCTCACAAAGAAAAGAATCTTCATCTCTCTACTAATATTCAAGATTGATATTCCTTCTATATATTCATAGCTGTGCCTGTAAATGTATAATATGATTTACTCCTAGCCTGAACTCATCTCAGTAACTGTGTTCTAACCTTTCGAAGGGACATTCCTACATGTTTTTAAAGAAATACAACTATACTTGGACTTACTTTGTACAAGATATAAATGTCACCTTCCATTAAAGAATAGGTACACTTTGTTGAGATACAATTATAGTTCCTAGTTAAAAACAAAATTCTATTTGAATAAACAATACTTCCTATGCCACTCTGGTCTTACAATAATATATGGAATTCCACAATTAGCAAGTAAAGCACACTAACATTGTTGGTAACTTATCTCAACAAGTAAAGAAACTCGTCAGTAGGGAACGCTTTATCTAGAATCTCTTATGGTCGGGTTATTATCGCTTTCTGTCCAGGGGATGCATGCCTAGCACAAAACATGAACGATACATGTACATGATCAGCAGAAGACCTTGAAGGTTTGACCTTTACCAGATCTACCTCAGACACATCACTGTCATCCCATCGTATCCCAACTTCCTCCCCCACCTGTGGCCTTCTGCTACAGGTAGTTGATCTGTTTTATATCTCACCAGTCTGATATGCTTTGCTGGCGTCCTTCAAGACTGATATGGGACACTTATGGTTGTCTTTTGCAAAATATATGCATTGGGATGGACAGAAGTATGGAATCTCGATTTTAAAGAAGAGACAACAATTTCTTTTTCGGTTATGTAAAGTCATAAGAGTTTATTGAACTAATTATGATTTTCAATAAAATGGATATTGTGCTATTTACTAGGTACCATTGTAAGCGATCTCCACAATCTCCTACAAAACCTTATCCCTGCCATCGTTCAACAAAGTTATTATATCAAATCATGTTACTTTCTCGGCTAGTTCTTTGCATTATTCTGTCCCTTGTTCTTGTGATGAAGTGACACCAATATATGGCATAGGATTGACAAACAAGGAATCATCAGTAAGTCTGAACTTTCTGTTTCAACAAATATATATTCTCTTTATCTAGGTAGTGACCTTTCCTTGTTGTATGTAACTAGAGGCCTTTGTTCTAGGGTCACAGGCCTTGTCTCTAGGCCGGAAGGGAAATAAATACTTCAGGACAGAAGGAAGAGGAGACATGTGCAGCAGTGTAAGCATGGTAGGTTGAAGGTGTCACTTACACATGATTTATTTGCATGGCGTGTGTTGTAAGGAGACTTTGCAAGAAGCCCTTGTGCCAGAATTGAGGCATCTATGTTAAAACAAGGGTGAGAGACTTGAGGTGAAAGGTATCTTTTTGTTGTTGTTGTTGTTGATTCATTTATTTTTATCCTGAGGAGATACATAACCATTATAGATTGTATTTCTGTATTCCACAGCATTTGCTTATATATTAATATAGTCCGTTAAGCGGTAAACTATCCACCTCTCCTTGTGAGAGGTGGTAATAGGATGAGGCACTGACCAAGGTGTATATGGTCTGTCCCTCTACCATTTATTAGTTTTAATAGGACTTGTTAGCATAATTTGGAAGAAAAAAATCGGGCTAATGTGCCCATAGAGGCAAAATAGAATGTTCTTTGTCAAGTGCACTTAAGGTACTGACCGCCTCGTATATTAGGAATATATAAACAAGACAGGAAAGAAAATACAGAGAGAATGGAATAAAGAAATAGAAAAGGAAAAAGAGGGGGGGATAGTGTAGAGAGAGTAGGGAAGGAAGAACGGAAAGTAGAAAATAATTTATGGATGGGGAGGGGCCACATCAGTGGCGCCTCCCCATCTTATATGCAAGAGCCTCAGATGTTATAATATAAGGCAGTAAATACAAATAATGTTATAAGGGAAATATAATGTGTGTGTAGTATTACTCACCCCCCTTTTGCCAGGGGTTGGAGTAGGAGAGGGGTGGGGGGCTGGTCATACATCAGGTAAGGACTTGATTTTTTTGTCATATTCCTTTTTCAACCAAGAGTTGAATCCTGTAGCAGTCCTATGTTTTCTAGTGGAGACTAACTGTTGGTTCCATAGCATGGCATCCCTATGTTCCAAACTTTTCCTATAAATAGGGTTATGTACCCTTTTTATTTTGAGGAGTGGAGCATCATGGGCTCTTGTCCGGAGAGGTCTTTTATCAATATTTCCATCAATCAGTGATGTGTTGAACGCATGCTTTAAGAGGTGAACTTCCCTCCTATGCTTCATGAGATTTAGCTCAGCCAATTTGTGCAGCTTTTCATGGTTTCTTGTACCTTTATTCCAATAGACGGCTCTAAGGGCATTGCTAACTATGGGTTGGAGGGTATCCAGGGTTGTGGCAGGGGCTACACTATAGATTATATCCCCATAGTCCATTATAGGCAGCAACATAGTTTCGACTACATCTAATTTGGCTTTTTCTGGAAGCATTTTGCTGTTTCTTCGGAAAATGTAAAGTTTATGTTCAGAGTTTCTTCTGGTGATGCCTATTTGCTTCTTAAGATTTAACTGATTATCTAATGTGATTCCAAGATAGTTGTAAGATGGTGTGATTTCTATATTATTATTACCAATTTTAAGCAGGGGTTTTCTATGGAGTTTTCTTAAAGCTTTATTGGCAAATATAACTGTTTTGGTTTTCTTGGCATTTAATGAGAGTTTATTTTTTTCACACCAAATTCTAATATTCTCTTAGTCAATATTGATTGTTATGGGGGCTTGTCTACATTCTGGGGGGTGTGCCAGGTGTACTACCGTATCATCAGCATAGTGTTGAACCTGGAGTTGATCTAGGCAATGTCCAAAGTCGTTGATATAGGTGAGAAATAGCAATGGTCCAAGGACTGAGCCCTGGGGGACACCACATGTTATAGGATGGGGTTTTGATATGAGATTATTAGCTTTAGTACGTTGTTTCCTGTTTGTTAAATCATTTTTAAACAATTTTACACTATTTTCAGTAAATCCAAGAAATTCTAGTTTTTTAAATAGGATAACGTGGTTTAGGGTATCAAAGGCTTTTTTGAAATCTAAGAAGGTGGCTGTAGTAATATATTGTTTATTTAGGTTAAGATATACCGTGTTTGTAAATTTTTCAAGACTATTTAAGGTGGAGCGAGCAGGTCTAAAGCCGTCCTGATTTTCAGATAGAAGATTATTATTATTCAAGTAGTTAATAGTTTGTTTATGAATTATTTTTTCTGTTAGTTTGGCTGGTAAAGGTAGAGTGGAGATGGGCCTGAGGTTATTTACATCTGTGGTGTCCCCACCTTTAGGGAGAGGTTTGACTAGAGCAATCTTCCATTTGTCAGGAAAGGTTGAAGTGCTTATGACTAGATTAATTATATGTAGGAAGTGTTCTGGAATAGCTAACAAAGTGTCCTTAAGGGTTTGTGTATTAATATGTTCTAAGCCTGATGATTTGTTAGTGTTTATTTTTTTAATGATGGGGATTAAATCATCTCTTGTAACAGGTTGAAATGTGAAGTTAGGGTTTATTTTATCACCAAGAGGGGACCATGGTAGGTTCATCTTTTCTGCCAGTTTGTCACCAATGGTGGCAAAGAATGAGTTGATATAATCCGCGGTGTCATCCGGAGCTATTGTTTCATTTGACTCCTGATTAACCAAGTTATAGGTAGGGTCATTAATTAGTGGATTCATTAATTTATTAATACTAGCCCAATATGCTTTAGGTTTGTGCCTATTTGCTTCAATTTCATTGAGGTGATATTCACGCTTGGCCTTTCTACAAAGAGCCCGACATCTCTTTTTCTGAAACTCAGATATTCTTTTATCATCCTCATTATTAGTTCTTTTATATTTGCACATAGCACTATCTTTATCATTAATTATTTCCAATAACTTATTATCCACCCATGGCTCCTTAGTTTTTTTACAATTAAATGTCTTGATAGGGCAGGTGAAATCTAATAGATAGGAGATTTGTTTTTCCAAAATATCCCAGGCTATTTCAGGGCAGGTAGCGTCCCAAAATGAAGTCCAATTAGTATTTTTCAGACCAGTTGTAAAGTTGTCTTTTATATACCTTAGGTAGGTTCTACCTGTAAATGTCAAAGGGATTTTAGGGAGGGAAATATGTTCCCTAGAGACATAAATTAATTCATGGTCACTTATACCTGTGCTTACCGTACCAGCTTTGGTAATGTGAAGCGAGTTAGTGAAGATAAGATCTATTGTGGTGTGTTCACCATTAAGATTGTACCTAGTAATATCAGTAATAAGCTGATTAAGCCCAAGACCAGTTGTCATCCTAAGAAGTTTTTCTTTTTTGGGATTGGCAACACGATAGTTGACATTAAAGTCACCTAACATAATAATATCAGTATATTTGTTTTTATCTAGTGCCATAATTTTTTCTTTTAATATCATGATGGCTGTTGGAAGATCACCATCCTTATCTGGCCTGTATATATTGAGAACCATAATTGGTTTCGACATCCCCTTTGAAATGGTGAGCATTTGGAGCTCTAGGTCATTATCATTGTGGTCCATCTGGCCATTGCAGTACCTGCTGTAAGTGATGTCATTGCTTAAGTAAACCATGAGACCACCCCCAACTTTGGTTTCCCCTTTATTATTCAGGGCTTGTCTATCATTTCTAATAAACTGAAAACCTGGGACTGATATATCCCCATCCCTTATATCTTTATGGTACCAAGTTTCCGAGAGAGTGAGACAATCAATCCCCATATTTTTTATTTCTAGGAAAAATTGATCTCTATCACTGAATAAACTTCTGCAGTTTTGGTGGGCTATATGGATGCCACGGGAACCATTTAGCTTAAGAGAAGAGATGCTGGAGCCAACCACCCCCCCTCATCCACCCACTAGCCCCATCTAGGCAGGAGGGTTTTCCTACTACACACACACTTTCCCATACCCCGGTTGGGACCCAGGCCTGTGCTAATTTAGCTACCCAGGTCATATTCTGATTAAAAAATAAGGTATTACTACCCTATGGAGGTGGAGGTCAAGATAGGGAGGTCTGGAGGAAAATGGGGGAGGTCCAAAAATTAAGTCAGTTATATTAGGTAAAGATAAATTTATAGGAACCAGGTGTTATATAATTAACTTCATTTTAATATATATAATAGCCAGGTTATAAGACATGTGAGCTAGGTGCATAGCAGCATGACAAGATGTCGCAAATAACAATTATTGTGAGGCATTACACATATATATTCAATACTACCGGTAAGTGTGCTTACTTGAGAAAAGTGTTCAGTACCGGTTAGGAAATGAGTGTCCAGTTTATATATTATCATTACTACCGGTAAGTAGTTATATTTGGGAAAAATGTCCTAAACCGGTGAGCCCTATAGAAGGGTAATTGGTCATATTATGGACCAGGACATATAATGTTCCTATATTGTGTTCATTTTGCAAGTCGATGGGCGTTCAGCGTCAATCATAATCAATCATGCTAGCTTGGGTCAGTAGCACATACAGGAACAGCACGCCATGGTTCTAAGTGCAGGGCGTTTTGAATAGAGCTTATATAAATCATCCAAACGGGCAATACCCTTAAGGCTGAATTTATATTTGCTTCTGGGGTTTTATTAATTATTAAATTTAATTTGTTAAAGAGGGGGGGGTTCAACATTTGAGATTTGCAGCACTGAGTATATGGTCAATTGTCCCTATGCTCGGTGGGGCATTGCTCATTATGTATTATTTCTGTTTTTTATACCATATGGCTGGTCAGCGAGAACAGGGAAGCATACGCTAAATTAAACCTATGGTATTCACCTCGTTCAACAGACCAGACATAAATCTATAAAGTAAGTTAGTGAATTTTGAATGGATAATATTTTGGGATTTAATTTTAATTTTAATATTAAAAATGTGGTTTTAACTTTTAAAAGTAACGAATTAGTAGGGGGGGGGAAAAAGTGCATCTCACGCGATCCTATTTAGAGGTGGAGGGCTGCTGTCAGCTTGTTGCAGTTGTTGGTAATACATTGTACGTAAAGTGCCGCCCATTCGTCTTTAGTTGTTCCGTCTCCATGTATTCCGTCCGGCATCTTCCCATACTTATTCTCCCGCGTCTGCTTGCCCTTCCCTTTACACTTGTGGATAGAGTTCTGTAGCCACGGCCCTATGAGGGCGTTTTCAGCATTAATATTAACAATCACTCTGTTAACATTTGGCATGGCTTTGTTGATAACGTCTTGCTGGAGAGGGAAGCTATCAGTGTTCAAACAGTTGCCTTGTGCGTCTAGTGCATATACCGAATTATATTTTCGGATGTGTACACCCACAAGTTGGGAGAAGACCATTCGCTGTGCCTTTACATCTGTAACCTGTCTTTTGAAATTCTCTAGTTTAAGGGTCAGGCAATATGTAAGGTGACCAATGTCAGTATATATTGGTGTTATGGCACCATTGGTATGTTTCTGTGTCAATTCATTGACTCCGCAACATACGATGAGCAGGCTGTAGGTCAATCCATTTAGCTCCTCCATTACTACCGGTAATAGTGTCGACAAGGTGGCTCCAGATTCGTGCCTGACTCTAATATAGAATTGGTCAGCCTGGTCAGCAAGCTCTAGTATGGCTTGTATCCTTTTATACAGTCCTTTTCCTCTACTGTCGCCCACAATTAACACAGAGAACATTTTAAACTGTATAGTGAGTCTATGAGGTGCTGTTGGTGTATACACAATGGGACTGCGCGTGTTACAGGCAGGGGTCAGCCGCATACTGGTGGTTAAGCCTCATTGCCCCCTGATACTGTGATGTAACATTGACCCACAAGCATAGCGTGGTGCATGTGTACTAGTCAGTGGTACTGAGAGCCTCTCGGACTTTACCTAGCGACTGCCCACACTTGTTATTCCCAGGGCGCGTTTCCACATTTTCATTTTTCACAGAGCCGTCGAGAAGGGTGAGGCCAGAACCAAAGTCATTGTTCTTAACACATTCTATCAGCTCTCTATCCCCAGTACCCAAGATGAACGCCTTACATGATTCATTCTGGGAGAATTTGGCTAGCTGTAATCCCTCTAAGTGGGTATAGGCCAACTCTTTATCCCATTTGTCACTGTTAGGCAGGTCACTAACTAGCCTCTTTGCCTCGTAGGGGCAGGTAGTAATGAGGACACTCCTAGCAATATCTGGCTTCTTGTGGAATTGAGCTTTTTTGTGGCTGTAGCCTTGTTCCACACTAGCATACAGATATCCTTCATATGTAAGGGGGGCAGGGTACATGTTACTCAGTACCGAATGTTTACTTTGGAAACAGACACTGTTATCCGACCATAAGGTCTTTGCGTCTTCAAGTCTGAGACCATCAGGTAGTTCATCTAGCGAATTATAGTTGTATGCCCTGCCATTGAGCACCATACCTTTTCCCTTTACTTTGGCGTTTTGATTTTGCGATTTAGCATGGGATACAGCCACTTTAATGTCTCTGACCTTGTCCTGTTCAAGGGGGGTCATATCATCACTGATAGATAGATTCGACCATTTGGGCATGCGACCAAGCTTAGAGATGTTGGTGTAGATTTGGCCCTTTGCTGTGGAAGATTTGAACACCATTTTTACAGTGTGGGTTTTTTCCTGACCCGGCCTTCCCATTCTGTGGACGTCCAATACATCCTTCTGGCATGTAAGGTCAGTACCCAGGTCAGCCCATAGGGCATCAAATGCAGCTTTTAAGTCCGGAAAGTCAGTTTCACTTAGTCCCCTTATGATAAGGTTTGGCTTCCTTTTCTCAAGCTCGTCTCTTTCTCTAAGAACCCCTTGTTGCTGTATAATATCGGTGTTGGTATTGGTTTTAGCTTCAATGGTGGTAATACGCTTGAGTAGAGCCGGGGCAAGGTTCCCACCTGGACGCTGCTCGACTGCGTCTAACCTCAATTTAAGGTTAGTAATTTCAGACTCCTGTGCTTTGAGGGTACCTTCTTGGTTAGAGATTGTCTGTTTATGCTCATTAATTTCCTCAAATAAGGCTTTGATGTTGGTGACATTATCATTGGTGGCCTTAACCATGTTATTGGTGCTAGTAACTAGGGAGTTAATGCTATCCGTCATGGTGGTCATTTTGAGCAGTAACGTGGTTTCAAGCTCCTTTATGGATTTAGCTCCAATTGGTTCGATTGGTCTATCCTCCTCATCTCTACGGGCTGTTATATCTACCTTTGAGACGAGTTGAAGGGGTGAAGTTGGTAGGACAGGCAGGAGTTTCTCTAGGCCGAACATGCTGGAGATTCTGTGTGTAAGCGTCCCTTCAGGTGTTGGCGGGCTACCTGTGTGAGGGGTACCGGGCGCAGGCGGTGGTGCTGTGTAGACAAAGGACCCACCTGTATTGTCGCTCATACTGGTGGTTTTGAGATTTTAAAGTAGTGGGAAGTAGTAAATCTGGTAGTTTTCTGGGCTAATATGCAGTATACTACCTCCTGGTGTATAGGTAGCCGTAGGTAAGTAGGCTATTTCTATTAATCCTGGTTCATTCCCCTAATTTTGGACCATTTCCTCGGGACCGAATCAAGACACGTCCACTCCGTTTGAGGCCATCTTGCAATGTTTTTACATGGAGCAGTAACAAAGGGCTTCTTCTGCACTGTTTTTCACGCCTATTGTGAGCTGACACCTGACAGGCGCTTAGGAAGCATACAGACTGAATTCTCATGCTGAGTAAGGGCAATACACCCCGGCTATGTTTATTACTCCTATTTTGTAATTGTATTATATGAATCTAATTACCACACTAAAAAAGGAATAAATAATGGCTAGCTGTGTCCTAGAAGGTAAATTGATATAAATATCTTTGAACTGTATATGGATGTATTACAACTGGATACGTTTTTAGATCGATGGCTGTAATTATTTGTGGTCAAGACGCATCACTCTGAAATTACTTCAGCTGCTGAATACAGATCCAGTAGAAGTAGAGCATTGCGTAATGTATAGAGTCATACCATGCATGGACTCCTATCAGCTTTACAATATCCTGAACTTAACACCAACATCCATCCCATATTCAAACCCTTGTGTTATTCAGTGTGTGCATTTGCATTGAGGAAAAATGTCTTGAATCTGAATTTGAGATTTAGCATAACAAATGAGAAACCATGCAGGGGCTGGGGTGATGTGATCACACTCCTGGTCCCAGAGGCCACCTTCAATGACACTTCTCCAGATGCTGATTCCCTCTGGTGCCGTCGGTCTTGCCACCTCTACAGCCCTTTCACCATGGGCATTTCTCGCTCTAGAGATGGTGCCACTTAAGTTGAACACCTTGCAGTGTTTGCTTATGTGAGAATTTATTATAATGGCCATGAGTCTAGACGTAAGAGTGATGCTTCTGTTACAGCTTTGGTCCCCTCAGAGAGGGACTCTACAATTACCTCTTTTTCAGAATGGCCTTTAACTTGAGTCAGAAGCAGGACCGATATGGTCCCTGGTCCCTGGATACCACTTCTATATGTTTTACTGGGTGGACAGTATGCAAATTCTGCTCTCAGTCCTGGTTTTAACAACTTGCCTCTGCTCCGACATGTGCATATTGACAAACAAGACTGTATGAGTAATCCGAGGCATGTGTTGTCTAAGTTATCATAATGCCCATAACACGTTTTATTTAAAGATTTAGGATAAGCTACTTGCTGAGGTTGAAATTTTGGAAATGCACAATACATTTACATGTCAAGTTCTGAACATAGACTTGTCATGATCAATCGTCTGTTGTTGTTCTGGCCATGTTTCATCAATTGTGCTCTGACTGATCAATACAGAAGGGGATGTTAACCAATTGGTACATAGGATACACCTGTACTACTACAGGTTTCTATTAGGGCTGCAGCAGACCCTCCAAAAGAGCAATATTTCTGGATTTTAATTCTGGGAATTACTAAAAGCTATGGCATGTTTTTTTATGTTCTACAAGTCATCTGGATGGAGAAAAGTGATGTTGTCATGATGAAAGCTCGTGCAGGCACCAAAAAATTCAAGATGGCCGCCAAAATGTTATACATTATTGAAAATAACATATCTTTAGTTGTAATCAACATAGAGACATAATTCTAAGTTCAAAATATACATTTCCAAGGTCAAGGAGTTTAAATTCATCATTTATGAGAACTTATGTGGCAGCCATCTTGAATTTTTAATGAGGTCGGGCACCAGAATACACGAATTTCTTTTGAGAATGTGATTTCTAGTTCATATCAGCATGCAGAACGAATTCTTAGATCAAGAAACATTATTTCTGATGGTAAGGAGTTGAGAGTTAACACTTGGCATAATGCATAATGGCAGCCATTTTGAATATTTAATGAGATCAGCCAAATAGTGAGGAAACAGCCAAAATTCAGACTTTCAGATTCTTAATCAAACCTCACCATGCCTTTATCAAAATGGTCATAAACCTTCATATGGGACCCAAAGAGACCAATCAAAGTCATATTTTTGTATTATAAGGGTGTAGAGGGTTAGAGGGTTAGTCCTTGGTAAAATACTGATACATCAGCCATTTCTAAGGCCATACAATCAAGTCCCTATACTGCCATAGAACAAAATATGAGACCTAACCAGGCAGATTAAACCGTTCTGGAGGGCCCCCTGTTTCTGTTAACTACTCCCTTAGACCCCCCCCCCCCACACACACACACACACACTCCCTCAGCATGCAGCAATACCCATCAAATACCCCCCCTCCTTCATCTCCATATTGTACTGTATGCAGAATGAGGAGTCAGGATCTGTTAACATCAATAGGCATTCAAATACACATTGGCCTGGAGTAAGACAGTCGTGTGTTTAACCCCTTCCACGCGGCAATATTATCCCTACGATTAACTCCACATGGAATTGTATACCGGCAGTTAAAAGACAAATGTTTTTATTTTCCTTTGTACCACCTCATTCATTGTATATATTCGCCTGTTCTTGTATATAGTTAGGTTACCAGACTGCAATGTATGCAGCAAAAAGTGGGTGGAGCCTGAAGGGCATCTAATAATGTTAAACCAATGGATAAATGTATCGATATTCGTTTCACTGGATGGACTACCCCCGCAAAAATTAACCGGGAAGATCTTAATGTAACTTGTATATTATGAACGGTTAAATTTAAAAAAAGCAAAAAAAAAAGCCAATATATTGCACAAAATTGCACTGAGTTACAAGAAATCCAGCTGTCAGGGGTTAAAGGAGGGGTAGGGGATATGAAGGGGGCCCAGATCCCCTCCCCCCCTCCTCCACACAATAAGAAAACATTTCATGAGAAGGTCCACCTGAGCACATCTAGCCACTCCAACCATCAGACCTCTTATAATGTATCTATCATACATGAATGGCTTTGAATGGCTTTAGCACCTCACCACAAATTTGATATGGGACCCAAAGAGACCACTAAAGTTTATATTCTTGTGATTCTAAGAATATAACCCCTTTTGGGAAAGACATCATCATTGATATAATAAAGATACATGAGCTTTTTGGAAACCTTTGCCAAGATAGATAATACTATTTTCCAATGTCTCTATAATTCTTTTTCACTTATCCCACCAATGGTTACAACCCCCCCCCCCCCGCGCTTCCATTATATGCCTAGTACCCCACCCCATGTGTATTCATAGGCCAGAACACCGCTTCATATTACACTAATTATACATTGTAGTTCGATGTCCTATAACCTAATAAAACAAGAAATAACCCCCCCCTCCCCAATCAAGTGGTAAAATGCATAGACTGATGGATGGTGGGGTGGGAGGAAGCCTGAAAATGACTCTAAATCAGAATTGATGTCAATACATCTGAGTCCAGATCTTACATGGTCACTACCCCAGACAAGAGACAATGTAAAGGGGAGGGGAAGCTATATAAGGGACAGAAGAGCCTCTGAACCCACAGGAGGTCTCATAAATGGTTGGGTGAAGAGCTCTGTTAAATATTTTGAATAATTTTGAATATCTATGTCTTTACTGAATATCTGTTTGAAGAAAATGCATGACATCTGTGGGAATGTCTGACTAATAGATCTATGCAAAGATTATCCTCAAATAAAATCCAGTTCATTATATTCCCAACTGTTATAATTTTGAAATCTGGCTGTTCTCTCAACAGAAACACCCCCTCCACTGTCTAGATGTTGGTGAGTTTATTGAGCTGCTTCCACCACCACCCCGCCCCCTAATGACCCTCCCTAGCCTAAACTTTAAACCCCCTGTACCGCTGTAGGGAATACAAATTAGCACCTCTATGAGTATGTTGTATAAGACCGGCTCCAAAACATGCTCCAAAACATGGGTACACCAATGGAATCCTCCCATTTAAGTTAAGTCTCTGAACTGAAATTGAAAAGAAAATGAAAAGAATGGGTGGTAAATAGATACTCTGAACCCTAAAGGTTATTGAAGATAATACAAAACCCTGCTTTTTTATTATGGGGAAGGGTAGGTAACCGTAGCTATGTCATTGCAGTACTAAGGATCTGTCAAAGATAGGCATACACTCAACATCTGCTACATCTGCATACACTCAACATCTGGTGTTGTTACAATATTCAGGTATATGCAAATACAACATAGGCCTGGCAGATCTATGCCATCCCCCATATGGGATAAAGAGCAGATCAGTAGAAATCAAACTTTGGTGACAGATGAATACATATTTCAATGTAAGACCAATTATTGAAGCCAGATTTGACTTGAAGTGCAGTATCCCTCTACCAGCTGTAGTATATGTATACACCTGCCAGGGTTATCAAAAAGACCCAGCTCACTCATTCTGAGGCATTGGAGGGGGGGGAGTGGCTGTGGGCTTTAACCACACCACTGTCCCACTCACATGTATGATACATATTATGAGAGGTAATCTTGGCCTCTCCATACCCCATACACATCTTTTAACCACAGCACTGTCTTACTCCCAAGACATGTCAGGCTTGAGAATGTTGGAAGATCCCGTCATTCTGTCGTACTATGTAATATGGAGGCGAGCGGGGGGGGGGGGGGGGGTTATTCCATAGCTTTTAGTTTGGGGTGAGGTGGAGGTAGTTAACAGAAATAAGGGACCCTCTAGAAGGGTTCAAACTGCGCCTGAGAGGTCTCATGTTAATGTTAAGGAGTATAGGGACTTCATTGTATGGAGAAAACACCTTCAAAACAGCTGATTTATTGGTATTTTACCAAGGATGAACCACCTCCCCAGAGGGGCTAACATCCCTATAATCATAACAACAAGACTTAAAATGGTCTCTTTGGGTCTCATTATATATGAAGGTTTCTTACTATTTTGATGAAGGCATGGTGAGGTTTGAGTATGAATCTTATAGCCAGAAGCTTGCCTGTTTTCTTACTATTTGGCGCATCTGACCCCAACACGGCAGGTATTTACAAAATGCAGATCTTCCAGTACCCAACCTCATTCAAAATCCAAGATGGCTGCCACTTATATAGCTCCTAATGAATAAGGAATCTTAATGTCTTGACCCAAGAAATGCAGCATTTCAATATTAATTGTGTTCCTATTTTGAGAATCAGATAGTTCATAACTGTCAGTCTGTTTTGGTACATTATGCCATCAATATCATTAATTATTCAAAATGGCTGTCGCATACATCATGCTAAGTTTCAAGTTTTATCACTTCATTATATCAAACATAGGTTTCCTGAACCAAAAAATGGTCCTGCATGATGATAACAACTGGAAACCACATTTTTAAAGATATTCAGATATTCACTGCCCGACCTCATCAAAAATTCAAGATGGCTGCCACCTATGTTCTCATAAATCATAAATCTGAATTCCCTGACTTCAGGAACACATGTAGAACTACAAATCATGTTTCTATGTTCTTTATAGTGGGTGTGGAATCTTTCTCATTGAGTGGAAGACAAAATTAATATTATTTTGCTTTTACCAGAATAACAGAAAATGTGTATAATCAATGGCCATTTTCATATAGCCTGCACGAGATATCACGGCCACAACGTCACTTTTCATGGTCCCTAGGATCCCATCAACATAAAAAAACATGCTGTAGCTTTTAGTAATCATTCGAATTAAATCACATCTGATGGCCAAGCTGCTGCAGCCCTATATGGTAAAGTGTGTATACCAACTAAATTTGCGATATATATTTTCTCTTTTTAGATAATCACAGATGATGTAAATAATTTACACTGGTCTCTTTACTCTAGTCCCATCATATAGCTTCCTGCAGAGAGTTAGTGTGTGTGCAGTGCTATGTAGCAGGGAGAGTGTATGCCAACTTGGTATGACTGCTTGGTATGTATGTCGTTGGGCACTACAGAGGGTCCCTACAGAATTTTGGCTAGGCTGTAAACACGGTAAGAGTGATGCCGGTGTCCACAGCTCACCAGAGACCATCATAGATTATAACTGTTATTAGCGTAGGAAACATCCATTTGCAAAGAACTTAGCTTTCTCTCTCCTTGCCTATATTTGAAAATTTAGCTGCGTCAAAAAGTCTCCAAAAATAAGACAGGAAAGAGTGTCATCAGGTCCGGTAAATGGAGGAAAACCCTCCCCAGAGCTGTTATTTACACCAGTGTTAATTTTCACAACGCAGGTAGGTGTGAAAACACTGCATGGCTAGAATTAGCAACGGTTTTGCTTGTAGCATAAACACTGCAGGGCTAAAATTAGCAACGGTTTTCTTATAACCCATTTGCTGAATTTTCTATCAATTTGCTGTTAAATGTATATATCCCATAAGATAGATTAGTGTATGCTCTTGAATCATACATGGCCAATAGTGAATCATACAGGTGATTGCCATGAAATCACATATAAATAAGCTTTTTCTATAGACTTTCCCTCTGTGCTCCTCCACCTCACCCAGTAGGCAGTGAGCCCTGCAGTGTTTTCACACCTACCTGCGTTGTGAAAATTAACACTGGTGTAAATAACAGCTCTGGGGAGGTTTTTCCTCCATTTCCCGGACCTGGTCATAACTGACAGTACCGAATTAGAGGAATCATGGTTATTCAAAATGATTAAATACCATCCTTGAGAAAACACAGTTCATGTTATGAATACTGAGATATCTAAATCTTGACTACTGTCAATAAGCTGTTGATGTTGAGACACAGTATGTTCATTTATCTCTGTATGTTCTACCAAAGCCTTTCTTATGGAATGTCACCAAGATAATGCCATGCTAGTATAAAACAATACCCCCAGACAGTTCTGCCCATCAGCCACCTCATTATTTCATGACAACAGCACTACTTCTGCGGATGGCAACTCATTGCTTTTCCTGGAACAGAAAAATTTCCCGACCATTTCCGTTTTCTAGGAGATGCCTATGCTTAGGAGTGTTAACATGAATGATACCATGTATTTGAAGGGGATCTCGGTGGGTAGTTTTTGGAATCCTCTCTTGAAATGTGAAACTAGTCATGCCAAAAATTAGGGTTCCTTATGTGAAGAGCACCAAAAGATGCTTGTAAAAGAAGTATATGCAAAGAAGAATTAGGTAGCCCCAAATTTATATTTATCTCTAAGGCGAATATATTGACAAGGAATAGTCAGACCAATGAGAGGGGATGGCCCAAAAATGCCACCGGGAACTTGCTTCAGTCAAAAGAACTGTGAGGTAAATTTGGAGATTAGGGTAATCGCCACTACAGGAAGGACACACTCATGATGTGTAATAATAATCTACCAATAAGATACAGGCAAGTTAATCAGCTAGTTACTGGGCTAGTTTATCATGGAGACAAATGATGCTTTAGGATGTAATGCCTTTACTAAAGGCTTGACTGGAACGCATAGCGGGAAAGGGATAGAATGAATCACTTCGAAGGAACTAGGACAATATTTGCTCAGGTCCTATCAAAGGTTCTCTCCCGTCTTAGATTCAAATTACTTTTGATGTCACTCAATGTTCATATTCCCTCACAAAGAAAAGAATCTTCATCTCTCTACTGATATTCAAGATTGATATTCCTTCCATATATTCATAGCTGTGCCTGTAAATGTAAAATATGATCTGCTCCTAGCCTCAACTCATCTCAGTAACTGTGTTCTCACCTCTCGAAAGGGCATTCCTACATGTTTTTAAGGAAATACAACTATACTTGGACTTACTTTGTACAATATATAAATGTCATCTTCCATTAAAGAATAGGTACACTTTGTTGTGATACAATTACAGTTCCTAGTTAAAAACAAAATTCTATTTGAATAGACAATAGTTCCTATGCCACTCTGGTCTTATAATAATATATGAAATTCCACAATTAACAAGTAAAGCACACTAACATTGTTGGTAACTTATCTCAACAAGTGAAGAAACTCGTCAGTAGGGAACGCTTTATCTAGAATCTCTTATGGTCGGGTTATTATCGCTTTCTGTCCATGGGATGCAGGCCTAGCACAAAACATGAACGATACATGTACATGATCAGGAGAAGACCTTGAAGGTTTGACCTTTACCAGATCTACCCCAGACACATCACTGTCATCCCGTCTTATCCCAGCTTCCTCCCCCACCTGTGGCCTTCTGCTACAGGTAGTTGATCTGTTTTATATCTCACCAGTCTGAATTGTTTTGCTGGCGTCCTTCAAGACTGATATGGGACACCTATTGTTGTCTTCTGCAACATATATGCATTGGGATGGACAGAAGTATTGAATCTCGATTTTTAAGAAGAGACAACAATTTCTTTTTTGGTTTTGTAAACTCATAACAGTTTATTGAACTAATTATGATTTTGAAAAAAAAGAGGATATTGTGCTATTTACTAGGTACCATTGTAAGCGATCTCCATAGTCTCCTACAAATCCTTATCCCTGGCATCGTTCAACAAAGTTATTATATCAAATGATGATACTTTCTCAGCTAGTTCTTTGCATTATTCTTTGCCTTGTTCTTGTGATGAAGTGACATCAATATATGGCATAGCATTGACAAACAAGGAATTATCAGTAAGTCTGAACTTTCTGTTTCAACAAACATATATTCTCTTTATCTAGGTAGTGACCTTTCCTTGTTGTACGTCCCTAGAGGCCTTTGTTCCAGGCTCACAGGCCTTGTCTCTAGGCCGGAAGGGAAATAAGCACTTCAGGGCACAAGGAAGAGGAGACATGTGCAGCAGTCTAAGTGTGGTAGGTGGAAGGTGCCACTTACACATGATTTATTTGCATGGCGTGTGTTGTAAGGAGACTTTGCAAGAAGGCCTTGTGTCAGACGTAAGGCATCTATGGAAAAAACAAGGGTGAGAGACTTGAGGTGAAAGGTACCCTTTTGTTTTTACATGGAGCAGTAACAAAGGGCTTCTTCTGCACTGTTTTTCACGCCTATTGTGAGCTGACACCTGACAGGCGCTTGAAAACCATACGGACTGAATTCTTTTGCTGAGTGTGTTTATTACTCCTATTTTGTAATTGTATTATATGAATCTAATTACCACACTAAAAACCAGAATAGATAATGGCTAGCTGTGTCCTAGAAAGTAAATTGATATAAATATCTTTGAATCATATATGGATGTATAAGAATTGGATACGTTTTTAGATCGATGACTGTAATTTTTTGTGGTCAAGATGCATCACTCTGAAATTACTTCAGCTGCTGAATACAGATCCAGTAGAAGTAGAGCATTGCTTGATGTATATAGTCATACCATGCATGGACTCCTATCAGCCTTAAAATATCCTGAACTTTACCACCAACATCCATCCCATATTCAAACCCTTGTGTTATTCAGTGTGTGCACTTGCATTGAGGAAAAATGTCTTGAATCTGAATTTGAGATCTAGCATAACAAATGAGAAACCATGCAGGGGCTGGGGTGATGTGATCACACTCCTGGCCCCAGAGGCCACCTTCAATGACACTCCAATAGACGCTGATTCCCTCTAGTGCAGTCTGTCTTTTCACCTCTACAGCCCTTGCACCACGAGCATCTCTCTCTCTAGAGATGGTGCTACTTAAGCTGAACACCTTGCAGTGTTTGCTAATGTGTGAGAATTTATTATAATGGCCATGAGTCTAGACATGTTGTGTAAGAGTGATGCTTCTGTTACAGCGTTGGTCCCCTCAGAGAGGGGCTCCACAATTACCTCTTTTTCAGAATGGCCTTTGACTTTGGTCAGAAGCAGGACTGCTATAGTCCCTGGTCCCTGGATACCACCACTATAAATTTTACTGGGTGGACAGTATGCAAATTCTGCTCTCAGTCCTGGTTTTTAACAACCTGCCTCTGCTCCAACCTGTGTGTATTTAGAGAGTGGAAGAGTCTGATAAAAAGTAAGTGCTGGGAGAAATAGTCTACAAACAAGACTGTATGAGTAATCCAATCCCAGTGGGCACAAATTTCAGTTCAACACTGTATGAACATTAAATCTATATTGAATCAACATTCTTAACCAGTTTTCAATGTTGATTCAATTTTCTGTGCCCACTGGGAGGCATGTGTTGACTAAGTTATCATAATGCCCATAACACTTTTTTTTTAAAGATTTAGGATAAGCTACTTGCTGAGGTTAAAATTTCGGAAATGCACAATACATTTACATGTCAAGTTCTGAACATAGACTTGTCATGATCAATCGTCTGTTGTTGTTCTGGCCATGTTTCATCAATTATTGTGCTCTGACTGATCAATACAGAAGGGGATGTTAACCAATTGGCACATAGGATACACCTGTACTACTACAGGTATCTATGGTAAAGTGTGGATACCAACTAAATTTGCGATATATACTTTCTCTTTTTTGAGATAATTACAGATAATGTAAATAATTTATATTGGTCTCTTTACTCTAGTACCATCATAGCTTTCTGCAGAGAGCTAGCGTGTGTGCAGTGCTATGTAGCAGGGAGAGTGTATGCCAACTTGGTATGACTGCTTGGTATGTATGTCGTTGGGCACTACAGGGAGTCCCTACAGAATTTTGGCTAGGCTGTAAACACGTTAAGAGTGATGCCAGTGTCCACAGCTCACCAGAGACCATCATAGATTATAACCGTTATTAGCATAGGAAACATCCATTTGCACAGACCTTAGCTTTCTCTCCCCTTGCCTATATTTGAAACTTTTGCTGTGTCAAAAAGTCTCCAAAAATAAGACAGGAAAGAGTGTCAACTGACTGTACACAAATAGAGGAATCATGGTTATTCAAAATGATTTAAATCCATCCTTGAGAAAACACAGTTCATGTTATGAATACTGAGATATCTAAATCTTGACTACTGTCAATAAGCTGCTGCACACAGAAAAGAAGTAGAATCACTGTGACTCCCGACTTGATCACTGAGGTAACTCTCCCCAGGACTCTAACGTGACTCCTTAACATTAGCAGGACTCTAAAATAACTCTAAAATGACTCTATAATGACTCTGTTCTAAGACTCCCTAATGATTGGGAGTCACTTTAGAGTTGTGGGGAGAGTTACCTCAGTGATCGGGGCTGGACTCCCATTTGGGAGTTACAGTGATTCTACTTCTTCTCTCTGTGTGATATTGAGACACAGTATGTTCATTTAGCTCTGCATGTTCTACCAAAGCCTTTCTTATGGACTGTCACCAAGATAATGCCATGCTAGTATAAAACAATACTCCCAGACAGTTCTGCCCATCAGCCACCTCATTATTTCATGACAACAGCACCACTTCTGCTGATGGCAAGTCATTGCTTTTCCTGGAACAGAAATTTGTTTGTTTGGCCAATATCTAATATGACACTCTGTAACAATCCATCTGGTATGTACAAATGATCAAGAGGGAGACAATTCATGGCAGTGCATTGGTAGCTTTGGATGTATGCATTTATCATACGAAACAATTTCTATTCAGTCATGAGGGAATACTAATAATTAAAAAGCTATCCATAGTTTCTTTGATACATAGGGGGTTAGCATAATTAAACTTATGCCTCATGGTCCTGTTCTCAACTGTGGCAGCATTAACATTTTGCTGTGAAACCCATGTTTTAAATGTGAGTCTGACTACTTCATCAATATCACTTGAAATAGAATAGAGATTACCTAAATATGTCTATATCCTTAATTTCATTCTCTGGTTGTGCTCTAAGGCGTATTTCCTTTGGCACTGAATATGTTCTAGCCTAATTCCCCATAACACTAGCAGTAGAGACAGTTCTATGGTTGTTGCATTTCTAACATACATAGCTAGCAGACACTGCCATTGCCATTAAAACAATATAACAAAAAATGGGGAATTTGTATCAAACCCTATTTGTCTTTTGTAATCGTCCCTAATATGTGACAGATTCTGGTACCCTGAACCTCCTTTTTCTAATTGGTCCAAAATGAGATTTTCACATAGCTGCAATTTCAATAAACATTAAAAAAAACACTAGATTACACGCTGACTTGTGCTCCCTTCTCTACGCAATCAACATCAATGGACGACCCTGAATTGGAGAAGACGGAAGTGAGGCCTGCGCAAGCGCAGAGCGGCCTGTTACCCGGTGGTTCACGCCACCATTCTTTGTTCATTATATACCAGAAATACCTAAGCTATTTCTTGTAACGCATTTTGCTTGTCAAAGCATCATTTTGGACTTTTAAATCTGTTTCTGTGGGAAAATATACATCAGATTTGTAACAAATTTACATGGCTCATTTGAAATGATACTGATAAACATGTCAATCTAAAATATTCACTGTTCCTAAGTCTACATAATTAGTGAAAAAAAAATCTATACAGCCGATTCTACCTGCCACATTGTACATGCATGTGATGTTTGGATATCACTAATACTGTGTGACAACAAATTTACCGTTGCGTATATA
Source organism: Harmothoe impar (assembly GCA_947462335.1). NCBI lineage: Eukaryota > Metazoa > Annelida > Polychaeta > Phyllodocida > Polynoidae > Harmothoe > Harmothoe impar. Next base: position 69,142,723 of record OX381706.1, read on the forward strand.
TATATATATATATATAAATATATATATATATATATATATATATATATATATATATATACATATATATATATATATATATATATATATATATATATATATATATTATGCTTATTTACATATATACACATTATCGACATATTATATTACACTCTACTGACACTAAGGTAAACATCTCTTCTTGTTTACCACATGTCCTTGCTGTATTCCTTATAGGCCATTGTCCTTGGGTGACAGGCCTTGTCCTCAGGTAGAAAAACAAGGGCCTCCAGTAATATAGGAAGAAGGAGTGTAAGGGGAGGTAGTAGTTTGTTGAAGGGGTCCCCTACCAATAATTAATGTGTCAAGTGTGCTGCTGAGACAGCTATGAGGACATCTCCATAACACTACGGTAGATTGAGGGTGGAGGCAACTATAGTATGTGAAGTAGCAATGAGGGCAGCATGTCTCTCACCTACGTATCAGAAAATAACTGGAGAGAGAAAGCCAATCACAACAACCCCTTAAAGGTAGAAGCCAGGGTCTATGCATATGGCACCTGGTGGCAAAAAAATCAAACTACCTATAATCATGATAAAAGCATATTTCTCTCTTGTATATGTCCTAACCCACCTTTACTAACCCTTAATATGCCACATGATAGTGTTCTACACATCTTGTCACTGCTTTTCATCGTTGCTAAAAGATGTGCGCTACTCTATTATAGGCGTTTGGACCGACTAGAAAATATTTGAATAATTGCCAAACTGTATCAATTCATCAATGAATCACTATTATTTTGATAGTAAAATGTATCACATGGTTTGATGTACAGATGGCTATGGTTTTGGTTAAAAATTGTTGGCAATTTTTTTTCTGTGTTGCAAAATGCAGAAAAAATACAATTTTCTAGATTCATGTTTTTCTCCTAAGTTGGTCATGGCTCTTCAGTTTCACCTATGACAACTAATTTCTTTGGATTGATTGTGCTACTGATGATCTCTTCTAAACATCTGAGAAGTTTGGTTGAGATATTATTGGTCAGTTTTTCAAAAAGTTGAAAAATGTTGAAAAAATTGGGATTTTCCCATGTCCGGCCATTGTTAAGAGTGTCCTATCTTCAATTGCTAATATATCAAAATCTAGCGCTATGAAGTATTGATTTTTTTGCTTTTATCATATCATTATGTATCAAACTAATATAGTCCCAAGTGGTTAAGAGATATTGTTGGTAGATCAAAATTGACCGAACCCTGGCTTTTGCCGCATGTAAAGCGGCAATAAAGGTATCTCTCTGAGGCAGTCAATCACAGCCACACCTCTGCAGCACACTCAGGGTAACATGACAGGTACCTTGTAGGAAATTGGATAACATGTAGGCTCAGGGTGAAACAAACATTTCTTTTTTCCAGGATATCTACATCTAGGAGTATATAAAACAAGAATAATGCCATGTTTTTATAACTGAGTAAAGCATTGTTACCTCTCTACTAGTGTTCAGGAATGGCATTCCTTTCACATAATAATACTATCTGTGTCTCTATGTACATGTACTTTGTTTGACCGCTTAAACTGCTTCTAGCGTACACTCACTTCTCTAACAGTGTTTTTACCTTTCAAAAGGACAGTCTTATAACATAAACAAAAGCTTTCATACTAGGATCTACTTTGCCTAATATATAAATGTGACAGAGATAGAGTTCCTAGTTCCTGGATACTGTAGCTTAAACAAATAGCCATGACTTTATTGAATTAACTAGTTCCTCATGTGCCACTCTTGTCTACTTTATATGTATGTATAGTGATGTATAGTGATAGTGATGATAACTTATCTCAACAATGTGAAGAAATCTATCATTTGGAAAGTTTAAAGATTTGGCCTGAAGCTCTGAGGATAAGTTTGTTATTAATTTCTGTCCTTGGGATATATGCTTGGCACTATGGACAATAAGGAGGAAACCATGATAGTTTGTCCTCCACCAGATCTCCCCCACAGACATCAATGTCATCCCATCTCATGTCAATGTCCTACCTCACCAGTGACCTTCTGCTGCAGCTAGTTGATATGTTTCATATCTGCCATGTTTCGATCAGGTCCTTCGAGTCTGATATGGTACACTTATATTGGTAGATAGGCTCTTGTGCAAGATATATATGCTCTGGGATGGACAAATGTAAGCATTTTATATTTTGAAGAAGTACAAGAGACAATAATGGATATTGTGCTATCTAGTTTAGGTATCATTGTTAACAATTCAGATGAACAATCGATTGATAGGTCTGTCAATTTAAAGATAATTATACATAATTGTGTACAGGCAAGCAAAAAGGGTACTCCGAGGAAAAAGCCAACTTTGAAATTGATGTCATAAGCTTTCCAGTGATATATTACACTAGAAGAAATGGCTTCATGAATATGTGTGGGCATCACCCTTTCCAAAACCCCAATAAGCTCTATGTCTCATATTTTACAAGATATCCCTATTTAATTAGCACTATTTATGATAATTAGAAATTCATGATACATTTCCATTCTTTAACTCTTCCTTTACCATGCTCCACATAAAGACACCCCTCCCAAGACCAGATTTTTTCAAATAAAATTCAAACGGGATATTGTCATTTAGGGTATGGCCTTACCTTTTATAAACTGAAAGAATTATGTAAATATTCAAACTAGAAGTACATCTATGACAAAATGAACAATATTGAATATCTAGGAAGTAAGATACCCAAATCGCCCTAAGTGTTCCAATTAGGGAGATAAAGCCCTACTTGAAATTAAATATGGCTTATTTTAATGTATATGTTGCCATTGAACCTTACATTTAGGCCAGAATGCATTAAAATAGACCTAAACCTTTGGTATCATCTTTTTCAGCATGAAAAATTGGATAAATCCATTTTTCACTCAAAAATATTGTTTGACATTTTTCACGATATTTGCCTTAAATATTGGTCAAATCATATTGAAAATGAGTTAAATATCATCCAAGTTGAGATGCTCGGCATTTCTAAAATATTAAATGTATGTTCAAACCGATTAACACATGCAGAGACAATATGCCATAGACTACTGTCAGAAAAAATCAAGGGATTTTTCCAACTTTTAGGCAACCCACAGGGGGTCAAAAATCGGCCAAAATCGGCCGAAAATCGGCGAGTTACTCGCAATAATGCGTGTACGGTCCTGTACTGTAAACTCGCAATAATGCGTGTACGGTAAAGGAAGAGTTAAGTCGTAAGATTTGATCTAGGAATGGTAATTTTATTTTGTTTGCACCATGGCAATCCTCAGAAATCATTCTATCAATCTATGTCTTAATTTCCTCTATTTGGAACAGAAATCATGTTTCCATGGCAACACATTATCAACAAACACACCCATTTAGGCTTTAAAACGTTCCTTTTACCTTCCAAATATAGAAGCTTTTTACCAAAAACGGAATGTTTTATGTAATCCTATTGAATTCTCCAGAAAAAAGTACCCAAGAGCAATTTCTAGCTTAATTCTTTCATTTTAGGCCATAGTGGGGCCCCCTGGTGGCTAAAATCGGAACTAATCCCGCGGGGACTATCCTTTCTGCTTGCCTGCTCACAATTAATCAGGATGATGAAATCTTAATTCTAAAGCATTCATACATTTGGACAATAACGTACACTGCAATGAACCATAGTGCAGCCATTAAAGGATACAGCATAGAACGATGCCATATTCATGGCAAGCCCCTAGTTACCAATGCTATTTCCATTTCAGCTGAGCTCTCTATCCTCATGTATAATGTTGACACATTGTGTACTGTAGGATAAACCTAATCCATCCGTTTGTATAGGGGAGGTGGGCCCCTATTGAGAACTTCCAGCCGCTCTGTGATATATATATATAATACTGTAAATAGTTAGTGTAGATACACAGTATAATCTACTGTAGATGTACCATAGAATCCACTGTAGAAGGGATTTACAGTATAATCTACTGTAGATTTACAGTAGATTGCAATGTTTACCTACTATGAACTGTACACCAACAGTATAATCTACTGAACACCTACGAAAATGGCAAGCAATTCCTCTTTTTACAGTGCAGATTGTGTCTGCAGGATGAGGAGGATGAACACCAGAGGTTGGCTCTGGATCGTGTTGTATATGCAGACTCTATTCACAAGCTTTGGATAATTGCCTTGAGTTCCCTACCTTGGGATCCATTGGCTGTTATACAACTTTGGATATATCAGTTAGGTCATAGTAATGATGTCACACAGCCATGTTATTCTCATTGTATCTCATAAACAATCCCATCATATGATGCATTGTAAATAGCAAAGATGTTGGAGTATGGAGACTTCAGTTGAATCCATGCTTTATAGACCAAGAAACCTAAACTGATTAAAAAAAACAGTGGCTAGCAATATTTCATAAAAGCAATGTATAAAATAATTACGTTTCCATCCGTGAAAGTTTGTCGTAGATCCTCATTATCACAGGATTTGATGTAACACTAACCTTATATGGCCCAAAACACCAGAGGCAGAGTCGTACTTACCTGAAGAGGAAAAGAAGAAAACATACATTAGTCACATGTCTAAGAAACTTTCCACTATAAAACCCTCAGCGAAAACTGAAACAAGTGAATGCTGCATGTATATACAATTCTGGAGGGGTTGTTATTGTTTATGATGTACAAAGAGGGCTTTGGCCAGGGTCAGAGCTACTGCCGACATTGTCCTAATCTCCTGAGACATTGACTATGTCTGCCATAATAGCCTAAACACGCAACCTGTGGCTAAAGACACACCCCGCTTCTTAGTGTCTACTTACTTTTTGTTCAAAATGACTTGTTAACATAATGGTTAAGCCCAAAGTCCATGGTGGCGGGAACAGGTCATATCCTGCGTTAGAAAAATCCATGCACAATATTCACTATTTCAATTATATTTTCCTTTGAGGGCTTACTATATCTTCATATTAGTGACACCATTATCTTTCCCGCCTGAGGCCTAGGCTATGAATATGAGAGAAATTGTAATATATATTTATCATAATTGAGTCTATTTGAATAAGGTAGGACGGATACCAATAGATCTTGGTATGCCTTGGATTGCCTATATTGTACTGCTCGTTTGGTAAGACTTTCCAGCTATTCCCAAAGCATCTTTAAATCTGCTACTATCAGCTTGTAATAACATTAGTGATATCAAGTTGTAGACCTCTGAAGAAGCATATATATAGTTTGAATTGAGTCCTCTCTTTAGAGGGTGAGAGTGGCTCACTAATCGTCCATGATGCCCCAGTGCTAATGGAGAAGCTGGGGAGGACACCTCTTAGATGTTCAGTGATACCAGGTGTAACTCTTGAAAGTTTCTGAAGGTGGGCTGTTCCATCTGACTCCAGGCTCCAAGACCTCTGCTAAATCCATGCCTGGGTTTGGTGTTTTTTTTTAGATGTCAAGGGACTGACTGCTCTCACGTGAGATGGACTATTATCAATAAGGTGGGTGGGGTTAGATCCCACACACCTATTGTATAGTCATCTATATTTAAAGCGATCTGTAATACTTGAGTCATGAATACATAAAATGGCTCCCTTTTGGATCTGAGAGCTGCTCACGTATCTCTCTCTATGTTTATAGTTTTGGTGGAAAAGCTGCAGAGCACATACCTCAGATGTTCAGAGATACCAGCTTCAACTCAAGTTACTGAAAGTGGGCTCTCCCAGATGACTCCAGGTCTGAGACGTGACATGAGCAGCTCAATCAGTGCCTGGGTATGGGTGAGGAGCAGCTGCAGAGGAGTAGTTCTCAATACTATGTGAAGGTCCTGGAGGGTGTCTATGTGTAGCCTTGGTTACTACATAGAGAGAGCGTATCAAAGATAGGGGCAGGGGAGACCTGAATGGGAAGGGGGGGTGGTCAGGTAAACGGATCAGCAATATACAAGGAAAGTTCTTTAATCAGTGGTGGTTTAACTTTTCTATAGTCTTTATTGAATAACCTCCCCTGGCCGTGCCTTCGACTGTTCCCTAATTTCACCTAAAAGGACTGACTATGCACAGGAGCACTAAATACAAGATTCAATTTTGGTTGACAGAGCAGAGAGTTGTACAATCAGGAGATGTAGCTTAAATTTGATTGTGTGTCCTCCCTACTTTTCCAGATAGTACTAAGCAGGGGTGAAGCACAGTTAGTGTCACAACACCGTGATAAGATAACTATGTAAATGTAAAAGGCATAGGTAAGACTGACTACTAGTTTGATCATTTGTGATATATTTGCAAAATGATACTAAAGCAGCATACTGTATTATTGCTCAGCCAATGTCTTTCAGGTATTCTTTACTCTGCCGTTGATATGAACGTCGTAGTGCTCAAATACACATCAAATAACTCTCTTAGCCTATGATTCAGTCTTCTATTCCATTTACAATCTGAAGTTGTATTTTACTGTATCTTGTTCTATCAAATCAGATCAATTTCGCCATGGCAGCCGGCAAGGTGCACCAGTCAATCTTAGAGGGTTGGTAGCAGGATATCCATTTCATCTGTATTCATGCATCATGCCGGCTAGAGCATGATGCATGAAAGGGTTAATCAAATACCTACAGCAATGTGAGATGTTTGCCACCAGATAACCTTTCTGTGTGCATCAGTCTGTAACCTGTGATTAAGGTACATTCAAATCAGGGATGGGTATCCATGTATTATTTATAAAAGATTTAACATTAATTAATTATCTATTAATATATGGTCTAAACCAAGTTGTAGATAGCAATGTATCAATCTCTGTGCTATCCTGTATTCAGTGAGTAATAAACTTTGTAATTATGTTCACAATATTGCTTAACACAAGAAAATTATCATATGATAGGGGATACGTCAAACATATTCAATCAAGGCCTTTCCTCTGTCCCAAGTTAGAAATAAAACGTCAATAAACAGCATATTGATATCAGACCTCTCGGTAACAAGGGTGTTGTTAAGCACTGTAGAGTACAGCTGGTGTTGGCCTTGGCTGCCACAGGAGGGCAGTAATGATGTCACGTGATGTCATAAAGCTGTGCGTGACCACCATTAAGGGGCGCGATGGGCTGGAGGCTGTGACTGGGTCCATTCACGGTCCACTGCTTTACAGGCTAGCACCATAGGATAGGGGGGGGGTGGCGGTGGGGGTCCCACAATTCTGGATACAGACACACCATTTACTTATAATAACCTTCATGTTATCACCTAGACATGTACTGGTATCAGAATTTCCTGGAAATAATTGTCTCAGTCCAAACATCATGGTCCATGCAGTACGAATACCTAAAGTCCCCTATTCCTGTAACAGAAGCGCGATAACACAAAAAAAACACAGGTGCAACAAAATTAATGAGGTCCACTGTCACAAATCGGGCCATTATTATGTGCTTCAATAACGACTATAAAGTAATTGGTCCTATTAATGACATTGTCAAGCAGGACTAAATACGGCAGCAGCAACAATTCCACAATTACTTTATGTTTTTTCTGGTTCTGAATGTCATGGTAACTGCACACCTTGTCTGCATTGTGGGGCACCAAACCTGGACAGGTTGCCTACTGTAGGACAGGGTCAATGCTGTTGATCGCAAGGGGCAGGAGACCAGGGCAGATGGCAGTCAGCAATAGACTGGGCCCAGATGAAGTTAGTGGCATGTTGGACCATCAGTTAGACACGTGGATTGCAGTGATGGAAGAGATGAAGATCAGGGAAGCAGCCAAGGAAGAGAGACTACAAAGGAACGCTAAGTTGAGGGGAATACAATTTGAAATAGCTGGCTTAAGGTGTACTAGAAATGAGTTTCAGAACATCCAATATGCAAAGGGAGTCCCTCTAGTTGACAGCTCTCCCAAAGGTTTTCTCAGAATGACTGAAAGCAGGTCCACCAGACGATAAAATGCAATTCTAGTACAGAGAACCGAAAGTTGCAAATGTCTTGCCTTCGTTAGGTTAGAATATCATTGCTCAAATATCTTTTCACTAAGCACTTTTTGCTGTTGCCTTTAGAATATCATCAGCAATATTGTGTGTTAATGCTTCCATTTACTAAGAACAGACATTGTGGGGCCTTTATCCCTCAAATTGCCCTTATCCATCAAAATGGGACCCTGTCGGGCCTTTATCCCTCAAAAAATGGCGTTAAAGCTCAAAAGCCTTTATCCCTCAAAATATTTGCCTTTATCCCTCAAAAGCCTTTATCCCTCAAAACCTATATGAGTCCCAGCTGTAATTGCCTTTATCCCTCAAAACCTATATGCTAGTCTCAGGCCTGGAGACCAGTCTATAGGTTTTGAGGGATAAAGGCGAGTCAATATCTGAGTGAAGATTGGTTTCTGAGACCAGCATATAGATTTTGAGGTATAAAGGCAAGTTTATATTCAACACCAGATTGGTACCTGAGACCTGTATATAGGTTTTGAGGGATAAAGGCAAGTCAATATCTCAGTGCAGATTGGTTTCTGAGACCAGCATATAGGTTTTGAGGGATAAAGGCAAGTTTATATTCAACACCAGATTGGTACCTGAGACCCATATATAGGTTTTGAGGGATAAAGGCAAGTCAATATCTGAATGCAGATTGGTTTCTGAGACCAGCATATAGGTTTTGAGGGATAAAGGCAAGTCAATATCTCAGTGCAGATTGGTTTCTGAGACCCATATATAGGTTTTGAGGCATAAAGGCGAGTCAATATATGAGTGCAGATTGGTTTCTGAGACCAGCATATAGGTTTTGAGGGATAAAGGCAAGTCAATATCTGAGTGAAGATTGGTTTCTGAGACCAGCATAGTTTTTGAGGAATGATGGCAAGTTTATATTTAACACCAGAGTGGTACCTGAGACCTGTATATAGGTTTTGAGGGATAAAGGCAAGTCAATATCTGAGTGCAGATTGGTTCCTAAGACCAGCATATAGGTTTTGAGGGATAAAGGCAAGTTTATATTCAACACCAGATTGGTACCTGAGACAAGTATATAGGTTTTGAGGGATAAAGGCAAGTCAATATCTGAGTGCAGATTGGTACCTGAGACCCGTATATAGGTTTTGAGGGATAAAGGCAAGTCAATATCTCAGTGCAGATTGGTTTCTGAGACCAGCATATAGGTTTTGAGGGATAAAGGCAATTACAGCTGGGACTCATATAGGTTTTGAGGGATAAAGGCTTTTGAGGGATAAAGGCAAATATTTTGAGGGATAAAGGCTTTTGAGCTTTAAAGCCATTTTTGAGGGATAAAGGCCCGACAGGTCCTTTATCCCTCAAAAGGGTCCCATTTTGAGGGATAAGGGCAATTTGAGGGATAAAGCCCCCACAGACATTCTCATGGAGAAATATAAGCTTACTCCTTGGAGCGAGTCATGAACAGTGTTGTGCATTACATGAAAAGACATTTATGACAGGCTTGACCTAAGTGTGTGTAGTGTGTAGCGATCTTGTTTGCAGTGTAGTCACCCACAAAGCTTAGTGGTCATGGTCAATCAAATACAGTAACGGGATTAGGCACAAGACCCTCATCGCAGCAGCTGCGACTTCTCTAATGCTGGAGTGCATGATTCAGATCTGTATTTGGTGGAGAGGTGTCAAAAACAGCCAATACCCCCATGCCTTAATAATTAGTGGATATTATGGTCCTTGATATCTGATTATGGTGCAGTGGGCTGTGATGTATGAGACTATCATAGAACATCTGCTGCACTCCAAATGCATATCATATTTATAGAGTGACTAAATCCATACTCAGTCATACCACAATATTAGACTTATCTAGGCTAAATCAGAGATCTCCCACCTGGCCCAGTCCCTTAGAATAAATAAGCACACTGAAAATAATGATTAAGTCACTGCCATGCCCCAAGCTGAAAACCTCCCAAATTGGAAGTTCATGAGAGAGAACGTCATGGTGTCAAATTATAAATCAACGTCAAGGTCCATGTCAGTGGCCATAGATAGCAGCACTAAAAGAAGAATCTATACTGTTTCTAAGAAATAACACCATGACTAAACAGATCACCGATTCTCCCCCACAGGACCAGACCTACCCTATACTGGTTACTAGTCAGCATACATACCACCCTGCTCCTGTAGGCAGGCTAGATGCCCACCACTATAACCCCCACAGCCATGCTCCTGGGCCCTGTGTGGATCTGCTGCCTGTGCCACCCCTGGAGGAGGTTGACCCTATACTGCTCACAAGTCAACATACCCACCACTATAAGACACTCTTACTGTAGACAGGCTGCCACTACCCCAGCCTTAACAGCAAGGCCACAGGGTGTTGCGTGGGAGGATGTATCTGCCGTTACTTATCTGCTGCCCCAGAAGAGAATTCACACATTGACATGAAGGCTTAAGGGGCAGCCCCATCCTTGGGGATATCAGCATTGATTCTCCTCCAGAGGCCCCTGCCACCTCCATGACTGGGCCTGGTGGTGTGGGTTGCATTTGTCTTATTCAGCTGAGAGACTTCACGGGGATCATCATGTTTGCTATGATGTATTAGCTCACATTTTTCGCTAGCACCTAAATATGGAAGATAAGACCATGTTCATCTACTGAATATGCAAAAACAAAATGCACCTTTATGGCTTACATACACTGACAAAAACTGTGTGCAGGGATGAAGGGGTCATATCTAAGCTATGTGATCATATATATATAGGAGTTCCCACCTCATGCATAACTAGGATTCAATCATAATGAGCAATTCATTCGACAGTGTCATATAAAACTACGGAATATCCTGCAGAATATCCGAGAAACAGGGGGAAATATAGTAGGTAGAGGGATTATATAATCCAGGTTAATTAAGTATAATCATGTAAGATAAGGTCTCCACAGCATATTGAATGCTGCATTGAACCTTGACCCGCCAATGAAGGCAGCATGTCAAGATATCATGCAATATCTCATGTAAGATTACACTTGTCACTGGGAGAGAGCTTAGTGTCAACAGGATATTAATTAGTGCTGGCCACGTAAGTAATTTTACTAGCTCCTTCGCATTTCTGCAGGTGGTAGGAAACCATATTTATGAGAAATATGCATCAGTCAGTTTTAAAAACTAATATGTTTCTCATCAGCTGAATTTTTGGATTTGTTCATCAATGGAATTGGTGTAACGATCACAGTGAGAGTTAACTACTGCCTAATAAAGCTCTGAATGTTAGGGATATTCCATAAATATTTTGGTTTGCAAATAATTAGCAGAACTCCTATATTACTTTACATCATATCTATTCTATAATTTATGGCCCATGAAAAATGGTTTATTTCATTTTCTCCGGATTCATTTAGGTCCCATCCTTTAGACACAATTTCACAAGCTCTTGACCTCAGCTTCCTCTGCAGCTAACCTCACTGAGATCTGTAAACGAGTTTCAGGGCAACCCCCTTTGTGTTGTTCATAATGGGCGTTTTAGAGTGCGCCCAACCCTCCACATACCCCCCTCATGAAGTTATCTTAAGCATGAGGGCAAAGAGACCAAATCTTATTCCAGCAGAGATGACAGACAGTTGTACGTTTATGGGTATGTTTCTGACTTAATTTATTTTTTTCTCTTTGGTTCTCTTTCAATGAACCATTGGAATAGAAGTGTTGGGCAACAGTCAATGTTATTATACTCCCCTATACAATGACCAATATGAAAGCTTTTTCTTTCAATTTCATAAGATATTAGGCTTTAAACGACACAATACCACACTCATAACATACCACTATTTAAGTTTGTCACATTTTATTAGGTCCGAATACATTAGGTCTATGTACTGCACTCAACAATGATTAACTTACAATGTCACAATTTGTTTGATAAGGTATTCTATTGGCAATTTTATATAGGCAAAACAACACTAACCCCGCTGATCGCCGTATTCCGATTGAAAATGAAAAATGCCCTTGTTCTGCACATCTCTCCTATTGGTCCAAGGCCTTTGTGATTTATGTTTTTCGATTCCCAGGTCGGCTTTTTTGTTATTCAGATATTCATGAATAAAGCTTCCAAGTGGAAAAAAAATCAGAAAGCAGGAAGTTTACAGCAGATCTGCATGTCTAGGAGCACCTCATGTAAAATGTATTTGGCAAGGAATCCAGATGACACAAAGGGCATGACCAGGGGCCTGTTCCGAGTGCCACAGGGCACATAAGTCTTAGCATAAATGTTATTTCATCTCCATTTGAATCTGCAGCTGATGCACATTTGCCTTACAAAATATAAAATGTTATGGTACAAGTCCTTTGTACTTTTTTAAGGCCGAAAGGCCCCGGAGGGGCCCTGGTGGTGAGCTTGCGAACTACCAGGTTGAGGCATTATATTGTTTTCATTTGACAGGAAGTCAGTATGGGTGCCGCCATGTTGTTTTAAGGGGTGCCGCCATTTTGTTTTAAGGTGTCACAACACAAATTTATGCATATATTATAATGATAAAATTAATATTAATCAACCTTTGATCCTGAGGTTGATCATAAGCATGCATACACCCCCTAACATGGACCCAAGGAATTCAATGGTTCTATTAGTTTGTTGCTAAGACAGCTGGTTGCCTAGCAAAAGCTATTCTAATTGTTTATCTGCCTAGCAACACCCATTTCCATGCTCCTGAGGTTGATTATAATCATACCTACCCCCCCTAACATGGACCCAAGGATTCAATGGTTCTATTAGCTTGTTGCTAAGACAGCTGGTTGCCTAGCAACAGCTATTCTAATTGTTTATCTGCCTAGCAACACCCATTTCCATGCTCCTGAGGATGATTATAATCATACCTACCCCCCCTAACATGGACCCCCCAAGGAATTCAATGATTCTATTAGTGCTGCTGCACTGGTGGCCACGTAGTGGCTGTATATTACACTAAGTCCCTGTAATGGCACGTTTTCCCCTGTTGTGTGACGTTTTTCAGTTATATCATCCTTCGCCCTGTTTATATGGTGTCTTGAATGGGTCCCCTACAAATATACCAACCATGTAGACATTATGTTCCTTCAAATGCAAGAATTGCGGTTGTTGCCGCGTATAAAAATGCCTGAGGCATTTTTTTACGCGGCAACAACCGCAATTCTTGTTAGTAGATAAATTGAGGCGAAACCCACATCCACTCTTCAGACCTGCAGGAAACCATATCGAGATCTGAGAAGGCCTGACCACTTGAGGAGAGATATTTATCCTGTAATGAATTTCCTGTCTTAAGATGACTGAATACCACATACATCCATACATCAGAGTGGTGGCCCTTAAGAAATGGGGCACCTTTGGGCAATATGATCCTTCTTATCCCAAACAGAAGAGTCAACAAGAAACCACACATATTGAGTGAATACCAATCAAAAAGGTAAATAGGTAAAGATGCATCTGACAAAAATCCTTCACTCACCATTCAAACTGTGCTATAACTAACATGTGACCAGTAGTGGATCTACCATACTGTCGAAATTTAGCACTGGGGGCTCAAGACAGGCGTTTATTCAAGATCCTATTTCATTGTAAGGTACCTCTTAATACACTTGTACCCCCGGCGCTTACACACGTCGGGGGCTCTTTTGAAACCGGCGCTTAATCGCGATGGTACGGTAATGCCTATACTGCAGTTCTTTATATAGCTCTTTTCCCCAATGCTTAATCCACCTCAATCAGAGTTGAGACCCTCGGTGTCACAGGTAGGCCAGGCAGACCTAATACTGCGGTTCTGACTGCCAAGGACCGGTAGGACCCTATTTGGCAGACACAGTGCCACTTAATCAACTGTCTGTGATTACCAGCTGAGGCTTCCTCTATGCTGGAGAGTACAACTCAGACCTGAGCACTGAATAGAGGTGTCTACTGCGGTCAATGTCCTGTAGGGTAGCTATCTGAGTAGTGGATATGAAGGTAGTCCTTGCATTATTTGTTCCGATTTTTGTATATTTAATCACATTTATTTTACCAGGTTCCACAGATGTTATTAGCAAATAAGCAAGTTTGTTTTGTGGGCTCATTGAAAAAAGATTCTATATTCTGACGTCAAATGTAGTCACTGTCACTCAGCTTCTGCCACAGCCTGTCACACAAATGTGTACCACCCCTCCAGTTGATACGATGTTAGAATGTATCATCAGCCATGCTACGATAATGAATTGCTGTATTAAAAAGCAAACATTAAAAAAACAATGGGTACCAAACATAAACTCGCCAGCTGTATGCAACCTGTGTGTAAAACTAAGCATTGTGATACAGTAAACATATGGTACATGTATACACTTAAATACACCTCAAGACATTACCAAATCAAAAAAGGAATATTCGGTGAACTACGCATTCTTATGAGACATGACATGAAGAGTTGTTACTGAATTTATTCAACTCTGAATTGAGCAGGCAATGAGCTGGATACGTTAATGGATAATTCCCCTCCGTGGAAGCATGCATGAAGTAAGGCCCAGGTAGGCAACCAATAACTGTAGCTAGGTCCACCCCTCCTCCTCCTCCCTATCCCCCTCTGCTATTTTCCTCCTCCCATTCACCACCTTCTTCACCAGGTGAATTCCCGGAGTACTGTGTCAATGATCAGGGAATGCCCCTAGAAGAAATGCATAGCTATCTAATGCACGAAATATATTGTTCATATATTGATACATATACTCAAATTATAGTTGTGATAGCTAGTACAGGAATTTGTATTTGGCCCACCCCTTTACACTGGTTTCCCAATAGACTATTCCAGATACCGGTTTTGAAGGAGTCTTGTCCTCTTCTAGCATCCACTTTTTATTCTCATCAGGACAGCCATAAGGAGTTACTCATGTAGCCCCTGGAACTATCCTTCATAATGTCCCTTTCATTTATGGTCATGCTCTGTTCTGTCAACATGTATGGATGGAGTGGTACTGGTGAGTAGCTCCCACTTCTGCATCCATGTATCAAGCCAACATTACAGAGTTGATACATTTTTTGAAGGGTCTTGGATCTCACAACTACTTTGTATACACTGACATGATCAGTTCCTGTTTTGGTTCACACAAAAAAAAGTAAAAGGTGTCATCTGTGTCCACCAGGTGGCTCTGGCAAAAATGGAGTGTCAAACAGCTATTGACACTTATAGAAGGGAGTCAACTTAAGTTGACACTAATATTTGAGTCATTAGCTGTTTGACTCTATTTTACCAGAGCCACATGGGAGACACAGTTCACACCTTTACTTCTGCCATCCGCTTCTTAGATTGTATCTTGCATATCATGGTGTTTGGGAGGGTTGTCACCGCCTCAATCACACGTGATATTCCGATCTCAGAATTTACATGGCTGCACAGACGGAGCAATCCGAATAGCCGGGCTACATTGATTCATTATGAGGACATGGAGGATAGCACAGTGCTATGCAACCGTTCAAGCACTCACAGACTTGTTAGTGGTCCTGTAGACAGTTACATAACGCAGGCCCTGGGAGGATACATACCAATTCCTCAGTAGATCTGATTAGGCCTTAAAATATGCATAAATCGATGTAACATAGCTTGACTACGTTACCTTGCATGGTATTTGTAATACTCAGTCTCACCCGAGCTAATGATTTGCTTGAGGATAATTGTTGATGCTTCATACTTCTATATACATTTATTTTAATACATCAACCTTACAGGGTACAGTTAAAGAGGTCTCTTTAGAGTTAAATCTTTTTTAAATTTCATGAATAATGAGTCATGGCAGAACGATGAACACATGTTCCTGTATGATGTAATACTCCTAGTTTCAAGTATAGAATAGTATCTACTCATTAATGGAATGGTCTGGCAAGCCACCGTCAACTGCGTTATTTTGTATAATGACTATGTATCTAGAATATTGGCTTATAGGAAAATCCTCGTTTTTTTGTTTGACTGTTTCATGCAAAAAGGGATATTGAAACTAAACCAAAAAGCCTCTTTTTGGTTTGCTGCTCACACTTTGTATCAGTGATTAAAAAGGCTCTGCTTCACAAGCAATGTCTATATCCCTTATTTAATTGGCAACAAAGACCTTTATGAGGTAATGTATCTTTGCAAGTTTATGGATTATTTCTATCACCAACATCAAAAAGGTTACGGCTTAACGTCACCTACATTTATAAACATGCTGGGAATCTACTTTATAATTGTTACCTTTGACATTCAATATTTCTGTTTGGTTAATGTTTACTACTATCGTAGCAATAAGTGAGGCTAGGTTTTGTAGTTTTACCTGTCAAAGCAAGTGATTTGTAGAAATATCAAAACTCATTTGTTATTCCTGATTGTGACTTAGAAAATAGGAATGAGTTTCCCATATTCGAAAATGGCGTGAAGCCAAACTCCTATGCAATAGTATACATTAGCTCTTCCTGAGTATATAAGGATGGCCCTGGAGGGGTTGCGTCTGATGAAATAACTCCTAATTATGGACTTTCTTTGGTCTAATGGTCTGTGTCCTATCTGATTAGGTTACTGATTTGGTCCGAGTAGAATAAAAGTTATACAGATAAGAGTACTCTTAGAACTTTCCAAACAAAATATGCCAATGAGATGGCTGGTATGTGGCAATCTATACCTCACAGACTCTGTGATGTCCTGCCTTTGATCTTAGACAATAAGGACCCTATGTCCTAAGGGAGTGGTAATTCAGTAACCACAGGCGAGGGGGCGTTATGCTTAGTTAGGCTGGTTCACCTGAATATATTGAGCACTATCAGTATTAGAGGGTCATCAACATGCAGTAGATTGTAAATACTCTGTTAAACTAAACACATCTCACAGCAGGGCAGTAATATTCGATAATATTCGACAATATGATGCTATGATAGATTCAATTATCAAACAAACCCCTGAATACATTTACGTCATATTCTGATGGTGAGCATTTTCTTCATTTTTGAGATAACAAACTCATAATAATTATGTCTTACACTGAGGAACATTTCAACACTTTAAGAGAGCAGCTGGTATCAAACCAATTCATCTTGGTCAATTCACGGGTGCTGAATTCAGAAACAATAATGAAATTACTGGGTTACTTCTCATTTTTGAGTTATTTGACATTTTAGATGCATAAAATGTGATAAAACACCCGATACTGCTGAAAAGTTTGGCAGAAAGCTTATTTTTTCCATCATTAAATTTCTCTATTCTGGGTAATACATGTTTTCAACATCATGAAAAAGTGGTAAATTGCCACTGGAAACCTATTAATTGCCTATGAAATAATGCTTTTTAACTTCAGATTCCATGGTATCAGATAGCGGTTCAATAAGAACATCATCGATACGTCATCAATTATAATGAATGTTATCCTGTGGGGTGTCCCTTGCATTGACATGCTAGATAACCATCATAGCAATAGTGTGTGACCCTAAAATAACAATAAAATATATGTTTTGCCTTGTATGTAATTCAGTAGTAGTACAGAATATAAAATATTGCATGAATCTGTACTTACACTTTATAGTTATACCCATATTTCTAATAAGGGAGAAGACCAGAAATTGCATCGTATTTTCCCTGTTATCAGGGACCTAGACCAAAGTGAATATCAGTGGTTGATTCCAGTTGCTTTTCAGCCGTTCTTCAGTGTTATCGATATGCTAGGATGAGGTTTAAAAATTGATTAAGACAAAGACATGTATGCGTCAGTCTATGGATAAATTACTCAATGTGTACATGGGTTACTGCTGGGTTATTCTCCCTCCAAGGCCTACTGATTCTGGATAACATTATGTAAATGGTGTTAATTCCTGTCCATTTTGAAAGAAAAACACATCACAATGGGTGTCATTTGTTTGATGGTTATTAGTGATTATGTAAATAAGCTTTGTTCGCAAGCACTCTCGTCAGTAATCAATGCAATTGTTCTGTGCTTGGGAACAATTTTGTTGGAATCTCTTTTTTAAATAACCGAAGCATTACTTAAATTTAAAGAGGCAATTTATTTGGAAAATGGTCCATTTATTGGACTATCCTTCCATGTCCTGGCACATCCAATATTTTCAGTGTTTACAAACTAATACCATGAAGTTCCCCACATAGAGATCATGTTGTCACATTTTGTCTTCACATAGACTGAAGTCATTGAAGATCAAACGTTTGTGTATACTGCTTGGTGTTCTGCTGGCTGTCCCCCTCATCAGGCATGCCATGCAAGTACATCATGTGGATGGGCCCCCTTCAACCTGCCACTTCCTTATTGTGTAATTCATAGATATTCCGCATTTGTACCATGGACGCATCAGGGGAAGTTTTCTATGTTCTTATTACTATGTTCCTTTTTTCCGTTGAAGTTTTTATTACCAAATTAACTCACACAGTCCTCCTTAGTAGTAATGAGACCTACAAACCTTCAAAGTATGTTATATTTTGCTTTCAAATTAAATCAGTAGATTACCGGGCTGAGCAATTCTCAATTTTATGATAGTGAAAATGAAGTAGAAATCCATATTTTACTAGTAATTAATGCCACTCGATACATATAGAAGAAAACCTGGCATGACTACTGCCTGATTATGCCAATGCTATACTACACAGAAATCCAATTAATCAGTGCCATTCCCTGAACGGGTCTTCCTACATATTCTCTGTATGCAAGGCAAGCTTCTTTTTATTCATTGATGTTGACACATAATGGGCCTATTTCCGGAAGGGGTCCATGTTAGGCCTCGCCTACACTGTTTCCCTGTTAGCACAGCAAGGATGGTTAACCCTCTAAGGCCTCATTAGTAGCCACAGGATGCGGTTCTGAACCTAAAAGTCTTACTTTAAAATGTACCACCACTACTATACATCAATGCTTCTGCTATATAGGTACTATGATAAAACACAATGCGCTGTGAGTCTTGACTCATTGGAGCATCAGGGAAGGGACATAACAGTCTTTCAGTTACAACTATTAAAACGATAAGGCAGAAATCCCAAAGGAAACAGGAATACTCAGCCAATGTAAACCATACAAATCGTATAGAATTGACCAATTTGAGCCAATTTAGATTTTATATTGAGGGAAGGGAGCAGAAATCATGTTTTATTATGTACAAGTATAACTGGATCAGAGCTGTGTGAGCCTAAGTCTCACTCATTAGTGAGGGACGTGTGTAGCATACATCTATGTGCCGATCTGTGGTAAGCAACACTGCCTGGTATAGATCTGATCAACGGCTGCCCATGTAAAGACTTTCCAATGCCTCACCGTTTCAAGTTCATTTATGATCATGCTGCACCAATGCTGCACCAAAGAGTAGCAGTACTGCATTAGGGTCATCATAATGGCAAAGGGCCTAGCACATTAGAGCACTATGCAGCTATAAATTGCTTCAAGCTCTGACCCCACCCTTACATAATTGCCCACATGTTAGCACCTCTGTTTTCTCATATTGTCTCCTCATCATGAACAGTGCTGACTTATTCACCCAAACCACCCTCCTTCAATTCAATACTGAGCACTGCCCTCTTCCTATCTCTCATTTACTCTCTCTACTCAACTAACCCTTTAAGGACGGCATAACGCATTAATGCATTATACCTTGGTGGTCATGATGCATTAATGCGGCCCTGGTGAGTAACTGGCCAGTGCTGCATTCATGCATCATGCCGACCCTACGGAATGGAGACACTCATGAAAGGGTCAGCATGATGCATCAATGTTACACCTGTGAGTTACTCGCCAGGGCTGCATTGGTGCATCATGCAAAAATTTCACCTTTTAACGACATGTATCCCTAAAGAGTTAACAAGGCTACGCACGTACAACTCCCT